>CM048057.1:9657500-10965000 GCA_026259375.1 Verasper variegatus
CCACCACGCGCACCCCCCTCCACCACCGCCACCACCATCAAAATTAGAGAGATTTACCTCTGCGTGCACACACAACACATGGACACACACAGAGCCAACAGGTGGCAGGCCTTGCTCGGCGCAGCAGGCCCACTTCAAAGGTTAAACATACAGCGGACCGCCCACTCTTTCTCTGCCGCTCTCCCAAGGGGGAGAAAGCGACGGAGAAAGGGAGAAGAAGAGGACAAGATAAAAGGGGGGAGAGAATAACGACTGTGTAAATAGGAGAGAGATAAAGGGCGAGTGTGTTGATGTGGCAGCAGGCGGTATGGTATGGTCTGTACCTGGTATAAGCGTCAATAAGCGGCATAAGCGTCAAAGTGATACGTGTGTATGTTTACAGCAGAAGGCCTACAGGATGGCTTCCACCAGTGATCTCAGCACAGACTGTAGCAGATCACAGTGAACCATGTTTCTGGGATTTGTTCTGCATGTGCCAGACACAGATGAGACAAGTGAATCACCTCAGGACAACAGAAAACCATCTCAGCACACGCATCTTATCAAAAAGAGGAAGTTGAGGCCACAGAGGAGAGTGGATTACCAAAACTAGATGACTCAACAGCGGAAGAATATCGTCTCGATGGTGGAAAATCAAAAGAACATAATTAGAATACCACAGCCCATGTTGAATATCTTGCTGATCAGGTACGCCGCTTGTCAAATGCACATCTGTTAGGATCATCCATCCGCATCTCAATATATGGACCCCCAGGGAAATAAAGCGAAAGAGGATGTTTTTAGCAAACCCAACCAAAATCGCTTTTACACACACACCTGATACGTCCCTCAGTGAAATCGTATCTGTATCGTAAATACGATCCTAAAGAGCCTTAAGAAGCACTGTATTTGTTTTGTTGGCTATAAAATCACGTGAAAGCCCCCAAAACAGTGCTGCTCACGTGCATGCGTTGTGGTGTGTGAGCACGAGTATGTATCCCTGCGTTTGTTGTGTTGCCATGCCAACTTGTGCGAGCGAGGGGCTGCAGGTCCCAGTGTTGTTGGCGTGGCCTCATGTTGCCTATAAGCTGATAAGAGCCAAACAGAGGGTACAGCTATATAAATTCTAGCAATGTTGCCCCCCCCCCCCTCCCATCCTCTCTCTCCCTCTCCCTCTCCCTCTCTCTCTCGCTCCCCCTCTCTCTCCCTCTGTGCGTCCAGCAGCCTGCCTGCTTCCAGCCTGTCTGGTGCCAAGACTCAGATTTCAGAATTTCCTTCTACAAGCCACATTT
This sequence comes from Verasper variegatus, assembly GCA_026259375.1. Classification (NCBI taxonomy): domain Eukaryota; kingdom Metazoa; phylum Chordata; class Actinopteri; order Pleuronectiformes; family Pleuronectidae; genus Verasper; species Verasper variegatus. The sequence continues at coordinate 9,658,772 of CM048057.1, forward strand.
AGAGCAGCCAGCGTACTCTGTGTGCGCGTGTGCGTGTGTGCGTGTGTGTGTGTGTGTGTGAGTGAGTGATTTTGTGCAACTTTCCCCTCTCGCTGTCTGCCTATCTGACCCCCACCACTGTGTTTTCAGCGAGCACTGTCCTTCTGGTGCCGCTCTTTGCCTTTCCGGCGTCTCTATCCATCTTCCTACCTTCCCAGTTCTTTGTGTAGTTTGTGGGACTTGACCTGCGCAGACGAGTGATACTTGTCCACTAATATGAACAAAGAGGCAGGAGCGCTTAAAGGCAGAGAAGAAAACAAAAAGCATGTCACTTATTTTGCCAGTAAATGTACATTGTTGTAAAATGTTCTACTCAATCCCATGCATCCAAGCCCTTTGGGACAAATATGGCTTTGCATTTGACCATAGTTTCACTGTGTGCTTTTGTCGCTTTGATATTATCGTATTGTTACTACTCACTAATAATAAATGTCTTCCCATGTGTTCCTGTATCTAATTTGGCAGCTGCATGCCTACACACATATGTACACCATACACACACACACACACACACACACACACACACACACACACACACACACACACACACACACACACACACATAAACACATGCCCGTAAATACCCCACTATGCAACATGCAACACAAGCTATGTGTAGCTGTGTGCTTGTGTGCTGTTGAAGAAACGTTTACAGTTTAAACTTTAGATTAACATTATATATATATATTCATGGAAGTAATAGCCTGAAGCAATTTTTTCTTTTCGTAGTCAACTTCCTATTTGTTCCATTCTTACATCAAGCAGGTGGAAAGAACAAATAAATGTAAAACTACAACTATGCAATGTCATTGTTACATCACCACAGTTCTGCTGTGTTTTGTATGAGTGGCGACATCCATTGCTCTTTTTATTTCCTTGTTTGATTTATTCTTTAATACAATTCTGAATATGTTACAACATAAGATGGGTTTTGCTTTGTCTTAGATATTTCAATTATTACATACTAGATCTTTCAGTTGGTCTCCTGTTAACGTTCAGTTAAAGCTTCTTCCTTCGCGCCTGTAGGTCTTTCTCAGTGTTGCAGATATTACCACGATGTAATAAGAACAACAAATAAAAATGGTGGCGTCGATGAGCATGAAAGAAAAAATGTCTCTGATCCCACATCTGACAAAATTCAACCATCAGAACCATACGTGTCTAATTCCTGCTGATGATTTCATAGTGAGTCCATAACCATGCTCAAATTTGAATTTTGGAATCTAACACTATTGAGTCAGATGCTGTATGTGTGTGTTTCCATGGGTGTGTGTGTGTGTGGTTACTCCCTCACTGCTGGCAACAGATTGGATGGATTCATTCTTTTTTGCAGATCTGACCAGTTAGTGTACTTTATGTTGCAACATAAGATGGGATTTGTCAGACCAAGCAACATTTTCCACTCTGCCGCCACTTTTCAGCTCAGCTTTGAAGTGTCTCTGAGTTGTTCTTATGTGAATACTTGTGGCCGCCTTTTAGCGCAAAAATCCCACTTCTGGCAATTTCTGCCATGCCGACAATTATTCATCATTTTCTTAAATCACGGGTCTTTCCCATCTTGACTCGTAGTCGAGCACTAAGTCAACGTCTAGACACTTTCTGCGTATTTTTAATATGCAGCCTTTGTTTACATGTGAGTCACTGTCTGGAGGACCAGGCTGTTTGTGTAAACAGGCTGATACAACTAATAAAGCAGATGCCGTGTGTGCATTTCGGGAGTGTTGATTGTTTCAGGGGGCTGATGCGGGCTCACTGTAGCAGGCTGGGTGTATTTGATGTGGGATTGATGAGGGGCCAGACATGGAGCTTGGCGACGTGGGTTTCCCAGAACAACTGCTTCCTGCTTCCCTAAAAAACTGGTCAAAGTGAGGGGAATTTTGTGATGTAGATGTGTAGGTTCATGTTAGCTCAGGTGGGGTTATTTGTGTGCGTTCAGTGAGCGTATCAGTTTGCATCATGCAGTTTTCACCCCTGTCCATTCGTCTGTTGTCTGGTTTGTGGGCCAAGAAAGAACTGAAAAAGAACATCTTGGTGTCAGATCAGGGGGCAGATCCAGGAATTGTTTTAACATATACATTGCGAGACATTTGACATTTTCATTGAAATAATTCATGGGTCTTGATGGGGAAAAAAAATTTGGCATGTTTAGGGAACTGATTATGTTCTATTTGATGCGGTTTGATTGACTTTAAGGGGACTGTAGGGCCTTGGTGGAGGCATGTGCTCTACTCAGTGCCATTTTTATTGTTTGACTGAAGTAGCAGAGATCATGATCTAAAACCAAATCCTCAAGGTGGTGAGACGTTGCTTAAATAAAAATCCTTTTTGGTAACGTGCCACTTCTTTTACAGAAAGTGCGCAGATGAGGATTTCTTTCACTTCTATTCTAGTTTTCTATGTTAATGTCTGAGCAAGAGAAATTCAGTTTAATATGTTTTATTTGTACTTTTCCTGATTAGCAGAGTAGTGCACAGCCAGCACATGCTCCTGCTCAGTTACCACTTAAATGCATGCAGTAATCATCTGTTAATGCAGTATGATAAAACTGGTGGCTGAAATCTGTGTTGAAATCATTTATACCCTATCATCATACTTTCACCGTAAGTGTAGCATTTAGTCTAGTTTTTATTTGAACACCTCAGTTTATGATGTACCGTGTTTTATCCTTCTCTAGGGTAGGGGGCATGTCATTGGGGAATGACATCCCAATAGGATGCAGCATCTCTTTGAAGGCACACGCACACCACGCCGCGCTACACACCATGTAATGTCGTCAGAGAGTGATGGGGCACCGTCCTGCCGACAGAAAAAAAGTCGTCTGTTCCATCTCAGGCAAATAACAATAAGCCCGGGGCGAGATTCCAATGGGCTTTCTCTTTGAAATGAGATACCGGCACACGCATTACAAATATATCTCTTGTTTTATCTTCCGGGCCAGGCCCATGGAAAAATTATTCCAAATACCTGCCGCACTTTATCTGGAACCCTGGAATAGGTTAGGCCCGGCCGGGAACACGAGGATGTCTAAAATAAGGCCTCTATTACGGGATGGAGTGGAGATGGAGGGGACGGAGCGGGAAGGGATGGGGATCGGGGGGTATTTTAGGTGTATCGGCGCTGTGAAAAAGGGCTTGTTGCGGGGGCTTGGAGCTGCTTTAAAGTCTACAATGTGTGCCGCTGTCAGCTGTTGTACAAAATGCATGTGCTGGGGGAGGGTGTGTGTGTGTGTGTATGTGTGTGTGTGCGTGCATGCTCGTGGGGGCTCACACGTCCATAGCGGAGCGGGAGTATAAATAACATTTTTCCTACAGATGTTCTCACCTTGACAAATCTGTTCTTGGCCTGTGTGATACTTCTTGGCATATGGCACGATGGCCCAAACTAACTCAACCTTTATTTACTTTGCTCAACCCATCGCTGCCCCTGCTCAAACCGTCACTTTTGAAGAACAACATTTACATTTGTGGTATATAGCTGATGATGTTTTCCAGAGTGACCGATAACAAGCGAGCGCTTCTTAAGGACTTGCGCGTTGATGGTTGCAGCCACGGATTGAAATCATTCTCCAGGTTACTGCGTAGATGTCTAATGATTAGGTTACGAAAAGATGTAACAGCTTGCATTCATATTGAATATGTGAATAACCTTTATTTTATTCTTTCTGAAAACTTTGCTTTTCAAAATGTTTTTACCAAAGTGAATATGGAGGCTTCTAGTGGGTTGTGACACCAGAATAACTCTATCTACATCCCAGGGATTCTTGTCTACAGTCATACAGCAATTAAATGCAGATTCAGAGTTGAGTCAAGGCCAGAAGAGAGCTGTTAGGGACAGAGGAGAAGAAATAAGAACGTGATAAGGACATAAAGGGAAGGAGTGAAAAGACCTGGAGCGATAGAAGGAAGAGGAGAAGAAAACCAGTGGGATAAGGGGGGTGATAAATTGAGAAACAAGATCATAAGATGTTAAGAGGGCAGAGAAGAACAGAAGGAGGGAAAGGTGTTGAAATATTCGCCCTTTAGGAATTCATTTATCTTCCTGCCTCTGTTTTGTGGGACACGTCACCAAGTCTGTCACCATCGCCTCTAGAGTCCTGATGACATTTCCTTCAGCGGTCGAGTGTGTGCGAACACCTCGTACCAGACTCACCCTCAGAAACTCACCATCATCTGCATAGTTCCCATGGCGGAACGGAACGGGCCCGCATAGCCGCCATACCAGTGATGCCAAGACACCAGTGACAAGAAGCTGATCTTTAAAACTCGTAAAAAAGCACATGTGATGTTACAGAACAATCTTGGCGATGTGGTGGCGAGGCTGACATTGCCAGTGCAGGGTGACTCATGTGGCACCTGTGATTGAGAACTGATAATGCCAACATTGTGTCCATCTGGCAGGTCAGTGCAATTTATCACCATGCCGTAGACCCTGTGGTTCCCCGCCATGTGTCTGGGTTGAAGATAATTTTTTGGGTGGGGGTTGTGGTATTAAGGGGATTAATTAAATAGTTTTTTGAACTACGTTAATGTATCTTTCCTCTGAAAACTTTTTTACTTGGATAATTAAACTTTAAAGGTTGGGTTGGTAATTATTTGTTAAAATCAATCTATAATCGCAGAACTGTAAAAAAGATAGATAGATAGATAGATAGACAAGCGTGCAACATTGCAGTAGTTGTTTGAAAGGTAAAGTTAAGTTACTAAAATAAATAAATATGACTATAAGATGTGTTGTAAAATATGAATATTAAATGTGCACTAAATGAATTCCCAGGTATTGCAGTAATTGAGTAATCAGAGAGTTTTGGTGTGCACAGAGACTAGAGAGTTCATGGTTTTGAGAGTTCACCTTTGGACAAACCGGACCAATCATTTCATTTGGTTGAATCATTGCGCCTGAGGCTTCAGATGGAGAAACTTACACCACTGAAGCAGAGAGGATAGCCAGAGGTTAGTGAGCAAGTCAAAGAAAAGTCCTCTTCTACCAGTTGTCAGGCAGTGCACGTTCATGTGTTTTGGGGGGGCGTAGCTTTGACACGGATCCCAATGGGAGGGGGTGGGATGTATCGGTTGCATCTTTTCAAAGTGTAGCCTGCTCTTGCTGGGTTTTCTAGGATTACCAACCCCAGCTTTAAAAGGTTAAAGAAGCCTTAGATTAGTTGTTCACCATTCTATGTACACAGTGCATCATAGTGAGCCATGAGTGGACGCTGCTCTGCGTGAAGTCATTACAATTCAACTACTTTCCTCAGATCTTATTCTGTTTGCCAACTTCCTGCATGAATGGATTAAAATTGAAACCCAAACTAAGTTTGGTTCTAAACAGAGATTTGTGGCACAGGTGTAATTAAACCCAGGAATGGTCCTTGTTTCCCTTCAGGCTCTTTTTCGTTTTCCTTTCATCATAATGCAGAAATGCTCTTTGACTTATTGAAACTTTTATTCTAAATATTCAAATTGAATTAGCCTCGGCTGCTCTGTGTTTGTTTTATAGTCTGGCAAGTTATAAACACTTGAGACGAGTGGAAAGCATGAATACTAATTAGAGTTAAATGCCAAATTTCCAGTCACCAGACCATCACCGGGGCATCAGGTCACACAGAACGTCTGAAAGTTTGTGAGAAATAATAACTTTATAATAATATTGATAATAAATTCATAATAACTTTTTCTGTTGATCTTGCAGTGTAGCATTTGTACATGAGCCCGGGGATCTTTTCTAATGTTCTAATGGACGAGAAGTGATCCCATGGTCCACATGCTGTACGAAATGTCATGTTCCACTCACACTCTTACCCACCTGTCTCTCCTCCAGGGCTGACTCTGCCAAGATGACGCAGCCCATGAGGGGCGACCAGGCCCACCAGCCAGCCCCAGCCCGCAAGGCAGCCAGCCTGTCTTCGCCAAGCGCGGCTCGCCGCCTATACCGCAACTTGTCTGGAAAGTTCCGTGTGGGCACCAACCCCCCTGCCCTCGAGGACAGCGTGGTGTCAGGACGGGGAGGAGACAAGGAGAGGCTGCGCAAAACCACCATAGTAAGTCAGAGAGGGAGACGAGGAAAAAATAATAAGCCCAGGAACATTGTAGCCTAAAAATAGTCTGAGGAAACATATAGACTTGGACAGTAAGAGAACGTCAGATATTAACATCACACACACATCCACCTAACTATTGTAGAATAAGTATATAGAGAAAGGCATTCTGGGTATGTAGAGGGAGCTCAACATTCACTGATACAATTTCCTAAATGTTATAATATGAGTTTATTATCAACCGTTCATTGGTACTACTGGTTAAACTCCATGTGAACTGTCTTTGTGCCACAGTTCCAGAGTAGTGAAGCCCTGTTTGAAGCAGTGGAGCACCAGGAGCTGGACTTGGTGCAGCTGCTTCTCTCCCAGTACAGCCTGGAGGAGCTGGACCTCAACACGCCCAACAGCGAGGGCATCCTGCCCCTCGATATCGCCATCATGACCAACAACGTGCCCATGGCCAAGCTGCTTCTGCGAGCCGGCGCCAAGGAGAGTCCCCACTGTGAGTAGAGGATCACAATGCACCGGGTACATTCAGATCTGCTGGACCTCCGACATAAGTCTTAAATTTCATTCATTATGGTTCCTAAAAGGTCTTAAAGATCTTAATTTGAACTTGTTAAAACCTGCAGAAACCATGATCTGATTTGTCAATCAAGCAGAGTCAATTCACATGCTACAATATTACTCTGTCCACAATAGAAACAATAAGTTAGTTCTTTTTGTTGAGGGGGTTTGTTTCGTGTTAAGGATTTAAACATATTTGAGAGGACTTATTATAGTCCATACAATTGTAAAGAGGTAATTATTACATAAACTTAAAGGAATAAAATCAGTTCTTGGGTCACCTACACATAAACTCTGTTCTAGTTAGAACCATGGTTCTGTCATTTGATTAAATCTCTTGTATTTAATCTAAACCTCTACAGGCCTTTACTTTCGTTCACATAACTTTGGCTTGCCTACAGGTGAGTCACACCACAGCAAATGTCATTTGAATCGTGTGTGATTTGTGGAAAGTGGAAAGTAAGTTGTCTTCTGCCTAACACAACTTGTTCCCTCTCCGAGCTAATGATGCGAGTGAGGCCCAACACCACATCTGTCACTGACTGACAGATCTTTAATCTTTGTTTTCCCTTTGTAGATTTCTGTTTTTAGCATAGCTCAGATCTGCTACCAGAGAGAGTTTGTTTCGGCTCCAGCAGCCGCTCTGAACCTAGCTTCTATCACAACTGCATTAGCTGGAACCAAAGCTGCTGCAGGTGTTGCCCAAAGCAACAACACACACACACAGATCTCATAATATGATCTCCTACCATACACACCTGTAACACATTCATGTTTACAAACTCACACTTTTCTTTCATGTTTTCCGCTGGCAGCAAAATCGTATTAAAGGCGATGAAGGGCTGGTAATCATGATGTAATATTAGTCATCTTTGTAAGCACTTTTTCACTGTCTGTGATCTGCTGAGCCTCCGCTCCCTTCTTCTGTTAATGATTAGAACTCGCCAGCGAGGCTCCTACACTGTTTGTGTTTGTACTTGTGCGTGGGCACACACACACACACGCACACACACTTCTCTAGAGCTGAGCCAGACATCTTATAAAGGTATCATTAAATTGAAAACACTTGAATGGAAAGTGGTGTTTACTGAAGTTTGCTCTTTGATTTTGCTCTCTCTCTCTCTCTCTCTCCAGAACCCAAATAGCTCACGAGTCCTGTTAGCGTGTGTGTGTGTGTGGTCCAAATATTAATCATGTTGTGGGGACCTAAATCTATTTACACAGTTACATTATGAAAACCCCATAACGTAATCATTACATTTCAAGGTTAAGATATGTTTATGGTTTGGGTTATTATTTGGCTTAGGTTAAGATTAGGTTAAGGTTAGGGTTAGGGTCCAAGTCCACAAGAGTCTAACATTTCTCCACACTAAACACAAACAGCAATACTTTTTGTTGGTGTTTAACGTCCAGACGATGTTTTGGCCAATCTTTATTCTATAGCCGATGCATATCAGTCAATGTGCTCTGCCTCTTTTGCTCTCCACACGGACTGTTTACCTGTGGGCAACCAAAGCCTGCTCAAAGGCAATTGGTCAAACTAGAATCAGAAGACTTCTTGTCCCTCGTCTATAGATTCTGCATATTCACACAGAATCTGCTTACTGTATTCATATCACCATGCTTGACTTCACAGTGTGAAGTCAAGCTCTCAAACTAACTTCATGTTCACGTTATAAATCACTTGACGGCTCCCAATTGGATAACCACTTTAATGTGCTGTTTAGGATCCCAGGCTTGATGTGAAATAAGGACAAATCAAGACACACATACGCACCAGTGACAGCTTTGGGACCACTTTCTTGGCCTGGAAAGGGCTGGAGATGTAAATCAAAGTGGACCCTCAGGAGTTATACATCCAGGAATCCTCCCAGAGAATCCTAACTTCAACCCTGACCTTAAAACTAGACCCCTGATTCTCCTCTTTTACCGCCTCTAAAAGTGACCAAAGGCCTTGGAGTCTTCACACAAGGGGCCGAGTAGAACAGCAAAACCGACACTGGGATTCAAAGAGGAGCACTCCGCCGCTGAGGAGACACCGAGGGAGCCGCAGAATTAAACACCCAGATGGACATTTTGACACGGAGCTTTAAACTTACTGTCAACAGTGGAATCTAACGCTCAACGGTGGAATCTACGACGAACAAACACAGACCGCGCAGACTAAACACAGACACACACCAGTCCCAAACACTCCAGGAACGACCAGCCACCAATGAAGAAGTACAGTGCGCTACTGTCCTTTGTGACCTGAACGGCTTTAAATGACCTCTTCTGCAGTTCAACTGATCTGTATGCATTTGTAATTACTTTTGCGGTGATTGAACCCTCAGATCTTTGCCGCCACCCGCCGCGACTGCTGACCGCTCAGTCACGATTAAAATGTTTTTATTGGGTGTTACATCTCATCTACTGCAGTGATGTGTGTTTTTTTTTTGTTTAAAGTAAACATCATTGTTCACATTGCTTTAGTAACTCCCCCCCCCACCCCCACCCCCCCCCCTGCCGCCTTTGAGAAAAACATTCCTCTGATGGAGGCTGTGTGAGGCTGCGATAAAAATAGATCGGTGATACACACTTTTCCACGGCTTTTGGGGGAAAATACTTTTACAATGGCAGTTTTAAAACGATGTCTGTGCACGTTCCCACCATTTTGTGTCCCCTCTGTGACCACATATGAAGGACACTCCGCCCTCTCCCGCTCCTCTCACTTTCATTGCCCCATTTTTCTGCGGCATTTTCTCGGTGATGTCATCTCCAAAGAGGGACTGCCGAGCTGCATTAAATGGAGTTTATTGAGGGAATCTGCCACAAACAAAGACATTAAAAAACAAGTGGTCTGCAAAAGCAATTAACGACTTTGCAGGCGATTCGTTGCAATATCAGGAAAACCATGTGCATTGTTTATGCACTTGATGAAAGCAGAAACCCCCAAAACACGCTATTGACCTCACTGGTTAAACTCAAAAAAAATATTTTGTTCCTTCTCCTCTGGATTTAATAGGTCTATTTTAAAAAGTTATGCTTGAGCTGGAGAATTTTATTTTTAAAATGTGCTTTCACTGCAGCCGGGTCACATTCACAGGGGTTTTTTTTTTTACTCTTTGAATTTTGCACTCCAGCACTCCAGCACTTTGTTTGTAGCAACTTATCTGAGAAGTTTCGCAGACATCGAGGTCAGGGAAATAATGCAGTAACTTTGAAATGTGCCAAAAGGTATTGAAATGTTCTCATTGACGTCTCTCTCTCTCTCCCTTGTGTTTCACAGTTGTGAGTCTGGAGGGTCGAGCGGTTCACTTGGCCACCTTGGTGAAGGAGGCAGAGCAGAAGGTGTCGGAGCTTCAGGCTCAGGTGCAGAGCGAGGGCCCCTGTGAGCGAGAGGGATCCGACCAGGAAAGGCAGCTGAAATCCTGGGAGTGGAGGCTGCGGCTCTTCCGACGAATGCAGACGGGCTTCGAGCATGCGAGTAAGGCTGAGGGCCAACTTTGATGTGTTTTTTTTTTTGTTTTTTTTCACATGCTGAGAGAAGTTCACAGCTCACATCGTAGCAGCAGTCTACCAGCAGTCTTTTTTGGTTTTCATTTTTGCACCTTTTTTCTCTGCCGGCATTCTGTCTGGTCTGAGTTAAATGCTTCCACACTGAGATGCCGACCAGACAAGTGTGTGTATGTGTGTGTGCGTACGTCTGTATTCCTGCTTTAATTTTTTATGGTCGCTCCATGACACGCTTAGTGGCATGGTAGACAGCCACCAGACACACTCACACGCACACAGTCCTCCTCCTCTTCCAACCAAACCAATCTGTCCTGACTTTATAATTCCACGTTCTCGTGTCATTCGAGAGATACGTTGTGTGAACTGGGATGGAAATTACACACCACATGTCAAAACGATGTTTATGGAGTCGTATTCACAATCTCACTCGGTGACATCCCTGCTCCATGTTGACATTAATTTGGGAAGATGGCAGAGTGCAGATGTGACGTTGCTGTCATTTTTGACAGTAAATTGCATGACACTTTTTTTACATTTTCCATCTCTGAAACTGAAGCCGCGTCATTATAATGGTCTTAATATACAGCATAGCATCTCAGTCTGCTTGTTTTTACCCTGTCTGTCCCTTTGCTTATGTGCTCTGCCTCTTTAGGCCCTCCAGACGCTCCCAGTGCAGTTTCCCTGTCTGTCAGCAGCAGCACCAGTCTGACGGTGGACTTCCAGGAACCCCTTTGTGTCAACTCTGCTGTGGTTACTAAGTACAAAGGTCAGCTGCTGTGCCCATCCCATTGCTTCATTTAGAACTCAGTATCACAATATGAAAAATGATGGTGCACAATGAGGTGTCAAAACTTTTCAAAATGTCCATTTGAGCATTGTTCAAAACAAGTTCATATATTTTGCATGTTTTTGGGACCAGTTTTAAAGTGTGTGCTTTTCTTTTGTAATGGTGTGTTTTTTGTGTCTTTGCAGTGAGCTGGAGCTCTTCTCCGTGCTTCAGTCCTTTGCTGGGAGAGACGGTGGTGGAGGACACTGATCTGCTCCAGTGCAACATCACTGGACTCCCTTCTGTAAGTTCTGCCAGAATATGTCTCCACCACAACACTGACAGTCTGAAATGCTGATGATCAATCATTCAGGAAAAGTCTTTTGTTTTGGGATTCTGGGTTAGATTTTCCATTCCACATTTTCCACAAGTAGACTTTATACCTCGGCCAAGGGGGCTATGTTTTCCCCCCGTCTCTTTTTTTGTTTCTAAGCAAGATTGCACAAAAACTATTGAATGGTCTATCACGAAACTTAGTGGAAGGATGCAGTATTGATTTTGGTGCACATCTGGATCTTTTTTTTTCATTTCACTTTCTGTAACATTGTAAGATAGGGCAGTTGTTTTTTTTTACATTTTCACTAATTTACCAGGAAATAATTCATGGATCTTAATTTTTTTTGAATCAGGCACAATTAGGGAACTGATATCTATGAGTATATGAAATTTGGTGCAGCTTGATTGAATTAAATTGGACTATTGGGCCTTGTCGGATGTTTGCACTCTACTTCCATTCGAGTTTTCTACTTTTCCCAACTCAGATAAAAAGGATACTATCTTGATTTATAACAAAGTTTATAGGCGACAAAGCAACACAAAGAACCACAAAACTCTGGGTTCTCCAGCTGTTGGTGCTGACCAGTAAAAACATTCAGAGGCTGTTCTCCCACATGAAGGCCCCTGATACTATTTACACGCGAGGCTGAAGGTGTTTGCTTAGGCGACATTTGAAGGCATCTGCCCAGTGACTCTTTCTTTATAACACACATCAAACACCACAGACGAGTTGTAGTCACCATCAATCCCAAACAACGGGGGTGAAAGACTTATGGCCCTGCTCAAAACACAATTTATTTAGCCACTGACCATTCATACGCAACAGTTGCAAAACAGCCTCCAAAATTATAAAAAGAGCAGCTTGGTTGCCTGCCGCCTGATTTATGTTTGGCATTTTTAAGCGGGCATGTAGACAAATGACACTCTGTTGGTTGTTTGTAATTGTGTGGGAGAAAAAAAAGCCCTTCTCCCCCACCACCACGTAAAAGACCCCCGCTGCCAGCCAGAGCTCGCTCCCGTCACAAGACAGGGGTCAAGGCGAGGTCAGGAAGTGTCGGCGTCTGGTTTGATTGATCTGGCTGAGAAAGGAGAGACATCGGCCTGCTGTCTGCACACTGGATGACACGGAGACAGACGGAGCTTCCCGATAGAGCCTTCAACTTTCTCACACACACACACACGCTAATGTCAAAACAAGTAGGGACTTAGAATAAGACACACAGATGCACTCATCCACACATACTGTACAAACTGTGCAACCAAATTTTGAATTAACTGTCATATGTCATGTGTCTTCTCCTTTCAGGGGGCATATTACTACGTCCAGGTGTCGGCCTACAACATGAAGGGCTGGGGGCCTCCACAAGTCACAACCCCTTCCTGCGCTGCGCCGTCCAGTAAGTCTCTGTTGTGTGTGCTTGTACATATGTGTATGTTCACATGTGTGCCCAGATTTTACATAAAGAACAAACATAAAACCTCCAGCTAACAGCAGCAAACAAGTACCTCCCTGAGGGCTTTTTGGCTGGCGCTGGGATCACTAAATTAACACCACCGTGTGTGTGTGTGTGTGTGTGTGTGTGTGTGTGTCAGTAATGTATGAATTATTCAATCTCTCGTAGCTTTCCCACACATAAAAGGCGCTTGGACATTGCATCACCTCACATTCATTCGCTCCATTGATTTGGTTTGTCTGACGTCATTCCAGCGTTTGCTTTGACGATATTACAGGGGGTGACAGCTGGTCAGCTCTCCTCTGCCAGCAGGCTGGGTGGGTATTGGGACCCCCGCTGCGGACGTCAGTGAGTGTAACCATAGCCTCAGGATGGTGTTTGGGGCTGGCTGGCAGAAGAAGCCACCGGGGTTCAGCCAAGAAGTTAACCGCTGAAGTCATGTGCAGCAACAGCTGAGGTGTTGACTCACCACAGCAGCTCTGACCCTCTTCCTCCCTTATCTATCTATCTATCTATCTATCTTGCTATCTATCTATCTATCTATCTATCTATCTATCTATCTATCTGTCTATCTATCTATCTATCTGTCTATCTATCTATCTATCTGTCTATCTATCTATCTATCTATCTATCTATCTATCTGTCTATCTATCTATCTATCTATCTGTCTATCTATCTATCTGTCTATCTATCTATCTATCTATCTATCTATCTATCTATCTATCTATCTGTCTATCTATCTATCTATCTATCTATCTATCTGTCTATCTATCTATCTATCTGTCTATCTATCTATCTATCTATCTATCTATCTATCTATCTGTCTATCTATCTATCTATCTGTCTATCAAATTTGAATAAGTTAAATAAGAAACAGCTTGGGAAAATGTGTTCTTTTTGAATCTATAGCTTCTATGTTTTTATGCCAAATACTATAAATGGTTGGCTTGTGAGTCAGTTTATTTATTTATGTAAAAACATTAATTCAATGTATATTCGATTTTTAAGGATTCTCAGGGTGTAGCTGCTTGTGTGGAGGTTGTAAAGTCTGTACAGTGAGTGAGTACACACCTAACGAGAGCGAGTGAACATAGGTGCTGTGATTGTGGGCGTGTTGGCACACTCATGGCACATCTGGGGAACACATGGACATGTTTGTCCTCATCAGCACACTGTGTTTTTCAGCAAGTGTGTGTGTGTGTGCGTGCGTGTGTGTGTGTGTGTCTTCATTTCAAGAAACTGGGCTTTCCCTCTCTTTTTTTCTCTACTGTCCACCTCCCTCCCTCTCTCAGAGCTAATTTCGATGTTGCGTGTTTGTGTTTTCCATTTGGGCCTACCACTGGAAATATTTGCATGTCTGTGCTGTAGCGCGCGGCGCAGTCCCAACAGTGGGGGCCTTATACAGGCCCATGGACGCCCATTAAAGGGCCCGCTTGTCCTGTCGGGACAGGCACCTTTCCGGGAATAGAGCTCACCGTGTTTCAGCCCCGCGCGCCCTCCGGGGGGCTCCGGGAGAGGGGGTTGGGGTGGGGGCGATGGGGTGGAGTGGGTGGTGCGTGATGGTGTTGGGGGGGGGGGGGGTTATCGCTGACACATCCTTCAGTGAGCAAGCAAGGATGCTGGTCTTGCTAAGGCAGAATGTTTTGAAGATTCGGTTTCTGCAGAGCTGATTGTGTACGAGAAGAGACAACGTGTGGACGTGTGTGTGTGTTCGTGTGGAGAGAAGAACACGAAACAGCACAAAGACACACAATGAGAAAGAGGGAGTCAAGATTGCGGCTGTATGAATTTATGATTTTTGAAGTTAGTAGCACATTTGTGTTTTACTTTCCTTTCTACGTGTGTTAGACTACGTGTGTATATGTGTGTGCATGTCTATCTATAGTTATTAGGGCCAATTTTGGTTCAATACCATCATTGTGATGACATTTTGACGTTGTGAGGACATTTTGGCTGATCCTCACAAATTCAATGGGCTGTTTTCGGGCTAAGACTTGGTTTCAGGGTTAGGCATTTAGTTTGGATGGTTAAGGTTAGGGTAAGGAGCTAGGGAATGCATTATGTCAACTGAGTGTCCTCACAAATATAGAGAGATGTGTGTGTGCATGTGTGCGTGTGCTGACATCTCAGCCCAAGTATGTGCTGGGCAGCCTGTTGCAGTTTTGCTCAGTGAATCTGTCTGTCAGCCAACCTCACCTTTCTTATTCTCCTTTTGTCTTATTCTCATTTATCTGCCTTGTCTGGTTTCATTTCTCTTCTTACTATTGGAGGCCTCAGAAAACAGAGCCAGGGCAATAATAATTTGTAAGGTCCTGAGCAGAATTACATTAACCTCCTCCCAACCCCCTGACTGATCCCCCTGATGTATGCATCAACACGGTACAGCCAAACAACAGTGAACGTATCAGCCAAGGATAATCTACATCACTGCTATTTTTACTAGACTGAAATCACCAGCATGAGTATTTCAACACTGAAATCATTTTTGTCTCTGGGAGGTTGCTGCTGAGTAGTGAGATTCTGACGCATGCATCAAATGAGCAGGTTTTCCATGAAAGTTCAAACAAGATGTCAAGTTTATTTTCATCCCTGCAAAGTTATTGCTCCACGGTCCATAGATCCAGATTCGCCGATTTCAAATAAACGGAATGATGGTGATGTATTCAAACATTCCACTGTGAGCAAAATCGTAGCCAAAGACTGTATCGTTCGTCCACAAGCAACCTGTCTGTAATAAAAGTCTTGAAAACGTTGCACACAGAGGACTGGCAGTATTCAACACGAGGCTCTCACGCACTTGTTTTTTTATATCTGCACTGTTCTGATATTTCTCTTCGTTTACCTGTGGCTGCAGCTTGGAGGGACATCGATGGGCGCGCTCCACGTCAGAGAGGCCAGAAGGAGGCACTGGACCAGCTGCTCGGACAGATAAAGGAAGCTCACCGCCACTGCGTCTGCCACGGTATCAACAACTTTCTGATCACTTTTCGATGAACCTGTTCACCTACGAGAGAAACACGAGAGCTTTAGCGGTTTGCGTCACGGCGCGTTGAGCCCCAGTGTAACCGAACCCCCACAAACCTGATAGTGACTTGACGCACTCATTGAACTATATATGAGCACACGTTATACCTGCTAGAATATATGTTTTAAACCACCATTGGGTATAACTATGGAATTACACGCAGTAAATTCTTGGGGAGAATAACACCTTGAGACTACATGACTACAAATACACTTGACCCTAGCGTGGGTCAGTGCTGGTGTCAGTTGAAGTGAAGCTGGAGCTGAGGTGAAATGTACCCTGAAGCGCGGTGTGAGCTCCTGACATTAACCTGGGCTTCATTTTCACTGCGCCTGTCACATTTTAAACAAACACGTCTGAATTTTCTAGCCCCCGTCTCGTTCGCGTTTCAGAAACAAACACGTGCGCCGGGCGGTTTCGGCTCGCAGGTGTAACACGTCCCCACCAACTGCTGTGTTTCATCTCACCTTGACAGACACTTTACAATCTCAGGCACGACAAGTACTCCGGGGGCCTTGCACAAGACGGCATGCCACCTCAAAAATAATACCCTCCCCTCTGTCTCAACACCCGCCACCCCCTTAAGCGTGCGTCTTTCCATGACTCAGCCCTTCCTCTGTTGAAAACCTCTCACTCTCTCTCTCTCTCTCTCTCTCTCTCTCTCTCTCTCTCTCTCTCTCTCTCTCTCTCTCTCTCTCTCTGTGACAAAATGCAGATCAACCTCTCTCACACTCAAGCTGTTTATATCTCCAAACACTGCCGGCTGTAAGTCGCTCCCACAAGTGTCAAAACCTGTCCACACTGCCTCTCTTACATGACGGCGAACTGCATTTAGCATCGAGCTAAGTTGCCCAAACACACTCACCCACTTACCATTGTCCACTGTGGCCCGCACCGTATTTGCAACTGTGCGAGACGCAATATAATAGTCAGTATTGAGTGGCCCTCGGTCCGTCAGACGGCGACTGATTGAGCTTGAGAGTTCAGGCACGGTAGCCAAGGTGGCGTGTCCCGGGGTCATGTTTGTTATTCCTGTAAGAGACGAGTCTTGGGCTGGAGTCAGGAGAGGGCATAAATTAACACTGACTAGTGCTGCCGCCCCCACCCCCCCACCTCGCCGCCATCCCCCAACAGCCCGCCAGTCATCCTGTCTACTGTCCATACATATACACCCAGAGAGATAGACAGGCACACACATAGATACACATGTACACGAACACACAAATATTCATGTCCCCCACGCGACCATGCGCTCACCCCCCATCGCAGCCCGGTCCGTCTTGTAGCCCATGCCACCTTCTCCCTCTTGTCCAAACACTATTAATTAAAGTTTGAAAGAGGCCTTGACTAACACAGGCACCCCAGCAGTCGGCCCGACCTGTCTGTCTTACTCAGTGTCAAGCAGGAGCCGAGGCCCGGGAGGACTGGAGCTGAACAGACTCGCGAGTGGAGAGAAGGCTGGGGAGGTGAGAGGGGTCGAGGGGCGCTGTTTTTTCTCGTTACGCCAGCTCGACTCTTCCACCTGAAGAGAAAATTAGTTCTTCTCGGGCCCTGAATGAGGGGATTTATTGACTTTAAGTGGCCTGGGGCTGGAGTAAGATCACCTGGGAGGGGAGGAGAGGGGAGGGGACCTGCGAAGGGCTCGGGACCCGAGGTTTCTAATGAGTTGGGAGGTGCGTTATCTCACCAACAGGCGCCCACACAAACACACACATACATATATACCCACACCTCCCTCTCTCGCCTCCAAACCCCTCCAGGCCCACTAAAAATAAACATGTCCCCACAGACTTAACTGACCTCCCTGTCAGTGAGTGGCAAAGGTTTAGACACACACACACACACACATTACTACAGCTCCTTGGCTCCACTCATATGGCTGTAGCTCAAGACATGCCATGCTCCTGCAGCTATAGTATGTGCAGGTAAACACACACACACACACACACACACACACACACACACATGCATATATACAAAGTTAGTGTTCCTCTGGGACTTGAGAGCTAGTGGTTCCCTCAAGGCCCATAGTCTGCAGTTGGCAGCCGGCACGACTGTCAAGCGGTGCCGCGCCACTGGAGCGCACGAAATGTCGAAAAACATTCCCCTCCGACCGTGTTTTTGGACGTGTCAAGTTTGTTGTCAATTAAGTAACTGCCTGTCACTGGAAAAGATATTTCTAGGGTTTGTCAGGACAGAGGTATTCACTGATGTTTGTCACGGGTGCTTCAAGTGCATCATTATACTCACTTCAAAATAAGTTAATGTGGAGTTGACTCAATCCTTTCCCTCTTCTTTCCCTCTTCTCTCTGTCTTGTCCACACAGAACAGTGCAAAGCTCCAGCACAGGCCAGGAAGCACTCAGTGTCCAAGAGCCTGCGCCACCTCTTCCAGCCCACCAGCAAATTTGTTAAAAGCTTGAAAAGGTAGATCATCTTTCTGTCGCAACTTTCATCCATAAACATTAATATACATTTTTATACAGATTTAACCCTTTATCATTGTTTTACCGCTTTTAAACCTTTAGCCTTTTTATTCGACTCTTTTCAATCTCTATTGGCTTAATAAATGTTTTAATCTGTGCTTTTGTGATTTTACATTTATTTCTTTTAATTTTAATTCAACCTCTATGTATGACATGTGCTTTTTAAATACAACTGCCTTGCCTAAATATGGGTGCAAATTTAAATACTCATACATGCCACTTCAATCAATGTTTTGAATGAGAATTTATTTTGTACAGAACACATTTTATTAATTAGTGAATATCAAAAATATTGACTTTATGGTATTTATATCACTTTGCACATTTGTTGCTATCTTGTACTTTCCAGGGGTCTCTACCTGACATCCATATTCTACAGAGATGACAACGTGTTGGTGACCCCAGAGGACCAGATTCCTGTTGTG
Source organism: Verasper variegatus (assembly GCA_026259375.1). NCBI lineage: Eukaryota > Metazoa > Chordata > Actinopteri > Pleuronectiformes > Pleuronectidae > Verasper > Verasper variegatus. The sequence goes on from CM048057.1 coordinate 9,677,395, forward strand.
GAGGTTGAAGATTCGTACCCCAGTTCACTCATGCAGGACTTCCTCTGGTTTACTAAGGTAAACAGAAAGACAGAACTGAACAGGGAGCGAAAAATACTACAAAAAGATTGTAATATTATGCTAAGTAACGTGTAGTAATTGTGTAATTTTGTTTGTGTGCTCCCTGTGCCAGGTGTCGTATCTGTGGGAGGAGATTCCCTGGCTGCAGCAGTGTCTCAGTCCATCCCAGTCGTCCTGCTCCTGTACTCTACAGACACGCCTCAAAATGCTGCAGGCTGTCTCCCTGCTACAGGTAATACTACAACGCTCAATAGACTCACATACCCTGGACATTGTCCCTGAAATATTATAGAGGGGTTGTATAAGAGAGTATACATTTCCTAGTGAGTTGCTCCGGATATTTTTCCTGCCAAAATGTCCTGAGACTGAGCCCATGTGAGAATACAGCAGGAAAATGTCCGTAAAGTGGGTCTTTTAAACACGTGACGGATGCAAAATAGGTTTATTTGTCATGGAAATCTGTGAGATTGTGTCACTTGTGGTGATTGTGAATTGTTAAATTTTTGTGAATATTTACTTTCATTCTATGCTTTTATCCCGTTGCTAACAACAGAAATAAGTGTAAGTACAGTACAGTTATTATGTGTTTTCATTTCTCAGGGAATGCTTGGAACCCAGGACCTTGGTCAGGTGTATCTTGAGCCAATCAAAGACAAGCACGGTAACGCCCTGCTGGTGCTCCTGAAGGACATGAACGCCTGTCCCAACCTGGACGGGGTCCGCTGGACGCAGCTTTGTAAACTCCAGCTCCAACGCAAGTCCATCTCCTCCCCTGACGAGCCCACCGCCTTGGACATGCTCCTCATCACTCTGCATGTGAGTCGTACGGAAAGTTCACTTTTGGAAAACTGGTTATTTTTTTGCTTTTGTTTTGGAGACAGGCTGTTTCCAACAGCAGTTAGACATGGTGGGAGGGTTCGTCAGCAGTGGTTGTGGTTTTCATCAGGCTCATTCTTTGCATTTTTTCTGTTACCCAGAGATTTTTGCTAGATGTGACGGCGTAGTGTAAGACGCTTTGACAACAAACAAATAAATGCCCTTAATCACTGGAAAACTTGCATTTATTGAAATTGCTGTAATGATTTTAAAACTCTCATTTGCAGGAAACCAGCACACATGGGGCTCAGTGGCTAAGACAATAACACTTTAAATTGAAATGTGCTTCCAAATAGGAATTAGGAGCGCTGTATGTGCAGTCGCTCTTTATTTAGACAAACATTAATCATCACGACTGTCCTCTCCCATTTGTCACCGTCTCTGTAAGGACACGTATTGAACTGACTTGCCAATACATAAATTAAATGCCAGATTTCTGGTCAAATCTTGAATTTCTATAGACACTGGTGTTTTGATTTAAAATCTCAGCCTGATGGGCAGGATGATGACGATAATTTAGCTAATTGTTGCTGTTGTGTTTTGTAACTAACGCTGTGTGGGTGCTTTGTTCACGGCGGCCACAATCCGGTAACCAAACCACAAGTTGATTTTGTCTATATTACCCGCTGAACCTGATACCATTGTTGCAACGCTGCTTTGTCTCCAGTGTAAGTTGGTTTGTCCTTGAGGTTTGAAAACAATGGTGGAGACTCACTTTTGCAAAACCACAGTTCACAGAAATATTTGTTCAGTGGCCAGTTATGAACAAATTGTATGATGAAATACATAAAAACATGCTGATGCCGTGCTGACTTTCACTGTTGAAACAACCTTTGAGGAAAATCTCTCAAGGACAAACAGCAGGAAAACTTTTTCTTTTATGAATGTGAGGAATTGTTACACAGACCAAACTAGAATGACACTCAACAGTTCCCTTAAATTCAATCAATCTGCACCGGATTTCACACACTCATAGATATTAGTTCCCTACATGTGACGGATTTGTTTTATCTTGATAATTTTTTGCAAATGCTATACAAAGCCCTTTGACCCGAATCTTCACCTACTTTTAGTGGCTTCTTCACTAACCAATTACCCATCCTTTTGTGAAAATCAGTTTGGTTGTTTTTGTGTAAATAATCTTCTTGGCAGAGGTAATTAAAATATGTATCTTTACAAAATGAGCCCAACGAAAATATGTCCTCTCACCTTGTCTCTGTCCACCTGCTGTTCTCAGGAGAAACTGGCGTATCACAGGCGGAGCAGGAAGTTGTTGTCTCCAGGTTTATACCTGGGCTACCTGAAGCTGTGCACATCAGTGGAGCAGATCAGAGCGCTGGTGCCTCAGAAACTCCCCAACGTCCTCTGTCACACGAAAATACGGGACAACAGCAACGTGTCCAGGTGAGGAACGACTGACGATTGATGGACTTTCAAACATTAACGTTGTAAAGAAAGAAGGTTCCAGAAAGTGCATGTCTGAAATCAGGCGTGTGGTGCAGCGGGATGTGATTGTATTTTTGGAAAAACAACAGCGGAAACAATGAAAGATGATGTACATGCAGCTTTGTTGCATTGCTCTGCGTGTGTGTTATAACATACGTGATGGTTTCAGAGAGGAGTGGCAGTGGCTGCAGGCCCTCAGCTGTCTCGATGAGTCGCTGGAGATGGATCAGGACAGACAGAGCGCTCCACATCGCCTCCTACAGGAGCTCCGCAACGCCATCAAGGGACTGATGGCCCACATCAATGTCCCCGGCAATCAGGTCAGAGGCAAACTGAAAAAAAAAGCCCAACTTCATGACTTCATCAATAAGCGAAACAAGGTTTTATAGTTGGAATGCAAGATTGTCATACTTGGTGTAGAATCATTTTGACTGATACCATGGAACCAGTGGAAAGGCTGCCAGGTTCCAGAGGCAGGCAGTAGCAAGAGCTCAAAGCACTGAAAAGATTCCAAATGATATTCAGCCAGTTCTGGTTAGACCACTAATTCTACATGATTTCTGTAAAAGAACACGGTTTGAATTCCAGCACAAAGGCAATCATCGTCCATTTGGCTTTAAACCTCTACCACCCACGGTTTACCCTATGGGAGGCTGCTTCTACGTACAATGAAAAGTGACGTGAAAATAAACATGAGAGTGAGCATATGTATCGACACATACGACTATCATCACAATGTTAAACTGGAAGCTTAAGGATGGACGTTAAAAAAAAGCTTAAAAACAACAAATATCGCTTTAGCTCTAAGATACGTCTACCCTTGACTTGTTCCACAATAGAGCCCAACAGTCTATTAGTGATATGGGATAACCTCTAATTATAGCAAACCATGCAGTTGCATATTCTTTTCATTCCACTATTGGAGTTTTGGGCGTCTGGTTCTACTTTCGAGATACTTAAATGAGTGAAAACTGACTTCATGGTGGCCTAGAAGTCTGATCCATACGCTGTAAATGTGACATATGCGGTTTGAGTGCAACCTTTACTACGATCTTTATTACTATCTATAAAATAAAGGCAGAAGTGACATAAAAATGTACTTTTAAATAATGAAAAAGACATATCAAGCTAAATAGGGAGATCTCAAAGGAAACAAAGTGGGTCTTTTGCCTTCGCTTGAAGGTTTTAACTTACACAGGCCCACTGAGATGACCTGCCTGATTGTGTGTATGTGTGTGTGTAGGCCCAGGACTTCCGAATCTATAGCCAGGAAGTTGTGGAGTTTGGGGAGAATGTGTCCTTCTTGCTCCTCCTGCCACCATCAGATGAAGTGTGCACAGCCCCTGGTCAGAACAACCCGTACTCCCCCCGCTCTGGCTTCCTCACCCTCCCCCTGCAGATCTTTGAGCTGGGTCAGTAGATGACATTTAAAGCACAAATGGGGATGTTATCGCAATACGATTTTTCTAATTTGTATTCCCTTTTTCTCCCACAGTCCACTTCAATGCCTACAGCCCCAGTTTCATCGGCCAGTACTGCAGAGTGTCGGCTTTGCTGGAGCTGGAGTCCCTCATGTCGCAGCAATCACTGAGAGAGGCCTTCTCTGAGGCCGAGCTGCTTGTTGCCAAGAAGAAACACCAGCAGGTCCAGGAACACATACAGGTAGGACCAGTTAGACAGTGAGGACGAGGACACACTCCTCTGACGTCTTCCTTTGTGTAAGAATTATGTGCTGTAGGCACACTGCTACATTTCTTTATGTGTGGCCGTGACATAAAGAGTGAAAGACAAGTTCTCATGAGAGAGAACTGCATTGATGCCACTTGCGGGTACGTGCAGCAGAAACTATGAGGTCTGACTGTCTGCATGGATGGTAAACACTTTACTCTCTACTACAGCAAATGGAGGATGTGTGGCGGGATGCGAGGTGGATTATGGACGCCTTGCAGTACGCCCGCTACAAGCAGCCAATAGGAGGCATCTCCATAACCTGGATAATTGACTTCTCCAATGACGTGATGCTCGACAAGCCTCCCTCCACCTCCTCCCAGCCAGACTTCATGCCCTCGCCGATGCCCTCGCCCGAACCCTGCCGCAAGCACTCAGGTCTGACCTCAATCCGTCAACATAAACATGTTTGAATCTACAAGTTACAAAAACACCATTAAAATACAAAATTCTCATGTTCGACTATGATTTTGCTCAACCTTTGATTTGCATCCTGCAGATTTTGCTGGACTATCAGACGAGGAAGGCTCCTCCGAGGTCTTCCTCACCACCGACAGTGACTATGACTCCAGTCGAGCCCAGAGCCCACGGGAGCTGGACCTGCTGCCCCCCTCACCTCTCTCATCCTCAGCACCCCTGGAGCCTCGTGGCTACTTGCGCAGCGATGGAAGCGGCTCTGGGGGAGGGATGTGTCTTGGCGGGGGCGGACATGGAGGAGGTGTGCTAAGGGATTCCACTCCAGACGTCCTCCAGGCCTTGGAGCCACTGCACGGGAGGGAAGGTGATCGTTGCGGATTGGGGGGAGGAGGTCGGTGCGGAGGAGACAGGCGGAGGGGGGCGCCGGAGTTGTTCGACAGTGACTTCATCCTGCCGAGCCGACAGATTGAGCTGTTGCACATAACAGAGAAGAGGCAGGCGTTCTGCGTGAGGACAAGCAGCCTGGAGTTTCCCTCCAACAACTCACCCCCCCACCAGCCTTACTCCTCCCACACTACATGCCACTCACCCTCCACATCACCTCAACGATGGCATAGGCCTTCATCAGTGGAGCGCTGTTGCTCCGCTGACCGCTGCTTACCACAGCTTCCACCAGCTCGTACGTTATCGGAGGACAGTGGCACCCAGAGACTCTCCTCGCCATCACCTGCTGCCCTCAGGAAAGGCTGTCACGCCACGCTCAGAGTGTACCCACAGTACCGCACAGGCCTGCCGAAGGAGACCAGTGTTAAGGTATCAATGTGTTTTAATCTGATGAAGTATTTCCGTTTGAGTGTTTTTGATATGCTGGCAAAATCTGAACGCATCCTTCTCCTGTGCGTCAGCTTTGTGTAACTTCAGGCACGTCGGCGCAGGAGATGGTCCAGCTGGTGGTGCAGGAGATGAACGTCGTGTCTCGGCGCCTGCTTGGCAGCGGCAGCGGCGGCGGCGGCGGCAGCGGTGACCAGGAGCAGTGTGTGTACTACAGCCCTGAACAGTTGAAGCACTTTGGACTCGTGCTGGTTGTGGGCAACAGAGAAAAGTGGCTTCAGGATGATTTCTGCCCACTGGAGCTCCAGAACCCCTGGCTGAGGGGCAAACTATGCGTTCGCATTAAGGAGTATTCACCGCTAGCACTGAAACACAGCCGGGCCACCACAGTGTGATGCTTCCGAGAGAGAGAGAGAGAGAGAGAGAGAGAGAGAGAGAGAGAGAGCTCATGCCTCTTTTGATAAATGCATACTAAAATCAAGGAACTGTTACATTTGTACAAACTGTCCACAGTCTCCTGAATTATAGTGTATTTTCTCTCTCAAGGTGTTACTGTCAACGACTGAAACATGTTGTCATATCTTCTGCTGTGTTCTAGTTATCTTAAAACACTACTCTGAGAATCTGTTTCCATGAAATGTGTTCTCCCGTACAGAAGACCTTTTTTTATGAACATCAGAGCCTCATATGGACACCAAATGAACAATAACAAAATGGAACAAAGAGAAAATAGTTTTCTCGTGCTGTCAGCCTGCATTGGGAAAGAGATTGTGATGCGCAGCAGGATTAATGGAGCGTCACTTTGACTTTTGGCATTATCGACGCCGGCACATCAGGCCACGCGCGTTGCCAAATTACGTTGGGCAGCATCTTCGTCACACACGGACGCGAACTCTCTCATTGTGTCATTCCCTGAGAGCTGTCGGCTGCAGCCGCCCGGCCCCTTGTTCCCAGGATGTGGGCTCTGGACCTGGACCAGAGGGTGGGAAGGAAGGCAGGAGTACAGAGGGGGGCTGGCGTCTCCGCTTGGGGACGCAATCAGCCCAACGATTTGGCCTGTTAGCCTGTCACTCAACCGCTCTTAGCCACTTAGGCTGTCCGGTAGTGAGGAAGCCAAGCGAGGGAGAGAGAGATTAACAGAGAATTAGAGAGAGAGAGAGAGAGAGAGAGAGAGAGAATAGAGGGGGAGGAGAAGGCTGCATCTTTTAGATCTTGGCACCGTCTCTTCTCCAGAGCTCCTCTTCCCCCTTTTACAGCAGCAAATCCTCTGTATAGTAGACTCAGTCTTAGTGTAGCTCTCTAGTATGATCATGCCATCTTGTGAAAGTACCACAAAATAAAAACCAGGTCATTTGGATTTTCACAACAGACGGAAAAAGAAAACAAGCAATACCCCGCCTCTTGTTGTTTGTCTAATTGGTGGAAAATGCATGTGAACCCTTCCAGAATTGTACATCTGAAGTACTGTAGTCATGCTGTACTAAAAGTTAACCGGTTTAGTGTTTTGTTGTGTTTGGGTTCAGTGGTATTCCCAGAAGCACCAGAAAACGGTGCCTGTCAGTCTAGAGCCGGGTCTCCCAGAGGGATTCAAGTGTGAAAGGGATGACTTAAGTTGTTAGGAGGCCAGACATTTGTAAGCAAAGCCACATACTATACTTTCCACAGTGTCTCCCACAGTGCTTCAAAATAACTTACATAAGAAAGGACTTAACCAGAAGAAAATATTTTAGCCCCAGTGACACATGGGAGACTCTTGACAAACCACAATGACCTGCAAGGTGGGGGTCATGCAACCAGCTGACAGTGGGCTGGTTTTATTTTTGCCTTGTGCTGTAGAAGAAGGTACACAGCAAAGGGAATTACGTTTTACTGACCTGCTAAAAAAATAGTGACACTCTACAACAAAGTGGGACACTCTTAAATTAATCTCATAAAACATTAACATTTAATCGATAAACCTAACTCCTGATTCAGTATGAATCATATAAATCTGAAAGACTTATATGATTCTAAAAACTAGATTCTAATTCCCCCTGAAGTTATTTATCATTTAAGTACAGTACTTGAGTAAATGCACCATGTTGCCTCCCAACACCAGAAGCATCAAACCCAATTAGTGCTATTCACTGTAGCAGCTATAGACTGTAAATAAAGATGGACGATGCCTCTTCCATCGCCCATCTTTATTCTTCTCCTCCCACTATCCAGAAATGAAGCCAAAATATCCAGTTTACGAATGCTGCCATCTTTTGCGCATTAGGAGTCTGCGCGGTAGCATCACGGGTTGAGCTGTGGAAGCCAGGTCCTGCTCAACAGATCGTCTCAGCTGTCGAACATGACGTTTCACCTTGTTTTTATAGCATCAAATTACGACTTAAAACCAAACACTGGAAATATTTGCACTTGGACAGTCAGTTTGATAAGAACTCCCTAAATCTGCTTGATGTGTACAGTCAAGAAACTGCAATGGTACGGCCACTTACCAGCTTTGTGACCCTCACTTTGCAAGATGTAGCAGTCCACACAGGTTCCTGTGACACCGTCGTAACCTCAGTCACCACAACTCTGATAAAATACTACACATTCATTCTAACTACACAATAAATCAGGCCTCTTAACAATCTAAACATCTGTTTTTTTTTGGGACCCTGTGCCAACTTTTGCTTTCTCTTCTCACACTGCACTTAAGAGTCTGAAACTTCCTAACATTACTTTTGTGAACCAGCACAATCTGTCTATCGACTGATTTCCACATCTCACGCTAACAGACTCTTCGGGCAGTTAAGTTTTTTTTCCTATTATCCATTCTTCAACGTGTCAATAATTATTTTTCCTCCTCCTAAAAAAACCAACAAAGCTCAGCAATGTCATACCACTATAATAACCTGCAGCATTTCTTAATGTAGCACCAGGAAGGTCCAGAAGACGAGAGTATGATGGGTGAAGTCAGAGGACCTGGCGTCGGTTTCTGTAGCATTCCAGGCTCACAGGAGGGTATTGAACCTGTGGCGTGGGGGATTCAACAGTGTCTCTCTCAAAGTGTTTACAGAGTTTATTCTCCTTACACTTTTCAAAAATGTGTTGATGTGTAACTACTGTACAAAGATGTCTTAACACAGACTAATGTTTTAAAGTGTAATTGGTTTTACTGATGGCTTGAACTTGTGTTAGAGCTTAGACGTCTTCTTTATTCACATTGTTAAAAGGGTTTTTTACGAGGGCCGACTGCAAAAAAACAACAAATCACACAACCCGAAACCGAAGCATGTAAATAGACAAACGAGAGCAGGGGTTGAATGTACTGTATCTGCCTGAAATGTGAAAGTGAATGTGGGGCTGTAATCGCCACAGGGGTCAAAGGTCGGTGAAGCTACAGGGCAGGAGTCTGTCTCTAGATTGTGCAGGAGGGGGGAAGAAAGGGGGTTTATATTCCCTTTTCCAGTCGAAAAACATTAGGCCCCATGTTTACAAGGAGCTGGTGGCAGATCCATCAGGCCGAGTCATGAAGGAGACATCACGTCACTTTTTTTAAAATCTATTTTTATTGAACAATAAATGAATATTACAAAATGAAAGCCTCGGCTGTTTGTGTGGCTTTTCGGCTCTTTTAATTTGCTGCACATGAGTGAAGGAAGTTTCAAACCTTCTTGTGTGTCCCACTCGAGCACCTTTTATGAAGTATTAACATTTTTTTATTTCGGCGATGAACCACTTAGTTTATGCTGATGATTCCTCGAGGATCCGTGGTATATTTTGGCTCAACTCATCCACCATAAAATACCAATAACAGTCGGATATATTTCAAGCCCGTGCAGATCAGATTCTTGCCGGGGCTCATTCTTTTAGTTTAAAAGTTTCATCCACACGTATGATTTGCTCCCAGAAGCTGTTGATTCGTTCTGATACGCATGGGAGCGAAGGACAAATAGAGGGCGCTTGTTCCTACAGACGCTGTATTGCAATGACCTCACCAGTGTTTGCCGACCAGTTGATGAAAACTGAACGGAGGGCAGCTGCAGACACAATATCACAGTGTAAGTGGTGGGCTTGGCCACATGAAGCCTGCAGCGTGCACTCAGCACAGAGGAACAATGATGCCACTATTACTAATGTTGAGGGAGCGTTTTTTAACGTCGATTTTTCAGCGGGAATAAATGGGTTTTACGTAAAATACTTGACAAGGTGACGTCCCCTCCATGGGTGTTACATCAGTTCACTAAGTCCGTCTTTTTGTATGCGTTTAAAAAAAACGTCCAATAAAAATCAGAAGCCTTGCACACTAATGATGTGTTATATTATTCTACTTGTTCCAAAAAATACGCAGTAGGAAATAAAATGTAGTTGGGGAGTGAGGATGGTTTAGTGGTCCTGTCACTTCTTGAAAAAAAGAAAACATTGGGTCCATCCGAGCCCGAGAAGCTTTTAGGAACAAGGAGCAGCAGAACTGTCCCAATGGCTTCCGGGCTCAGAAGGTCATTGGTCCAGTTTGACACCCAACCAGCACTGAAACTGCATTTTATAAAAACACAACAAATTTCTCTGAAATCCAATAAATCTCGAAAAGCTCATACTACGCTCAGGAAAAACTTTAACAGATGCGAAAAATGCAACAAATTTAAAAATCTTATGAAGAAAGCTTCTAAAGTTTCGTAGTCAGTGTGCAAACCTGATGGACACAACCTGAGCTTGTACTTATTCTTATATGTGCAACAATTTCAGAGTAAAAATACAGACTCAGTTTTTTTAGACTGGAAAAAAAAACAAGGATGTACTTTTTCACAGTGAATTCTGAAATCCAAACTCTGCATAACCTGCCGGTGCAAAAAAAAAAAAACTTTAAGTACTGTAAGTAAAAGCTGTCAGTGAGCAGCAGAGTATATATCCTTGCATGTGTGCCTGGATTTTTCTTAATGCTGCACAGCTCTGTTATTATACAGTGTGTTAAAATGTTCAGTTGAATCATGATCCTGGTGTTGAATTCTGGCCGGCCAGGTTGCTTTCAGCAGGCTCATATCACAGCGCTCCCTCGCCAGCGCCATGTGTTTTTTCAGCCCTTGAGCAAATAAAATGCTGCATGCTTCCCTGTCAACAGATCCTACAAACACTAATGTGCAGACGGACACACACTGGCGCACACAAGCTGCACACACGCAGGAGTCTTGATATATAGATGTGTAAATGCACATGTATACCATGTAGAAGATTTACACTTTTGTACTATATCAAGACTGATCCACACGCGCTTCCCCAAGCAGCTTATCACATGCAAATCACGCCACGATGCATCGCTGCCAGCACACTACGCCTTTAAGAGCGGCCCTTTACCGTTTATTGACAGTAACTTAAGAATTGTACTGGAATTTTGACACCTCCTAATTTTAAACCTTCTGACTCCAGGAGGACCCGAGCTAAATATAACCCCCGGTATATATCTGAATACCTATAAAGAAAACATTCCAAAAAACAGCCTGAATAGTGGCTATTCATGCTCATAAAAGAGATTCGAAGGAGCGAGAGCTCGGCTCGGGCGCAGCAACCCGGGATTCATCAAAATACCTGCAGCCAATCGGCGGACAGAGCCAAGCAGTGAATCATTTGATAGGTGATTTCATCAGCACTTCCACTGGCAGACGAGTGGGATTCGGTGGCTGTTAAGCCGCCGTGTTGGAGCAGGGAGAATCCAACCTGCTAATTGCGTGTGAGCCTGTTCCGCAGCTCGTGTGCAGCTAAACTGATACGCCTGCGAAACAGCAACCGGTGGCGTCTTGAAAGTGAGCAGGGCTCCGGGCCCAGGGCGGCGAGCACCATCTCTCAGAGCGCCCCACCTCCGTGCTCTTCGACTTGACCCTCCCTGAGGTCGACGAGGATTAGGGGGCCGGAGGGTTGGTCCGCACCTCGGTCAGATAATCTTACACACGCACACGCACCAAAGATACACAACCTTCTATCTCACTTTACATGAATTGGAAAAGTACCCAGCAACTCTCTCGTCTGGACGGACGCCTGGACATGTGACTCTGGAGGAAATGACACGTGCTTCTCAACAACTCACACAAAACACACATTTTATTGAATCTGATACAAGTTCACACCGCAGATGTGAGCGGCTGCTGATGCCACAGTGACATCCCGCATTCCTCTCCTTCTATTCTCCTCATGCAGATTCAGATCACCTGTTCTGCCCACCCCCCCCCCCCCCAGCTCCTCACACCGCCTGCCCGACCCTGCCGACCACCAGCCGATTTGGGCCTGGCACTTACTGGCGGTTTAGCTGCGGCGTACTGTATATGTGTGTCTATGCTGGCATTTGTTAGTGTGTGTGTGTGTGCAATGGGTGGGAAAAGTGAAGCCTGCCACTACTACATCACTCATTTCTCTCTCTCTCTCTCTCTCTCTCTCTCTCTCTCCTCTCTCTCTCTCTCTCTCTCTCTCTCTCCCTCTCTCCTCTCTCTCTCTCTCTCTCTCTCTCTCTCCCTCCCTCCCCAGGGCCCATAAACCTTTAAAGCACCTATAAAACACTTGGTGAGGCCTTTTTGAAGTTTTTATGAAGATCTGGCTTTATTGTTCCCAAGAGATGAGCCCCGCTCCGCTGGCGCCTCGGAGCTTTCTGGAAGTGCCAGTGAATTCAGGAGGGGGGGAGGAGGGGGTGGGTAGCTGGGTGGTAGCAGAGGAGGGAGTCCCAGGGAAGGAAGGGCTGGGAATGGGGGTGGGCACTGTGGAGCCTGAGTTTCTATGCCCCCCTATGCATATGTGTGTAGTGTGGTGCGTGTGTTTGTGTGCGTGTGTGTGTGTGAAGTGTGATGCTTGTGTTTGTGTTTATGTGTGTGTGTGTGTGTGTGTGTGTGTGTGTGTACACTGGCAGATGAGCTGCAGAAGATGCAAATGGACATCCTCATCCGTGGGTGTGGCATTCACATCGTTATGTGGAACTCTTTGTATTTTCAGACACATCCGATCAAATACATGATCAGAAAGCTCTAATAAAAGCACATGTGTGCTTGAGCACAAGCACGCATGTGTTGCAGCATGTGTGTGTGTGTGTGTGTGTGGGTGGGTGTGTGTGTGTGTGTGTGTGTCTGCATATGCCTGTGTATGCGTTCGCAGACGATGGGGCCAGCAGGTTGTGTCCTTGTTGTTTGAAGTGGGGCTCTGTTATTCTCATAGAGCTAAATGAATGGAGCCGGACCCCCCTCCATCTGTCTGATCCAGCGGCACCGGCCCTCCTTCCCAAATCCCGGCTCCGACGCCCGACGCACCAGCCCCCTCAAAGGAACAGTTGGCAAACGGACGGCCCATTAAACAGGCGAGGGCGACGAGCCCTCACCTCTGAGCAACACTTGTAAGAGCAGAGAGAGAGAGTGTGTGACAGAGAGGGGATGGAGATAAAAGTAGTCAAGAAATATAGATTGTGTGTGTGTGTGTGTGTGTGTGTGTGTGTGTGTGTGTGTGTGTGTATGTATGTGGTCCAGGTATTACTCATGTTGTAGGGACCTAAACCTGTTTAATACGGCCACATTACGGGGACTTTTCTTTCTAATGGGGACAAAAAAGTCACCATAATGTAAATCAATAAATCTTCAGGTGAAGACAATTTTTAAGGTTAGCTTTGGGGTTAGGGTTAAGGTTAAGGTTAAGGTTAAGGTTAAGGTAAGAGTTATGTTTAGGCAAGTAGTAACTATGGTTAATGTTAGAGTAAGTCTCCAATAAATCAATGTAAGTCAAAGTAAAGTCTTCTGTCTGTGTGTGTCTGTTTGAGTGAGTGTGTGCGTGCGTGCGTGCGTGAGCATGTGTGTGTGTGTGTGTGTGTGTGTGTGTGTGTGTGTGTGTGTGTGTGTGTGTGTGTGTGCAGTGGCAGTTACATCTCACTGACCATGACATTAGCCGTGCTGGTGGCTTTGACTGTGACAGCCCTCATTGTCACAGAGGTGTGTGTTCTCACCTTCTAATCAAGACACTGACAGGAAAGCTCCTCAGTCTTCATCCGACCCACTCATTCGATTCGTTCGATTACTTGTAAACAGACGACGGCAAAGCAGTTTGAAATCACTTGTTTATGTTTGAATTCCAGCTGTTTTTGTGATTTATCGTGGTTCTATCATATTCAGGCCGAGGTCGCTCGTGAAAACCACGGAGATAATTGATAATAATTCGATGAATTTCTGAGGTTTCTAAATATGTTCCTTAATGTAACCACAATTACCGACATAAAACAGAGACATCTCATCATCAATCCCTCTCCAGCTTTATATAGGAGCTATAAAATGAAATCACATGTTGACATTGCCTGAACAAACAGTTCCCGCAGCATCGTCGTGGATTCTGCGTGCAGCCCCCGATGCTTCCCGTGTCAGCCATTTGTCATCATGCGCACAGTTATGAACCCCACTGGTTTGTTTGAAAGCGTTCCAAACTCCAACCCCCCCCCCCCCCGCCCGCAACCCCCCATGTTTGAATGCTGCGGGGAAAACAACAGGGTGGGTCTTCTGCGCTCAAAGCTGGTTGCATGCAAAGGAGTCGGAGGGGTTGGTCCGTCCAGTGCCAACGCTGAAAACCCCCGAGAAGCAGACAAAGATGAGAGGAGGACGGGGCAGCGAGGACCAGCCGGCCGAGGCTATTCTGTGTTCACTGTCAGTGTATCCTGCGTCTGGCAAACAACCTGGAAGCAATTTATTTTCTTTCCCCAGACATTTAGGATCGAATCCATGTTAGTCATTCACATAAAAGGGTCTCGAAAAAAGAAAGGGAAGAGAGAAGAGAAAAAACACCAGCTTGGCTTGATTTGTGTGTATGAGTGTGTGCACGCGTGATTTGGGCTCTGAGGAATCAGGTACCTCAGAATAAAAGAAAAGTGGACAAACTGCGACGGCAGATCCAGAAAACACGAGGAAATAAGCAAACGGACAAATCTTTGGTTTCGCCTGAGTGCTGTGACTGATGGGCTTGTACTCTACACACATATTAACCCCCAGCTCCAGCCCCCTTTGTGCGAGAGGATGATGTCATGCCTTCTGAAAACATGTGGGGGGGCGGCGTCGAGGGGGTTTAGGGGGGGATTCCTTTGGTCCTTTCAAGTTTGCAGGAGGAGCCTTGGGCCACGGCAGGGTAGACAGTTCGAGGGCAGGAGGCTCAACGCTGCCACCCCTCCCTCCATCCCACCCCGGCCCAGCCAGCAGTCACATTAGGCACGCTCCGGCCACGCCATCAAAGGCCCGGCTCACAGCAAACACACACACACACACACACACACACACACACACACACACTCTTGCATGTGCACACACAAAAGTATGCGTGCACACAGGCCGCATGTACAAACCCACAGACGCTCACTCTGACGAGAAGTCAAACGAGCATGTTCACACTCACATGAAACACACGCGTGCCTAAAAATAACGACACACGCACATGCACATACACAAAGACACACACACACACACACACACACACACACACACATACCGGCAGAAACACGCACACACTTCAATCATGCCCCCCACCCTCCATTCCCTCCGCCGCCGCCCCCCCCGGCTGTGTTATTGTTTTGAAAATATGATTGCGGTGACGGATGAGGGGTGGGGTGGAGGAGAGGGCTCTGGCAGGGGCGAGTGGCAGGGCCCCCCGTCCATTGTCCCCGACCAGTGTGAGTTTGTGTCCATAGCTATAGAAACTGGGGCCACACTGGGAAGGCATGCTTTCATCTCCGCCCCAGGCTCACCGCTGGCAATAAGGGGTCAAATAAATCCCCCTGGATGCGGTGAGGGGGTGGCGGTGGGGGAGTTGAGGAGGTTTGCAGGCACACACACACACACACACACACACACACACACACACACCAAACATATTTGCCTGAGTTATCTCATGTTGTAAATGGACTGAAAGATCTTCAGACCGGAGTTTGAGACACGCTTGTGTGTGTAATTTTCCTTCTTGAGATTTGTGGTTTTTTTGCACTGCAGTGTACGTTTTATATTTTGGACTCATTTAACTAAAGGGACAAGCATAACAAATCTGCGCAGGCTATAAATCTTCCACTTCAGCTTCGATTAGCTCTTTAACTGCCCCCACAATTCTGATTCGATTAAACTGAAAAACACGAAGAAGGTCAACATTTTATCGCCCTGTCCACGCTAAAGCGGATATTTAGGCGAACATTTTTTTCCTCTGCGTTTCAGCCTTTCATTCTCCTTAAGCCACTAAAACAGAGATTTTGTACCAAGTGCAGGTTTTCAAATGTTTAAATGTTTGGTAAACGAGGACGTCACCGCTTACTTCACTTTGTATAATGAGCATGTGCCAGAAACACCAGCAACAATGGCGGCTATATACTGGTTGACAGGAGAATGAACTGCTCACTGTGCTCTTTTCTGGTATTTGACGGATATTCTTATCTGCAGTAGTGTAGACGAGGCCTAAGATGTTTCTAATGTTTCCACTACAATTTGTCCTTAATACGTTTTTTGAGATGACAACCATGTGAATAATATCCCTCCCTATGAAATGTCACCTGGTGAAGTATCAGTACTTTCATCTAGCTTCTGTATATATAACGCCTCTGTATACACAGACCATGGTAAACGCGCCCCGAGCACGCAGCACATGTAACACAGGATCACGATGTTGATCATCCGGATTCACGATGTCTTGAGACATTCCAGGCTCGGCTGATTGAACACACACACTTAAACCCACACACTGCATACACAAACAGAGACATGTAAAATTGTACAGACACGCTCTTTGACACACACGCTTTCAACGCTGCGAGCAACACGCTCGCACGTGCAAATAAACGAGCGCTCGCTCGAGATGCGCCGGAAACAGAGCATGACTGAGAGGCGTTCGCTCGGAGGATCGTCTTGACTTATCGTGACAAGACGGTTTGATGAACTTGTAATCCTTCTCCTCCTCCATTCTTCTTCTGTGGTCTTATATCACACATGTCAATCTCGGCTTCATCATCAAGGCCGTGAGCACTACCCTGCTGAGGAGCAAACCCCTCAGATTAATGCCAGACTCAGTCATTGGGATGCTGTGTGTGTGTGTGTGTGTGTGTGTGTGTGTGTGTGTGTGTGTGTGTGTGTGTGTGTGTGTGTGAGTGTGTGTGTGTGTGTGTGTGTGTGTGTGTGTGTACAGCCCAGTAAAGAGCTGGATGTTTGCATCAAGTGACCAAATATTCGAGGAAACCGAAGTAAACAGTGAGCGGAGCCGGCAGGAATCACAGGTTTCACCGACTGTCTCACTCACACATGTACACAAATTGTTCTTATTGTTATATATATTGAACTGTTTTAAACTAATATCAGGATCTATCTTCCTAAAAGAATTTAGGAAGCAGCTTCTCTACCATTAAATTCAGCCTGACGCGGACTGTTGCATCAACTTCCGACAAACGTAAGGATTTGTTTGTGTAATTACTGATATATGTGCATCGGGGAGACTTCACCGGACATGGTACACACAGGCCGAGCGACTGGCCGTCCTGTTAGCACCTGTGTGCGAGCGGTGCGCTGGGGCGTCTGGTGGAGCCAGAGCCAGTCAGAGAGTCACCGGGCCTGAGGAGAGGAGAGGAGAGAGGGAAGGTCAGCACCACCGCATGCCACAGACAGACTGACGATACTTCTACTGGGCTCCACGCCGGGGACCTGGCTGTAATTACACCACGCACACACACACACACACACACACACACAAACACACACACTCATGCCTGCACAGTTACTAGACAGACTGAGAAAGGTGCCCGGCTCCTGAAGTCTGTCTCTCTCTGTTTCTGTCCATCTGTCTCATTACACTTTTATATCCGTCACTACATCTTCAATCACACACCTGACCAGCTTCAGAACAACATTTACAGTTAAAGACGCAGAGACCCTAGCTACGTTAACTGCACTTCAGATAAACGTAAAAATAACATACAGATATACAAATGAACAAAGTATATTGTCACATTTCTGCATGTCTCATGTCAGAAACACTGGACCTTGATATGAAAGCTCGAACTTTTGGAAAGGATTTCCACCCGTTGCTGGAAGCTGGCTGCTGATTTGCTCCAGTTCAGTCCCACCCTGATGAGAGCGCAGCTATTGGACAAATCTGCAAAACCCCAGATTACATTAATGAAAACTGCTCACAATTAATGAGAATTCCCTTATTGATTTAGAAACAGAAGCATTAGCGAGGTCGAGCCCTACTTGAAGTTCCATTTCATCCAAAATGTGTCAGATTACGACAAGCAAGAGTCATGCTCTTCGACACCAAACATGAGCTGCTTTCAGACATTGCACTGAACTCCGGACATTCTCCTTAAGTGATCACGAGGAGCTGTACGTGAGAACGTGTGAGCCTTGTTTTTCCTGCCGGCCTCCTTGTAAAAACTCGGAAGAATAGAGTAAACCCATGTGAGAATAGAGCAGGATAATGTCTGGAGGATTCACCGCGAACGAGTGGGCGTGAGACACAAAGCTGAAATAAAAAACGAAAAGAATACAAATATCTCTGGATAAAAAATAGGTGTCAAACATAAAGAAGACGCCAAAGAAGACGTCAACTTGGAAAGACGAAGGCGTCCACTTACATTTTGGCCACAAATTGTAAATCGATGGTCGGATTCAGAGTGCTCTTACACAAACACGGATTTCTCGATTCTCTTTGTGAATGGACACTTGTAGTCTGGGCTCTCGGCCGGCCAAATCCAAGGTTAAATAAGGTCAACAAGGTTATTGGCACAAACCACAATTGTGATCCTGTTTAGCTCTCAGACTGACACCAGCACAGATCTCTGGTATCAATAGCTCCTTGTTGATCTATTTGGCCAGGCGGTTTCCCGTCTCTCCGACACACATACACACACGCGCACACACACACACACACACACACACACACACACACACACACACACACACACACACACACACTCTCTCTCTCTCTCCATGGGCCCTCTGACTTGTGAAAGTTATTGGAGTGTAAATGCCTTTAACAGCCTCTGTCTGCTGCTCTGTGTAGGGTGAGTGCTTTCTGTTGTCTGCCTCCTGTTTCATACTTATCTGTGTCAGGAGCTTATAAGGTTTCGGGAAACAATGTGTCGAGCTGTGGGAACTCATTTCTTAAAATGGAATCATTTAATCTCTCCAACTGAACAAATCATACTGTCGCAGAAACACCTTTTTACACCCAAGTCACAGTTTTAGCATCGTAATCGGTAAATTAAATTTGATATCGTATAAGTTCATTGTGCAGTCGAACCCTGTCGGTCATTTTAATTGTGCCGTCTGTAACATTTATTTCAGTCAGCAGTCAATTAAGAAGAGATTCTTATTTACAATGACAGGTGGGTGGGAATGGGTGTTCCCCGCTCCCACTGAGGTCCCAGTTGAAAAACCACCTTAATCCTTGATTGAGACATAAGACGTTCGAGCCTGAGGTTTGAGGGAGCTTTATTGTTCTGCTGTTCTTCAACCGCAGCACCGCATTAATTCCTCATGACTTTGTCATGTCATTACTCTCTCTCAGTTTTCACGTGTGCCCAGGGACACCCCCGAGGCCCAGTTCCATTTCCCTGCGGTGACAGAGAAAGGCAGACGCTCCTGTTTACTCATGGCTCCAGGGGCTTGTGGCTCCCGATTAGTAAACCAGTGTGAGTCAACATCTGGTACATCCCTTGGACAAACTATCTCCCTCAGCGCACACTCAGCCTGTTGTCAGACCCCCGTCCCCCTTCTCTGTCCGTTTCCCAAGCAGGCAGGCACCCCCCGGGCGGCAGTGCGCGCTTGCACATTGGCGAGACATTTCCCAAAGCCTTCCCAGTCCTCCTGGCATCTCAACAGGCTGTCACCTTCTTACCCTCCTGCGTGTTCCACAAACATACCAGAGGGCCAAAGGGCAGCAGGGGCCAACGCTGCCCGTTTGTCGACATGCTTGATTGGGGCTTGGGGGGGGGGGGGCGTTAGGACTTGCTCAGGTCGCCACACCGGTGCGGCCCTCCGTGTCTGTGCGACCTGCGGTGATTATATGACTCGCATTCCATCCAGGATGCAGGAGTTTTTAAATGCAGTTAAACAGGCTGCCAGGTTTAAACAGGGCGACCTCAATCTGAATCCTGTCACGGGCCGGAGAAGACGCCATCGTAGAATCCCCCTCTCTTTGTTTTTGTTACGCATTGCCAGTCTATGAAAGTATCTTGGCTCTAGACTCAACAGAACACACATGCTGTGGAGAGTGTTGGGCGAGGGAACATCTGTTGTGGTCAGTGGCTGCGGGCAAACCGTTTCATTTCGACAAGATGGCCTGTGGCAACACAATGGCTTCGTGGCTGGGAGGATGACCGAGGTGCCAGCGCTGTGGTCAGGGTTTACCTAAGCTGGACGGAGCTTCTGAAAGACATGTGGTCAAAGTTTTACATCAAATTATTCTTTCAAAAAGTTCTGATGGCATCATCTTGACACAACATTTCAGGTGGAACCGTTGAGTTCTCATGTCGGATTATTCTTGGTCTGAAGTCTTTCTTCCATTGTGGCTACTTTTCCATTTGTCATCTTTTTGTAAACCAAGAGTGCACAAACTTATTACTTACTAACAACAAGCGTACAGTGTGTACAGTGTGAGTGTGATGCCAACGATGATTTCACTGATTAGAAAGTCGATTAAAACGACAGATTGGATGTTGAGGATTCACATGCAGTGAAAACAGATGACTTAACTCTCCAAATAAACTGTGATTTACTGTGTGTTCCACTATCACGGCTTTAATGTTTCAGCCATGGCGTCCGTTCAAACGCCGCTTGACGTCTTAAACTGTCCAGAGGAATGCAGAGCGCCAGTCCGCGTGGCTGTCTGAAGACGTTTGTGCGTTCGCATTTTAGTATGTACAGCAAAGGCCTTTAGGTCTTAACGTGGCTGGCATCCTTTCTTCTTTTCCATTTTCTTTCTCTATCTCTCTCTCTCTCTCTCTCTCTCTTTCTCTCTGTGCGTCTTGCTCTCTCTGCCTCTCTTGGCTGATGTGCCACCGTGGAGAAGGCAACAGTGACCCTATTGTGAACGGTGGGAACTGGGCAGCGGGCCAATGATGTCATCCTGCCATAGGGAAGACCAGGGGGAACGCCCTCCTGGCGTTCGGAATGCACTATTTTTTCCTGTTGTTTTCCGGAAGGCGGTGATCAATTTAATTCCACCCTCATCGCTCCCCGCTGGGGGGAGGGGGGCATAAGGAGGAGGAGGAGGAGATGCAGAGAATGGAATGAGGATGGGGCACTTGCTGGCTCTATCAAAAAAAAATGGGGGGCAACAAATAAAACGACTGGAGAGGAAAAGAGGTAGAGCATGGGGATGGTCTGAGCTGTTGGGATCCTTTTTTTATTGAACAATGTAAGAAGTGAAAACGGGAAATTGTCCTGGATGAGGTCACACCGACCTCCCAATTAAAAGTAGCCGGGCGTCATTACAGAAGAATAGTCGTGATTCATGGAGAGAGAAGGGGAACGGCTTACGGAAACTGACGATCCTTAACTGCAAGTAACTCCACCGGCCCAAATCACTGATTCAAAGTGCAGGCACATGTTTGCACTCTTCACTCCGACCAAATGTAACCACAGGGCTCTAACCTCTCAGGATGAGCTGTGGTTACGTTAATGATCCTTTAACTTTACATCTAGTGCCTATAACACCTACATGCTACTATTCTTCTGTTTGAAAAATGAAACAATGTCCGTCCACATGGTCATTTTGGCTCCGCATCAGATTTAATTCCCGTCCACACTTGCTTAAAGTGACTATCCTTGTCGCGTTCTACACTGGAAATCAAGGCTAATGCTGGTTGTTTTCTTCCAGAAGGGGGTCATGTGACCGGAGCCGGACATATCAGCGAAGGCTACATCATAAAGGAAAGGACCCAATCAGCAGATGTGAGTGTCTGCGTCATTGTTGCAAAACCTTTCCCTTTCTGCTCGCCCACAAACTGAGGGCATGGTCACATATACGTGGTTGAAGGCAAATTTTGTAGATCAAACTTTTAAAAAAAGTTTGAACTCAACGCAAAGTCACTCTGAGATTTGCCTCGCCACAGGAACTGGGCCCTATAACACAGCCCAGCAGTTTTTCAAACTAAAACGCGTCCAGCAGCGTGTCCAAGCTTGTTTAAGCGGCTCTAAAAGTAGTGTCGAGTAGTGGGGACGCCAGGTATCCATTGCAGAGTAATTACATCTTCACATAAAAATATAAAAGAATGGATGTAGCTTTAGTTGCAAGAAACCAGAAGTACGCTTTAAGGCAAATAACAGTGGTTCTGCTTCAGGTCGACTATGTAGGATCTAAGAGTCAAATTCAAGTATTGTACAACTCCAGGAATGAGTGATTGAACACAAACAAAACCTAAAAGAAACATTTATATTCTCTATGTGTGTGTTTGCCACAGTGATTTGTGTTTTCCTGGCCTCGCTTGAATTCATCAGCCCTCGCAGTTCAAAGTGGCCCCCGCCATCACATCATAAAGCCGCTGACCCGTCTCCGATATGATCACCATTAATCACAGCTTGTGAGCGAGCATCGAGCGGCGTTTTCTCCGAAGCTGTAATAGAAACAAAGGATGCAGTGCCATACTCAGATTGACTTCAGATTGCACATCAGCGTGGTGTGGCATTCTTTCAATAACAAGGACAAGCTATACACTTAGTGCCATTTTCTTTTCTTCCCCTTGTCATCGGGGGGGGAAAGGAGGGAAAATATGGCTTTGATGCTGTTTACTGGGTATTTTGCAAAAATAGCTTTATGATGAATTTTAGGGGAGTGGAAAAAAAATGTAGAGGGGGGCTTCAAAAGTAGTGTTAACGGGAGACAGATTTTTGACATGCCTCCCGAGCCATCTGCTTTGGGTTAAGGCTCGGAGACAGAGTCGAATATGGGGGGGAGAGGAGAGGGGAGTAAGACTGGAGAAGATGGCAGTGGCAGCAGGGAATAGAGGGAATGTAATATTGACAGGCAATGGTGGAGAGCTGTTTATTTGTTTTGCAAACCTTTCTATACTGAATAGTTGTGGCACGACGTGTGTGTGTGTGTGTGTGTGTGTGTGTGTGTGTGTGTGTGTGTGTGTGTGTGTGTCAGAGATATAATAAGCCAGTCTTTTTTATGCAGCTATTACAACAAAAATATTCTTATTGTGTTTTGCAACAGAAACAAACACGCTATTGTTCCAAACTTGGAAAAAGTATTTGGTTTGAAATACAAAAAAATTTGTGCGTATGTTTTGACGATTCCAAAAAACCTGTTAAGGCTCCGGTTGGTTCTGAACTCTGTCGTCCTGCCAAAGCTCAGACAGAGAGTGTTCTGCTGGACACGCCACAACACAAAACTAATTAGCAGACGTGCTCCAGACATATCTGTTTGATTCGAGAGGGGAGGAAGGCTCTGGGATTTCAGAGTTGCACTCTGCCACTCCGGACTGTTTCCACACTGGCTGCAGCACCTTGCCAAATTCCTCAACCGTCCTTATCTCCTGACGTCAGCTCATTTAATGGTGCAAGAAAGCAATGTGAAATGCAGAAAGCAATGTGGAATTTGTTGTCCCAGCTCTGCTCTGTCTAGGCCTCCGAGTCTCTCCTGTTTACTCCCCTCTGTCCTCTCCCAGCTGTCCGTCTCCATCCACCCCCCTGAGCCATTCTACCAGTCCCCAGTGGGCACAGTCAGCCAGTCTGGCCAGGCCTGCCCCTTGCTGTGCCCCTGCACTGGATAAGCTCCTACCTGGACCTTGGGTAGAGGCCTTTGTTTAGAGCTGTGGGGGTGATAGGTGTGTGTGTGTGTGTGTATGTTTGTGTATGTGTTACGTGTGGATGTGTATGTGTGCTAAGCATTCACCGCAGAAAGGGAGAAGGGGGTCCTATCCGTGCCTAAGGGCTGCCCCCCAACGCACCCTCACCATGCGCCCTATTCAGACCTAAGGAAGCGTGAACAATCACTGCAAAACCAAAGAGCTAAGTCCCCTTGTTATACAAGCCCAGTTTTCAGCACCAGCCCCACCTCTCTCCTCCACGGTGCATCCCACCCCCCATCCCCAGCACCCCGGCCCCACTCGTCAGAGGTTGACGAGCTTCGTTAAAGCGAGCCGGGCTCCTTTTATGGCTTTATTTAATTAGCCATTCCACAGCAAACTGCCATCCGGCACCACCACCACCGTCGCCGCTGCCCACCCCTGCCCCCCAATCCTCTCCTCTTTGCTGAAACCACCACCATCTTCATGACCACCACCACCACCACCACCACCGCTATCCTTCCCCACTGTGCTCACCGGTCCCCTCCTCTCTCCTCTCCTTGTTTTTATCTCAGGTAATTAGCCAGGGGATGGGGGTAGACTCATTGCCGGGTTGCTCGGCAGTATTAGTGCCTGAGACCACGACTAGGAGGAAGGGAAGTGTCTCTCCCTGCATGGGGTTTTCTCTCTCACTCCCACCACCCTTAAGACCCGTGGAGGAAGACAATGGAAAGGGCCAATTCTACAGTAGCCAGCTCAGCCTTACTGTCCCCGCTGCCCACTGAGCTCCGTCTGCACGGGCACCCTAATCATTAACCAGATTATGACTTTTTTATCTGCATGCATGTTGGAGGTCAGCAGGACTCTACTCACAGGATGCAGGAGGCTGCCGGCAGCTCTTTGCATGTGGTTTGAGCAGTTAAGCTTGGTTAATGAAGTCTCTTAATCATGGTAGACACTGTAATTAGAGCACCATCCTCCAACAGGAGAATTCATTTTTTTATATAAGACTTATAGTGAGGATTATTCAGGTTTATTACTCTCATTTTGGTGAAATTGCTCCAACGTAACATCTTTGATCACAAAAATGCTGGTGAGCAATTTCACTTGAGCAAACCCATGAGCGCACATTCCTTCCACATGCACATGGTCACACAGCGAGGGAGAGAGTGTGGCGAGGCCCTGGCTGCAGGTCCACACCGTGCTGGATCGACGCCCTCTAGTGACCACTACAAAAGAAAAGCACAATGACAAGTCTATGGATGCATTAACAGCAGCCAGCCTATCCACGGTGCGCAAAGGACAAATACAACAGAGGTGGAAACAGGAGGACATTCAGAGTGTAAACACATGTTAACCGCATGGTGTGATTGATTTTTATGTCACCATGAGAAAAGAATGTGTTTAAAAGTGTGTTTTTAAAAGTTGTTAAATTTGTCTGAATTAAATTGCTGTTTGATCAGAGTGGAAGTCAAATCCACCACCGTTTTTTATGCATTAAAATTAGAATGCGTAAAATGTATTATTTGTGCGTTATTAGGACTGATCTAAAATACCGTAACTGTACCTGGATCCTTTAAATGTGACTTTATGAAAAGACCAAGATGCAAAAGTAAAAAAAAAAAAAAAAAAAAAGAATCCAACGTGCCCTTAGACTGCTTAGCATGGGAAAGGTACCGCTTAGTTATCCGTGGCCATTTATAGCCCCTTAATTACGCGCCTATTTAGTGACCCCTGAGTTCAACGGGCCAATTCCTGTGTGGACCCAAATCCTGATGAACAAAGGTGGAATGTGATGCCCCCTTTTCCGCAGACAAGCTTCTAAACGTTTCCCATCAATTTCATGGGAAAGTTCATGCCAAGGAAACTCTTAAAGGCTTCAGCTGAGTATTGACAGCGTATTGAACCTATTAGTGCATCACAGTCCACTGATGAGGATCACAGGGGGAAAGAGCTGCGCTTATGGTGCGTGTGTGATTTGTTATTCTCTAACGTGTAGAATATTCACGGCGTGGAGTATTACCCTCTGAGACAGGGGGAAATCTGGTGCGTTAGGACCCAGTTGATCCTCCTGATTGTGGCTGATATTTTCCACGTTGTGAGAGGAGGGGGTGGCCCGGAGGGGGGGGGGGGGGGGGGGTGTCAATCATAGTGAAAGTGGCCGGGGTGGGCAGGCCCCTCTGATACTTTGTACCGTCGGAGGGGGATATTTAACTTGGGACTGAGCACCGCTCGCTACAGACACACTCACACACAGTGTGCCTAAGCAAAGAAACGCTCCAGCGCCAAGTCTCTCAGACTCCTGAAGTAGGAGCGACTCAGTAGGAGCTTCTGTAGCAGTTATCAAAGGAGGAGAAACGCTCCCTGAGGAATTGACCGCCGATCAGACGGGAGACACAGCACCATAGTACGGACTGTCTCTTCGTGCACCGACTGGAGCTTTTCTGAGAGGATTCAGCGATGCCACAGTGAAGGGAACTTTGAACTAACAACGTGTTCTGGCTTTCTGCAGCGCGCAATTTGCTGTCAAGCCGCTTTTTGAAAGCGAGAGAGAGAGTTCTGGGGGGAATATCACAGCCTGAGACTTTCATGTAAAAAAAAAAAAAAAAAAAAACTCCACTGCGATTTGGAACATCCTCTGGAAAGATAAATGGCTGTTGTTTCCTAAGTTGAGATTGCATCCCACTGCTGCGCAAGTTTTTGGACATTTTCTACAGGGTGCACATATCGACTGCTGGAATACCACAGGGGACTGGCTGCACAAGACTTTACTCCTCAGTGCATGGACTGTGCGCTCTGGGACCTTGTCAAACCTGCGCGCGTCAGGCGTCGTTAAGAGAAGCCACGTTTATAAAAGCCGTGCGTAAAAATAACATTGGCCAAGGCAGCCCTCATTGCCGGGCGCGTGACATTTAAAACTTGGTGAGTTACTCTTTTGTGCTCCCTCTCTCTCCCTCTCTCACTCTCTCGGGACGCTGCGGATCTATTCTGTCTCTTTAGAAAACACTTCATTCCATGCAGCTCTCGCCTCGGCCGCTGTCATCCAGTGTAGACAGTTCGTCGTGGCTTCGAGTCCCCGGGGTAACCATGACAACCGAAAGAAACCCAAAGTGAATCCAAAGGGAGCGGGGTGAGGCCGGAGAGAGCGTGACTAGAGTTTTCCCCCCATTTGTTTTGTGCTTTTTTCCCCCTTCTGGTTCAGACTAAACACTTTGCGCAAAGCAGATCCACCGCTGCGCTGCAGAGTTGCACCAGCGGGCAAATTGCAAAGTTGAAGGAGCCCAAAACAGCAAAGCACTCCGCTTCCATGTCATTCAAACCCGACGTGGTCTATTAAAAGTATCGCCTTGCTTGTGACTGAACTTCTACTATTTATGAAGCCCCGGGCTCGGCATTGCAGAGATCACAGTAACCGGGAAAAGAACTGAATATCATTTACGCGAGAAGTGCCTGTGCGTAAAAGCAGCCAGGAATAATGGGCCTCTCACAAACGCTTCTCGTTTACGCGCTGGTGTGCGTTCACCTTGGAGTTTCCCAGCATTACCTTCGCCTCCGTCCATCGCCCAGTGACAACCTCCCCGTGCCCGATCTGAAGGAGGACCCCGACCCGGAGTACGACCCCCGGGAGCAGGACTTGGCCGAGAGGACACTGAGGAAAAAGCTCGGCAGCAACTTCGACCCCAACTTCATGTCCATCAGCTCACCCATGCTGGTGAACCTCTCCGCGGCAGACAACCAGGTGAAGCTGCAGGGGCCCATGCCCAACGAGATTAAAAAGCTGGACCTCACAGAGACCCCTTATGGAAAGCGGGTAAAAGTGGGCAAGAAAGCCCGCAGGAAATTTCTGCAGTGGCTGTGGACCTATACGCACTGCCCGGTGGTGTACACCTGGAAGGATTTGGGCGTGAGATTCTGGCCACGTTACATCAAGGAGGGAAACTGTTTCTCTGAGCGCTCTTGCTCCTTCCCAGAGGGGATGTCCTGCAAGCCCGTCAAGTCAATCAACAAGATTTTCCTGCGGTGGTATTGTCAGGGCTTTCTAAGACAGAAATACTGTACGTGGATACAGGTGCAATACCCAATCATCTCAGAGTGCAAGTGTTCGTGCTGATTTTCTCGAAGGACGTAGCGGTGGTCGAGGGGGGAGTGGACTGGAAATACGGTTACTATTGCACTGTTAACTCTCTACAGAGATGGGCACCATAGCAAATCTATTTTTTTATATAGCATTTTAAGTGAAATACCAACATTGTACATATTTAAGAAAAATGCAGCTATTTTTTCTAATTGAACCAGGACCATATTTTATTCTCATCCCTGAAACGTTGCTTTTTGGGGGAACACGAGCACTTCATAAGGAAGAGCTTTTTTGTTGATATTTTTATGAGACATTGAAGATGGAATGCATATGCTACACTTCTCCAAGAGGTGAACTTCTTTTTTTTTTTTCAACTGAACATTGATGCTGACTGTTATTTCACTGCAATGCTGCCTAGAGTTTTTGTATAATATTAATATCAATAATAATTAAATTGTAAAAAAAAAAAAAGTTGAGGTTAAAGATATATATAAAGGCGTGAACTCAGCTTTTTTTGGAATATATAGTATTGTAGAAATAAACAAATCTGTATGTTTTATTTATTATTTTAACGATTGTGAGTATAGAGCATAAGGAAAGAGAATAGCAGAGTATACCAGAAAAAAATATGGGAGATGTCTACTTGAATATTTTTTAAAATGACAAAAAAAAGAATAAAAAAGTAAAACATATCAGTGTACATGTTATGGTTACACGTTTTAGCAATAAAGTCTATCTTTTCAACATGTATTAGTCTCAAGCCAATTTGCTTACAACGAGTGTCTATATCAGGGGGCGTGTACACTGTAAAAGATATCATCTGAACACGTTGTCTAATACTAAAATATTTTCCTCGCAAGAGAAGTCTGCTGATCGCTTTCGTGATTCCACTGGTTTCTATTGTGGCTTTGATGTTCAAAGGGATTTCTATAAATCACTGTCTTATAAATGTTGTTTTATTTATTTTAAAATTAGAATACGTTTTTTTTATTGGAGACAAAGTGAAAAGGAAAAAATAAGGTTAAGATGATGCCAGGCTGACATCTTTTGCAGTGTGGGCTCCGAGGCGGAGTGGAGTTACAAAGTGCACAGTGAGTCCAGGCTCCAGTGGCTGTGTGTGGACTGCCTGATGCTCCACGCCGTCACAGTGATTTTAGAAAGGGCTGATTTACTACGCTGCGTAATGCGCAACACATACCTCAAGCGCCTCCACAGAACTGGCATTCATTTGTCTCAGCCAGAGAGAGAGAGAGAGAGAGAGAGAGAGAGAGAGAGAGAAAGAGAGAGAGGCCACGCACATTCACCCCCCCCCCCCCTGTCTGCGCACATTCCCCTCTCAGGGCTGCGAGGTGTTAACATAATGGGTAAAATATGATTCAGACATTTCAAACAGAGTCAGATGATGAAATGACCTGCGTTTACGCGCAGGCCCGGGGCGTCTGGGGTCTGCGCTTTTTTACGCTGGAAGCGCCACAGAAAGTTCCACTGAGGTATTTGTATAGAGGTGGACTGGAGCAGACCGGCGCCGATTCAAGTCTGACCGCCCTGCAGAGAGAGAGAGAGAGAGAGAGAGAGAGAGAGAGAGAGAGAGAGAGAGAGAGAGAGAGAGAGAGAGAGAGAGAGAGAGAGGGAGAGAAAGAGAGCGAGAGAAACACAAAGCCCATAAAACAATGGTCAACTGTTTTTGACGTTAGCAGACTATTAATTGCAGAGCCGCGGTGCGCTGTCTGCAAGTTTAAGAGATATGGCCAATTAAACGCGCTTGGAGACGCGCGCAGGGGAATGGAATCAAAGCGAGGAGTGATTTTCTGTAAGTAGGGCTTTTATGGTGTTTATATTATTCCTCAAATACAATCAACGAGTTAAACAGAGCCATGACTAAACGTCTGAAAGCTCAAAGCAGCCCGTGCAGTATATTCCACTGAGCGCATCTTGTGTGCGTTAAAGTGATTTGCGCGTTTGCGGGCAGAGTTTGGATTTGACACTTGCCGCCCGGTTATTGTGACAGAACCGCTGAGGGGATTTGGTAAGCAGAGGAGAGGAGCGGCAGCGTGCCAGGCGGAGGAGGAGGAGGAGGAGGAGGAAGAGGAGAAGGAGCAGGGGGGGGGGGGCTGCTTTCCTCACTGTCAGCTTCTTTCTTGATGATGTCTCGGGGTTTTTTAGAAACTGCGTCTCTGACTCGACGGCGCCACTCAGCCGCCCCCTCTCGACTGCGCAGAATGAGGCACTTTGGGAAACAGTAACCCTTTCAGGCTCTGCCCGGAGAGTATTTTAGAAGCGTGTGAAAGGCAATACGCCGCCCTGGCTCCAGCCAGTTAGGTGCGCACCTTTTAGAATCAGACCCCTGCCAGCCAGCCAGTCAGATCAGCGGTTCTCAAAGTGGGGTCCGGGGACCTCCAAGTCGTCCTTGAGGGGATTCTAGGGGGTCCTCGGTGAAATGAATAATAGTTCAATTTCAGCAGAGTACTTCATTCAGTAGGAATAACCCAATATTGACTGTGTTTTCATTATCAGCTTCTAAGTCAGTGCTGGTTATTAAAAACATAATAAGTGGGGTGTCTCTGCACACATTTCATGTTTGTCCGTATGTGCTTAAATCACATAAAAATAAGATCAGGGCACATATGTTCAATTCTATTATTTCATAACCCTCAATGTCACTGTCCTCAAAGTGTTGCCTGATTGGACAAGCTCCCAGTTATTCTAACTTTGGCTATTTGTTCAAAATCCAGCCCCGCAGCTTCAAATCCACTCTGCATCCACTAAATTAATCCCACCTACAAATAGAAAGCTTTTGAATACAGAGTTAATATAGAAGCCTCAAACACGGTTGGAAGTTAAATGCGGACCATGTGGTTGTTGTTTTTTTCCTTTTTACATGCGAGGAAAGAAAAAAATGCCGATCCTCAAACGAGCAACTGTCTTCACTTTGTGCAAAATGTATTTGTTGACTATTCAAAAGATCTTTACTTTCACGTAATAAAAACAAAATCACAAAACTTCATCGCAACGTCTCCCGGAGGCAGATTTAAAGTCCTGGTGGCCACAGACTTTTGAGTTACACGTTGCGCAGACAACATCTCCCCATCAACGCCAACAGTGGGCCACATGTGAAGCGTTGACACATCACAACAGCCCACGCTAACATGCAGTCCATAAAAACGTCAAGGCGGCGGGGGCATTTACCCTGTCGTGATGCTCGCTGTCATTATCGTCTGACACGGCCTGTCTCCACATTCGTCATCAGGGACCTCTGACGAACTCGGCTGCAACAACCCCACAATGATACACACTGTTGGGTACAATTGAAAGCTTCATATGTATTTACACCCTCTTGTGAATATGGGATAAAACCCATGGTTAGTCTCCTGTAAGGAGAATTACATAAAGGCCTGGAGACTATTAGGATAGGCATGATGGGATAGAGGGAAGGGGGAGGAGGTGATGTGCTTAGAGACTATGATGAGGCGTTGTCTCCTGATGAGAGTCAATTATTTTCATGGGTTGTGTACTTACTGGGAATCAATGGGGCGCATCAGCGGGTGGGGGGGGGGGGGGGGTGAAGGGTCTTTGGTGACTTTCATCCAAGCAACCCCTTTGAAAGACACATCCGTACCTGTGTGGACGAATCTACGCTGAAGAATAAAAGCGTAAGTACAAGTGTGGGTTTATATTACACGCACGCAAAATCTCCGGCATGTGTGCAGCGGGCTGACAGACAGACAGACAGAGACGGAGACATGGGTCTGTGGCTGTAAGTAAGGCCCAAACCCCATGGTTGTAAAAGCCAATGAGTCAGCACTACTGAGGTTATTGATGATGACAGGGTATTAGATGAAGCACTGAGGGGAGGGAGGGCACACACACACACACACACACACACAAATGGAGTCACCACAGATGATACTCGGCCAGACCACCAGCCCCGACTTGTGGTGTCTGGAAACATGTGTGTGTTTGTGTGAGAGAGAGAAAGTGAGCGTGGGTGTGTGTGTGTGTGTGTGTGTGTGTGTGTGTGTATGTGTGTCTGTGGGCATCAACCAATAATACTAAGTGTAGAAGAAGCAAGAGATGTGTTAAGTGCCATTTGTGTGTGCAGCTGTCCTTATTAGGACTTCATTGGCATTGACTTCCATTCATTGTGGACAGCCTAATCGGAACTTCATCTCTAACCATGACCAATTCATGCCCCCCCCCCCGAACCCCTGACCTAACCACAATTCACATATTACCCCTCACCTTATCCAGGTCCACCGCAGAAATGACATTTTGCCTCATGAGGACCAGGCTTTGATTTCCATGAGGTCTGCTGGTCCCAAGTGTGTGTGTGTGTGTGTGTGTGTGTGTGTGTGTGTGTGTGTGTGTGTGTGTGTGTGTGTGTGTGTGTGTGTGAGAGAGAGACAGTTTTTTGTAAATGTGC
Organism: Verasper variegatus; assembly: GCA_026259375.1. NCBI lineage: Eukaryota > Metazoa > Chordata > Actinopteri > Pleuronectiformes > Pleuronectidae > Verasper > Verasper variegatus. Next base: position 9,708,985 of record CM048057.1, read on the forward strand.
AGTTGATTGGTCACTCCACACACACGCACACACACACAGTCCACACAAAAGGCCCTGATTGGTTGATTACAGTTCTCTCTCACCAAACTCCACCTGAAATTCAAATGTGTGTTTTAAATATCCCAAAATCATCCTGGTCTACACCATCCGTCACCATCAAGTGCTGACAAACCTGACCTGGAGTCAGCAGGAGCGGCCCCAGGATTTATAACATGCCAATACATCAACACGGCGGCCATCTTTGCTGCCAAACAACAGGTGACCGTTGTCGAATGACAGGCGATCGTAATCAAACTCCCACCGTTGCCAACGAGCAGCGCTTTCTGCACGACGAAGCAAAGCGGTAGGAAATGCATACGGCGGCACACAGAGTCATGAGGGCAGTCATCATTCACACGGCTGCGTTACTTTACTATGACTTTCTCGACACTGGTTGACAGTTAGTCCAGGGGATTAATTGTCACATGGCTGGTAACTTCAGTATGTTGTAAATCTGCAGACTGTGAGGAGCGGTGTGTGATGCCAAGCAGGAGTTTCCCCAGGCCTGTGTCGACCTCACCTTCAACATCCAGGCTCCTTCCTTCAGCTTTGAAATCATCTCTTGCGTTTCTCCAGGCACATGATGATTTGTGTTCATACTTTCACCGTTTATATGTCCCTCATCTGTTTTGTGCAGTTTGAAAAGCAATAACCAGCTGAAGGCGTTTTATTTCATGCCGCGTCCTTGGAGCGAGTGAATCATAAGGCTGCAGAAAGAGCCTCGTCCTCCAGCCGTACGCGCTCTCCTGCCGCTAATCAGACGCATAGTGTCAGAGTCACATTTCTGTATAGTCACGCTTGCTGATTACTCAGTTTAACTCTTGTTCGATGTAACAGATATTGTGAGCCCAAAGTAAGGCCTAAAAATAGAGCTGTGGGTGGCGTGGTGCTCGCAGGGCTGGGAATAGTGCATATTCTGAGCTCTGTTTCCATGGTTACTTGTGCTTTCTCCCATTGCCAGCAAGCATGGGTCTCGAGATCAGAAAATAGTCCCTTTGCATCCATGGCCGTGTTTCTATTTTAAGAACAGCACAGTTTTACTTTTATTTGTCATGATTTCTCCTCAGCAGTCAAAGTGTGTGTTAAAGTTTGTGGAGCGTGTTTGGAACATACGCCAGAGTCACACACTGTGAATTGTGGAAGTGTTAGGCTGTGTAAAAAAAAGGGTGTAAAAATGTATGGATACAAATACGCCCTTAACCACGACTGACTTTATTGTCTGCACCTCATTAAATCCGAAACCTGGCTCATCTGTCAAATGGGACACAAAGGTGATGCTGTTTTAAACTCGCGGCCCTCGGGTGCAACAAGGAGTAAACACACAGCACAAACACACAACACACACACTTTCCCCTCTTTCTGTAATGCACACAGAAAAATCTCCAGATAGACATTAACATTTGACAGCCCTCATCACCGGCCCACACAAACACTAGGTGTTCCCGGAGTGCTCCTGATAAATAATTGGTCCCCGGTCGTCATAACAACACACACAGGTAAACTATCTTTAAGTTGTTTACTTACTCAACATGATCATGATTGGCTTGATTATACACACACACACACTTGAGTTTTCCCCCAAGTAAAATTTATATTTTCCATATCCATCCCCTCTCAGCCCACTGATTACTGTCCACACACACACACACACACACACGCACACACACACACACACACACACACACACACACACACACACACACACACACACACACACACACACCTCCCCCTCACAGCCTGTCGGGCGGCTGTCTCCCAGTACCCCTCTGTGCGCCTAGATGGCATGCTGAGAATGTTTACTTTCGCCACAGTGTGTATTTACAGAGCCTAATAGTTTTTTAGGCTGCAATGGCGCCTCGCTTCGTAACATGTGTACAACCCACCTACTCCCTCTAACTCCCTCTCTCACACACACACACACACACACACACACACACACACACACACACACACACACACATGCACGGAAAACATACATTGGTCCCACCGAACAACAAATCAAACCTCTGGTATTTGGGGTTTTGGCAGCAGCGCGAGCTCCAACGCCGCCAGGTGACACGAGGAAGCATCACCATCAGAATGAGATGTTACCTCCTTCTGTGACGAGAGTGAATGGATCAGATGAAGCTAAGAATAAGGCCAGGGAGAAGTGTATGTGTGCTATGAGAGGCTGAATGAATGCACGAAGGGCTTGCAATGAATGGACACACGATGTCTTGAATGGTTGTCAGTGTGTGACATGTGGCAACTGAAAGGATTCGTGAATGTGTATGCAGGTATGTGTGCGTGAGCGTGTTTGTGAGAGCGAGACAGAGATTGAGGGAGTCGATGAAGTGTACTTAGATTAAACAGATTATGCAGATGAAAACAGTCCGGGCAGGAATTCTGATGACAGATGACTCTTTGCTCGTCACATTCGTAAAAGAGACGGGGATTATTTCAATTGACCGTTGCCTTCATGGTTACTGAAGGCAGAACAAAGGAAACGGATAAGAAGTAATTGGTGTAATGACGCAGTATTTAAATACTAAAACGCTGTGTTTTGATGTTGATGTTGACTGCTCCGTTATTTACTTTGGTTTGTGTTCCCCGCCACATGTTCTAGTGTCAGATAGGATGGTCAGTCAGGTGTCAGTTGCTGAGCCATGTGAATCATTCGGCTCAGTCTCTTCATGACAGGCTCCACCAGTGGTGCATCTAGGGTTTTTCTAAATCAGGGGCCATAAAGGGACCACAATTTAAACACAGGGGCCAATTAAACTGTATGTCCAACATACGTGCACAATTCCTGATTCAGTAAGGTGCACATTTAAGTCATCCCTTGTTTACTGTTAGCTCTATAGCGTTGAGCAAAGCTACACATCATTGAATATATTTTGAAAGCAAACTGTCATAGTTATTATTAATATTGTTATTAAGTTACTATTTAAAAAAAGAAAAGACTACTGACAGAACAGGGGTACTTCAAGGGCCAACCAGATGCCAGCTGGGGCCAGAGCCCCCCCATGGCCTTATCCCTGGATCCGCCCCTGGGTTTCACACACAGAAGTCGGACCCAGAAATCAGATACATATACAGATCATTTGCCCCCTTAGCAAACAGGTGACTTCATTAACAAGGTAGTGCTTGGATAAAGAGTGAAGTGGCTGCTTCCAATGGGCCACGTGCAACACATTACAGCTGGATGTAGCAGACTTTGATAATAATATATATTAATAACCAACAAGTGTAACTTTACTTTAGTTTTTGCTTTGTCTTTGTGCGTGGGTGAGAATTGATAACAATTAAACAATGAATAAAAAATAAGTATGCATCAGAGCATGCTAACTTAAAGTGCAGGCTGCATGAGTATCAACTTGAAGTTTCCACTGTAAAAGCGATGAAGGGGGCAGTGTGCTCGAATCCACTGAAAGGACAGAACAGGCATTAAGTCTGGAGTCTATAAACACTTGGCCCATTGTTTTATTTTCTTTCTCCCATTAGACAAAGAGCGCGAGTGGAGCAAACAGGTGAAAATAACTGGCTTTTATTTTTCCCCACAGGGCCGCCATGCACGACTTGGGCTGCTGAACCTGACGTCCTGACGCCTGCCTGTCTGTCGCATTCAGCAGAGGTGGTCTATTCAGAGTGAGGGACCAGGGGACACACAGCCCAGGGGGTGTGGACATACGTGTGTGCATGTGTTCATGTATGTGTGTGTGTGTGTGTGTGTAAGGGGGAGGGAGGAGGCAGAGAATGCTTGGTGATGGGTTACCAAAAACAGAGCACCGGGGGGACAATAGGACCCAGGACATTCCTGACATAACCCCAACACACCGGGGAGGAAGTGGATGGGGGGGATTTATTGGTGTCAACGGCCCCTCGCCCTGAGAGGAGGAACGGGTGTCTCTTTTGTCCCCTCTGGCACTGGAGATGGACTGAATCAAGCCTTGGACAGAGAGGACGCCTCTAAACACATACACACATAATCACTCCTTTGAAAGAAGAACCACCAATTAGGGAATGCACATATATGGCTATAGAGGTTTAGACTCAAAGGGGACAGGTTTCTGTGAGTGTGAGAGAGAGTTTGTGCATGTGTGTGTGTGCGTGCGCGTGCGCGTGTGTGTGTTGTTGCATGCCTGCCTGCGTGCACTTGTCAATAGGGTCTGGATGTAAAGCGAGAGCCAAATGGGATGCTTTTCAGCTCAAAGTGCACAAGGGCTGACCCCATGGGAACACCGCTATGAACTTGTTTGAATCAGAGGGCATTTAGTCTCATTTAGGAATAGTTCATGTTACACTGAAAGAGACCACACTGAGCAGGACAATGTAATACTATGGTAATTGGCCACACAATTGGCGAGTGAATTTCCCATAGTGTTAGCTGAAAAACTCAACGTGTCACACTCGCTTGTTGAGTGAAACTGAATGAAATGAAATGGTGACGTCGCACTAATCCTTAAAACAGAGAAGCAGAAATATGATCCAGACATGAAAATCCAATTTGTGTTTCTTATAACTAACATTTTATAACGTGTTGACGTGCGTCATCCTATCTATTAATATAATATTCAACAGGGGAGAAGAAACATCCTTTTTCGTAAGAGGCGAAGGCCGGTTTTGAATTGCATTGTAATTACTGACCCACCCCGACCCTACTTACAGCTTATGCAAACCGTATTGAAGGTAAATACCCCTTTTGTGAACGGAAATGACTACGGAAAGCTGACCACCGAGCCCGACAATGAACACTTTTCTCTCCAGATACTTGAGACTTGAACCTATAGAAAACACCAGCACCACGTTGACCAAATATTTAAGGTTAGAAAATATCAATATACCTGCTGAAGGTGGATAAAAAGTGGTGCACCCGTTCTTACTGACTTCTTTCACTTTTTATGTTCCTCAACACAAATACATGTTTACAGGGTCCAAAATTCAATTCTCCCGAGTAAAACCAATGGAGAAAACAACATCTGTCCTTGAGGATTTACACCTGCGGAGTACTGCATTGATGACAGAGGCCTAAATCACAGCGCTGAAACCTTTTTTATCCCAGCAGCTACAATATCAATATTTTAAATGATGACTTTCTGGATGCGGCCTTGATCGTGTGTTGCAACACTCCTACTTTGACCTGTTTGGCAATGCCTGCAACAGGTGGAGGAGCACTTTAAACTAGACCAACACTGCCATCTAGTGGTTAAACGATCGCACTATACCTGACCTGTGTGATCACACTGTAGTTATTTGTGATACTAAAAAAAAAAAAGAAGCTGACCTTTTGAAGTTTTACAAGCTCAGGGTTTGTACTAAAGTCATGTTGTTGTGACGGTTGTTTTTGGAATGAACCAGTTTAAAGGATTGTTAACTTGAACGTTATTGTATATTATAATGATCAATGTTTTCCTTAAAGAAGACAAGTCTACAGTTGCAGACACAAGCTGTGTCACAATTCTTTGGAGGCAACACTGATTGTGTCACCATGGTGCAACTAGGCTGTCGCATTTCAAACGTTCCTCTAAAAAAAGCGTCCGACGGGTGGATCCTTCGCAGGCCAACCTATCTCAGGATTCATTGATAAACTGTTTTTCCAAGCAATAATGGCGGTGGCAAGCAAAGAGACTTCCAATGCTTAGACTTTTAAATGTAAACATCAGGCTTCAAGAAAGAAAATAGAAAAATCCCAGGGGGCATTAAGACTTTCTGTTCGTGTCCAACTCTGTTGCTAGGTGACAGCGGCAAGGGCAGGACATGCTGGTGATGCTGATCACGGAAATCCTCCGTAGACCAGACTGCTTCATTGGGCCTTCACTGTCTACACAGCACAAAGAGGCCGCCTCCTTCGTGGGTTGCGTAGACTGTCCTCTGAAGAAAAGCAGCTCTTGAATTGGGACACAGCTGTTGTGACTCTGTGAAGCTGCGCATGCTTATATGCGGATGTTAAGCGCAGGTAGTGCCTGACCATTTTTTCGCCATCTCACAGTAGTTTAGCATGCTAATGTCTGCTAACTAACATGAACACAAAAAAAGCTAAAAGATTAAGTCTAAGACCTTTCAGTTATGTCACGAGAAACTAGAGCAATGGGAAACTTTAAATATTGACCTGGTCTTGGTGCCAGTTCAAAAAGAGGGATCACCACAAATTGATTGCCTGCGCCAAATGTCATGGTTATTCACCCAATGGTTGTTGAGATACATTATTAATAACTCAAAATGTCAACATCATGGTGGTGGGAGAAGAGAAGTCATATCTCTGCCAGAGACTGTGTATAAGGACACACTGGCTCCAAATGCACAACATGGCGGTGGTCATAGCCGCAATATTTCCTCCAATTCTGGATAGTAGAAGGAAGTGGATATGCGTCGGTCTACGTGTGTCTGCGTACAATTTTGTACCAGTTCATCCAATTTAAGATATTTCAGTGAGAATGGAAATCTTTGATCTACTCCCTGGTGGCATAAGAGAAAAATACTCGTTGAAATACAGAACACGAACAATGCTAATGGTAAAACTGGTACCATTTTTGATCCTGATGATCTCCGACAAGCACGGGGGGAATATTGAAACATTTAAGGGTTTCTTCTAATTGATTACAGATCTGTTGGGTCATTATTTAGTATCACTGTGCTTGAATCGAACCTCCAACGTCATCCAGCTCACTGGATTACAACTGATTCATAAAGCAGCTCTGTAGCCTTGGGTGGCATTGTTGTGGCCGCACAATTTATTAGCAAATCGGCAAGACGGTGCCAGATTCCGCTGCTCGTGAACGTCGAGGCGAATGAGAACCAGGACGCGAGCTTTCATTAGAGCATTTTGACTCTCCCGCTCCCGCTACATCTTCAGAACACACATAGAGTTCAAATGGGAACTCCCAAGCACTTCCAGCTGGCAACACTTTGGGATAATGATGCTGGATTCCGCACAAATGAAGGGCCCAGATACCACCAGAGAGTTACCTGAACCCCCATTCTCTGCAAGTAGACATGCATACATGTATGTGAGGACACACACATGCATCCAAGCAATCGTTTTTTCTCTGCGGGTTAGTCACACATGCATGCAGACTGACTGGGAAAGCCAATTTCCCCTCCATCATCTTGGACAGTCAATGCTGTCAAATGTAAACGGCTAAACCCCAAAATAATCTCACAGCAAGTCAACAGTAACCCCCCCAAACACACACACACACACGCTGAGGCCGGCACACATCCTCTGCGTCTTCAGGAGTGCAGATTGGGTTACAGCAGATTCCTCGCTGTGGCCTCAAGGTATCCTCATTTAAAAACTCTCTGCGGTTGAGTCATCAGTGGGAGCCGGGAAGAGACCACCTTCAGTGGGGTGATGTCAAAATGATGGATGGGACCATAATACTGGCAGAAGAGCTATTGATAGCTCCCTCTCCTTAATGTTGACACGTTGATACCGCACACCCCAAGAAATGGAAGTGTGTGACAGAGAGAGACTGTCGGTCAGCACACACACACACACACACACACACACACACACACACACACACACACAGACACATGCACGCGTCGCACAAGGACATGCTGGTATTAAACCCATTAATATCTCTTCCGTTCCCACTCAGGCCCCGGGTCTTTGAAGTGGAGTGGCAGCTGAGCCCTGGATGAGTGAGTGTGTGAGAGGATGTATACAATAACGCCAACATGCCATCTTGACTTAAGATGAGTCGGCAGAGGGAAAGTAAACAGGCGGGGTTCCCCAAGCGGCTGTCGCTATAAACAGGGGGGGGGATGCTGAGAGGCGCTCAAGCTGTTTATTTTTACTGAGACCTCAGTGTCATTTCAAGTGCCCTCAGTGCTCTCCCTCTCTCTCTCTCTCTCTCTCTCCTTCTTTCTTTCTTCTGGCCTCCTTTTCCCATTTTCCTCTGCTATAACCTTCTCCACTAACCGCCCCCTCCTCTTCCACAACCGCACACCCACTCTCCGTGGGCTCCTTGCCAGCAGCAATTAATTATCAGTCGGTTGGGCTCCGACGTGCCCCTGCAGTTTGGCCCACTTCTCTAAAGGCAAATGGATACGTTTCACATTTCTGTACAGTGACACAGTGGTTTTCAGTGGTGAGTTGAAGGGCATCAGCAGGAGCCGGCAGAGGAGTGAAGGTACCTGTGAAGCAGCGGCTCAGATGTCAGGTGTATGTGACTGTGTATGTGTATGTGGGGGGTGGGTTTCAGCCTCTGGGATGAATCTTAATCAGCGGCCCAATCACTTGAAAGTTAAATATTGTGTTTGTAGGTAACAGCATCCATCTTAATAATAATAATGATAATAATAATAATAATCTATACTAATATGGGAACCTTTATAAATGTTTGTAAGGAGTAGCAAATGACCTTATTCAGAATTAATACAATTGATTATAGTATAGCTTTATAAAGGTCATATTTATTTAACAAATAAATGCTTGATTAATGTATTAACAACATGTATAATTGCTTTAGCTCATGGCTAATCAGGAAGTGGGTGTTTATCTATGATTAATACTATGCTAACCCCTATTGTCATCAATGGTTTAATATGGATTTATGAATAATTAGTTATCAACCATTGATAAATAATTGTTAAAATGTATATACCATGCTCAAATGGTGCATTATTAAAAACTGGTAAATATAGTTTATTTAAGTAACTCCACAGATTAAAATGTTCAGTTTAACACAAACATCATTCTGGAATAAAAATTACTAAATTACTTTACCGCTATTCCACCACAAGAGGGCACTATCCCCCTATTAAAAAAAAACAGGTGTGGGATTCCTCTGCACAAGGTAAGCGTCTCTCCGTGCGTCCGGCGGCGGGGGTGCCAAAAAATGAAGCGAGGAAAAAGCCGGAGGCTGACATGTTCTCCGGGGTGTCCGCCACAGGGAACCCAGCGCAGAGAGGCCCCGGGCCGTGAGACTTGTTCTGCAGACAACACCAACACACTGATCCAAGTGCAACAGCTCCTAAAGCCCGAGGAGAGGCCTGAATCCCATCTGACAGCAAGTGAGTGTGGTGCCGGCTGTTAGTCTTGCTTTCTTTCTTTCCTTCTGTCTTTTACGCACTCTAATCTCTCCCTCTTGTAATTGGACATAATCTAGATGAGGGGTTTCTTTATTTCACATAAATGCGTCAGTATTGGCCTTCTCTGGAAATAATGAGCTACTGTCTGCTGCCACTGGGGCTGTGTAAGGAACAGCATGCAGCTGCAGGTTAAAGCTGACAGTTTGTTGTCCTCCTAACCACTGTAAGATTTACAAAATCATGTCCATTTCCAGGAAACTCTGTTGGACCAAACTGGAAACAAGGAAGAGAATAAAGTGCGTCTACACTTTCAGAAAATGAAAGAAAGCAGAATAACAGTAAAGAACAGGGAAATGGAAAAAAAACAAATAGATAAAAGAAGAAGAGAATAACAAAGAATCTATTTATAAGAATATAAATTATAATATGTACATGCACTTCTTGTAAGCAGGTAAAAAAGGTTCTGACTGACACCAGAAAATAATTTAGAAGAAATGGATTTATACAAATAATAGACTCAAGCAATTTAGATATGAGATAAATGTGCCGATATTGGAAGTTTAAATGACTAATAAAATAATGGTGGAATTATTTTCATAAATGCGCTAGCGCTTCCCACTTTGTCATAATTAATGAAATGAGATTTTTGACAAGTTTCTGAGGAAAAATCCACGTTCTTTTTTGTGTTTAAATGCTTTAATTATCATCAAAGTATTTACAGGTCGTTTTCATTTTGTCCCATTCTGCTCCCCGTCGTCCATTAGTCGACAATTGGCTGCAGGTGTATCCTCATATAGGTGTCACACATGCACGCATGCGCACATGTGGAATTGGGGTTAAGGCTAATTATTTTTCACTTATCCGTGTGTTTGACTTTATGTTTTAATGTTCTTTGCTTGAGATTATTTATAAGAATAAAGACACAAAAGCGCAGCTCGGTCCCGGGTCCAGCCGAGTCGGGCCGGGCCGGTCCGGTCCGGGCTGTGCTGTCCCCCCCAGTGGATGGCACAGTAAGTACAGCAGGAATGTTGATCAGCTTATTGCGGAGCCAGGAGGTGCTCGGGATTTTTTTGATCGGCCGTGATGCTCGAGTCAATGACCCGCCAGTGGGCACTGGGCTGCACCTGCAATAACACACACAGCTACACGCGGCCTGTCGCCCATAAATTATAAAACGGGTTGTGGCCGTCCTCGCGGTTCTGCTGCGCTGATCTTTACAAGTGTAACATGTGTTTTTCTGCATTTGCAAAAACAAGTAGCTCCGGGTGCTCAGATGTGATTGGCTGAGACAATATGTGACAGTCAAGCCAAAGAGCACGTTGGCGCCTCTAACGTAAGTCACCTCTCATTATCAAAACCGCTTTGTGTAGATACACGTCCATCTTAATATCACCCAGCACTGTTGAATGAGATGTTTCACTTCCAAAGTCACCATAAAGCACGGGGCCTCTCCAGAGCGCCTTTACGCACACTCTCCCTCCTCGGACAGGCTCATATGGAAAACTGCAAACACTCGTCGTGACAAACCACATTTAGCTGTAGCTCTGTAACAAACACGCTCACACTACGAGAACGGAACAAAGCCATATGATTTCAGTTAATGAGTTAATGTGCTGCTGTCATGGCCGAAGGCGCAACATTTTCTGTGCCAAAACGAGCCTCTCTCTCTCTCTCTCTCTTCACACAACCACACACACACACACACGCACGCACACCATGTTATATTTAATTTGATGCTACTTCTATCATTACTAATCGATAAACCCACCTAAACGTTCACATGTACCGTGCCATGACGCACACGGCGTACACACACTAATAAATGCCACATGTGTCGGTCTATTATTAGGATTAATAAGTTATTACACCGTGGGCCCCGCTAGGCCCCCACTCTGCCTCAACAGGTTCAGCGTTGTGTTCTCATTACGACCTCCATATGTCTGCCTGTGAACACAGCGAGCCACGGGGCACTTCAGAGCCAGGCAGCACAGTAACAATCAGTGCGTAAAAAGCTGCCGAGGTATCTGTTGTAAAAGTGAGACCAGTTGTGTTGTTTGAGGGGGGGGGGCACACACAAATCTCTCTAGAAGCGAGTTGGTGCGGTGGTGATCGAGCTGCTTGTTTTCGTTTGCGCGTCGTTGTGGCACAACTCGATTTTGCGCATCACCAAATGAAACTTGGGTTAAGAAAACACGGCTGGTTTTGGGATTATTTAGACCCCCACCTACCCCCCCCCTCTCTCTCTCTCTCTCTCTCACTCTCTCTCTCTCTCTCTCTCTCTCTCTCTCTCTCTCTCTCTCTCTCTCGCACACACATGGCTGGGGAAATCTGGGTTTCATTTTAATGGGGAGTAGCCTACCCCGGGCTCGCTCCACAACCTATGGATGTGCTGGACGGGGTTTCAGTTGGTTTTCAGCTTTGTGCGCGGATGGCCGCATGTTGGTTCACCTCTCCTCTCGGTGTCCCCCTACTCTTTTTTTAAAAACTATGTGACAGGCGTTTTTTCCCTCATCTTTAAATTTTCCAGCGAGGCGAGTGTGAGAGACGAGACTTTTGCGTCCGGACAAGGCGATTTCAGACGCAACCTGAAGACTAATTGGTGTGGATCTCTCAGTCTCAAGGGACGTCAATTTAATACTCGGAAACTGCGGCGACAGTCACTTGACACTGGGGTAAGTTTATAATTTGCGGGTCACTGAGCCTCTTTATTGCGTGTGTTTGTGGAGAGCAGATTTCGATTTTTACGCACGACTTCTTTCCTTGGACGCGAAAGTAAGTGACTCGCGGCGCTTGTTCTGCTGGGCTGTCCATTACCTACCACTTGTTTAAAATGAGGTCAATGACTATCATTACTTTATTAAGAGGCTGGGTTCGCGTGACTCTCGGCTAAGTGGGTGTTTTGGCTCGCTGAAGCACCGGGACGCGCAGGATCGGATCAGAGCTGCGGACACCACAGACAGGTGTCAGCCTCCTCGATTTACAACTGGCCCGTGGGTCGCAGCATTAAAAAGCAAGAAAAACAGCCCGCGCCTAGGATTTAATACGAGGTACAAGAGGTGGGCTATACGCAGCCACTGAGCTTTAATAGCGACTTGGACTCGGAGCCAAGTGTGGATGCCAAAGCAAGCAGTGCGCCTCTCGGTTCCCGTCTTCCTCGGCGCTGCCCTCGCCAAGTCTCCCAATGCGTTTGTCACTTCTAATATTTTCATTTTTTGCTTTGATGCCACCACATGCAAAATGAAATAAATAAAACAAAAATCTAATTGGCATATTTTTGTCTGTTGACAATGACCCTCAATAACTTTGACATAAAGCACCATGCAAAGTCACAGAGAAAAAACGTTTTTTTTCTGTTTAGTACAGCAGGTTGAAGGAGAACAAGCAAAATTACAACTGTTTGGTCTCTGATTTATTGAGGAGTTAAGCATTTAAAGGTTTGATTTGACCCTGAAATCCATTGTGGACAAGGTGCGACAGGAAATAATAAGACTAAAATAATGAGCTGCACCCTCTGTGAGATCATCTGCTCTCTGGTTGTCAAGCAGCAACAAGCCTGGGAGTCGAAGTGAGAGTCCCACACCGATTCCTTATCTTAACTGCTTCAATAGACTTAGAGTATGCCCCTATTGCACTGAAACAGTGTCAGCCACTTGACCTACTTCTCACTCTCAACACAAGTGACTGGAATCGGTGCAGCAGGAGAAGGCCTCAGAGTCCTCACCGAGGTCAGAGAGACTGTGAGACATGTTTGGGTCGAGTGTGTGTGTCCGCTGGAGCGAGGTGCTGCTCATCTGGAGCGCAGCCACCAGCTTCCCTGTTTGTGTAAATTAATCATCATTATTTAATTGCATCACACCCTGCTTCCACGTGTAACAGAGCGAGGGAGGTAGAGCCAGGAGCTGCTGAAGGCACATGATGTGTAATCCAAAGCAACATAGTGCAGATTTTTTTTTCACTCCCGGCAGTGTGTGTGTGTGTGTGTGCGTGTGTGTGTGTGTGTGCTCGTACGTGGTATTTCTGAACCCCACAGGAAAGGTGCATGGAGATGGAGGAAAGCTGCAGAAACATATAGGCAGATCATTTTCATCGGCTTTGAAAAGCAGGGTTCCTCGGGACCCTTGGCTCCGTCCACCTACGCCAGTAAAGTCAACACATCTAATATATTTTTCTTCTACGGCTTCGAGAGTTTGACAGGGAAAAGTAACGTTAGATCTTTCTGTCCGTCCCTTGTGCTCTGTTTTCGTTGGGTGTAACCATCCATCCCCTCCTTGAGTCAAGCTTTTGTCATTTTGATCAAAGCCAATTAGGAGCTGAACGCAGCTCATCCATGACTCTGAAGCATCCGCAGAACTCAAATACCAGAATGATCACTTCTCATAACACAGCTGTTTGACCATATCAGGCTCTGGCAGCCACTATAATGGTGTGTGATTTCTTGAATGGGCGGTTAATATTGTAGTTCGATTCCATGTGGAATTTCCAGAGGCTCAATGTTTTTATATCCGTCCTGGATCAGTCCCATCCCAGACATGAATTTCTACTTAGAAGTGGAGATTCAAGCGGTGTGATAAAGTACCCACATAACACATTCACACATTCATTGTCTCCACCTTGGAGGGCAGGACATTGAAATTTCTTTCCGCTAAGTAGCCGTGTTTTTTCTTGTTGAGTGAAAAATTGTGTGTGTGTGTGTGTGTGTGTGTGTGTGTGTGTGTGTGTGTGTGTGTGTGTGTGTGTGTGTGTGTGTGTGTGTGTGTGTTTACCTTTCCTGTTAAAATACCTGTCATTCGTCGGTGTGACACCCAAGATGTCTCTCACTGTGGGGAGGGGATCCAGGGCCAAAGACTCACATGCTTCATCCTGCATCTCCCTGCACCCTGCTAGGCCTGCAGCCACACATTTCCTCCAGATGCAGAAGTGTGTGTGTGTGAGAGGGCCGCCTGTACCCATCACTATACCTTGCTGACCTGGATGCTGATAACTGATGTCCTTTAGTGTTGGTGGGGACCTCAGAGCTCTCAGGCGTGATGAGCTAACAGATAATTTCTACATAAGAACCACATTTCAGTCATTTATTGCACCAATGGGAATACAGTTATGGCTCCATTCTTTGAATGTTCCCTGGATTAGCCACGCAGCATGCTTAGATAAAACAGGGAACACATGCAAAACCCCCCAGTGGGCGTAGCAGGCAAGATACATTTGTTCAAGATGAAGAACATTAACCACAGCCATGTTTGGACTCAGTGCTAAAAGGTGGAGGCTGGGGTGGCAGAGGCAAGTTGCCTGCTGCAGAGCATGAGGTCGTATTTAGGTGACCGCTTTGTTGAGAGAATGGGCTGTGATTGGTGAGTGTCAGTAGCCGAGAGCTTATGACAGCTGAGCACATGACTCCAAGTCCTGCATGAACTAACGCGATGCTTCATTTATTCACTTTCTGTATGTTGTTTTTTACGTATGTAGGGCTTTCCAAGCGCTATGACAACCACGTTGTCTGCAAGCTCATCTGTTCATTTCATGGACCATATGATAGAATGTGAGCACTCAGGGAAAACTGAAGAGGAGTGTGTAAAAAAACGACCGTGTCAGTCATGTCAGCAAGGGTTCTATATGTTTACTGGCCAGCAAAGGACATAGTAAGGCAGTGTTGTAATAGAGGGACATTGTATGAGTTAGGTGGTCTGTGTGAGGGATGGGTCAATAAAACTTTGGACTTTAACTTCACCCTTAAGTTTTTGTTCAAGTGCTTCACCCGGAAAACTCGAGGTGGGGATAAGACATACCGGAGCTAAGTTATTTAGGTTGTCTCGACTCCATGCAACAGAGACGTCGAATGAAGTAGAGGCTTCTCGTCTCCGGAGTTTCCAGACGGCCAAGACCACGGTCGTCCTGAGCCGTTTGAACCGCTGGCACAGGCGGCTGGAGCTGAGACTTCAGGGCCGCACCGCGTCTGAGGAGAGCTGTGGTCCCAAGCTGTTAGAGCCGCTGACACAGGCAGCTGCCTCAGCCAGCGGTTCAAAAGGACGATGTGGTGGTTTAGGGGTTTAGTTTCAGCACAGATTTGAAAATGAGATTCCCACTCAGGAGCAGTCGCTGGTGGTGGGGGGTCGGGGGGGGGGGGTCAGGGGGGGTCGCCCACCTTTTTCATGACATAGAGACGTCCCAAACAGTTGATATGTAAACAATGGGCCCTGCCAGGTCCAAATGGTTTGAAACACTAGGCGGCGTTATGAGTCATGTTCAACCCATAAATGAAGAATCTTGGTTATAAATGTGATATCAAAACCAGCAGTTCCATCAAATACAAGTGCGCAGGATCGCTTTAACCTGGGAGTCTGCAGTTTGCTTCTCATTTCTAACCAACAGCCGGCATTTAAAAAAAGAATGACCATCTCGCCCTTTAACCTTAACCACATGTTTATGATTGTAACCATGATGACGACCTAACAAAGTGCTTATTTGAACCCAAACTGTGATCATACCTTAAAAGTTGTTTTAATGCCTAAACCTAAGCAAACCTTAACCATATGTCAAGTTTTCTTTTATCATAAAACACATGTCGACACTTTATATGGTTTTTAAGGTACAGACAAAGGATGTTGATCTGCTGATAAAAGGCGACACATCAGAACTATGGGTTGCTTGTGTGTTCCAGAGGGACAAATAATACATCTGCTGTTAAATTCGGTGGTCTTGTTGTTTTAACATCTGTCAAACCAAACGACGGACCCCTAACTTCTTTCCCCTTTTCACTGGGAGACCATTGACCTCCGACCTCTAGGCAAAGGTCACCTGTTGCGCGTTAACATTGGTGTTGAGAGAGAATGAGAGGAGGGGAGCAGGGAGGAGAGTGAGCAGGAAGAAGAGAAAGGGAGTAGTCTGGTGAGTCACGAGCTCTGGCATCTTTTACAACTCGTCTTCATGTGAGGGAGGGCACATATTGTAAATCCAACATGTGTTTGTCTGTCAGCAACGTGTGTGTTTAAGTGTAATGTACGCAACCGTGCGAGTATTCCAAGCACTTAATAAAATTATTTTTGGGTTTTTTCTTTTCCCCCTGTGAGTTCAAAGCAGGTCCTTGCTTTTGGCTGTGGGGTAGAGTTTTCTCTTGTGCAATGGAAAAAAAAAACTGTTTTCCTGTTAGGGGGGCTTTTTGGGAAAACCGCGGCTCTGCCTACCGCAGCCAGCCTTCAAAGGGCTTTGAAGGAGTGCTCACCTCTCCTCTCTTTAAACCCTTCCATCCCTCCAAACGAGCTACTTCCGCTCGTATCCAGGAACACCTCGCCCGCCTCACCCCGACCGCCGCTGTCCGACCACACTGCTGCAGAGCTGTGGTCAGGGTTATGCTCAGGTCCATGGGAAATGTTCAATCAAGGAGCCCTCAGTCCACCCACGTACGCTGAAACGAGTGCACTCTGGGAACTTTAAACTCTCAGCGCTTTCTCGCATGTCTTTATCGTCTCTGTAACCCCCGCCGCATGGCCTTCATCCAGTAACAGGCTTTGGGAAAGAATCCGGCGTTGCAGGGCTGTGGGTGTCATCGCTTTCTCAGGCGCATCTTGACAGCACATGTAGGGGAAATATTTCTTGTATTTGAAAACAGATCACAGCTTGACATGGGAGGCAGTAAATTTATTTTTGGAGCCGTTGCCTACCCCCCCCCCCCCCCCCCCCCCTCTCAACTCCATCGCTCTGTCAGTTAAAAATTCGAGTCAAAGTACAACTTGGTCCTCGCTCGGGTTCACTGCAACATTTTTCATTTGTGAAATATTTATATTCGGGGCTGAAGCCCTGTGCGACTTGAGAAGTAGTTTTAAACCCCTTGTTTTGATTTGAAGCGAAGATGCCACTGTTCTGTAGGACAATGTGGCTCTCGTTTGTTTTCAGAGATACCCAAATATTAATATGTCTCATTCATCTTCTGCTGGTTTATCTTGTACAAAGGCCCTATTACACAGTTGCAAACCCTACTGCACTTTATTAAAATTTATTTTGTGACTGATTTCTCAGAACTCATTATTTTATAAATGAACTAGACTGCCGCTTACCGTCCGCGAAGTTGGATTTTAATTTGGAGCTGCACCAAATTGCACACACTAATCGAGCTCCATGATTGATCCCCTGAGAAATCAATGAAAATGTTAAAAAAAATGCTCCAACAAAAAAAAAAAACCTGGATCTGCATCAAAATTCAATACTTTCTTCCCTGACCCATATTACATCCTTCCACCAGCTTTCAAGGAAATCTGTCATGTAGCTTTTGCATTACCCTTCAAACTAACTAACAAACAAATGCTAAAATACAAAACATCTTTGGTGGGGGTGATACATTTTTATATTAAATACGTAAAAGAAATGTACAACATTTTTAGTTGAAAGTCAGAGTTAAAAAATACAATTTGAAGGTCAATCACCTCATTGCTGAAGTGTTCATCTTTTTTTTTAATTTACTTTAGCAGGAATCGGTCTCAACACTGTCCCTTTGTATTCACTTTTACTGGAAACACAACAATCTACTGTAGTTAACAGCTTCTTACTGCAGAAGAGAACACAACATTGTTGGGATGTTTTGGGACAGAGAATCCGTGTAAAAATGAAACAAAGAGCTCTTCTCATAAATGTATTTTTCGCCTGATTCGTTTCTCACAAATTAACCCAGTTTAACCCTGAGTCCAGTGAGTCACCGCTGCCCAGAACTTCCTCCACCTCGACATTTTCTCACCAAACACACACTGATCTCACAGAGCTCTTCATCAACAGAAAAAAGCACACCACAACTCGTCCTCTCAGCATTTCCCCCCCTTGCTTTTCTGCTAATATGTACATTTCTAAAAGTCTGAAGATTTGTAGCTTAGCACAACTTCCTGTCTGTGAATCTGTGAGAACCGTGCCTGACCCCGTATCCCACCTTGTGCTGCCTGACTTCTCTCCTCCTACTTGGTCCCGGATCGGGTTCTGTTGATGTAAAGAACCGCTGTCGGACTCCGGTCCAGCCGTGTGGGCTGGGCCACAGAAGCTGCTGCATTCCTCTGCTGGGCGTTCAGTGCCTCTCGCTGTCAGCTGCACAGATGGAAAAGGAGGCAGTCCCTGTTTCATTTATATGTTTTCTGATATCAGTCACGTCTGAACCTGCGGTGTTTGATATTGCTTTCGTGGCATCTAGTTCAGGTGTCGCAGTTTGCTCTTGTTGCAATAGTCCCGTGACAAATTGGAATGACACTTGAGCAAAAAAAGTGGATTTTTCCAGATTAAAACTCTCCAGAGACGCACACAGAGCTTCTCGGCAGACATAAGAGGGATTTAAAAATTTGTCAGTGATCCTCCTGCTAATGACGCCCTCAGCTGTGAGAGTTGACCCCCTCCTGCCCTCGGCCCTCCTCCCCTCCTACCCTCCTCCTCCTCTTGACTCCCTAATGAATGTCGGTGAGGTGCTCCCCAAACCCACCACCCACCCACACACATGCACGCCCTTATGCAAACAGCAGGATCGTCGTCACCGCTGTGGAGACAGCCATCACCAAGTGGAATTCAGACCACCAATATCCGACCCCTGTTACATGAGGCCTGTCAGTCAAGCTGATTCATCTGGACAGGTTTATTTACCCAAGTGTGTGTGTGTGTGTGTGTGTGGGGGGGGGGGGGGGGGGGAATAGAGATTGTAAGGAACTGATTTGTGCTGAACCAATTTGTCTTTCATAGTCAATTAATTGGTATTTACCTTACTCAAATATTCAGGTTTTACCAATTATATTTGTTTTATATCTTTGTAATGATTTTCATGTAGATCTGGGGCCACAAGCTTAAATGTTAAGATGTCGACCAGGGCTCAAGAAGCTTTTCTATCCACTCTGAATCCTGAAAAGAACAAGGGATATGATAGTCTCCTCAGTTGCATCAGACCACGTGCAATCTGTGCACAGGGGTCTTTCTGACTTTGTCGCTGCTCTCGCTGTTCTTTTATTTTCACACAATGAATCTTTCCATGATGTTAATGAGAATGGAGGTGGCCCTGTTGTTAGCCTATTAAAAAGTCCTCCATGGTTCTGGGCAGCCACTAATAACCCCACCAGGGATTACTGTACAGCAGGCTGAAGGGACAGCAGGGCACCAGTTGGGGCCTCAGCTTGCTGTCATCCGAGAGAAGCAACCCCGAGGACCTCCATTGACTCCCAGCCTGAGTGGGGCCACCACGCCAACTCTCCGAGGCAGCTTGAAAGGCTCCCACTTGGGATACAAAGTGGCTCAGCTGTCCCTCTCCTATCCTCACCTCCCCCGGCGCCCTCCTCTACACCCAAGCCAAATAAAGCCTCTCAGCAACTTCTGTTTTCCTAATCTGTGAACTCTGACAGAGGCGCCCACGCTTGAAAGAGAGACAGCTCAACATGAGATGATCTCCCGGTGACAGGGAGAAGCTGAAAAAACGTTCCCCGGAATGTCTCCGCTGCAACCACCGGACCACCCTGTCGTCTTCCCCTTCCTGTCTTTCCCTTTCTCCCTCTGCCTGTCTTCCTCCCTCTCTCTTTCGCTCCATCTCTTACTCACACACCTCTTTTTAATCTAATTTACCTTCCTTTTGCCCTCCATCATCTACCTTCTCTAATTGGTCTGTCACTGCTTGATTAAAACCATTGAATCTGTTCCAATTGCCAAATGGCCTGAGTCGTCTTTGTGGCCAAGTGCAACTTCTTATGCGGGCGGGGGGGGGCCTTCCACTCTAAAAGCCCCATCGTTTTTCATCCATTTGTTCAATGTGCCCATAATACTAATGGACAAATTATTTAACACTGCAGTAGCACGTTCCACACAAGTACATTTTCCTTTCCATTAATCCACAGAGGACCGATGCAGTGATGAATTGGCCGTGCAGTTTGTATTTGTCACTGCACTTTGTCACTTTGAGATGGCTCAGCTGCCTCAGGAGTTTGTCTTTTATATTGCAGACGCTGGTAGGTTTGTGTGCCGGGGCCAAATCGAACTTTGAAGTCTAAGTCAGTGATTAGCTGGTTAGCAAAACTGGCCTCCCAGTGACGAAAACTTGTCATCTTTACACTTTACACTTTGTGGATCTGAAACCAGGGGCGGATCCATGAATTTTTATTACTTTCTATTTAAAATTTTGATATAAAGCATTTTATGACAGTTTATCTGATTTTCCAGGGAATAATTCATGGATCTTGATGAAAAGAAAAGCAGGCGTACTTAGGGAACTGATCTTTATGAGTGTGTGCAATTTGGTGCAGCTTGATTGAATTTAAGGGGACTGTTGGGCCTTGGTGGAGGTATGTGCTCTGCTGAGGACCGAGTTACTGGTGGAATTTGTTGCATTTGAATAGCGCCAAAGCCGTTTCCCTTTTTTCCAGCCTTCTTACGAAGCCAAACTGGTCGTCGTAGCTTCATAATTACAGTATTGTATTGATCTTCTCATCTAACTCTTGGCAAGAAAGTGTATTTCCCAAAATGTCAAACAATGGTTTTATGGAAAAACAAAACGTTTGGTTACATCAGGAATATAAATACATTTGTTTTCTGAAAAGCTTCAACCTCTCCTCGCTAGATTCCTGGAGATGTCGCAACTGCAGGCCAGCGTTTCTGCGCCCGTACTCACTGTCTTCTTCTGCAACGGCACAGAGACATGGGCCTGCAGCTGTTGCTACTTCAACCACATTTAATGAAAGACAATGTCTGCCTCCACTTAGGGGAACTTGTGGCTTGTTAAACACACTGTCAATTCTGAAAACAGAGAATTTTAATGCCGAAACAGATTCTTCGTATTGCAAAGGTCAGCCAGCTACACTGCTGTGCTGACATCCTGGCAGAGCTTATAGATTCAGAGAGACTTTGTGGGATTGGCTCACACTTTGCACTTTTAATGGAGATATAGAATAAGTCTTATAAGGATTTAATAAAGAACAGGTTTCCCCGCGACAGCGCAGAGTTGTTGGACTGTCTCTGAGAATTGTTAACACAGGCCGACGTCTATTTCAGAGGGCCCACGGAGTGGAATTAAACAGCCTTGTCACTGTTCTCTCTCTGTTTAACCTACGCGCTCATCTGCCAGACACGCCTGACAGCACCAGAGCCGGGAAGAATCTCCCAGCAGGCCCGGCAGCACACGGGCCCGCACCATATTTAGTCATCCGCAGTCCAGACACAGACCGCTGCAGTCCGCCACCTTAATCTGTCTCCCCTCTGTTTCTCCCTCCATCTCTCCGTCTCTCATTTTTTATGTCCTTCCCTAAAACCTCCTTCCTCCATCTCTGTCACTTTCCCCTCTCTCCTACTGCTCCCATTCATCTCTGTCCTCACTCGCCCTCCCGAGAGTCATCCCTGCTTAATCACTGTCGCGCCCCTCACTGTTTTCTCTCCCCCTCATATGTCCCTCGTCTCCTTCTTACCTCTTCTTGTCGCTTGTGTCTGTCCTGCTTCATTTTGCAACTTCCTCTCACTCCCTCAACAACACGTCCGTCAAAATTCCCGCTTTCCATCTGTTTTCTTTCTCTCTGCTCCCTCACCTGTCATAGTTCCAATCCCTTCTTCCTGCTCCTCTCCACCACAAGCCCTTCTCTCTCTCTTAGAGCCTCCCCACTGTCTCTTTTTTTTTTGCTGCTGATAGAAGCTGGGCCGGGATGCTAATGAGTTGCTAATTCTATCAGCCGCCTCTCCGTGTGTCTCAGTGGGTGTCGGGCTCGCCAGATTTACCACGGCCAGCCTTTTGATGGAGTGCCTTGGCTGATGAACTCCCGCCAGCGTGCCCACTTTAACCTCCTCGTCCTCAGACACATGTCATTGATCAGTGTCCTTATCCGTCCTGGCAAGGCCCACTCTCTCTCCATTCATTTATGAGCAGGCCCATTCCCTGCAATCTATTTTTCATGTGTTGAATTTTGTAACGGCAAGGTTTTAAAAAAAAAAAAATGTTTTCATGCTCAGGTCTTTAAATTTATTTTAGTGGCTACTTCAGGGCTCGGCACAATGGGAACGTTTTATTGGATTATTTTATTAGTCTTTTATTCCAAGTGTAGTTCAAATTTAGCAGAAAATAAGTCTGAAAATAGATTTTTTATTCATGTGTTGCTCAGAAATTGGGAGAATTTTCAGAGGGGGCAAAAGTGCACACATTCTTTAGTCAAGTACAGATACTCAGAAGTAGAAGTACAAGCTTATGTAACAAATATATATTTTATGAAGACTGTTTACCTCACACCACTCTCAACAATACTTAAAATGGGTTAAAGCAAGAAACTATTTTTTTTCCAGGAGTAAATATGTACAATATATTGATTGAATTATAAGGTCAGGGATGGAGAATGTTTTGTTGCTCTGCTTCGTTGTCAGCTGATGTGGCCTGATTCTTCACTTTCTTCCATGTTGTTAGGAACATTTGTTCCACACCTCATCTTCGCAGTTAAGTCTCCCTCTGTTCTCTGTTTGGTCTCGATACGTCTCTTACACCATGTTATGTCTGTGTTGCGAGATATGCACTGATGGATCACACAACAAACATACACAACATAACAAGGAATCGTCTCTTCTGTGTTATTGTCCCATCCTTATAGGTTGAAATCTGTCTTGATGTTGGGAAGGTGTCGCTCAATGAGGCAAAAGAACCCCAAACCCGACAATTTCCCTCTAATGCATGAAAACGAAAGCATGTTGTACTGTAAGGAGTAGAAAATACAGACATTTGTGTTTAAAATATAGGGAGTAAAAGAAAACAGAAAAATAAATACTAAAGTAAAATCCAGATACCTGATTTCTAAGAGGCAGTTGCTTCCTCACTCTCTTTGTGCTCGGTGTAATTCCCTCACACTCTTTGCCTTTAGCGCCCTATCTGCTCTTGAGAAGAGGCCAAATGGCTCGGTTTAAGCACTTGAGCATAGACCAGCGCTCCTATTTACCAGACCACTGCGCTCTTTTCTGAGGGTTTGCTGGCTTTGGACCCCTCAAGAACGAAACTTTTTGTTATTCTGACTCCCCTTAAATCTGTCTGTCTGCCTGCCCCGCTCGACTGAAGTGGATACAGAGGCGGCCTTTTGTTCTACCAAGAGGAAGAGGGATGCTGCGGTATGAGGAGGAGAGCGAGGGTAGGGAGGAGGTGGGTGTGATTCATTGTCATTTAATAAATACCTCGCAGAGAGGGTTGGGGTACCTTCTCAAGCCCAAAGCTGTCTGTTTTGAGACGGGGGCTCATTTGACACCCAGGGATGTAAAAGGGGGATTACCGAAGGAAAAGCCTCAAGCCGTCTACATCTCTTTCTCCGTTTTTTTTCTTTGCCCTGAAGCATTCTCTCGCCGCGCCCCTCAGTCTTTCTCTCTTTGGGACCGAGAGGCCCCTTGTCTTGCTGTGAGCGTATCAATGATGTCATCCAGGTACCTATCTCGACCTAGAGATTTAAAAAGGCTTGAATGGAGTCTCATAGGCTCAGTTCTTTTAATACAGAGTATAATCCTCTATCTAAGCTATCACTTCTTGCAACTTTTCTGGTTCAGTGACTGGATACAACACTGTCTTCTCCGGGGTCAGCGCTGTGTGACTATAGAGCTTCAATGGTTGATTTCCTGTCAGATTCCTACAGAAATCAGTAAGAGCTCAAAACTATATCCTCAGCTATAAAAAAATGGTTTCCTTTTTTTTCCAGGACCAGCTCTTAGAGCAGAGGTTTGACAGGGTCACACACGGTCCACTGCTCCGCTGCATCACCGGGGATTATAGGGTGACTTCTGCTTCTGCTGCTCAAGCATGACCACAAGGCTGGGCCAGTTTTGACCTGAATGGAAGTCCTGAATGAGAGGCCTGCATTGAAATTCAGGGTGCAGCTGCTAATGTCTCTCTTTAAATGGTCACATCCTTTCTCTCGGGCCTCCCATCTAACTGTCTTATCCTTGGGAAGGCTCTCTTTATTATCCAGTACAAAGGATCCAATTAATTTCCTTTATAAGGGCATAATATAATTTGGTTTTGAGGGTACACATGCATTTTATTTACAGTGGAGTTCATTTCTATTTTATATCCTATTATGGTAAAAATATGTCTGTGACATTGACCTTTCTGTTTATTTCTATCTCTTGCAGGAAGAGCTCTGGTCAGTCTGAAGTGAAGGGTCGCTGAGCTCGGACACTCTTCTTCCACTGATTCACAATTACACACACATACTGTCGGAGAAAGTCTCACACACACACACACACACACACATCTGCACAACAACACTTATAGACTCTTGGGTTTTACATATAAAGACTCATACGTGCAAAAACATAGACAAGATAGTTCACAAGCAGGATGAGGGAACCCTGGAGGTGCCTGTTGGGCCTCTACCTCCTGGCCTGCACAGTCTCCACCCACAGTGCCACCAATCCCTTCGCCGGGCAGCAAAACCCTCCAGACCCTTGCTACGATGACACAGGTGCAGCCCGCCGCTGTATCCCCGAGTTTATCAACGCTGCCTTTGGTAAAGAGGTGATGGTGTCCAGCGTCTGCGGCCGGCCTTCATCGCGCTCCTGTAGCGTGGTGGAGCGCGGGGATGATCGACCCTCTGTGCGCACGTGTCAAATCTGCGATGCTGCTGACCCTCGCCGTGCCCACCCGGCCTCCTACCTCACCGACCTCAACTCAGCACACAACCTCACCTGCTGGCAGTCGGAGAATCTGAACACCTCTCCGTACAATGTGACTCTCACCCTTTCGTTGGGGAAAAAGTTTGAAATCACCTACGTCAGCCTGCAGTTCTGTTCGCCACGACCCGAGTCCCTGGCCATATACAAGAGCATGGACTATGGCAAGACTTGGATGCCCTACCAGTTCTACTCCTCTCAGTGCCGGCGTATGTACAATCGGCCCAACAAAGCAACCATTACCAAGCAGAACGAGCAGGAGGCTCTCTGCACAGATGGCCACACTGACCTCTATCCTCTCTCTGGTGGACTCATTGCTTTCAGCACTCTGGATGGACGGCCCTCTGGTAAAGACTTTGACAACAGCCCGGTCCTCCAGGACTGGGTGACAGTCACCGATATCCGCGTGGTCTTCAACCGGCCCCAGCTTCCCCGGGAGCTGGCGCTGGGGGCTGGCAGCAACAGCGGAGGGAGGGACGACGACCCCATGGCGGTGACATCGACACTGCCAACTTATTTCTATGCAGTGGGAGACTTCCAGGTGGGCGGGAGGTGTAAATGCAACGGACACGCCTCACGTTGTCTAAAAGACAAGGAAGGCAAACTGGTGTGTGACTGCAAACACAACACGGAAGGGCCTGAATGTGACCGCTGCAAACCCTTTCACTACGACCGGCCGTGGCAGAGGGCCAACGCCCGCGAGGCCAACGAGTGTCTGCGTAAGTCTCTCCATCTATCTGTCATCATTGATTTTCTTTCCATGTGTCTATGTGTGGAACATACTGAAGATCTAACTTTGCCTACAAGGATACAGTTATGTTGGTTTTAACAAATCACAGAACCCAAATGATTAATAGAGTTTGTTCTTCTAAATCACAACCTATTCTTTGTAGAAATAACCTTTAACAGGTTTACATAAAGTCAGTGGCCATTAATAAAAAGACCTGCTCTCTCTTTAGCTCTTTTTCTTTCCCTCTTCTTCCTCTGAATCAGGGAGGTTTTGCAAAGTCAGGCCAACAAATTGTATTTACACACCTACACACAGGCACAGAGTGAGGGAGGTAGAAATGGAGCAATTTAAAGGTGACATTTGAGTGTCATGGTCAGTAATAGTGTTGCCAGAACATACACGGATGGGTTCGTGCTTATTCAGGTGAGGAGTTCTGGTCGCATGTAGTGGTTGAGCAGGCGACTTTGGCAACATCTCTTAAAACACAGGCCTGTCCCTCCCTTTCATTTCCCATCAGCCTCTTCTATTTACCGTTCCTCTTCAGTGAAACAGGCCCACGCTCAACAAAATCATGTTTTTCATCTTTATGAAAAAAACAACCTAATTTTCTCAAACAAGTCCAAACAGTGGATGGTAACAGCTCAAAACATTGGCACACCGCGGCAGCTAAGTCATCCAAGAATGTTATTTGGCCATGTTTGCCTTTACCTCAAGACATCCTCTGTAAAAGTCATCCAGACGGGCTCTGAAAGCTTGCCAAGTAAAATTATAGCAATTTCTGCGGCAATTATTGTTAATGTAAATGGATTACCTTTGCACTGGATTAGAGTTTTCTATGATAACAGGTTTTTTATTTGATATTTAGCATATATATTAATTTCATGGCTGTAGAAGGGTTTTAGACACATGCTGTGTTAGTCATGCCTTTTTAGCAGGAATGTGTTCTCTAACATGTGGGTATGTTTCCTTGGCGGTAACGTTCACAGGATTTCTCCGTTAGTATAAATAGACATAGGTGGAACTTAATTCGGGTCAATTTTGCTTGTCATAAAAATTTGTTCGTGCAGGGAAATAAAACCATATTAGTAACCACTGTCCCTGTTTTAACCTTTCCCCATAATGAAATAAAATTACAGCCATGCAAAGAGAAATAACAGGAGGAGAACACGGTGTATTTTTTCGAATATGTTGTAATTGCTCTTTGAGCTGGCCTGAGATCATGTTTGGTGTCGTACGGTGCCAGATCTGTTCAAAGGGGACAACAAGTGACAGAGCCAGAGGTCATTTTAACATCAGACCAGGCCATGAACCCTCACGGTACCTCCCGTGCCAACACCTTATTTTGGCTTCTCACCTGTCCATGACACATCATCCTGTGAACCCTCTCTCTCATACTTTTGCATACCCCCCTTTCTAATGTCCCATAGCTGTTTCCGAAACGTTACACCCGCTTCCCGTAGATCTCTCCTCTGCGGGATTGATATGTCACTTCTATCCTTGATTTCTGGACTAAAGGGCCCGGCTGCACCGGCCAACTCTGATGACCTAATCCCAGCATTGATACAGGGGCCGTTAAAGGCTGTTGCAAGTCGCA
Source organism: Verasper variegatus (assembly GCA_026259375.1). Taxonomy (NCBI): domain Eukaryota; kingdom Metazoa; phylum Chordata; class Actinopteri; order Pleuronectiformes; family Pleuronectidae; genus Verasper; species Verasper variegatus. The sequence continues at coordinate 9,735,975 of CM048057.1, forward strand.
CGCTATACCTGATCACACATCCGGACATGGCTGAAAAAGTTAGTCCCAGATGTCCCAGATTTCATGTTACAAGAATCTCTTTAAAGCTTGTTCGGCTTATAGAACTGGTTCCAAAATATCCTCAAAGTAGCAGGAGAGCCTTTAAAATGCCTCTCCTGTGTATATTAAAGCACATTCTTAAAATGCACCCGCCCCTTGTTGATTGCTTTCCTTTTCTGACACGGTGCACAAATGGCGGCGGGCTGCGAAGCAAGCCCTGAGGCATGCCACTGTGCCGTGGCAGTGAGATGCAAGTATTTAGACTGGGGAAGTGTGTTTAAGTGGCAGGTTACAGAGCCGAAGACTCCCATAGGTGTCACTAAAGTCTGTGTGAGGCCCTGAGGGTGTTTAGATTGGAGGGCTGGTCTGAGGTCATGATCCTCTGCGGGGCGGCAATGAGGTTAAGTTGACGAAGGGGGGAAAAGGTTTGTGGGTACTGAGGAATTCAGAGTGGGTAGACGTAGAGCCAAATCAATAAGTATTTCACACACCTCCTCTGAGTCTGTCAGTCTTTGAGAAACGATGTGCCTGGTAGCCAAATTTAAGAGTTTCAGAGCTTCTGCTCTCACTCTCGGCAGTTTCGTTTTTAAAGCTTAACCCTGCATCACTAGAGCATTGTGTCTAACAGGCCGGTTTGATTGTTCGTGGCTCTCACTAAATGTCTGACAAGTATCACACCAAGATTATTGTCTGTGCTCTTGGCAAGCTCGCGCGCTGTCTCCAGACACAAGCCATGCACACACACGCCCATCTGCCGCCTCCCTCGCTATGAATCCTGCCTCGAGACATTGGTTTACAAATCCCTGCTCTGGTCGTCGGAGAGGGCAGCCTCGTAAAGGAGCGTGTCTGTTTGCATTGAGGGAGACATGATGGAAAAAGCTGTGATTTATCTGCCCCGGAGTTTGAGCAACAGGACACAATGAGGAAACAGATGGATAAGAGCTATTCTGGTTCCAGGTTTGTGATGGAGTATTTGCTTTTCTGCTGGCATGGCAGTAATGTAAATACTTCATTGTTGACTTAAAAAATGTGAGACGCTATATCATGCCATAATAGAGTCTGCCAAAGTCACTGTGTAAGACGAAGAGGCCTCTTGTGGAGTCAACGACAAGGTGACATCCTGAGTGTAGATGATAATTTATGGTGGCATCGTAGCACTCTACTCTTGGCTGTGTCTGCAGCCATCTTGGTCCTGTTTGGCTGCAGAACCAAGCCTGCTCTATTCTCCAGCCCTTCCTTTCCCTCATTTGGCCGCAGGAAGTTCAGAGAGCTGCTCTGGGACGCTGCGAGCCCAGGGCCAGACACCATCCATCGCTAATGGGCCCAACCAAGCCAGGTCTGCTCCCAGTTTTGCACCAGGCACACTGTTATGCATTCATAGCATAAAAAAGCAGGGTCAGCGAGGGGCTGTTTGAATAGCCATTTGAGCTGATTTGCCAGGAGCTGATTTGCCAGGATCGCAGGTGAGCTGTGGTCGGGAGCAGAGCTGAGTGTTCCTGCTCTGCTGCAGTGTTTGGGTGGGGTGCTGAATATTTTAATTGTAAATTTGACGGGCGAATGAGTGATATCGTATTTTGCTTTTGCGCAAGGAGCAGACTTTCCTTTGTAATTAAATCAATCCACCAAATAACTATTCACTGCAGTCTCTCGTTATACATCTGACCATGTCGTCACCCAGAGGAAATTCCCACAAATGAGTTGTTGCCTCTAAAAAAGTTATTACTTGTTATATAGTATACGTGATTAGATCATGTCTGCCACACTAATGAAGGAGAGGTTGCATTAAAATGTGGATTTTTATAGCGGAAGACAGAGAAGCGAAACAGATTTTGAGGTTGCCTGCTCGAACCTTTTGGTGGGGGGCTCGTCGTGTTTGGTGGGCTCGGCCTCCGTCTTTTGGAAACTATTAGGTGGAATTAGGGGGACATTGACAGATGGTTTTCTTAGAGAGAGCAGTGATATCCAGCAGAGGTGTGTGTGTGTGTGTGTGTGTGTGTGTGTGTGTGTGTGTGTGTGTGTGTGTGTGTGTGTGTGTGTGTGTGTGTGTGTGTGTGTGTGTGTGTGTGTGTGTGTGTGTGTGTGTGTGTGTGTGTGCGTGTGTGTGTTTGCTCAGAGGAAGAAGCCAGCCAGGAACACATGCTCAGGAACAGGCCTCAGAATATGCACTCAGGTTTGTGCAGAGCGATGGAAACTCTGAAGACCACAGAAGTACAAACTCTCTTTTTTGTATTTCTCTCTCTCTTCTCTTCATTTCTCTCACCGACAAGGGGCAGATGGTTAGTTCATGCTGATCAGAATTTCAAAATAGGCCTCTATCCTTTAACAGCATTTCCCCCCCTTCCTCATCTCCGAGCGGGGGCCAAGCAGAGGTCAGGCCAACGTTGCTGTGCCATAGAGCAGATTCACCGAGACACTTTTCAGGCCTGGTGATTGAGAAATGACATCACACATGAAACCACGGCACAATTTGTGAGGAGCAGGATTTGTCTGCTTTTGTTCTCTTTCCTTGAGTAGAACCAAGTTAACCTCACTTGAAATCCACACGGAATCATGAAAATCCATCTTTGCGGAACGTGGCAGCCTAAATTTGTACACCCGCGTGTCCCTAGAGTACATCACGATACGAATTTCTGAAGTGAGTTGCCGAAAATAGATGGGAAGGGATGAAAAAAGCCAGGGCTGCCTTGATATTAATGCGTGTACTGTATTTGCCATGTTCCCTCTTCTGCTAATTGACTTCCCGCCCCTCCCACCTCGGCCGCCTGTCGCTGGAGGCTAACAGGGAACCGACACTTCAATTACTTACACCACGACATTCAAAGATTTGTGTGTGTGTTGAAGTGGGGGTTGTTAAGTGAAAGAAAGTGATTTTGAAAAAGAAACCTCCTGTGCTTTCCGATAATTACATGGCAGAGGAATGTGGTTCTAAAATCAACAGCCCTATATAAAATGATGCCTCTGGGGTGGTTAGCGTGAGGCAAACAGGGTTAAGCCAACAAACATGAGGTGCGAGTTTTGTCTAGGTGCGTTGCGGTGTTGGGTTTTTTAGGGCTTGGAGCAAATGTAACTTCCTTTATCTGGCTGGGAAGAGAGGGTTTGGTCAGTTTGCTCTAATTCCCTATGTCAGTATTGCAGCTTTGGTCCTCGGCCAACCCCACAAGGGATTGATGCACTTCTCGTCCTGTGAAGGAACTCGTAAAGGTTCTCTGGCCAGCGGGGAACATGGCGAAACAAATGTTACGGACAGCAACGTGTCAAATAACAGCGTCAGCTGGGTTTAAAAGCCGGGGAAAGGCTCTGCAGCCGCCTGCAGCCGAGCGAGTGTGTGCATTTATGCATCTCCTTACATTTGTGCATGTGTGAGAGAGCCACATGTAATCTAGCAGTGTGATGTGGTGTTTCATCCCAGTGCCAAAACAAACTGGTGGAGCTGCAGCGTGCCCACCCTGCTCTCCCAGGCCCCCGTCGACTCTCTCGCACAGATGGTAGCAATCACCTCCCGAGGTGCCCGTCACCGCCGGCGCTCTCTTCCTCTCTATTCTTGTGTAACAAGATTAACTCTCTGCCTGGACCTCTGCTACCTCTTCTTTTATTTCATATATTTTTCCCTTTTTCCCTGCTGGAATCCGTCGTCTTTTTTTTCCTTCTCTCAGTGAATATGTTGTGTTTTAGTAACAGTTTGCCTTTTTATTTTCTCTATGGTCTGTTGCCTGAGAAAATATGTGTTTTTTTGGCCACTGACGTTGCTGGTAGCAGAGGCATTCAGAGGCTGTTAAGAGAAAATATGTTTATGACAATAGCTTTACTGAGGTTGTGTCTGTGTGTTTCCGACACAGGCTTTCTTACTCATGACCCCCATTCACAGTGTTAAAAATCATGTATTTGTCTCCACATACCGTCATGCATATGGAATGAATATTGTCCATTACAATATGAACAGACGGGTCTGGTGTGAGTCGTGTAAACATATGTGGAGCGGATCTTCTCTCATGATTATATCCTCATGGAACAACTCTACTGGAAAAACCCAAATTCTACTTTTCAATCCAACGTTTTAACATCACCTACAAATCCATGTTATTAATGGTGTCAAGGAAGAAAAGCATCATATACAACTTTAACTATTATCCTGCTCAGTCTTCAATAGGAAAATGAAATAAAATGTATATAAGGGTATAAGATTAAACCCTAATTACAAAACAATTGCAGGAATCTTACAAAAGAAAGAATTAAATCACCCTTGACTGATGAGACTGATCAACAGATGTGTGACAAATTAAATCGGCAAAGATAAATATCAGTTTTCTGCTCCGCTTGTGCAAACAGTCGTACTGTATAATGTCGAGGGAAATAAAGACACTGATTAACTCCTCTGGGAAATATCTAATTGGTTTTGGAGACTTTGAATTTTCATAAAGGAACAGACAGGAAGAGTCTGTTATTTACTTGCATTGTGGGAATTGTAGGGTCCAAGAATTTTTAGTAGACTATTTTGGATATTTTCCACCAATAGCTGTTTCATCAATTGTGAATATTTTTTCAACATTCAAAATAAGTGGAAAAGGTGTGAGGCCACATTGAGCTGCCAGAACAGCTTCAGATCCCCCTGGAAAAAGACGTCTACAAGTTATTGGAAGACGTCTGACAGGATGATCATTATTGCTTAAAACAGGGGTGGGGAACCTTTTTTTCCCATCAAGGGCCTTTTCAATTTTATAACATCCTTTGTGGGCCATACTAAATTATTGAACACATATATCACGCTAAGCTCTCGAAGGTGATGGCTGGAACTGCTGCTCATTGGCGAGGCGTCTCATGTCAGATGATGATGAGATTTCTGCACAGCTCTCTCACCTCAAAACAATAAAGGCTAATTTATAATGAATGTTATCTATGTAAACAGAAATGGACGGAGCCTCCTGGTTCTGTTTGGACACAGATATAAACAGATATGGATGAAAACAGGCAAAGAGCGCAGTACCACCTGAAATCATAGGGGGCAGTGTAGCTAATTCTACAGAGGACCATGAGACACGAGGAAGCAACTTCACCGTCGACATGTTGCGATGTATTTTACGGCCACACAGAACACTGTTTACAACGCAGGTGCTTTTGCTTCTTACTTAAGAGATTCAGTATCACAACCTCTTCCATTGTTGTTGTCAGAAACTCTCGACACTGTGCTGCCCTCTATTGGATGAATTTCTTCATGACCATGTCAACGTAAAAGGCGTATAGGAAATATGTCGGCTGTCACAGTTACATTGTTTGAAACACACATGTCCATTTAGTACGTAAATGCATCATTAATGAGTGTCTGTTAGAATTTAGATTTTTGTTTTTGTGAAAGCTGCTTTCTGTGCACAAACTCCACCAAAGAGCATTAATGCGTCCTCACAAATCTCCCACTTTAGGTCTCCAGCTGTAATGACCTCCAGATTGGCATTTTTCATCAGTGTACACACCACAAGCCCTTTACTTCAACAATATTAATAATCATTTTGGATGAAACTCATCTGTTACAAAATGCCAGGTACCCTGCGGATACAGCCAAAAAAACTTTAGCTGTGTAGTTCTGGGATACCCATCATCAGTCCAGAACACTTTTATGCATTCGCATGCAAGCCTACATCTCAACCAGAGACTACTATATTAAAACATATCACCCCACTCCCACCATTTCTACTGCCATCTCTGGCCACAGTGGTGTATGTATTCCATCTGTCACTTTCTATTTCTAAACCTGCACAGGCATCACATGTATCCCCCAGAGTAGACCTCGTGGTTGCCAAGAGTCATGGCAAAAGTGAATCTGTTTTTTAGCTCAGTTGGTCCTGATTCTTCATGATAATTTGATTGCACAGCGGTCGTCTGCTTCTTCTCCTGTGCTCGGGACTGCAGTCTGTGGAGGGGGAAAAAAAGATCAACTGAGACAGACAGAGAGTAAAGGCAAACGGCGGGACAGAGATAACAATGTTTAGATGTGGGGAAGTGAAGTGGACCAGAGAGAGTGGGAACAGAGCTCAAGACTCAACTCTCCACTGACACAAGGCCCCCCAAACTGGCAACCCTCCAGCCTAATCTCGTTAAAATCTCTCCCTGCCTGATGCCATCCAGAGAGAGAAGGAGACATGGAGGAAGAGATGGACAGCCGAAAAAGGGTGGGGAAGGAAACGAGGAGAAAGAGGGACAGTTAACCAGTCAGACTATTTGAGATAGGGTCTCATGAAAGTGAAGTGAGAGGAGAGAGGAAGAGAGAAGGAGGCTTAGGGGAGGGGTGGGAGAGGAATTAAGGGGACTCTCAGTTCAAAAGGGCCCCCAAGAGCTGGCTCTTAAGCCCACGGCGTGAGGCTAACCGCAGAAACCAGTGGAGGGAGGGGAGCTCTGGGACGTGGTGTCAGAGCTAAAAGTGAAAGATACATCTGTGTGGACGAGAAGGAAAGAGCAAGTGGGGCTAGAGTGGCTTGGCTGCAAAAGAGGTAGAAGCATAGCACGGCCCATGTACTTTCACACAGCGGGGCGACTGGAGTTGTAGGTTCCTGCTGTAGTTTTCAGCTTGGAGTTCTTAAATCTTTGTCTCAGCTTGTTGTCCACAGCTCATTACAGTGCACAGACCCAGCGGCCTTTACATCTGTTTATGTCTCAGCTCTGTTGAACTTTCTTGGATCTTTCGTTACTTGATCTTTGTCGTTTTGTGAGCAGTTACTGCCTCTTGAAGCGGCCGTCTCTGGTGTGTATATGTGTGTGCATAAATGTGTGTGAGTATGTGTGTTTTTGTCGATGCTCTACACTGCCTTGGCTCTAATGAGGAGCTAATTAACCGGGTGTTCCCCGGTGCCCTGAGCAGGTGGCTGGAGCAGCCAGGCGGAACTCAGCCCAAACACACACACACAGACACACACCATAGACACACACACACATGCTGGCAGGGGCCCATATAGCTGAGCCTGTTGGGTCGGGCAGAGAGGGCACCCAAGGAGGGGCTACAGCAGGTCTGGACTGTGGCCTGGGCCAAGGGGGGCAAGGTACTGGTGGGAGAGCAGCCTACCAGTTTTCAAGGACCAATTTTAGCCATGGGATTTGGGTTTTGCACAGGCATCCAAAATCAATTGGCTGTGCTTACTGGCTTGGCTTCGGTCGACCTGAAGGAAAAATGAGGTTCGATTTATCCCTGACATATGGAGGGGAGCAGAGAGGCTGTGCACGCCACAAACACCCTCGCATTTTATTTGTTGAGCGCAGTCTTTACGGGCCAATTTGTCAAAGCACGCTTGACAGAACAGTCTGTGGGCTTGTTCAGGGTGCATGGACTTGTTGAGGTACCTGTTAGGAAAGGTGTGGTGTTCTTCCGTCAGTGTACTTCAGCAGAAATATTCTATACCTTCTTGTATTCAGAGATGTAATTTGGCACTTTTATTCTAGATGACAAAGTGGTGAAACAATCCTCTTGTCTAATATTTTCCTCGGGTTTCATCCTCCTATCCCTCCAACCTCTCTCAGCATCCCTCTGTTTGCCAAGCCCGTAGCTCATGTTTGTTGTTCGATTTCCACGACAACGCAAGGAACCAGCTTTACGCATCCTTGAATTGGACACTGACCCGTACCCTCAATGATCAGTGTCTTCGCCGACTTCCACCCACAGAACTCCTTCCCACGCCAGAAAAAAATCTCTATTTTCTCCAGCAACAGATAAAGAATTAGTGAGTGTGTGTTTTTTTGCGGAGGCTTTGATGTGTTAATGAATTGAAAAATGGCCTTCAACGGCGTTCATTTATCCCCGCTGAGCCTAATTTGGGTGGGTGGGGGGGGGGCGAAATGGTGGGCGGTGGTGGGGGTGGCAGGTTTTGGGGGGGTGCAACGGCACTTCAAAACAAACCCATAAACATTCCAGGATCCTTGGGCAGCTGCAGCTCCGAGCTGGAGTTAACTGCACGCAGCATGTACACCAGCGAAAACACACAGGATACACACACTCAAACACCTAGTTGAGGTCATCAGAAAATTAGTTTTTGTCATTTATTAGACTTAGATCACACGCTTATCTTAATAGTCTCCTGCTCTTTTGTCTTCGGCAGACATTTGCATTCACGTTATTCTTTTCCTGCCCGGAACCGATTCTCCCATTTGTCTTGAAAAGTCTGTCTGTTGTTCAAGTCCTTCCCAGTCGTCCCAGATACATATGTTAAACCATTTAAAGGTTCAATTCTGCAGCTCTCGCCACTTTCTCCACACTTGAACATATCCTCTCTTACCTTGGACTTTGTTGGCCGATCTTGTTGCCTCGCAGTAAATCGAGAGGATGCCGTAGGAAGGGCCACTGGTTCTTTAACTGGGGGAGAAAATGTGATCCACCGCTTTCATGTTCCGCTACAAGGTGTTAATGGACACAAGTGCTCACAGCTGTGTGGGTTTGAGACGCTTGATCATAATCAAGCCACCCAACACCCGCCGGCAGCTCCAGCCGCTCACCGGAGCGGGTGTGTTTTTTGTCACATTCCCCTCAGAAGAAGTCTGATAGGCTGTTTAGTCGTCAACACGTAGCAACACACTAGATACAGACACAGAAACACAGACATCTATTCACACAGACAACGAACCAATTACTGTTCCTAGCTTGTTGGGGTTATAACAGTATAACACTGTATCACTATGACTTCAAAAGATACATCAGTTTTAAACGATGTAACCATAACTGCCCACAATAGAGCGCAGAGTCGAGAGTTTTTCACAACAACAAAGGCGATGGTGAAGGAGGCTGTGATAACGTAGCTAAGAAAGAGACGAAAGCGGCTGTTTGTTGATCAGACAAAGTAACATACACACGCCCCTCTGCTGCAAATTTGCGATGGTTCCGCTCTTCCGTTTGTCTGTTTTGTCCCTATCCGTAAAGCTTTAAGAAGACTAGCACGAATACAGACAAAATGAATGCAGGGTACAGACAGAAGGCTCAGTCTGTTTTGTCTGATGTTGAGGATAAATGAGTCTTATTGCAGGTTTTCCCTCACTGTCATCTAGACACTCTCTATGTTAAAATATAGGTCAAAGGCCAAACCTCATCTAGGCCTCACAAATCCATGGGAGCAAACCAAGAGATCCAGCTTTGTTTCTATATAAATATACATAAAACAGTATTTCATTAACTACAGAATTCCATACAAATTGGGCTGTATAATAACCAGATGGAATTGGGAAACAGTCTGGGAATGTGCTCCCCTGTTTTTTTTTTCCAGGGTCGCAACCAGGGAAAAGCAGGCCTCTTTCTCAACCTGTTGCCAGGCTTCCCTTTCAGGGTGGATGTAGATCTCATATCATTCACTGCCCACATATAGTACACATGACTGGGCATGTGTAGCCAAAGGATTCTCCTCCTGGGAAAGAACCATCACACTTCCATTTGTGCTAAAAAGCTAATTTAATTTTGTGTTGATCATTGAGCTTCACTTAACTGCAGAACTGACCTTGACCTCAACAGAGAAGTGAGAACACTCGAGCCTCAAGGTGTCGGCTAACGAGGAATTTTTACATGGTTTTCAAATATTACGTATTTATGTTGTCTGGTATGCAGCTACTGTGAGCCCAGTAAATCTATCATAAAAGACACCCTTCAAAGCTAAAATACTAAAAAGCCTCTCAAGTAAAATATGTGAATGTGCTGACTAACTACTGTTCCTCTCATTTTTGATCAGTACAAATAACAGTATCTAATACTGCATGAATATGTCAAATAAATATGGTACACCCTGCAGCCAGTTAGCTAAGCTCTAGCTTGACCCTTCAAAGGCAATACAATCTGCTTAGAAGCACCCCAAGTATAAAAACGATGGGCTCTTGACGTCTTCAGCAGGGGTATTCAATTACAATTACTCACCAACTGTGAAATGCTCATCAGAGTTTACAGATATGTATGGCGGAGTAGAATCACGTGAGATGATTTACAATGCATGAAATAGTCAAATAGTTCATTTCCTTGGTCGCTAAACCAGTGCTGTGAAGGCTAGAAAAGCTTTGTTGGTTAAAACAAAAACATTTTCTCAATAATTTATCGGTTGTAGGTGCGATTCCGGATAGGACAGCGTCTGGATCCGAACTGCGGAATGCCTATTAATGGCCGCTGCTCTACAGAATCGTGAACTTTGCTCAAGAGAGAGAAAACAGTTAAAACAGCTTGACACAATTTCACTCTGTGACTAAGCACATGGACGAGACACTAAAGACAGAACATGTGCAACGCATGAGAATTTAAAATATCTCAATCAATATTGTCAGATTGGGATTTTTTCATGCTAATACAGTGTAACTGCCAAGAGCCTCAATGCTCTATGTTGCCCACAAAGCCACACATATAGAAACACACATAAAAGCAGCCCCCACCCCCTCAGTCCCTCCAACAATCTGTCTTTACTTATTCCCATTGTTGTGTCTCACTCTATTCCAAACATCCATTGTTAGTGAAATCCATTTTCTCAAACACATTCCCATCGGATTAAAGTTAATTTATATCACCCTCTGTTGTTATCCCCTAATAATCTTCTTTTGCCATAGCTGTTGACATTTTTGGTCAAACAGCTCAGGCTGTTGTTTACTCCTCTCTAATTTATCTGGGGGTAACTTTGAACTGGAACTGAGCTCCACAGCAGTCATCGTTGAAGCATCGGCCAAGTCTTCAGGTCCCAGGTCTGACTCTGATTTAACCAGAAGAGACTCCGGATCAAACTCTATTAAACAAACAAGCCGGGCAGGTTTCTCATTATACTCCTCCAATGTAAATCCCACATGTAGAGAGTGAACAGAGTTTATCAATAATGTCAAAGCTGGTGAATGTGGTCATATATGCAGGAGTCCCTGAAAAGACTGGTGAGCCGAGGAGACTTCAAGGAACCAGTTGGATTTCAAGTGGAACTCGCAGAGACTGTGAAGAGATATAACCTCACTTCACTTGTCCCATATATTCTGGCTCGCCTCATTTAGAAGACAGCTAGCTCGAGCCCACTCCTTTATCTGAATCCGTCCAGTTTTTAATAGATCTTCAGAGCCTTTACTCATCAGCGATTCATGAAATTAATGTCTCTCTTTCCAGTGATTAATAACTAATGGGCTGAGAGGAGCTGAATTCATTAATTATGAAATGGAGAAAATGAGCTCTGCAAATATCACTTTTGATTGATGAGTTCTGGAAGAGCAGCCAAGCACACAGCCGCACTGTAGATTATAAACTAATCCTACTTTACTGGAAAATCTCTCCCAGCTCTTAATGTGGTAGGACGCATATGTTTTACTGTAATTCACACTCCACGTGAATATTTCGTCCTGGCTAACTTGCGTTTGTACTCTGTTAGATAAACACTGTGCACATATTGTAAACTTTTACATTTCTCCCACTCACCTTCGCCGCAATTGTCAATGTTAACTTTCCTCTCCCCTCCGCAGCGTGTAACTGTAACCTTCACGCCCGTCGCTGTCGATTCAACATGGAGCTGTACAAGCTGTCGGGGAGGAAGAGCGGAGGAGTGTGTATGAACTGCCGCCACAACACTGCGGGACGCCACTGCCACTACTGCAAGGAGGGCTTTTACAGAGACATGGCCAGGCCCATCACTCACCGACGAGCATGCAAAGGTGAGTCCCACAAGATGCCACACACTTGAGCGCAGTATTATGCAGGACGCACATCAATGCATTGGGTTTGATGTGTGTTCATTTAACTGTGGATTTTTATTTCCTGTGTACTTGCATTGCACTGATAGCCAGCATAGCACGTTTGAGCGAATTGCTATGTTGTGTGTCCAAATCATAAAACAGTGATTGTTTTTATTACTATGGTTTTGCTAGCAGCAATTATCAGGCAGATCCATCTTCAAGTGCTAACACAAATGCACACGTGAATCCAGCGTTAACTGCTTTGAGTTTTGTCAATACGTAACATTTTGAGGGGGTATTGGTAAGATTTTTTACTTAATGCTGAGTAATTTAGCCAAATACCTCTTTGAAATCACTTGCAGTTAAGCTGTAGACGGGCTGGTCGATAGAATTAGCTGCTAGCTCCATGACTTCAAATTTTCCAAAGGAAACCATAGACTGCATATAAAGATGGCCGACATGACTGCTCCTCAAAAGTAAAGCCAAATTGTTTCAATTGCCCCCTGGTGGCCGGCTGCAGTATAGGTCATGGACCAAAATAAAAACTAAGTAGGCCTAAACGTCAAAAATACCTTTTTCTCAAGGATGGTTTCTGTGATATAGTTAGTTGTTATCACATTGGTGTATGTGCAGGTGCCCATTTTCCAGTAAGTTTGGTTTTAATGAGTTATTTGATGCTATAAAAACGGATTTTAAACGTTACGACCTACAGCTGAGACTGACTCAGAGGAAGTGGAGCTGCGTCATCCGTCTTTATACACAGTCCACGGTTATTAACGACTTTACAAACAGTAATAACTATCCAGTTCTTCTTCTGCTGTCAGAAAAATAGAGCACAAGCATTTTTCTCGGAAAGTATTACCAATCCCTCTATGTTTACAATAACAAATTTAAAACCTGCTCATGGCTCATCCCTTATGTGTTGTATCAATCAGTATTAGAGTAGCAAAATGAATATTTATTTATGTGAGACTGTCAGAGATTATTACTTGAAGTGCAGTTTGACTTTCAATTTGGCGACAGGCTGTGCTAAATGTTTACAACACGTCCAAACAACAGCAGAGTGAGATGTCCTAACCTGACTAATACCCGTGTAATCATGTCATTTCGCAGAAAGTGTAAAAGGAGTTACCGGTTGTGATTGGAAAAATACATGGTCGTGGTAACTTTCAATAAAAATATCAGCATGTCTCACTTGCCATACCAGAGCACAGAGAAACAAATTGATACCGAGCCTGAAGCGCCTTCTGGCCGCTCCCCCAAATGTTTCCCCATACACCACACACCACATAATATTATCACTTAACCGAGGCATTTCTCATGGAAAATGTATTTTACCCCTTTTATTATTTCACATTTGCAGTGAATATTTTTCAGCCTGATATTATGCTGGAAGCAACTCGCTCCTCTCCCTGGACTCAATAATAACACGAGTTTCCTGTACTTGTTGCTCAGGAAAATATTCAAATCAATAGCAGAGAGGGAGTGTTCTTCATCCTGTTGATCTCGATGAAGGTAAAAAAGAAAAAAATCACTTCCAGAAGTTTGAAAAAAACCAGCATCGGTTAGAGCTGCCAAACCCTTACAGCCGTGAAGATCTTTTGCCCGAAATTTCATGGCGAGAATCTCCCCCTGGCTTCCTCTCAGTTTTCCTGCTGCAGCCGACCCAAACTGTAACCCAACACCGGGAGGCTTTCAAATGGCATGATATCAAGCCGCAGTTGCCCATGTTAGTTGCACTGAGATGTCGAGCCATTCATCACATAATGGCAAGAGCTCCACTATGACTTGGTCACATACCTCAAAACTGAAGTCATCTGACCTGTTACTGCACCGAAACACTGAGTGAAAGAGATCCGCCTTAATCCTGACACAAGATCAGCCCTGAGATGTGTGCAAATTGTTCCCTCATCTTCCATTTCCTGCAATACCTGGACGTGCGGTGCTTTCACACAAATGCACCCCCCCCTCTGACACAACAATGTGTCCTTATCAAAGCCCAGAGATCAGGTGGTAAACAGTTTATCAGCCTCCTGCACAAAGGGCCCAGATGTGACGGAAATGAAAGTTGAAAAAGCCTCTGCAGAGCGGCTGACTCGATGATTGATCAGAGCAATTCCGCAGCCTTATAGGAGCCGTCATTTTCCTTTGCCTCAGCCCTCGCGCCCTTTGTTCATCTCCATGTCCCATGATTGGTTTATAACCACCCTCTCATCTTCCGCCTCGACTCCTGCCTTCTCTCGACGTGACTCACCACTTTTAAAACTTTTGACTTTTTTTTCTCTTCCCACGGATTTTCTTTTCAGGCCCTGATTTTCGCTCTCCCCTCCATGTTTTATCTCCATGTGTCAGGGTCAAGATAAAGGTCAGAGGTGGGCCATGGCTAAAGGGGGTGAGTCTCACCTCTGAAATGGAGTTACGACAATAAAACACAGGTGTTTTCCGAGGCCGAGACAGGAGTGCGGAGGGCTGGGGGGGTGTAGTGCAGCTCCGAGAGGATGAATGGGCCATGTCTGTTTCTAATCAAATCTGCTTTAGCTGAGTGTCAGTGCACAATCTGAGGAGAGCACAAAGAGGAGAAACCACCTCACTCCTGCCTCTATCATCTTAACCTCCTGAGTGCACCAAACACTCTCTCCATCTTCCTGGGTCAGTACCAATGTCCCAATTCGAAGTGAATCCGCAGGGCTCCAGGTCTGCAGCTCAAATCTCCATTGTTGTTTCAGAAAGTCCTTATAAAAAAGAGTTTGAAGCCAAATCATTTTTTCTTGAAACACAGTTCAGATCAAATGGACTTGTGGCTTCTAACATTGTTTTAACATCTCATAGCTTAAGTCTACCGTGCAGGGTTACAATATAATGGCTGATAATCAAAATCTACATTCAGAACATACTACTTCCGGGAACCACGCTGCTGGATTTTTATAGCAGCATAAAGATGCGATCCAAATTACACAGTGTTTGAATTTAATCTGAGATGTGGAGCAGCTGTATTGACAGCTTGAGTTTAACAGTCCTTCAACAAAGTGTTATTACCTTAAATAACAAAATAATGCATACATCTATTATAAAAAAACATCTCTCTAACCAATAAAATATTAACTGATTGTATTTATTTTCTCAATGAACTAGACATTAATCACTGTAAAATTATGTATTTTCTTCCAACAGTAGGCTGCAAATGACACAATCCTTTGCAAATGTGGAAACTGCCAAATAACTGCAGACAAAGAGCAGTCCCTGCAAGTACTTAAGCCCATGTGCACACACAGACTTGCACAAAGCAACACACATCAGTTAAACGGCGCAAACGCCTGTCAAAGGACTACAAATCCCAACACGGTGCCTGTCAAGTCTGCAGTCGCACAGGCTTGAAAAGTCATCAACATCTGAGGACGTTTTTACTGCTTCTTAACTGGCCCAAGCCCCTGCACATAAAACTCCCCCCACCCCCAACCCACCACCCCCTCCACCGTCCTGCCCCTCGCAGCCCCTTCAGATCTGGTGTTTGCTGCTTGTTTACTGAAAGACGTGGACATTCACCGCGAATCTAAAATTGTGAAGGGGACGCGCGAAATGTCTTCCATCACTTCCGTCTTTGTTCAATTCTGCCAGGATCGCGTGGGTCGTCCGTGCTGCTCCGAGATCAGACGGGAAACAATGGCTTATCGTTCCTCCTGCTGTGCCACGTCTTGACAGGCATGACAGACCAACACCAGACTCGTATCAGACGGATCGAATAACAGGGGGTTTATCCCACATGTGTGCTTTAACATTGAACACATCATCGCACGGGCAAAAGTAAACCTCAAATCAAATACGTTTGAGATTATTTAATTTTGACAAATCTAGCTTGTTTACTTTCAGACCCAACTAATCAGCTGGGTTTCATTATGAAGTCTTAAGACGTAAACTCCAGGAATGCCACAGATTCCCAAACGCAGCAGCAGGGAACAAAAGGCAGGTCCATCTGGGGCTGATGAATGAGGGTAAGGGGTGTGGAGGCGAGGATATGCATGTGACGTGGTTGGCACAGAGTGGCAGACAGACGGTTCGGAGACCCTTTCCAACTTGACCTCTGGCATCCATCGCAATCCTGCGTCTCACCCTGCCAAATGCAGATGTGTCCTCCCCTCTAGGTCGGTGAGGAACGCTCACCAAGTGTCAGCGGAGCTTGAGTTTCCTGGTTCGGGCCTGCGTGACTGAAATGGTGGGGATTTTGCACGCTAAGGCATCAGATTTACGTCTCCCTGCACAGCTTCAAACAGAGCGCGGCCACTTTGACACCTGTGGACCGGTTGGCCTTGCCCGGAAAAGGCGAACATGTTTCTGAAGATCTGAGCTGCGGCTAATCCCCCCACCCCCCCCCCAACCCCTCCACTCCACCCTGCTGCCAGATGAACACGATCACTCCTGGGTCAGTTTTGGGGCGTTTAAACCCTCCCGTCACCCAGTCAACAGGTGGTAAGGTCCTCTGGCTTTCCTCTGTTTTTAGCGGCTAAAGAAAATGTCCCGACACAAGTAAACACATTCACAGTTCCTTCAAGTGGTGGGAAGAAACTGTGGCATGTTGGCAGCTGCCTCTCTCTCTGGCAAGCTCTTCAACAAACTGTTGGGTTACAGGGTTTTTCCCCCACCAAGTGTAATTTTGGCCTTTCTTGTCTTTTCTTGATAAGCTCGGACGATTAGAGCGGTCACGTTACAGTCTCATCGCTTTACATTTGCCTGTAGTAATTTCGCACGAGGCCATGACTGTTTTACAAAGAATAAGATTGAAATTAAGGAGAGGCAGAAGGTTCAACTTAAATTTGACTGTTGTTTGCTCTATTTCTGTAGAGACTTCTCCAGAAGAAGTGTTTTTACTGTGTGTCACGGAGGCGTTTGTCTTCCTGTCAAATGTTAATAACAATAGCTATAAACTTAATTTATAGAGCGCTTATTAAACACAAAGTACAAAGTGCTGCACAACAAGAAATTAAATGGTTAAAATATAGAAGGAAGTGCCTCATATATCAATAATAATGGTGATAATGATAATAGAGATAGAGGCAATAATAACATGGCACCACCAGGTAAATACAGGACTATTTAATATGTTAAGTATGTGTTTATATCTTTAAGAAGAAATGTATTTTTTTAATAGCATCGGTTTGGTTGAATTCACTATGTTTTTGCTGTTGAGCTCACCAGAGACTCTGTTTGGAGTATACTGAAGCACTGTGTCTCCTACTCTCTCGTCTTCTCGTCTTTGACGCTTTTAGATATGCTCTCTCGCTCGGATTCTCTCTTGCATCTTGTAAAAATGTTCAGGTTTCAGACCAGCGCGCAAGCTCTCTCTCATTTAACAGCTCTTAAAACCCCAAAAGCCTCACAACGCTTAAGGTGGCTTGAATAAATCGCCGAGAACCAGCAAGACTCATAAAAGTCTCGGTAAAGCGAGGCGACCGGAGCGTTGTTTGTTGCTGTTGGCATTCGCCGGGCATCGACTGAACTTTGGGGAAGTGATGAAACGGCACAGAGCGTGTGTCACCAGGCGGTGCTCACAGCTTTAGGAGAGCGGAAACAAGCAAAGAGCAGTCCGCTTTTATGGGTCCCCTGACAGTGATGCACTACATGCATCACCCCATTCACCTGAACATCTCTCTGTTGTTTTACCTGTCCCCTGCTCTCTTCTACTTTCACACATGAATTCTCTCTCTTTTTCACACAAACAGATATACATGCTGTGCTTTCGGTGTTTCTACCTTGCAAAGAACAGGGGAATAAAGAACACAGATGCAGATTTGAATGCACGGGAGCTTGCATGTCCTCAGCCATTCAGTCCTAATGCATTTTACAAGATTCTACTTAATATCCTCAAATAATAAATTGATTATGAATTTATTTTCTTCCCCCCGCCCCAGCCTGTGACTGCCACCCTGTGGGCGCAGCAGGCAAGACGTGCAACCAGACCACTGGACAGTGCCCCTGCAAGGACGGCGTCACCGGCATCACCTGCAACCGCTGCGCCAAGGGCTACCAGCAGAGTCGCTCACCTGTGGCCCCCTGCATCAGTGAGTGACTCAAAAACACACACATATTGACCAGTTAGTACTCAGCTTCTACCAGATTGTTGGACTACTGTAGTGTACTAAGTATTGTTAGTGAAAGTACTTGCCTACTCTTTTAAATGCACTTTTTATATTTCCTCTACCAGTGATGTCGCTGCTGCTGCAGGCGCACTGTGCTCTCATTGAACGAGGCAGCATTATATTACCTGTCCGTATAGATTACTTTTTGAAATATAAAAAAAAACTGTATGTACTATATAAAATATGTGAACATGTAACTCAATACATTGTTACAATGTAGTGGAGTAGAAAGTACAGATATTTGCTGATGTAGTGGAGTACAAGTGAAAAGTACCAGAGTAAATATAGCTACGTATTTAAAAGTACCAGTAACCAAGTAAATGTACTTTGTTACATCTCACCACAGCACAGTGCAGAGAGTTACAGCAGAGTAGTGGACGGCTCTAGCAGCAGCTCATACCCAAACTATGGAAATTGAGACACATAATTGAAAGCACACGTCCCTGTAGCCTGAAGTCGTTCTGGCCTCCTGACAGGCACACCCAACCCGATCTCTGCTCTGCATATGCAGGACATGTGTTCTGTGGGTTTGCACGGCCACTGAAAATGAAATGATAATGTCACTGAGAACTCCCCAAAACATGCACAAGCACAGGGCCGAGATCAGACTGTGACAGAGTAAAGAGTGAGGGGCTGAGGGGAATCTTTCTCAGAGTTCTTGTTGGTCATTGTTCCACTTGCTGTCAACAGTGTGTCGTGTGGTGTGTGTGTGTTTGTGTGAGTGGGTGTGAGTGCTTGCTTGTACTGTAGTAGCTGTAGTTTGCATGCAGGCCACACAGCTTTTTAATTTCCTGTGACAAGCATGTGTGTGTGTGTGAGCGTGCATGTCAGTTGCGAAACTAGCCTAGTGCCCCGCCACATGCATGCATAATAGAGGGTAACTTTCCACCACACTGTGTGCCAGGCGGTACGGGCACACATTGCGCTCACAAGACAAACCTCAACCAAAGCCACCACCGTGCCGCCCAGCGCCGTACCAAGCTCTGTCACACCGTGCCACATGGTGTCATGTCGCTTCTCTCACATGCGGCTCCGGAGCAGATGGCGGAGAGGTGAGCGGGAGAAAACAATGGTCACGGACAGCAGACCCCGCTTATTTGAATACCGCTGAACCATCTAGTGAGAACAAGAAGAATTGTGTATGCGCTTTTTACGTACATTAACGCACATTTGCATCCTTTGCAAAGAGAGTTAATGAAAACTGTGTGTGTGTCAATATGGCCTCATTGTGAGCTTCTTACCACCTATTGAGGCTCCTGGACCCCAAGACAGAAGACACGATCATTAAGCAGCCAATTAGTATGATGGCAGCAGCCCTCATCTGAATGATCCTTTCATCATCTGTCTGTCTTCACAAGATGTGGCCATGAGGGCACAGCGACTCAAAGTGGCTTCTAGCAGCTGCGCTTCCCTTCAAAACGCTTCATGCCCTCGTTTGTTTTTGTTGGCAGGGTGTCCATAATTTCAGGGAGACAACTGCTGCCTTTTTTTTTTTGGGCCTCACCACCCCTCCCACCTCAAACCCTCAATCTCCAAATCCAATCAAAGGCAGATCCTCCGGGTGGATCCTTAAGCCGGCGCTCCACTAACTCTGTTTACGGTAAAGGCAGAGGGCCTGTTGTCAGCATTAGCATTTGTATTGGAAAGTTGCATACGATTAGGAGAGTGGTCCTGGAGGAATTCCACAAGGCACTTTTTAGTGTAGCCAGCGGGCAAAGCAAGGGAGGGCTGCATCTGTCTCAAGATGATCCAAGCAAAATTGCCATTGCCCCCTTGCCATCTGTCCATCCGTCTATACATGCTTGCATGGAGATTACACATCAGTGTTAACCCAGCAACTGTTGGCGGAGGACAAGGCTAATCCAGTGCAGCCACCTTTCCTTTTTAAATCTGTGTCAATCAAAGAAATGTGTGGCGCTTCTACTAAGTTTGACTTGAAACTTGAATTTGGTTCTCTGGCGTCCATTATTATTTCCACTTATAGCGTCTCATGATCTTTCCATGCTCCAGAATGACAGTGAAACCGCCACATTAGTCAGTGGAATGCATGATTTATTTGAGCCTGTCTTCCCTCTCGCCACCAATAAGTATCCCTGTCACTCTGTCAATGTTTATCTAGCATGTCTGTCTGCAACGCCCCATGTGTTTTCATGTGCGTTGTCGACGTATGTCACAATCCAAACCTACTGTAAGACAACCCTGGTATTTTCTCATATTGGGCGAAGACACTTCTACTTCTCCTCAATACTTAGTTTACCCTGTGTATTTTGTTTTCAGTCAAATTCCTATTTACACAAAACCATGTTACGCCCCCGTCTTTGGAGTTGCTTTTAATGAATTCTGATGCACTTCATTTCCTTCACCACACATGCACTTTTGGCCAACACTGAGCCATGTCACTCAGACTGCACTTGAAAGGTATGGATTTACATTTAACCAGTGAAATAACTTTGTATTTCTCGTGTGTGTTTCAGAAATCCCAGTGGCCAACCCCACAGCTGTGGTGAGCAGCACAGAGGAACCAGCAGGTTAGTCCCCGCTCTCTGAACCTCACCCATAAGCACCGCCGCTTTATGAGAGGAACAAAAACATAATTTTTAACATTTCTGGACTTGACTTTTAAGGTGTGGGATAAATATTAATGGAGGGCGGGTCCCCCTTCTTTTGAAGCTGTGCGAGAGCGACATAGTGCACTGGGGCCCGGCTGAATTTTTCCATTGTCTTAAAAACCTGTGTCCTTGGCACAGTTTCCCCGACCGCTCGCCTCAAGTTAGTGGAACCTCGCTGTGCTCAAAATATGTCTGCGACTTAAAGCCAAGGCCAGCGATAGGCAGCAGAGGTGATTAGTTACAGTTTAGACGGGGCATATAGTGAAAGGGAGGGTTTTGAGGCGTGAAAAGAGCGTTGGCAAATGACTGGGGGGAAATTTGCTCAGTCTCTCCCTCCAACTCTCCAATTTAGGCTCCGGTCAATTACCCTACCCTTATTTTTCATTCTGTGGCTATTCGGTTTCAGTAATGGTGTTGATTTGGAAATGTTGATTCATTAGTAAGTTAATAACCATATATCATCACTCAGGCTCCAGATTGTACCCCCCACTTTGCTTCTCATACTCCACTGCACAATAGTTTCATAGTTTTTATATCATTTCTCTTCTATAAATACATATTCTGTCTGAAAAGTCACTGTAAAAGACTTTTGACAGATGGACCTCTTACTATTCAAAGGTGAAATACTGTGCAGTTAAAAGGGTCTGACTGAAAGGGTTCAAATATATGTAATAGCTGATAGTTAATTTGAAATCCAAACTTGGTTACATAGTCAAAGAACCACACAAAAACTACAGAAACATATTCACTCTAATGGTATAAAATTAAACAAATTGACATTATTTGCATTTTGGCAAGAGTTAGACGAGAAGATAGATACATACATGGCTACATACAATGCAAACAAACACCAGAGTGATAACAACTCCCGGAAATCAACCAACTTTGAGAATAATTTATTTAACAGTGTACTTTGACTTTTTTGTTTGGTTCATGTCCCTTCCATTAACATGGAGGAAGTGGGATTTATGACTAGTACTGCAGCCAGCCACCAGGGGGAGAATGAGATGCTTTGGCTTCACTTTTGATGAGCTGATATGTCACCCATCGTTATATACAGTTTATGGTGGTCGCTCATAAGTAGAGGCTGCTGTTCAAACAGTTCATTAATGACAATATAATAGAGCACAGTTGTAATAAAATGAAATGATTTAAATGAAAAAGGTGTAATTGTTGACATCAAACACTAAAATGTCCTTATATGTTATTTTTCATAATATAATGTCATGTAAAGGGTTGCCTTAACAAATAACTTTCCAGAATATCTAAATATCCCTTTAAAGATTAGTAGATACTGATAGAAATGTTCTCATATTTGCAGATTCCTTCCTCATTTGTGACTTATTGTTCTGTTCTCCTCTCTTGAGGATCTTTTTGGGGAAAAGAAATTGCACAGTCCAGCCCATTCTTGTGTTTAATACTTCCCTGGGAAAATCCTACAGGGTCTGGGAACACAAGAGACGCTGATCGCCAATTCCCCTCAGGCTTTACTAAACAGACCAGAGCATTTCCCCCATCTTTCTCCTTCCTAAACTACCATAGAACGAGCGTCACCATCACAGACCTAGGGCCCTAAAATGTTTTTTGTGGAAGGGGCGGTGGATGCAATTTGTCCTTGTCATGGCACAGTGAAAGGGGCTCAAGGGAACTAGGGCGTCTCGAGCCCTGAAGCCAATTGTGCGTGGTTTTAGTGGGCCGGTCTTCTGGGTCAGTGGGCGATTCACAGAGCATTTCCAGGTGAACAGCCAGCAGTAAGTGACTCTTCATGGGAAAACACAGAGGGTCCCCCAGCCAGTGTTTCACCACTGGTGTATACCTCCAGGCCTGCCACTGTATACTGCATACATAGGAACACACACACACACACACACACTATGGCAGTGATCTAATGAAAGCCATACACATCCCATAGAAATGCATGCCTGTCACAGTTGCATGCACCCTTACATGATAATGATCTGCACATGAAACCACAAGCTCACTGTAATGAAAAAGACCTTTAGCAATACAATCATCACATCATGCATTCAAAGTGAGTAATGTACAACACAGACACACACACACACACACACACACATACACACACACACAGACACACACAGACATGCACGCACAGGCACACATCCATCCACACTCACAACTCGTCACCTGTCCACATCTACACCTTCGCTCATTGTTTTTGTTGACATCACCTCCAGGTTATTGGAAGCTGCTGTCTGCTCTCTCGTTCTCCTCTTTCTTTTCTATTCTTTTCTGTTCTTTCCTTTTCCTTTTCTTGTCTCTCCTCTCTCAGACAACAGCAACATCTCAAGTGCTCTGATACACATCCAAGCCTTCTGGACATTTTCATTGGGCTCCTTGGGCCTCTGTTTCGTGCTCCTGCGCTCCCTCCATTGCTTTATCCAGCCTTTGCCACCAAATAAATGGTTCATGCAACCCAGAAATCATCATTTCTCTCCTTTTGCGACCATTTTTTTTTCTAATTGGGACATTTCATGTCCAGCAATTTCATTTGGTTTGCGTTGGAGAGCAATGTGACTGAATGGTTTTCCTTTTGAAGGCAATGAGAGGCCTGACCGCAGATACGAGTCCAGTGAGCAGCATGTGGCTTTTCAGTTTCACGCCCTGACATTCCAAGTGAGCAGCGCGGTCAGCTTCTCATGTCCCCTGACTAAAATATGATGGAAAACGACCTTTCATATTTTTTTTCTTTGATTTTGTGTTCTCCTCATAGTTTTGTAATTGAAATAAGTGGATCCAAAATTCTAAGGTTCATAAAACCCAGTGGCATCCAGTCAAGTACAGTAGAGCCGTGCTAATGATCAACAGCGTCTCTGTCTTTCTTGTCACGGCTCCAGAAGCTGTAACCATGAGCACGATTTCAAAAAACACACTGCAATGCTTTTAAATTTTTTATCAGGGATTTTCGTCAGAGATTTTAAACATGAGCACTTTCATCTGTCTTTGAAAGTTCATTGAATTTAGCGTGTCGCCTTTGTTCCCCTGTTCCCTCTGCTCTCAGCTCATGGAAAACAGTTTTGTGATCCCAGAGAATCAAAGCTTTCTCAATGTTGAGATGACAAAATAAATATTTTCGCCGTCATGAGAATGCAAAGCAGGAGAAATAATTACATGCATGTGCTTTCAAGGCTCAGGCCTTCAAAGGGTTTTACTATCTGAATGAACTTATCTCCTACTTTCATGGTTTATTGATGGTGCATTTTTCAAGTCATAAAAATGTAATTCAGTTATTGTTGTTTTCGTCAAGTTTTTACTCAGGTTTCAGGTAAACGTTGGGTCTGGAGAGGATGTAGCTTTTCAAATCCTTGACTAGGAAATAGGACAGAATTGTTTCCAGTGCAGCCGGCCCACGCTGCGGCCCAACTTTGCTTGAAGAACGGCCAGCTTGAAAAAGATGCATGCAGTTATTGATGACTAATCCAAACCAAGGCCGGGTTTAAGAGTCAGTCAAGGAGGGATCTGAGAATGATCACTTAGCCAAGACGTACATTTTAACTGTCACAATCATACTTGTAACACCTCATCACTGGCAGCTCCACCTATGAATGGTCAGCGGAGGTCATCTGTCCAATGTGTGGTCTCAGTCGTCACGCTGGCAGCCAGGGCCTATTCACATCCATCCAACCATGACCTGCTCCTACAACGCTCTGTCTTTACTCAAGACTGCTGAAAACATGTCAAACCGAACACTTTTGCTCCTCTGGTATGTTTCACTGGTCTCCCAGCACCCGGCTGTTTTAGGGGTTTGATGTGTGATTTGTTAGAAGTTGTATTTTAGCTCACAAAAACTTAACCAAGCACATCATTATCAATCCTGCTCCAGTTTCCTGTAGATATATAATAATAAATGATAGACGTGCTGTAATGCATACATATTAATGTGTCGGCCTATGTGTATGTCCAGAAATGTATTTAATGTTGTCAATGCTGTTGAGTGTGTCTACTGGTGGTTTCACAGGACATAACACTTGGTTATATTTAATAGACCATGACTCATAACACCGCCCCAGTGTTTCAAACCGTCTTGGACCCTGCAGGCCAAATAGAACCAACGGTTTGGGACGTATCATGATATTCATATATATATTTGTATGTGCTCATTTTCAAATCTGTGCTGAAATCCCCACATCATGAACCATTTGTATACCACACATCACCTATCCTCTCATGTCCCTCGGTTGTTTCACAGTTATATATGTGTGTGTGTGTGTGTGTGGGGGGGGGGGGTAGGTAGGTGTGTCTCAGCCCCGTCTCAACATTTTTCTGATTTCCAGATAGAGACACTTCTACCAGAACTTCTTGAGGGTGTGGTTACATTTTAAGAAGCTAAAGGACTAAATGTTGGGTGTCTTTCTTCTTACAGATTGCGAGTCTTATTGTAAACCAGTGAAGGGCAACCTGAAGATCAACATGAAGAAATATTGCAAGAAAGATTATGGTGAGAGAGAATAATTATTCAGCCGCAAGTAATAGATACACTGTATTGTGAGTAGGGATCTATACTGACAGTTTAGTTTTTTTATGAATGTGTTCACAGCGGTCCAAGTGAACGTACTGGACATGGAGACCATTGGGGACTGGGCCAAGTTCTCCGTTAACGTGGTGTCTGTGTACAAGAGCCGCGGCGAGCCTCTGAAGCGAGGAGACAACATCCTGTGGGTACACATGAAGGACCTGGCCTGCAAATGCCCCAAGATCCAGATGAGCAAGCGGTTCTTGGTGATGGGCGGTAGCGACGGAGGAACGGGCCCAGGGGCGGGTCCAGGGGTTGGCACCGGGGGTGGTGCCGCCAGCACGGGGGCGGAGCGACTGGGCCTGATGGCCGATAAGAACAGCCTGGTGATCCAGTGGAGGGACGTTTGGACGAGACGTCTGAGGAAGTTCCAGCGCAAAGAGAAGAAGGGGAAGTGCAGCAAAGCGTGATGAGAAAGCAGCGTCCATCCCTACCTCTTCCCCTCCCGTTGCCCACCTTCATGGACCCTGACCATCTCCCTCCCCTCCCCCATCACAGGAACACTGCGCATTACAAAGACTGCATGTACCCTCCCTGTTTTAAGGACTACATTTGTGTATATTGTATAATTATTTTCCTTTTTATTTTTCAAGGTTTGTCTTTGTTATGTCACTCGTCTTTTCGTCCATTGGTTTGCCTTAAAAAGGGACCATTAAAAAGGGTATGAAGTGTAGTCAAAAGCAGACGCCATTCCCTCCTCCAGTGACGACAGCGGTAACGTCCACTCATCCCCCAACTACGAACTCCGTCACGTCTTCTGTCACCTTGTTTCAGCATCTCACACATAAGACTCCACACTCACATATGCATTTGCATACTCTGGAGGATTTTATTGAACAGTTGAAGTTTGTCACTTCAGAGACGGACTAATATCAGCGACAAGATCAGCGGCACACGCTCAGCTCGGCGGCCTCACGTTTCTTTGTTGAAACAAACTCGACTCGGATCATTACAAGCTGGTGCACCTGACGATTCTTCAACATTTGCTGTTAGAATGTTCATAAAATGGGCCTTTACCGGCTCCAGGTGTCTGGTGTAACTTATACGGACTGTACCTACATGAAAGAAACACTCTTGTCCCTGTGAGGAACCAAGGGCTCCCTTTGTAGGGACGTTTTCCACAGCAAACCTCAGTCACACCACCACTGCTGCTGCCACCGGACAGTCCTCACGATATAAACATCATGTATTTGATGCAACTGCTCAAAACAGAGTTTATATTCTTCGTGTGGCTATTTGTTATCACATCCATACACCAGCCATATTTTTATTTGAAAATGTAGCTTGTTTCATTTTAAGCAGAACAAAACTTGTTGGCATGTGTGAGTCATATTCCCGGCCTCTAGAGCTGAGCATCTAGTCCCTCTCATGAGTGCTTTATAAACTAATGTATCACCGACATGATTCATTGCCTGTCACTTTTTTTCTGGAAGAAAGATTAAGCGGTGTGGACAAATGGCTGGAATTTCAGAACAATACCAATATTTCATTTCCGAGGAGACTTTTCGCTTTATGGGTTATGTCTTCCGCTGGGTAGTGGCCTCCCAGATGTTGCTGTGTGGCCACTGTCATTACTTTTGTCTTTACATTTTTTTTTTTTTCATGTGTCTAGAGACTGGCAGGCTTTTGTTTGCCAAAATAAGAGATTAAAACGAGAGTTCCTTTTCATGCAGTAAAAACGAAAACAGTCGCATAAACAACACAGTCGTGTTTTCCTCGAGCATATTTTGACAAAATGAATGAGGCTGGAAAAGTTTTAAGTGCTCGCTGATTGTATTATGACATGAGAAGGTCATATTTCATTCCTCATGTGCTTTGTTATGTTTGCATGTTTGCGGTTTTTTGCTGGTCCATCAAAAACTTACAGTTAGCAGAGCAAGAACCAAACCGACATGAGCATCGAGATCCAAAGGAAAACTTCCCGGGTCATCTTTCCCCCGACTTGCTTACCCCAACGAAGTCCCAGTCATCCTTTACCAAATAAGCATAGTCCGTTTTTTAATCCAATTAGGAGACTATGAAAGTCGGGACTAACGAAAACCACAGAGACCCGTCTCGTGGCTCTTAAGCTTTTCTATCTGCCTGTAAAGCACATTTCAATTTATTTAAATAGAGAACAAGATAAACACACAGTTCTGAGGGGCACATCAAACTAGCGTAGCAGTGAGTGTGCCGACAGGCATGTCATGCTAGCTAGTGGTTACGCTCCTTTGGTTGCGGCGGTATGTTTGGTTTGTCACTCGTCCAGAAGTGTCTCTCCTCTGTGTCAGCCACCATCCTCCCCAAACTCCCTGTTTAACCCATTGTGCATGTTTTGTATTCAGCGTCTTAGAGAAATGACAGCTCAGAATGAGGCTGCCAGATCTCCTCAGTGGTAAACTGTACTGCACTGTAGTTCATGTTTTCACGTCTCATGTGAATGTACATCAAACTGTGAAGAACACACTCACTCACAAAATGTATGGTCTGATTGTAAGTGTTCATGAAATAATGTCGCCAAGCCTAAGAATGTGGACACCATGACAGTGGATGATGTTATAAACTATGAACAGTGTTTGATTTTGCTCAAATGATTATCTGTCTGTCTTATGATGACATTTTAAAGAAGACATATTCTGCCCGTATTCAGATTCCTAATTTGAATTTGGGTTCTTACTTGAAATGTTCAGAAAAAGCATCACTTTCCTCACTTTCCTCGTCTCTGCAGCCTCTGTCTGAAACGCTTGGTTTTAGCTCCTGTCTCTTTAAGGCGGCTCTTCTGATGTTGTGATTGGTCAACCACTTTCAGCGCAGTGTAGGAAATGTGTATCGCTTTACTTTGCCTTGCCAGGGGGTGTGCCAGATTATCTGCTATGCATGCATTATAAAAATGTCGGGCATCGGGACTCCAAAATGATGCAGAAGTATCAGACCACTGACAAGGCATTACAGACATTTGGTTTTCTGTCGTGTAGAGCAGCTCCCTTAACTTTTCAGACTTTTTACATTCACAAAATAAAACATTTAAATCACACCGGAGAAAAGAAAAACTGAAAAAGCACAATACATCTCCTTTAATATTCCAATCCAAAAAAACAACCTGTAACCAAAATGACATCATCCTGATTTCTGGTGTGTGACAAAACAAATACAGCCAAAAAAAGGACAAAACTAGCATTGAAGTTCTGACATGATTCCCACCGACGGATTTGAACAAAAATGCAGAACCAAATTTTTGTGATGGCTGTCCGCAGTGGCCTGTCGGACAGGTGGTGTCTCCTGGCCCTGGTATGTGAGCATGGCGTGACACACTATGATGGATGGGCAAATTATATGCCTGCGAGGCCTCTCTGGCCCTCAACTCCATAAGCGCATAACACGCTGTCCTTGAATCTGGACTCTCTTACCCAAAATTCGTCTTTACTTCCTATTAGCTCGTCGTTTCCCTTCTCTCCAATAACACTTTCTGAATGGTGGACTTAAGATAAGAGGTAAGAGTGAGCCAGATGTTGGGGGAGTGGAAGTGTAGTCTTGTGAAAGCTATTTAGCGAGCCTCATAGGGTGAGCCCTCTTGTTGTTTTACGTTAACAAGCCTGGCAGCTTGGCAGTGGAACTGAGGCCCCCCCCCCCCACCCCCCCACCCCCCCCGTTGCAGCATTTATGATATTCACAGGTGTGTGTTTGAGTGTGTCTCTAATTAACCATCCCAAGTAAACAAGTGATGTGCACATAAAAGTGCAGAGAGGTAGGAGAGCTCTCATGATAAAGGATTATTATTTACATTTTCCTGCTTTGATTCATATTCTCTTTCCGTTTCACTTCCATCTACATCCCTGCTCGTTTTAATACGTCTCGACATGTTTTTCAAGTTGTAAATATGTACTGAACTGCCTCTGCCATTCATGTTGTCTTTTTGTAAGTGGTCACTCGGCCTGGGACGGCTCACGTGTATGGATGTACAAACCAGATGATGTTCTATGGATGTAGAAACCAGAAACATATGCTTTTGTGATCACAACCAGAAGATGTGGTTCAGATATTACACAGAATGTATTCCCCTTTTGGTTTTATGTTGTTTCCAGACAACAGCCGCCCCAAACTGTAAATGACTTTGAGAAGGGAGGAAAAAAATGTGACAGGGGCTTATCGGACCCTCTGCTTTTCCCATAGAGGTGCAGACATGAACTGACACAACAACCCAACACCCTCTGTTACATTAATGCCCGGGAATAACGCTCCACTCACACAGAGGGATTGTTCCCTCGGCTCAGCTCAGCCCTGCTCTTCACTTCCTATTATATCCGAGGCTTCCTTGTACATTTTCCTTTGAGGCAATGAACCACTGACTTTTTAATCTAAATGGTAAAAAAATAAATTATTAGTTAATGAGCTGTGTGTCGTGTTGATCATCTGTCTCTCCAATAGCCGTCATCTGCCCGGTCTGCGGAAACGATATCAAATTGATATGTGTGTATTTCTCATTGGAAAGTATGCTCTCATGTAGTGGGTGTGTTTCCACTCACAGTGGCTGGACTGGGGTTGGAAGGGAATGGAGGGGGGGGGGGGGGGGGCACATTGGGTATATCAGCTCCTCTCCTATATGAACGGAGCACAAGAGCCAAAGCTCTGTAAATAAACAGTGAGGCACACACCACTTGAATATGTACCTCACCTCAGAGGAAACCCAACTCCAGAGTCAGGTCCGAGGCAGGAAACCCCTTACTGCCCCCGACCCCCCCTCACTCATGCTCACCCCACACACACCCCCTCAGCTCTCTCCGTGTCTCCCCACCCTCAAATCAAGCAGCACCACCCTCCTGAAGGTAAATTACAGGAAAGTGACCATTTATCATCACTCTCCTAAGGGATGGCCATCAAGGCTTGGAGAATAGAGGCTGCTGATAATGTCATAAAACACACACACACACAATCACAAACATATACAACATTAAATACGTCTCTGCATCAATCACATCAATCCCAGCTTGCCGTTCCTGTCCACTTCCCATTACAATGAAAGAGCTTAATGACCGAATGGACAGTGGAAATCCAGAGTTATCGCCCTATGACAGATCCAGCTACAGTAATGGAGTCAACCTTTGGGCTCAGTCTAAGTGAGAATCCACTCTTCTCTATGACGATTGTCAGACTGATGGAAGATTGTGACTGTCAGAGACCTTCTGGTTGTGTCTCTTTCAATCTCCCTCTCTGTCTGGCTGACTTCTTCCTTTCCTGCTTGTAATGGGGCTGAGATATTGGACCACATCCAGTGTTAATTGATTCCCATTACCCCTCAGGAGGTTCTCATGCATTTCTATTTCTGTCTCTCTTTTTTTTCTGTGACAGCCACTGAAGCAAAAAGATGTAGCCCTCAACAACAATTAGACTTTTCAAAACAGTAGTTCCTAACGTTGTCTTTCTGTCCTACGCTTGACCCAGTGTGGACCTTTGGTTGATTGGTGAGGTCATTGAAAGGAAACACAGAAGGGATTTCTGCTTTTCGGTCTAAAATCTTCCTCTAGTGGTTGAGGAAGCTCAAGACTGTGCACAAACTGTGCATTCCAAATGAATGAAGTCCCCTGCCTCCTCAATATGTCTTTGTAGCTATTTTTTCTGAGAGCAAAACTTCTACACTGTCTTTAGACACATTCATCGTGTACTTTTGAACCTGAGACCGCTCTTTCCAATCCCAGCATCTCTAAAAAGCCCGGAGGCCGCATTTCCCTCCTTAACATGCTTCCCCCACACTACATATATTATAGGATATATAAGACAGCTTACCCAATGTTTTGGTTGGGAGTGTGCCTCGACACCAGCATGTCAAAATCAGCGACCAAAATTTAAACCCGTTTTTTAAGACTTTCAAACACTCCCCTTGTCCCACCTTGATAAATGTGTACTTAGTGGTAACGTGCTGTATTTAGATTGGCGGGCCCGTCCTTGGATTAGATGTAAGTTATAACTATAATTAAATTGATAAAGACGTGGTTATATCAGCTGATGTCCCTGTGTAAAACTGTAAAAAGTCAAAAGTGCGTTCAGGAAACCACTTGAGTGTTTGTAGAGAAAGCTGAGCTCTGTGGAGTGACTGGTCTGGGAGAGAGCTGCTGGAAAAGAGCAAAGTGGATCCGGCCAAATACTGTCCGTTCTTCCTCACTCCGTTTGCTATCTGACACATACACATACACACACATCCACACAAACACACACCACCCAGCGGCGGGCGAGGGCGGCTTACCAGTCGTGCTTTCATAAGCTGCCAAAGCGGCTTCATTGGCTTTAAATGGAGCCTCATTACCACTGTGCTTCAAAGCTCGACAACGGCATTATCCAGCATAGGGACTTTCTCTCTCTGTGTGTGTGTGTGTGTGTGTGTGTGTGGGTCTGTTTCCTAAATCTTCTTTTTTTTCTCCCTAATGTACGTCTTTTACTTTTTGCCACATTCACGACTTTCCATTCTAATGATCCCGACGGCTTATTTTTCCTTTTTTATTCCCTTTTTTCTCACCATCCCTCTCCCTCTGAGACAGTTAACGCATGTGTGAATATCCGACTGTATCTGTGAACACTCATGTACGCTTGTCTGTGAGTTTACGAGCGTGTGTGTGGGTCACCGAGCACTAACCCCCTCGAAAACCGCGAAAAAAATGTGGCGAGAAATCTGTGTGGACTAGGATCATAAATATTCAGTGGTGAAGGTCTGATCTGTTTCTCTCTCTCTTTTGCTGAACGTCTTTTCTCTGAGTGAAACCAGCTGTCGTCTTGAAGATACACCACTCCCTCTGGAACTGACAACATGCGTGACAGCGACCACACCTCCGCTCGTACATCTGTTGTCCTTCAATCTCTCAATCTTTCCATCTTTTCATTCAGCTCAAAAGAAAAAGTTTACATTTCATGCCTGCAAGGGGAAACGTCTTCTGCTCACCTCCAACTCATCCAGTCTATTAGCTCACAAAGGGGCCAATCACGTCCATGATACTCGTGGACAACTCTCCAGGCACAAACACACAGTGTCGGGGATTGTAAGGGACCGCTGTCGCACAAAACTGGGATTCAGTGTTCCTTTGTTGGTGCTTTTTACTGGAGAAACAAACTTTATTGGGCCAGTGAGTGATTGAGAATGAGTGAGGAGTAGGGCGTAATTTAAAACCAGTGTGGTCCCTGATAGGAGCATTTTGCAGCACAAGCCTGCTCCTAATCCGCCCCTCAGCTTTGTGTTTGATTGGGTACTGTTGAAAGTGGGGATGAGTCTGCCTCTTCAAAGCCTGTAACATAAGAGGAATGTGTGTATGTGCATGTGTGTGTGTGTGCCCATGTATTAAGGTGATCACAAAAAGCGGATTGTGTGCAGATGGACAAACAGAAATTACACTGATCCATTCTGCATAAGCCCTATATGAGTTGTCTCACTTAATACGTCACTTTTTAATAGCTTTGCTTTAAGGCCACAGTGAATATTACAATTTCAGTTCAATGTGCAGCTCACACATTTGTGACAGTGTTTGAATTTGAAGTTTGAGTTGAGGTGCAGTGTTGTGTTTTCTGGCTGTATTTCTCCATCTGATGGTGGTGGGCCACTTCAGGATAAAGGCCCTGTCTCACACACGCAAATGTATTGGTTGCGAACCTTTGCCTCCCATGCACTTCCAATAAAACATTTGCCTCAACTATGTGCGACCGTGCCTTATAGCCAGCGGCAGAAATGTTTTGGAGAAGTCAGAGTGTCTCCGCTTTGATTTCGCAAACATCTGTGGAAAAATGAAAGTCAAAAAAGGCAGTTGAGCTGGACTGGATGATAGACGGAGAATATTTAATTCTCACTGGTGCGCTCCAATGTAAAGGGTCAAATAATCACCCACGACATACTGTACACTTCAGACCAGACAGAGGTAGATAGATTCTTTATTTTCCACAAACCAACATAACAAATACACCATAACATTTGATCCAGCTGGACATTTGTAGTATTTGTGCATGTTTAAAAACCTCCCATATTTAGCAGGAGAAACATATTCTGAATTAATAGATTTCAGGGAGCATTATTCATTCATATTTTAAGTGATGACAGATTGTGAAAATGTGCCATTTGAGGAGTATCCATGCTGAATTGGCTTTGAGTTGCGTTGGTTGTCCCTCAGAAACATTTGATGAAATATGAATAATTCAGTGGTAAGTGTTTAAAATAAATCTGTCTTATTTTTTTGGGAATATACACAAGGTTCCTTTAGAATGGAAACAGAGAAACATGTTTTGATTTAACGCAGAGGAGGAAAAATCTGGTTCTGGACAGAATTAAATCTCTGATAAGTCCAAGTTCAATTGTTTTTCAAATCAAAAATCAGTTACACTTCCTTTTTCGAGTGAAATCAACTCAACATTTGTCAACCTTTCTCTCTGCATCTTTCCACACTCCTGAATCTTCCATTGAAATAGATAGATATATATAACAATGGCTCAGCCGTTCTTTCTGCTCTACAAACCAGGCAATACTCTTCCGTACTGTGTCAGGCCCTTTGCCGATCCACCTCAGGCCCCATCTGTTGGCATTTAGCACCAGCTTCCCCGCCTCTGTACTGATCTCCAGTCCACATTAACTGCCCTAATTTGTCTGCCAAAGCCCACTCTGATTGCTACCATGTGACGCTATGTGCAAAGTGAGGGATGCATACTTATCTGTGAGGATGGACGGAGAGATGGAGCAATGGGAGGGCTTAAAACCAGAGAGAGCACGTTAAAGGGAGGAGAGTGATTAGAGAATGACATGAAGAACAGACCGCATGACAGCATGGGGACAAGAACATAGGGGGCACGCAGGGGTTCAGTTAAAAAAATGAGTAAAATGTGACCTATGTGGTTTTGATGGTTTAGTGAAGACAGGGGCCTTTCCCTCCAGAGATAACTGAGACAGTGATGAGTCCACACTGAGGGGACATCTGATTCCCCAGTCCACTTGGGCCCATGCTGTCACACTCTGATGCCTGTAGATGTCTGACACCCAGTGAAATCAAACTAACCAGACAAAATGAACACTTTGACAAGAACTACCTAGAATGAGAGAAACTACCTTTAAGAAGATTTTATTCAACACATAATTTGATATTTTAGTTTGGTCCATGTCCCATCTGACAACATGGAGAAGGCAGGGTTTATGACCTATGCAAATGATCTGGCTTCGCTTTTGGGGGGCTGATTTTTTCATCCATCTTTATATCATATGAAATGTTGTACACGACAAATTATGTGGAGTCTACACTGTAGCAGTGGTGCTTGCATGTTAGCATTAGTGATAATGCTAACATGCTGATGTTTATCATGTATGTTTAACATGATCATTTATCTACATTTGTATTGGCAAGCTAACATTTGTTGATTAGCGCAACATATACCTGAGAATAGAGTTTTACCACTTGGGGATTTGAATTTCAATAACCATTAGCTGATTTCATGGCAGTCTATCAAGTTGTCGGCAAAACATGTCACTCAAAACCACAAATGTCCCATGGTGGTGCAATGGGGAAAACCATTATTATATATCCACTGAAAAGCATGGATAGCTGGAAAACCAAACCTCTGGCACATCTAATGCTCTTTAATTCTTTCTGTTATATTTGGAACAGAACATAAACATCTGACCCCAAACTGACAGCAACAAACATGAAACTCCCCCTCACTATGTCCCAGGGCTATAAAAAGGATCAGTGAAGCTCTCCACAGGGAGCGACCTGCTCTCAGATCCCCACATGAAGCCTCAGCCCGGCTGTGGTTGAGCACCTGGTGTGACTTGGCCCCGGCTGCTCAGGAGGACGTGGTTCTGCCAGGGACCCATCACAGGTGAAGACAGCGCCAACTGGACCATTATTATTCCACCCAGCCAAATTCAGCCGTGGATATTTGCACTTAAATATGTTGATGTAATATTAAAAATAGTCTGAGAGCAAAGGACTTGATCCATGGTGATTCTGACATTCAATCACTGACTGGTCCAATAAAATCTTGTCATTTACAGACTTGGTAGCTATTAAAAACCAATGTCAAACTGTGCTGCGGTACCTGACGAACAAAAGAGCAGTGTCATACAGTCTTTCCCAAACAATGATTCTCATCAACACAGAGAAGCTAATAAATTAGACCCCTGAAAATCAATGAGAGCAGATTAGCTGCTATTGTGAAGGTGGAAGGACACATTTCTTCCCCTCATCGACCAGAGGAAGTTCTGGACAACCAGGGCCTTGTGTCTGCCAGGGAAAGCAGGAATCAGGCTTTTGGTTCAACAACAGAGGCACCTGTGAAAATATGGGCAGCACACCACGTATCAAACCAAATAAACTCACCTTGGCGTGGAGCGAGGGCATGCTCTGATGACAGATGCCACTCGGCAGCCGCACCCACAGGCCAATAAAGCACCTCGCCGGTCCAGGACAAGATCTGGTTTTCATGGCGTAAAGGCTTCATGAATGCATGTTTCTTTATATAGACTCTGGTTTGGCGACATCGCAACTGATGGTAAAAAATATATTTGAAACTGTGTGAAGTTCTCCAGACTGCATAACAAGCACATTGGAGGCACTGTGGTACAGTGGATAACAATGTCCCCTCATAGCAAGAATGTTCCAGGTCTGGATCCAGTTTCAGCCGGGGTCTTTCTGTGTGGAGTTTGTCTACTCTCCCCGTGTCAGGGAAGGTTTTCTCCGAGCACTTCGGCTTCCTCCCACAGTCCAGTTGGGTCCAGTTGGGTTTACGAGACGCTAATGTGTGAGTGTGAATGGTTGTCGCTGGTGACACTGGTGACCTTTACAGGGTGTTCCCCCGAATCTCGCCCAATATCAGCTGGGATTGGCTGTTGCCACTCTAAAACCCTCAAAGGATACATGGTATGGATAAGGAATGGTCTGATAATGGATAATAAGCATATGTGACATAACTACTCCTGCCAAGGCCGCAATCTGCAGTTTATAAAACAGGAAATTCCTATGGGTTAAGTCAAAGTTCAGGGGTTAGCAGAGTCGTGAATGGTGAAATGTTGTGGTTAAACCAGAGGAAACCACACTTCCTGTCTTTTGCTCCACAGTTTGCTTCAGTAGCCTGACTTCAGGCCAGCATTACCAACCATCAACT
This sequence comes from Verasper variegatus, assembly GCA_026259375.1. NCBI lineage: Eukaryota > Metazoa > Chordata > Actinopteri > Pleuronectiformes > Pleuronectidae > Verasper > Verasper variegatus. Next base: position 9,772,022 of record CM048057.1, read on the forward strand.
CAGAGACCCAGTGGCTCAAAAGCATGCATGACATGCTGGACAGGTATACAGACACAGACGGGAACCATCTTGGCATGACCCATTCTTGTTTACCTTTCCCTCTGATGGATATAATTAAAGAGTCATGCTTGGCAACACGTTGATGCACTTTGGAGTTGTGTTGTGTCGTGTGTTGGTAAATTGTTAATTTCAAGGGGTTCTTGCAAAAGGGGGGAAAATGTGCCTCATCATGCAAACATGAGTGACTGGAAAACGTTCCATACCAGCGCCATAGCCCAGACACTCAACCACTGCCTGTGTAGTCAGGTGTAAAATGTCTTTTAAAGGCAGGAGACAGACAGCTTGAAGGTTAAGATGGTAATTTGTCTCTGCAACACTTTTTTATCTTATTTGTTGAAATCCTGATACGTCCAATCCTATCATGTCTGTATATCTATCAATTAGGGGAAAAAAGATGATTTCTGTGGCCCCTCGCAGGACTGTAGTGAACACGACCAATCATTATTTCTTATCAACCGATTTAAATGATTAGCTGGCATAGTTGTCCGTTACTAACCGACCTGCACGTGACAGGACTCTTAAGCCCGAGAGACACCACTGAAGCAGAGACGAGAGCCAGAAATTAGCATGCGAGTCACGGAAAAGTTGGCTTCTAACAGATGTCAGGCAGTGTGTAAACATGTTTTTGTAGCTTTGACGAGAGGGCCGACGGCAGGGGATGGGTTGTATGTATTGCATTTTTTCTGTGTGTGGCCTGCTCTTGCTAGCTTTTCCAGGATTACCAACCCTATCTTTAAATGAAATGCATTACACAAATTATCTCAATCACATTGTTCATTCAACCTTTTAAAATCCCTCTTTACACAGATTTCAGAATATGGTCAGTAATTATGTTGACTACATGGTAAAGACGTTACATTTTGATCATATCATTGTAGGGAACTGGTTACTGACCAAGCCCTTCACTTCACACCTGAAGAAGGTGAAATGCAGGTGTACAAAATATGAGAGCAAGTGTATCCTGAGATATGTGACTGTCAGTACGGATAAATAGAGAGGATCTTTGAGTATTGCAGCACCTGAATGTGCACCTGTCCCAGCTATCCCAGAAACCTGAGATCAGGGCGGGGGCAGGGAAACCCCCCATCAAATCATGATTGTGACAGAGCCAGATGTTCAACCTGCATTTTTTTATTTTGAAACCAGAATTTAATCTGGCTTGATTCTGCTTAAAGAGATCACGTTACAGGTTATGGAAACCACTATTCTTAATCTTTCCCCGCATCTTATTCTTTCAAATGAAGAAGCTTCTTTTAGTGACCCATTGTTCGCCTTTCTCCTGGAACCAGCGCGCAGTCTCACATGACCTTTGGGTTGCGTATGCATTTTGCTCTCATGCCTATACTTTGAAAAGTCAACACCGATGCTCATATGTGAAGGCCCGGGTGTTTACATAGCCCACTGACACAAGCGGACCATTTCGCAGAGAGATGAAGCAGCTTTGTGCATAATCAAAAACACAGCACATCAGAACGTAGCATCATGAAGAAGCACTTAACTCCAGAATCCGTCTATATCCCCTCTGCTGCGGCGCATGAAAACCTACAAATGACTGTTACCTTTGGAGTCCAAAGCGCGCTGCTGACTCGCCGGTCGGGGCGAGGCGGCGGGCTGTGTGTGCCAGGGTGCCACGACAAAGTAATGTTTATTATTTCAAGGCTGAGGTGAGGACAGGGTTATTGGGGGAAAAGGGAGTGGGGCGGTCACACCGTGCAAAAAAAAGCATGTATAATAACAACCAGGTGAGACATCTTCGTAAGCTCGCTGGAATGCAACGGACTCCTGAAGCCCCATCCGATTATAGAATTAAAAGTAGTATTTTACATGAGATAGAATACAAATGAAGGAAAACACAGAAAGACCAGGGAAGGATTGTGAGTATGTTCTTCTTCTTTGAAACGTTGTACTCGACCCTCACAAATTGCCAGACGCCACCGTATACAAACTTGATTTCATACAACAAAGTCTGTTTGTTTTACGCCAGAAACACCAGAGGCCTCTGACAGAGCTTGTGTGTTTTACTCCTCTTCCTCCCTTACTTATCTTTCAGCAACTCAAGCTACTCAGTCAGTCAGTTAAAAGCTGCCATTCAGTGGGAGTCAATTACAAGACACCTTTTTTGAAAAGTCCCTGAAGTCCTGTTGGTTTGTGGTGTGAACAGCAGTATCGCATTACACATCTAAAGTGAGCTGTAATAGACTGACGGCCATTAGGAGGTGTTGAGCTACAATATGGCTAACACCGGCCCTACAATAACCACCGTGGTTATGACTTTTCAGCAGCGGTTAGCACGGCTACTGTGGAGTTGGATCCAGTCGAGAGTGTGGAGTGAATTAATGCTGACTTGTAGCCAAAACTGTTTGTGTCGCGTGGTCCGAGAAAGTTTTCTCCGACATGCTCGTTTTTTTGTTTTTCGTGGAGGCTTAGCCAATAAGTTCATATAACGAAAGAGAGTGTTTGAGAATGTGAAATCTTACAATCATCAATGTTTCAGGGTAATTATATATTTATGAACACTTTGCACGAAAATGTGTAATATCCTCTGTTAGTGTAAGATTGTTTCACTCAAGTTCTCCTTTCTTCAATATGCTAAACTTGTCTTCTTCTGTCTTTTATTCCACAACAGAGCAAAAGATTAGCTGTGCTCTTTATATTTCTCAGTGTAATATATGCATCCTCTCGTTTTACCCCCGTTCTTTTTTTAACTGCCAACATCTGGTTTTAATTAAGGGGCCATCTGGATACCCATACCCTGCAACCCCCCCCCCCCCCCCCCCCCCCCCCAAATAGATGGAATAGATGGAAAGTTGCATGCGTGCGGCGCTCCCTAGTTTTTACCTGAGAGGTGAAAGTTGGCGACTGATGAACCCTGTGACAGTGAAAAGAGAGCTGCTTCATGGGGGGGGATGCTTCTTTTGGACTGAAGGGAATAAACTGAGGACATTCTGAAATCTTGTGTTTTTCTTCACAGCACGTCGTGTCAGCCCTCATCACTAAGCCCTTGAATTCATTGACATAGTGTGGCTCCTAATTTTCATCCTAAGACATTTATATTATTTTTCTTTGAACACTGTTGCGTCCATCACGTGTTAAAAAGGTCATCAACATGTCCACTTGCTCAGATTTTGTTCGGGGCTGGCAAGAAAGGTTCTGGAAAAGGTCCAGGAAAAACCGACTGGGTCGTTTGTGTTCTCACATATAGCCCCTCAGACAGCTTCAGTTGTGTTACTCTCAACACCAAAAGGCAGCCATTTAAATGCATGAAATTTCTCTGAGTGTCTGCCAACCCTTTAAAGCCAGCCTGCATCTCTAACAGCTGCCTCGCCGGGCCAGCACAAGGATTCCCTTCTCTTCTCTCTCTCTCTCTGTCTATTTGTCTTGACATCTTTTACCGCCATGCTCGCCGCCGGGTCCGTCCTTCAGCTTTTCTCCCACGTCGGAGTGCGCAGTCAGGCTGCAGATGGCATGGACCTCCGCCCATACACAGTATTCCACCTCACAGCCTCATACATACCTGTGGCCAAGCCCAGCTGCAGCAGTACAAACATACAGAAAGCCTGCATTCCTATACACCCTGTGTCTGCCTGTCTGCTTAGCATCAGCCACTGACTGTGGAATTGCTGCAATAATGGGGTGGCAGTGTTAGCTTAACGATAGATGATGCCTAAAGCTGAGAGAGCCAACGGGCAAACAATATACAGAGAACTTTGCCACAGTGAGGCTCATGCATTCTATATCAAAAATGTACAATGCCAAAACTAATGAGCTCAACTCTGTCTAATGAGGGATATTGTATGATTAAAGGCTCCAGAACTACATGAACCTTGGGGTGAGATTTATTTCTCAAATTCTGTTTGTTTTCTGATTTTGGTTAGAGAAAAACATTTGTCATGTTAAGGTCAGGGAAAGATTTAAGTGATTGTTTTTACTTCCTGAGTTCACAAAATCAACTCTTTTCATTTGTGGCTACATTGTTAAATTATTACATAGTTACATTGTTGTTGTATGTACTACAAAATCTTTAAAAAACAACCAAGTATTTTGTGGTATCACAGTGCACTTAAGTTAAGTTTATGCATAAAAATAACTTGGTTAGGTTTAGGGAAAGATCAAATGTTTATGGGTTAAATTCATACAAAGACGACTGATGTGTCTCCATTTACGTTCGTTGTACAAAAATTAAGTTAAAATATCCTGGATACGTGTGCCCCCATTTGGAGCCAGAGTCTGCACAGCAGTGATCTGATAGAGCTGCAGTATCAAGGTCACATCGTCTTGATAAATTGCAGTGTGCAGGAACTAAAATGACGGAAACTATCTTAAAGAAAAAAATTTTTATCCACCACGTGGTTTTTCGATTTTGATTCTAGGCCCACGTCTAACATGGATGAAGCAGGGTTAATGACCTATACTGCAGGGAATTCTCATGTCGTCCATCTTTCTATACAGTCTATGGATGCAACTACTGCTTTGTCAAAGTTGGAGGACCTATAATACATCATCACAGTTACAATAGGAAACTTATGTTTAATAGAACAACTATGGTCAACAAAGACTGAAAATTAAAATTGTGTGCTGAGACTCATAAATCTATATTATTGTATTGTTTGACAATAAATCCTGTTATTATTTTATGTGTCTGTGTGCAAGTACACAAGTATGCATATGCCAGATGCAGCCAGTGTCATTAAATGCATCCTCAGGCCTGTAAAGGTCCTTCAGGGAGACACTTGTAAAACCTCCGGTTGGAGCTGTCTGACTGTCTCTCTCTCTGTATCTGTTAGCACATCCCTCACTTTCACAGATAACTTATCACCTGCTGCTCCTGTACAGTAAACCTGACTTCTCTATAGCCTGTGGTTTTTCTCTGATTACCAGTGGATATGATGAGTCTGTTCCCAGTTTCGCTGCAGAATCTCCCACCAGTGATTCAGCCCCCGTCCCCCTTCACCACCACAAACACCTGCACACTCACCTAAATACCCGTTGTGCTTCCAAACCCCTCATTTACTTTCTCCTGCATAGCTTATCCCCACACTGATGCTGTAAGTGCATGTTTGCGTTCAGCTTAACATTCCCCACAACCCGACTCACTCATGAAAATGTATACAAACACAAACAATTTAATCACACACACACACACACCATTCTCTGGGCATGCTTCCATATGAATATCCAGTTCCTGGCCAGCAGGGTGGAAGGTGAGCCTTTCCCATCGGAGGCTCTGCCAGTTTTCTTTTCATTACTCTACCTGGGGGCTGAACCCCCACTATCACAATAAGCTTTATTTTTATCGACATGTCCAGACGGAAGCGGCATTCCAGGGAATTAGGCTCAATTTCACTTGGCCTCCAGTGTTTTTAGGGAATACCGTTCTCCCACAGCCCCCCCACCATCCTTCCCCATCTGTTTTTTTTCTTCTTGCATATAGAACACAGCGCTCGCTTGATATCACTCTCAATATCTTCACTGATGCAAATTGTTTTTTTCCAAAACCAAGTAGATCAAATCCATTTGCTGTCCCGAAAGGTTTCACCACATCAGTTATTGCAAAGTCGACTGGTTTCCCGGTCACTCTGCTTACACTCATCGTGCTGGTTTCCATCCCAACGTGCCAAAAGGTACATGTCAAAGACTTCTTTATCAGATCGTAAGCAAAGTCTGCTTGGAAATATACGTATCAGGTGTTGTCCCGATAACAAGGCGAGATGTTCCACCTGGCAACAAGTGCGGCAACTGCCATGAGAAATGTTGCATAGGCTGCAATCGAATCCGTACTTATGTGAGAAGTAAAGCCACACATTTGTCTGGTATTCGGTATTAGGTGTACAGCGGAGCAGCGGTGCTCTGACAAATGAAGGCAGTTGTTGTGGCGGAGCTACATGAACCACTGTCGTTTAAAATCAGCTCGCAGAGAAAGAGAGAAGCCTGTTTGCACCATTCATCACACTCCTGGTGTTTTCAAGACCTAAATTTGACATAAATATATTTGAACACTGGAGAAATGTCAGATTATACAGTCATATTTATTTATGGACTTGCAGTCCTTCCAAAACTAAAATTTGAGAAATATAATGAGACATAAAAAAAAGCTAACATACTCATAAATGTTCCGAAAATTGCGCTTGCACAAGAAATCATCTTTCCTCCTATTTTTTTCTTTGCAGAAATATGTGCTCATGTGTCACACGTTTGGATTTACACTCAAAACAAACCACAGAGTCTCATGATGAAGTCTTTCTGAGCAAGAATCAACTGTAATAGGCCTACTTGGCTTTTTCTTTATTGTTTATTCTTTTTTATATTTTTTATTGTTATTTCAGCTTTTAAAATGTATTCAATGGTAATTAATTGTCAGCATTAATTTGTTTTGTTTTATTCTTGGTTAATATGTGGTTGTTCCCCGACTCTCCAAACCCAACCCGAGTGAATAATAAGGTCACAGCTATGATTCAGGTTTTGGTCCACGGCCTGAGTGGGAGCCTTTAAAGAAATAATCTATTAAATTTCTGAAATAACAAAACATCACTTTTTTTCACTCCCTGTTGAGCCAATGCAGCACAACTCTGGTACAGGCTACCGCCAGTCAATTAAAGCTAAAGTATTTCCTACTCTAAAACAATCAGTGTGGTGCATATCTTTCCCAGGGAGACTCCTGTGCCAGGATGTGATGTATTCTGTATATTCTGGCTATAGCAACAGAGGCTGTTTTTGTAATAAACAGAAGAGGAACTCAGTAGTGTATTTGTCCAAAGTGAGCCCACATACAGAGAAAATAGCGCCACCTGCAGAATGTTTATTTTCATCAGTACAGGATTCAAGGAAGAAAAGCATAGTAGTGATGATAGTGTTTCACAAATAAGTGAACTCCAAGAACAAATAAAGTCAAGTGAAATGAGACACATGAGAGTCAATCCTATGTTTTAGCTACAAAGAAAATAACTGCAGATGCAAAATACATGTGTTGACCATCTAATTTAAAAGTAATATACCTCGACCACAAAGTGCCTCTCAATCAAATGATCGAGTTTGCTGACATCAGGAAGCAGCGTGGGATCATGGGAGTTGTTGTCTTGTGTTTTTACTCTGTCATTGTTGTTTGCCCCAGAATAGCGGAGACGGGCAAAGCCACTGGTAAAGTGGATATGACGCAATTAAAAGATGACCAAAATGTAACCAATCAGCAATTTTCACTTGAGTTGTTGTTGAAACTGTGGCCCTGAAATAACTGTAATCAGTGATGTAGAGCATTTGCTTATCTAGTTCTGATGCAGCCAAAACTGAAGAAGTCCACACACACACACACACACACTGTCTTTCTTCTTTCTTTCACTGTTATTTTTACTTCTCTGTAATGATCTGCTAAGAAACTCGAGTCAATAATCAAACTGGCTTTTTTTCCTATTTTGACCAACCTGGCAAAATAATTTTGTATTAATTTATTAAGTAAAGTGATTTTTACCCCCCAGCTTTAATTATCGAGCGACTGTGTTGTTTTATGCAGGGAGGTTTGTAATTCTAGCCGAGATAATTTCGGCATGTCTGGGATGAGAGAGTAGAGAAAAAACGCAACCATTAGTGCGAGAGGTTCAACCACTGGCAGTGGAAACTGTATCTGGAGCCTCTGGGTCAAACCACATGCATCGAGTCCATGTCCAATATGCCGGGGCCTTTTCATAACCCCAAACCCTGCAGAATAAATCAAATAGATTAAAGTTTTGTCTCATGCACAGCGCATGCTCAGATGCTTGTGCACTATCTGTACTTTTTTTCAGATGGTATTCATTTGGAAAATTCACCTGTTGAGGCTCCTGCCATGAAATAAATTGCTGGCAACAGTGTGTGTTAACCTCAGCCTATTAGTGTTATATCGTCCATGCTTTGAGGTAGAGGAGTTTGTAGCGTTGACCTTGGGTAATGCTGGCTCCCCCTCAGTCTGAGTCCATATATAGAGCGCCCCACCTGTAATTATCTGGGGATTACCTCTTTATACAAGCAAGCTTTATAGCATCCGAAGGGACTTCCTGCTTCCCCCCGAAAAACCCTCCAATAAAAAGCCACCTCTGAAGCATCGCAGCTGGGCACCAGCCAATCAGTGACCTTCTCCTGACTCCTATGTTCACCGAATAGATTTTAAAAGGCCACTCAGTTCATATGGACTCATTTATATGTGAAAATGTATAACAGCAAATCATATACCTGCAATCTGATTACACACATCAGGATTCAAAGATGGTGGTGCAGGGAGTGGAGTTGGCTCACTTTAATCCACCTGCTCTCACGACATGGATGTTTTCACGAGCCGTGTGCCCACAGCTGGAATATCTCAATGTCTTTTTTTGGGGATCGTGCAGCTCGCCACCTGGTTACGAAGATTTGGCTACTGATCAGTTGCTTATATTTGAAAAGTGGCTCTGATCAAATCAGCGGATGCCTCGGGATGCTTTCCAGCTCAAACCCTATATAGGCGTCGGCAACCCCTCCCAATCCACACTTTGTTGAAGGGAACAAGGAAAAGGAAAGAACTGTAAAATCAGGCAGGAATTCTGTTTATGGGGCGCCAGAACACAGCTGTGTGTCGGAGCTGGCGATGGAAGTCGGTGTCGCAAAGCAAAGCTACGAGCTGCTGGACCCAGAGTGGCAGTTGCCAGATGGTTAGGTCTTTAAAGCATGTATATAGACTGATGGATCTGAAACCACTCAGCCTGACTACAGGTGCACCCACTGTCTTAGTAACTCAGTGCACACACACACACACACACACACACACCTCCACATTGCACTAGCCTCATTATTGCTTTCTGGACTGTGCCTCCGCAGACTGTAGCACCGCTGTCGCACGCAATGTACCGACTAAAAGCTCCACAAGTCCCACAGATAGAGTACAGAAGCCAAATTTGGAGCAGAGGGAGTGTGCAAAGGATGTAGACGTAAGGTATGTAAGTATGAATAAAGGGAAACTCCTTTAAGGGATCTGGCTTCGGCAGTCACAGCCAACTCAAAAGGATCAATTTAGTTCCACCACTTCTCCACTGCCAGTTAGTCTCATGGCTCAAAACTAAAATCTCCGTGCTCATTTTCTTTGTGCCTGTTTGTTCAGAACGTGGAGCTTGCACTTCACAAATCGACAGATTAAAACAAAGCCGGCGTGCACAGCTGGCTTGTAGAACGCAATGAATGCCCATTTTTTTTTACAAGCCCCCAAGGTGCGGGCCATGTTGTGTGCCTCATTTTGGGTTGAGCTTGGACTGTTTTCCTGGCCCATAAAAAAACAGGCATATTTTTAGACAAATATGTGAGGTGCAGTGATTTTAAAGGCACTGCTTCTATAAATGAAATACCATTGAACTTGAGTTTAAAGTGAGAGCAGCTTGGGTCATCCTCTTTACGGTGTTCCTGGTTGACATTTAGAAAAATGAATAATAGCAGAGTTATAAGCACGCCAAGATTATAAACTTCATTTTAGCCACTCTAGGGCAATGGAAACAAGCTCTGCACACAACATGTTATCACCTCTGTCAGTTTGATGTGGAGAACTTATTAGTCTCTAGCAACTCCTGTGGAAAGTATCTGGTGGTTTAGCTGATAAATTCTCCCCCAATTCTCCAGTTGGTCACAACAGTGTTTGTCCTCTGTTCGGTGCACCGAAGGTAGCATGCACTGGATGTTTTTCGGCTTTTGGAACTTGCTGCAGCTGACATTGATAAGAGTGGTAAGAGTGATTTACTTTTGCAGGTCTCTGCTCCCTCTTCTGTCCCTGAACTTGGCGAGGTGCTTCCCCCAACAATTACAACCAGATGCAAACAGAGGGTCAAAAGAGGTCATTCCCTCTTTTATTAAAGGGTTTATTAATAATAATACAGGGGAGGGGTAGAATCGTACTCCATCATTCTTTTTGCAACTATTTTTTTCCCATTGGCAGCACATACAGCTGTAGCAGGTGCTGACATTCCTTCTCCACGTCTTCCCTCTACTCCAGCCCTTTCACTCTCTCCTCAGTCTCTCCTCGCAGTCATTCCCTCTCTTCCCTCTTATTGTTTCCATTTTAATTGCAATATAAAAATGGCCAAACGCTGCCCTTTGATGGGGAGGGACATTCCTGGCGTCTCTCAGATGTCTGCGCTGCTTTGCGGTAATCCAACTCCGGTTGAAAGCATTTTCCTGGGAAAAAGAGGCGGCTCGCGATCGACGGGGGCACGGGGACACCTGCAGCTCTGGCGTGGCAGTGACTACAGATTAGCCCTGGACGTGACTCAACACCGATCCGAACACACAAATGAGAGCACACACACACCCAGACACTTGCATTCATACAAAAAAAACGTACTCCAGCCCTCGCTTATGCTTCCATACACGTATGGTACATTCCACACTGCAACTTCCCCAATCTTTCCAAATGCTCCTCCAGCTCATTCTGTGATGTCCAGCCTGATGAGAGTAATATGGTGAAAATGAGGACATCTGCTCCTATAAACCCTGTCATCAATTTGTCCCAGTCATTAAAATTGGCTGTAATTGGCCTAATTGTGGTCAATCATGCTTGCCAATGGTGCAGAAAAGTGCAGGGTATCCCTTACAAGCAGAGTGGATGATGAAGTTGGAGCGGGCCGCTCTGCTTCGGAACAATGATTGGTAAGTATGATCTTTGTCTAATCCTAACCACAAATGACCTATTTGTTTGAAAGTAGAACAAATGATGCTCTAATAGCAGACAGGTTGAGACAGTGAGCGGCCGTCTTACTGCACGGCAAGTGGAAGTTATTCCCTTTGAGCAAAATCTTGTTTTGACTCCACAAAACAATCCCATACACTGCTCGGCTCTGTTTAAAGTCAATATATCATTTGATCAGTCACAGCACCTCGTGACAGGAGCGGAGCTGCCACAGGATTGTGTTCTTAGACCTACATGATGAGATCTGCCGAGACAAACCAGTTTCAGGTACGGTGAAACTAGATTCCTCCAGTGGGGCCATCGACTGTCACTCTCGGCCCCGGGATGATTGACTCCCCGAATACGTCCCCTCAAAACATTGCATTTCTTATGCACACAAACAAGGACACATCAAGCAGGAGGTAGAATATGACAGGCGGCCTGTGAGTGACAGCCGAGCGCGCCGGAAAGGCGGGGGTGAGTTTCTGCGGAGGTGTGCTGGGGCAGCTCAGGTCGACTGGGACACATGGCTGCTCTGGGAGGAATTTGTATTAAATTCATCTTCTCCCCCTCCCCCCCAAAAAATTGTTTCCAGCCTGTGGCCATCAAACTGCTGTCGGATCACCGACTCTTCCCTCCTTTTTATTCTACTTGCTCCCCAATCTCACACACGCACACACACACACACACACACACACACACACACACACACACACACACACACACATCCCAACTCTCCAGTCTCCACTTTGAGTCTTCACTTACACCAACAGTCAGAGGAAAAAAGGAGGGTTGTATGGGCAGTCTGGCTGTCTGAGCTGTGTGTGTGTGTGTGTGTGTGTGTGTGTGTGTGTGTGTGTGTGTGTGTGTGTGTGTGTGTGTGTGTGTGTGTGTGTGTGTGTGTGTGTGTGTGTGTGAGAGAGATTGGGGAGCAAGTAGTGTGCATGTAGGTGTGTTGCTGACTGCTTTGTTCTGTGTGTATATGTAATTGTACAGATATCTTTGTGAGGACCATTTTGAGCCAACAGGAAAGGTCTAACCTTCATAAGCAGCGCTTGGACTAATTTCAGAGCAACAGAAAATATGTCTTGTGATTTCATGCATGCTTGGCAGCAGTAATCAATCTCTTTGAAGTGGTGGCCTGTCTCATTTAGAAACCAAATAAATGGCCAATTTCACTGAGTTGTTTGACACAAGTTTAACTTATTGTGGAAATTTGGAGCATGCTTGCTTTTAACTCCTCAAGTCATTTCAACCATCCCAGGTATTCTATAATCATACGCGCCTCTGTTTGGTTTCAGGGTATTTCTCTAAACTGTAAGGGGTGCAACGTCCAAAGTGTATAAATTATTATGGAAAAGGAAGCCTTTCATCACATCTTGGCAACCCTCAGCGGAGTTCTACATCACATTTATTGCCACCATCACCAACGTATCTGATGTCACAGTGGAGGAAGCAACTCGGAGGAAGTTTCCTCACAGTTCTGTTCCTGGCTAGGTCACGGTTCTGGGTCCCAGCTGTGAGCAGTTTGATGGTTGGTTGATTTCAGGCAGCAAAAACAACCTCTCCCCTCTTTCTCAGGCCAAAGGTGCACAACTGTGTGTGTGTTAAAGGAAGGTGGGAGAGTGGGAGCGCTCCTATTCACCGCTCAGGGATGTGGAGATGCTGCACAGGGTTACTCGGGCGACAGGCCACGCCTGAGTGGGGGGCCCAGTCGAGAGGGTGGAGGTCAATTAGAAGCAAATGTCCTCCATCATGACCGCTCCATTGTAGCACGCCTCGCTCGTGTTTTGTTGTGCACGAGAGGACTTGATCTGACCCTGGCCATATCACTCTCACTCCATATCACTCTCAATCACCATCATCCATCTGAAAAAGGACATAAAATTGGGCAAAGCTTTTTGTAATAGCATCTTATGTCTCGCTGCCTTTAAAAAGTTACTATAGTCCTGGTAATGCAATCCCATTGTTGATCCTGCGATAGACGGAGTCCAGCTCGACCACAGCCCCCCACCCTTTAGCTCTCAAAGAGGTACGAAGACGGTTTGCATTGGCTCTCCTCAGGCTGTCAAAATAGAAACCACTCTAAAAACTGGGCAGACTTGAGGATGTTTTTTTATTTCGTTGTTTTTCTTCAGAGCTGTGGAAACATCCAGCATTACTGTAAACAGCAGTTCAAGACTCCAGCAGGGGATGAAATCATTTCCATGAGGTGGACGGGTCAATAAAGACATCTCTTTTCAGTCATCCGCTTTTATCATGCTAAAGCTTTCAGCACCAAGAGGCCATGTCTCCTTCACACTTGGCCACAATTATGCTTTTAAACTGTCTCTCGGAAAGACAATTACTAACCCACTTGCCCACACACGCACACACACACATGCATGTAGGCCTCAAAGAAAAGATTATCTACTCCAGATCTAGGGAAGTCCCTAGACAGTTATAAAGAAAACACGGTATGTTTCTCTGACTCCTCGTGGTTTAGGAAACAACTCCAACCACTGACACACAATCACACATTCGCAATCGTACATCTCTGGAGAAGAGAGATGTTTTTGGCATGACTCTCTCAAAAGCGGTAGGATGTGAGAGGTAAGCAACGCATCCCGCCGTGACACAGTTGTGATGCTCCTGTAGGAAAACGTTTCAAAGATTTCACAGCAGAGGAGTTGAAGTACAGAGATGTGTTCAGGCGAGATGAAGTGGGGGGGGGGGGGGGGGGGGGGACAAAAAGGTGAAACAATGTAGTAAAGATGTTGGCAAGGGATATGAGAAATATGAAAAGGAAATGCGTTTTTGGGAAAGAAAGGAAGACTGCTGTCAGAGAAATCAGAAATGGGACCAAAGGCTGGACCATTGGGATTTAGATGAAGAGACACAGGAGAGAGGTTTTGGGGGGAAGAAAGCGATGCAGATATAGTGAAGGAGTCTCTCCGTGTACGGTGGATTAAAACCACATGTGTCTGCCTGAAGTGAGGACACCGCAATACTGCGCACACATGCTAGGAACGAATGCCGTCACTTGCACCCACCGGGGGTGCCGCACACTTGTTTCCAGAATTTATTTCTCCTGCCAACTCTCTGCCGCTCGCAAAAAAAAAACGTTTTCACGTGTCATCCACACCTCGTCTTTCATTTGTCTCGCAAAACAAATACATAAATACGCGCTTTCCTTCCAAGGTCATCTTCCATCTTACTCAGCCTGCAAACAGAACAATGCTTCGGGTAAGCGTTGCCATGACAAGAAGCTCCCTGAAGAAACCTATGCGGGCGGAGAAGTCATGGGAAGAGGGCAGCATTGAAACCGGATGCCCAGGACAAACTGGAGGGCCTGGTACAATGAACTGGGTCTACCATGCTTTGGGATTTTCTTGCTACGGACTTTTTCAAATTTTTTCTAAGAGTTTGATCATATGTTCCTCGTCTCCCCGACAAAAAAAAATACATCTGTCAAAATTGATCTTTAGAGGAACTGACAGATTTTTAGATTCAAGTGGCTCTGGATTTGCATTTGAATAGATTTAGCATAACTTAACTGATTACCTCCTCATATGTTAACACGCATGTGCATAAATTATGTCAGATCTCAGAGAGGTCTGAGATGCCCTGACTTTATACATATCGTCTTCAGTAAAACGTATTTAGGACAGTTGGAAGAATGAGAGGGAGGGGGCGATGAGAGGAGAGGGTAGCTGGGAGAAAAGGGGGCGAGACAGCCATGCTATGGGAAAGTGTTTTTGGGGAAACCAAATTAAGGGGAAGAAAGGCCGGACACAAAGGCCTTTGAAAGCAGCAGACAGTTCCCTTGACATGTGTCTTAAAAGAGATGCTGCCGCCAATGCCAAGAAGGGGGGAAAGGACAGAGGAGAGAGAGAGAATGGCGAGAGGCTGAGGGAGGGAAGGAAGGAGATCAAGGGAAAGATGGAGTGAGAAGTATGAGGGCGGAGAGAAGTGAGGGCGACCAAGACGAGACAAAACTCAAATAAGGAGGAGAAGAGTGGAGGAAAGTTGTTAAGTTCACGATAGGTGTGAAGAGTATGAATAAAGGCGTCAGTGCAGGTCTGTGGTCAGTGGAGCAGCCTCAATGGAGGATATGCACCCACTGACCATGTCTCTGTACATCCATGTCATGTGCATGCGTGCGAATTCTTAAATGAGATGGATTCCGACTGTGCAATTGTGCAAATGAATGCGATGTGTGTGTGTGTGTGTGGAGGAAACAGTCGGAATTTCAAATGACGGTATCCGCAATTTTCTGATCCATTCCTCAAGGTTGCACCATTTGGCAGGGTTCTGAGATGCCTGCAAACAATATGTTTATAAATGGTGATGTGCACCGAAGGGACTGTTCTTGTGATGAAATATTTATTTTCTTTTGTGAAATTTTTCTCAACAAGTGGTTTTTAAATCCCTTTAGGCATAATGAAGATTTGAATTTAGTCCAACTGTGTTTCAGTTCAGTTTCGTCACTATTCCTTGAAATAAATATATATCAATTCTGGTTTCCACAAATCCAATCTGAGATTCACACAATCAATCAAAATAATGGCTGAGTCTCCCTGAACATTTTAACCCGTATGGACGTATGTAGTTTAAGAATCTGTGGAACTGAAAGAATCTGTAAACAACAAACTCCCACTTTTTGTGAATCTGCTTGCTGCCGATGTCAACAGAAAAATAGCAACACGCTTTTTCTCATGCAGATCCAGTCTCTTTGATGCAGGTCGGCCCCTCTCCTTCTCCGTCTCCTTCCGCCATTGTGTGCCCCTCAGAATTCTCACTGGACTCCCTTACTCCTTCTCGCTTCCTCACACACACACACACACACACACACACACACACACACACACATGCACTCGCAGACAAACACACACACATATTATCCCTTCCTCGGGGCTGTGTCTGACTCCGGCATGAAATCAATTTCGGAGCCCGCACCCTCCCACCACCCTTCTTCGGCGCCCATTTTCTCTCACCATGAAGCGAGACCGTTGCTGTGCCAGCCTGAGGACAAAATCGCCCCCCCCCCCCTCCCCAACCTAATGCCCCTTTCCCCGTCCCAGAAACCCTCAGTTCTGCGCCCGGCGTCGTCACCCAGTCTCCCTTCCTTCCTCGCCATCACCTACTTTTCACAGTGGCTCTAAAGGCCTCATCTTTCCACCAACTTTTTAAATATGATAATGCAATCCACACAGATAGTTGAGACCACACACTGTGAATCAGTAAAACTTTGTTTTGTTTGCACCCTGCTGTTTTACTACCAACTGTATGTGTGGAATACCTGTGAAAATCAACTTTACTGTCTGAGAAACTCAAAGAGTTGCTTGAGTACATAAAAAAAAGTTTAGCCTTTGATCATCAAAATACAGGCTAAATGGGAGGCCATTAAAACTTCACATAAAAAATCAGGCGTAACAACAGTTTGGCAACGTGACAGCAGCATGAAAAGGTCTGGAATCCGAAAATTGGTATAAAGTGACAAATAGTGCGTAAGTTGAAAGAGGAATGGACGTGTGGAGGTGCGGCGGCGCAGCTTTTATCATTGCGATTCCCTTTGCCGGCGTGCACTGCTCCTTCCTAATCCGCACTGACAGAGTTTTCATCAGCTGAGGAGGTGGGGACGACGGAGGACTGGAGGGAGCTGGGGGACTTTCCTCCACTTTCTCCCCCAGTGGCAGTGCATGCCGAGCGGCCTCAGCCAGGGCCACCAAGGCCCCCTTTGTGCCCGTTATCACCAAGTGGTGAGTGATGGCGCGGCGGCCTCCCGCTCTCAGGAGAGGGGAGAGGGTTGGGAGGGGGAGGAGGTGAGGAGGAGAAGGTGCAGGAGAGGAGTAGATTGGAATGTTCCCAGAAGAGACAGAGAGCCAAAAGAGAGGAAAAGAAAGGGGGGAGAAAAAAGACGGAGGCTGTTTGAAGGGATGGCCGTTGTATCATCCGCTCTTTTCTCACAGGTGCACCGCAGGAGAAATGTGCTTCGCTGTGATGACTCATTACCATCAATGAAATGTGGGAGCTGTTGGGAGAATGGTCAGGATTTCACTCATTATATTTCTTGTTTATCCCTTAACCGTGTTTTATCACGGTTAAGGGATAAGCTGATATCATACGAGCTCTAACCAGGCGCGCTTCGTGTTTCCTGCTACGATTCAATGTCTTGACTCAATTAGAGACGAGCACTGAACAAACGTCTAGACAACAGGCAGACGTCGAGGTACATCCGAGTCGCTGCAGATGGATCTTGGGAACTGCCCAGACGGTGCAAAGGGGTGAAAGGTCAGATTTCCCGCCCCCCCCCCCGACCCCTGCTCTTCTCTCCTCTCCTTTCCCATCCTGCTCCCACGCTCCCTCCATCACTACAACACCTGTGTCCTCACCAGCACCCGGGTCCACACACACACACACACACACAAGCATTTATACATGCAGATACCAGTGTCACAGACATCTCTCTCTCGCTCTCTCTCTCTCTCTCTCTCTCTCTCTCTCTCTCACACACACACACACACACACACACACATTCCTGGCCTTCCCAGCTGCCTGTGCACCTGTGCTGGCAGCTGTCATCACCGTGGTAACTGGCATACAGCTGGCTGTGTCACTATCACCTGACTCATCTGCCTTTCAGAGAGAAAGAGAAAAAAGCGGGCAGAAAAAGAGGGGAGGTGGATAAATGAACAAATACTTAAAATTTAGAATGGAGGTAGTGAATGTGAATGACAGAAAAACTGGACACATCAATGGTAGTTGAAGAGAAAGGGGGAAATGAGAAAACTGTGGCAAACTAAATTAGAAGAGTGAGGAATTTATTTATTTTCGGGATAACCTCTCCTGTTCTTCCACACCTGCCCAGCAGGTGTCACCATTGAGTTTCTCCCCTTTGCTCCTCCTCTGTTTTCGTCAACTGCGCTCCCAGCTGCTCCTCATTGACAAACCAGCCACAGTATAAATAGATGACAGGTATCTGTCACTCTCTGCCGTGATGTCTGTGTTAGCCTGGTGACAGTGTTTCTCCACTCACTGCCTTTTTGACCTGTGGCAAGTTAAAGACAACATCCGAAAAAAGGACAAACTTAAGTTTGCATGAAGTCGGCGTTCACAAAGCCACATGTTGAGGTTGTTTTTGACCCAGAACACTGTGAGTCACAGTGGGCTCAAAAAGCCATGGACGTGAAGTGTTACTCATGAACTTGCGGCCTTGTTCAAATTTCAAGTACTGCTTTGCCTCTTGCCTCTGAACACTGGTGCATTATATTTCACGATAGTGAGCAACCACCATAACCATGTTTTCCCCACTACTGGCCTGTGGATGCTGCCCAGATTCCAGATTCACCAATAAGTTCAAACGCCCACACTGGCTGCAACAGTGTTGGCGGTGTGCGCTGGACGAACACTTCAATGTTTTATTGAAGGATTTTGCTTTAATTTCACCCATCTGTTTTTGTCCTGCTGCCTCCTGGCTGTGTTTAAGTACTCAATCTGTCTTCCAGAGTTAACGGCAGAGCCAAAGTGAGAGGAGAAACAAAATTATCTTCCAGTTACTGGATTTAGTGTCTCCGAAGATTTTTTTTAACATGAGATTTCTTTTCCTAGAATATTTCTTTTTTTGGATGGGGGGGTTAATAAACATTGTTGCAACCAAATGCCTAATGGGCATTTATTGCTGCAAACTACAGATAAAACACCACCCAGAAATAAACTGTCCTAACCTATTTCCTCGTGTGATAAAAGAAAAAGCTGAACCATCTGCTTTTAAAAGGTCAGGATCAAGGATGTAGCAAAACAAGACTTGTAGAGACCCCCCTGCACGGTCGACTTTAATTACAGCTGAGGAAGTTGCACAGCTTAACGTGTACCACCCTGCTCGGCTGTTACATCCCATGACTCTGACCGAAAGCAGAAATGCTGTTTAATATGTTTTAATGTGCCGGTGTGCACGCTGCAGCGATGTGTGGCAGAAAGCACCATGCAGCATATGTGCAGGCGTGTCTGCTCGGCCTGTTAAAGCAGAGGGGACATCAAAAGGTGGGTTTTATACCCCCCCGCACACCCCATTGCCACCCCTAACTATAAATCCAGCCCAAAAGGAGCCATTTATGGGACAATAAGAGCCAATTTATGGGCCCCAAGAAAATGAAGGCAATTCAGAGGTGTAGGATGAAAGATGACAAGGGCTTTCTTGCGGCTAGCAGGCGTTAGCTGGTAGCTCTGTGTTTCTTCACAGCTTTCTCCTCTGTAGGCTGCATGCGCACTAAGAGGGGGGGAATGGAGAGAAGAGATGTGGGAATTGGGGTCTGGAATTTGAAGAAACACCAGTGCAGCACAGAGGAGAAGTATTTCCTCTGGCAGAATGCTGCCTACAAAATGATCTTGTACTTTTTGCAGCATGTTTTTCAAGAACTTTTATAAATCACATTTAATCTTGTTGTGGTTGCCTTTGCAGAGATTCTCCGCCAGCTTGGACGACCTCTCCTGTCCCCCCAGAGGTCACAAAACGCTTTCATAGGAATTCATACATAAAGACAACAGGTTTAGCAGCATTCCGGACACACACACACACACACACACACACACACACACACACACAGTGGCGGAGGCACAGGAGAGATGAACCGGATCCGGTCTGCCTCCGAGTTACTCAGGTGTGGTGAGATCGCCGGAAAGCTGACACGAGACGTTTGGGGAAATCACAGAGAGGCCCGTGCCATGCCCAGACCGCTCAAGCGTATACAACAGCTCTGCAGCCTGCGGTGTGTGTTTGTTGATGGATGCAACAGCACATCAGGAAGAGCTTTTTCCCCCTGTTTTATCCATCCCTCCATATGTCAACTTCCACAGTATACACACACCAAAGTAGTGTGTCTCTTTGCGGCTTTATGCCCATGAGTCAGCTACTCACATTGTGTCTGGAAACAACTTCTGATCGGATCGGTTTATTCCTCTCTACCCCCCCCCAACCATCTCTCTCTCTCTGTCGCTCTTTTCCTCTTTTATTCATCTGGTTTAATGGTCTGTAATCGTTACCAAGTATCATCAAGGCCAACCTCTGTGGCTGCTAACAGCGCTGTAGGCAAGCCAAGTGTTTGTTGTCAGCATTTTATTGGCTTCCAGGGAGGAGGGTTGTTGTTGTTCAGTGTAATCTTGGCACGCCAATAACAGGTTTCAATAAAAGCAGCTGCTTTCTTATGGTAGTAAAGCCGCTCACTTCCCTCCCCGCTTTTGCAAGTGTGTTTGCTGGAATAAACTGAAAGCTACCTGTAGAGATGAGTGGGAGAGTCTCCATTTGTCCAAAAACATGTCCATCTACTGTCTCTCTCTCTATTGTCTAGCGTGCATGAACACATTTTCTCTCTCTTTAAAAAATATGTTCTTGTCATTCATTTCACTGTGCAGGTTTCTCAGGCTTTTGACTGTTACCAATGCTGGCTGGTTTAGCTTGACCACACTGCCCCCTTTAGGGCACAGCTGGCTGTTGCAAATGAACACATTTGGAGAGGCGGAGGTTTGGGCCTGAACTTGATTTAATAACAATCTTTTAGTGGCTTTCAGTTGCTTTTTTTATTTGCGGTTCACACCCATCTGCATTTACAGGTCGTCAGTAAATCATTGGCAAAATAAATTCTTTAAACCAGGGCTTTTCCTTCTCCTTGTTACCAACACTTCAGACATTTTAAAATAATAATCGAAAGTGGTACATTAGGCACAAAACCCACCTCAAACTATTTTGAGTTCAAAGCGGACACAAGTGGATTTAAGGTGGATAAACATGTGGTAATGAGACATGAGAAGCAGCAAAAGGGACGTAAAGAGGTGTTCAAGAAGGAATATAAGCAGGAAACCTAATACAATTAGAAAAAGAGCACTGATGGATGGAGGTACTTAAACATTTTTCTTGTAAAAGTACATATAAATACACAATAATTAACTCAAGTAGAAGAAAAAAGTACCACATAAACGTTTTCACTAAATGTAAAGAAGTACTTGCTTTTTATATATTCCTAAAGTATTAAAAGTACAAGTACTTGCAAACTGAAGCCTATTCCCTAATGGAACAGTCTACAACATGGTTAACTCTGCCGACAGTATATTCAGTTTGATGTTAACAGGACATGATACGTGGGAAACACAACTGCAGTGTAAACAGTGTGATTCATTGTACACGATCATGCAAATATAACACAGCAACAACTACAAGTCCTGAAGGTAACATTTCAAGAAAAGGAAAAGAAAGACGTGGGTGATTTTATGACGATAATATCTCTCGGCCTGTGTCACTTGTAGTTAATATTGAGCCCCTATCATTTTGCACTTAATATAAACTTTGTCCTACCTTTTTGCTTTGTCATCACCAGCTTGTGGGTAATTTAGTAACATGGGACACATAGAAATAAATTCTGAATAAAATGCAAAATCTCAGTTCTGAGTTGGAAGTTTGAGTTAAAGTGAAACTCCGGTGTTGCTTTCTACTATGAGATCTGTCCCGTTATTCTTGGCAGCGAAGTTTGATTTGCCACCACATTCCACAGTTAAAAGGTATAGGAGAAAGAGTTCCCGTGTGCCAAAAAAGAGTTCCCGTCTCTCATGTAAAATTAAAAAGCACTCATATAAACATTATTGAACCTCTGCGCGAGCACAAACATTCCACGATGATGTCTGGCTGACCCCGACGCTGGTTCGTGTTTCCTCTCCTGGTTTCTCCTGGGTTTTTTATTTTGTCCTCCATCAATCATTTCTTATTTTCTAACTGTCTATATCGTTATTTCGCAGTGCGGATGTCACAGCCTACACGTGGTCATTATTTATTATTTGACTGTATATTTGGACATGTCAGCGGCACACCTCTATGGAAGACACTGTCCTGTTGGTTCAGAATAAAATACCTCAACAAATATCAATGGATTAAGATGATATATACAACATACAGACATGCATATCTCTATTATCATCCGCTATTACTCAACATCATGTCATTTGTTTTAAGGGCTTAAGATTATTGCTATCCCAGGGTAGCGACAGAACCCCTAATCCCCTCCTTGGTTCCACACAGGAATATGATAAACATACATGTTTAATTAATATCAGTATATTGTGTTGCCATACACCCCTGACCAATGAAATATTTTGTTGATTTTTGAAGTGGAAATAAGTAAATGCATTATCTTGGACAATTAGCAATAATAACCACATAAGCCAGATATCTATGTTCTACCCATTTATGATCCACATCACTGTTGTCTCAAAGCAAATCCCCATCTCATGACCGTCATATGGACTTTGTCAGCCCCATCCAGCATGAGGTCAGTAGGCAGTCGTGCGGAACACTAAAATCTTTGTCTGTCCACATTTACACATTTGCTCCGAACATACCCGTTGCTGTTTTTCAACCCTTAGTTTGACCCTCTGCTATCAGCCCCCTGGGAAGTGAGTGACAGCTTTTATATGCCACCGCACATGTAACTGATATGAATTAACATGACTCATCACTTTCCAAGAATACACTTTCAGGGACTTCCCACCGAGTCAAAAACAACTTTTATTTTTCCTTTATTTCAAACACAAGCTAATTTTACATCATCTTTGGACTGTTCACCTGATGAGGCAAAAGTCAGAAATGACGGGGCCAAACAAATTCTCGATCAAAATTCAAAGTTGCTTTTTCGTGGACCATTTAGCCGTCAATCACTTTGTCGAGCAGTTCTGTTGTCGCAGCCGTGAGCAGACTGATCCCTGAGTGACAATAACGTTGTGGTCACATGGAGCGTATCGGTGGAGAAAAAAACTTTTTTTTGCCAATTAACATTCATGAGTGTGTCGTTTCCAAGAAAAACTTCACATCGATCCAGCTTTTTTCTTTTTAAAGCAGCTCATTGCCTTTGCTGGAGCCATCTTTGCTAACAGCTGTGCCGTATACGTGTAGCACTTACACCACTGATTGTGGGATGTGGTTTGGCCTTTACTTGTTATCATTTCACAAGCTGTTTGCAGGGATAGATGATGGGGAAAGTCTGCGTAACCTTTTGAGGCTTCTGACATGAAAAAGTGTAAAACCTCCCAAATCACTGTAAAGTTTCCATCATATCAGGGGGGCTCTACAAATCTCAAAGTCATGAAGCAGTGAGGGAATAATTTTGGAGGCAATGCATGGGCAAAAATGAGTCATCGTTTGTGATCAAAATCTTTTTAAAATGTAATTTCTGTTAAAAAAAAAAAAAGTTGTGAAAACATAATTAATCCTGCCCTCAATGACTTTTTTTCCCCAAGTTTAAATGATGCAAAATATGTGTTTGAAAGACAAACAATGAGGTCTGCCTTTACTGGCGGATTTAAACAGAGCTGAGGGGTTTTCCTAAGTCGAAGACGGTTGGGAACCATTGGTGTATATGACAGTATAATCATCGTCTTATGGCTGTGACCTCCCGGAGGCCTCCAAAGGTTATCCGTGATTCACTCAGATAATGAGCCTCATCACTTAGGCTGTCACCCTCGCTCCTCCGAGGGCCAGGCTAATATCAGCAACCGGCGATACACTGAGGAGCTTTAATCCCACGCAACACTGACCACTTACTGTAAACGGATGACTGATTGGATACTTATTCAGCATAACATTGAATTGCACTGTACTGTTGTGTGATGCGGAGCAGGAGACGAGAAGTTAAACTCTGAGAGCTGAGCTGCTTTTTTAGGTCTTTGGTGCCGCTTCCCTCCATTTCAACACACCTTAACAATATTTCCCTCGAGAGCACGTTGCCGTCATTTAATTTGCTCAAGGGATCGAGGAAAAGCTACAACAACCATAAGTGGGATTTTTTTTTTTTCTCGACACAGTGAAACACCAGGCCTTGAATCCTGGTCCCTTGACATTTCAACTAATGACAGTCTTTCATTTTATGGTTCCTGAGTAATGACGGTCTTTACAAAAACAAAACAAATTGAACCGGACAAATTCAGTGACATTCACAACTTGGCACAACCTTTCTCATATCATTATAAAAATTGATAATCGTTAATGTCAGCAACTGCTTAATTTGTTTTGTGATGCGTTCTGTTATAAATGACTAAATGTCAGTGGTGCTGACTGAGATGATTGTGTGGGGCCCTGAAAACGACTGAGATTCAACTCATGTTCATATTGATATAAATACTCTGAGATAGTACTTCACCTTCAGCCTGTGTAGGTCAACAATACCACACAACTTAGCCTTGGCATGGACAGTTTGCTTTTTCTTTGGTTGAGATCATACACTGTATATTAAGATTAACAACACGTCTACACTTTCTCCCACGATCCAGAAATGAAATATATAGATGAAGTATTATCATTTGTAGCCGGATTCTGCACAGTAGCGATGGGAGGATGGATCCTCTCATGTGCTCGACCAATGGCAGGTCAGTCTCAACTGTCAATCATGTCTCATGGTTGCTGGTCGTCACATGAACACTTGAACATATCTTCTACCTAAAATGGCAAAAACCATCCTTGAGAAAAAATGTATTTAACATGAATTTGATGATTTAGTTTGATCAATGTCCCATCCACTAACATGGAGAAGGTGGGGGTTATGACCTATAGTGCAGCCAGCCACCATACAGTCTAGAGTTGCTCTTTGGTGTTTGTCTCAAGTCATATTATCCTCTCCTCTTCTCTTCCAGCTACTTTCACACAGTGTTTAGATGCAATCAGGGCACAGCGCCACCTGTCCAGGCAGGTGAGCTCTGCAGGGACACAGTCTGCGGTGCGAAGGGTCGGAGCCGGCACAACTGAACAGTAGAGGCTCCTGCTGGAGACCACAGTGTCGGCCCCAAGGGTTGTAGGCGGGAAAAAGATGGTTGACTTCCTGCCCCATGCTGGCACAGCCTAGTCCAAGCCTATGAAAGTGGAAAATAGTGAAGAGTTAAAGAAATACGATACAAAGAACAAGAGACTGTCACTCTTGCATACTTATTGACAATGGCTGTGGCTGATGGCAAGATGGTCTGTAGTTTACCTATTGTAAATTTACAGGGCCGTAAAGCAGGGTTCCAGTGGTCCGAGTCTCTACTTCCATTCCGTCTGCCTCTGACACCCATGCTCAGACCACACCCATCTTCAAACTCAGCCTTCATTTTGATGTCCACTCCACAGCTGTAAAGTTTAGTGACTGTTTCTAGCAGGGTTGTGATTCTATGATATGATAAGTTCTACAATTAATTTTCTTTTGCCAATCCTGTTCATTGGTTTGTTCACCACATGGCAACATTAACATTTTACTGTTGTAGCTGGAAGTTGTTCAGTGTAGTGTATCTGGAGTGTGCATCTAGTGATCCTTCACCTGGTAAACGCAGAGGGACTGTTGAGGTGGTGAAACAGAGCAGGCTCGCACACCAGGGAGGAGCGTCGACACACGCTAACGCACGATTGGCCCAGGGGACCCAGGTGCATCCTCAGAGCGCTCTCCGGGGGCCACGTAGGGACAGATTTACTGCAGAAGTCCTGGAGGGATTTCAGAAAAACAACGTGAAAGACAGTTAACAATAATGCACCTTTGAACCAAGCCATGGTTTCTCTTTTATCAGTGGCCAGTGTTGCATAAAAGCATTTGCAACAATCTCGACAGTGATAAGTCACTAGTGGACATTGCTGCTACAAAAAAATGTTTCATGAAAGGTTAGTGCCACAGACATTCAAAGCTTGTCTGTATATTTTGACTTCAATATGTTTTTTTTCCACACACTTCATTACAGATTGCATAAAACAGGTCAGTGTTGTGTTGTGGTGTGGGAGCAGCCGATCATGTAATGCCAGCTCTCCCTGCGTCTCTTCACCTGATGGGTGATATAACCACGAACCCGCTCCAGCATCCCCTCACAGGTGAACTCTCGGGGGGTGAAAGGCTTCACCTGCAAAAACACAAACACATAAACACTTTCATTCAATGCCACTGCAGCTAAAATTATGTTTCACCTTATCTGGAAACTACCTCTGTGCTTAAAATAGCTTTGAGTGCCTCCCGTACATCGGTCCTGTTGGCCATGTCCACGGTCCAGACATGAGGTCGACCAATGAACTCCTCGGCATAAGGGTGCTGGGAGGAGATCTGCGATGCAAAGATATTTATTGTGTTTGATTTTCAATAAATCAGTGGTTTTAAAAAAGGGATTAAAAAACATTTATTTTTGATTCGTATCTGTTTGATCTTTCACTTTGGGAAGTTACCTGTCTTGTAGTGGGTTTGCCCTTGTAGAAGTCATTGTTGTCTGATGAGTGTGGAGGGTCAAATTTTGGCTGAAGGAAGACGCAGCCCAGAGCTATTGCCTCAATAGGAGCTGGACCCTCATAAGGGAAACCAAGACCTACAAACACCTACAGGGAACGGGGGTGCAGCAGAGGGAAGACAAATCTCACAAATCTCCCACAAGATAATATAATAGATGTGAGTCAGACTCCCTGGCTTCTCTATCCTGAGATGAATCTGACCTTGGCTCTGCGGAGAAGTCGTAGGAAGTGTTCCTGACTCAGCAGGCCGTGGTTTGTGATGAAGCCGGGCAGATTAGACGAGTGTCCTGGAGGCTGGTAGACCGTGGCGTGGGTCTCCAGCTCTTCGCTTACCACCTCCACATACTCCGATTTACCCTGGACACAGAGTATTTGATGATTCCTGCTTGCACCCCATCTTTCTACAGTGCAGTGCATACACACACCACATGTTACCCCTGAGGTGATGGTACCTGCCACATGTAGTCCTGTTTTCCATAGACGACTGCCATCCTGTCTTTCCTGTAGGTCTCAGGCTCCAGCTCCTCCTCTCTCACGTCCGCCCTCGCTGCCTCCTCACTCACAAAGCCCAGGAAGGAGTTATCAGGAGTGTGAGCTGCAGATGACAGAAACATAGAGCAGGTTAATTATTTTTAAAAGATTTAAGAGTGACTGTGGTCTCAACATACATACAGCACTGAAGTCTCCAATCACACAATTTTTATTCAATAAGGAAGTTCGGGAAAAAAAGTTTTGGATATTAAACTAAACTGCCTTTAAGTCTATTTATGTATTTACTTTATAAGTACTACTTCCTGTGTGGGTGATAAAACTCATCTTGAAGGTGAAACTACCCTTGATCAAAAATGGTGCACAG
The DNA here is from genome assembly GCA_026259375.1 of Verasper variegatus. Lineage (NCBI taxonomy): Eukaryota > Metazoa > Chordata > Actinopteri > Pleuronectiformes > Pleuronectidae > Verasper > Verasper variegatus. The sequence goes on from CM048057.1 coordinate 9,798,839, forward strand.
ATCTATGGAAGCATATCGCATTCACTTGAAAATTAAAAGTTCAGCCCTGTTTTCATGAGAAAGAAACTTGCTCTGTTTTTTGGAAATAAAATGCAGTTTTTCTGAATTTGGATGAGATTCTTTTTCTCATGAAAAAAGAAAATGATCTCATTACTTCATTAATGCAGTATCTCATGAATGCAATTTTTGCCCCACGCTGTGTGTTGTCAAAGACAACACACAAGAGAAACATGTGGGAAACGGAAATGATAGTTTTCAAAAATTACTTTTGGACAGACGGTGTTGGACCCGAGGTCGCGGATGAATAACAGCTAAGATTAAAAATATGTGAGAGACGAAAAACACACTGTGCCGTATAAATCAGCTGTTAAAGGAAATTAGATTTCGAGATGGTTTAGGTTCAAGGCTGTTTGGATAGGCCACTGCCTGGCCCCCCCCCCCCCCCCCCCCGCTGCCCTACGATACACTGAGGAAGGTGTGAGAGATGAGTATTTACTTTAACTAGGAATGTGCCAGTAAAGGTGTGTGCTTTAGTTGGCGTGTGTGTGTGTGTGTGTGTGTGTGTGTGTGTGTGTCATCCTCTCCTCTCTCTAACTACTTTGTTTAACGACTTGGTTGCCAGGTCTCGTCTCCTTGACACTTACAGCAGCTCAGAATCTTCTCCTGGCTCAGATGCCCTCATCTCCAACACCTGTCTATGTTCACACACTCACCTATCACATTAGCAGAGATGTGCAACAACACACAGATATCATCAACATTATGCAATGAAAAGTTTCTTTGATTTCGGTGTTGCGTGTGTGTTTAGTGGAATTGTTCAGTCTACAGTCTTCCTCTCCCCTGTTTTACAAGAGCAGTAACTACATTTGCTTTTCTCTAATCATTTCTCTTTCCTTTAATCCTCTTCTTTCTATGTCTTTGTTTCTGCTCTGCTGTCTTCCTCTCTTCCTGCCCTTTCCCCACCATCAGCTAACAGCCAACTCTTTCTCCTCCTACACCTCCTCCTATTCCTCAGCAGGACAAATAAACAGTGCTTCAAGCTGAGGGATGGAGAGCGGCTCTCGGCCCGGAGCATCCAGCTTGTCTCCATCCCCCGGCGGGGCGGGAAGGACGACAGGGAGAGGTGTTGGAATGAGAGCTCTGTCTGGGCACCGGGTTTATTTAACCTCGGCTATAAATCCTCTCACTGTGAGGATGCTGAGAGGGGAGTGTGTGAAAGAACCAACACTGTGGCAGCAAGTTATGTATTTATATATGTTAACTGTCTCCCATCTCAGCTACTCCTGCACAGTGCATAAAGAAAATAACATATAGCTGGCACCATGTCAGCATAATCAGAATATGCACATACACACACACACACAGAGAGAGAGACTTACGGAACATGGTCATGAACTGCAGAGGCCGGAGACCCCATCTGCCCCACAATGTTTTGTATCCATGGCTATTTGCGTAACTCTCCAGGTTAAAGGCCGGTTCGGTGCCAAAAGAGTCCAGGATTCTGAAGCGGCACCTATGGAGTGATTTAAGGAACAAGTTGTGTAAAGCTGCCATCCTCATGTGATTATACCACTAACCTGAATTGCCCTGAATGTACTATTAACATGAATAATATTATCATGGCAAAATATTCATTATCTAATCTTTTTAAGTTGACATGAAACATGCAGTGAAGTCACACTGTGTCAGCTTTACATTAAAACAATATCTGACTCATACAAGCTACAAAGAGAGTGCTTATTTTTAATGTTGGTTGATAATTTATTTATGATAGCAACAATTTAGGTGGAGGATAGGGTTTCTAAAACTTGATTTACCTTAACATTTAAGTCCTTGATTCTGAAGAATATAAAATGATCTTAAAAATAAAATAATCACTTTAATTATTCTGCAAATAGAGCAGCACTGATCTATAAGAAGCATGAGTGTGTATGTTGGTAATTGTGGATATATACTGGTAATGCTGGAAAGCCAGTCCCATGGCTCCCTGAAGGTGAGCGAGACCGTGGTAGTCGGTGTAGACAAGGTCAAAGGGTAGCGGTCTCTGGATTGGACAACTGCCTCGGCCCGGAGCAGCACCTATCAGGCTAGACACACATCGTTCCACTAATTTACCTTCCTAATCATTGTACATGTAAACGTTATCATTTTGCTTCAGATGAAATCAACAGTCAGCAGCAGGGGGATCCAGTGGTAGTTGTCACCTGTGGAGTTGGCGCTGTGACGTGCTGAGGGTGACGTTGTGGCCCAGGATTGTCAGACAAGCGCTGAGGTCCGCCCATTGGACCAGCTCGCCCAAAGGACCCCCTCTCTCCACCATGGCTTCAAAACGCTGACCAGCACTCCCAGCCAGGGCACCGGGATACAGCAGCACCTACATGATGGAACGTTTCAAAGTCTAGATCAGACAAAAGGTATTTAGTAGAAGAGGCTACTCATTTCTTATTACAACTTCTATTTTGATTTTAAATTGACATATTTAAAGGCATGTCATGAAAACTTCCCCTCATGGGCTTAAAATGGTTTAAACTCAACATATCCCTCCCTAATTTTGTGACTGAGATCTCTGACTATGCTAATATGGCCCCGCCCTCACAGCTTGACTGCAGCTGAGGAGACTTTTCCAGCCACTGAGCTCCACCCATAGGTTGACGGGATTGGTTTCTAAGGTTTGTGACATCACAAACCCTAGTTGTCTGAACCTAGTTTTACATTTCAGACTGACATTGGTTCACTTTAGTGTTAATAGTACTTATTTCAAAGTATGTCTATTGTCAAATCATTGATAGACTTTTCCAGAGGGGGACTTTAAGCTCAAGGTTCTGTCGAAATCAAGTTCCAAAAAAGTGTATAATAAAGAACATAAGTAAAGTTGCATAAAATTCAAAGATGTTTAGCATCTATATTTTTACCATATTTTTTTACATAGTGATTTTAGCTTTTTCTTTAATAAAAACTAGATGACGCTCGACAGGACGACCTGCTGTTTATACCCTCACCCGACTTGCAACCGTCCTGTTGCTGCTCTGCCTCATCCTCACACCAGCTTGTATCCAGCGCTCAGACATCCTCTCCACTCTGGACCTGATGAAGTTTAATGCAGGTCCACTGGTGCTGTTGCCGATGACCTCGGTCAGTTGGCTCAGAGACGTACGTACCGCAGCCTGTGTACAATCAGAATGTGAATCCCAAAATTTAAAATGTCTTTTTAACATAATGCACATTTTATTTAAGTATAAAGCTGCACTGCTCAAGGTTGAAAGTTCACGGCATGTTACAACTCTTGCTTCACCCAATCAGTTTTATCACAGTGAGTAAAAGCTCATACAAGCCAATGAATCTGAGAAGATGCAAGTCATATAGATTAACATTCCAGAGAACGATGCTTTTTGTCATGTATGACCTACGATTAAAGGTTTATAAAATCGAATGTGTTTTTGTAGACTAGACCACGGTACAGATGAACTTGATGTGATTGTACCTTCTCTGGATTGGAGGGAGGTTTCCTGTGCCATGGCAGCGCTGAGTGGTTCCTTCCAAAACGCGGAGGACAAAAATCTTCTATTTGGCTGAGGTAAGTCAAGATGGAGCAGGTTGTGCCATCCACCCCATAGAAAGCGTAGCATGGGTCTGACTGCCAGCGTACCTGCAGGAACTACCAAACAGATGTTTAATGACACGAATACAGTCATGCAGACAGAAATATTAACTACATGCTATATTTTATTAAACTGTATTTCCAATTTTAATCATCTGCCTACTAATTCCAGAAATGTCTGTCTGTCTGTATGTGGAGAACCATTCATCTTATCGACTTCACACTTGACATGTATATATATGGCCAGAGGAAGTAAAGTGCTTCGGATAAACAGCAGTGGTCACAAACTGGGTCAAACCTCAAGTCAAAATCGCTGCCAAAACATTTTGATGATTGGATTTTTTTTTTCCTGCTACACAGGAGTGATTATATGTAGCAGTTGCTCTCGAAGTAAAAGCACAAAGTTTGTTTCGTTGTTAAAATGCTTGAAATTGACCTGAATTACAGAGCTTTTATTTTGAAAAGTTGTGAACTTAGGTCTGAAGATCGTGTTGATTATATAAGAAACCTCTGAAATCATTCAAACTTATATATAAACCACAACAGTCAACAATCAAAAAACAAATTCAGTCTAATTTTATGAAAAGCATTGACTATTAAATCGTCATTGCAGGTAAACCAGGTGGGATGAACAAAAGGTTTTCTAACTTCACTCTACACCATAGGCTGGGTGCACACAGCCATTAAGGTCATGCTACCACAAATATTTTCACTTTCTCACCTCCACTTTTTCGACACAGACCGGATACGCAGCATCCATTGGCACCTCACACTCACTGGGCCCTGTGGGTAAGACATGAGCCGTCACTCAGCTTTTTTTTCAGAGGCCATAGATGCGTCATTACGCCACAGTCCCGGCTTTAGTAACAAAAACAACATTGTAGAGTCGACTCTGGGTAATGAAGAATAGTGGATAATGACTCTTATATACAATCTCTCAACTGTAACGCACACAGTGAACAGCAGCCACCAGAGTAGAGTGTGTTCTCAGAGGCCATTTCCCGTAAAGCCCCCCCACCATCTCTTGCAAATGTCAATCAACTGCTGAACACACACACACACCTGACCCACCTGCCTCCTACCAAACATTCCCCTTTTACAATGCGAGCGTTTGCCAACATACACAGCCCTGAACGGTGTAAAACAACCTAGTAAAAATGAAAAGAGAGGGGAAAAACAAAAAAGATAAGAAAACCTGCAGGAATAGCTGAGGTGTGAAAGACCGAAAATGGTGATATGCTATAGGAGAGCGGCAAAATAGAAAAAGAAAAAGTCCTGCAAAAACAAGAGTACGAACAGACAAGTTGGTGAAAGGACTCCTGGGTAATTCAGGCCTATTTTATGGTGTGAGGTAATGTGAGAGGGAGGAGGGTGAGGGGTGAGCAGGCTGGCGATGGAGGAAGTGTGTGTTTGTGTGCATGCGGGTGGCATGGGTGTGTGTGTGTGTGTGTGTGTGTGTCTGCGTGTGTGTGAGACACCCTCTGTAACCCACCTCTCACCTGACACCTCACAGGAGGGTCGCAGTGTAGATGTAAACTTTTGGGACTTGTTAAATCTCTATTCAAGGACTCCATCCCCCATAACCACCTGCACCCACTGGCCTTTAACCCCCCACACACCCTCCACCATCACAGCTTGTTAATTTCACTGTGCGGTTAACCTCTATTGAGTCTACCAACTGTGCGTTTGGCTCCGAGCCTGTCCAATTATCGAAGGTGCGTACAGGGAGAGTGTATTTATTTGGTGTAGCCACAACATTGACGCATGTTATAACTGGAACAAACCGTGAAAATGCTGTTTTACTTTGGACAATGACGTGCTTTTGGTGAGGTAAACCGTCAAATGAAAGCTAAATGCGAGATTTGTGTGTAATAGATGTAATACACGTCTTATCTATCTAAATTCAAATTCAAAAATACAAACCTGTCTCTTTATATCCCCATCCAGAGAAAACGGTCCCTTATCCTTTTATTATAAAGCATCATGGTGTTCATGCATCATGCAGACAGACCCATAGACACATCATTATCTGAGTAGATTTCTGAGTGGAAAAAAGCTCTATCTTGCAATGTAAAAATAATAATTCCTAAATCTGCCCCCTGATCCGGAGCCACACCAAAATGTTATTTCCTGGCTTATCCTGCATCCTTCCACCAATTTTAGTGATAATCCCTCTTGTAGTTTTTGCCTAATCCTGCGAACAAACAAACAAACACCAGTGAAAACATAACCTCTCTGATGGTTTGACTCCTCCCAGACAAGTCAAACCGTTAAAACCTCCCCAAGTTAAGATGAATAAAACCCATCAATGGAGACAAACTACATGTGACAAAAGTCTTTACCTCTCTGTGCTCTGAGGTCATCATGCGGCGCTGGAGTGTTCGAGCGACGGTGATGCTGGTGACTCCGGCCGAGCTGATCGAGCTTCTGGGACACTCGCATGAGCTCCTTCTCCACCAAGCGGGCCAGGCCGTGCTGGTCCTGTCTGAAGCTGCAAAGCGCACGCATTTATTCGACCTCTAACCAACACTGTATTTGTAAAGATCAGTAAACAGTGAGGTGCTGTTGAAAAACCTCTGCAGTATCACACTGAGGTCCTCTCTGCTCAGCTGGGTCACATCTCTCTCTCTGCTCAGCCTCTGCACCTGAGTGCTCAGGGCCTCCAACCGCAGAGCCAGTCTACGAACACCGAGACTCCGCTGACCTGCAGAGAATCAGAATCGGGTTGTATTGCCAAGCAGGTTCACACTTAGATGAATTTGCTGTAGGTGTATTTGTACAAGTATAAAAATAAAAAATAAATAAGATTAGGAAACAAAATTAAATATAAAAATTGCTATAAGCACCAGGGGATGGATTGTGCAATGTACAGTTAGTCGGTTAGTTAGGTCGAGTCCATACAATACATTATATGTGACTCTATACAACGGGGATATGTGCAGGATCACGCTCCCCTCATCCCAATGTTTAGGTATAAACACAGTGTATTAAGTCATATAGCAAATCTCCTAAAAAGGAAATCTTGTTCTGTATAACATGAAATAGCTGTGTTATGTAACACTGTTTTCTTAACTCTGTGTCCTGCAAATGAAGCAGTAATTATGGTCACGTGTATTTTCCATATTCAGTGTCGGGCGGTAATGTCAGTGGATAATTTTTACACGGAGACACATTTTCCACAAGACAAATATAGGTTTATGACGGATAAAGATGGAAATCAGTCATTATTTTTTAAACTAAAATATTTAAATTGTAACTAGAGCTCTATGGTCCTCTCACATTAAACCACACACACACACACACCAGGGTTTGAACTCTTAAACATACACTGTAGGAATATATTTTTGGAAAAAGTTCCACAGACACCTTACGATTGAGGGTAAGGCAAATTGCTGACCTCACATGCAGTGGAGATGAATTTACAGGCCAAATTGGAGTCAAACTTCAACATGTTCTCCACAATACAGATACAAATATCCATCAACGCCCAACTGTGTGTGTGTGTGTGTGTGTGTGTGTGTGTGTGTGTGTGTGTGTGTGTGTGTGTGTGTGCGTGTGTGTGTTACCCTGCTCCTCTGGTGACCTCCCAGCAGGTTCATCCTTGGTCATCTCATGTGGCACCCAGAGGCTCTGCAGCAGCAATGTGAGAGCTGACAGGCACAGACAGAGCACCAGGCAACCACTAGAGGGCGCAATACACAGTGAAGCCTCATCAATGATACAGCAAACAGCTTTCAGAACGTCAGTGGTTGTCGGTCTGTTTCCCTATTCTGGCTGACGTGACCTCCACAGCATGACCTCAAGTATCCCTGCACTGAAACATCTGTCTTCTCCCACATCTGTTTATTTTTAACTTTTATTTGATGCAAACTTTAAGATGGCATTTGTAATGTTATTTCAACAATTTCCCCTTTACGATAAGGCATATCTTATCTCTCAATAGGTACATTTAATTCAAGTCCTTAACAATATATTCCTTAATTTAAGTCCTTTTGACAATGTATCCCTTACTTTAAGAAAGTTCTTAATTAACTAAAGTCTTCCCACATACACCCTTGCAAAATGAAGAACTACCACAATCTTCCTAGATAGATAGATGGGTGGATGGATGGATGGATGGATGGATGGATGGATAGATAGATATACAATACAATCCCAACTGTGCCCAATTTTATGGCTCATATTCATTAAATAAACACAGATAATCTAGAAGACAACTTCACATGTCAATGTTATAGTTCTTAGGAAGATTTATTAGCCAAATATTGGATATAAAATGACACTTTTCAATAATTTGTGTCATACCCAAACAGTTAAATCTTGTTTTAATGTCACAGAATTGATTTTCAGAGCAGAATTAATGCAATAAAAAACGTACAGCCTGACTCCAGCCTCTCACCAAACAAGATCTGGAGAATTTAACTTTTCCATGACTTCAAGCGAGGTGACCAAAGTGTGTCAAAACAAATAAGTGAAGCGTGTGTCCACTCGCTGCTCACTTGGGCGCACCCCCTCGGTTTAACAAGGGCAGAGAGAGCGATCACTTCACTTTCATCAGGCCTGTAAACGCACCAGCCCCCAACTAGACAAACACGGTGGAGCCGAGCACAAGCACATACACGAACAGCTTCACTGCTCCCATAGAGCCTGTAAAGCTCCACATTCACATCCAGACAAATGATTTCCATTCAGTTCTCTTTCTGTCAAAGTTGTCAGAGCACACATCACGACATCACACGCATGTGCTGGAGGGTATTTACAAGAGAGAAGAAGAATGACTGTAAAAAGCACAGGAGGAATCATAATAAACCAGATATTTGGCCTCATATCTGCTCCAGGTGATACATGACCCAAGTCAAAAGGAAAAGGCACGATTATGAAGTTACTTTCTACTGAACATCTCTACTGTAACTGTTCTGTTGTGTCTTCATCATGAGTCTTACCTGCGTGGCCGTAGTGCAACACGCATGGCCCTCTGTTTACAGGTTGTTGGATTCCACTGTCAAGACAAGCACATTAACAGGAAGTGCACCATTCATACATGTATAGTTGCGTCTTGCACTGCGAAAAATGATTATCATTTATTCATTGATTTAGTCATTCATTCGTTCATTCTGTTTTTGCGGTCCACATAAACAATTTCCCCCAAGAAATTTCATACTAAGTTAACACAGAGTAAATAAAAAAGGAAACTATAATATTTTGACCAATCTGTTATTCTGCATCAGTGTGGGACAGATACACAGATGTTTCAAAGCAAACCAGCACACACACACAGAAACACACACATCCTCACCTCCTTGCCTCTCCATCCCAACCCACTGGCAGTCACCAGGCCTGTTGTCAAAACACACAAACTCTGTGAAGATAAAGTTGGTGGCCGGGAAGTACCCTGCCTCTTTTTTTGTCTCTCTTTTCGTTCTCTTTTCCCTCCTTCTTCCGGCCGCGTCTTTTCTCTGTTCCAGCGCATATGGTTAGGCATCCTGCGGTTGTCAAGGTAACCTGACTCCCCTTAAAAAGAAAACAATACCCTGAGTGCTGCTCGGGCCTTTCACGTACACAATGGAGCCCACGCTATTGGGTGACGCAGTTTCTTTCAGTCGCGCTGGCTAGACTTAAGCCTTGTGTTTGAATCTATACTCCAGAGGGGAGCTCATTTAAATAGCTCAAATGGTGCAGATCTTTGGATACACAACACAGTTTAATGACAGTGTAATGCAGACAATAGACTTAAGGAAATACCCAGAGGAAAGTGTATAAATATCAATTACAGAGTAAGATGTTATAAGGACTTAAGGAGTTCTAACACCTTACTTACTTCAAACAGGAATTGATTTATTTATTTGGAGGTTCCGTTCTAGTTCAAAACGAGAGAAGCTTTATGTGAAGTTGTTTAAAGGTTATATAACACATTTTAAAGTAAAGATATGCGTCATTGACTCTTCATAGATAATATTATTTGTCTCATTACTCAAAAAATGTATTCAGTCAATCATGCATGAAGAGGAAAGGTCAAAAGTGTAAATGCCTGAAGAGGGCGCCATAGTACCAAGACGACGTTGTTGTTGTAGGCCAGAACATAATACATTGTCTCAAGACACTTATTAGTGACCTTACAGAGAAACCCAACAGTTCCTACTATGAGCAAGTACTTTGTGACTGTGGAGGAATACATATAAAATATTTTAAGCAGTGTCAGATCTGAAGTCAGGGATACCTGCAGAGAGAGAGAGAGAGACAGAGAGAGAGAGAGAGAGAGAGAGAGAGAGAGAGAGAGAGAGAGAGAGAGAGAGAGAGAGAGAAAGAGACAGACAGAGAGAGAGAGACAGAGAGAGAGAGAGAGAGACAGAGAGAGAGAGAGAAAGAGAGAGAGACAGACAGACAGAGAGAGAGACAGAGAGAGACAGAGAGAGAGAGAGAGAGAGAGAGAGAGAGAGAGAGAGAGAGAGAGAGAGAGAGAGAGAGAGAGAGAGAGAGAGAGAGAGAGTGCTCAGTGTATGATGGGAGTTCCCCCAGCAGTCCGAGCCTGTAGCAGCATAACTACAAGTCTGTATTTAGGGTATGATGTGATCTATTGGGATAATAGGAAGCTGTGAGCTCTTTATTATACGATTGTGCTTCATGACTAAGGGATTTGTAAGTGAGGAGAAAGAATTTTTTATTGTTACGACTACTACTTGCCACACGGACGTATAGATTAGAGCTGCTTACGTACCCGTAAAGACCGCCTTCAGGTGACGGACAGTTCCTCAAACCAAGTGAACTGTATTCTGAAATATACAGAAAAAGATTGATTATATTAAGATACCATTATTAGTATTGTGATCTATTTGAAGTTTGCCTCTAAAAAGGGTGATCGTGTTGACCAAGGACCACAGATCACAGTTGCAAACAGCAGGCTGAACATTTCAGCACCACTTAACTAACTAACAACATACCATTTACATAGAGATGCAGGAGAGCAGGGCACCTGTGTGACTTGGGGACTTGGATTAGCCTCGATCAGCTGACACATAGATCATTCAAAGAGGGAACGCGTCCATTTCTTTCAAAGTAGACCCGTACAATCAGCTGCTGATTTAAAGATTTATATCCCTCAGCGTCTCTTGCCACAACAAGTAAGACAGCCTCAGCACTGACCCCTGGTTGACTGACTAAGTCATTTGAGGTAAGCCAGATGAGCGGAGGTTTTCCAGGGAGGAAGCCAGGTCGAACACAGGGAGGAAAACACTGATCAGACCACAGGAAGTCGCTCCTTCTACCTGCTGTTTGCTCATCTCCCATTTGTGAATGGGAGCTTTACTTGATTCTAGATCTGCAACCAAATGTAACTTACATTCTTAATTAATCTCTTAATTTATGAATGAATTAATCTTATGATTTAAGATAAAACACTGCATCATATATTTTTCCTTACTTTTTCTGAATACTTGATTTACAGTGAAATACAGAACCCCCCCTCAATTTCTGAAATTTGAGAAACACAGGAATTAAAAAAAAAAATGAAACTGGCGTTTGACTGATTAATTGATTATGAAAATCGTCATTCATTTGTTTTGGAGTTTGCATTTATTACCTTCACCAAAGAGCTTATGTCCGTTTGTTTTGTTTGTTCGTAAGCAAGATTGCAAAAAAACAACTGAATAGATTTCCACAAAACCTGGTGCAAGGATGCAGTATGGATCATGAAAAGAACCAGTTGTTTTTTATGCGGATCCAGTATCTCTTTTTTTTCACTTCACCATTTTCCAAGGAAATAATAAAATAAAGAAATGTATTTTCACACATTTTATGGTCCATGGGTGACCAACTCTATCCCCACAGCCACCACAGAAAATAGAAATCCACACTCACTTTGCCTGCCCACATTATAACTCAGGATTTCTTGTAGATTTATAAGAATGAAAACCTGCTCCTACTTGCACATTACTGACAGGCGATCATGATGCTCACCGGACTAGCCCTGTGTTCCAGGTCCTGGTTCTGTTATAAAATAATTGCTGTCTTACCGATACGTGTGTATGTAAACAGGTGTGTGTGTACACCTCAGTGCATACGTGCACAAGTGTGCGCATGTGTGAGTACATGTGAGCTCAGGAGGGGTGGGAGGGAAGTCGAGGCCGGGCTGGTGGTTGGTCACTGTACTGATGTCACGCAGTGTGTGGGAGCGGAAGGATTTGATGAGCATAAACCTTCATAAGCTAGGACCTCAAGGCTTACTGGCTTTACACCCATCTGTCCCTCTGTCACACACACACGCGCTGACCATCCCTCATGCTCACTCGCATTTCATCATCACAGTCAAATATGCACACACTTATACACAAAATGTCAGCCTGTACTTTGCAAGCGTACATCTTGATCCGTTTTCAGGTTTTGCACGAGTATGACATCCTCATAATGATGTGGTGTTCCTGCAGCATTAGGACGCTCCACGTCATGTGACACAGCAGCTGCCATCTTTCCTGCACACTTCTGTGCCAAATACACCAGCACAGGTTGCGTGATGTACACTCAATTGGTTGCGGTCGCCATTTTGGCTCTGTGAAACTCATCTTCAAATGACATCTCATGTTCTCGATGTGTTGTGAGTCCATCTGCAGGTGCCGAGTTCAATCTCAGAAAGACCAGTGTGGACTTTGCTCGTTATTCAACAGATATGACCACCACAGTTATTTCTGAGATGTGGATGGATTTGTCTTGTAGTATTTTGTGTTGGGCAACTAACTCCAGCTTCTATTAAAGGCTGATAAACGGTCAGCTGAGGAACATCTGCGTGTAACCAACTCTTGTTTCAGGGTTTTATTATGTAAACTTACAATAGATGGTTCCTCAAGTGTAATAAAAGTGGTACAGTTTGAGATTAGAGAAGGAGGAGAATAGAACAAATGGGACAAGCAAAGAAACTTTAGCAACAGCTACACTTTCAGATGTCACTATTGAAAAATGTTCTGATGTCACGCACTTTGCAGCCAAGGCTTGATTCTCCTCCACTATCCCAGACGAGGACATGAAAAACATCAGGCGTGTTCAGGAAAAACAACATTTTACTGGAAGGCAATGGCGGCTCCACGATTCAATTATCAGTAATAACTGTCATGTGTTGGGCAGTTGTTTTGGTGGCCGCTTTGAGCAGCTGGACAAAGGCGACGTTGTTGCCCTCGCTCCAGCACTTACTGTCCTGTCCCGGTACCATCACTCGATTGGCAGAGCGAGACTGCAAGTAAACAAGACAAATGGGATGCTGTGATCTGCCGTGCAGCCTCTTCATGGTCACAGCAGTGTAGCATAACCTTATAGAGGAAAGCCTTAGAAATGAATGGGTTAGTTTGCTTTGGTGTAAAATAAGACATGAACATACTGCTGGTTTTAATATTTTGTGGTGCTCTGATATCTCACTGTGGATGTCTGTAGGTGAAATAAGAAGCTGATATCAACACAGAGAGTATGAAATAACATTGTGTAACAATTCACATTTCCATAACCATCAAACTTGACACTGACGGTCTCGAAAGTCCTTGAGCGGTTTTCTGAAGAGCGTGTGACTTCTCCCACTTTTGTGAATGAGCCAGGTAAGTGGTTGTAAATTTATTTTCCTTTTTATTGGCAGCCAGAGGGTTTTTTTTTACAAAAGACAATTATAAGTGTTTTACTTGCTGCCTGTCTTTACAGTTAGATATCACAACGAAAACAGTTGCATATTTCTTTGTTTGGTACGAACCTTAACTGTGAATCACACACAATGAAACAACACAACTGCGAGGAATCGTAGAATTTAAATTGTGCACCTCTCATGTGAAAACGTTGTCTGATGGGTCAAAATAACTACAAACAGGCAAATTTATTTGAGATACATTTGACGAACTACTTCGAAGCTTCAGTGAAGCGGTGCACTTTGCATCCAGATGTGAGTTACAGGTACGGGTGCGGGTGAGGGTCACATCTGGACCCTTTCCTGTGCTGGGCGTGGTGATGGGCGTGGTCTCCAGGGTCTGTGGCTGCAGCTGGACGCGGGGCAGAGGCCAGTGCGCATGCCCGAGACCTTGCAACATGAATGCGGCTTCACGTCTCAAGACATCTCGCGTCCAGGTAAGAGAAATCCCTCGCTGTGTTTGCGGAGCGCTGCTTTTCCACCTGTCAGTCTGCGGTGGAGGGCCAGTAGAGGTCGTGTCTTGCTGTTCCCGGTTGTGGTTCCTGTGTTTTAAATGCATAATGTCTCATTATTAAAGCTGAAATCAGTGACTAACTCCCGCAGAACACGTCCTACATTCATGTGCGGTTGGTAACGTGTATGCTAGCTGGTGCAGCGCTGTTAGCTTGGCTGTGTTTTACTGTTTATTTACCTGTCGTGTCCTCTTAGTGTATTTTCATGTTCGCCTGGTCCTCTAGTTTTCTGCCGGAGGTCTCGTTAGCGCCTGGCGCTCACTGACAGGAGCAGCCCGCGGCTAGCTAACGTTAGCAATGCTAACTTGGCAGATTTAGTGCTGAATGCAGTTTCCGCCGCTGTCATCTGGGCTGCTCGTTAACGTGTTAATGGACTGTTTAAGCAGATCCGCTTGCATGTGAAATCAGTCCGGTGTGTGTTGACTCAGCTGCACCTGCAAACTCTGCGCTGTTACCTGAGGCGACGCGTTAGCCTCCTGTGTGCTAATGTCTGCATCTGCTCATCAGATCAAACTGCAATCCTTCATTCAGCTGCTGCTGCCTTGTCTGAAGCTGTCCAGTCTGCAGAGGCACTAGGGCAACATAAGAGATGAGATCCACTTCAAGATAAGGTCCATCTCCAGGGAAGTTCACTTGTGACAGCAGCAGATTGTCCAGAACCGAGCAGAACCTGGCTCAAATATAATAATAAATAATCTAATAAAATGCAGAGTATATGTAGATGATCTACACATTTCACCACAGATGGGATATTGTAAGTAGAGAACAATACAGGGTGATAGCACAAGGATGTATAGGAAGTATAAAAATGGTGTATATACACACACACACACACACACACACACACACACAGCGTGGAGAGACGATAGTATACAATATGATATGAATATTAAAAATGTAGTCAGTTTCATTTTCCGGCCAGTACCCTCAATGTACTTCAATGTAATATTTTAAATGAATGATGCATCCTTACAGTCTATTCGGTGCACCTATACTGTCGGTATACTGTAGTGAAGACCTAAATACGTGTGCATTTGCCACATTAGCTAAGTAGGCTAAACTCATTTTAGGATAAACTTGCATTACCCTTGAGGAGCCATGGTTGTAGGCTTCCTCTTGGATGCACAGCTGCTGCTGGGATGTGGCTATGCTGTGCGATCCACAGATCGGCTGAGCATTACTGCAAATTGTCTTCATGAGAGAAGTTGTCCTGAGGTTTAAGGACTGGCCAGTTCTATGGTAACTATGGTAGTTGAGATATTATCATTATATATATTGGCTTAACTTGGTAAGTTGTCTGAGATGTCGGGGTGGCCTGCTAATTTTCTTTTGTCTGGTCTTAATCGAATCTGCCTCAGGCCACTTACATCCACTGTCAATGATAGAATAAACATTTATATAAACATACTCTCTAAGTAGGATAGTCTCGCTGTAGATTCACCATAACCGCATGAATTTGTACGTGCCCTCTTCCATGTGACTCGGAGGGCGTTGTGTAATGGTCTGAGGATTTTATGACTATTTTCAGTATATAGCAAATGATCTTTGGACGTGCATCTTCTCGTGACTTGTCGAGAAACAATGTGAAATTATTTAATGATTGTACGACTACCACTCTATGTGAATTGCACACGGCAAATAATCACAGGAAATGCTTCTCCATGTATCTTGTGGATAAGTACTGTGATTACTGCATAATAGTGGCGCTTTCTTTAGTATCTAACTCTGCATGGATAATTGAATCTGTTCGAGAAATATTTGTGCATCAGAGGTCATCTGAAGTCGTTTTGTGTCCGTCATAAGGCAACACTAAGATAGTCTTGCCATGCATTCCATTCAGGCTACTGATTTATTTGATTTGGTTTTCACTTGAAATGTATGAAATGCAAGATGCTTTTTTTCAGATCAGAAGATCTTTTCTGCATCGTTAATCTGATAAGTGAAATTGGCTAATGTTGTTTTACAGTAGAGATTTACTGTGTCCGCTCTGTGTCACATCTTTTCCTGAATCCTTTCAAATCACCTTCAATGGAATAAATATGTATACAAATGTATTTTTATCATTTTAACAAGACTCATGAACAATGACAACGCAATTATGACAATACACATTCATTTTGTAATTTTCCCCTTTGTGTTTTTCAGTAACCAGCATGGGCAGTGAAGAGGAATAAACTAGTTATCTGCTGTGTGGAGGACAGAAGGTTTTTTAAAACCCCAGCGTGACTCCTCTCTCTTCACACTCTGCCAGTCCAGCAAGTTTCCAGCACCATGGCTGAAGAAGACTATGGCAGCTTTGTGGACTGGAACCAAATGGGGGATCTGGCCAAGAGTGGCGGGCCCACCAAGGTAGACTGCAAAGACCTGAAAGAGTTCAAGCAGATGGCCCGCCAGGGTTACTGGGCCAAAAACCATAAACTACGGGCACAAGTCTACCAGCAGCTTATCAAAGATATTCCCTGTCGTACAGTCACCCCTGATGCAGAAGTGTATCGTGACATCATGGGAAACTCAGCCACTAAGAAACCTTCCTCCCACATCCCACTACCAGAGTTTGTGGATGGTATTCCTTTGCCAAGGTACTGCTTGAAGCCAGAGGCAGTAGCCTCAGCTCATCAGATTATCAATTGCCTGGCTGGACAGTTTCCAGATATCTCCCACTGCCCGTCACTTCCGGCTGTTACTTCTTTGCTCCTTCACTTCAGCGTGGACGAGGCTCAGTGTTTTGAGCACGTCAGCCGCATGCTGGCCTGCAACGAGCCAGGCAAGCGGCTGCTCGACCAGACTTTCCTGGCCTACGAGTCGGGATGCATGACGTTTGGTGACCTGGCCAACAAGTACTGCACAGCCGCCCACAAATTAGTTATAGCCACAGCCCAGGATGTGCTGGAAGTCTACTCAGACTGGCAACGCTGGGTGCTCGGAGACCTGCCTTTCAGCCATGTTGTCCGGGTGCTGGACGTCTACCTAGTGGAGGGCTACAAGATTCTCTACCGTGTGGCTATAGCTTTGCTCAAGTTCTACTGTAAGCACAAAGCGGGAGCCCAAGGGGGCCAGAGCAACCAGCAGGATTCAAGCAAAGTCAGGGCGGACATTCAGGCTTTCATCAAGGGCATTGCCTCCACCATCACACCTGAGAAGCTGCTAGAGAAAGCCTTCTCCATCCGACTGTTTAGCCGCAAGGAGATCACTCTGCTGCAGCTCACAAATGAAAAGTCCTTGCAGCAGAAGGGAATCACTGTCAAACAGAAGCGGTATAGTCAATAATAGTTATTTTTACAAAGTGAATTGTGAGCATTAGTGACATTGTATCCATCACATGTAAACTAAATCACACTACCATACACGGCCAAGAATCATAGTCATCTAAATAAGACTTATAAAAATGAAAATTATATTATATTATATATATGTCTATTACTCAGGTGAATGACATTGAACTTAACTAAATGCAGTTCCTGGACTATTGATTTAGACCATTTAGACTCTTTTTATACTATATACTATGAGATGAATATGATTTCATTTTTTTCAACATTTCATTTTCAATGTTTGCATTCATATTTTTCTTTTAAGCTTCTTACTCCTGCATGCTTTGGAGAATGGTTGAAGTTGCCCTTGCATCCTTGTTTAACATCATGTTTCTGTTTCCATTTTGTTTGGTCTGTTCTGCACTTTTCCATCCACCACCTTGTCTCCTCTGCGCTCCACTCCTGTGTTCACTGCTTTGGTTCATTTACAGTTCTAGGTGGGTCCTCTTCTCTATGCTCCTCTCCAGATCTATTTCTAATTTTGCCAACTAGTCACTAACTCTCAAAATCAGTATGGTTAGTGTCAGTAGACTCTTACATGTCTGCCATAAATACATTCACACCATCATCTGCTTCAAAAGATTTTCAAAGGTTTATGCAGGACCAACCATTGGCTCTTTCTCTCAGTCGCTACCTCTTCATCTCCCTGTGTCTGTATGTTTGTGGCGTCTCCAGGCGGAACGTGCAGCTGGCCCTTAACCCAGACACCTTCTCCTCTGAGATCGTCAGCGCCAAGGAAATGCGAGACATCTGGTCGTGGATCCCTGAGCGCTTTGCCCTGTGTCAACCACAACTCGTCTTCACCACCTCCACCCATGGTTGCAGCCTGAACAGGTACCATCTCCAAGGCTGACCTCAATACAATCAATCCAGCTTTTGGCTACTGCTCTCAACTTACATCTCAGGCCCTGTTAAGCATTTTGTGTCTTTGAATTTGAAACAAATGTGATCACAAAAGCAAAGCTGTGAACCAAAACAACAAACACCAAAAGCAAAAAAAGTTGTAACTTGGATTAGAAACTGTAAATAAGGAAAATGTGCAGAGACTACTGTGCTTTCTTCATTGTCTATTTATATTAGACAGAGGCAGCTTAATAAAGATCTTTTGATTTGCTTTGGGGAATTTCCCCTTCAATTACAAAAACAGAAAAACTCAAGTTTTTTGTTTTGTATAACTTTCAAATAGATCTCTTCATTTTCATTGCACAGAGAGGGTGCACACAAATTAGTAGGTACACTCAAATACAAACTGTACTAATCTAAGTGCCAGTATAACACATAACATATGTACCTTAGTATAACAGAACACATATTTAATTTCACCTTCCTCTTAGCCACTTCCTCTTTTTACAGAAGTGAATCTGTATGATCTGAAGAACATGTCTCTTTTTTTTTTACGTTTGTTCATCAAATAGGTTTTGTCTTTGGATTCAGTTTGAGGAATTGCTTTCACTGAGTTGCAATGAATTACACGCTCACATTTCCCTCCAGATTCTACTCACATTGTGAAGGCTACGAACCCACTCTGCTCCTCATTCGGACCACCGATGGAGATGTGAGTAATACACACATTATTATTATTATTATTATTAATAATAACAAAGACACTGACATGGGATATGATAACACCCTGATGTCATCACACCAGATATTTGTGTGAATATTGATTCAGCTCAGATCAATAAGCCATCTTCATATTAAGGTTTTGTCCCTTGTTATTACAGACAGCAAAATGTTAATTTGAATGTCTACATGTTCTCAACCATGGTTGGGACAGAATTACTGAACCTCAGTTAAAACAAAACAGAGTTGGTGTCACTCTCATGGACTTGTTTCTGTCTCAGACACTTCCTGTTTCAGGTGCAACAGTTAAATGGGGAAACTGTTAGTAAATGGTTATTGGTTACTGCGGTCATATTCGACCAGTAAAATCCACCCTATTAAATCTATCCGTTGTGTGTGTGTGCAGTGTAATACACGCCCTTTGGTACTGACCTACATGCAGCCACTCAGTGTTTTTCATTTAATAAGTAGAAAGGTCCAGAGAAGCTTTCTGATTTTCAAAATATTTCTTGTCCTCTGTCAACGTGGATCAAAACTCCACTAACCTGCTAATCGTGTGCAATTTTAAAGTACCTTAGAAAATAAAGCCAATGCACATGATCAAATCCAACTGATTGATTCTATCCATGCTTATTCTTTTTCTTCCTTCAGGTATGTGGAGCCTTCCTATCCACAGACTGGGAGGAGCGGAAGAGAGGAGGCAACAAATTGAGTTTCTTTGGCACAGGGGAATGCTTCGTCTTTAGGGTCAGTTTATTTTACTATCTTGATTTGCGAGCTTGCATTCAGCAGGAAATAAATCCTTCCCTTTTTAAGGTGAATTGCAGGATGCTCTTAGTGATAATTTTTTTCTGAGCAGTAACACTTTTTAACCACCAGAGGGTACCATCCACTATGGTTTCTTGTGTTCTTGAGGTAGTGTCCCTGGCCCCAAGCAGCATCCAAGGCTCCCATTTGAAAAGCCTGCCTTGTGGGTCACAGTTCAGTGTACTGACTTTTCCTCGTCTCCCTCTGTAAAAACAGCCTCACATTAGGTTTTATTTGCTTTTGAAAGTGTGGCTTTGAGCTTTAGTTTTGGGTGAGACTGGATCTCCTTTAGTTACTTGTCTGTTTGTGTTGATGCACAGCAGTGGGCTGTCTGAGCCTGCACACCAGGAAACTCCATCATCTCACACACTAATACTTAAACAAACACACACATCGGAAACTCCTGTAATCTGATCCAGTCTGTATCTGACGGGGTCTTCACCTGACACCACACCTGACACACACAAGAGGCTGTCAGCAGGGACTCGTGTCCATCAGATGTGCGGTGGAGGGTTGGAGAGGGTGAGGAGGGATTTAGTGGCATATATTCTTTGTATTGATAAAATAGTAGCTAGGTTATTACACTAGTACCTCTTCTGATACTGTTAAGATAAGTATTTATTTTGTGACTACATTTGCAATACTATTTTATTACCTCCGTCAAGAAGGTTATGTTTTCATCAGTGTTAGGATTATGCAAAAACTACATCATCCAATTTCCATGAAATTTTGTGGAAGGGTGGATTATGATCCAAGGAAGAACCTAGTAAATGAACAGATTTTTTTTTACATGTCAAGATAGGGCCTTGGCAGAGGTACACACTCCCTGAGCACCCTTCTAGTTTAATGTGTGATGCCCTGGAGTGTAATTTGATGATGTCTGCCATCCAGAAGAAGTCACTACTTTGTTTCACTTGTTAGCTGAAGCCAGAGATTGAGCGCTACGAGTGGGTGGTGATCCGCCACCCGGAGCTGGCCTCCTCCATCAAGGTCCAGGGTGAAGACGTCACGGCGTCCTCTGAGGGCCAGAACTCTGAGAACAATAGCTTACAGCAGCCAGAGAAAGCTGCAGGAGATCTGTCGCCCTTCCTCTCCGCTCGCCACTTCAACCTTAACTCCAGGAATACTTCCATGTTCATGGCTGGAAACGTTGACTCCATCATCATAGGTGAGTGGATTGTTCCAGCATCTTATTATTGCTTATTGAGCATTTTGTGATGGTTACTGGCAGAATTTAGATAATTGGTGCTTTCACACACAACTTGTTTGTTCTGGACCTTCAGATTTCAGTGTTTAGTCCAAAACAAAATAACAGGTAAAGTCATCCAACAGACAAAAAGTGAGTCTGACCCAAACAGGTGGTCTCAGTCTTGATCCAACTTAACCATGGTTTTAAGTTGTTTGCCGTGTGAAATAGGACTGGATAGTTCTGGCTTTAGGACCAATTGCAGGAAGTTGAGACAGCATTAAAGAATAGAAGAAGAAAACGAAGTAGATGCAGGATAAGGGAATGCCCCAACTCGCAGGATAGCTTGCAGTCTTCCCCTCTGCGGTATAATGTTTGAACAATGAGGACATGCATCTGCCACATTCAAATTAGTATTGAGTACTGGTCCTGAAATTGGTGAGGCTGGTAGTAATATCATAATTATATTACAGAATTGACTAAAAAAAAATGAACTGGAACATCCATTTTTCCCATTCGAACGGGGAAAAAGTGGCAGCACACTGCCACCAGAGGCACGCCTGTCTACAAACCAATCAATGTCAAGTGCAAGTAGATGCAGCGCAAGTAGGTAATGATAACAGGACCGACATCTTTCTTACAAATGTCTTAAGTCCACTTGTCTAACCAACACCAACTGGATCAAATGTTTACAATGGGACAAAGGTATGAACCTCGGTTTGTACTTTCAGGTGTGAAAACGTCCTCGGTTACATAGTTGAGTTGAGGAGGATTTTTTTTCATTGGCGACTAAAACATTAATACAGTAAATGTTGGATTTTTAGCTTTTCCTTCCACTACATGTTGATGTAACAATGTACATGGTTGTTTTAGATTTAGATCATTAGTAGAAACACAGCATTTGTTCTCCGTTGCTTTTAACGTCCACATATTCTGTGCTCTTCTGTTTGACCAGGGGGAGGTGAAGGCAACGCTCTTTACATTGACTCAGAACTGAACCACGGGCGCACTGGCAGCTGCGCCACCTTTGACAACCCTCCCCTGTGTGCAGAGACCTTCCAAGTTTCACTGCTGGAAGTTTGGGGTTTCCAGGATGCCATGGCTTCATAATGCTGCACACACACACACACACACAATACACATTCATGTTGATCACGTAGGTGCATAAATCATGATTATGTCCAGCAGTATTTGAGGTGGAAAGCCCATATATGTAAACCGAACTACATCCGTCCTACAAATTCATATATGATTAAGTATTTTTTATTTATTATCGCAGCTAATCCAAATTCCACATGTAAAAAAATGTGATATATTTGTTTGGTTTTGTGTTTACTTTTGTATTTACAGATTTGTATTATTGTGTACTAATTGTTTTGTGTGCAGTCATATGAAGAAGGTGTTTAGATCAACTCTAGATAAAGGTTTATCTAGATGTTTTTTTAATGTCGGCTGTGTATTCATGTTGATGCTGAGCAACAATATTTTAATTTCTGAATGTAACTTCAGTACTTTTTGTTCTGTGGTTTAGCTCTTTCTGCCAAATTCACTTTCAGCTGTCTCTCAGTCCTTAAGAATATATCATTAACGAGATCATGATCAATTTACGAGAAAAAGTCAAGTCAGTAAATTTGATGATAAGTGTTTTTAAATGTTGAAACAATGCGATGTACTAAAGTTGTACCAGGGCAGCTTTTAGCCAAGTCGGGTTGCATTTCCCCACACGTTGATTCACTATCACTATGTGGGAGATCTTTTAAATGAATTAACATGGTACATGTTTGTGGATGTCAGTGGTGAGTTTGAGTGTTGCCATTTTGCACCATACGTGAAAGTTTTCGTTTGAATGAGTGTCAGTCTCTCCTTTGTATAGAGCAACAGTCTTTTTAAAAGTCAAGGTGTTATTGGTTTACAAGCAGTTAAGATAAATGCAGTTTGCTCATCCTTCTCCTCTTTTGACCCTTTTCCCTGTTACCTCCGTCCTCTTCCCTTGTGCAAATAGTAACAAAAGTCCAAATCTGTGCACTGTTGGAGTTATACAGCCTATTTGTATCTCTGTGTTCAAATATGTGCTCCAGTGAAACATCAATCGATGTGTTCTACATGTGAAAATACAGCAATACGCTTTCAGTAGAGTGACTCCATCTTTGTTTCATCGTCTCACTGTTGACTTATTTTTTTCTCTCGCATCTACCACATCTCTGTCGCTGCAGAGAGAGGGTTACATTTCTTCTGACTGTTGCAGAAATGTGCCAGATGCCTTTTCAGGTCAGCTGACCATGAATCTTACCGTCTAACCCTCTAATCCCCATCTTCTTGTGTTTTGCTCCACTCCAAGTAGTCACAGTTAGCTTATCTGGTGCCGAAATGGCTCGTCTATTTATATCTTAATACATAAATGATTTTTTTAATTACACATAATTTTTGAGATTTAGAAAGATTTAACATCCATTTATTAGATGAATGAAATGACAATGTGGCAAATGTCATAAGACCTATAGGGGTTAAAAACACTCTGTGACTACTGCATTACTCACACTCTTAAGCAGACCCTGACTATTTTAGTTTGAACGTCTGGGGCACGTCTCTTACTTTGTGGAAGCTGACAGCGAGCTGCATGAGTGGAAAATATTAAGCAGAAGTGAGTCAAATGCACAGAACAGGTACATCTATAAAGGCCGTCTGCTGTTAGTCGCCAGCTGTCTTACAGAACTCAATACACCCAAGTGATTACTTAAGAACACCCACGTCACAGACGCTGCATTTGTTATAAATCTGCGTCTATGCTAATACATCAAAGCTCTACAGCCAATTCATTTGCAGTGGGTGTGGCTCGGCTGGATGCATGTAAAGAAATGAAGTATCTTGGATCGCATAGTGCTGGAGTAATTCCCTGTTGCAGTGCAGTAAGTGGCATTGACTCCATCTTGCCAAGGCTGTGCTGTTCATTCAGGATTCACACTCAGCTTATCGCACATGCACTTCTATATTTAGCCGCTCCTTTGGGTGTTGGTCTGGCACATCTCCTGAAAACCACGCTTTCCAGCCTCAAGGAGTAAGATGCTTAAGTGTTTAACCTGACACTGAGGTGGGTGTGTGCCTGACCAGCCCCTACCCCTCGGACAACAAGGGGGCTGTGGACGGGGGGGTTAAGACGTAGACTACAAGGAGGAGCCTGACATATTGCCCGGATTCACTGACTGAATATTGCAATGTAGTGAAGGTTGTATCAGTCACTGGATTCATGTCACTAACCTGCCTTAAGGACTGAATCATAGATGTCCTGCAGAATTTATGATAATAAAGCAAAGGTGGGTTTTTAATATAGGATTTAAGATTTCCCACAATATTAATATATTTTTTTTAATGACTGGAAAATGTATTCTTCAATACATTAAGAAAGAAACTGTAACAGTCAAACCTAAGAGTATCTTAGCTCTGTGACATCCTTTCTTCATAAATCCTGTTATGTTCTGTGCACAGAGTGTACTTATTGGAACCACATAAGATCCACATTGTTCTCTTCAATAAATGATTCTATATGGAACATCTTCAGTATATTGATTGAATCATGTTCTGCTGAGAATTCATCATAGTTCCCCGTTTTCCTTCCTCAAGCGACGTCAGCAAAACCAACCTTCAAAATGTGGTCTGCTCTTATATCCTCTACTTATTACAACTCATTGATTTAATAACCACACAAGGACAAGGGCATCCACCTAATCATTTTACCCATCCACCCAAAACAAACAGGAAACAGCAATGTGTAGGTGCACAGGCTATGTTATTACTGCAAATGAGCTGGTTGCAAATGTCTGTTGAGTGTATGTCCCAGACAGGACCATCGCAACCCAGCATCAAAGGCTGCATTAAATATCCCTAAGGAGTCCTGGATCAATACACATTCAGTCAGAAGAGAAAGAGAAAATGAAGTGAAAATCACTTGTCTGTTTTTGCCCTTTTTGTTTTGAGAGCATCACTGCACACACACACACACACACACACACACACACACACACACACACACACACACACACCATCCCTGTTTCCATTCTTGTTGCATAATACAACCTTGCAGCTGGAGAGAGATGTTGGCCTGAGTAATGTGTCTGAAAGGATGGAGGCCTGTGATGCTGGTGTAGAAACTGCATCTTGACTGAAGAGGCTTCACAGGGATATGGGGGAGGGGTCCTTCCCTGGTGCTGACTGGCCTGGGTGATGCAGTGAGAGAGAGAGAGAGAGAGAGAGAGAGAGAGAGAGAGAGAGAGAGAGAGAGAGAGAGAGAGAGAGAGAGAGAGAGAGAGAGAGAGAGAGAGAGAGAGAGAGAGAGCAGGATGGATGGAGGAGGAAGAGGAGGAGGAGGAGGATGCATGGGGATGGCAGGAGCTCTCCCTCTCTGCATGCATGCTCCCCCCCACGGTGTCCTATAGCTCTCTCCAACCCCTCCTCTGTGGATCTCCCACCCTGCACTTGCTGGGAGCTGTACAGTGGGATGGGGGGGGGGGGGGGGGGGTGATTCTCGTCTCCCTACCCCCACCACACACACACACACACACACCCGACCGTACACACTCAGGCTCAAATTCTCTCACTCACTGCAGCATCACATCACAGCTGGCTGTGAAGCGCCACATGCTGCATGGTAGAGTCCTGGTGCAAAAATGCAGAAATGTAATAAGCAACACCAGGAGTTTCAACATTTGGGGGATTTCACTTGAATCAACTCTCTTATATCATAAATCACACATAATTTAAAATTTGAACTTAATGCATTCCCGCATATCTTGATTTTCTTATAAATGAAGACAAACACATTTTCCCTCTTTGGATTTGTCTTATTTATCCCCATCGTTTGATCCCCTGCCTCTGAAGGGTGAATGCCTCAGTGTCAAAGGGAGAGCCCGCAGCGGAGCATACCAACTGGACGTCTGATAGGGGTGACCTTCAAAAACTAAAAAAGGAAATATGAACACAAATATGAAAAAACACTGCCCCTTGTGCACGCCTATTGTTTTATAAGTGCAGCGTGCGCGTAGGTATAATCAACGAGCCCTGTTGTGCTGTCTCCTCCCCACACACACACACACAGCCGATGATAGGTTTCCACCGTACGGCCGGTCAGGTGACTTTTTCCGCTTCGCCATTTTGTGCCGCTGCGCCGGGTATTTATCGGAAGAGTCGTGACTCGCTCGTTTACACTGTAAGGCGGCGTCAGACGGTTTCACTCCGCAACTCAAGACTGTGGCCTTCGATACCTTTTTACGCCAAGTGCGATTCTCCTCGGACCCGCCATTAACAGTTAATCTTTTGTACATTTAGTTTATATATTTTTTTTATACCGAGCGAGGAAGAATGGCGACCGAATCCCCCGCGTACTCTCCGTTCTTCGCAGTGATGGGTGCCTCTGCAGCCATGGTGTTCAGCGGTAATTATCACAACACGACCACCTCTCATGTCGGAGCTGTTTGTTAAATACAAAATGTCGCTGTGTGTAAACCCTCTGCTCATCCTCGCCGCTGCTCGTGCCTCGACTTGTCACCCACGGTGCCTCCATTGGAGCTGAACGCCACCCGCTAGCGCTGCTAAGGTTAACGTCGCGATGCTAATGTCGAGCTGTCATTTACTCAGACCCAGATGGCGATGCTAGCTACTTGTGGTTCACTTGTTATTTGCTAGTGTTTATTTAACATTCGATAATGGTTGTCAGTCTTTCTAGCTCACTGCCAGGCAGTGAAGACCACTCCAGGCTAGCTAGCTAGCTGATGACGACTCCATTAGTTAGCTTCGACTGTAGCGTAAGTCCCTTGTGCACAGGCTCAATGCTGTTTGAACGGAACTGATAAAACTGACTCGGTCGAAATGATCAAATTGTTCTGCCATGTTGTGATTACCGCGGTATCTGAAAGCTTTACGCTGTCGAAATGCCTCTTTTATCACCTCACAGCTAGCTGCGTGTTAGCTTGATGCACTTAGCAGATGAGTTGGGCTGAATTCCCACATTTTCTGCAAAATACCAACCACACTTCTGCATGCAGGGTTAATGGGGTTAACATCAAAAATCTGCTATTCTGCAATAATTGATTATCTGTAAAATCAGTGATGTGACATTGAGTCATCTCCTGATGAAAACTGTTTCTTTATACAACCTAAATGAAAACTGAAAACCAGGATCAGCTAGTCAACTTCCTTATTGTTCAAAGGAATGACACAAGGTCACATGACTATCACATGATGAGACTTCTGACTTGGAGTTGCCTTCTTGCTACTGGTCTGGAGTATTATTGATTAAAAACGCCAAAGTGATCAACTTGTGGCTCATTTTACAAACGATAAAGGATTTAACATCACTGTTATCAGAGTTCATAAATAGTAAATGGGAGGTGGCACAGAACTTGCACTTTGAGACTGGCTTCTTTCATAATAAGCCACACTGGTTTTATGGATCCGTTTCCTAGTTTTGTTCCTAGTCTTCCTTTATTTCAAGGTAGGCCTCACATCATGTGCCATTTGTGCACTGCAACCCAGGAAAAGCCTCCATCTGACTGGGTTCACTGGTGGGATGGATGCCGCTACAATGGGAAATCAATAAGCTACTAAATGACAGTTTTACAGTTTGACCCACTGTATCTCGAGGCCTTTTGGCAGAACTGGCTCATTCCTGGTGGAGAATTATACTTAAGTTTTCATCGAGGGACATGTCCACTGAATTGCAACACTATAGACATTGAAATATACTGTTTACAAAGAGCTATTTCATGACATAATGTGATCTTGGATCATGTCCCCACCTTTTCTTGAACTTGATCATGAATTCATAGATGCACACGCTTATTTAAGAGTGTTGGCAATGTTTTAACACATTTTATCATAAATAAAATTGTGCTATATGCCAATGAGAATATTTCAAGATGAAGATTTCAATTACACCTCTAAACGCAATATGCAACGTCTTTTACATTTTATTTGTAAGTATTAGAAATCACATTGTTGATTTTGAAACTTTACAGTACAATCAATGAGCAAATCTCATTCAGTTTTCATCTTCAACAAAGACAAGTTCACAACTCAGTATCTTTTATGTCCACCATTAGCATTCTGAAGTGCATCACATGAGTGCAGATGATTCATAGCGCCGCCAGACTCTTGGAAAG
Source organism: Verasper variegatus (assembly GCA_026259375.1). NCBI lineage: Eukaryota > Metazoa > Chordata > Actinopteri > Pleuronectiformes > Pleuronectidae > Verasper > Verasper variegatus. Next base: position 9,826,619 of record CM048057.1, read on the forward strand.
TCCTTAGCTGGTTGAATGATGGACATTCGGAAATTCAAACTGCTCTTTTTGGCATTTTTGCACTCAGCATGCCAGCTGCATGCTCCTCGTGGCTTAAAACATCTGGCGTTTTCTTTTATTATGACCAGCACAAAACCACACTTGTACAACACTGTTATCAGCATCTTTTATATGGATTATATTGTCAAAGACAAGCTCACAAATTTGTGAATAGAATTGATAAATTGGCCCCTTTAGTGCCTAGAAAAAGTCACAGATTTTTCATTCTCATTGATTTTTCACAACTCATTGAAAATGGGAACAGAAAGAAAAGCGTTGCATTTATATTTTTGTGGGAACATTTTGAGAAATCTGTCTTAATTCATCAAAATAAGGTATCACAGTTCACAATATAACAATCTTTGATTATAAAACTCTACGATTTTATGTTATCCAACAGTACCCCGCAGCTGGATGCCAAAGCCAGCCCTGTTCTTGTCAGCTCTGTTTTACTGTCTAGCGATGGGCAAGGGCAGCATGACGGTGGCGGCGTCCCCTGAGGTCAATAGTAGTACTGGTCTGCGGTGGTGAAGGAGTGACAGCTGGGGAATTAGCTAGTAAGGAAGGGATCATGCTGGCACAAAGAAGGGATGTAGTGGTGGGATGGATGGGGACACTTGATGATTCAGGTTTCAGCTTGTTAGGATCGATGTTACAGTGTGTTATGGAGTTACTGACACGCAGTTGTAGCTTGAGCTCCTGTAACGTCAGCCTGACACAAGCCGAGGGAGTATGACAGCGATTTAGAGAGTACTGCTGTCAGTCAATCAATGACACACTTAACATTCCTTATCCTGATAATGAGAGAAGGGTAATTTAAAGAAATGGGTTTGTTTTCTGGAGCAGACTGTAAGTTGCTGTGATCCTCTGGTGTCAGGTGATGCAGCATAGTTTTACCCGTCTGGTGACTGTTGTGTGGGCTGCCTTGGTTCAGAGCAGGTGACACTCACAAGGTGTTATAGCCCATCAACACTTCCATGATAGCTGTGCTGGAGTTTGTCTATTACCCTTCTCTGCCAGGAACAGTTAAAGTATATAGGAGCCATATATCCTGGATAAATTACCTGATAAATGTGTATGTGCTTTTCCAGACATTGCAGATTAATACGATACTGGACATTTGTCCCCAATGAAGTTATTTTTTCAATGCTTTCAGTTGCTTGAAGAGTTTTACTTGGTGACGGCAGTGCGCATGTTCGACGTCCCTGAGACTTGGATGCAATAGGTGTGTCTCCTAATTCCTGTATCCAGCCTCATACAAACACAACTAACTTGCTATTTTGTAAGACTGGAAATGTTTTTATCTATCAGAGTTTCCTGGTTTTTGTCATTTGTTCCTTTTTTGAAACCAGTGCTTCCTCATTCACACACTACTCACAGCCGACCAGTCACCTTTCTGTTGCTTGGGCATTTTGCGCGCAGACCCCTCCCAAGCAGGAGGCCCCACCTGCTCTGACATCACATGGCAGTCACAAGGGCATCCCATACATCAAATATTCTGCTGGGAAGGGACAAAGAAAAGGGGGTAAAAAGCTCTTTACCTAAGCTGAGGGATTAGGATTAAAACCCAGAGGTTGTGCCTCCACACTACTGCAGATGCCGCCCTGCCACAAAATCAAACCTTTAATCGTCAGGACAGAATGTCGGCGTAAGAGTCTCTGTCAGCCCTCACCTGTCACACATCAGTGAGGCCAAGATTACACATGAAGAATGGAGTCCGAGGATAACTTTTCTTATTAAGAATGGATGGCTGACTGACTAAAACAGGTGTTTAGTGGAAACCTTGGATGTTGCTAGAATATTGTTCTAAAGAATTGTTGCTTAATGAGAAGGTGTTTTTTGGATCTTGGCCAGTTTTTATATTGAATTGCAAAGGTTTATTTTAATGTCGTGCTGATGTCAGTTTGCTTGATGCGATGGACCATATAATTTAGTTTCCTTAAGCAAAGATGTTGGAATTTAGTAAAAGAAATGTAAAAAAGAATGAACAATCTTTCTGGTGTGCTTGTCAGGGCTTATATTCAGTAGAGATGTTCCGATAACATTTTCCCTTCCAGAAAAAAATGACAACTTTATATAGCATATTTTAACATCTCTATGCAACTAATGGAAGTGATGGTTGCTATCATGGTGGTTTGGCTTCACTCAGGCTAAATTCTGTGAAAAATGCATATACAGAGAATTAATTCTTTAGAACTTATTTTATTATATAGTTTTGCAGACCTAATCTTTGTTTGTTGGTTATAAAAATCCCAAAAACCTACGTGTTAGAATCAAACAGTTATGCAGTTTTTTTGCTTATTGCTTTACATGATTCATATTATGTATGATTTAATGGTTGTTGTACGCAGCCACTTTAACGGCGATTCACAAGTGACATAGTAACTGCGAGACATGAAATGTTTTGCCAGTGCGATGGAGGACCTGCAGAGGACGGAGGCTATATTTAGCATCAACGCAGCATCTACAAAACTGAAAACGGGGGAAACGTCTCCCGACTCTCTGAGAATATACCGCATGTGCTTCATAGTGGAAGTACTGTCAAAATGATGACCCATTTAATAGACATGTGCAGACCAATATATTAGATGCTGTGGTCAGTGTAATCTCCAAGCTTTCCCTTTATCTTTTGGGTGATGAAATAAACACGTTCACATTCAAACACACAGGCGCACACACACACACTGTGTCCCTCTGGCAGGGGGATATCTAGTTTAACTGATTCATGACACACTGCCTTGCTCTGACAGGCGTTGCTCAAGATTCTCATTACCTGGAAGCTGTTTTTGTTGTTGTGCAGAATTACAACCAGTTCTTGATTGATGGCTGCTGCTTATATATTTGTTCATATATAGTTTCTAATAATGGAGCAGAGGGATTGATTTTCTCTTTCTCTCTCCTCCTTGTGCGTGTGTGACGTAGGAGGCACTAGATTTTCTCCTCGGCATCACAGTTCAACAAAGCGAACATGCTGACGAAGCTTTTTGCTCCCCTCCTTTCCCGTCACATTGCAGTGTTACTCATGAGACTAGTGCGAACCGGATATAGAACACAGCAGATGTTGCAAGATTGTGTTCTGCTAGCCCTTCCCTGGCACCTCTCCCATACTAGATCTGACTCTGGAGACGTGTATCCTGCTTCTTTAGTGACGTCAGCAGTCCTTGGTGTGCTGAGGCCTAATGGGCTTTTTCATTCAGAGTCATCTGCAGCCCTGCAGCAGGGTCAATTGTAAAATTAAATTAGCTTATGCCGTTTAATGAGATGAGGTTGCATCGTCTCTTTCAGTCGAAGAGAATGTGACCTGGTATTTCCAAACACAAGCAAAATTCCCCAAGTCAAGCCACATCAGGTTTTTAGAGGGAACAGAAACGGTTCATTCCTTATTTCACTTCTGCCTTGTTTTTTGGCCTCATGGTTAACTGAAGTGGCATTCTGTCTCTCTTTCCAACCAGCCTTGGGAGCAGCCTATGGCACAGCTAAGAGCGGTACGGGAATTGCCGCCATGTCCGTGATGAGGCCGGAGCTCATCATGAAGTCCATCATCCCTGTGGTCATGGCGGGTATCATAGCCATCTACGGCCTGGTAGTAGCAGTGCTGATTGCCAACAACATCTCAGAGACGGTCACCCTCTACAAGTGAGTTGAATTAATAGGTTCAAGTTTTACTCTTTTGTGTTTTCTACATTTTATTTGAATTGTCAACACATACTACAGACATTCAGAATCAAATTAGAGTTATAAAGCAGTGGTGATGTGGCACTTTTCCAGATTTCTATAAGTCACAAGTGGTGTTGTCATTTAATATCAACACTTGCAAGCATGCTCTGTGTTGCCCTAGCTTTGCTGTAGCTCCATTAATCATAAACTCTTAAACATGTTACTACCACACTGATGTCCTGAATTACATAGTTGTTCATCACAATGAACACAGCCAGAGTGGTTAAACAAGTCAACGACTGCAATTTCACTCTGGTCACACCAATGCACGTGGTCACGACATTCTCACGTCAACACTGGTCTGCAGTTTAACAACCTGAGTAAAGTGCACTTCCATAAAGTATATAAAGATGGACGACACGTCTCCACTTCTTCCCACTATCCAGACATGAAGTCAAAATATCCCAGATACAGATGCCACCATCTTGTACATTTTGAGACAGAGTCTCCCCAGTAAAGATTGGTAGCCCGGCACTCGATACACACGTTAAACCAGTCTCAGCTGTCAATCATGACATTTCACTGTTATTATAGTGTCACATAACTAATAAAAACCAAACCTAACAGAAAATGAACACTTGAACAAACATCAGTGTGATAAGAACCAACAGTGACAGAAACCATCTTTGAGAAATGTTACTTCATGTGTACTTTTACTTTTTTGTTCGGTCCATGTCCCATTCATTAACATCGAGGAGGGCCAGGTGTATAACCTGTACTGCAGCCTGTCCCCTGGTGGCAATGGAGGCGCTTTGGCTTCTGGGAAACAATCATGTCGTCCATCCTTGTATACAGGCCTATGTGCACTTCCCATGTTAATACTTCAAATGCAGTCAGAACACTTTTTGACAAAAGGTTTTATGGCAAAGATCAACTGAGCAGCTTTTACCACATGAATGAGGCGACAATAATGAATGAACTCTGACTTTCACATGTTGGGTTAAAACTGTCGCTGTTGTTCAAATTGTTAATCCATTTGACTGGATCTCTGTGTGTCTCCAGGAGTTTCCTTCATCTGGGAGCTGGGTTGAGCGTGGGCCTCAGTGGGCTGGCGGCAGGCTTCGCAATCGGCATCGTGGGCGACGCAGGCGTTCGAGGCACAGCTCAGCAGCCGAGGCTTTTTGTGGGCATGATCCTCATCTTGATTTTTGCAGAGGTCTTGGGTCTCTACGGGCTCATCGTTGCCCTCATTCTCTCCACGAAATAAACACCCAAACATCTCCACTAAAAGATCTGTCCTTTATGTTGCTTCTGGAGAAAGAGTAAAATGAGGCAAAAATAATTGTAAAAAAATTTCTGCCACACAAGATGAAAGAAGTGAAAGTGGGGGAAAATGAATACACGGCTCCGTAAATATGGTCTTATCTCAACAACATGTACAGTCGTCCCAATTTGATAGTCAACTTGTAAATGCGCAATGTAGTGATTTGTCTGTCTTGTGTGTGCGTGTGTGTGCGTGTGTTTCCAAAAACAAATTGATGAAGAAGATTCCTTTTTTCCCTCCACTTATTTCAGGCCACGAGGCCGGCTGAGGCAGCGCGGCCTCCAGGTCTTAGAGAGCTGACCAAAGGGCCACACAGCTTTTTCTCCTCCCATATCGATTTGGGAGTTGTCACAATTTCTGCATTAATCTTGAGGATCTATTTGTAAAGAGAAATGTGTATGGACTTAAGATTTTTTTTTTCCACTGATTTTATTTATATAAGAAATTGTTCGTTGAACTGTTTAATGCAGCAAAAGTCTTTAATCCCCAGGATATTATACATATATATATATATATACAGACAAATTAATATCTATATAGATAGATTTAATGCACTGTGGGTTAATTGTGATAAGTGGTTGGAATTCCTCTGGATGTAATTCTTGGTTTAATAATTAAGATTGCCTTTAGTATGTTGCTGGTGGAGTGGGAGTTTTATGTGTAGCTGTATTCTAATCATTACGCAAACGTTCTCAAACTTCAGTGTTTTTCCTGTAGTACTGCTGTTTGCATTAAAGGTGTGTGCGTCCCATGTTGGGTCTCACAAGTGTAATTTCCCCAAAAAAATCCATCTTCTTCACCCCCCCCCCTGCTCATCTGTGGCTGTACTTCCATCTCTTCCACATTCCAGCCATTCAAAGTCCTGCATGGGTTTCAGTGTTCTGTTGCTGTTGGATACGACGCTGACGAGCAGGCGACTTTCAGAAGATTTATTCCAGATCAAGAAGCTAGTTTCACGTGTAGTTCCTGCTAAATACAAAATGTGTGTAAATGATGCAAGACGACTTGATGGTATCAAATGTAGCAGCCGAAATTGGTGAGATTAATGAGTTTGGCCTGAATTGACGTAACTGGTCAGCTTTGATCTGGAGTGAGTTTTCTGAGAATGAAGCTGCTGCGTTTTCCTGAAGCACCAATCTCCAACCCTGTATTACCACTGGTATTGAAGTTATCCTGATGTGTCGGATGTGAATGTTTTCACAATCGAATTAAAGAAGATTCCAACTTAGATTTGACTGGCTTCCAAAAATATAGTTCCTAGTACTGCACATCTCACTGACACATTTAAGTACTGTACCAGCAGCATGAGGGGGGTTTATTTAGGCCATTTATTACTAAAGTACTTCCTTAAAATTGCTTTTGTACTATAGTAATCTCCTGTGACAGCTGGTTAATGCAGCACCGAATGAGAACTGCACACGGGCAGGTAGATTTTTTTTTATTTAACTGTACAGGAAGAACGCAACATAGAAAAATAACACAACTCGGCATTACGTTGTACAAATTACAGAACCTATGTACTGACACGTGGGAGCGATCCAGATATTTGCACATCGTGTCTCAAGCTTGGAGACTGTCGAGCAGAGTCTGTGTGATGCTGCTGATGGCACTGAAGGTGGCGCTGTCGGGGAATGACTGTGTGAAATCTTTGCCTTCCTCTATGCTGCTGCTGAGCAGAGGATCCAAGGGCACCGCACCTGAAATGGAGAAGACGAGTGTTGATTACTGAGCTTATGTATTATCCAAATAACGCCACCGCAGTAGTTCCTAAATATCACATCTGATACGTCACTGAGAAATGATTAGCAGCATTGTTACGTGATGCCACAATTAATGATCATCAATAGGGAACATCTAACACCGTCTAAACGGACCACGGGGACATGGTACACGTAGCAGTGGCAGATGCAGTCTCACTGCCACAGGCTGCGCTGAATTAGCCGCATCATTACTCCAGAGATTGATCTCCACACAAAGCGGATAACCATTGAGGGAAATCTATTGCTTTGACAGAGTGATTGATTAATGCGTATCTTTATTCCTCTTTCTGCTGCTGCTGCTGCACTGAAATCAACATCGACCATTTTGGCAGCACAGCAGTGATGAATGGTGGCAGAGGAGTGATGCACACTCGGTGTGTGTTGTGACACCCTGTGGCCGCAAGCTGATATTACATGTAGTTCTATCATACTGTTCTTACCAAGGAACACTGATCCTGTCAGTTTGGCCAATTCTTCACCACCACCCTTCGAGAAAATATTGCTGCATTCCTGGAAAGAGAGAACAGTAATTAAACCTGATGCACAAACCTCAACAAAAAAATGTAATATAACAAATTACATATTTAAAACGGACTTAAAAGGCAGTGGAATTGACTTCTTTCAGACAAATGCAAATGTCTGAGTCAGTATCTCTTGAAGTTCTCTGGAAAATTTCCTGCCAGCGTCCTGGTGAAATGCCCAGAAAATGAGCCCATGTGAGAATGTATCTGCCCCGAACAATCTCCCGCTGCGTTTATTCGCGTGAAAGGCGGAAAATGTTTCCCCCTTCTCATTGGAAACACGTGACCACAGGATTTAAGCAGATATCGGTATTTCATGTCTGAACTGCCCAATCAGTGGTATGAAAGTTTACTTACGGAGCAGTGTGGACAAACAAAGCCACTCATGTTCTCTACGATGCCCAGGATTCGTACGCCCGTCTTCTTACAGAAGGTGATCTCTCTCCTCACGTCCCCTGTCGATACCGCCTGAAGCAAACAAGACCAGCAACAGTAATTTACACTCACTGTCAGGCATCTGAGGGAATAATTATAAAGTAGTTATAAACACAGGTAATATGTGGTGACACTCAACTGATAATTTGACTGATAATGGCTCTGGGAGGGGGGTGTTTATGTAATGCACATTTGTTAAACGCTGGATTTTGGCAGCAATAACAGGAATCAGCATTTAAACATGATGGTACACTGTCAGTAAATAATCGCGGTTCTCTCTGCACGGGTCAATTGGTGCGTACCTGCGGTGTTGTGACCAAAACGGCTCCATCCACTCTGTGTTTCTTAAGGTTCTCCAGTACGGCCAAATGCTCGTCAGACGTCCCAGGTGGCGTGTCCACCAGCAGCACGTCCAGCTCCCCCCACGCCACGTCTGACACGAACTGGGCAATCAGAGCTGCAGGACAGGAAGTTCAGAGATATTAACTATTGAGCCGATGGGGATGAGATCAAGTTTAAGTGCAAGACATGCAGGACGGGGCTTAAGTAGAGAGACACAGAATATCATGCTGGTGATTTTATTTACAAGTATTGTGAAAGTCTTCCAAGAGTAAAAAGTCAATCGTGTAAATATCCTAAAACAAAAAAAAGCTGCAAACACAAGACAACTACCAATAAGTGAAAGTCTTATACCGGTGTATTTACTCAGCCACTTGATAAGTCGGTCGCTCTATTAACAACGGTAGGATATCACACCTGTTTTCTTGGGGCCCCTCCACACCACTGCTTCATCCGGGTCGTCCAGGAGGAAAGCCGATGGACATGAGGGCGAGGCTCTTCTGGGCGTCGGTGTAGACCGGCACCCAGCCTGAGTCACACTGGTGCACATCAGGCCGGCCCACGCCCAGCATGCGGGGGATACTGGGCCCACAGAGGTCAACGTCCAGGATGCCGACCTGATGATGGGGATGATGGTTTGTATGAACACCAGTAGGAAGTGTGCAGAATTATACAAAGCTGTAAAAACACTCACAGCAGCATGACAGTGACAGCAGCTGCTTAAAGGGATAGTTCACCCAAAAATGAAAATGATGGAGAGGTGGATGAAGTGTTCGAGTCCACAAAACACTTTTATTACACAATACACAGTGTACATGCTTTATAATCCGCTGTAGCATATTTCCAAGCCTCTCTGTATGTCACACACCTTCTTGCCAGCATGTCTGAGAGCCAGGGCCAACTCTGTGGTGATGGTGCTCTTTCCCACACCTCCTTTCCCGGACAGGACCAACACAACGTGTCGAACCTGGGCCAGATTCCCGTCTGCTGCGGAACCGAAGAAACATGGTGAGTGCACCAAACACACCAGGGTTCTTTCTCATCTGCAAATGGCGATCTGAACAGTGGATGTTATCAGAAACAGGTCGGGACCCGGGTCACGTTTCGTCAGCTGAGTTCACGGGTTCAACACAGTAAGTGGGTCAGAGGTCACGATGTAACAGCTTCTTATTACATTAGCTATTTATCTCAGAGGCGTGTTAGCAGCGGACAAAGTTTAACATGTACAACTTGAGCTTATTTCCAGTTAGCTTCTGCTAACAAGTTATACGAGCTGTTACCCTACACGCAGCGGGTTCTGTCAGCTGCCATCTTTTAGCATTTAACACATACTGCTAATGTAAAAAATAACAAGCTGCAAGTCAGACTCAAGCATCTTGAAAACTTTGTAGAGCTGTTGTTTCCACCTACCATTGTTCTGTTCCATGTTTTAGACTTGGGGCTACAACATGCACACGCAGCACCGCATTGAGCCGCTTCCTGGTGACGTCACAGGGTGCTCATCTGCTTCTCCAATTGCGTTGCACCGCTCGCATCTACGTCCCGCCTCTCGCGCAGCGCCACCAATAGGCTGCCGAGGCACAATATGGTGCGTTCAATCACCCCACAAAATATCACAATCAGCATTAGCGTGGCTGGTTTACTTGTGGGTGATAATCATATGTGATAATAAACACGTCTAACAAAGCACAACAAAGAATCTGGAAGCGTGAGCTAAAGTCAAATAGACATAGATATATACAAATTGAGATATAAGTAAAGATATTGATATTTATATAGATATAAATTAAGATGTTGATATTTATGAAGATATAGATACACATTTATATAGATGTAGATACAGATGTGTTTGTATAGATTGTATAGAAATTAAGTTGTTGATATTTATATAGATATAAATAAAGCTGTTGATATTTATATAGATATAGATGTAGGTATATGTATAGACATTATTCTCCCAAATATACTGGAAATCAAGACACTTTACACTAACAGCAGCAAAAAATTATAGCTACATGTTTGAATTATACATATGGTATGGTGAATGGTAAATATAACCAAATACCAAGTATATTTTAGAGCACGTCCCTCCCCTGTGTTATTACCACAGAACACAGCACATGATTTTCACAAGGCCAAAGTTCAGATTAGATTGTTACCCCAGTTAGGTGAAGGTAACTAAGTACATTACCATAAAACCCTCCTCCTCACAGGCCCTATCCAATAAGCAGGAGACGAGGGCGTGGAGAGGTAATGTTTACGTCTCGCCCGGAGAAGTGGGACAGTGTGCAAACTGTCACACAGTCAGTTATAGTTGTAGTGGCACACCGACTTTCAAATGAGCCACTGCAAGACAGTGTACAGGAAGACTGCTGTAAGGTAAGAGCATACGGAAAAAAGAAAACTCCCTGCTGCACTGTAGATGAACGGATTTTAGATGAAAGAAGCTGCATTTTAAGGTCTTTGGCTGAGATATTTGAGAGATACGTATCTATGTATGTATGATACTATGTAGAGCGACTTTCATTCAGAATTATTTTGTGTAGTGAATAGAAGATGAGATTCTGTTGCAGGACACAGCCAATGATTCGCACCAGAATCATTCTCAATAATTTCAGCACCTTAAACAGAACCCATCCAGATCACTGTCACGCTCGCACACTGGCTGATAGAGGTACTGTAATTTGACCTGACTGGTTTGTCCAGATGATGCATTAACAGTATGTAGGGTAAAGACCAATTAAAGTGAGACTACCTCCAGACTAACTAATCTAAATTTTTGGCATGTATCTCCTGCACCTGCTGGAAAAGCAGTCACCAGCTGCTGCGTTCGGCACTGACATTAACCAATATGTCATGTTAGGTCAAGGGACGTTGGGAAAACAAAAACTCTTCATGTGGCAACTGATGGTTATTATACTATAGAATAAATCTAATGCACTTATTTTATGTAGAGAAAAAAGGTTTTATTATACTCGATACTAAGCTTTTTACTGCTACTATTATTTTTCGTACTTTTCAGAAAATCAAAACCAATCCAAGGTTATTGATTGTAACGATTACTGACGGGTGGGAAAGAGTTCAACACAGATATGTGTTTTCCAAAGCAAACATACTCGGCCTGTGTTTGTCTCTCTTTTTGGGTCAACAAGGCCAAGAGGAGAGTGTGACAACAGTCAACTAAGACTAATGCTTGTGTTTACATTACCTGACAAATCGTGTTCTTTTCAGTGGAACGCACCAGCCTCAGTGATTGTGTTTATTAGAGAAGTGTTCATGAAGGACATGCAGCGTGTCGCTTTCTGTTGTTTGTCCTGATGGAACCGACTCAACAAAACTTAAACTTCTCCAAAATCTTTTAATTATTGTCACATGATTTTTGATCCACTTCCACCATTACCAAAACCGAACATAACAGGTGAGTTCAAATCTATGACTTTTACTCGATATACATAGCAGTCACTAGGTTCGACGACATTATCTGTGTCTTGTGTGTATGCGGCCGACCATGCTACCAGTGTGGCAAAGCAGAGGGTTGGGTTTAAAGGTTAAACAAGTGCGTGGAAACACTTCTTGTTGCCAACTGTGACATATGGGACAGATAGAAATAGGTGAGCTACCACACAAAGATCAGTCTGAAGGAGACATTTCCCTCTAAATGATATTCTGCAGGTTCCTATTGACTGATTTGTAACTCTTGTTTTAGTTGTCCAACAAGTTTGTAAGTCACTTGGGAAACACAGTGAGGATGTAAAGAAAGTAAGAAAACATTTTTGGGGAGAAAACACACTGCACCCAAATGTCATCAGTCACACCTCATCTTTGAAAATGACATCATGCAAATTGATTTTATACTCACTGGTTTCAGAAGTTTTAAATTTGTTAGTGAGATCATTTTGCAGTTCAACCCATATTCAGTTGAATTAGAGCAATGAGAATTCCCCCCCCGAATTCTCCCTCCGTCTGAAACAGAAAGTTATTTGTGTCTCTCCTCCTTGAATATAGGCTGCTAGTTTGGGAAAAAGTGTGATTGAATATGAATAAGTATCTATCACAAATGAGTCTGTACCGATACCTACCAGCTGGTCACAGGGTTTGTGGGCCGCCGTCCACAGAGCTGCCATGCTGAGAAGAGGCAGAAACGGCCGGGCTCGGCCTTGGGCCAGGAGCGAAACACGGCAAGAGACAGATGCCATGGCAAAGATCCAGATGATGGACAGAGAGGAGTGGGAAGACCAGATCACGACGGAGGTGAGGGTGTAAGGGTAGAACAAAAGATGAAAGCATGAATAGAGAAGTGGGAATTTAAAAGGAGGTGGTGTGAAATGTGGGAAATTCAGATAGAAATGCAAATAACTGGAGAATCAGACACAAGTAGTACTCGTTGACTGTTAGTGGATAAGAAACGTACTTTTCCTTTCAGAAATCGAAGAGGAGCCGCGGCTGTGTAAAGATACTTTTGCTACCTGAGTACCAGTAGTTTTCCACTGGGACTGTGGCCTGTCTGAAATGGCCATGTGTAAGACATGGTCACATCACCCATGGGAAGGATGGTATTTTTGGAAAGGGTCTAATTTTACTCACTAGTTCACATGACTTCTCTCACCAATAGGAAGCACAAACAGGTTTTAGTAGACAGGGTTTGAAACATGGCATATGGGTGCTGGCTCTCATTTAGCTCTTGGGATTACTGTGCAATACAGCAAGATTATAATTTCCCTGTCCTGGTTTAGCAACCTGTCTTTTTTTTTTTTTTTTTTACAAAATTGCACCTGCCAGTGAAATTGATAAAACAGTAAATATAAAAGCTTTTTCCTTTCCATTCGACCGAACCAACATTTCTGGACCATGACCACGTCCCTGGACTTACGTGATGCTGTTTGTACTGTTTGTGTCCACCAGATCAGCGTCATGGAGGCTAAAGTGGATTACGTTGCTGTGAGTTCCCAGGCTGTCTCTGACGTGGTGGCCTTACCCAGCACAGCGGCGTCGATAGGGGACTCTTTCTGCCAGTGTCAGCCACAGGAAGGGCTAAGCCAGGGATTCGCTGCCATCAGTGACTGCCTCTGTGGGGAGGAGGATCAGAGTGAGCGAAATCTTAGAAATACTGAAATACACTGCATAAACCAACAGGGCACACGTGTAGCCTGGTACTGAGGCTGCACAGACTAGTATAACAATATGACTTTTGCATTAATATGAAAGTCAATTTTTTATATATATTATATTTGGCAGATAATGCTTAATGGAATATTTGAGGTAATTTGGTCATAAACTAAAGTAGTGGATTCATTTAAAAGTTTGAGATAGTGAGTCATGACAGTAGCACGCATGTCTGGCGTGCTTTCAGGTTTTGACTGGGTATGGGACGAGCACTTCAAGTCCTCCGGAGCCCTCCTCAGCGGTGACAACAGGAAAGTGAGCTTCCACTCAGACTACAGCTGTGGCACAGCTGCCATCCGCGGCACCAAGGAGCTGACAGATGGCCAACACTTCTGGGAAGTCAAGATGACCTCTCCGGTCTATGGAACCGATATGGTGCGGAGCAGTCCCTTCAATTATACTGATGACAAATTAGCAGTGTTTGAAAAGATGAATGCTTAGTATCACTGCAGTCATATAACCTACCGTTGAGCTAGAACTCCTGTTGTTGTCCTTTGAGGTTTTGCTTTCTGTGGTTTGATTGGTGTAGATGGTGGGAATTGGAACAAAAGAGGTAAACCTGGAGAAGTTCAAGTACAACTTTGGCAGCCTGCTGGGCCATGATGAAGACAGCTGGGGGCTCTCCTACACAGGTTAGAGAGTCAGAGTTAGACATCTTGAGTTATCAGAGAAGTCTGTGGAGGTGGTTGACCTAAACAATCAAACATTGAGGAAAGTGAAAGTCAATTTTCTATCTATATCTGTTCCCAGGTCTCCTCCAGCACAAAGGGGACAAAGTGAACTTCTCCTCTCAATTTGGACAAGGCTCCATCATTGGAGTGCACCTTGACACCTGGCATGGTACCCTGACCTTCTACAAGAATCGGCACTGCATAGGTACGTGTTTCCCGATAATGAAAGCAGCACCTGTGAGAAAACAGCTTTTTACTCTCGCTTTCATTCTGTCATCTCTTCTGCTACAACAGGTGTTGCTACCACAAGGCTCCAGAACAATAAGTTTTACCCGATGGTGTGCTCCACAGCAGCTAAGAGCAGTATGAAGGTGATCCGTGCCTGTCATACACCCACCTCCCTGCAGTACCTATGCTGCTCCCGGCTCCACCAAATGTTGCCCTGTTGCCCAGACATACTCAGTGCGCTGGAGCTGCCTCCAGGTCTGCGCACGCTCCTCCACGTACAACTGGGCTGGGTCTTCACCCTCAGCAGCAGCCCCGAGGCCTCGGTGCAGCACAGGAACTTGCCTGAGGAATTCCATGACGAGACGAGCCTGCCTTTGAGCCCCAGCCCCACCCCGAGCCCGGTATCGCCCCTGAGTGGCTGCACCTCCCGGAGCCCCTGCACCAGTCCGTTCCCTGAAGCCGTCTCATACCAGTGCCCCTGTCAGACGTCCCCTCAAACTCAACCCTGCACTTGCCACTGCCCTCCAACTCCTCCCAGCAGCGACTATGATAGCTGCTGTTCAGAGCCTGAGGATTACCAATACAAAAGATGCCGCTGGACATGAGTTGAGGTCAAAACGTACTTCCAGTTGTTTGGCACACAGCTATTCTACTATTGCCATACTATCACTATAGATCAAGAAGAAAAGAGCGATCTTGTCTTTTAGCCAATATTTGAGTTAACGTGAGCGAATTGTTGCTTCTCTTTTAAAACTAGCAATTTTATACCATTTAAATAACTTTGTCCATGAAAGGGGAAAAGAGAGTGAGACTTTTAGTCAAGTTGACATTATAGAGTGACACTGGGGTCATTCATTCTCATTTTAGCAAATTTCTATTTGGGGATCTGGGGCTTATAAGAGCCAAATGTACTTCTCTGATTGACACACTGACACACACACACTGAAAATCTTGCGCATGTTCACGCTTGCTTTTTGATACCAAGAAAATGACTTTTTTTGTGCTTGTACTCTCTAACCAGCACTTGGCCTGAATGTCAACAGTTGTCGTGTTATTGGTTACAAGATCATTTGCTACTGTGTTTTTACAGTTTATGCTTTGTTTATGAACTTTCTTACTCAGGCAATTCTATAAAATAAATGGAAAAAGGAAAATTGTGTGCAGCTCATTTTAATTCACTGATTTGTACAAAGTAAAATAATATGCAGTTTACAGGTGTCACTCTAACAGCACAGCTTGCATTTACACATAATTTATCAGAATACTGTATTAAATTTATACACATCATATAATTCTTTAATTTACAAAATATATAACCTTAACATCAAGTATAAATATTATTTTACTGGATGAGAACATGATATTTAAGGCATGTATTTAGCTTGTAAACATTTACATACTAGCAGCTACGTGGGGAGAAAGTGTCATTAGAAACCAGATTCGATTAGATCCTCGCTGATATCGACCCATTCTCAAGTGGACAAATTAGTCCAGAACCAGCTGGGGGTTCTGAGCTGTGAAGCATCTGTGCACTCTGGCTGACACCTCTGGTCCAACTCGTCTATCTTTACCTCCACTTTTTACTGTGAGATCAGCCAGCAGCCCCTTCCTCTCCTCCTCTGACCCCAAGCTCTGGTACGCCTACAAAACAACAACATGTGAATTTGAGGCAAAGTAAATGTTGTGTGTATTCATTCTTACAGGATCACACTGAGGTGCACTCGGGTCTACCTGCAGCAGCAGCTGAGGAGACGGATAGGCTGCTGTCACAGTGGAGGCCACACCAGGGCTAACTCTGTTCAGCTGCTGGATCTGTTTGCTCCAGACCTGAATCAGTCCCGAGCCGTCCCTCTCTACCCGAACTCCGCTGGCCCACGACCCATCCACACAGAAGGGCAGCTCTGTTCGCTCTGTCAGGAGTCTGTCAGGACAATGAATGATATCTGATCAGCAAAAGAGAACATTAGATTTGAACTGACAGGCCAAATAGGGATTTAGAGTACATCACTTTCTGTTAATATGACATCAACTCCATCAGGTGCATACTTGTAAGGGCGTTTAGATAAGGCCTTGGTGACGGCACACACATGGTTAGTGACCTCCTGCCAGCCATCCAGGAAGACCGCTGATATATTCTTGCAGAGCTGTAGGTAAACAAGAACCTGGAAAGATGCAAAGAAAGAAATCGCTCATCTTCTGTAGGCAGCCGGCATCGAGAGTTTGTACAGTTGAAACCAGATTTAGAGGGAACAGACCTCCTCAACGTCCATGCTTTCTATTCCCAGGCCAGACGGCACACCACAAGCATCTGTCCTGTTGGTCAGTAAAACAATAAGGCAGGTCAGAGTGTTTAAATGAATGCTACAACAGAACAGTGGCTGAAAGAAAAGACCTCCCTCCTATGAAACCACCTTTAAATCCACTACATTCTGATTTTTCTTTTGGAGCTGCACCAAATTGCACCAAATCATAAATATCAGTCCCTTAAATATATCTATGAATGTAAATACCGCCCTATATCGCAATGTTTAAGAAAGTGAACATGGGTTCTTTCTTGGCCCATGTCCCATCCTTCCAACAAGTATTTTACGAAACTGTTAAAAAAGGGGTGAAAACATTACACTTCTTATTGAAGGTGATAAATAAGCACACAAGTAATTAAGCATCTGTCCGTCTGTCCATTACAGGCCACAGTCACAGACACACTGACCTGTAATCTTGCTGAGAGTCTGTCACTAAGAGAGTGACCACCTTCTTGGCATCACGGTTGAGACGCTCTAAAAGAGGACTGAGAAAAGACCCCACCCCTGTTTCTTCCCCTTCACTGTTGAGCATCTGCAGGGGCAACCGAAGCAGAGACCATGGAGCATGAGCACCATTAAAAACATGCAACAATAAGGCCAAATCCATTAGTATGGGCTGCAATGTGACCTGAACAGCTGCTCACTTTCTTCACAGAGATCACCATGTCCAGGAAGTCAGTCAGACCCAGCAACAACACCGTTTGATCCTCCTCCAGCAAACCCAAGCTGCCTCCGCCCTGCTGAAGACAAAACTGTAATGATCACACTGAAGAACCTGGAAATAAATAAGAATGTGTTTGTAGAAATACATCAAGCCAAACAATCCCATTTAATCCAAATGTCTGTCGGGAAAATGATCAGGTGCTCGCCTGAGGTGCGTCTCTGGTCCATGTGATGCTGTTAGGAAGTTGCTGGCTCTCAAGGCTGAACCTCCACTTGTAGGCAGCCAGGGTGTCCAGCAGGAGGTCTGAGCCATCGTGCTGCAGGAGAGCTGGACAAAAACACACCGATTCATAGAGGTAGGTGGACCATTTAAGTTATTGTCGAAGTAGGATCTATGCAGAATCTATGTGGATTTATGTATATCTGGATCTATGCACACTCTATGTGAATATATGCATAATCTACCTGGATCTATGCAGACAGTTGGACTCTACCTGGATCTGTGCAGACTCTATGTGGGACTATGCAGACTCTACCTGGATCTATGCAGACAGTGAGACTCTTGAGGCAGTTCTCCGGCCTCAGACTCCTCAGGTTCTCCGCAGCCTCCGTCCTCCGCTGCTGCTCCTGCCTCCTCTCGTCCTTCTCCTGGGCTCTGGATGCTCTCTGGCTCTCCCTCGCCTCCCTCCTCTCCCTGGCTCTCTCTCTGTCCGCCTCCACCTCCTCCCTGCTGCGGCGTTTCCTCGCAGGACCCGGTGTGTCGGAGCCATGACGCGGGACCGAAGCAGAGGTTCGGTCTGAGCCGCTTCTCGTTGCTGGTGAGGTTTTGCGTTTGAGGTCTGAACTCGGACGCCGATCTCCGCACTGAGAGCTGGTTGTTGCTGTTTGACTGATCTCATCGTGGTTTAACAGAGCCTTTGTCTCAATGTCGGTTTCCTCTTCAGATTCAGATATTTCCCAAGCGTCCGCTCTGCGCAAAACAGACATTTCAAAGCATTAACACGCGACCAGAGGGTGTTTACACCCGGTGTATAACTGCTTTGTTTACATCGCCGGTGTGTTCGATGGTGTCCGCCGAGGGACACGCTTCCCGAAACGCGCAGCATGTATTTATACAAACCCTTTGACAGTCGTTACAAAGTGGTTTAATAAGAGGACAAAATAAATATTTGATTATACTAATTATATTATTAATTATATATTAATTATACTACTGCTACAATACTACTACTAATAATATGATATCCATCACTTAAACATAAATCAGTTAAAAGCAAGCTAATAGAATTAAGTAAAAAGCTGTGCAGTAAAAGTCAGTTTTGGGAGATGCTATAGGAACAGACAGGCACTGATTTCCTAACTAATTTTACTGTATGTAAAACAAAAATAACTCTTCATAGACTGTTTATAAAGGAAGATGAATTCTCCCCAGACTGTGTGTAAAGTAAAGTGAACTCCCAATAGACTGTATATAAAGTAAAATAATGTGTGTGTGTATAAAATCTCTATCTGAAGTCTGTGAAATGCCCATTTTACTCTTTTATATTTTTGTAAATAAAGTTTTCACAAAGCATGTCTGCCTCTCGCTGTTTGCGCAGATTTCTACATGATCGGTACGCAGCAGCAGACAGCTCCATGTAGTTTATAGATCTGTGGTCTGCAGAAGCAGCGGAGGATTGTGGGTAGACAGAGCAGCCTCGCACAGACATTCAGCTCATGTAAACAACACTGGACGATGTGATTTGACACATTCTTTTACATCGAACAGTGGTTTTCCTCACAATGGCGCAGCCGGCGGAGAGAGGTACGTTGGACGTCTGCGTTATTTTATCTCTGAATCAGCAACTTAAGTGACAGGCTAGTGCTAAGCTAAGCTAAACCTCCACATTCTTCTCTGAGGAAACAACTGGGTCACTGAGATTGACCAGCTCAGCGGTTTAAGTTTCCCCTGTGTCGGTGAAAAAGATTTCACGTGACTAACTGGGAAGTTAATTGTTGCCACATTTTGTGTTTTTGTAATTCACTTGTTTAATTGTAATTAGACAAACCACAACTTTACACAGAACCAACACTTAAACAGGAGAAAATAGTGACAACAACAATAAATAACAATAACAACAACTGACTTCTCCACAGTCATTCATTAAAAAAAAAATTGAAATGAACAATTCTCAAATGTACAATATGTAAAATGAACAATCTGGCACGATCCGATGCATCTGTATAGATAAAGCGATAAAAAGAGACAAAACAGACATGAAATAAATAAATAAAGAATAAATAAAGAATAGTTAAGTTCAAAGTTCAAAGGGCTTATGCTTCTTGTCTAAACCACAATCTTGTATAAAGTAGAGTCCATTGCAATTTTCTGTTTCAGGAGTTAAAGGGCTTTTGTACAATGGAGAAATTAATTATGTAAACAAACAAAATGTTTATGTCACTTTCATGCGCTTGAGTTTGTGATGGTAAAATTTACCACATCTAGGCAATTCTTCACGATGAGTCCATTAATAAAGTCATCTTCTGCTTTGGGAGGTTCAGAGAATTTTTTTTATATTTGGTTCACAATTTGCGGATATTTCTGTTGTGTTAAATTTAATTTCTGGAAGATATTGTTGGATACAAAATCTAAGTGTTAAGAAATTTTTCTTGTGCGACTGAAATACTGAAGTACTAAGGAGTGTTAGTTGTGTTTTGACTTGCATTGTTGTGAGTTACGTGATATTAGCCAGGAAAACCAGTCACCCTTTTCTTTGCTACATTTTCCAGCGTATTATCGCTTTGGTGTGCTGTTCTTCAACTGTCT
Organism: Verasper variegatus; assembly: GCA_026259375.1. Classification (NCBI taxonomy): domain Eukaryota; kingdom Metazoa; phylum Chordata; class Actinopteri; order Pleuronectiformes; family Pleuronectidae; genus Verasper; species Verasper variegatus. The sequence continues at coordinate 9,846,528 of CM048057.1, forward strand.
GCTGACGTTTGGCTCCTACTTCTGCTTCGACATCCCCAGCGTTCTGCAGGATCAGTTCCAAGGGGTAAAATAACAGCTTGAAGATACAATGAGTATCAAGTCATTTCCTCACATTTACATTTGTGTTCCAATTCCAACATCTGCCCTCAATTTGTTGTGAGACAGACGCTAACTTATCTTTGCCCTCCTCTTTATTTGACAGAACCTGACATGTCCCAATACGACAGTGATCAATGGGACAGTGGACTGTGTGGTGGGACTGGGGATGAACCCTCAGCAGTACAATCTTCTCTATGCTATCTATGCCTGGACGTATGTACACACAAAACTTTGACCTGCTGATGAATGGCTTTTCAGAGGAGAGATTCAGTAATAGATTTTTTTTTGCCCTATCAACAGGAATGCAGTAGTGGTGATCATCGCTGGGTTCCTGATTGACAAATTAGGAAACCGCTGTAAGTTAATTTATATCTTATTTGCAATTCAGTGTAAACAAACAACTGAATTGATTTCTGTGTCCTCCTCCGTGCAGTCGGCGTGTTTCTCTTCTCTTTCCTGTGTGTTTTGGGCTCGTCCCTGTTTGCCCTGGGTTCCCACTTCAAAGGGACGCCCTATCTGCTGCCGCTGATGCTCACAGGCCGACTGCTGTTTGGATCAGGCAACGGATCTCTGACCAGTATGGCCGCCTCACATCAGTCAAACCTCTTTGCAGCGACACCTCTGAAGAATGTTCATAACCGTTCTGTCCACTCTTTTCCTCATTGCAGTCGTTCAGAACCGCATCACAGCCTTCTGGTTCAAAGGGAAGGAGCTGGCCTTGGCCTTCGGTCTGACCCTGGCGTTCTCGCGCCTGGGTTCAGTCCTGAACTTCTTCCTCACCCAGAATTTTGAGGAAAAATATGGCATGCAGTGGACCCTCTGGGGGGGTAAGTCAACCTCAAGGTCTATTGCGTGACTTAATGATGTTAAAATGTCATTAAAGAGTATTCTTTTCATTTGCCACACGGCACCCTTGTTTTCCAGGTACGCTGTTATGTGTGCTGGGCTTTATATCAGCAATTGTTGTCAGTACGATGGACAAAGTTGGAATGAAGCAGCTTGGTCTCGATGGAGCCATTCAAGAGCAGTCTCGCAAAGTGGTACGCACAGTATCTTTTGATAATAACCTGATTCCAAAATCATTAGAATATAATAAGATAATCCTTTATTAGTCCCACGACAGGGAAATGAGCAAGAAATGAATATTGCACAGTAACGATTACTGTGTAGTGCATGCAGTACATTCCAAAGCCATTGTACTGACTAAGTTATTTGTCTCTCTGTCTGTAGAGAATTCAGGATGTTAGGCTTCTGTCGCTAAGATACTGGCTGCTGGTTCTCACCATCATGTTCTTCTACAACGGCATCTTTCCGTTCATTGCAGATGCCAGGTAACACACAACAACTCAATATGTGTGAATATATATACATACACATACATAGATACATGCTCACTCTCTCCCTCGCACACTTGTGATATCGCCCATAAAGTTTTTACTGTCCACGCAGACAGCCTGATCTTAAGCTGCAGCTGTGTGCATACCTGCACGTGGAATTCAGTGTAGTTCTCTCAAGAACTTCATTTTCACTCTCCAGTCTTTGTACTGTGCATGAGAGTGAACTGCGTGCAAGTGCACCCCCGACACCTCCACAGACTGAACATATGAATATCACCAGGGTATATAACTGAGAGAACTCGGAAGATAAAGTCCTCACTGCTGTGTTTTTCCTGTCCAGTAAGTTCATTCAGGATAAGTACACTGGCTACAGTCAGAAGGAGGCGGCCTATATCGCGGGGGCAGTTTATGACAGCTCACTGGTCCTCTCAGCCAGCGTGGGCATTCTCATAGTAAGTGTCCTGTTCCAAAGTTGTTTAAAAGTCACATGAAAATTCATATGAATCAGTGTAGAACAAGAAGGTGAGTTGGAGTAACATGACATTCCCGTGTGTGTCTGTGTGTGTTCTAGGATTTTGTGGGTCTGCGGGGCATCTTTGCGGTGGCCTGTGCCGTCCTCACGCTGCCTGTGTTCGGACTCCTGGCCTTCACCTTCGTGCCTCCTCTGGTCTCCACCATATGGCTGGGAATCACCTACTCCTTCGCTGCTGTGAGCTCGGATCAGACATACTCAACACAACACTAATTTTGATTTCTTCTATCAACAAAAAATTTGAGATGTTCCGACACCAATTTCCCCCATGGCGATACTGATTCCAATACCTGGACTTTTTGTATCTGCTGATACAGAGTACTGATCTGATTCCAGTGCATTCACAAAAAGAAGTTCTTGTTTGTCTACTAATGATTTGATTGGATCGATGTGTCATGTCTGACCTTTTTCTTTCTGTGCTGTATGGCAGTCGAGCATGTGGCCATCCATTCCCCTCGTTGTACCTCAGGCGACCCTGGGAACAGCCATGGGCCTGGCCACCTCCATACAGATGATCGGGATAGGGGTGTCCAACCTGGTTGTCGGACAAATTTTAGGCTCCAAGTCTAGGTAGGTAATCTTTCAGATCACGGTCTCATTGCACTGCACTGACTGGGCCCATGGTTTATTTAATGTATTTACCTGCGCCGCTTTGTTGATTTTGTTGCCCAGTGAAACGAAGATTCCGTTGTGGCGTTGGCAGAGGATGATGATCTTCATGTTGGCCAACACCATCAGCTGCATCGTCACCTCAGTGCTGCTCAACGTTGTCGACCACAGACAGGTGAGATGGAATGTAAACTGCCTCTGAGCTGTGTAATATGTGCTTTGTGTGTGTGTGTGTGTGTGTGTTGACTCTATCACAGTGCACAGTGTGTTCAGCTGAGGTTTGTTTTTTCTTCAGGGCGGGACCCTGAACAAGACAACTAAGAAGTCAGGGCAGGCAGAGAGGGACTCGGACAGAGAGCCACTCACCCAGGGAGAGGAAGAGCCAAATGACGATGAGGATGATGAGGCGGTCAGATCTAATTCAATCAACTCATGAGTACTTCATGTTGACACTAAACACCAAGTTAAAACTTTTTTACTACATTTCTGTACTAGTACTAGTTTTCAGATTAGATTGGGTTCATTGTAAACCTCACTGAAAACTGAAAACTGATTTTGTTATACATACTGTGGGTTCTGGAACAGTAGTGTTTGTGTGCTCTTGTAAATATGCAGTATTTTAGTTCTTTATAACGCAATTCTCTTATCATTTATTTTAGGCAGATAATTGGTGCCTTTTGATATTTTGCATTTCTTGAAATTAAATATCTTTTGTAATATTCATGGCCACGAGTTTGACTTTTCAGTGTTGGCTCTAAACTCAGAACGTTTCAGCAATGAACAAACAAAAGACACCTCACGTATATAGAATGGATTTAAAGGGATTAACATGTTATCACTGGCATGAATTACAGGATTCCTGAATACTTGATACCTACACACTAAATAAACACTATAAAGACATACTGGAGTGACCGTAAAACCACGAGGCAGCTCACAGGATGTGGGCTAACTTTATCATTTAGCATGCTTAACTGTTTATGTGAATATTCTCATCTGCAATTATATGAAATCACATTGCATATATTTGTGTACCTGTATTTGTGTGTATGGTTTTGAATCAGCTGTTGTTAATCTCTGAGGGAAATATTCTGACTTCAGACGACTGTGATGGCACCAGTGGATCTGCTCATTCATGTTTTGTACGGATACATCATCTCCTGATGACTCTTGTTAAATAATGTGGCAAAGTCTGGAATAAAGTCACAAAGAAAATGCAAACTGTCCCTCTTTGAAATGTTTGTCTTTATTTGATACTGAAACACATTTTAATTGAACTTCTCATCACCCAGCTACCAACTGCACTGCTACACCTGACTGCACGGATCTTACTGTATTATTACCTGTTTGTTTGTATCTGTTTGTCTGTCTGTTAGTTTGCAGGATTACACAAAACCTAGGACGTGGTATAGGTCGGGTAAGAACACATTTTAATTTTGGTGAAGAACCGGGGGCAGATCCATTTTTTTGCTTTCTTTGATATTATGGGGTTAGGGTTGTCTCCACATTATCGATGATTTCTCAGATAATTCATGGTTCTTGGGTAAATTTAGTCTCAAACATGTTAGACTCACTACAACCAGTAGGTGGAGCTCAGCACACATTTGTTTGCAGTGGATTAACTACAGTGTGGGACGGTTGTTGTTGACTACCCTCAGTTTGTGACACTAAAAGACATCAGCCTCTTCTTAGTAATGTTTTATCTGCTTCAGCTTTCATCAAATTTCCGCATAGAATACATTTTTACATCTGTGTGTGTGCTTCCATGTTTTTACTTAGCTTTGCTACCCATCTTGTCCAGGACTCTAACAGAGGACATCTCACATCTCAATGGGAAATTCCTTGTTAAATAAAAAGTCGTTAATTTAATGATTTAATTTAATGATAATTTTGCATTGCAGTCTAAACAAATAAATAGAGAGCACCTTGAATAAGGCTGCAGTCCTCAAATACATAAGCACAGTGAGTTCTCTGAGGATCCATGTTCTTGGTGCCAACGTCCTGTCCCCAACTCTGTGCCAGATTAAATGAGGTGAGTTCCCTTGTTCTACAGAGACTGCAGTCAGTGCTGAATAACAGTAGATGACTGGAGAACACCATCAATCTCCATGTAAAAAGTCAGCAGTGATGAAGGGCTTTTGAAAATGAATCATTTTGTGTCCATCTGGTGCTGAAGCTCAGTCACAATCCGGCCAAAGCTGGAGCAGATCATGTCTGACCTGTACAGACTATACATGTTTACTGTCGTGGAAATCTCCCCCTCACATTACCTTTCTCTGCCAGCTAGTCTCAAATATCTCTTTGGTACAAATTGTTCGTCCCAGTAAGATCTTATCTTGTGTTCCTTCCCTTCCTATGACATGTAGCGCAACCTCCAAGGTCATTTCTCTCATTATAAGTCACTTTGCTTCTTAGTGACTCTGTGACAGTGAGCTGTGCAGAGCTCTGGGTCGATCCTTTTGCAAAGCTTCTTCTTTATAAATACACAAAGGCAATTTCGTAGTTTGCTCCTTATTTTGAAATTTCCACCACAAAACATAACTGGATGATAAAATAAAGAGGCACAGCTCATGATCTTCCTTAAAGAATTGCCAAAGTCACTAGATTACTAACAGGATCTGCATCCCCTGTCATGACATACTTGTCAAAGTCACAGGAATGGAGGGGAGAAGGTTACCTGATCGAGACTTCCAAGAGCTCAGATCCTCTCTTTACTGTGAAGATAAACCCTAAAAATATACCTGACTTAATCTTCTTAAGGGGCGTGTGGTAGGAGTTAGTCTCAGACTGCCTGATGGACAACACACACACACACAAACACACAAACACACACACACACACTGAGTCAGTCACAAAGTCTTAGAGAGCAACTTAAGACCTTTCACATCTCCAGGTTTGCGTTTATGGTTTCTCACCTGGGGTCGGTGTGTAGCCTGAACTGTTTGGCTGAAAGTCTGGACAGCATCAGCATGCCGAGCCTCCTCAACCTCAGCAGCCTGGGCCGGATCTGCGGCTCCAGCCACAACGACGTGGTCGTCCTGGACCGGGTCAAGAGGAAGAACTCCGTCAGGCGCATGTCGATAATCGAGGATGGCGAAATTGCCGAGGTGCTCTACCTCATCCCCAAACAGTCCATGATGGAGCAGCTGCCGTTCATCAACCCCAACGACTACATCCTGTGTGAGAAGCTGGCCGGTATTCCTGCAGAGGTGTCAGGTAATGAATACTCCTCTTCTTCATGTGGTTATAATGGGTGTTATCGTTTAGAAGGTGCCTGCATTGATCGATATATTGATGATTTTGTGCTGTAAATTGGAGATTAGAGGTATTTGTAGATATGAGACCAAAAACGTCTTGAATCTCAATGGGTGAATTGTGACATATGAATTAGATTGATCACTGTGACAAACCTCTGGCAACGTTTTTGACACCAACCCTGCACGCAAACATGAAGAGTTTACATTCATTTCACAGATACTGCAACTCAAGGAACTGTACATTTGATGAAAGGTCAATTAGCTGCACTTGGAGCTTGCAGTTTATTTTGCTGCCGAAGTCTCATCCCGATAAAAATACATCTACTGCAGTTAGAACTGATTGACTTCTGTCATAATGAGGAATGACATGCCTAAAACTGCCTTCTGCCCTGTGTCTGAAGTGTTTGAATATAAATAAATACACGCCACTCCTACTGTCCTCTGAGGGGAACCCCCACCACAACCACACACATGCACACATACACGGATGCACACACACACACACACTCCCTCCTGCCCTCTGTGTTTTTGGACCACCCCTCTCTCCTTTGCACCAGCAGCCCAGTTAGCTCCTCTCCTCACTCTGATCCGCTGCCCTGAGTTCTCCCACTGAAGAGCAGCAAGCCACTGACATGAAAGAGAAAGGTAGATTTATACTGTGCGTGTGTGTGTGTGTATGAGGATGAGAGAGGACTGTGTATATTATGCAGTATATACATATATTTGTTTATTTTCATGTACTTGGGATTTGTCAGCAAATTGTCATAAGAATCAACCATTTTCGTAGAGTCAAAACTTTTGGAGCTTGATCTTTGTGATGATGAATATGAGATATTATTCGACTAACTTTATCATTTCACTCATTTGTTTGTTTCAAATATTTTTAGCTTTCTCTGTGTTGTCACCATAAAGAAGAAATGTGATTATTTCTAGTTAGTGTGTGACTTGAAGCGCTCTATACACAAATTGAGCCTCAGCGGTCCGATGTTATACTGAACTGTATTATCTTGTTTCCACTGTACATTGTTATTTCATGATAAATCTGAGATTTGGCTGGTTAATAACTCTAGTGTGTGTATTCGGAAAGTAAAAACTACATTTATAGACAGTTCTTTTAATATTTTGAATCTATTTGGCCTCTCAAACCAAATATTCCCAAATCTGAAAACTACATATAGACATTTAAATAAACTGCGTTTGCCAAGTAGGGAAAAGTGCACTCACAGCTGTCGCAGCCTATCGCAGAGCATCATGCTTAGGTAAGACCAGCATGTGATCTTAGCAATACCTCTGTAATTAAGCTGTGTTTTGCCTCAATTATTCTATTTTGCTCCTACAGGGAACAAACAGAAGATCTATGTTGATTAAATTGCTGTGGCTATTCACCAAGTCAGGACAAAGTTATTTTCACTTGCACAATGATAACGAATGACAGTGTGGTAAAGGTCATTCACTTCACTACAGTGACGTCACCTGTAATGAAATTACTCTGCTGCCACTGAATGGAAGTTGTTTAAATGAACATTTACATTTATTTTACATCTCATTGTTAGAGAGCTGTTTTTTGCCTGTGGCGTTAATATCTGTGATTTGAATCAAAGGACAAACACATAATGCTGTTCCAAATTATAGTTGAATTTAAATTCTTGTTGATATTCCATCATTCATCATGATACACACACACACTCTCTCTCTGGCTGGAGATAAAGCTTTGTGTGCGATTAGCTGCCTGTCTCAGGTTTCTCACCCTTTGCCTTCTTTCTAAATCGACCATTTGCTAATACTTGACACGATATCAGCTTCACATTCTGGGAGAGACCAAGAAAGGCCGGGAGACATTTTGGACTCTTTTCATCGGAGGACTCCACATATCTGTTTGAACTAAAGAACAGAAACTAAACACACCTACTGTATGTATACACACATACACAAATATAATAAAACGATAAATAATAAAATTACAAAAAAGTTCCAAGAATAGAACAAATTCTACAATATAAATACAAATAAAATAACCAATCAAATTATCACAAATTATGAAAGAAAGTATGCAAACAATAACATTTGAAGAATAACGTGAGGGTGCAGACCAGGGTGATTTTTGACTTTTACACCTGGAGGAAACAAACCAAGGAGAGAAATGTATTTATGAGCCAGCTTCTGTTTACGCTTGTTTTTTTTTTCTTTTCTTTTCTATTTGAGTTTTTATTCCTAACTATTATAAACCATTTTATTATTTTATAGTCACTTTTTATTTTTCTATTTATTCATTTTTATCTCCATTTTACGGCGACCATTAGTCTTCACTAACCTGCATGAAAGGTGCTATGTAAATAAGGTTGGATTGATTGATCACGTTAAAATGTACAGACGTGTACAAGATTTCCACTGCCAGTAATAAAATGCAAAGTACAATTGTACACAGCATCTAACTTCTTAAGCCACTGGACAGGTACGTTCATAAAGGTTAAAAAAACATAAAATGTGTCCTTGTCTGGAGAAACCTCATACATTTTTTATATAATTTTAATTAGTGTGTAGGTATTATTTAATTGTCATTCATTATTACTTAGTTATTATTTATCCGTCTCTATGAGCACCTCTGCCTTTATTGAAATCACCAGGCTGTTCTGAAGCTGTTGTTCTGGGGATTATCGGCCTCAGTCACACAAAGTCATCACTAACTACAGTTTACATTGCAGTCAGATGGCTCATGGTGGACACTACACTGCCTAATGTCCACACTGGTTTTTCATGTGTCTTCAGCTATATTAGGGAGGCATGCTCTCTTTATCTGGTGTGTCAGTACATGCTTGTTACTATAGTGACAAATCTCCTGTAGTGGGGCAGACTCGGGGCCACATACCAATGGTGCGTGACTCAATTTTCTTGGTGTTCACGAGGCGGAGTTAGGTAACCAGAACAGCTCCGAAAAACATTTCCTCTTCCAACTTTTACGAGTTTTACAATCTTTATAAGTTTAGACACAACTCATCCAGATCATGTTATTATTTCTCCAGCTGTTATTTGCCTCATAAGGGATATATCCTGATAATCTTTTGGACCTTTCTGTAGCTCAATGTGTGTGGAAAAAAAGAAAAGTTTAAATTCTTGCATGAGCTTGGGTATTTGTACGCTGGGTGTGCACACACACACACACACACACACACACACACACACACGGAGCTCACACCGTGCCACATTCTTTCCTCTCTCTCCGCTGCTAATCACATTCAGGACCTTTCAAGTGGGCCGTGATTAGATTGCACAGGCATCCACCACTTCTGCTGCAACGAGACTGAAGGAGAAGGAGGGAGGTTGAGCTTTTTGTCTCTAAAACCACACGATACAGTGTATACGGCACAGGGGTTGGACACACACACACACATGCATGGGACTACTTTATTCCTGTTGATAGTGTTAAAACTTTTTTGTGAGGTTGTAATCACTTGGATTAAAACATCTATGCATGACTGTGACACTGTGTGTAGGTATTTTGTTTGTGTATATGTGTGTGTGTGTGTGTGTGTGTGTGTGTTTCTGTGCCAAAACAAAGCTTGCCTGCACATTATTTCCAGTTATGTAAGCACTGAAAGGTCCCAGTGGGATGGTAAACCTTTGCTGTGTGGACACAGAGAGAAATGTGTTTTACTTTTTGGTCCAGACCAAAATACCTTAATAACTATCAGATGGATTATCATGAAATATTGTGCAGTAAATTATATTACCCAGTCTTATTGACTTTGGTAATCCCCTGATTTGATCCCTGTCGTTCCACCACGAGGTTGTCTTTCACCGATTATTCATTTGACTTAACTGTTTCCCTTGTGGCCCTGCAGTGCTGCACACTCCGGATGGCTGCCACCCAAGTTCTCCAGCGGGGAAGCGGGAGATCCAGTGCTTCAGGTGTGGGCAACAGTGCAAAGGGGAGGTGCTGCGGGTCCAGAATACTCACTTACACATAAAGTGCTTCACCTGCAAGGGTGAGTATACCACAGATAAGTTGATAGCAATGACACCTCTCTCAGAAAAGAGTTTATATGTTATCAAGCTCAGCGGTGGTCTCCTCTGGGTGTCTGAGACGTTTGGGAAACCTGAGAGGAATCTAATAAACACATTTCCTCATGTGCTGTGTTGAAAAATCGAATAAATATTGATTCGATTCGACTATTTCCCCAAATTATTTCTTGGAAAAAGAGAGAGTTCCTACTCATGCCAAGGCCCAATAGTTTTATGTAACCACATTTCAAATCACCAGATCCCGATTTTTGTTTGGATCTGCACCAAATTGCAGATAAATATCATAAATATCAGTGAAATTCATTTCATCAAGATCCATGCGATATTTTCTGAGAAAACAACTAAAACCCTGACCCATGCTGCATCTTTCCAAATCATTTCTGCATCATCCAAATATAAATAAAAAAACAAATGGACAGGGATGAAAACATGGAGGTAAAACAAAGCTGTCGTACTCATGGTTTACATTTAAATGAATGAAGTCAAATAACAAGACCTTTGCATGGTTGCATTCAAACATCTTGTTTTCAGCAGGTTCGTTTTTAAAATTGAACAGAATCCCCTTCTCGTTTATTTGTGCCGTCAAATTCAATCAGTTACACATCGTTCTACCTCCACAATGGTCGGTAGTGAGAAACCCCCGGGTTGTCAAACACTCATTCACCATAGTTACCGGGCTTCATTGTAAAACATATTTCCTCAACAGCCTATTGTCCCCTCTAATCGACACTGACAAGCTTCTCGTGTTGGAGCCCTTTAATTACGTGGTGACGGTGTTTTCAGCGCAGAGGAAACAAAGAGACTTTCAGAGCAGAGAGGTATTTTACCAGTGGGGTGACCTGGGGATGTGAGTCTGTGGGCAGAACGTGCCTTGCTCTATGGACGTATGAGTCAAACAGTTGTCAATCTCAGCTATAAGGTTGTTGGAAAGTGGAAGTGGTTTGTGCTTGTTGTATTCAGACTTTAAAATAGAGCTATTCAAATAGAGCGTCCACGTCCATTGTGAGTAAGTCAACGCAGGACAGAAATAGAGCAACATAACACTGTCCTTGGCACCTCGGAGCATATTGTTGTGCCGGAAACGGGTTTGGTCCTATCAAATGACTCCAAACACATAAATCCATCCCTTTGATGGATTACGTACGTAACTATTCTTAACATCTCTTGTAACAATAGCCTCCAAAAAGGTACCGATTTAAACTGACCCAAATAAAACATGAGACTGGCACTAGAGTGTTTATACCTCTGCCAGAGTCCAACAACTCCCTTTACATTCAATTAAAATGCACAAAAAATAAAATCACACTAATAGAAAATCAGTCAACTAAATATACCAGATTTCTTCTTCAAGATCCATAAATGATTCTCTGCAAAATCAGTGGGAAAAATGCCCTATTTATCGATGTTAAATCGCCCCCCCTCATCTGGACATGCACCCTCCCTGACACATACCACACCCTTCCACAAACTTTCATGGTAATCTGTCCAGTAGTTTCTGCGTAAACCTGCAAACAAACAAGCAAATGCAAATGACTCATCTGCTTGGTTGGTTCAAATATTTCAATCTGGAGCTCTCTCTGTTAATTTCTCCCTGTGTGATTGTGCATCTGTGCAGTGTGTGGCTGTGACTTGGCCCAGAGCGGCTTCTTCATGAAGAGCGGCGAATTCCTCTGTCCGCTGGACTTCCAGAGGCTCCACGGCACGCTCTGCAACAACTGCGGGGAGTTCGTGGAGGGAGAGGTGGTCACAGTCTTGGGGAAGACTTACCACCCAGCCTGCTTTGTGTGCACCATTTGCAAGTAACTGGGGGAAAGAAAAAAAAAACCATTAAATATTTTGATTGTGTTTGGAGAGAGAAAGGAATTGTGGGATGTCCCTCTGTCTCTGCCTCTGTTTGTCAGGCAGCCCTTTCCCGCTGGGGAATGTGTCACCTTCAGTGGAAAAGACTGCCTCTGTCAGCGCTGCATTCAACCTGTGTCTCCTGGTCCGACCGACGTGAACTACTCTAGCAGTGAGTGCATCCTTTCATATTTTGCAGCAAGTATGGGAGTGAGTGTGCTTATAGTGAAGAATATTGGTTAATGAAGCTGTAAAGGACACGTACGATCACCTTCTCTTGTCCTCTAGTGTGGGTTTGTGAATGGAAGACGTTTAAAAAAAAAAAAAGGTCTGTGATAAAGGGAATTCCTCTTTCATGCAGAAATCACAGAAAAGCCGTAGTCATCGTTGATGATCGTTGTGATGTCACGATGCCCCACATTTGCATATAGTGCACAACTTGTCGCTGGTCTTGCACGGCCACTTAATAAATCCATACAGTATTAGGAAGTGTTTTCTTAACATAGGAGAGTGTGAACTTTTTCCAAGTAATAACCCAAATTAAACTTATGAATGTGAATATGAGCACAATATGTCTCCTTTAATTTAAGACCAGAGGGTTTTCATTTCATTTGACATCAGCCACAGAGCTGAGTGTCTTCAGGGTCAAGGCATCATGACTCCAGAGAACCTGACAACTGCTTTTTTACATTGGTGAACTGTCTAAAGCATCGTCCCTATTTCCAGTCAGACCTCCCCCAGGTAGACTGGATTCATTTTCCACAGCAATGAGCCGAAGTTACCTTTCAAATCTGGTCATACTTTACAAATCTGGACACTGACAACAACTCTGTATGGATTAAGAGACTCAGTAGAAACCGACGCTCCAACTCAACTTGACCTAATTCATCATAAAGCAGATACAGCAGGGATCAATAGAGGATTAAGAGGATTTCTCTGCAGGATTGTACAGAAAATAAGTAGGAAAAAGCACAAACTGCATGTGTATAAACCTGAAATAATAAAGAGGGAATGAGATGCTGAATCTGTTACTGGAGCCAGTCTGTCTAATATCTAATGTAATTCGATTTTCTTTTCTTTTAAAGCATGATTTTTTTGAATTACAGGACACGAGCCTGTTCAGATGTGCAATGTTAACCCTCACTGAGTATCTGTGTGTTTTCAGACTGCACCGGCTGCGGTAGAGACATCAAGAACGGCCAGGCTCTGTTAGCGCTGGGTAGCCAGTGGCACCTCGGCTGCTTCAAGTGCAAATCCTGCAGGAAAGTGCTGAGCGGAGAATACATCAGCAAGTAAATGCAAATCTCTCATGCACACCTTCTCACATTCATGATCCTGTCTCTATCTCGTGCATTTGTACTAGCAAATATACCATGACACCAGGAATACAATGTAAGTCTCTGTGCAACTAATATATGAAGAAGATGATGTTTTTTTTTCAATAATAAATCTTTTGTCTTCCAGAGATGGTGTTCCTTACTGCGAGAGGGACTACCAGATTAAGTTTGGGATCCAGTGTGAGGCATGTCATAAGTTCATAACAGGAAAAGTTCTGGAGGTAAGTTTCGTTGAAGAGTCACTCTCCTGGTTTTATCAACACTTCTAACTACAGCACAAACACCAGCTCTCTGTCTGTGGTCCTGCCTGGTGTCGCTGTAACTTACTGTGACAGAGATTTGGTGCAGTTTGTGTACGTGATGATATGTGATGCTTTTACCTGTCTCGTCATCTGCTGCAGGCAGGAGACAAACATTATCACCCGAGTTGTGCAAGGTGCAGCCGATGTGACAAGATGTTCAAAGAGGGAGAAGAAATGTTTCTGCAAGGTCGGTGATAGATCGTAATCACTCTGTGAGATACACTGTCGTCACGCCATGTCCCCGCTGATTTACAGTCTCTTAATAAACTGTGACACTTCGGCTGCAGCAGCTAATTGCTAATGGTTCGCAGGGTCGACAGTGTGGCACCCGGACTGCAGAGACAACAGCAGAACTGAGGACAGTTACAGGGTGAGTTCTCCTAAACTTAACACTCAACTGTATTTGAATGTTTCAGATGCCTTTCCACATGTTAAAGGCAGCATGAGATGATACCACTGCTACAGCTTACCCAAAATAAACAGTTAATATCTCATTTACAGATGTCTGTGTAAGTCGATAAAGACTTTTAGCTGTTTGGTGTCATGTCTTCACACATTCTCTTCCCTCCCAGGTCAGCAGAGCAAAAGCACCCTGCCTTGATTTCTTTTTCCCCTCACGGGAACTGAAGGTTAATATTGTGAGCTAGTCTGCGGTGTGCACTGAGTGAGGCCGGCTGTAATCTCAGAGTCTGAGATTAACCACACACGCTTTGTTTCACATGCAACAAGAACACTTTGCCTTTTGGCTTTCAAGAATAACTAAGACAAGCAATAGAAAATGCATTTTGCACATAACCTTTTAAAAGGAAGTCTGAGCTTTGTTTGTTGACAGTGCTGCATGCTTGGCTGTGTTCATCTCTGGCCTTGCAATCTGCTAGAACCTGCACTTTTTAATGTGCACTAGTGTGCTATTTCTCTACTAAGTACTGTTACAGCCCCACCTGACTGGTGTCATTGTGCAAATAAGCAGAAATTACAATACAGAACATTATATTGCACGTACCGGGGCTGTTCTGCACACTACAAGGGTGAATAGAAAAGTGCTCCTGATATAATACAAGCACCAAGTTGTGTGTGCATGTGAATATGTTGCATTACAGGCTGATTCTAAGCCGAAGCAGAAAAGTGAGGTAAAGCGAGAGCGAAGGCCAAAATAGACAATAAAATAAAAAAATATTAATTTACTATACGCGCTGGAACAGGGTGACCAATCACGACAGAGTGGGCCAGCTGGCCAATCAGAGCAAGCTTTATTGGGAGGGGGGCCTTAAAGAGACAGAAGCTAAAACCTGGCGTTTCAGACAGAGGCTGAAAAGAGGAGCTGCAGCAATAGTCAGTATGAGGAAGATGAACTGTAGTTAACCTACATCGAACTTATGAACTTGATAATGAGCATAGAATGTCTCCTTTCGATCATCCTATGAATCAAACTTACTAACCACATTGTTCTTGTCCGTAGCCCACTAGATCCTCCTCTGAAAGCTCGTGCTCCAGGCCGGGCTCGTGCACCCCGGGGAGTCCTGGTCGAACGATCTGCGTAAGTTCTGCTGCCAACATCTGCTCAGCATCTTCTGTGGTGCACTCTTCCCCGTGGGCTTATTCACGTGTGATTTATCCCTTTGTTCATACAGGGGGGTCGCATGGACAAAGTGTCTCTCTTGCAAGATATTACTCTTTGATTGTAACTGAATATGCATACAACTAGCAAAATAGCTAATTTGAAGAATATTAAAAGCAGTAAAAAAGAAAAAAATCACTTTTACCTTGACTGATCGGAAGTAGTATCATCTTGCTTGTGGGAGAAAAAAAAACATGATTTCAATTGTGGTTGAATGTTGAATCAATTTATTCATACGCTGAGAAAAACAACCACACATTGAAGAAGAGTTTAGATTTATTTGCTTCATCAATTTGAATGCGCTGACAATTCAGATTGACACTGATTCGAAAAAAAAATTGGTGCTGCCAGTAGCCCGTCCTTCCTCCACCCACTCTCCTCTGATCCAGACCCTGTTGGTTTATTGAATGGAGTGAACTTTACCCCCATCAAGTCACACAAGATTTTTATAGATCGCCAAAGAAATTAAATTTGTAGTAAATCAGAATAAGTTCCTACAGTAGATCTGTTTATTTCACGTGCCAAAGTCAGACCAACATGGTGCTGTGGGATTAAAGTTTCATTCCTCCTTGAAATGACGTAATGAGCAACCTCTGACCTTTCACCTGACCTTACTTGCACTGTCTGATCCTCGTATCTCCCGTCCTCTGTGTCCTCCTCACCCCCTCCCTCTTCCTCTCCCTCTCCCTCTCCTCTCCCTGTCCTGCTCCCCAGGCAAAAGTAGATAATGAGATCATTGACTACCGAGACTTAGCGGCAATTCCCAGAGTCAAGGCTATACATGATATAGAGTATCCTGATATGATATCCTATAAGTCTGTGAACAACAACCCACCTGCTGTGGACAACAAAGGCAGCAGACAGGACAGGCAAAACCCTGCAGAGGTAACTTCATCCAATGCTCCGAGTCATATCCAGTGACATGTTTGTGTGTCACTGTTTTGCTGTTTTGCTGATTTTTTGGTTTGATTTATGAGTCAAACCAAGTGAGGACTTCCTCAATTGTTCTCATATTTAACTGTGTTTAGCCCAAAATGCATTAGTTTGTCAGGATTTGCATTAAGTCACATTTCTAAGAATTCGTCCAATGCACATTTAAAATGGAGGTAGCAATATTTTATTATTTGTTGATGCTGGCTGTTTTAACGATCACTGCCAGGTTACCAGAAGCCAACTTAGAATAATAAGTCAGTTGTACCTTTATAATCAAATCCTTCTGTTCCCTAGCTTTCGTATCTTCATATGAAAACCTTGTAACTCCAAACTCTGTGATCTTTCAAATTCTGCTTCTTCCACTCCCCTCGACTGTGATGCAAATATTCATACTCAAATAAGAATGGCACCCAATCTGGATTTTGATTTGGATCTGCACCAGATTGCTAACTCATAGATATCAGTGTTATTTGGAGATACAAGGTTTTTACCTGAACTTACAATATGTATATTGATGTGTTATTGAGTTAATACATACAAAACTCTTCTTCTGCCTTTCTCATTTAGTCAACAGGAAATGTATCTGAAACCACAGAGGTAAATGATTTCTTTATCAACTTTACACATAATAAGTCACACTCACGAGTGTATATTCCTCACTATTTGGTTTTCCTTCTGTTCTCAAGGAGGGCTTCGAAATGAGGAGGAACATACCGAGATCCACAAGCCACGGATCGTTTGGAGTTCACACCACGTACCAACGACACAGCTACACTCCAGCTCTGTCCAGATCGCCACAGCACTTCCACAGGCCAGGTGAGGGGAGCACTCAGACATAAATCACCTCAGTCTTCACAAAATCACCTTTTGTGAAGAGTTTCAACGTCCAATGCTCACTTTTGTCTCTGTCCCCACGACTCGTCTTCTTCCTCCTCCTCCTCCTCCTCCTCCTCCTCGTCCTTCCACTCCCACTCCAGCGTTGATGCTTTCCCCCTCTTTATTCTCTGGCAACAACGAAACCTGCTCCACTTCCCCTTTATGTCCCCACTTTCTCCCTCACACCAAAGGTAAGACCCCCACCTTCCACCTGACCCCTGACCTTTCCCGCAACCCTCTTCCTCCACTCTGCTGTTAGGGTAACCCTCTGCTGCCTCTTAAACCCAGACACTAATATTTAATGGGAGACCTACTACTTTATTCAGTTAACTACATTAGATCAGTTGTGAGTGCAATTTGAGAATAACAACAATATGCAAACACACGCCCTCTAGTGGTGAAAGTGTCAGAGAACTGTTTCTGCCTCAGACAGAATAATACATCTTCTCCACTGCTTTTCTTCCCCTTTCTGCATAATCAGCTTATTTCTTTTTTCTGCTTTCACTGATAAATATTAAGATTAAATATATAAATATAAATATTTATTTTCATTGTGCAGATGAAGGCTTTCACATGTACAGGAGGCCTCCAATTTACAAACAGCAAGGTACAGTTTGACTTTTTCATCGTTCAGATAAGCTTTTAAAGCTTCATATCAATGACGTTCTAAAATATTTATGTTCTTGCACGTTTTTCTACTTCTACTTCTACTGTCACTGATACTGATACTTGCACAGTAAGTAAAAGATAATTATGAAAGCTCTGCAGATGAAGTTAGGAGCTAATTTAACGTTTATGTTGTTTGGCACATTTAAACACAGTTTGATGCAGCCAGTTAGCTCTGGTTGATTAGACCAAGCAGACAACGGAACAGCCAAAGTCTATTTGAATCCCTGAGCAGGATCTAAACCCTCCCGTGTCTGAGGCCATAAGAGACATATGAGGTCAAACTATAAGTCAGCACTCAATGCATCTAAGCTGACAGCAAATTATTTGTTGAACAGTTTGAACGTACCCTTGTGTAACCTAAAGAATCGAAGAATAACAACATGCAAAAATAAAGGTTTTATGGGAAAAGTAAGTATAAGAATAGAGCAGTACTGAGAAGACCGTTTTACAGAACAATTAGCAAAAGCCTAAGAACAGATCTTGACAAGGTGCTTATACCTGGTGTGTTTACGTTCACTCAGTAAGTCTGATCTAATCTGGGCAAAGAGCTGAGACTGAGTGCGTGAAGTCTCATGGTTAATTAATCTCCAGTCTCTGCTGTTTCACTCTCTCGTAGATCCAAATTCACCCACATCCCAAACTTTATCTTTGGCCGGATACGGTCGCAACGGCCTCCATCCGGTAGGAGCAGCATCACTTACCTGTAACCAATTTGTCATATGTTGTACATATGAGTAATTATTCACCTCCTATTTAAAGTTTGACTCTGAACTACACAAATATCTAAGTTGTTAATGTTGGTATTGGGGATTTTTAATGAAAATTTACGATGAAAAAGAAAAGGAAATGAAATGACCTTAGTGTTTTCATGTGTTTGCTTGATTAAGCCTCGGTCAGTGGATTTCTCCCACTACAATGATGACAGATTCAGAGGTTAGTATGTTCATGTCTCTGTTGTTTATCATTATCACTTCAATATTAAATCAGTTCATGAAAATGAATCATGTGTTGCTTCTGCTTTCTTCCCTTGCCTTACAGATTTTAAGGTATGTGAATAGGCACTGAATGGAGTTTTTTTATGTGATCTTGAATCCCTGGTAACTTCCCCTGTTTGCAACTGACCTTACCTCACTGTCTGCATCTTCATGTTGGGCTGGGCAATACGGACAAATTCACATTAGTCGATATTGATTATTATCATGATAAATATCACATTATTATTTATTTTAGGTTTAAAGATCTTTGCTCCTGAGTGAAGGTTGTAAAGTTAATTCTCCTCACCGTGCTTACACAGTACGCAGTTTGCTACTTAATAAAGAAAAACACATTTATTGATTAATTAATGATTTATTGCCCAGCCCTATCTGCATGTTTAAATAAACAGTGAACTCAGGGTCAGGTTACAGTTGCACTCATACCTTCATTGATTTGCCTAACTGACTCTATAAATATGCTTTACTAACATATTTGTAGCTCTGAGCTCTGAAGTGGTGACCTTTTGCGACTGCATGTGTTTGCTTCATTCTGTAGCTCATCTATGACAGTCAACATCCATTAGCCAGACTGGACAGAGGAATGTCCATGCCTAATTTGTTGGAACCAAAAGCAAGTATTATTTGTATATTCATGTTTATGCCGTCATTTAATTCAGATTTACGCTGCAACAAATTTCACACACTTATAAATATTGGTCCCTTAAATTTGTCAGATTTTTTTCCATCAGGGTCCATGAATGACTTCCTGAGAAATCGGTGAAAATGTTGAGAAATGTCTCGCTATGTTAAAAACAATTCTGGTAATCCCTCTTTTAGTTTTTGCTAAATCTTGCTAACAAACAAACCAATCAATAAACAAGCAGCAGGGGTGAAAACATAACCTCTATTGTGGAGGTAGAAAATACTTGAAAATAAACTTCAGTGGAGCTCAGGACAGAATTCAAACACAAGCTTGTTTAGCAGCTGTAGAATAGTGTTGAATGCACCAAGGTTTCAAGGACAACTTTATTATCACCCTTCCTTCACAGCACAATATGTGACGCTTGCAAGTCCTTGAAAGTGTTTTCATCTCTAAAGCTTAAAGCACTGACTGCTGCTAACTGTGCAGTGGTCTTACAATAGATGCATAGTTGCATGGTACAAGATGTTCTAACTCCATCTCTATTTCAATAGCTTGTATACGTCTTCAAAAGATTGTATGTTTGTGATCAGCTTTCTCAACCAGTCTTTGTTTTGTCAAGGTCTACCCATATGAAATGCTCGCAGTGACCAACAGAAGACGAGTGAATCTGCCGAGGAACGTCGACAGAACGAGACTGGAGGTAAAGTGAAATGTGAGAAAAGCATCTGTCAAGTGAAACACAGATTTTTATAATAAAAGTTTTATTTTAGAATAAGAAATACAGTCCACATTGGCCACAGTGCAGCTTTTCCACATTTACTTCATTCTTCCACTCTCTCTTCTTTCTTTCTTTGCAGTGCCACCTTTCCCCAGGTTCTTTCTATGAGATCTTTGGCATGGAGATCCAAGACTTCTACACACTCCCACTCTGGAAACGTAACGACATGAAGAAGAGTGCAAATCTCTTCTGATTGCTGCCTAATGCACGTCTTTATTTATTGGACATTTATTCCCTGGACATTAGAACAGCACAAATCACAGGCTTGCAGTGGCCACCCAGCGAGTCCGTGGAGGTCATTGTGATGAATGATGGTTAAAGTCCAATAACCTCAACGCAGATATGAACACTGGAACTCATCTTAGCTCTAACCTTGGCTTCAGTGATATATAGCCTTGATTTGTTTTTCCTTCGTCAGCCCTGTCTCCCCAGGAATTACGTTCATATTGGACGATTCAGCTGAATATCATTTTTGGACATTCTTCACAAGTGGAGAATGTTGTGTGGAGTTGATGTAGCTTGGCAACATTTTTTGTATTTTTTAAGCTTTGCAGCATGTTTCAGACCGATGGTTGAAGTCATACCTTAACCTAATCTAACCTTAACCAAGTGATCATATTAGCCAAAACAAAAAAGGTGCTGCTTGTATGTTTTCACTGCCCTGATGAGGGCGCCAGATCACTAAAATCCTCCCACGGTATGTTGCTAAGGAACAATTGTGCAGAAGCTTGGATTGACCTCAACGACACAAATTTTTGGAGGAGATCTCATGTTTGAATTATTCCTAAAATATCTATAAACATATTTACAAGATTGTAGGTGAGGTATGCTAAAGGTTAGGCTCCCTAAAATGTACAATACCACTTTCCTGCCTGCTTTCAGAAAAATAGAGAATCACTGACTATATAACACACAGTTTGAGAGTTTTTAAGGTGTTTAAATTCAGACAGATTCATGTACAGTTTGGTTAAAGATATGGGTTTTCCAGTCTGAAGCCTTTGGTCCAGCTCTTTGTGAATAAAGCTTCCCATGATACCTGATTCACAGTGTTTAATGACTACAGAATGGATTTAACCTACACCCTTCACATTCATACTTGGTATTTGATATATGTTTCGTTACTCTCTTAATACTCTGATCAAAGAACAAATACAATTGTTTACCAACTTAAAATAATCTATTAGTATCTATTAGTGACATACAAATTTATAGTTTTTCTTTATAGTTTTCAATTGTGTTGTTGTGTAACTTATGTTATTCTAACAAACTTTATTAATTTGTGTGTTACTAACTGATGTCCTTTTTCAAGTTGGTCTAACTTATTTTGTTTTGTTCATGTTTTGAACACGTTTAAGCACAAATCACAATTGAGCAAATATGTGAGAACTATATTTTTGTGTCAATAGATTAACACAAATTAGCTTTTTTTGACTCTTAAATGAATTAAGATGTTTTTTTGCTATATGTTTCACCTTGACTTGGCTGTGGTAAACTGTATCTGCTATACCTTAACATTGATGCTTGTTCACACCACCTCAAACGATCTAAATAAATATTTGCACTTCTTAAAGGTTGATTAAATAAGTGGCTTTTTTATTGTATGTATAAATGAGGTACTTAGTGGCATGATACCTTTATGGAATACATGTAGTAACTATAACAATCGAATGTGAGTCAGTTCTGGTAAGAGAACAGGTGTTGTACGGATACACTGACAAACAACGTCACGGTATTAAGCAACACTTCATATCTTTCATGAACACGTAAAACCAGCTGCAGGACTGAAGACTTGCAAAGCACTCTGACTCAACTCCACCTGCTATCTATCACTAACACATGATTTGTCTCAGACGTTTTTGTAGGCTTCATTTCCCCCCCTTTTTGACCCAGTCTGGGACCCGGCCTGTGGAAACTTAAAACCAACAGGTGGTGCTCTGGAACCACAGCACAGCACCAGGATTACTCCGTGTTTAAAATGAACACCTGCCAGACTTTGCATAAGCTGCTATTTGAGCAGTATCTATGAGACGTCTTTTTTCTTTAACTTTGATGCAGCAGCTGCAGCAGTACCGGCAGTACTGAAAGTGGTAAAAATAGCCTTCACCATGATCCCCTACTTTGTCTCGTTATATCAGCCCCTTTAACAAGAGAGAATGGATTATGTAAGCATATTAAATCATCATGAAATATATGAGAAGCAGGGTTTATTTATTGTATTCACCCATTTGTTGTTCTTAAAAGAAAATGGTGTTACACGGTTTCATGTTATGTTACTATTATGTGTATAAAATATTCAATACTTGAATTTGCTGTATGGCCTTTTGTTAGATTATTGTCATTTGTTTGTCACATTAATATTAATTTATAAAGGAATGTTTTTGTTTTGTACAGGATTTATGCAGGTACACACACCAAAGTGGACAAAGGGTGTGTGTGTACTCATTTTTGTGTTCTTGTCAGGCCCTTTCCAGCATAAAAACTCAATTTCTGAGGTCCTGGTCAGGGTTAAAGGTCAGATGTGAATTGGGGTTAGGTTAGGGTTAGGATTAGGTATGAACTGATTATGCTTAAGGTTAAGGATAAGGTTTTTGTTATGCTATTCTCAATGAATGGAAGACCGAATAAGGATAGCTGTGCAAACCTGTGTGCCTGTGTGCGTGTGTGTGTGTGTGTGTGTGTAAGAGAGAGAATGAGAGATACTTATAATAACCAGGAACCTTCTCAAATTAGGCAGAATTAAAATACATGATATACAATTTTACAATAATATACTTGAGTAAAGTGCATTACACACTATTAACTAGTACACGCACTATGTGCTGTGCACCTCCAACACAACTATGTGTGGCCTTTAATGTCCAGCAAAATGAAATACTCTAGTATTTGTAATTTGTATATCTTTATTTCCATAATTTGACAATTTTACTCTCTTTCTTTCTTTCTTTTTCTTTCTGTGTGGCCTAGGTGTTACTCATGTTGTGGGCACCTAGATCATTCCATCCAGTCACATCACATGTAATGTTGTTCATCGGTCATGTTTACAAATCTTCAGTTTTGAATGTTACACAACCAGTTTTTAAATGTAAAATATTGGAAGGGGGGGGGGCGTTTCTGACACGTAGTTAACTTTCTGTTTTCTTGTGCTCTTGTGGATTTTTGGACACACCACAAAAACAAACACCGGTGATGAGGAACGTGAGCTCAGCCTGTTATTGGAAACATGGAAGTTAGTGTTTGTTGTCGCGGGCTCTTTAAAGCCCACCGAGCCTGGGCGAAAGTACTGGGTCTTTTTCCAGGCTCTCTGATTGGACGACGGGCTCGGTTTGTGGGCGCGTTGCTGCACCTGATTGGCCCCGGGTGGCTGTCGCTCACCGCCCACCCCCCACCACCCCACCACTCAGCTCGGAGCCGAGCGACGGTTTTGACGAAAACACGCCGACCGCAGACTGCGAGCCATTCCGGGCAGAGGGGCTGCGGAACCGCCGGGGTGACAACCGCGCTATGGCGTTGCTGAAGTTGGACAACGGGGCTCGGCCTTGACGGGAGACGTTAGACGTGTGAAGTAGGTTCAACGGCAATGCGCGCGGTATCACTTGTTAGATAGAAACACACATACAGAGAGAGGAGGCGGAGGAGGAGGAGGCGGAGGAGGAGGAGGAGGAGGGGGCCGAGGTGGACTCTCCCTCCCTCCATCGGTTTGAGCCTGTCCGCCCGATGGAGGCACCCGGGACCCTCGCAGCGAGCTCCAGGCCCGGTATGTCACCTGTGAGACGCCGCCGCCAACCCGCCGGAGGTCGTGGGTAAAGGAGGAGGAGGAGGAGGAGGAGGAGGAGAAGGAGAAGAACCGCCCGCGCACATCTGTCCTCAACTTTGGCCGACAACTTGTGCTCCTGAGCCCGTGTGCTACGAGAAAAAGTTCGCAGGTCAGCTCCAGCCATGACCGACATAGATATCACTTAACCCGGAGGTCAGTCACCGCCTCAGGTCGCCGAGTACAGGTGAACCGCGCACGGACTTTGACATTTTCTCTGCTTCACATTTCTCCATCCGCGGCTCACCCGGATCCAGACTTATCGGATTCATCTTATTTTTTTATTTTATTTTACTTTTTTACAAATCGATCATGTCACTCAAAGACAATCCCTGCCGGAAGTTTCAAGCCAACATTTTCAACAAGAGCAAATGCCAGAACTGCTTCAAGCCCAGAGAATCCCATCTGCTCAACGATGAGGACTTCAATCAGGTGATTTTATATTCTATGTCTCATACATACGTGTGGGCTTGTCTGTTTATTGTTGTGTGTGTGTGTGAGTTTCAGTTTGATGTGCACGTTTCAAAGGGGTTAGTCATGTCAACAGACCGCGAAGTGCAAAGGTTGGGTTAATTGGACATAATTAGTTTCCAGCTCAAGGGGGCTTATTGACCTTAATTCATGGAGATATAGGCCTCCACCCAGCCCCATGCCCTGCAGCACAGGACCCTGCTGTCACTTGACGTTATTTGGGTTAACGTTATTCCTGTGAAAGCATTTCAAATCATGCTGTAATGTCAAAACCTGCGATAATGCTTCTGTTTTTTTTTTATTATCCCATTCTTCCCCACATTATTGCCTCTGACACAATTACAGGCACTAGTAATAATAATAATAATACCTTCATTGTGTAGCACCTTTCAATACAAGTAACAAAGTGCTTTACAAAAAACAGTATGAAAGTCACAAACAGATAAAAACAATTATAATAATAGGGATATAGATAATAAAAGTCATGTGTCTTAAGAAGGGAGATACAACAGGTCTGCCGGAGGATCTCAGACTGCGTCCTGGCTCATAGGGAAATACAAGGTTGGAAATAAAGGGAGGAGCCAGCCCTTGCTTGGCTTTAAAAGTAGTCAAACGAATTTTTAAATCAATCCTAAAATGCCAGTGCAAGGATGGTAAAACAAGAGTGATATACATTTTTTGGCAAAAAGAAAATGTGCTGCAAATACTCACACACTAGCAAATACTCCCAACACTAGCAAATACTCCCAAATACTCCCCAACAATAGCAATTTCTTCTGACAAAACCAAATACTGTCAACCCGGCCAAATCCCACAACTCAACCAAATACTCGCGACACGACACAACAGAAATGTTTCCAGGGGACCCAAAAAACTGTATGATTATTGTTGCAACACTCTAACCTGCCAATAAAAGTGATTGGATTAAATACACTTAATTAATTGAGAAACAGACTAATGTCATGGGAGCTGGTAATATAGCATGCTAACTTTGTCCTTTTTAGATCAAGCTGATTTGTCTTCACCTTGGCGTTGTTGATCTGAAAAGATAATATTAGATATTTAGCGAGCTAACATGATATTCACCTGTTTCTCAATTAACTTAGTGTATTTCCTCAGATTACTTCAATTGGTGAGATAATAATACGTGTGAGGTAGGTGAACGTCATAAATCTGCAAAAAACATCTGAATCATGCAATCATGCAATGTTAAAATAAACATTTTCCAATAACACAGCGATAGCCAACTTCAACTTGTTACTTCACGAGTCATAAACCATGGCAACAACAAGCGTGCCTCAGCCATGTTTATAGTGTCCCCTGGAAACACTTCTGTTGTGAGTATTTGGTTGTGTTTGGCGTATTTGCAGCAGGTTTTCTATTGGCCGCAAATGTGTTGCCAAGTTGATGATGTTTTCTCCATTGGCGTGAGTTGTGCCTGTTTGCACATGTTTTGTTTGCAACTTGCAGTGTGTGGCTGATCTGTGCTGTTGATATTGACAGGTTGTGAATAGTGGCACTGATGAACAATGTCAGCCTGTATCATGATCATTCCTTCTGGTAAGCTGTTTAACAGGACAGGTTAGGTGTCATCTGTGTCCAGACAGTTTATCTGACCGACACCTCTCCAGCTGGTGATATCTTCAACATAGCAGCGTCAGGACATTGCTCCGCGTTCTCCTGTAATGTACTCCGCCATGATCTGCGGCTTCCGTGTGGGGATGGAAATAGTCTTGAGGGTTTTTGTCCTTCTAACTGGAATTTCGGACCCACTGGCTATCATGCTTCTCCTGTGTTGACTGCACTTAGTGGAAGGTTATCATTTTGCTGTCAGGGACCGACGACTGACGGCATGCAGATTGTGTCGTTCATTGTTTTAAAGTCCTGCTACGAGAAGATACCGAAGGTCTGTGACTACTCTGAGCCGGAACTGTTGTCGGCCCTTCGCCCTTCCCACCAACTCGCCACTCAATCGGTGCAGTATTACACTCATCATTTATGATGGGAGGGAATAAGAGGTTTCGGGGCCATTGCGAAATGAACACACAGATGAGAACACACATGAACACACACAAATTACTCTGTTTTAACCACAGAGCAATCGAAGGGTAAAAAATGACCTACATTCACCTCGTCTATTTCTCTCGCTTAAGAGGCCCCCCCATCAGGACTGCTGTCAGGTCATGTGAGGAGAGATGGGACGTTGCTGTAAACTCTGCTGAGTCTCAGTGTTTCTCCTTGGGTTATAGACTAATGTTACTATGGAATGGAAGCAGCCAGTGTCCCAGTATCAACTTTTCATTCCCTCTCAAGCTTTCTAGAAACCTCCCATTATCAAATACCTTGCTGTAGTCTCATCTTTAAAGTACTGTTCACGTGTGCCTTCACTTTTCACTGTTTTCAAATGTCTAACATTGTCTGAACGTTGTTTCTCTTGCACATCTGCTCCAACTCTTAACTGTTCAAGGTCATAGCTCGGACTTACGAGTGAAAATTCCTGTTATGTCATTTTGTTTACGGAGTCAGTCGGCTAAGAAATGCACTGTACCTCCTGTAATCAAAGTGAAAGAGGATTTTACGGTGGATTATACTTGGCTTTACATGGGATGAAGTTATGACTGTAATCAAAACCACCAATAGAGGAATGTGGAGTTGCCAGACGGCTGTAAATGCTTCACTTAATTTGTAGGCCACTGTGCACAGAATTGGTGAAGTGTGGTGGTGAATTACGTAAGAGACTTAATATGTTAAGCTGTTTGGGTGCAGGTTAAGAAATGAGTGTAAACGCTTTGCAAAATGTGTGCCCCCTTTACACACAACCACACTGTGGTAATGCAGGGTGGTTTTTATTTTTTTTAGCCCCGGCAAACAATTGCTGACTGCTAGTGTGGCTATGGTTCAAGTATGCACCAGAACTATTTAAGAACGACTGTCAGGCCAACTTGTATTTCTCAGGACAAGTTTGAATTGCAAATCCGTAACCACAAAAGCTCTCAGGCTCTGTGCCACTTTTCTCTCCTGTTTCTCATCCACTGTTTTTCCTGCTAAATTCTGCCTCTTGCTGCCCCCTCCACCCACTTAGAGGATCAGAGGGAAAATCATGTGTGTTAGCCTTTCCTTTTTTTTTTCCAGGGCAGCATGGTGCTCTGGAATACAGCCAGCTGGAGAATGTAGCCTGCAGTCAACTCGAAGCAGCTAGTGACTAACACACACCTCCCTGCAGTTGAACTAAAATGCATGTGTGGTAGTTCACTGCTGGTAGATATTGGGCCAGAATTAGTAGTATAAACTTTGGGACTAGCTTGTATCTACAAGGAATTAAAGATATGCATGATTGAAATGTTAGACGGTATGTCCATGTCTCTGTTTATGAATTTACTTTCAACACTGTAATTGTGTTTTCCCCTCAACAGGCCAAACCCATATATGGAGGATGGTTGCTGCTGGCACCTGAGGGAACAAACTTTGACAATCCCTTACACAGATCTCGAGTAAGTGGTTTCATAAGTGTTTACCTTTGTTGGGCTCATAATTAATTACAATCAGAAGTGAGCATTGTTTTTGGCTTCCTTCTAATGTAGGAACATTTGCTTCACGAAATGTATGAATACAATGTCGTATAACCATAAAAGGGGAACAGTTTTGTTGACTCGTAGTCCGTAAGATAATTTTGCGTTAAACACAAATGAGAAAGATGAAGTTTAATTCATTTGACAAACATGAGGTCTGTGTTGCAGCTTCTGTAGCTGTTTCGCGGACTCGGCAGTTTCCTGTGTCTAAATACGCCTCATTTTCAGGCAATAATGAGTCTTATATTGACTTTGTTTCATGAGTCCTACTCCCCCAGCGTCATGTAACGGGAGCCTTGCTCGGTCGCACAACTTCTTTTATCAGCTCCAGGATTATACTGTGGTGGTGCATCCCAAAGAGGAGTAGGGAGAATGTGGGGGAGGAGAAGGGAAAAGTCCCAGTTCTCACAGCAGCACTGATGGATTCCATATGGGGTTTAAAAAAAAAATAAATAATAAAAAAAAGCACCTCTGGATCCTTCAGCTCAACTACTGTCAACACACTGCTGCTGCTTTGACATCATCACTCATGTGCTCTGCCTATTCTTACCAGCAGCCTTTCACTGTGGGGGTATAATTGGTGGCCTGTACGTAGTGCTGAGGTGAGCAATGTTGGTCAGGTTCTGACTGACCGACAAACAAATGACAGAGAAAAAGTGCTGATGCGTTTTGGATGAGTCATGTTTTAGGATCACTGTAGTGTGACAGGTTGCCTGTACAGACCTGATGGTTGAATGATGAATGTTGAATTGATTTTTAGTTTAATATGACTACATTCTGGCTTCAACATCCCCTTTGAGCTATATCAGCTCTGAGACCTTCCAGTGCCTTTTAGGTTACAAAGCACTTCTCAATATTTCATGGATTGGGCTCTGTTGGAATTGGAGCTCAGGTAATTTAATACTGAGACAAAATGGTGCATTAAGAACAGAGGGGGGGCTGCAGAGAGCTGATGGAGCCAATGATGGAAAATATCAATGGAAGCTGTTAACATGTCAGTTGCACAAAATAGCAAGAGATAAAACGACTCCTGTCTATGTTAAATCTGACCTTGTAGTTCCAGAAATATGATTAGTTTAATCTTCTTCAGTCGGTAGGGCTCCATCTGTTTGCAGGATGACAAGACATTGCCAGATATCAGTTCACATACATCTTGAATCAAATGTGAGAGGGCTCTGATTTAACAAACAAAAAACAGGATATTTAATGTTCTTGTTGTGCATACTGTATAGGCCTTCGTTTTGAGGAAAAACAATCTCAAATATAAATTGTGAATTCGCAACCGAATGAAAATATGTTGTCCAGCTCGCTTAAGAACCTTGTGAGTCAAAGTACAATGAGGGAAATACTTCCATAAAGAGTGAGTTGGGGAAATTATTGCAATGGCCTACTATCGTCATATGTTCATTGTCAAAAGTCAAGAATGAAGCCCAGCTGACCAAACCTGACCTGAACTTGACTGTTTGTTTTTTTTTACAGAAATGGCAAAGGAGGTTCTTCATCCTCTACGAGCATGGCTTACTTCGCTATGCTCTGGACGAAATGGTGAGTCAAGGCTTTTTTGTTTGCTTTGATGTTTCTAAACACAATAAACCTGGACATATAACCATATGTTTAAATAATGGTCTGATATCAAATAATAGCTGTGGTCTATTAGAGCAAATAAAATACTATGCTATATAACTACCTCCTATAAAATGATTTGAAAGTTTCTTTATTGTTTAGAAACAATGGAGATGGCTTTTTAATCTCTAAAAACCTGTCAGTCAATAGTTTAATTGTAAGTACAGTTACTCTGTTCCTAGTGTTTTAATCTGAGACCTTCGTGGAGAGAGTAACGGGCTCCCTGCCAGTTGACCATGCAGTCACCACACCGTTAACACCCGTGCTTTCTTGGATTCAACAGTGTTTAGTGAATGTGTTAAACACTAAGCCAACTAGCACTGCGGTGTCAAAAGGAATGAAGTGACACCACTTGGTGTTGATACTGAAAGTCATGTGCCGAGCTGTGTGTGTTTGTTTAAGTGGCTAACACATTGTGCAAAAGCCCCGTGGCAACTTCCTGTTCTGAGCGGAAAAAACTGGAAAAACCACTCAAACGCAGGGAGATTAATATCTTTAGTGATCTTAATCACTGCAGGTGATCAAATATATTTACAATTATTTAAAAAAATAATATGTTGACTAAATGCCTTTACTTTCAACACATGCTTTGTAGGTCACTTGTTCACAAATGTATAGCTTTTCAATATACAGTACACCATGTGGGCACACTGTATATTGATTGACCTAAAGCAGTGTTTCTTTTTTTCCTAAGCGTGGGATGTCCTTTGAAATGAGGTGAAAGCAAAAGTAGTTGAAACAGCACTTGCTCCGTTGCTTCTTTGACACCTTTACTGCATTCCAAATAAAACTATACCCTGCAAGTATCATTAAAAGTTCTTTTTCTGAGCCTGATTCCGATTGTGACGTGGTGTTTGTTGTGAGAGAAGAGGCCTTTTATGCAACAGAAGCAGCAGAGGCTGGAATGGTGTGTAGATTTTTCTATGCCTTTCACTGTAATTGCATTCACTCTGGCATTTGTTAATTGGCTGGGCTACTTTTGCATCCAAGAGCAGTGGAGATCTTTCTTATCCTAATATTTTATCCACAACATATGGAAGTAAATACTGTACTGTCTTTAATGTCATATTCAAACTGGAGCCAATAAATAGTATTCGTGAGGCACTGGTGGAGGATGACGTGAGAAGGATGGATGATGTGTTTACAGGAATAGACGAAGGAAAGAGGCGGATGTCCTCCTTCCATTCAACGCTCTCTCTGGATGCCACTCTTCATCTTTTCATCTCCCTTCTGAATGGAGGATCAAAAGGAGAGGGGGGTAGCAGGGTCTAGAGCTGGAAATATCAAGTGACACTAAATATAGCTCCTCACTTCACGTCACAATCCAAATTAGAATAATGTGATTTATGTTGAACAAAAAGCTGCACAAACTTGGCTAATTTGCATACATATCTGGCACAAATATTGGGCTGCTTCACTTAATCGTATGCATATTACATTTAAAATGGACCGTTCAATTTCACGTTTCAGAAAGTTTCAAATGGCCCCAATCAACATTCAATACATGAAAGAGACTGACATTAGGACCAGTTTAAAGCTTTATTGTGAGTGACATCAGGTCAACCCGAAAGACTGCCCGCTTTCGCTAGTGCAACATTGTGCCTGACCACATCAGAGCTCCCATCGAAGAACACTAGTTAGGGCTGTAGATGAGGAGGCACCCCTCTGTTTTCCTCTCGGCCAAGCTTTATGGCTCTTGTGTCTTGGCTGTAACCAAACCCAGATGGGCTGTGGTCCCAACCTGCAGGATGTGGCATAGCTCTGGGGGAATCGAATGGGTTAGAAAAAGCCTGGGAGAGATCACAGTTCTCTGAGCAATTGATTTGGGGTTGCCCACCTACGGTGAACACCCAACACGACACACCACTGCCATCAAGCAAGAGACAAGTGGCAAAAAGAAGAGAGCCGAGCTGCAGTGCGAGCAAGATGAAGAGAAAATGTGTTCTGTCACTGAATGGAAGGATAGAGATGGTGAATAGCTGAAAATATTGGCCTGAATAGAACATGTTCTGCCATGCAAGGCTAATGTGTTAGTACAGCTTTAGTGGGTCATTCTTGGCACAAGCCTAAAGTTGAAATGTATCTAAGCAAGTTCACAGAATTTTAGCACAGTATCCTTTAAGATAAATTCAATCACAAAATCCACTGTCAGTTCAGTCTCCAGAATTTGCTGAATGTACAAGCGAGATTTTCCTAGAGACACCCAGCACGGTTATTTCAGGGGAATGTTGCCAAGGCAACGTGTTTTGTCCCTTTGTTCGGCAACAGTTGACCATGGCATGTGTAGCATGGAACAGAGTTTTTCTCTGTTTTGTGGAGAGCTCTGGCTGTCTCTGCTCCGACTTTAGGGACACAGGACAGAACCCTCTGGAAGCAGAACACAAGTGTGTGGGCTGAGGTTGTCTCTAAGCTCAGTCATATGGCGAGCGGACCGCCTTCCTACAGTAGCTGGAAAAATACAAAACATCAGACACAGCATCCAAACAATTGTGCAAGGCTGGGTTGGACAGAGTTTCAGGTTGTGCTGAGCTGCACGTTTCTGTTTGAGTGTGTGTGCGTGAGGGAGAGAGTGACTGCACCTGGGGCCGAGGGTGCTTGAATCTAGAGGCCGTGTCAAGAACAGGTGTTGCAAGGAGAACCCTTAGTTTTTAACTGGGTTCAGGTTTAGAAGTCCTTTGTTGATACTGGACTTGGAAATGATTTTAGAGATAAAGAAAAACGAACATGAACATAAGTCAAACAATACTATGCTGTGTAAATTGTTTAAGTGATGTGAAAAACACACATACCCTCTCAAAATCCATTATCACTTTGTGGTTGGGCATGTGGGTGTAAAGAACTATCCAGCTCCACAATGCACTTAGATGACATCAGTGCAAGTTAAAATAATCACACCCACACTCTAATAACCGCTTCGCTCTGAGGTCCTAAATGTCCCACGCAACACCTACTTTGACAATACTTTGACCTAATTGTAACCTCTTCTTGCTGACACACACGCACGCACACACACACGCACATGCACACACACACCTTTCATCCCCTCATTATATGATCTCGGCTGATTCCCCCTTCTGTGTCTCAATCTCTGTTGTGTTCTCTGAGCCTGCACTGAAGCAAAGCCTAACTTAGATACTTAGATTAGGTTTTTTAATTTTTTTTATTATTGTTGCAAATGTTTCCGCATTTCATTTCAAGGCCTTTGCTGGTGCTCGGAGCAGACTTTGCACTTTGTGTTCTCATGCTGCTCAGTTAATGTCTTTGGGTTCAGACTGAACAAGCACAGTATACCTGCAGATAAAAACGAGGCTACCTATTGAGTTGCAGTACACAAAAGACCCATTCAGAGACACTCGAATTGTATTTGCTTTTACACTGTATTGGCTGAAGTTCACTCCTCTCATCTCACTCCACTGTTATTCCAACAAGAACATGGTGTTCTCATGACGTTTCAGCTGTTGAAGTCATTCTCATTTTTATCTTAGCTGAAATAATTTCCTGTGTTTACTGGAATTCAAATAGTGGACCACTGCCCCAAAGCACTATCCAAGAACTAAGTTTGGTCAATCGTCCTTTCATTTGCTACACATTTGTGCATTCCTCAAACCCGAGGCCCACTATTCTGCTGCCTCTCCTCGATCTCTCAGATGTGATCATATACCACCTCAGCCCTGTGTTTGCCCTCAGACTTGTGAGACCTTTTGACAGGCTGAAACACGCATAAACCCTCTCCCTGTTCTACCCCAGTGAAACATGAAATTAAGGGCTATTTCCAGCCAGTTTTGAGGAGCTTTTGTCTTGTGTTTGGTTTGGGAATGAGTAGGGCTTTCCAGGGGATGGATGAGTGGACAAGGCTGAGCTGTGTTGTTGCCTCCAGGCCCTCTGCATGCGAGTGGAGACCGACCACCCCACCCCATCAAATGAGGTTACTTATAGGGGACCCCCAATCTTTCAACCATGTCAAATCATGAGTGGAGAGAGAAGTAAATGCATATGAGTTTGTGTTATATTACTAAATGGAGGATTGGAAGGTGAATAGGGAAGCAGAGCACATGATTTAGAGGAAGATGAGTGAATAATCAATCTGCTGACATTTTCCTGAAATTTGTATTTGCAAATCACACTATGTTTGCAAGTGAATGGTAGGGAATTTGTAAAACATGATTTGTTAGTTGATTTAGTTTTGGCTTGAATTTAGCTCCATATGTGCCCATGTGAGAACACAGCAGGAGTTCACAGCAAGCGAGTAGTTGTGTTGATGATGTTTGTAGCATGCAAACTGAAAGGAAGGATACAAATATTGCAAAGTAAAAATGCAGTGCCTAACACGTAGAAGACACGGACAAAGATGTCAACGTAGAAAGACAATGACTTTCAAGATTTGGTGATATGGGCCAACACCAATGTCGATGTGCTATAAACAAAAAGACTGTGCTTTCTCCAGCACTCTTTATGCAAACGCCACTCATCACCTATACATTTTCACATTGGACATTTTCCTGTTTTTCTGAACACATCTAACCTGGACAATCTCTTGCTGCGTTCTTGACATGTAAAAGACAAACTGGCCGAACCCAATTCCCTGGACATTCTCTGGAGTTCATGTCTAAAAACGGCTCAAATGAGATGCTGCTCACTGCTCAGGTTGATAAGATGGTGTAAGCCTTCCATATTGTATCATTGTAGATTGTTTACTTAGTGTGGGTCTTGGGTGAGGCGTGTTGGTGTAGTAGAGATATGGTGCGTGAGAGTCTTCTTTAACCCCTGCCCTTCCTTCCCCATGGTTCCAGTAGGAACTGATCTGCTGGAATGTAAACAGCCATGGATTACAGTGGGGTCACTGTTCCTATTGCACAAAGCCACAAAACCATGGGAACAGCCATTCATACAGCTTGTAATCATCAGGGTCTGCAACACTGTCTGCCACTCAACCCAATGGCAACCCCGCATCCCAAGGCTGTAGGGCCAGTGCTGTATTTATGAAGTATATTCCCTTGTTTTTGTGTGTACAGAAATGGAAAATGTAACTACGGTGAGCAACACTTGCTGCCGCTTGCATTTTGTTTTCATCTCCATCTTCACTTATCAGTGAGTGCCCTTGTTCATCAAATAAAAAATGGCCACTTTCCAGTGGGTAACAGAGCAGATCATGTGATGAGAGGAGAGCTAACTGACAAAGCTGAAGATTTGGTGTCAAAGCTTTTGGCAACATTTTGAATTCAACCTGAATGACCAAAACAAACTTGATGATAATAAGGCAATCTGCACACTTTGTCTGATGAAGGTGGCAACATCTGGAGGTAACACTTCTAATATGTACACACACCTTCAAGTACGCCATTGCCTGCAGCCAAATCCAGCATTAAAGATCAAAGTAAACATTTTGCAGATGTTGAGCTGACACATCCTTTCTCGTTAACTGTCCAGTGTAATAGGTAACACCAGTGTTGTCATGTGTTTATCACCCTGTGGGAACATTTCCACACACCGAGACATCCCTACTGTCTACATTCTCCCCCAGGACACTGTAAACGATTTTGGCAGTGATGCAGGACTTCTTTGGGTTAATGGTGGAAACAATCTGCAAAAATGTCTTTCTTTAGATTGTCAAAGACCATCCTCTGTGGTATAAGCCATAAGCCATACTCAAGAGCACAAGATTCGTCAAAAGGTTGTTTTACGAGAGCACACTTTCCTAAAAATACAGCACCACGCCCACCCCTTCCTGGAAATAGAGTTTTATCAGGACAGCAGACACTTTGATGTAGAAGTGTCTCTCTCGCATCATCAGAGAACATGTTGGATTATCATTTGTAGCCTTGTAACTTAAGACAGGACTATATTTAGTTTTCTATATGTCAAAGGTACTTGGCAAGGTCTTGTCTTCTCTAACCAAGTTGCACTTTTACTTTGATCCCCTGAAGGTTGATTGACCTGATTACAGAAAGTAATTTTGTATTATGAAAAGTGATCATGTGTCCCTGCGTGGGCAGTGGCTCTTATCCAACAGCTCACACTTATCACACTTATAGCTGATAAGGGACCTTTGCTCTCCTCCAATTGACCCCATATGCATGTCTGTTTTCCATATGAGTGCTGAGGAAAAATGTGTTAACCATTAAGATGAGACTATGATTAAGCTAAATACAATCAGACCTTATGGAAGACCTAATGTTTACTAGATATTCCAGTGTTATCTAATCTGTGCTCTTTAGTTTTTGCCTTGGCTTTAATCACTACACCTTTCCGGATGTGGCTAAGATAAAAATCTTATCTACTCTCCACTTACTCACTGTTGGAATGCTTCAATTTCTTAAGGAAGAATTACAGTAACTCGGTCAGGACCAAGAATCCTCTCTAAACGTCAAGTTCCTGAGCTTGACTTTGGTCACTTAAGTTAAAATTGTCACTTTATTTATCGTACACACTCAGTGAATTCCCCAGAAACGTGATTCCAGCTGATTTGAATCTCAGCTTGTGGTTTTGTTCCTGTTGTAAACTCTTACAGATCAAATGTGAAGGACAGGGAGAATTTTTTTTCTTTTTTCTGGCTGACCTCTCCCCCACCCCCTATTTGCAATTTATTGTGTGATTGTGTGTGTTCAACAGCCAAAAAGCTTAATGAGTCTAAAAATAATGTCTCTCAAATGGCACTTAAAATCTAATTACAGTAAGTAAAACTGTATTGTCCCCCAGTGTGCACACTCGCACACAGATAAAGAATCTAAGCTGCCCCTCTAGGGGTTTGAAGAGAAGTTGTTTATGGAGGTTGGTTTGGTTAATAGGGTTTAAGATGCCAAATTGTGGACTGAATCACTGTAATGCTTTTTAAATCTGATTTCAACTCATTCAGGCCGTCTTCCATCAGGTTACCAAACAAAAGCAATAGGAGTGAAACTGTCTATCATTGCCTTTTTAGTTTAGAAGTATAGCACATTTGAACTTTCTTATTTCCCAGGAGCTTTTATGTTTAATTATGTATTTAGGCTGTTGTTATATGTATGTGCTCTATTGTACTGTAGGTGATGCAGTGGCTTAGAACCCAGTTTCCCTTTTGGACAATAAAGCAATTGTCCTTTGACAATAAAGCATACCTTACCTTATCCTACCTTAACTTAACTTACACCACATCAGTTTAAAACGTCACAAACCTCAACTGTGCACTTGCGTCATTGCAACAACACTATTGGCTTAAAATGTGTCCCAGTTTGGCTGCTATAAAACAGCCAATTGGCTTATTGGTGGGAGGGTTGGGATACATGCAATACAATTGCCATATTTGGAATTCCACACTTTTCTGTTCAGGATTCTTTTATATGCTTTGAGTTTCTTTGGTCTAAAGTCTCTGGTTCAGCCTTCTACTCTGTTGTTATATTGGTGCTCACTGCTGCGTGAGACTGTGGACAGGATCATTTAACACCGGGCACTAGGTCTCTCAGCAGCATTAAGGCATAATGGTTGTTTGAAAAGTATCAGTGGGATTCCAGTTAGTTGGGAACTTGTCATGCTCTCTTTAAAATGTCTCTTGGTGAATATGATTGCCAGGTGGAGTTGAGCTAAATTTTTGATGGCTGTCCACTGTTGCACCATGGTGAGAAGTCTCTTAAAGGCTCTTTTTTAACCATCCTTCTCTTTGTGCCCTCCTTCATTTTTTGTTCTTTTTAATGATTTCCAGCCATTCACCGTGCAGAGAAAGGCTGGCTCCAGGAGGCTCTGGCTTAACCAGTGTCCACTCTCACTTCCACGGTCCTCGCTTTCCCATTACTCAATCCGATTCACTCTTCCTTCCTTCTACTGCCTCACTTTCTCTCACTCTGCCACTCTCTCGCATCTCTGTCTTTCATTCCAGCTCTCTCTGGCCAATAAATCATTTGTGTTGGAGAGAGCAGCCAGCAGTATTGTGTAACTTCTCTCCCCCAAACCCTCCCTTGCCTATAAAGCCAAACATAGCCTGACGGACTGCTCGCTCAGTTTGTTCTAAACACTAAACCAGGACACTGACAAAAGGTTTCATTTAAAGCATCAGGGTGAGGGGTTAGCCAGCTCAGAGACAGGGCCGCTAATAAAACAGTGGGGTAGGTGGGTAGGTGTCTGCATATGCAGAGCACGGTGTGTGGTGTGGGGCACTGAGACAGCAGGAATGTGAAATTGCAGCTATTATGATTTACTCTCATTTTCACAGAACTGTATAGAAGGAGGAAATATTTTCCATTTAAAATTACATTTGGCTGTACAATTCTTTAAACACAGAAAACCAGTAAACTAATCTAGAATCCTGCTCCCAAGCTATAAGTTGGTGTGGTTTTAAGGTTGAGGGGATGGATGGCAGCATTGATTAGTTAGATCTCTGTAGTAAGGCGTTAGATCTCTGTAGTAAGACGTCTCATTTAGATTAAATCGAGTTGTAACCTTGCCTGAGAGCGGGTGTCTAGTAAGCCTCTGCCATGGCCTGTGGTAGCCACAGCTGCAGTCGAATGTCTTTCAGAGCTGCAACAGGTGCAGGTGTATAGGATGACCTTTAGCCCTTCACCTCAGCCTGGCGACCTGCCAATCCAACCATCTGTTGAGGTCAGGATTCTGCAGCCAAGATATTTTAAGTGAGAGATAGAAAGTGCAGCCTTAAAGTTGGGTCTGGTGATGTTTCACATGAATACAATAGCAAGGGTAAGACATGCATTAAGTCTTGCTAGTAAAATCCACACTACCTACAACTCGAGTATGTTGAATTGTTGCTAATTGTTGTTGGGTGAACCACTTGCTCTTTAATAACCCACTCAACCTTTACCAGGACCTGGCCCAAACTTCCCATTTCCAGCCACCATGGACTGGCCCAGCTCCAGCCTCAGCACCTAATCGGCTTAGTGCTGCTCTCCTCCATGCTTTCTCTCGGCTTAAAAGAGAAAGCGGCAAAAATGCCCCCTCTACTAAATAAACAACAGTCCTTCTGAAATTAACCAGTGAATGAATGATGAATTGCTGTGTTCCTACACGAGTGAACATATTATATTCAGATAAAATGTACACACATGACAAGCAGTTGAAATATGCTAAATAATAAGATAATGGATCCAGAGTTCATAATGTTTCCCCTTCAGTTGCATCAGCTTTTTTTATGGACATCACCCTTTGGACCTTTTTGAGCACTAACCAAGTACTGTGGCTTCATCCACGCTGCCATGTTTTAGTTTTAAAATGCATCACTGTTTTACAACTGCAGTCCACACTACTCCGGAGTTTTCAAGTGCCTATAATAGCGAAATTTTAAGACGCCATCTTAGTTTGAAAACTCTGTGGCTGTGTTGTAATATGGAAGCAGTCACCCACATTTGCTGCCTGATTGGTCCTTATCAGTCATGCCTCGACTATCAGTGGTGTATACAAAACGTTTAGTAACAGTTCCACCTTAACATTAGGTCCTGTCGTACTCTTTTTACCATTGCTGTTTCTCGTTTGTAGTATTTTCTGTTACTAAGCAACCAACTGCAGAGTAGACAATCTGCTTCCTGTTTTACAGTAACACCACACAAGTGCACGTGAATGGTCACATGATGTACACTTTCAGTTTCATTAATATGGTCAGAGAATACTGACCCATGTATAGAACTAATCCTTGAACTAACATTTTTCATATTCTTAGTATTATTTGATAGTACATTTTCTCATTTAACTCTTAAGTTTGTAATTTATAAACCGTGTTATAGTTGAAAAGTCATGTGATGCATTCTCGAATGCATTGGTTTTCTTTGTGAAATGATTAGATCATGAAACATATCCTCAGCAAGAGAAGGAATCAGGTTTTATCTTGGGTAGAAGTACTGCATTGGTGTTGGCTCTTTTGAATGGCTGGGCATTTAGGAAGCTGCTCTTCAGTCCTAGTGGAAAAACAGCCAGCTCCTGCATTGAGATATTAGCTGCTTTCCCAAAAGAACGTTTTTTTCCTATCCTCCCTTTTTCCCTTCCCTTCTGCCTGATGGGCTAATTTGCATTGACTTAGCGAGGCTTTGGCCGATTTTCAGTCTCTATCAGAGACGTATTTGAAACCTTACTGCAGGTCTTATGTAATTTCCTCACAAATTGTAGACACAGTTGCAGAGAATAACTGCTTCTTATTTGTAATTTCATGAGCCTTTTGGAATAGTTTTCACTGAGAGCCAGAACGTTACGATAGCTACAGCATATACTGGGTGCAGATTCACCTTGGCCTACTTTTCAGTGTGCTTTGTCAGTGCACTGTATGGGACACTGCAGTGATCCAAATGCTGCTGTGCCAGGCAACCTTGTTATTTTAGAACTACTCATATTCTTTTTGTTTTGTTGTAGTTGAGACTGAAAGCTAATCATAGAGCTGCAACTGTAGGATTTACTGCTCTACAAGTGAGTGACTGGCACTATTTTGAAGAGAACATTAAGGTGAACTATACTCGTAAAGTGTTGTTGCTAATTAAAACCATTCCAGCATCCACAGCACCAATCTGTAATCATTATTGGCCCTTGCAAGAGTAACCATTGCATTCAAATAACCTGTGTTGGTGTTAATAGCTGTGCTTTATTTAGAAACTAATTGTGGCATCTCTGTGACATGCATTTGTGCATTGAGCCACCGAGAGGTTTGGATAAGTCATTCCTTCCAGCTTCTGATGTCTACCTCCCTGAAAGAAGCATGTGAAATACTGCTTTCATATTTAGTTTGTCACCTCAGCCCGTACGCTTGTCTTATGTCTCTGATGTTTCTCATATCATCTCATTTCAGTGATGCTTAAGCAGGAGATAACAACAAATAAACTGACAGTGATCAGTTATCACTGTCAGTTCTGTCTGCAGCGAGTGTAAGAAAGGACCTGATAAGCACAGCAAGTAGACAAAACATTCATTCATCACAGATGGGAAACGGTGAAGAAAATAAGAAGTGGAAGAAAGAAGTTTAAAAGTTTAAACACTGAAATGAGAGTGGTCTATATTACAAGGCATTGACAAGCGCGCAAGAAGAAGAAAGAAGCAGCTTTGACGAATATCAGAGGGAGGGAGTGAGGGAGCAAAGAGAGGACAAAAGTTACCAGCCTGGGAAACCACACACACACACACACTCACTCACAATAACTCTGCTCAGACAGTCTGAGCCTGAACAGCCAGCGCAACATGACACAACTCGAGTGCAGCACCTGTTTCTGCAGCCGGCACATCGACTCCGTCACCACTCAGATGTAAACTGACAGATTTCTCATACTCTGCCGTTCTTTTCCCGCAATTCGTTATGATGTCATTGTTATTACAGACATGACATTAACACTATTGTCAACAATGAATGTCAGAGGAATGCATACCTCTGCCAAGGCCCAACAGTCCCATATGAAACCACTTTTAAATTCACTAGATCCTGATTCTTTAATTTTTATTTTTGGATCAGCACCAAATT
Source organism: Verasper variegatus (assembly GCA_026259375.1). NCBI lineage: Eukaryota > Metazoa > Chordata > Actinopteri > Pleuronectiformes > Pleuronectidae > Verasper > Verasper variegatus. The sequence goes on from CM048057.1 coordinate 9,887,238, forward strand.
GCACACACTCATTAGTGCCAGTCCCCTAAAGATGCCTGTTTTTTGTCTACAAGATCCATGAATTGTTCTCTAAGAGATGAAGGAAAATGTTGGAAAAACACATGTTAAAGAAATTGAAAAAGTGGTTTCCGTCATCTGATTCCCAAAATTGAATGGGTTCTTTCCTGCCCAATACCGTGTCCTTCCAAGTTTTGCAGTAATCCATGCTGTAGATTTTGCTTAATCTTACTTACAAACAAACAAACCAAGGAACAAGGTTGAAAACACAGCTTCCTTGGGGAATGTAATTACAATGCTTGTATGTTGTAAAATAAAATATAAAACACCGTAGACAGGCGATTTCAATTGGTGCCCACACACATGTACTTCATTACTGTACCCTGTAGCAGCCAAAGATCTGGTTTGTGTTGTTCCGGAACACATGACTGATCAATCCTCGCCCCCTGTTGAAAAGAAGTCGTCTTCATCCTCCAACTCTCCCTCCTCTTCCTCCTCCTCCTCCTCCTCCTCTGCATTTGTCAACTGCTGGCCTCCTGACACAGCATTAAACCACCCACACGCTCTTTCCATTCTCCATGAGAATAGCACTACTGCTACCACCCACAGTTCTCTCTGAAATACCCACTACAAATGTGAAATGTGTGGTGTGAAGATTTTAGTCATTATTTTAACAATGTTGTGTTAATATGCTAATCCTGCAGTTTGCCTTCACTGTAGTGTTGTTGCTGTGTAACCAGGCTTGGGCACAGATCAGAGGCCTTTGCTATAGTATTCATTTGAAAGTCTTGAATACATACCAGTGGGGTGAGGTGTGTTTGAAAATGCCTGAAGGACTGCACTTGGCCTTGCAACAGTGATGTCAGATATCCACTTTATGGTGTAGCTTGTTTTTTTTTTAATAGAGCTATATGTTTGTCTTAAGTATAGGCAGGGCTTGAGGAAGGTATTACAGCTGAGGCTAAGGTAAATATCATGTGTGATTGTACTGGCTTAAAAAACGTCTTGATACTAGGGTAAGATTAAAGGAGCGTGAGGACTCTGGGGTAGTGATGATTGTAATCTTGTCCATGGCCAATCTGTCAACTCTAGTTTCTGGACTGATTGCTATATATATCTGTGTTTGTATGATTATTGTGGACTTAGGCAGGAAAGACCAGACTATAGTTGATATTCCTATGTAGCAAGACTAGAGGTGACTCCATCCGTCTGGCACCTGAGGATATTTCCCCGCTGTTGGCATGCCCACCAGTATCAAAAATGCGTGTTTACCTCTGTTGTCCTAGGTTGCTAAGGAAAGATTTATTGCATAATTGCTGTTATCAGGAATGAGCAGAGGATTTTGGACCCTGAAAAGACCTGATCCTAGGCCATATCCATGAGTCAGGATGAAGCGATGCCAGTTCATCAGCTTTCCTTTTGGCTTCGGTGTCTCTAATGACTTGGATGCAGGGTGAAGAGCTCGGGAACTTGGTGCTTGAGAATCTTGCTGTTACATGCCTCGAGAAAAGTTATGTAAGTAAACGAGTGAAGCTGCGGCATTTGAATTTGTCACCACACATGTTGGCAGACAAACCGGCACCTAATACCAAAAACCAGATGGTTCTGATTGACGTACAGGTGCGCTTATCTAACCAGGTGTTTCTTCATACTGCTAGAAAACCAATGAGCGATTGGATGTATTGAAAAAGATGTGGCAATATTTCACTCAATCACATCGTTAAATGCCATTTCATTCCCTCATGCTCTTCTTAAAGTCACTTTAACTGCACTTTTGCTTTCCATGACTAGAAATGAGTCTATCAAACCCCCAAAAATGTTGATGGCAGAGGAAGAGAATTTGCTTCACGACCAAAAATAAAAATCTAGAGCATCAGCCAGCTGCCAAAAGAAGCAAATATTTCTCCTGCTGTGTCATGAGGGAGAATGGGATGTTTTGCTAAGCTGCAGAATCCAAGAGTAAAGAAAGCCAAGGTTGCAAAGGCATACATGCATGCATGGAGCTTAATAATTACGGTACCGTTACAGACAGCTGCTTCCTTATGAACACTTTTGTAATGCTACACAACATCTGGACAGAGATCACAAGTGGGGTGTCTATACATAGTAATGCAGTGTGGAACTTGAAAAGAAGCATTCATTTTAAAAGCATCCAAGCATGATTGTGTGAATGGTCTTCATTAGCTTGAGCAGTTCTTGTTTTCCCTGAGAGGATAAACTGCAAATAGCCTCCTTCACTTCTTTTGCAGATTGCAAAGTCTACAAAAACATGTATGTAAGAAAGCATTTAAGCAAACGGTCTTGTGGTATTAACGCTTTTCTTAACGTTTGACATCATTACAATACGGTACAACAAAATAGTACAGGAGATCAATCTTTAATTTATCGATAAATATTTGTGATTAATCAATAAATACCCAAATATGCACTTATTGCAGTGTTCAACAATATTCAAAGTTAATGTTTGCCACAACAGCGTAGTATAGTTAGGAGAATATTTTCAGCTAAACTTGCTTATGAGTCGTATCTGCTCTTTTCATATTTTCACAGATACAGCTTAATAAATATTGCTGCTGATATAAAATACCCTCCTGTGCCTCCAGTCATCACAGACTGGTGCAGAGAAACCGAATCTCTGTCTGATTTGTCCCGTCTCCCCTTGAGACTCAATGTTCAATGACTCCCATCGAGACGGCATTCATACTATTGACTGAACAACTTCAGAGACAAGAATAAGTTTATGCTGGCTTCATAATTTCCATGCTCTGATCACAAAAGGACACTTGTTTGTGCCTCTTGTCTCTCGGTCATTTCCTTGTTGAGGGTTCAGGGGAGGAGTGGCTCGGTGGACTGTGGTGGCTGACAATCCCACATTGTGTGAACTGGTGCTGCTTCACAAAGGGCCCATTGTGGAGGGTGGTGGCCCGGGGAGAGGGGACTGGGTCTAGGCTAGGTGACAGAGAGGTGTGGGTTCGGGGGGCCTGGGTCTGGGGGCTTGAGCTGCAGTGGCTGGCCCAAAGTAGGTGCGTGTATGGGTGCTCAGCTGACAGTGCCGGGGCAGGGAGGGTGCACACGTGTGACAGGAGTCCCGTGCAGCTCCAGAGTAAAACATATACTCTGCTCCCACACAGCCATCACCCACTTCACATAAGCACTCGAATCTCTCTCAGAGGTGAACAGCGTTATGAAAATAGCTTTTTAATCAGAGCTGTTGTCAGTCTCTGATTTATTTTCTGCATCCCAGAGAATCTGATGCCGTGATTATGAAACTGGGGGCTTAAGCTGCTTGTACAACTGTTCCCAGAATTTGAAATATTTTGCCGTTTATCCTCTTCTGACTCCAGCTCAAGGACACATGTGTGGTGTACTCTAGATCTGTTTACACAGACAGATCGCTGTGCAGTCCAAAAGTCATAGCCCCCCCTTCCCACTCCCTCCCTTTTTTCTGTTGCACTTCTGTCCCCCTTGACATCCACCCTGAGACTTAATCTTTCTTCTCTCAACAAATCACCGTCATTTCTCCATGTCTGAGAGTGACAGGGCTCTCAGGTCAAGCTGATGCCAGTCTCTCAGTCCAGTCTGAAACAGGCCCAGGCCCTCGCCCAGCTGTCCCAACGTCTTATTTGTCTGTCTTTCTGTCAGGCCCGGCTGTTGCCCTGGCCTCTCACCTCAGTGTCGAGAGCCCTTTGGTGATGGACCATTTTAAAGCCCCCGGCATAAGAAGTTGAACCAAAACATAATGGCCGACCGAGTCAAAGCGTCTGTGGCACTTATGCTTTACCAGAGTCCAAGTGAAGTTGTAAAGGTCCTACCACGCTGCCTCGATGTTCAGGTCTCTAATTATTTATCTGACTCATAGTGTACTTAGATCAAACCTACTATCCAATTTGCTGTGCCAAATTCTGACACTGCCACCCTTTTACAATATACACACAGTGGTAACAGAGCTGAGAATGAACGTGACATTTAACAGTGACCAAGTAAACAAGGCCTCTCATCTGCCCTCAGGGTGGGATAACCACAGCCTGTTAACTATTGACTTCTCTGTCCACATTAGAGGCTTAAATTGCCGTGTTACTGACAGGCTATAGTTACATTTGTACAAATTGGATCCTAGAGTTAGATTTAGTTGGTCCCAAGCTAAGTTGAAAGTGATACCTTTTAATTTAGTTTCCAGCTCTATCTCCTAATATATTCCGATTCATTCGAGAGCTATAATTTATGATCTGTGGCTAACTGGTACTTATAGCTTGGAATCACTGTGGTTTTTTGGTGTCTATAATTCCGCCTGTATGTTTAGTGCAGAGAAGGTACGACCCAAGGTCTGTTCTAACAGCTTCCCATGCCCAGCATGCTCAGTTGCTCGCTACTCATTCACCTGAACACATTCAAGTCCTTCAGTCAACATGAGGCTATCAAGGTTTTTTGAATTGTTCAGGTTAAGTCATGTGGAGGTCAGACCAAGCAAAAGTTTCTGAGCTTGTAATATTTGTTATGGTTATCTGTGTGCACCGTTTTTTACCTTGTGCGATACTGATTGATGCAGTCAAAAAACATAATCTTACAAAAACTAGCAAAACAGGTTCAGATGGAGTGACATTGTCTCCAGTCATTGTAAATACGCCATGCACACACACAAAGCCCCTGTGTGCTTACATAAACCTGTGCCTATAAACCTTATCACTGTGCACAAAGTAGCATAATTGTGGAAGTCCTGCGGTAATGTTATTTATGGCTGACAGATGGCATTCATTTCATTGTGTGTCGTTGATCTTACACCTCACAGCCAGGCATCAGACAGATTAAACTTAAAACCGCACCGTGAACCCATGAACTTGCATGGTTTATAAACGGACCAGGCAGTCTTGCTCACAGGTCCTTTCAGGTTCTTTCTCGTGGTACAGTAGACAACATGGCCTTTACAACCAGCGCTATGATGCACACAGGCTGTATTTAATCATCAGTGTTGAAATGAAACAGTCTAGTTTATTTGGTATGAAATAAACTAGATGGAAAAACTAGACTAAACTAAATGCAAGGGTAGATACCACATTTTTAACTTTAAATTTCTTCCACAGCTACAAAACAGACATCATCATTATAGTGTTGATTATCCACTTTAGTCTGGATTTAGTGGCAACCGTCGACTTGCTAAGCCCACCCGAATCGCGAACAACCACTGTCCTAAAATCACCCTAATTATTACTAGAGGGATGTTTTCCCTTACAAATGGAGCTACTGAAGCAAAAAGCTGATTCAATTATGTAATTATTCTCTTATAAATGCTGCAATATGCATCTAAAGAAACCAAAATGTCACAGTGAGCTCTAACAAGAACATTTGCCTGTTCCCAGACTGTTATATCAGCGTGTGGTGTGCCAAGCTTGGCATGAAAATTGATGCTGGGGTGGATTGTGTGAGAAGACAGGAAGACCATGTGGAGGGATAAGTGGGCACGTCTGCTTACTTCCCCCGCTTTAACACTTTCTCCACATGTCTGTGTTGTGTCCCCCTAGCCCAGCACTCTACCCCAGGGTACAATCAATATGAACCAGTGCAGTGACGTCATCAATGGTGAGGCGAGGACGGGCCAGAAGAACTCGCTGTGCATCCTGACCTCTGACAAAGAGCACTTCATACGTGCGGAATGTAAAGAAATCATCAATGGGTAAGACGTTACAACCAGGAATGGGATCTGTTCACGTAGGACTATGATATCTTGACATACACGGTTTAACTGTGGCTTCAGATGTGCAGTAGGGTTTGTGTTGCTCCCTCTGTTTAGCTGAGTGGATAGGGATGACAGAGACTTGGACGAGGGAGAGTAGTTGTGTGCAACTGCTGCTGCAGCCAAAACCGCTCTGCCCCCTGCTGTCTCCTCTGCGCTCTGCTCTCCAGAGAGTGGCAAACCACTCTGCAGTGACAGTGCACATTCTTGAACTGCGTTCACAAATCCCCATATGCCTGCACACAGATCACAATACACAACCTGCAAGCCTCAATAATATAGTTTCCCCCTGTACCTTCTCCTCCCCTGCTGCACATGTAAAGGGTGATTCAGCACCACTCTCCGTCCCTGGATGTACCACACGTAATATTATGTCTATTCTTAGGGAGCTGTGACGCACTGCACCCCCCTTCTCCATTATGCTATCTGCTCACTGTACACCTCCCACTCACCTCTCATCCTGCCCCCAATGTGTTGGTTCTGGGCCATTACACAATCATATTTGTCACTGTGAGGTTGTCATTAACAGACACCAAGGATGTTTTTAAATATAAATGTATTATTTTGCATGTTTTTAACTGGTTTTATTAAGCTCCTGATTCTACAGAGTGAAAACTGTGCTGTGTGGGGCACTCAGTTCATTTATAGATGTTTCAAGTGTGTGTCTCTTTTAGAAAGTGTTTGGAGTAGAATGTTCTGTTCAACAGTCACCTACTTGATTATTGTAACCTTTAAAGAGCCAGGACTTTCTTTATTTGACAAAGTTACATTACGATAGGTGTTAAATCTATTATTTATTTAATATGTTGGAGTTTGATTTTATATTTTGTCAACAAATCCTAATTTTAGTCAGTTCTTTGTAGTCTAAAACTCTGCACCCTTCAGTCTTAAGTACATCATGAAGTCTAGATTTATTTAACAAAATCCATGTTTATTTCAGTCATCAGGAGATTTGTTGACACCGACTTTGTGAACCTTTCAATAGATTTATCGGTAGGACAATAAAAATCTGCAGAATTGAGCCTTCAACTGACACATTGGGTTCTGTGTTTGTTTGCCGATATGAAAAATAAATTAAATTCAGAAAAGATTCGCATTGTGTTTTACTCCTTATCAGAGTTGGAATGTGCACTTTAGTCAAATTTCAACAAATCACTTAAATGATTTTTGTTTGTTATACTCGTCCTTCAGTAGTTTTACATCATGCAAATGCTTGTCATGGCAATTATACTGTAATTGTTTATTTTTTGCTGATGAGAACTTTGGCCTGCTCATATATTGATCTACAGTGGAAGCATGGTTTGTACGGTCTGCATTTACTGTTTCCGACAACAACATTTTGACTGACTCACTATTCGTAGGTGGCAGGAGGCTCTGACTGTGTACCCCAGGACCAACAAGCAGAACCAGAAGAAGAAACGAAAGGTCGATCCCCCCACTCACCAGGTAACACAGCGCTTCACACTATCCATGGTGAAGGTTTTTTTGTATTGCTCAACCTGAACAAGGCAAAAAGAAGAAACTGAATCTAGATGAAGGGGACGTTTTTAAGAGAGATGGTTTTGCTACGGATGATTTCTTGTAATGTCTCTTATGCACGGACAAACCACAGATAACAAGGAGAGGATGGTCCGACAACTTCAGTGAGAATACAGATGAAGATTATTACGTTGAGGAATTGGTCATATTGTGTAATAGTTCTGACACAAATCTCGCTCAGTATTAAATTATTTATTTAACCTATAACATATAAAGGGGCCATTTTTGGCTCCTGTGATGATTTAATGGTCACACATTGAGGCCCTATCAACACAGTTCAAGATACGGTTATAAACGATCCACATGTGACAAATGGGCTGCTGCCAGCAACAAAGAAAGAGGATATACATACCGTATATTCAAGGACGACTTGTGTCATGGAAGTATGCTGTATGCAGGGCTTTCATTCCAGTCAAACTGCACCAGCTGTTTACCCCTCAGAGATGACATATTGTTTCTCTGCTAGAGACATGCTCAACAGATTACATAATTCATATTTCTATTCTCGAGTCACAGGATGTTTTTGTCTTGATAGATGAATGTACTACATGCCTCATGCTTGTCTAAATTAATTACAGGCTTCATTGGTATACCGAAGCAAATCTATTACAGTGGTAGCATTTGATTGGATTGTATCATTGGTGTTGTGAAGTACATGTTTACATATTCTGGTTGAATAGAAGCACTTTTAATATTCATATTGTCAAGTGCTTAGTAGGCAGCAAACATTAGTGAGCTATCCATATATCAAGGCTAATGATGACAGCTGCCTGCTAAAATAATATTTAGCAGTGACTTTCTGCAATGTGACCATGATCCTGTCACTTGTGAAGATGCTGGTGCACTCTCTTTCAGTGTCAGCTGCTGTCCCACCTTCCAGGCCTTTGTTACCAAGTTCTGCCTGGATAGTGATTAACCTTGTGGGTCTATTGGGAAAAAATGTTGTGTAAGTTCAGGGGCACGCAGCAGCTCAAAATGCTTTGTGATGGATGGGGCAATACTTCATGTCACCTGGAGTAGACACATTTCAGTGTTTCTTACAGTTTTTGTGGCAGTAGGCAAGGGGGCATGTATTTCGCTCCAATGCATAACGTGGCCTGAGCGACTGATAAGATTGCTGTCTCCACTTTGATGGCCCATCGCTGTGGCAGGATGTCTCCCAGGGGCTGTATATTCAAAGGGGGTGGAAGAAAGATGGAGACGGGAGGGAGATAGTGAGGCAAAGAGTGCTACACAAAGTTCTACCATGAAGCATTGGAGCAAAACACACATTTATAGACCATCTATGTCATTATGAGTGTGTAAAAGGACTTTGATTCAATACTTTGGGACTTGGCCACTGAATCCCCACAAGTGCCGTGAGCTGACCTTGCACATCTCCCTGGTAAGTACAAATAAAAGAAACAGGACTGTATGTATGTACAGCTTTCGTACCATAATAATGGATTTAATGACAAGGTCAAATGTAGGCATATCATATAATATTATACAGGCCACCCACCGTGTACTTCCTTTTTGATAAGAGGCCAAATTTGTGGAACAAACTCTCTCTGAAGTTCATTGTCTCGTTCCTCTAATGATGTTGCCCTGAATCCGACTGTGACCTTTACTGAGCTGGTTTGCAGAGGGACAGTGGTGGCACAGTGATGACTTTCACTGTGTCAGCACTGTCAACCCCAGATGGAAAAAAATATGATTATCTTTTATCACATAAATTACTGATAATCTGCTTTACACAATATGAGGCGAGAGTCCAGTCGCTGCAGAGCAGGAATTCATCTGCTGTCAAGTAGTCAAGGCCAAACCATGTAATTGCTGACTGCTTTTGTCATTTCATTTTCCATCATTTGCAGTTTTTAGACCACAAATCTGGAAAGCTGAGTCTAGACATTTTCATAGTTGGCCTTTCACATAGGAAGAATGCAGCAGGAGGTAGAGCATGCAGGAAGCAGGACATGACTTATGAATTCTGCAGCGGAAATCACGTGCTTTTGTTCGCAGCACATCAACAATGGTGCTGGCCCTTATCACCAAAAGCTCTCACATCTCGTTGTCTTTCCGAGTTGATGACTTCTATGTTCATGGCTCATCTTTTTCATCCTGAGATATTTGTATTCTTTTTAGTTTTTTTTCAGTTTGTGTCCGTCGCATGTCAACATGCCCACTTGCTGGCTGTAAAATATCCAGACTGTTCTCTATTCTCACATGGCCTCACACAGACATTTTCAGGACGACCTTTTATTTTACTTTTTACTTTAATTGTCCAGAGCAACTTACTCTGACTTTTGCGTTGCCACATACAGCCCCTTCGGAAAATTTCAGATGAAATGTCCGCAGTTCAGAGCCTGTCTGAAAGCAGCTATCGTCGCCTGGGCTGTTTGTTTGTTTTGGCATAAAGAATATGCTAAAGATTATCACAGGTATATGAGTGATGAATGAAGCCCTCCTCCTACTTTGACCGTAGACATGTGTTGGAGATGGTTGTCAGCACAGTAACGTGTTTGCCTTCTGGGTGGTGCCCCTTAATTGAAGCACCTGACTTTTGTGAGCACAAAAATAATTATGTGACAGGAAAACGGTGATAACTAGTCGTGCCTCACACTGTATACAAAAGGAGGCTGGAAGGACTTTGCACTTTCAGATTCTTGTCTTGGCTCTGAGGCAACAGAACTCTTGTATCATACATTTGCATGAATTTGGTCCTGGACAATACAGAAACTATGAATTTGTCAAAACCGATTTTTGTTCTACCTCTATTGATGATAATCTGCACTACATAGTCAACTTTATCATCAAAAGCTTTTTGTAATTGGCAGGGTGGAGTAACTCCAAGCCAGTGTTTTTCCACTGAAGACATGAATGGACACCCAGTGAGTTCAGCTCGGCCAAACTCTTTTATCCTGCTTTACCCTCAGTGGCTCAAATCCCAGCCCTAATAAAACATATTTATTATAACACCCACCCCCCCAAATCAATCCAGGTGAAGGGTGAATAAAAACGACTCTCCTTCTTCTTCAATCTGATACTCAAAGAGTGATTCTTAGCACGGCAAAATGTTTGTGCTGATTGAAAGAGGCTGGATGAAGAGTTGTGTGAGGGTTGCTTTGCTTCTGTAAATCTTGCTCTCTCTTCTGAATGATTTTGTTGGTCTGCTGATCACCGAAATACTCAACTGTTGGTATCAAACTGTGATTACACCAGATTGATTTTGTAAGTCATGTAAAAATTATCTCTAAAATCTTTTCGAAGCAGTTCTATTCCATTATATTCCAGCTCTGCAGAAATCGCCCCTGTTGTGTGTTTCTGTTCTCATTACAGTTGTATTTGTCTTGAATAGACTCTTTGTTCTTTGTCTGCCCATGACTTTCTCTTTCCCACGCATCCTTCCCTCTTTAAGATTGATGAAAGTGATTTTCTTTTGCTCTGTCACTGTAATATTGGATTTACTTAACACATCAACAGACTAATGGTGTAAAATCATGTGCCACTCAAAAACAAGAGATTGCTCCAAACAAGAGAGATCAGTGTGCTGAGCTTTTCACAGAGATAGAGCAACTAATAGCCGAGCGAACCTGTTATAATGATTTGGTGGTTGTGTTACTGGCACATGATTTCACAGCACTACAGCTGAGTATTTACTAAAGCACATAATTATAATTGTAATAATTAGGTGTATTTAATTATTTGGAATTAAGTACTTAGTGTTTAATTTCTCTTTGATCTCTTTCCTTCTCAAATTCCTTGTTGTAGTCTCTGTGTGACCTTACCTGCCATTGTGCCCTCTCCTCTTCCTATCCACTCCTTCCAACCCGAACTCCTCCCCAGGAGCCAGGCCCAGCCAAGGTGACAGTGACCAGCAGCAGCAGCGGCGGCGGCAGCATCTCGTGCCTGCCCAGCAGCATTGCCGGTGCCGAGCGCGTCCCAATGAGCCGTGCAACACTGTGGCAGGAGGAGAGTCGCTGGAGCCGGGCCACCATCCCCTGCAGCCGCAGTGCCTCCTGTCTCAGCCAGCTGAGCCAGAGCCAACCAGACTCCAGTATCACAACTCAAGACGGTGAGGACTAAGAAGGGAGCATATGAATTCTTAAACATCCCATAATGTGCTTGTTTTTCGTTGTTTCACATCAGTCGCACTGTGTTTTTGTTTCAGATGGTGGCACCATGAGCACTGGGCGCAAAGTACGTGTGGAGAGCGGCTACTTTTCCTTGGAAAAGAACAAGTCGGAGCCTTCTCCACATTCTGCACAGCACTCCCAGTCCCCACAGCCACCTCAGCACCTGCCCCTGTCCTCTTCGGCATCATCATCCTCCTCTTTAGGAGCTCCCAGTCCCAGGTACAACTCTGAGTCAGAACCTCAATCTTACCCCTGTCAACCCTCCCAAGACCCCCTCCCTTCTCCAGGTGCACTTCTCTCCCCCAGCTACTCCACCATCAGCTCCTCCCAGAGTTCGCTGGACTCCGATCCCAGCGTCACGTCGCCCACCTGGGAGGGATGCGGTGGTGGTGGAGGGAGCACTAGTAACATCGGTAACGGAGGAGGCAGAGTGGGCTGCTCTGGCAGGGAGTATACAGCGCTGTCGGATGTGCCACGGGCTCGCAGACTGAGCTACCGGGAAGCGTTCCGGTCAGAGAAAAAGCGCCAAGAGCTGAGAGCACGGACAAGGAGTCCTGGTAGAGAGGAGGTGGCTCGGCTGTTCGGGGAGGAGCGCAGGTGAGCGGTTATGGATAAGCGTCTTGCTCGGCACACTGCGAAATAATACTACACAACGTCCCTGAACCTGATAATGAAAGCAAACATGATTAATAATCATTAATGAAGCTTATGCATTGCTGTAAACATGCATCACAGTTGTCACCCTGTGGCAGCTGTCCTTGAGCCATATCTTGAGAATCTTTTAATATAGCTGTCCACCCTGGCCTCACAGCGGTTTGCCATTAATGATTTGGGGATTTAAATGCATGTGATTCTTTCTTATCAATTGATCTCTACCTTTTGCTCTTGCTACTTTTGCTAGTCTGTTTTGTTCTTTCAATCTTTTCCAGGGGCTCCTGAACCGACCTTTCAGAGCTAATGCTCAACCAACCCTTCCATCCCTGTCCCAATGCTGTTCCCTGCTGGTCACCGCTGATTCCTGCTTTCTATCATTTCATCTTTGCCTGGAAGCACACACAATCATACACTCTTCCACATAAATACCTGAGTTTCCACATATACTGTGTACACTTGAAACACACCGCACCAATGGTTTGTACTGGTTGGTTATACATACAGTTTCTTCTTTTTTCTATCTTGGTCTGACTTCACAAAAACATGTACATTAACAAATGCATTGCCTTAAGGTAATGCAAACTGTGTTTTCATTGCTGCTACTTCTGCAGATTGTTTTAATCAACCATCCTAGATATTTTCCTTTTCTTCTCAAGTTTAATCTCTCATCGCATAACAATACTTTTTAATTCTTTGGTGTATCTCTGGATACCTCATGTTGCACATTGTTGATTGCAAAAAGGGACTTTGAGTCGAGAATGATGTCAAACGTTCTACATGTGAATACAATATTACGCTCTGCACACAATAAACTGAAACTACTCGTTTTATGTCATTGATTTTGACTCAAAGTTGCTTTCATATTATGCTTTGGTTTTGTTTTTATTCTGACTCTGCCACCGTTTTGCAGCATTATGTTTCTTATGAATAAGTTTATTTTACGATTTAAGATTGATGTGTTTTGTTTGCTCAGTATTTTTCTCATTCTCAGACTTTAATGTAAAGTGTAACATGAGCTGTGTTTAGAGTACGACTTTGAAAAAGAAAATCTTTGTGTCTCTAAGGCGTCCTCAAATCATCGGGAGGTTTCAGGAGGGTCAGCATGTTGAACATATGGAAACAAGCGGCTCCAGCGAGCCCTCCTCTAACACCGTGCTAATCCAGAGACAAGGTCGCAGCGAGAGACGCTGTCTGGCCAACAAACATGTATGCTATTATCCTCATTCACTGGAATTACTGAATCAGAAAAGATGTATAGGATTTACTGATTTGAATGTGTATTTTATAATGAGTTATATACACTTTCCATACTTGATATCAGTGATATAATTGGTGTTAATAACAATATCAAATTTTATAGGAGATTTCACTGGATGCGGGAACAGACCGTTCAGCTCCCAGTTTGACCAGCCCCACTTTTTCCAACTTAAGAAGAGCAAAGTCACTGGACCGCAGAGTCACAGAGTCTTCAATGACGGTGAGTACTAATATAAAGTATACAGATCTCATAAACAGTACAAAATCACTTTTAGATCCCATTAAATGGTTTAGGCGGTTTAGGATTGGGATTAATTTGCAGAAAGGGGGATGTGATCTCTCACTGCTTGTTCACCGTATGAAAACTGTAAACTGCGTTCAATAGTATCTCAAGCCAATTCTGAAACACTGTAGCAGAGACTGCTTAAGCGTCAGGTTTTTTGACATGTGGAGAAGGTACAAATGCCTTTTATCACAGCTGGTGCCAGAGACACAGCAAAAAAAAAGAAAAAGGGGGTAAATTAAGTAAAATCAAAACAGACATATTCATCATAATAATTAAAAAATAAAATGGGAAATAAGAACACTGAGTCCAGTCAGAATGTGGTAGATTATGACAAAATTTGGTATATAACAAAAGATAATTATTAACAACTTCTAACTACTAAAAAGATTTTTTTCATTTCATGTTTTCATGGAAAGTAAAAAAGCTGGGAGGCACGTTCTTATAGTACAGAATGTGATATTACTGATATACTATGATTTAACTTCAGATAAACAACACACCAAACACCACTCTCACCCCACACACACACACACACACACACACACACACACACACACACACACACACACACACACACACACACACACACACACACACACACACACACACACACAAATATATTTTTACATATAGCAATGCTGCCTGGTTGCTGAAGGTAGCACTGGTATCTTCCTGGGGTCTGACTCCTTCCAGTCTGACAAACTGCTACTGATCTGAGGTCTGTTCAGAGGGCACTGCGGGGGTGATCCAGTCAGCGTGTGGTTGGTCTCCCTGTCCAAGCTGCAGCTGCCTGAACCCCCACCCACTCACACACACACACATACACACACACATACGCAACCACATTCATGTACACACCACTGCCGTCACTGCTACTGCTGATTATAAATAGCCGGCACAGAAGCAGTCTCAGTCGTGTGTATGTTTGCGGGAGAGACGGAAAGAAACAGATTGTCAGCACGTGAAGTGAGGGCAGTTAGCTATCAGAATGACTCTCTGCCAGACGGTGACACCACACCTGATGAAGCTCACCAAAAGAAAGGTATTGTTGAGTGAGCAGGAGGCAGGTTTGGGACAAATGGTTTACTTTAGAGTCTATAAACAGACGTGAGCTTGGTGTCAATGTGCAGCAGTTTGTGTTTCACAGGGAAAGTCCAGCTCCCGCCAGTCGGTCTCTTTAGCTGGAGCCACGTATCAGGACATGCACTTCTTAAGCTGCAGTGGTGTCAACAAATGCACATAATTGCATCAGTGAAGAATAGCCCCTTTCTATTGACTTCTAATGGAGGGAAAAACCTTTTTGATGAATCCTGCTTTTCTGTCCTGATTTTCTCTTTGTTTATGTGCTGACAAATGACTAATTAAAGGGTACAACTGGTAGCTGAATTTCCCATTAAAAGTAATAGTTTATTCTAATAGTTTAATTTAAAATAGTCTAGTTGCTGTACTTAATATCACATCACTCTGGTTTGTCTCTATTGCAGCCAGATCTGCTGAACTTTAAAAAAGGATGGATGACGAAGCTGTATGAAGACGGAATGGTAAATAGTTTTCATTCACAGAATTGAAAGACCTGTCTCATGTCTCATGACACACAACAAGTAGTTGTGGAATCCAATTCATGTTTTTTTTGTTTTCGTATAGTGGAAGAAACACTGGTTTGTACTCACAGACCAGAGTCTGAGGTACTACAAGGACTCAATAGCTGAGGAGGTAAGACTTTACAAAGCCACTGTGAAGCTGTTGATTGTATGTGAATTAATGGGATATTAATGTTTTATGTTGATGTTTTTTTTATTCCATAGGCTTCTGAACTGGATGGGGAGATCGACCTTTCCACGTGCTGTGACGTCAAAGAGTTCCCAGTCCAGAGAAACTACGGCTTCCAAATCCAGGTAGGTGTCGATTCTTCGTGTCATCGATTGTCCCGCATCATTAATCACCGGTGAAGATGAAACCAATTGTCTGCACAGTTTCCGTCTGCTGTCTCCTGCTAGGCTATAAACAGCCTTAGTGCATGCAGCTGAACTTTAGGTATCAGGTTTGGCCATTTCTCATTTTGAAACGATTCTTTGTCTGCGACGAGGGATGTCACTTGACTTGTCACCTCTCCATGCAAGACTGACATCATAGTGGTCTAAATCTGCTCCAGCTGTTGCTAGCGCCGTGTGTCTCTCTGACCCTGTGTGCCCCTCATCCTTCACAATATGTTTACCTAACCTCCTGCATTTAAAGGCCCTGTCCTTGTCCACATTTGCTCAGTAACACATCTTCACAACAACCCTGCAGTTATATTGATCCTGTTGTGAAGCCGATGGTCTTTCTTCATATAATCCTTTGGCTATTAAACATTTTTAGCACTTGTTCCTGGCAAAATACTGGATGTACTGTACGTAGTGGCTGGCAATGCACTCATTATCCATTTGTTGTCAGCACCGGTTTGTTCGTGCTACATATAGATTTATATATGACACAGTTCCTGCTACATATATAAATCTATATGTAGCAGGACTGACGCAATTACTAATCCTATGTGAGGAGAAGAGGAACTACAAGGTCATTTCTTTTGTTTACATTTGCCTGAAGCAGCTTCCACAGCTCTTTTCTGGAGGAAGTCAGAAATAGAGTAGTCAAGGGGATCGTTGACTCTTTGGCTGAGAACAACATGGGATTGTGTGTCGAGAAATTAATAACTCCAGTATTTATATCTGCTCTCCCCGTGGTCAGACTGGATAGTGCTGTTGTTCTCTCAGTGGCTGAGCTTCAGTGTAGAGTTGAACACAAGTTTTAACCCTGATGCCAGATGAGGTACCTGGTGTCTCGAACCTGATCACTGTGTCCTCAGAGGCTTTAATGCATTAAGTGTGATCTTACAGAAATCAGACAGGTGCCACTAGAGGTCACTGTATATACAGTTAAATGTCACAGACAATAAAGCTGAGTTTTAAGGCCGAAGAGTGGAGGATACATCAGTTTAAAGGCAGCTATCCACTGTGCAGCAGCAGCATCTGCAGCCAGGAGTAGTAATTATTTTGGAAGTTGTGTCATATAAGGAAAACACTGCCTATGAATTGGATGTTCCTCCGGATGTGGGACTCTTCTTCTCATCTCCATTACAATGGTTCTTTAATGCTCTGGACACAATCATTCAATAACTCAATTTAGTTTAACAGCACAACAGAGTAAATCAAAGGAGAAGTGAAGCCAGGAATGTTTACCTCATCTCACTTTCATTTTTCAACATTTATTATTCTGCTCATTAAACAGCATGCAAAGTGGGGTATGAGAATGTGTATAGTAACATAGAGGAAAGTTTTACTCTCAAAATACTCTCGACTCAGTTCAACATGTACTGTATTAACACTACTCTCACATGTGGTTATTATTAAGAGGTTACTTCAGTAAATGTAAAGTGTGTTTTTCTACCCACCTTTGTTTTCAGTAATTGTAAGAGGAGCTTGCATTGTCTATGGCTGCATACCTCCATACCTTTATCTAAAGCTTGAACAAAGACTGCTGACAATTTCTTTGACGTGTAACAAAAAGGTATTTTAATCGACATGTTGTCGCCATCCCTGTCAGTCCCACTAATGCATCCCTGTCTGCTTTCAGTGCACAGAGGGAGCGTGCACCCTGTCAGCCATGACCTCTGGAATCCGTCGCAACTGGATTCAGGCCATTATGAAGAATGTGCGACCCACTATTGCCCCCGACGTCACCCGGTAAGCCCCAAAGAGGATTAACACTTCAACCTCTGGCAGATAACAACAGCTCCTTTTCTCACTTATTTTATTTGAATCCATCTGTCCTCCTCACCCTCTCTTCCCTTCTTTCTCTTCCTCCCTCACTGGTTATGTTCAACCTGCTGCCAGGAAAAACATCTCTCTGAAACTATCCGTTCTGAAGCCCAGGTTGGAGTGCTTATGTGTTGAATATCTCCCCCCTCCTCACACAGTGATGTAATTGCTCAGCAATGTCTGCCCCAACGTGTTTGTCGTCTTACTCTATGTCATGTGATTGTTGAGTAATGTCTCCGTGTCAGTTGTGCCACCGTAGTGACACACGCTGCAATCACATCAACATACGAGAATAATCCACCGGCCCTGCCTCAATCAGCAGCAGAGACTGATTTTGATCATCGCTGCATTGTGACTGTTCTCTCAGTAACTTTTGGAAATGGTCAATATACAACAGAAGAATCGTAACTGAAACGGAGAAAGAAAAGAGCTTGAGTAGATGGAGAGAGGATCTGGGATATAATCATTTATTTCTTTTGGAATTGCTCCAGAACAACAGTTCACCTAAGGATTCTTTTAACTGCCCAGTCATTTATTTCAGTGTTTTTAAGAGGAGTATTACCTTTCAGAATGCTCATCACATATAATATAGTCACACGTTTTATTCTGCCAGTGTCTCCGAGGCAACTCTCTCCCAGGGGAGAATGCGTGATATTTTTGGTATTTCTGCACAGACACCTCGCAGACATCTCTTGCTCATTCTTGAGCTCCTGTCCCTTCTCATTTTCCCCTTCCTGACACCTCCACACAACAAGGTAAAAATAGATCCTTCCATCAGGTCACTTTTAAAAGAAATGCTCGGCCTCTCTACATTAAAAGTGCTGATCAGCACGCTGTTTACTGCAAACACATTCTTCACATTTAGCCGTTATATAAATGGTAATAACATAGTAGCTTAGGGCTGGTGTCTGCCATCAGGCTTACGACGGATCATGAGTGAACACCAAAGCTGCTTTCAGCCCAGTGCAACGTGTGCCTTATAAATGTTCCGATGCTAATGCTTTGACTTTGATGCATTCAATGATTGTTTTTTTGTTCGTCAATCAGGGTCTCTGCAGGTATTGAAAGAGTTGTAAAAAAATTAATTAAAAAAAAAGCTTTAGAAAGTATTTTTTTAATTAGCAAAAATATTTTCTCTCGCTTGCTGCAGGCAGTAGGGTTCAGTAAAGGCTGTTCAATTCTTTCTGTGGAGTTTCAGTCAGCATCATCAAACCTATAGCACAGACTGTCACTACTGCTACTTATAGTCGCTAAAAGGCTCATCATCTCACAATAAGCATTTGAGTATTGCATATGCAGCATGTAAGTACATATCTAACATGGTTAAAAATAATGCCAGGCAATTGTAGTCCCTGCTAGTTTTCCAGCATATTTTCTTACCTTTCCGGGTATGATTGTGAAATTTGTATTAGATTTAATTCCATGTGGTATAAACGGTGTCTTTATAAGTCTTGGTGAAACCTGCAGAAACCCTGTGAAATGCACTGGCAATTGATACTGCACTGCTGGAATTATCTGCATTCTTGTCTTGTCCAGCAAAGGTTTGTGTAATAGTATTATAGCTTGAGTTGGTGCAATGATAAAAACTAATTGTCAGCTTATGTTGAAGCCTGCCTATATATCTTTTTTATGTGCTCCATTTTTGTCCATTCAGATCCCTCCCTGATGAGAAGATAAAAGCCCAAGTGATGTTGGAGCCCTGTCCGCAGGCCACCCCTGAGCCAAGCCCTGTTCCTGAGGTCCCCAGGTCTGATGTCCACAGACAGCCAGCTGGCAACCACGTCTCTGTCCCTCCCTCTGAGCTGCGTAAAAGCCGAGTTCGTGAACGCAGACCAGAGGGCCGCTCTAAGACTTACGACTGGTCTGAGTTCAAGATGGAGCAGACAGAAAAGCCTGTGAAGGAGCGAGCCGACACCGTCGATCTCAGCTCATCGTTCTCCACAACCTCCTCTCATTGCTCTCCCTCCTCTTCAGCTTCCTCATTAGCGTCCTCTCCGGTCTCTACCTCCTCCCTCCAAACGTCCTCGGTATCAGGGGCTCACCCACCCTCTATGACAGAAGAAGCAGAGAAGGGGAACGTCAGGAGGGGCGCCCCTCCACATAGCACTACTAGTACAACCCACATGCCAAATACTGTTACTGTTACCATGACTTCCACACTTAATACCACACCAACAGTACAGCCATCAACACCTGAAAGCCAAGAGCAAGGGAAAATGGAAGTGGACCACCCTACAACCATGCATCCTGCTAGTGAGGATAAGAAGGACAACAGAACCTCAGGTGTCCGTAAAGAGATTGAGCAGCGATGGCATCAGGTGGAGACGACACCTTTGAGGGAAGAGAAGCAAGTGCCCATCGCCACGGCTGCAGCAAACTCTGCTGACTCTGAAAGGTTGCCTGCCGATGAGCTCGCTGCACTGCTGGACAAAGAGGTTTGTGTACTGACTGTGGTCATATACATCATTTCATCAGCCCATCTTGTGCTGTTTATTCTTATATTATCTGTCTGTCTTTGTTCAGTTGGGACAGAAGCAGAAGGAGCTGGACCAACTACAGAAGCAGAACAACCTTTTAAAGGAGCAGCTGGATAATGCGCTAGGGAGAGAACACAGTGCCAGAGAGGGCTATGTACTGCAGGTACTACACTCACCATCCATCACACAGGATAAGTAGGTTTTAAAAATGTTACCATATACAAATAGCATAGCAACACAAGTATCGACAAAGAAATCTTAACAATGTGCAGAATGTTACTGCAAGGTTTGTACGGTCTTATACTATACGTGCTGGTGAAACGTGTGGGGCAGTAATGTTATCAACTGTGCCACAGTACTTGATAGATTGTATATTTGTTTTGGCTCATGACAGATTGGTGTGTATTTACTGTTACTTATAGCATTCAACTAACAGGTGTGGGTGCTTTCTGAAACTGAAACTGTTAACGCATGGTTGTGGTTTTTCTTGGCATGAGTTTTCGCTAACTGTTTTTACGGAGTTTCACATCTCCTGGGAAAACAATTGATTTGATCTGATGTGCTAAGGTAAGAAAAGTAATCAATAGGCCTTGCGCTGTGCTTTTTCTCTCTGTTCATCTGTGCTTTGTTTGTGTCCTTTCCAAGCTTGACATCTGCATGTTGTTTGGTGTTTCAGAACTGCATACATTTACTAATTTCTTTTTTTTAGTTATTCTGTGTTAGTCACCCATTGAAGGTTTTTGTTTGTTTGTTTGTTTGTTCCTTTGGGGAGGTGTTTTCATGTACACCTTTGTTTGCAAGTCACCTCTGAAAAAGCACAGTGGAAGCGTGGAGAAAAGCACTGAACATAAGAGGTGCTTATTAAGAAAGGAGAAAAACAAAAGTTATTTTCCTGGTAGCCTCCGAGATGTGGCTCTCCGTATTTGGTAGGGAAAATATGGTGATGTCATTAATGAAATGTCTCATCAATCTTTTTCAAGAGTGCAACACCCCCTTCCTCTTCACCGCACAGAGTGCCATGGCAACGCTTGCACAAGCTTAATCAAGATTTGCAGAGCGAATTGGAGGCCCAAAAGCGCAAGCAGGACCTTGCTCAGCAGCAGATTCGGACATTAAAGAGAAGCTACACTGATGCCCAGGACGCTGTAGACCGCCACGAGGCTGATATTCAGGCTCTGCAGGGTAAACTAGCATGTGCAATGGCTGAAATCTTGGCCAGTGAAGAGGCTGTGGCCCGAATGCGCAATGAGCTCAAGTTAGAGCAGGAGCGTTCAAAGGAACAAGAAGTAGAAAATGGAAAAAGTGAGGCCACCCTACGTGCCCAGCTGAAGGACAGTGAGGACAGACTCCGAGAAGTAGAGGCCTGCCTCTTAGAGAGGAACCAGGCTCTTAGGCACCTCGAGCACCAGCAGGCCCTGCAACGAGACCACATTAGAGAGGTACAGAGGTTGCAGGAGAGGCTGCAAGAGGTGACTGCTCGACTCTGTGCTACTGAGGAGGGCCAAGCTTTGAAGGAGGAGCGCCTGAGGAAGGAGCAGCATAGCATGCATGAGAGTCATGAGAGGGAAAGACAGAATCTGTGCAGAAAATTAACTCAGGCTGAAATCGCCCAGAAAGAGATGGAGGACAATCTGCTTGAGGCCGAGCAGCAGGTAGAGGCTCTGTTGAGAGGGAGGCGCTCCTCCGGAGGCAAAGAATGCAGTCAGGAAATGTTGAAGTTACAAGAGGAACTGACTCATAAGATTGACATGGTTGAGTCACTGAGGGAGAGCGTGCGGAGGCTAGAAGAAGAGAAGAGCCACCTCACTTGCCGTTGTCAGGAGCTTATCAACCAGATAGCAGAAGCTGACCGTGAGGTGAATAAGCTTCGCAAATGTCTGGAAACTGAAGAGGCTGAGTACTACACGCTGGAGCAGTCATATGATAGGGCTACCCAGGAGTTTCAGAAAATGAGTCAGTTCCTTAGAGAAAAAGAGGAAGAGATCCGGCAGACTAAGGAGATGTATGAAAGGCTAGTGGAACGCAAGGAAGAGGACCTAAAAGAGGCACTTATTAAAATGACAGTACTTGGCAGCAGCTTGGAGGAAACAGAGCAGAAGTTGCAAGCGAAGGAGGAGCTTCTCTGTCAAATGAGTCGGAGCATCTTAGAAAAGGTTGAGCCCTGTAGTGCTGAAAAGGATCTGCAAGCCAAGCTTGTGGTCGCAGAGGACCGTATCGCGGAGCTCGAACAGCATCTCAATGCCCTGCAGTTGGGCTATGCTGACCTACAAATGGAAAGGCATAAGACCCCAGAGCTGAGGAAAAAGGGAAGGGTTAAAACATCAGCCTCCATATCACCAAACACAGAACTTTCTCTTTCCTTTAACAATACATCCAAGTCAGAGAACGCCCCAGATGATCAGGAGTCTCTAGCTAAGAGATCAAGGATACGTTTTTCCAGTATTCAGTGCCAAAAATACATTAGCTTAGAGGGCCTGGTCACGGGCCAAGCAAGTAGTGGTCATGTGGAGACGGGACAAAAAGATGACCAAGATGTAAATGAAGACATCAGTTTAACTGGAGGAAATATCTCCTCTGATATGCCACATACCAGTGACCCAGAGAAGTTTATCTCCATCATACATGCCCTCGAAACTAAACTGCTTGCCACTGAGGATAAGCTAAGAAACCTCACGCAGAATCTAGAAGAGCAGCAATCCACCCAAGTAGACGACATGTCCAAGATTGATGTACAGATGACAGAAACAGACCATCACCCAGAGAAAGAGTTGAGCTATGGGATACAGAGTAGTTGTCTTGCCAATAAGCATTATGGCAAGGCCCTGATGTGCGTTGAAAAGAGTCGAGAGAAAGTCAGGGTTATTCTCAGTCATACTTCCACTGGTTCACAGCTGCATTCATTGTCAGAGATAGAGAGCGACTTGTTCAATGCATCACTGTACATCCAACAAGGACAAAAGACGTTGGAAGAACAAACACCAGCTGCCCATCAGAATCAAACCCCAGAGACTCGAGATAGAGAAGCTCTTCAGCTCTTTGCCAAAACCTTGTCTTTTGAGGCAGTAATTTTGAATAAAATGGCTTTATTGATACAAACGTCAAAGTCTGACATTCTACATGCTCTTGCAGAGATATGGGAAGACATCGACAACATTAAAAAGAGTGACAAAGATTGTTTGGCTATAGTTTATGCTGATGTCTTAACCAGGAAGCTGATGTTAGAGAGTGCGTTCTGGCAGGAGTTGGAGAAAACTGAGGCAGATGTTGCAAAATGCAAAGAGGGCAGTGCGTCAGCTGATGTAAATGATGCCACAATCTTTAACACCTTCATTAAAGCAGAACTAGTCTACTCTATTCAAAACCTTAAGCTTTGCTATGAAGAGAAATTCAAAATACTGAAAAGGGAGTTGACTGAAGCTCATACGAACCTAAATCAAAGGGAAATGGCTCTGAACGTGATTATTGAAGCTTCCAAAAGGCCTGATTTGAAAAATGTAATAAAGGAAGTCAAAAATAACTTTGGCTTTAATAAACAAAGGTTAGCTGACATTCAACCCCCTGAACTTGCTCCTTACATGGAGCAGATTGAAATGGAAGCAGCGAGAGACTCGGCTGACAAAATTGTAGACAGACACTTGGCTGAAGAAATGCCCTCTTGTGGTGTTGACTCCATTGATACGCTGCGAAATGCACATGACAATCTGGCCAATGAGCTTCAGCGACAGGCAGCAATCCTCCATAAGTACGCTCAAGAGATGGAAGGTGGTGAAACCCATCCAGGGCTGGCTAAAATGATCCGGGCTCTTTTTGGGCAGGAAACCTCACAGAATTTCTCTAGTACCTCTCTTTGTATGCGTGAAGCCCTTATTCAGGCTCAGGTGGCTTATGTGGCATGTAGGTTACGGGCAAATGCACGAACAAGACTTGGGTTGGTGCAAACAGACAGGTCAGAACATGGATGCTCTTGTCCAGCAGCATGCCCACAATGTCAGTGCAATCCAAGAAAAGTTTGAAGCATCCTTACAGGAGGAGCGCCTGAGTTTCACGCAGACAGTGGCCACTCTTGAAATGGAGAACCAAGCCCTGAGGAGTGAGGTCAGCAAACGTGTGAATCAGCTCTCCCAGCAGCAGGAGCAACTGGCCCTCTTGGAGGAACACTACCGGGAGGACACTGAGAACCTGAATCAGATGCACAAGAAAGAGCTACAGCGAGCAGAGCAAGGCTGTGCTTCAACAGAGCTGGCCCTCATTGAGACATTGGCCGACAGCCAACAGAAGTTAGAGGTTCTGCTGGTGGACATGGATACGATGAAGGAGCAGCAACAGGGTCATGTGAAGAAACTGGAGGAGCAGTTTGAACAGAGGATCTGTGAGCTCCAGCATATCCACACAGAGGAGATTGAAAAGTTACATTCACAGTATGTGGAAAACATTCAGTGTCTCAAAGAGCACCTGAAGGTCAAAAAAGGTCCTGAGGTTTCACACTCTCTACCATGTGATGAGGCCATAATGCCAATGGAAGAGGAGGAGCAGGGGAAGGGGGAAGATGCTCAAAATATGTCCGAGGTGGACTCAATGGTGGTTCTCAAGGACCGGATCCAGGAGCTGGAGACTCAGATGAACACCATGAGGGACGAACTGGAGAACAAGCACCTCGAAGGAGATGTGGCCAGCCTGAGAGAGAAATACCAGAGAGACTTTGAAAGTCTTAAGGTTTTTGCTCTTTCAATATTTTGTTAATTTTATTTTTCCGTGTCAGTGATAGACGAGTAGATAAATAGAGGATTATTTTAATTAACCTGTTGCTTTTGTTCGTCAATCAACTAATATTCAATAATCATTTGGAGTTGGGAAATGGTGTGATTTCAGAACAACCGCAAACCTAAATTAATATGTGTGCAAACTCTAAAATATTCGTAATCAGAGCTCTTAGGGATGTCCTTCTTGCTTCTTTCCTGCAATATACATATTTAGCCTTTTAGCCACGTTAGCTGTGTGGTTCTAGGAATTGTCTTTTCAGTTCACCTTTTTTTTCTAGACTGAGAAATTGGTAAAAATCTGACTCTATGAGCCTTAATATAGGCAGAGTAGTATTTAACAATAAATGTGTATATAAAAACTTTTATTTCACTGAAGAATGTAAAGAAAATGTGTATTTGTTTGTATTTTACAAAAGATATTTCATATTTGCCATTAATTCAAATTCTATATATTTAGTTGTATTTTATTTCCTCTTATATATAGTTATTTATAATAAAGGTAATGGTTAAACTGTAAAATACCAATCGTCAATTATAATTACTTTTTAAATAATTTATTTTAATATGAGGGTTTGATATAAACAACTTAACTTTTAATATATATAATGGCCATTATATCGGTATTGGAAAAAATCTATATATTGCTTGGGCTCTAAATATAAAACTCTTTATTTGGAACGTAAAGCCTGTGTCACAGTTTGAACACTTCACATGATATATTATAATATATTGTATAATGTCTTGATTGTCTTTGCAATACTATAAGTGGAGAAGTTGCCGACAATGTGGATCTGTTTAGACCAGTGAATTATTATGGGACATCCTTAGAAGTTTTACATTATGAAGCAAAGGAATCAATTACAGGTTGACAGCACTTAATCACACTCAGACAATTAAATATCCAACATGTCTCATTTACTTCCTATGTTGCCTCTTCATTCGGGCATTACTGACACACCATTTCCCATATTCAAAACTAGAGGGAAGTCTGCTCTATTACCGACAAAAGTGCAGCCTCGCTGGATTAGAATTTAACTGCTTTAACTCGCTACCTTTAACATAGCTGGGTTTAAAATCATAAACAAGCTTGCATGGCTCCTGTCACTGATTTTGCATGACACACCCTGTAGTGAGCTAGTGCAGTAATAGATGTTGCACTGAATCTATAGTCACAAAATAGAATGCAGGTGGTGTTTTGTGTGCACAATGAATTATGCGATGAAAGAATCCGGACCCTTTGGATTTGTAGGCCACGTGTGAACGTGGGTTTGCTGCAATGGAAGATACCCACCACAAGGTGATAGAAGACATCCAGAGGCAGCATCAGAGGGAGATCTCCAAACTCATGGAAGAGCGAGAGAGACTCTTGGCTGAGGAAACTGCTGCGACAATTGCTGGTAAAGAAATGAATTCTACTACCACCCATAATTGCTGTGGTTAAAACAACGCTGTCATACTCTAACTGAATGTGGGTGATCGATCTTCACTGCAGCTATTGAAGCTATGAAAAATGCACACAAGGAGGAACTGGAGAAGAACCAGCGCTCCCCACTGAGTGGACTGAACTCCGACATCGATGAGCTTCGCTTACAATACGAGTATGTTATTTTGACAACTATTATTTGTATTTAAATGAGAAGCACAGTGTGAAAAGAGAAAACGTGTCCTTTTCCCTTTTTCTTTGAATACAAAATATAAAAGATTCAGGCATTTAGAAACTAAAGTTGAAAGTCAAACCCTTAAACTGAGAGAATGTTTGTGGGTTTGTTAGGTGAACAATCAAACAAACCATACAGCCTGTTAAGTCTGTGTTGCTGTGAGGAAAACTGCAAAAACTTGATCTTATGTCTACATTTTAAATGGCTTTTGGGAAAATCCTTTAATTGTGAAATGATCCATCCTCTTTTACCCTGAGAAAAACTATGAACACATTAGGTAAATATCAGAAGAGATCTCCAGCTGATGTTCTGATGCTGTGATTGTCCAGGGAGGAGCTGCAGTCCATCCAGAGAGAGCTGGAGGTGTTGTCCGAGCAGTACTCTCAGAAGTGTCTGGAGAACGCTCACCTGGCCCAGGCGCTGGAGGCCGAGAGGCAGGCCCTCAGGCAGTGTCAGAGAGAGAACCAGGAGCTAAATGCTCACAACCAGGTTTGAATACGCATTCATGCAAATACACATACGAAAACCGTCACTGTCCATAGAGATGCAGAGTAATGTGTTTCTGTTTGGCAGGAATTGAATAATCGAATGAGTGCAGAGATCATCCGGATGCGCTCCTGTTACAGCGGTGAAATGGCGCTGTCACCACTTACCCAAGGCAAAGATGTGTATGAACTAGAGGTTTGTACACACACACACACACACACACACAAACAAATACTAAGGACTTGCTCTTTAATCTCTTTAATCTAATTTCTCCATCTTGTAGGTGTTGCTACGTATTAAGGAGTCCGAGATCCAGTATCTTAAACAGGAGATCCACTCTTTGAAAGATGAACTGCAGTCTGCTTTAAGGGTAAGAAAAGCAAATGTATTTACTGAAGGTATGTTACCTGTACCCATTTGTCTTTTAACCAAATAAAAAAAACTCTGTATCATCAACTTTCATTTCACCAGGACAAGAAGTATGCCACAGACAAATATAAGGACATCTATACAGAGCTCAGCATAGTGAAAGCAAAGGCTGACTGTGACATCAGCAAACTGAAAGAGAAACTGCTCATTGCCACGGAGGCTTTAGGCGAGAAGACGGTCGATGGAACAGTCACATCTGGATACGGTACAGAGAGAAAACAGTTTATTATTATTATTATTATTATAGCACTGGTTGAATTAAAATAACTCAGATTTAATTTCTCAGACCAAAGTTTATTATTTTTATTTCGAAATTAGACCATTTCTGAGCGATGTCATGAAACTTCTGACACAGAACATGACCTGTGTAGCTGGAAATTTCACTTCATACGATAATTCTTGAGGTAAATGATGATAGTAACATTCATTTGTTTTGTTTTTTTAGATATCATGAAATCAAAGAGTAATCCAGATATCATAAAAAAAGAAAAATCGGCAGCCTCCAGGCAACTGAGAGGCATAAGGTCAAAGGTGAGTTGTTTTATTATTATAAACCCTTATTATTTCATTTCAAATTCAAACCGAAATACTCTCAAGCTACCGTGTCAGTTTGCTGTGTGTGCGACATTGTGTATCCAGGTTGTGTTGTGCAGACTTGGAGAAGTGTCTTCCACAATTGTTGATCAGGACGCTGTCAGTGAAAAGTCCCATTAGTCTGTCATCTGTCTGTTCTGTCCGTCAGTCTGTCACTGAACAGGTCTCATGGGATAGCTGACACTCCAATTGCGGGGTGATTCCCCCCCCAGTCCCCACCCCGAGACGTGCTGTAGGTATAGCATGATGTAGAGCAAAGCATGACCTAACCCCCCCCCTCGCATGATCTCGCCTATCCTCCCCCAACTTTGTCCCAGCCTGCACCACCAAAGCTGACTGTAGTGCGCCCCCCCCCCCCCCCCCCCCCCCCAGTTGAATATTACCAACAGTTCTTAGTGTGTCAGGGAAAAAAAACATGGTTTAATTCTTCCTCTGCACAGGATTTCCAATTGGTTAACAATTTTGGGATTTTCACCACGAATTGGATGAGAAAATCAATTCCTCTTTAGTAAATATCAACGTATAGCCAGTTAGCTTAGCATGGAAAGGGAGGAAGCAGCTATTGCCGGGTTAGATCATAGACGGTTTATAAAGATGAATGATCTTCTTCTTTATCACTGAAGGAAATATTATGAGATCAGGTAAACAGGTTTGGTGGGTGTAACAGAGGATTACGTCATCTTCCTGATGACTCCTTTTGTTTGTCTGTTTGTGAGTCAGTGAATCTCTGTTTGAATTTGTGTTGCACTCTCATGTGGCATGATTCCTTCCTAACCACCTTTTCCTGTGTGTCTTGCTGTTTGACCTAAAGTACAGTTTGTCATCCAGAGCAGAGAAATCTGTGGGCTCAACAGGTTCTTAAAACACAAGTGTGTGGTGTTGTCTGAGTGTGTTTTTTGTGTTTTTTGAATACCTTTCTTTTGCCCACATGTGCCCTCACCATCTGTTAAAGATAATTCCCTTTCCTCTCCGTGTCCTCCACAGAGCCTGAAAGAGGGACTAACTGTGCAGGAGTGCATGAAGCTTTTTGAGGCAAAGGATTCCAAAAAGATTTGAACATCAAGAATCTGAAGTTTCTCTTTCCTTGTCTTGGTTTCTGGTCCGAAAGAGCAGCATCAGCTGAAGACTCTCATTGGAAATAGAGACAATTCTTCACAAAGGTCAATTCTGAACATGGACCTGCTGCTTCCATGCCTCTGATAAGTTGTCATTAGTTGGATTGATTTTTTTTTTTTTATTAATATAAAACAGTTTTATTGAATAAATCCTGTGTTAGATCTCTTTAAAGAATATATAGATGTATAATCTGTCCAAACTGGAGACGTGTCAAATAAGCTGTGAGAGGGATTCACGACAACATTTATATTGATCCTCCTAAATGCCAAAACAGCCAGCAGTACACAGTATAAGTAATAATATATATTTCCCAATATGAATTAAGTATCTGCTGTATTTTATTATTGTTACATTTTCTATATCTAATGATTTTAAATGTGTTTAAAGTTGCACCAGTTGTGTTGTACATAACTACTGGATATATGTCAGAGTATGGTTTGCTGTTGATCGTTGGGGGCATCTGCTGTATTATAACTATGGTTTGACTGGTAGCTGGAGAAACAATGTGATGCTTAACTTGCTTGTGTATGAGAGTTTTATAGGAAACAAAAAGATGGAGTGTCTGTGTGTGAAGGGGGAGAGGGGGGGGGGGTGGGATTGCACTTATCACTTGACTACTTGAGGAAGCTTTTTTTTTTTTCTCCGTCTCAAATCGGTGTAGTGGCATTGAGTCGATTATTGCAGTGCAACCAAACATCCTGACTTCTGTAGTGAACAGCCGTGACTTGTTAGTGATACTGGATTTCATTTTTTTATTTTTAAAGTTTCTTTAAACCTGAATTTGTGTTTGCTCAGTTTTGACGTGAGATGTGAGAGGATATCATCTCATATAAAAACCAGTTGGGACTTTGCATGACTGTACAGAACTGCAGAATGATCACGTTGCCTCATTTTCCTACTTTCATGCTTTAGTGTGGAGCTCTTTGACACTTATTAAGCTTGGCTTTGCAAGTCCTACTGCTTAGGTGTTGAGATTGAAATGTTTTTACTGTAAGCGGCAGTCTTGAAGCACTTGGCCCAGTCCCTGACCTCCCACTGAAATCTAGTCGTGCCTCAACTGAGTGAAGAATATAAACATCCATAAAACCTGTGCAGCTATGGATACACACTGTATAGTATTCAAACCACGCCTTGTATATATATATATATGCCACACAGACGACTTCTGTGTTTTGTTTTAAACTTGTACCTTGCTCACTAGCTCTATATGAAATATATATATGAATATTTTTTATTTTCATTTGAATGTATAACGTCAAATAAATGAAGTGTTTGGAAATCCTGCAGTAGCTTTTTGTTTTCTTTGAATACAGCCAGGGGCCGGAGGTGTTATGTTGTTGTCCATACAAACGTTCAGTAGGAATCAACGATGAGCTGATCAGTGACCTCACAAAGCACATGTTTCCCTCGTGAACATGATATCTCAAGATCACATTGAGGGAATTTCTTCAAACAAATGCTCACTTAGGACTCGAGGATGACCTTCCAAACACTCTGTCGTTTTATGTATGGTTTTGATTGTGACATACATTTGTTGTTTGTAATAAATTTGAATTCTAATAAAAAAAAAACTGAAGATATCCTGATCACAATTTGGTGGTAAAAGATCAGAGTCACAGTGACCTGAAAAAAACCCTTTTTGCCTCGTGAATGACTTCTCTTAAGAGCCCCTCAGTACAGTCACTGCCTCAATACAAATCTGAGATACTTTTACTTTACTTGAGTATGTCCATTTCATTTATCTTTCTGTCTTTGTTTTAGCTTTTTGTTTTAGGCGCATATCAATGCTGCTGTCGGTAAATTAGTGGTTTCAAATCTTTTGTCCACAGGAGGGCGCTATCAGCAGGGCCTGGCTTCACTTCAGCTACAGCGCAAAGCAATGCTGCTGTCCTGGTGTTTTGCTCATAAACTAATTAGCAACTTTAAGATTCCAATAAGACATTCATCATAACTTCATGGCTGACGCTGAACTCATCATATAATACTTAAGAATTAAATCTTGCTCTTATAAAACACTGGAGGATCTACAAGACTTGTCTTTTTGACAAAATCAAGAAAATAAATATTTATACAGAAATTTGTACTAAATATTACATATGTAAATATTTGCTATGCTGCACATAGTTGATCTGTGTGTGTGTGTGTTTGAGTGAACTTGTTTATTTCTCTGTTAAGATTGAAAACCAGAAGCCACTGTACTTGTTAGTGGGGACCAAACTGCTGTTCACCACTTGAGGGTTAAAGTTATGGTTTAGAGGGACTAAGTAAAATAAATCAACTGTGTCCCCATTGATGCAGTAAGACAAGGATGTGTGTCTGAGTATAATATGTAAAACGCCTTTAATTCTAAATATTTATTTTTAAATGATTGTTAGATCAGAGGCTTATTTTTATGATTATTTGTAATAATTCTGATATTTGTCAGGTATCAAATCCAAATCAAAGGAATAAAGTAAGAGGTGGCTTGACGTCTTTAGGCTCATTGTCCTGAGGTGGCTCTTCTGGTCCTGGCAGCTGACCTTTGCAGCTGCAGCTCGACTGTGTGAGAGAGTGGTGACGGGACCAGGGGACGTACCACCCAGCGCTGGGTGCCCCTCCTGGGGGCAGACAGGTAGTCGGGCCCCGGGGTCCCTGACCTTTACACGGGGTCTGTTGGATTCAGGAGCAGAGACACAGGTAAGTCCACTGACGGTGACTTAGCTCGAGGAGCTAGTTCACCTTTAGCATCGCCGACTCTGTCAGGGCCGATAGAGGAGAGTGAAGTGGAGCTGCCACTGTGGATCTGTTTCTCTATTACATAGACTTTAAATGATACAGGAAGTGATGATAAGATTTAACCTCACTGGCTTTTTAAAAGAGACAAATTCATATTCCAACAAAATAATTTCACTTCACACAATCTGATCAAAATCTATTATCATTTTTATTATTTCTTGTGCTTCCCAATTTTCTTTTATTGTTCGACCTTCATACAAAGACTGACACACTGCTGTTTTTTTTTCTCATTTTATTCAAAGAAATACGGTGTGTATAATACATTTAATTTTTTTATTCAGCTCAACATGACATCATCCATATAAAACCATTTACACTTTTAAAACGTTTTACTTACATGTATGGTAAATACAGTATTTACAAGTCCCTTCAAAGGATTGTCTCTCAGCATCATTTTAATGGACTTAATCGTTTAAATCGTCCTGATGGGAATAACTAAGTGCTGATCTTACCTTTAAAAATTAATTTCTGGAGAATATTGTAACAATCAATGTTCTTAGTGCATTAAAATCCTTCTCTTCCAAATTATCATTCATTTTTCTTATAAGGTGCAAAATGTTTGAGGTTTTTTTGTGAAGGTAAACTGAGAATAATAGTGACCGTCCTCGTCCAGCCAGTGAAACTCAAAGGCATGCTGGTAACAACAACTGCGTTTGTGGACAGAATCAGTTATATTACAGTCGGAGGAAGACGGGTTTAGTTGTCAGTAGCTGTCAGAGGGCTCGGAGGACACTGAGCTTCCAGCCGCTGTATGGACGGGGGTCTCTTTGAGGTTTTGGCCGAGGCCGGGATGTCGGTGAACACCACTGAGCGGCCGTCGGGGCAGAGCAGGACGCTGGAGTCTGCCTCACACTTTGTCGTTCTGCTCGGCCACAAGGCCTCGGCCGGACTGGGCCTGATGCAGAGTCCACCCGGAGAGAGAACCTCTGTGTTGACCACCGATGCCTGACTCATCTTGATCAACATGTCCAACGACTGCTTGCGGCTCTCCAGTGAGGCCTTCATCGCCTTCCTCTCGCTCTCATCCTCCTCTTCCTCCTTCCTCTCCTCCAGCTCCTCGTCCTCTTCCTCCTCCGTCTCTGTACTGTTGCCCTTCAGACTGCCTTCCTCTCTCGAGCCCTGGTCACCAGCCAGATTCGTTGAGTCCCTCTTGACTGAGAGGTCTAGAGGCCCGTCGCTCTGGCGCGCAGTCCGCTCCAACGCCTGGTGTATGTGGGAGAGTTCGCTGCGGATTTTGCTCAGGTGATCCCAGAGGTGGCGTTGGGCGGGAAGGTCCTCCTTCTCCAGGTGTGAGATTTTGCGCTCGGCCTCCTGGTACTCCTGCAGGGCCTTGGAGAGGTCACTCAGCAGAGCACCCACTGACTCCGAGGGATCGTCTCCCATTGTCTGGGCAGCAGTGGAGTCTCGGCTGATGGGTCTTCCACATGTTGAGATAGAGGATGTTTCACTTTTGGGACTGGTGAGAGGTTCGTTGTACCACAGCTCAGTGGGCCGGGTCTGAAGCTGAGCGTCCTGTAAACTGAGGATCGGAGAAATTTAGACATTTTCAAAACAAGACATCTACAGATTTTATACAGAAAAGACGTAGAATCTCTGCAGATATTATGGTAAAACTAATTATGATACTCTTTAACAATAATTAATATGAAATAAGAAAAGGATTATTCAAGAAAATGTTTACCTGTTCTGGAAAGGAAGTTTGTCCGCTGCCATGTTCAGAGTTGATGCAGTCTGAATATTCTTCAGGATGTCCAGAGTAAAGCCCACTGCCGGCTTCTTCTCTGCAGGGGCCTCGTGGTTCCCCAGTGGGGCCCCCGTCCTCTTCAGACCCCAGCTCACTTTTCCTTCCTTGGCTGCAGCCTGCACTTTATCCCCTGGCCTGTGGCCCTGGTCGAGGGAGTCTCTCTGAGGTGACACCCAGCCTGTCGGGGAGCCAGCAGTGGCGCCAGGCCGCAGAGCTGGCACTTTCCACAGATTGACTTTCGGCTGGAAGCCAGACAGGGGATTTGTTTCGAGACTGTTTGTGGGCGTCTTGAGCGTTTTGCTGGCGTCGCTCTGACCGGAGGCCGGTCCGAACGTGTGCTCATACAGGAACGGGTAGTAGAGGCGAGGGGGGATGAGAGACCTGTCTGCGTGCGTGCCGGAGGCTGGGTGCATCAGCTGGGCCGCCGACGCCAGGAAGGGAAGCTGGGCGAGCTGCGCGTGGGTCTGGGCTGTCACACCCGCAGCAGGGCTGGAAATGGCTGAGTTCATGTAGGAGAAGAGGCTGGGGCTGATGGGATAGCCCACCCCGAGCACTGACAGATTGAGTCCAGTGGGATCCTGGTAGTCCACCAGGTTCGGGGGAGGAGGGTAACAGGGAATCGAGCTGCTCACTCTGGGCTGAGCTCCATCAGATTTGGCTTTCGTGTGGCTGGACGCTAACAGCCGCCACTGCTCCGAGAGCAGCCCGGGAGCTGTTAGACACGCCTTGGATAACTTGTAGTGTTTAAGCTGGGCCTCTACTTCCATTGAGCGAGCTCGGAGAAGCTGATCTTCTAGGGAGAGCATGTCAGCCATCAGAAGTTCTGACTCGGGCTGTTTGGTTTTCTTGGCGACGAACTCTGTAGCCTCTCCTCTACTCCTGCTGTTACTCAAGCTCTCCTTCGCCAGCCCGCCGCTCTCTGCTCCCTCACTTTGTCCTCCCTCCTCTTCCTCCTCTAGTCTCTGGTTTTCCCTGTCCTCCCCTTCCTCCTCCACGTTCCTCCGCAGCCTCTGTCTCTCCGCGGTCCGCGTCGCCTGCTCCAGCTCTTCTTTCCCGGGAGCCTGGAGGCCATGCGCCTGCTGAAAGGGTCGGAGCTGGTCCGGGTGCAGGATGTTGCCCTTCTTATAGGGCCAGTCCGACTCTATGAGCAGAGACAGGGAGTTCTTGCACAGGCTGTACTTCATGTGGTTGTAGAGGTGAGACTTCTCCATGCAGGTGAAGGGACACTGGAAGCATTTGTAGTTGTAGGGTTTGCCCCATGGCCGGGGAATGTAGTGAGGCTTCTTGGGCTTGCGCTCCTTGTGTTTAGAGGCAGACGTCACTTTGCACGCGTCGTCCTTGGACATGACTGAGTTTTGATATTAATAAAGATTATGTGATTGTATTCAAATGATGACACTTCAAGATATATTTTTAGGTTGTGTAGCTGTTGTGCCAGGGTACATTTCAGTTTTTCTTCAGTTTTGCAGGAGCGTGGGGATGAAAACGAACATTTCCTTGATTGAGGTGAAGCAGAATCTGTGAAAAAAAGACAGATTTGTATGAATACAACTGCAGAACATCAACATAGCAAACACCGAATGAAAGCTTAGATATTTCATCTTTCGCCTTCATGCCACATATTCTCTACTTCCTGATTTCACTCTGAGAAAGAGGAGACAGCTTGCAGAAACAAAGCTCTGTGCGAGAATCTCAACATCCGAGACAAAGTTGTGTGTGCACTGAAGGGTGCCATATATCATTATGCACATATGTGTTTTATGAGAGCACATTTGTTGTCTGCCTAGGCCGAGGGTCGCCACTAGCCTAACTGCAGGGAGGCCCGCGCTGCTCCGTTCTCACTATACCTGCCACTACTCATTAGTTCCAGTGCAGCACGAGGCGCTATAGCAGGGCCCAGGGCTGGGGGGGGGGGGGCTGAACGAGGACGTCACAGGGGGACTCTGCACCTGTGCAGGGGGGCCCTTGCGACACTCTCACGGGGTCCTGCTCGAGTTTAGGGGTCGGAGCCCCTCGGAGGCCTGCTAAAGGCGGTGCAGGGCCAGGCTGCGGGTTGCATTGAGGCGGGTATAGGAGCAGAGAGGAGTTTGGGGGGGGGGGGGGGGGTTGGGGCCTGGTTCCTAATGAGAGGCTGGCATCGTGCCTATAGGGCGTCATTAGTGCCAGGACTGGGATCTGGGTCAGGACATGGTGCATAAGTTCAACTGATCTCCTGTACTCAGATTGTACGTCTGCATTTGGAGTTGGCTCACAGTTTATTTCTCAATAAGCAATATTAGCATTGATTATGAGCGATTTCACTGTAATTATTATATGTTCAAGTTTTAAATAAGATATATAAAAGGCTTTGATTATTGTAATAGTTGATTACTTGACATGTATTATAAGAGGAGCTAAAAAACACTCTTTTCATATTTGTTTGATTTATAATAATATCTTAATTTATCTTAATCCATTTGTGAAATGTGTGTCCACCTCATATTTACTGTTTTCAAGTGCACTCCCTTTTGCCTATGCACATATTTAGATTTATCTGTTTATTACCTGTTTAAAAAAAACAAACAATTTTCTTATCCTCCTCTTCTTCATTTCACATTTTAAAAGCCTGGAATTCCACAACAATAACTTTAATTAATATCCCTCTCTTCTACTCCTGGAAAATGAATTTAAATACCACACAAAAATGTGTGGTTTTTTTTCTTTAGTTAAATTGGAAAAGAAAACTTTTCATTCTCGGAGCCAGGCCGGTGGGAGAAGCCTGCGGTGAGAGAAGATGTGAGAACGAGTTTGCTCCTCAACTTAAAACACTCACTGCTGTGAGGCTTTTATTTTTGTCTTTTTTTCCTCGGGTTGCTCAAAGATGAAAGTGTGTGTGTGTGTGTGTGGAGTTCAGGGTCCCGCGCTAAAATACAATTTTTAACTTCCCCGGCTGATCTGATTAGTGTCTCACATTAAGGAATGGGGGTCAGTGAAGCAGACACAGGTGATGAAGAGGCCTTCATGTTACAGCCTCATCAATAAAAGCCACGGCACAAAGACACAGTGAGTCTAACAGAGGATGGCAGGCCGCTGCCAACCGCTCTCCCAACTGGACCCTCGGAGTTGGCCCGTTAGTGGCGGACCATTTGATTGGCTCCCTTGTCCGCCCCTGGGGCCCCTGACCTGGGCTTTGAGCTCATAATGGAGCCTAACAGCTGCTGCTACGAGCCGATCAATAAAAATCATTTTTACAGTAGTTCTTTTGAGCCTCTCCTGGCCACCGCTATCCGCCCCACTCTCCACTGACTGTGCACTTTGCTCGCCCTCCCTCCCCTCGCCGCTGCCCCATATCTCAACCCTGCGGTCTTGTTTTAAGCTTTTAGGGCCAGTGATCAAACAAGCTTCACCGCTTGAACATCTATTGTCGCAATTAAGGAGGTTCACCACAGTAAAAGCTTTGACAAGTTACATGGGACAGCGACCACACCGCTGACGACCTCTGGGACAGATATACACTGAATAGTGAAAACACACAAGGAGGGTGGATGCAGGGTTTTACAGCATTTGGGTTATTAAAAAAAATTACATATATAAGAAAGAAGAAATACTTTACCTAAAATCAGGAGGATTTGCTGTGTGTTGGTCTCCCTCTGGAAAAAAGATCTGCAAAAGAAGAAACATGATTTAAAAAATTGCAGTTTTATTGTCATTTAACTTAGTTGCCTGAATTTCATTTGATATTACAAACATTTTTTTAACAGATTTTCTAATATTAGGTTAATATTCTTATGAAATGAAATTTAGTTTATTTTTTACTGGCATTTATCTTTAAATAAAAACACCAGATGAAGCAATGTGACAAAAATAATGTAATATATCAAGACTATATTATTCCTGATTAAAACAAATATAACAGAGATCATAACTACATTATACAACAATAACATGTAAATGTGCCAAATTAGTGATTTTAAATAGAACATTGAAAATTCAGAATTCAAAAGTATGGACAATATATAAATTCCTCTTAACATTTTATATATAAATCAACATAATTACATCTTTAAAAAAATTTTTACAATTTAAACCTTGTGCTTTTTCTTGTTCTAATACTACAAAATAAAAGCTCTGCAGTTTACAATAAGCTTTTAAAGTATCCTCTTCAGTAAAAGCTTCATGTAACAGGCCTCTTCTCAAACTCTTATTTACAACAATACAATTTAATCTCAACAAACTGACCTGCTCTCGTGC
Source organism: Verasper variegatus (assembly GCA_026259375.1). Classification (NCBI taxonomy): domain Eukaryota; kingdom Metazoa; phylum Chordata; class Actinopteri; order Pleuronectiformes; family Pleuronectidae; genus Verasper; species Verasper variegatus. The sequence goes on from CM048057.1 coordinate 9,924,880, forward strand.
CATGAGCTACTTGAAAGTGCAAGAGGGATGCATTGGTCCGTACCTAGAGCTTGTCCCAGTGTGTGTGGCTGTCACTCCTCCTCTGCAGCGGCTCTGAGAGGGCAGCGCTCAAATGGGGAGCGCAGGAGCGAGTGTGTGGAGATATATATTGACTGGGAGCAGTGCCCGGAGGCACTACAATACAGCAGCTCCCCCTCCACCCTCCACCCTCCACCCTGCACCCTCCACCACCCCTCACTGGATTGTCAGACTCTCTCTACCTTGCAGCCAGGATGCAAGATAACAACTTACACAAAATTGGCAAAGGTTTGGATGGCGATGGCTTCTCTTTGTATAACGGAGGGTGGAGGTGGCATTTGCCCCCGTTAGTTCTTTTCATTATGAGAGACATGTTTTCTTTTATTCAAAAACCAAATGTTTTGCACTGAAACTACACAGTTATACACTTTAACTGATTAATTAATTACATGCTTTGTCTTTTTCTGGAATTGAATAGCATCCAGGTGAGGAGTAGATGAAACTGGAGTTTCTCTCTTTTTCTCTCTTTAAAATCTTTCATTAAAGAAAAAGAAGAAGAACAAGAATACCAGACAAAAATAAAAAAAAAAGAACAAAAATAGGAGAAGAAAAACAAAAACAACCATCTAAAATGTTATTCATGATTTCATATTTTCAATCAAATTTCACTTGACAATGATCAAATATTTCATAATATAACAGTACGATTTTCAGTAGCGAGTGGTAGAAGTAAATAAAGTATTTAAATAATTCTCAAAAAGAAGATCATCATTATCCGATTATTTCACAGTTTGCTCTTCTCTCCTCTGTCTTTGTAATTTACATTAATGGCACATTAGAAAACATTATCGGTATCTGGATCAACGTCTCTCTGATGGAAGTGATTCAGTAAAGGGCACTGAATGGGTTAAAAAGGCCACATCCACAGGCCATGACTGACAGTTCAGACTCACTTCCTTTTTAACTCCTGCCCTCTCCATCCCTCTCTTTGTCTCCCACTAACTCCTCATCTCCTCCTCTTCCTCGTCTCCTCCCGAATCAAACCTACACCTGTCAATCTCCTCCTCCTCTTCTTCTGCACTCTTTACTCCCGCCATCTCTGGCTTTCCTAGCCCATGGCGGGCTTTGGGTGAACTCTCATTTCTCTCCTGTGGCGCGGTGGGGAGTGCGCATGCGAGCCCCCCTTTTGAGAAATGTCAGTGTCCGTGTGCTGGGGGAAGTCGGGGGCCCTTCACGAACCATCAGACCCCCTGTCACACGGAGGCGGCCGAATGGGGACTGACAGGCCACTCCATAGAGCCTAACCATCTGTACCAAATGTGACAGCAGGGGAAAGAGGATGTCTGGTAAATCAGGAGGAACGACAGGAGCGCGGTGTGACATGGAGGAGCGAGTAGAGGAGGAGGAGAAGGACCCTCTTCTTCTGAAAGGGAAGACACATGGGAGATGTTGTCAGTTTTTTCCCAGGGAGTAAGAGGCTGTTTTCTCTCCAACTGCAGAGACACTTGGGACACAGACGTGTCAGTTTCCTCTGTTAAGTGCAAATGTGTTAAGTGTTGACCAACTTCAGCGCTGACACTTCCTTCATCCTCTTTGTCTTTTCTGGTTTGACAAGAGATTGTGGGTTTTAGAAATGACACAATATCCAACATGTACAGATTAAAAATCAAAAAGTGTAAAATATGTTTGTTTAATTTCTTGGTTGCAAATTCTAAATTCTAAAAGATTTCTAGTTAGTTGTCATATTGGATCAAAATTAATCCCAGAGATTTTACTTAATAATTTAAATCTGCAGATTAGATGAGTAACTACAGTGGAGCAATGGAACAAGCAGATATATAAAATAAGTGACATTCCGTATAAAATTATAATTTCAGATCCACTGGTAATATAGTTTTTTTAAATACAAAATAAGTAGAGTAATATGTGATGTTTCCCCTGAATCAAATTGCAAAACATTACTTGTAATATATCCACATAGCTATTGAGTCATCACTGTATTTAAAAGCATTTGTCAATAGGTTGATAGTGACACACTGATACTTTAAATATTTAACATGAGACCAGGTTAGGGTCTGTAGTGTGATCAGAACTAAGTAAACTCAAAATCACTATTTTTGATTGTGACATTGTGCGATTCTTACACAATGTAATGCAAGAGAGTCAATAAACTCCTTGGTGGAGGTAATGATATAAAACTAAAACAAAATGAGTTAATCTTCAAACTCCAGATGGATCCAGTTAATTAATAATAAATGACGTTGATTATTAATCATATAAATAATATCAGTTAAGCAATTTACTCCAGTGATTTTGAATTGCACTTCCACAAGAGAAACATCTTTAAAAAGAATTTCAAAAAGCAACAAATGCAGATATTCAGATTTTTATTCCTCCAAAAATATTGAATCCTTCACCCCCCCCCCCCCCCCCCATAATGCAATTCAGGGATTATTCTCTCAATGAAAATGTTTTTAAAAAAGGGTCCTATCTCGCAATGCTTAAGAAAGTAAAAAATAAATTCCTGGATCCACCCCCCTGACACTTTCACATACTTCCACCAAGTTTCATGGAAATCTGTTCGGTAGTTTTCGCGTAATCCTGCTGACACACACACAAATCAACCAACAAACAAACAAACAAACGGGGACAAGCGAACGCATATCAGCGGGCACGCGTCTGTTAGTTCACGGGGAAAAGTAACACGTTTGAAGAAGCGGAGTCTCGCCGTGTGAACGCACAACTCTCCTGGCGAGTTGAGGGAGTTGCGGGTCCTTATGGAGCGGCATCTGGGGAGGCTGACAGGAGCACTCTATTACCACTCAGAGGAAGGAACCTGAGGGCGGAAACAACACTGCTACCAGGGAGATCCAGCTGTGCACATGCCTCCAAACACACACACACACACACACACTGACACACGGACAAACCCATGCACATTAAGAGAACTCTTCAACACACACACACACACATATATGCGAAGTTGTGCTGTATGTAACAGAGAGTTGTACATATAGGAAGATAGATGACTCAATGGTGACCTCTAACCCAGGCCCTTTCCACCGCCTGAGTTTTAGGCCTGAGGTGGAATCGCTAACAGCTCCTCTCTTAGCCGGCGCTGCTGGGCACATTAACTAAACTCATATCGCTCTCAGCCACTATCAATTATTCACCCCCCCCCCCCTCCCCTCGATTTCAAAGGAGAACTGCTCCAGCAGCAGCCTCACCAACACACAGCCCCAGTGACAGCACAAGCCCACGCCCCTGGTGACTTCCTCTGGTTTTCTTCAGCACCCAGTATGTTTTCAAACTATCCCAATATTCCTAATAGTCTTTAACATGCTAATAAGCGTCTTACGTCATTGTTGCAGTAATATACTTTCCATACACTGCAGGTGCTCGGTATAATTGAGTTTTTTTGGGCTTTCCCTTCAAGGCACTCGAGGTGTCCCGGAGCAAACTGGAGCTGCAGTATTTACGCTTAAGGACACTTCAGCAGGACAGGTGAAGCTCGAAGCCGTTGGACGTCTCTCAAATTTGTCCTAAATTTGTGTTGTGTTAGTGGGGCCTCACGTGTGTGTGTGTGTGTGTGGGACAAACACAACTACAATTGCAAAAATCAGGGACAAGAACGGTTGCAAGAGCTGAGGTGAATGAGAGAAGGCTTGTTGAGAAAGTTGAGAAAATTGTAACTTTGTGCAAATATCTTCGAGTTACTTCCAGGCGACAACTAATCGCAGCTTTGTGTTATGGTGGGATTAGGTTTAAATAGCCACATCACGCATGTCATGTCTATGCATTTTATGTCATTTAATGCTGTATAGTCACAGGTCCTTTAACACCTTTGTGGTTAGAGTTAGTCGGCCATCGTCTGATGACAAATTAGCCTCTGGGGTCAAAGGCAAATATTTTGGATCTTTTGGTGTAGACAGTGGAGATCCGGGCCAAGACTCCATCTTCCTTTCGCCGTACACCATTTTACAGCCTGACTAGTAGAATGTTGCTCCACACAAAACACAAACAATACTTTTTATAGGTGTTTTACGTCCAGACGACATTTTGGCTAAACTCAATTAACAGTTGTCTGCATATAACATCAGGTAAAAGGCCTGCTCAAACTTGATTGGTCAAACTAGAAACAGAAACCAGAAGGCTTCAGGCCCCAAAATCTCGTCCATCGCCAACAGACTCTGCATATCCCGAAAAGTGAAGAGCAGAAAATGCACATAAAAGACACATTGATATGAGACATTGGTGTGTTGTTCATGTGCCAATTGCGGAGACCAGGCTGACCCTGGTTATATTATTTCTAGAGGCAACACTACTCCTACCACCCCACTCCACTCCAGAAAGGAACTTTTTCCCGAAATTGACTCACCACCAGAACTATACTGTCTCACAAGATATTGGCGGGTACTTGGTATCTGAATGAACACAGTGAGTCTCTGCTGGTTGGCTGGCATCCTCATGACTACACAAACTCACTGAAGAAATAGTCCCACATATGAGCTTTTGAGGTGCAGCCAGACTCCTGCTCACTGAAGCATCAGATTCACAACTGGCATCAATCTCCTCACCGTTCGTGTTTCCCAAAATGACGAAGAATTTCTTTAAATGTTTATTGTTGTCTTTAAAGCAATGTCAGACTTTTTCTCTTAATCCAAAAGTCCTGACTAATCAGCCAAGTGCCTCCTTTGCAGAGGTGAACTGCCCCCTGTAGTATATGTCAGGGCCCAGTGCTGGGAGCACACAGTGAGACATTTCCAGGCTTCACACTTAAATGAACACACTCACACAATTATACAGATGAGGGCTGGACAGACACTGGCTGTTTTCCAAGGTGAAAATGCAGCCTTCAAAGTGAGCTGCCTTGATATCTGAAAAGGGCAGATGTCAACGTTCAGTCATGACTGGACGTATGACTCTCCGGGGTTTTCTCTGGAGATATCTACGCCCTTCTCCGCGTCCAAACATCCGATGCGGCTGCGTCTCTGAGGCAGAATCAGTAGGTGAGAGGGGCTTGTTGCTGTCTGTCTGTCAGAGGCATTCGCTCGGAATGGGATGCAGCTGATGCCTCACATGCACTGCTTATCATTCACATATCCTGCGAGTGTGACGAGAGGTGGAGTTCACACCCACGCCTGGGCCGTGGGATCGCTGACAGGAAGCAGCTGGTGCCTCGGTCGCCCAGCTTTTTTTTCCCGCTCATCCTCTCTGTCTACGACCCCCCGTTTTTCACCAGCTGCCCCCCAGACACACCCACAGGAGGTGGGCTCGCTCTCACCATGCAGGGCACCTGTGGGTGTCACCTGACGCGGGGGAAACGCAAGTGGAAATGAAAGGAAGCAGCCGATTCTGTCAGAGCACATCAGGCCTGCTGTCCATCACGACGCTGACCTCCGGGGTGTGTGCGTGCATGTGCATGTGCAAGTCTATCAACAACTGACCCAGTGTGTGTGTGTAAGTATGTGCATATTAAGTCACTGACCCACAGGGAGCGTATGTGAGTGTGTGCATATGTTTGCTCATCAATGCAGGGTGTGTGAGACCATGTGTGTGCATTAGCGCCTTGATCCCAGTGAGTGAGTGAGTGTGTCCGTAAACACATAGACCTCGAGGGTGTGTGTGTGTGTGTGTGTGTGTGTGTGTGTGTGTGTGTGTGTGTGTGTGTCGCAGTGCAGTGATCTGTATAAGATAGCTGCAGTAGCTGGTAGGTCATTGACAACCCTCCTAAAAACCGAAGCTGCGTCCGACCTCACTTCATCATCTTCACGTTGAGTTCAGACAAATTCCCAAAGTGCAAAGTATCCGTTACGTGTCACACGCGTCCAGAGTGGGATGCACAGCGAACATCCATATGTGTCAGGACCTCAGGACCAGCACGTTTGCTGGGATCTGGGCTTTTATTCCCTCAGCAACAGGGCTCAGAGCAGTACCACACACTCTAGGGACGAGGGAATAGAGGATGGTGTCAGTCCCCATCCCCCACCCCCAATGTACACCCCAAAGCCGGTGGGGACCCTCACCTCCCCCTCCTCACCATCTCTGGGTTTGACTGAGGATGGGTGTAGGTGGCAGCAGGAAGAGAGAGAGAGAGAGAGGCAGCGGGAGTGAGAGGCTGCTAACTCCTGGAGGACGGCTGTTCAGCTCTGGCTGTCCATGCGGGAGAAATTGAGGGAGACAGGGACCAAAGCCCGTCAGCTCCATCCCTAAGGGTGCCTCGGCCTCCCAACTACAAGTCCATGTTTTAGCAAACCATATGTTCGCCTTCACCCCCTCCCCTCCCCCCCACCCCCACCCAGTTAGCAAATAAACAAGTTGGGAAGCCGTAGCTAGAGGGAAGTCGTTTCCCTCTCACTGGCTGTTGTTCTCACTCCATGATTTGGAGCTGTGATACACAGAAGACGGCTGATGGAGAACGTGTCTTATCTTTCTGTCTCCGTGACAAGACTTTAGCAAGATTTGGAAAGGTGTGGAGATGGAATGGTGCCTGGAGTCTAGAGTCCGTGTCCAATCACATTCCTGAATTTAACGTGTGCTTTTTTTTATCTCTGATCTTCCCCTCATTTTAATCTCACGTGTTTTAGTCGCGTAACTTAACCTTAATCAAATATTATCTGGGATCAATAAAACATTTCTGATTCTGATTCCAAAACTCAGGAACAATATCAGCACCTTTATGTTTATACAAGATAGGAGTCTACAGCCATGGTTGTTCCCCTTTTAAACTGTACTTAGGCCCAGTAGGGCTCTCAGCTACATGCTAATGTCATCATGTTAATATGCTCACTATAAGGATGCCACTAGGTGGCGATCAAATCATCTTGATCGCCACCTAGTGGCTGGCTACAGTATAGGTCACAAACCCCACCTCCTCCGTGTTCAGTGGATGGGACAGTCAAGGTACACAAATACATTTTATAATGTTGCTGTCATTTTGTCAATTACTCATATTTCTGAGTGTGGTTTGAATTAGTTATTTGATGCTATATAAATGGGTTGAAACCTCATTATTTGACAGCTGAGACTGACTCAAGATTGGTTTTAGAGCCTTCATTGGCTGGAGCTCGGTTTTGTGGCCGCAAACTATGATCACTACTGCACAGACTATGGTTTCAAATGACTTCAAAACCCTTATGTGGGATATCTATTTTTGTACAATAGGAGGAAGTGGAGCTGTGTCATCCAGCTTTATATACAGTCAATGTTGCTGACATATTTCAGTCCGGGCAAAACTGGTGGGCCGACCAACCTGCAGTGTAACATTTCCATCCAGCAACACTGTTTAAATGGATGAAAATTCAAGTAAAAAATGAATTTGTATTCGTCATTTTAAATGTTATATTGTAACTTATTTGGATCTTTGGGGAGATCATATTGAATAATATTGATCTGTGAAAGGAACCATTACTTTCTCTCTCTTACACCAAACCTCAACCATCCAGTCTGTATTTTTAAACCAAAATGAACTAAGTTGTCTGGTTCTGTTTTCCAGGGGGTGAATGAAAGACAGGCCCAGACAGATGGGCAGTGCATGTACAAGGTCCGTGAAGTCAGTCAGTCAGTCAGTCAGTCCTCCCTTTGGGCAGAGAAATTGTCCAGAGATGGACAGCTGTGCCCAGGGCAGGGCATATAGGAAGTGAAATAACACACAGTATTTATGGCTCCCTCAGGGTCTTGCGACTCACTGACCTGGTGATCCTGCAACAGACAGGCAGACAGTTGCCGGTCCAAAGTTTTTCACAAGGTCAGCCACCATCCATCACAGTTTTAGTGTTCCAGGAAGAGTTGGCAGGCAAAGCATTGTTTTATTCGAATAAAACACACACACACACCTTTCTAATTTCTAGTGCAGAATACGGAACACAAAGCATTATAGAGGTTATGCTTAGGGTTAGGGTTAGGGGGTTAGGCTGGATAGGAAAGCTGCTATCTTGCGCACTTGGAGCCAGAGTCTACGCATTAATGATTAGTCGATGGAGGTGTGGTAGCAAGCTCCTGTCAATACACTCAATTAACCAATCGTGAGTCAATTTCACCCTGTATTTAGATGCCAATCACTGAAGGCCTTTATAGACCAGACCATCTTATTTGGGTTCGCCCTTCTGTGGACTTCGTGGACCAGGTAAACCACATCCTCCAAAAGATGCAGCCCCTGAATTGACATACAGCTTATGATCAGGACACGCCATGTTAGGCAGCATTTCATTCAAAAGTAGTTACAAGTGCTTCAAAGGGCAATAAACCATTCAACAGTATAATCCAACGTACTGCAACAGAAAAGAAGGAAAAGAAAGAAGAGCTCCGTCACTAAAAACAGCATAGGGACAAATAAAGCAAACAAAAATATCATGTTATATATGAATAGTTTTAGATCGGCTCACATGTTGTTCCACAGCCCACTGCTGTATGTAAACCTGCACATGATCCATGAGCTCGCCCGATCTCATAATAACAGTAGTGTAGTAATTCAAGTGTGAGTTTGGATTAGAACAAGCCCGGGTGATCATTTGGAATTTGGACATCCTGATCACATCTTTAAAGATTTTGTCCTCATTGATTTTGTCAGGGGCTTGGTAACAAACACACACACACACACACACACACATGAACATGCATAGTGACATGACAGCCTGCCTCACTGACTGGTCCATTGAGTCATCAATGACCTTCCGTGGGATTGGAGTTGCCAGGCCAATTGACCAAATCACTGATCTTTAAAAGCAGCTCTGCGGGCAGGAGGGAGGGTGAGTACAGAACTAAACACACACACACACAGACACACACACACACTCGATCCACCTCACTCTCTAATCAAGGAGCAGGCAGGCAGGACTCTGGGTCGCCACAGCGACACTAACGAGAGGCGACAGCTCCTCAGCGCTCGGGGCAACGACCAGCTCGGCTGTCGAGACCGCGGAGATAGTCCGCCAGGCACGCACTGAGGCAAGGTTTGCTGTTTTGGGAGGAGGAGGAGAGATGGAGGAGGAGGAGGAGAGATGGAGGAGGGGACAGGGGAGGACAGGGAGCGAGCTGGTGGTGTGGATGCGTTGGGAGTTAATGAGGAAGCATGAATCTGTGAAATGATCCTCACTGACTTTTTCTTTAGATCCACTCACTCACCGTCTTAAAGTGCACATGTAAACGTATAAAGTTTATTTAGTATTAGTAGGAAAATACACAAGATTTCACACAAACACAAGCAGAAACACACACACCACACACACACACACACACACACACACACACACACACACACACACACACACACACACACGCAAGCAAACATGAACTGACGCTTACCCTCACCCAAGCCATCCAGGGCCCCGGGGCCTGCTCCTCTCCTCGTCCCCCTCCCTCCCTTCACCTCCACCCACCAACCCTCAACCACCCACCACCTCCTCCACCTCCTCTGGAAGACAGTTTAACTTCTGTCATCTGGGTGAAGCAAGTGAGTCAGTCTTGCGGTGGCGAGAGGATGTGACAGGACGGTAATGGACAGGACAAAGAGGGGATTTATGAAGTATTAGTAAACCTTAATAATTCACTACACGGAAGACCCCGGGAGTCCCCCCCACCCCACCCCTGCGACCGACCCCCTCTCATCCCAGCACTGACATCCTCTGCATCTCTGGATCTCTCTCTTTCTCTCTATCTCTCTCTTTCTTTCTCTCCCTTTTTCACTGTAGCCTGTCAACAGTAAAAGAAAAGAAGAAATGCAGGATGATCTTAACTGACTGACAATATCATGCAGGACGTTCTTTTCTTTACCCCATTGACCCCACACTTAACAGAAAACCACAGAACATCTAAAATTCTGCAAAAGTGACATTTCATCTATAAAATTTCAGTAGTAATATTGTTCTGATATATATATTGAATTTATCATGTTTCTCAATGAGAACACATGCTATATGAGTTATGGCAGTAATTGAGAAAACAATCTCACCACTTACTGCTTTTGGTGTATATCTATGAGGCTTGAAATGATTTCAGATGATCGTCTGATTATATGGATTTGTAGAAGTTCAGGTTTTCATTTTGCAAGCACTTGGTTTCTGATGTGTCCTGAGAACACCGAGCTTTGAGATCAATTAAAGGGTCAGAGCTTCAGAGTTTTAGTGCAAAAGGAAAAATAAGTCTCGTTCAAGCAGCTTAAACAAGACCAACAAGTCTATAGCCTGGCAGGGACAGGAATTTTCCTGATAACTCTTCAGGAATTTTTCTGCAAATTATTTATGTATTTCTTATTTAATGAAATCTAAAAATTTAGTTTTTCTGGAATATTGCAATGAAAATCTTAGTTAACAATGTCCCCCCCACCTGGTGCCACCAGTTGTTGTTGCCTGTTCTTGTGATGAAGGGACAGTGAACACTAAAGAAGACCATACTCTGAATTGAGAATTTAATAGAAATATTTTGGGAATAGAATATTTACGTGGGTGTAGGGATAATAAAATAAAACGGATCAGTAAGAGATTTGCTACTGTATTAATTAAACTTTTTTCAAAACTATTTTTTATTAGTTATTATGACTGCTGGCCCTAATCTCACTTGAGCCCCTGCCCCCCTAAAATGTTTGTGCACGTCCCTGTCAGGGGCTCCCCTCATCTTCAGGGAACACCAGTGTTTGTACAAAGTCTCATGGCAATTCATGTGATATTCACAGACCTTTTTTAGACTGGACAGAGGACTGAAGGATGAAAAACTGACAGCTAAGCATTGACATCACTGTAGCCAACCAGCTAGCAGTGCTGAGAAAAGTACAAAATGTTTATATGAGTTTGATAAATATCAGTAGATTTAAAAAAATGAGGTCACGAGCAAGTGGTCACCTCAGTGTCATGATTCGTCCTCTCACCTGTCTGGAAAGCAAACAAAAGAACAATGGGCACCGTCTCAGATTTGATTCCTCCTCCTTCCTCAGCACCAACGGCCACCAATTAACCATGATCAGAGTTTAGCAGGTCACAATCGGTCAGACAGGTGGCCTAAAGGGAGACACACACACACACACACACACACACACACACACACACACACACACACAGATATCTCTGCACACACATCTCCATCCCAGCTGCTCCACAGTGGGTCCATCACCAAACAAACAGCGTGGAGTTAATTCCCTCGCTCAGCAGCCATCTCTGAGACGACGGCTGTGAGTGGCAGGCGCAGTCATTAGATCCCTGGATACCCCCACTGGCTGCTCTTTTTACCCTCTTTTGTGTGTGTGTGTGTGTCTGTGTGTGTGTGTGTGTGTTACAGAAGCGCAGTGATTGGTGTCAGCGCTGAGGCCTGGTCCAGTCTGCTGTGGCCTGGTGTGACAGCACCGCTGCCTGACCACCCACCCCTGACCCCCTCTCTCTTGCCCGGATCGCCCCGAGAGACATGGAGGGTGATGGGGACTGGCACCGCAGGGGCCTCCCTGGCTGGTGCCTTTGCTGGTGGTCTCCGTGGCCTATTAGTGTCTCGCTATGGGCCTGTCAGACTGACAAAACAGGGGCCTGTCAAATTAAGTAGGGGCAGAATATCGGAGATATGTATTCAAACGCACCGAGGGGAGATGGTGGCGGGGAGGAGTGAGGAAAACCAGGAAGAGGAAACCACCGGTGCTAATGTCGACGCTAAGTGAGAGTGACAGGTTGAGAGCTGATCGGAGACTGAGGGAAGGAGAGAGAGAGAGAGAGAGAGAGAGAGAGAGAGAGAGAGAGAGAGAGAGAGAGAAAGAGTAACAGTGGATGATAATGGTGGTGTGGTTGTCCTGAGGAGACTTGTTAAGGGCCAGTCCAGACAGAGGCAGACAGCCACCATTCCCAGGGATCTGAAAACAGGTAAACTGCTGAAGTTTGGCCCAAACAGCTCGGAGTTACTGCACTTGCACTTAATGAGATCAGACTGATGAGGTGTGTGTCTCTGTGCATGAATCATCCCAAACCACACAAGTATTTTACTGGAAGAATAACTATTTCCTCTGTTGGCCAACACAAGTACCCAAGGCTCTTCTGACTTTTTTGCCTAAGACATGTACGTTCAAAAAAAACAAGCATTTATTCAGGCAGCGAAGGCGTCTCGCACAATCTTTTCATATCATTGCATCGTGACTTAAACTTTTCGTAGCTTCGCAGTTCGTGTGACTTCACCTCTGGAGACACGTTGGCTCCCCGCGCTTCAGGCCAACCCATTACGTGATGTACCTGCGCTGAATCTCCACGATACTGTCAGCGGTTTAAAGACGGCTCCTCATGGAGCTTTACTGAGAGCTGCACCGTCGTGGGACGCTTCCTTTTCTGGGCCTCCATCTTGGAGAAGATGCTAAACCACGGGAGCAGGTGAAAGACCAGCGGCGGGATCAAGTGTCATGGCAGTTGTATGACAAAGCCCTGTGCGAGCGTACATGGGTGAGCTTTACGGAGGTGGGGGGAGGGGGGGGGGGCATTGCCTTGGCAGTGCCTGTGTGTTTTCGGGGAGAGCTGCGACTCTCCCTCTTATGTCTCGGCGCGTTGCTGAGACAGAGAGCCTGATGCACAGTGGCAGCTCCCCCCTCGCAGCCACGGGCCTGCCCAGAGCCACTGCAGATGATAGTTTTAATTGCTTTCAATCTTTCAGGCTAGTCCCTGCCCAGTGGCGCAGAGTGCTTGTGTGTGTGTTCGTGCATGTGTGAGATGGTGTTTTGCTGCCTGTGCGTGCACATGTGGTGTGTTTACGTCGAGCAGCTATTGTCTGTGGGTGCTGTACACATATGCGGTGTGTGTTTGATGGATGTGTACGTCCATTATGGGAGGAAAATGAGAAGAGAATTGAGGCCTCGCAGTGATACATCTGATGCACGCTGCTGTGGAGGAAAAACAAATGTTTATCAGGCTGTCGAGGCCCAGCAACCAGACGCACAAGAAGGAAAAAACAGGTGAAAGAACGGAATGGGTGATTAAATAGCCCCCCCCCCCCCCCCCCTTTCTCCATACAGGTTACGTGTGTTTATAAATAATAAAGTTCAGGGTTTTCATGCAAAGACCTCAAAACACGCACTCACGTCCTTAAAAGCATTTTAAACGCGGTGAACTACAAAACCAAGCGATCAATAATTCAGAGCGAATGTCGAGATGGCATAACAGATCACAGAAAACAGCCTGCAATTAAAACGTCATTTCTTCCATATGTGTGAATTAAATCACTTCTTCACCGCGACTAACACCTACAGTCAAACAAGGGGCGGATGTGGAGCAGCAACGTTTTTATTGTCAGATCATTTCAGAGCAGGTTGGCTAAAACGTGGCAGCCAGGAACGAGTGTAGAAGAAGGATTTTCCAACTTGATTTTGTCATCGTTTTGTGTGTTTCAGCTGCTGTGACACAACTCGGCCACACAAAATAAAACATAACCCTGAATTGGACAATTTAAACCCACAACCGTTCACAAAGGCGAGTGGGTGCTGCTGTCTGGTCGAGATGTTGAGCATAAATGGAGGGAACGTTTCGAGCGGCTGAGAAACGATGGAGGACTGCACGGAGGTGAATGTTTCTTCATAAATCCATTTAAATGCTTTGTCTTTCCACATTCACTTTCATTTTTCACGTCATTTATTATTATAAACTACATGTTTCTGCCATGTGAAATACGTTTAACAGCTTTTGGGGAAAAAGGGACATTTCTTTAACAAAAAGACATCGAGAATATGAAGAATAAGTCAATTCATTAATTACTTAATGTACAGTTTTTCTATTCACCTGTTTACATTCATACATTCATACAGTGTATCTATGTGCAGCACTTTCTCTATCACACACTGGATCAGGAGCCATTTAGGGTTCAGTATCTTGCCCAAGGACACTTTGGTGACCTTGTGGTTAGAGGCTGACCCCGCTCTACCCCCTGAGCCACAGCCTGCCGCCCCCTCCCAAAAAGGGGGTTAATTGTGTGCTATCCTTTAAATAACAAGGTTTTGTGTCATCACAAAGTGGAATGGCACACATTAGAGTGCACATAACTCCACCAAGGCCCAACATTCCCCTGACTTTCAAGCTCGATCACATTTACATACTCTTTGCTAGCAGTTGCCTAAATGTGTTTTTCATCAAGATCCATGAATTATTTCCTGGGAAATCAATTAAAAATTGCTATTTCTTAAGTTCAAGAAAGTGAGAAATAAATTCCTGGATCAGCCTCTTTGTTCAGATCCACGCCAAAATGTTATGTGTTCTTGCTGATAAACAAACAAAAAAGAAATGATCTCATTATTAATTTTGCTCACTTTCAAATTGAATAGACTGTAACTGAAAATCTCTCGACTGAGTTAAACTCCAATGTGACTGAGCTGCTTCAGAATATTTAACCACAATATGAAACCACAATACATCCTCCACTGACCTACTGCTGGAAACATGCAATCCATTACACTGGGGCACATGTACGACAACCCCTTTACTCCCCGCTATTCCTTTCATATCTACCCACACGCACACACACACGCTCTCTTGCTTATACACGCACACATCTGGCCGGGGGGTAAATTAACTAACATTCCCACAGAGGCTAATCTCCATCCATTTAGGGGGCTGTAATATTTAATCAGGAGGCCCTGGACCATCTCCCAGTGCCACACGCTGTGGCACGGCTCATATGTTCACAGGAGAGGCCAGCCCAGAGGCGACGGAGGGGAATTCGCCGCTAAAAGCCACAATGCATTCAACCACAGAGGCTCTCACTGCGGTTTACGCTCTGATGCGGCGCTCCTTTGGGGTGGAGGAGACGCTCAGCACTGGGGTGGTGGATGTGGGAGTTCTGGCTTTTCTGTAGTACTGTGAAATATGCTGCTCATAGAAAGCATGCTGTTACAGTGAAGGGCTTTTCTTTTCATTTCAGTGTCAATCAATGTCAGTTATTTTAATCATCAGGTAATCATGACATATTTATTACTTTTTGACCAATCAGTTTAGTGTTTAGTTTAGCCCTCAATAAAGCACACAACTCCACCAAGGCCCAAGAGTTTACTTATTCAATCAAGCTGCACAAAATTGCTCACACTTATCAATCAGTCCCTTAACCTGATTTTATTCTCATAAAGAACCATGAATTATTCAGTAAAAATGTGGAAAAATGTCACACAATTTTAAAGAAAGTTGAAAATTCCTGGATCCCCCCCCCCCCCGATCTGGATCCGCTCCAGAATGTATTGGGTTCTTTCTTAGATCATGTCCCACCCCTTCAAAAAGTACATGGAAAATCGGATGAGCAGTTTTTGCATAATCCTGCATACTCTCAAACGCTGAGAAAAACATAACCTCCTTGGCAGAGGTAAATATATAGATAAAAGAAAAGAAGCGTATCTTCAATTTCAGATGGAACCAGTGAAAATGTCTCTATTTGGCTTAATTAATTATTTAAGAAGTTCATGATGAAGTGAATAAAATCTTTGGGGTCCACACTTATTTCAACATATTTGAAAAAGAAAATAGCAATCCCTCTAAGAATGTGTAAGAAGGCTTCTTAAAATGAACCCGTGGTACATTGACTTCACATGTTAAATTTGTATAGTGCCTCTTTAATTTCCTGTCAGTTGCTTAATCATCTAATGATCATATTATTTTAGCATAAAACGTAATACAACAAATTGCATTTTTGTTTGTGCTTAAGTGTCCCTCTTATTCTGTCCAACTCCTGCACACGCACACACACACACACACACACACACAGTGCTTCAGTATTACTCTTCCTGACACAGGAGCTGCAGAACAGTGTGATCAGACATAGACAGTGCAGCGTTTGTCGTCCGGCCTGGAGGTTTCGCACCGCTCTCACTGTCCCACACAGTAAAGGTCAGGTCTCGCACCATCAGTGTGAAAAGCCCGCACTGAAAAGGTTATAGTCCATCTGTTTTTAACAGTTCAGGACTGCAGACGCTCGTGTGTGTGTGTGTGTGCACATGTATGTTCAGTGCAGACGGTGTGTGTGTGCTTGAGCTGACCTGCAGCAAAAGAATCTGCGTCTGCTGTGATTTATATGTTTTTAAAAACATAGCATTTGCGTCCCTGAGAGTTGAGTGAGAGTCGGCCATTGTAGAGCCTGCTCCCTGATTCAGACTGACTCTAATGGGAAGGCCTGGTGAATTTTTCATGCAGCCCAGAGGGGCAGGACGAGTGACCATACTGGAAGATTACAGCCTCTGAGAGAGAGAGAGAGAGAGAGAGAGAGAGAGAGAGAGAGAGAGAGAGAGAGAGAGAGAGCAGTAGGGTGACGGACTAACCTGACATCCAGGTCATAGCTTCACCCACCATCAGGCTGCTGGGGAACATTTACGAAGAAAAGATGAATTATACCAAACTTGTCGAAATGAAAATCTCAGCAAGCCACCGTGACCACACACCGTTATTCTTCTATTGGACCATCTGGCTTGCCAAACCATTGTTGTGTCTTCTCCATCTCCAGAATGTCACAGTCCATCGTCCAGTTGCTTATATCGTAACTCAACCGTGGCTCCTATGCACACTGCAGTGTAGAGAACAGGGAACTCAGTATTATAACACAAATGTGCAGTGAAATTAGATAATCTTCTATGACCCAAAGTCCAAGACAGTGTCATTTAACTCTAAGTGAAAACGAATAAAACGAAACTATCAAAATAGACCTAAACCCCAAAAGAAATCCATAACACTTACAGCAAACAAAATATGGTTCCTCAAGCAAACTCAACCCTCTGACAGGGAACTTCTAGAGGTTCCTGTGATTTTCTAGAAATCACAACTCAAAACATAACTTCACATCAGTCTAACATCGATGACTCACTTAATCCGTCCCCTAATCTGATTTTAACTCTTGGTTTTACTTAATTATTAATTTGATGACTAATGATATATCGTACAGTGTGTAGAAATGTGCAGTGAAATAAAGAATAGGTCTTCAGTCTTCCCTTGTCTAAGCATGTCTTAGCTTTCAATGAACTGATTGCCAGACATTTTTAAATACATAGGTGTTCTATATTGTTCTTGATTCATCTGTGATCTTGCATTAAATCTGATTAACAAGAGTTTAACTTCGCCCCGATGATCCTTTGTGAGCTTCATGAACAAAAGCAGACTGAATAATGCTCAAGAACTCATTTTAATGGGCTGAAATTTCTGCAAGAAAGCTCTAAAAAAATTACCCATCTGTTCAATGCACACATGCCACAGCTCAGTCAGATAGCTCGTAGCACTGTCTCGCGTATGCAAATATGTTTTGCCTGGAAATCTATTTGGAGTTGCTCGAAGGAATCCAGAACGGCCCTCCTTCTGTCTCCCCTCGCCCGCCTCACGCGGGCCTCCCTCTTGCCGTCTATCTCCTCTCGCGTGGAAAACGTTTTCACCAGCCCCACACGCACGGACATGCGGCAGTCAGTGGCACCGCCTTACCTCAGACAGCCTAAACCACCATGGGCCAATATGCAGATCCACACAGGCCCCCCACACACTGGCGGCCCTTGCCGCGAGCAAGACAAGGAGCCCTGCAAGTGTTTGCTCGGTCGGATAAAACGTGCAATACTGGGACACAGAGGGAATAATTATCCACTCTGTTAAGAGGCTACTGATTGTGTCCTTCTGTTGAGGGCTTAAGATCTTCTCTGGAGCAGAAACAGAGGAGGGTGGGGCCCCAGTCTGCAAAAAAGAGTCAGGATTCCAACTGTTTATGAAATAATAATGTATATGTATCCACTCTTTACTTCCTAAGGGATGTTAGTCTCTATTAATGTTTAAGAAAAACACAACTTTTCATTGTCTTTGAATTAGAACGACTGAAACTCTAAATGGACTCAGTGACTTTAAACCTTTCTTTGTAGAAATGTTTGCAAGAATATTAGAACCCCTTTTGGGCAGAGATGCAAAAAGAAGAAAATAACAGATCGTGTGTGTGTGTGTGTACCAGAGGGCTAAGAAGCCAGGCCTGGGCAGATGGTCTACAAAGGTGTTACCACACAGTGAGTGGGCACTGCGATTGATGCATTGCAACATTCAAGAAGGTGGAACATTTGGCTGCTGACCCGCAGTCAGAACTCATTGGCCCTGCCTTCTCCTTATTTAGCTGCTGCAAGAGAGCCAACGGGTGATTTGGTCAGAATAAACACACACATTCACATTCACACACACACACACACACACACACACACACTTTGAAAACACAGCACTTTCCCACCCTCAAGGGAGCCTGCATGGGCTGCATGCTGCTGGAAACTTCCTCCCTCGTCTCTGCAAGGAGGTCAGCGTGGTGGTGCGGGCAGGGAGGATGAGTGCACGGAGCCATGGAGACGAACAGAGACGGCACACTGGAACGTAGGGTTACTGTGTTACACTTGGATGGAGAAGATCCGACCTTGGGCTCCTTCTGAGGGGCCTTTGTCAAAGAAGCAATATGACTGGATTCCTGCAAGTAACATGTAACACATCCACTTTATTATGTTGCTTTATTTCATGGTCACCTACAGTGGAGAGATACAGAGAAAAATACATTCAGAAAATACTGAGACAGAAGAAAGGAAGAAAGAGGAATGAAGAATGAAAGCAGGGAGGAAGGAAGGTAAGGAAAAAGGGAAAGAAAGGAAGGAAGGAAGGAAGGAAGGAAGGAAGGAAGGAAAATAGAAAGACCGAAAGAAAGAAAGGAAGAATGAAAGGATGAAAGAAAGAATGAGAGTAAACATGGAGGGGAAAGGAAGGAAGGAAGGAAGGAAAGAAAGAAAGAAAGAGTGAAAGCTGGGAGGAAGGAAGGACAAAATGAAAGAAAGAAAGAAGGAAAGAATGAAAGCATGGAAGGAGGGTGCAGGAAGGAATGAAAACAGAAAGACCGAAGGAAATAAGAGGTAAGGAAGGAAGAAAGGAAGACAGAAAGAAAGAAAGGAAAGAAGGAAGAAAGAAAAAAAGAAATTAGGGGTTAGGTTTGTGTACAGACATGACAAAATCAATGTAAATGACATTGTGCACAAACAGCTGGATAAGTCAAAGTGAATTCATGCGCTCTCAGTACAAATGTGATTGATGGACGAGTGGAAGCTTCTGTTCTTTCAAAAAAAAATCAACAATTAAATTAGAATAATAAAATTAATCTAATTACTCCCCTGTGTGAAATGTGCATACAAATTATTACTTCTTTAATGTGTGTCAGAAAAAAAAAGACGATTTTGTGAAAAGGAAGCCGCCAGAGTTCAAAGACAAAATGTTCTCTTTAATTACAAACATTATTAGTTATGCACATGGCAAGATTTTATTTCAAACCCGACAGCGTTTTTACATCAGTTAAAACATGGAAAATTCATGAGCGGGCGCCATAACCAAGGGCAACTGTATGGCAATGGATTTCAAACATGATAATTGCTGTTTGTCTCTCGGTGCAGTTAAATCATTACGTCTGCCGCAGAAATAACGCATCCTGCAGTTCACTGCTTTTATTGTCTCATTCATATTATCATGTCATAAATATCACAGAGCAAAGGACCTGCAAAAACAAACGCTGACAAATATTTCATGCATGATGGAAGGTTTTCGAAATATGCTTGTTTCTGTTAAAATTCACAAAATTTTAACCCAGATTAATAATTTAAATGTGTCGTCTCAAGTCAGTAGTGATTTTCTGTTAGATGCACGACAGCATCACTGGTAAGAGAAGCTGAAATCTTAGTTATTAGACGTTTGCAAATGTTTAAATTGACATTATCTACAAAATCCTGATGCTCTGCAAACATGAATTCAATTTGTTATAATTGTAGCAGTTAAACATACTTTTCTCATCAGCTACTTGTGGCCACATGACATCAGTGGGTGCACGGGCATGATGAAGCAGTGACACAGGTTTCTGTTTGACGTGAACTAGCGCAGACTGCCACCCTATGGATACATCTGGCACATCAACATGTTGTGATTGAGTTTTCTTTCAATCGAAGGATGAAGCTCTGAAATTCAAAGGGGATCAATAGAAGAGATCATAAACTGAGTTACCACTCAACTGTTTGAGTGTTGCATTAAGGTGTTACATTGATTTTGTTATGTTTATGATATAAACACCACCGCTTTCTGCCGTTTTTAGGAACAAGGAACAGTTGAAGGATCCTAACGTCAAATGACACAGAATCTAAGAAAGACGACCCCACATATCAGCCTCAGTCCAAAACACGTCTGCAAAGCCTCGTCCCTCTCTGCGACCAGCTCCACCCCGAGTCAGTCATCGTCCACCACCATCACGTTCCCGTTCAGCTCGTACTCGATGGTGGCCCAGTCGAAGATGTTCCCCTTGGGCACCTTGTGGCCGTAGTGCCAGGCCTGGATCATGCTCCTGGAGAGCACGAAGTCCCACATGTTCAGGTCGGTCACCTCGCCTACGAAGCTCTGCACGGCCTCCAGACCCCCCAGGTGCTTGTCTGGGTCCTGCCCCAGGAGGACGGTGCCCTGTGGACGGATGGTGTGTCCGGGCTTGTAGACCTGGTAGGTGCTCCGCTTGCCCTCCATCCAGAAGGCTGTGAGGCCTGTGCGCGACTCCCAGGTGAGGCAGAGGCTGGTGCGGAAGGTGGTGAGCGGCGGCAGGTGGAACAGGACGCCGTCGCCGCTCATGTAGAAGGAGATGCGGCCGTCCCGCTCCCTCCACACGTTGAGCTCGTCGTAGTCGGCCGTGCGGTAGGCGAACAGGATGACCTGCCGCTCGTCAGGCAGCTCGGTGGCCACACGCATGCAGAGGGTGAGGGCCCTCAGGCCCATCTCCTTCTGCGGGATCAGGGCCACGAAGCTGAAGTCCGTCTCATAGGGGAACACCAGGACCTTCTCACTCAGACCCACTGTAGGAACACAGACAATAAGGAAATGATAAGAGGCCAAATGTTGAGCAGTGTGAGAAAGAAGAAGGGAAGGAAGGAAGGGAGGGAGGGATGAAGGCAGAAAGGAAGGAAGAAAGGAAGGAGGGAAGAAAATAATGAAAGCTGGGATGAAGGAAGGAAGGAAGGAAGGACAAATTGAAAGAAAGAAGGAAATAATGAAGGAAGGAAGGAAGGAAGGAGGGAAGAAAATAATGAAAGCTGGGATGAAGGAAGGAAGGAAGGACAAATTGAAAGAAAGAAGGAAATAATGAAGGAAGGAAGGAAGGAAGGAAGGAAGGAAGGAAAACATTTGAGAAAGAAGGAAAGGACCGAAAGCAGGAAGGAAGGAAGGAAAACAGAAAGAATGAAAGAAAGCAGGGAGGGGTTTGAGGAAGGAAAGAAGGAAAAAATGAAAGAAGGGAGGGAGGAAGGAAGGAACAAAAATTTTAAGAAAAAAGAAAGACAGAACAAAATGAAGAATGTAAGAAAGCGGGGAGGAAGGAAGGAAGGAAGGAAAACAGAAAGAAAGAAAGGAAACTGAAGACCTTTAGTTCTTGAATCCTTACCTTGTGTGCCGGAGGAGAGACTGATTGACAATCCAAAGACACAGAGAGAAACCACAGCAAACTTCTGCAAACACAAACAGAACATCCAGAATCAGCCATTATCCAACACCCAGCCCCAAGTTTCAACCCTTAAGTCTCATCAAAGATCACATCAAGTCAAACGTTACAAGAGGAAACATCTTTTCTTACCATGTTTGTGTTGTGTTGTTGTCGCTCGACGTTGCTAACTCAGTCCCACTCCGTGCACAGTCCTCTTCCCTCCTAGCACAGGGCAATGACGTCAGCGATGGCCGCTCTGACAATAGGCCCGGTGTGTGAAGCCTGCGTGACACTGTGCTGTGCGTGTGACTGATGCAGACACATTGCACCTACAGTACGTGTCAGAACAGTGCAGAGGTGTTTATTTCTGATATAAAGCTTTAAGCAACACTTCACCAGAAACATCATCCCTGGTTACTATGGTCAAACCTGGAGACACTTTTCATTCAAATGACTTTCTACTGAAGGATCACACCCTGAAAGACACAGTCCATATTGTGTGTCTGGACATTGTGTGCTTACTTGTCGACCGATCAAGTTATAGTATCAGTTATAGAGATGAGTTGTACTCACTCTCACTTAAGCCTCAAAAATATTTATTTGCATTCAGTCATTTTTTTTGCCTGTTATGTGTTTGTATTTTCATATTTTCCACTTTTTTAAAAATCAAATCAAATAGTCCATGAAAAGCAGGGACAGTAAAACATAAACAAATAATTAAGTTAACCATGTTACAGGAGGTTAAGCTGGTCATCCACTAACCAGAGGGTTCCGAGCTCCTCCAGTCCGCATACACTGGGGTTAAGAAGAAAAAACTATATAGTCAATTTATCCATTTAAATAGTTTAAGTTCAAGGAGAAAACTTTGTCTTAGAAAAGGACATTTCTGTGATTTGAGGGAGTGGACGATAACAAAACCATGTGGGATAAAAACGATTGGTTAACCTAAAAGGTTTTCAACAGATTCAAGGGTGAATAATAATTAGAACTTTATTTGTACAGCACTTATCTGAACGAGGTTACAAAGTGCTTCACAAAATACATGGCAAAAAAAGAACGAAAGAATAAAAAGAAATGGTACAGAAACCCAACAGCAAGAACTGTGGAGATAAAAAACAAAGTCAGTGTGGGCGCTCATCTGCCTCGATCCGTCGGGGTGAGTGGAGAAAAATGGGGAAGAGAGGAGAGGTGGGAGAGAGGGGTCAAGGTGAAGAGAGGGGGAGACGGGAGAGAGGTAACCATCATGTTTAAGCTCTGTCAGAATGGTTGTTGTGATGAAAATAGTAATCTTCAGTTGCACCCTGGCGTCATCAGGTTTTTCAGCCTTTCAATCGCAATAACGTTAAAAGCCGAACCTGAGGGCACGCTGAGGCTAAGGGTAAATCTGACTGGCTACTGGCTTGTACCGCACGCAGTATGAGAAGGAGGTTCATTTTTGGGACCGAACCTGACTAGTTCCTGGATTTGTTTATATAATGCAGATATTTCACAGCAGAAAACTGATAGTATATCATACTGACTGATTTATTCAGTTACAGGCTCAGCTAGGACAGTTAAAGTCTGCTTTAGTGCAGATCTGAAAGACAAAACTTGAGATTTGAAAAAGAAACATTGCAGCTTTAACACACAGTATGAGGGTGGATGGCTGTTTGCTGCCTCAACAGCAGACACGGGTCAAAATGATATAATGGGGCAGGAAGAAACATGGAGAAATGCCTAATACAGCAAAACTGAATCATCCTTGACATAATGAGACTTGTCTGCACCAAACATGGCACGTCAGATGTCTGAGATTTGAAAAACATATTAAATTGACCAAAATGAGAATTTATTGGAGGGCTGGTGTTATTAATTGTGCTGCATGAAAATGATATGTAAGAGATTTGAATCCAATGAGCATCATACTTGGTATCTCTTTAATGAGAAACTTAATTTGGACAAATGAAAACAGAACCAGGCATTTATGTTATCAACATATCTACATTTAATACAGTTTCTCAAGCTCTATAGGATTTCTCAAGAGAAAAAAAAAAAAAAGAAAAAAAGAACCATATATAGTAAAGAAATAAAATCTGAGATACACAAGCAAATTATTTACACTGCCTGCACCTGAACACAACCCACCGACAGGCCTAACTCACCACGGACACACATTCAGCAGAACAACCTGTAAACTAAGAGGATGGGACTGAGGTATGGACGCGATCAAGATGGGCGTAACTCTTCCAGCATGTCTAACACAGAGGAGGTTGGTACAGCAACTCTAGTGAAATCCAGGATTTTCACCAACTTAAAAAGTTAGTTTCACACCGACGACTGGTTTACATGAGCCGATGCAACCATCGTCGTTTCCAACTGGGACACTGGGAGGAGAAGGTGCATCAAATTAACAGCAAAAAAGGCGAAGGAAGTGACAGCCGCCCTCTTCTGTTTTTGCAAAAAGGAAAAAGAAGATTCACTTCATGCATGAGGAAAGCGGCCACACATTGACATTCCAGGAAGACAGCACAAGCCAAACACAACGTCCGAGCACAGGATTTTGTTTCTATGAACGACACAGACAGCACAGACCATTCTTCGACGCTGATTTGAGCTTCAGCCCGAACAGCTCACGTCATCTATCGAAATTCAAACATTTTCAACAATTATCCAGCAATTACCCTTTTTTTTCGTATGCAGCATTCATTTCCATTGTCCATTTCAAGGCTTTTTTTTTTCATGGAAACCTTACATTGTCCTGGTAAGAAACATCTTGAATTACTGTAGGTCAAACCTAAAGAGTAAACTTTGCATACATTCAACTTATTTCATTTGTCTGTAATGGGGGTTTGATGATTGAAAAAAAAAAGAAGAAATGTATGGAAAGTCTTGCGACATGGAGCGCCACCGTCATGCCAAATAACTCACAACGGGTTAAAATACTCAGTGACAAACTTACCATTGAGTAATTATTAAATTATCATTGTGTAAAACTTGCATACAAACTAGTCACCCTTGTTGGGAATAGAGTTTTGGCATTTCAGTAACCACTTCGGGGAAAAATGCTCCGTTCTTAAAAGAAAAAAAAAAACGACTACGAAATACAGGAGTAAACGCCAAATAAAAGGCCAATGTTTGAATTAATTCTGCCACCAAAGTGTAATTGTTTGTAAATTGGTGGGTTCTTTGAAACACTGGTGTGCAACGCTGACGCTTTCCCAGGATTGTGGCACTCAGAGAAAGAGAGGGGCAGAGAGGGAGCAGGAGGAGACCTGAGAACATGGCCCCTTGTTTTGTGTAGAAAGGAGTCAGGCTTGTAATACTAGAAACAGCATGACTGAGAGGAAAGGAGAAAGTGTAGAGAATATCTGAATGGAAAGGGGCTTTTAAAGGGAGCAGCAGGCCATGACCGCCGAGCCTAAGAGAGTCAGAGCAGGATGTTTTACAGCAAAGATAAAATGTGAGGAGGAGGAGGGGGAGGAGGAAGAGGAGGATGAGGAGGAGGGAAGGCAGAGCAAGATGTATGGCTCCCATCTGGTAGTCCATCGTGTGGCTTTTCCTGCTTGTGTAAAGTTTATGTCGAGGCAAGGGGTGATTCTCTAAAGTCTCGAGTTGTCCAGGCTTTGTGTTGAGTTTCGGGGCATTATGAGACAAATGGGAGGTGGGGGTCACTTCAGTAGTCCTCCACCCAGCCGTTCTCCTGGATAAAGGCATCGATGACTTCCTTCATGGCCAGGTTAGGGATCAGCTGGTCCTGGGTCAGAGGACTCCTGGTGACAGGGTCAAAATGACCCACTCGCTATAGGGAGAGCAAGGTAAATGATAGTGTTAGCATTAGTAGCTGAGTTTCCTAAATAATATATAGTTCTAAGAAAAATTCTATGTATTTTGGGACAATCACACAATATAATAATGTGCTTTCTTTGGTTTAATTTAAAATATGTGCTTTTTTTGTTTCAGTTTATCTTCTACATGCTGCAAGTGAAATAGAGTTGTAAACAAATACCATATGGACTAACAAAAATTGAGTCCAGCGCAGGCTGTAATTTTCTGTGCACACCCGTCTGAGCCCGAGGAAAAATGAAGCGTCCCTGATTTCCCCAATTACAGGAATGTGTAGTGAAAAGACAAGTAGATGTTGTTTTACCTGTAGGTGCTCTTCAATGTCCTTGCGGTCGTAGGTGATTCCACTGGGTGTGATGCAGGGCTCTCTCATCAGCTCAAAGCTGATCTTCCCACACAGGTAATCTGGGATCTCCCGCTTCTGAATGAACAACAAAACACAGCAAGAGTCACGCTGATGTAATAATGCTTAACGATACACAATCCTGTCTTTCACAGCACTTACAAGGATTATTACAGTTTAATGAGAAACTACTGCCTCGCAATCAAATCCACATTATGTTATTTTTTCTCCTAGAACTAAATCAGCCACTCCATGATTGGATTAAACGCTTCAGTAAAAAAAAAAAAAACTGCCCATACTAAAAATATCATCAAACTGTTAAAGGCACATATATTAGAATAATGACAGTATTTGACTATCATCTGTATTTTCCAGCTCTACGCTTAATCGTTGCTTTCTCACGCCTTCTAACACATACAGAAGAGAAACATCAATACACGACATCTATCTAGAGAATTGATAATTTATCTCTACAAGCCTGGAGAACCGGTTACTGCAGGAACAGCCTCGAGTGGAAATAAAAAACACAGTAAAAATCCTTCTATAGTATAGGTGCAGATGTAGTGACGAGTGTAGCGTGAAGGTTGAATGTACGACACAGGAAAGGTCCAGGGAGAATGTACTCAAACAAAGAAACAGATCATAAAAGTGTAAGCAAATCTGAACGTGTGTGTGAGTCTATTCCTGTTGTTGCTATGTCAACGGTCAGAGGAGATGGTGTGAAGTACAGTAGGTGTACTGTGAGCAAACATGCATTTGTGTGGTTGAATGTGATCAAAACGTGCCTTGTAATGGACTGGTGACATATGTGGGCTGTATACATTGCATTTTTGCCCAATGCATGATGGGATAACTTGAATGACTATAATAACATTTGAAAGAATCAAATGTCATCCTTACTTTTCTTTTCTCATCCACTTGAGAGAAGAGCTCTTCCATGTCCATAAGATACTTGTCCTAAGTAGGTCACATTAAATGAAAGTGCATAACGAAGGTTTACTCAAAAGCATCACAGCCAAGTTAAGTCCGGAAACATATTCAAAAACATACATGTTTCGATGCAATCTTGGCAGCATCGCCCCCATTTTGATTGTCGTCCTGTTTTTCTTTGTATTCTAGTTCTCTGCACAAAAGCACAAAGTCATTAAAAAATTACACCCCCGTCCTGAACAAAATAATAGCCACTGATTCATTTCAGTGAGTAGCAGTAATTGCCAGGAGCTCATTATCAGACAAAACAAATTACAATGCTGGATAGCTGACTGCTACCCTCGTCCCCAGCCTCACCTTTCCTTCTCAGCCAGTATGAGCTTGGTCAAGTAAGCATGCAACTCGTTCTCCTGGTTAATGCGCTTCTCCTCAATGCTGTTCCAGCGTTTCTTCTTGGCAATGCGCAAGGCACTGGGGATGTCGTCTCCAAAATTCAGCCTCTGTTCTTTTGCCAGGTTAAAAGCTGTCAAGGAGAAAGGGCATTACAGCAACAGTGGGCTCTTTCCTCGAGATTTCTCTCTGTCATCTCTAGTGAATAGATGACAAGTCAGTAATACATACAGAAAACCATTTCTATATGTAACAATATAGAATATTAGAATTACAGGGAGAGAAACCCTGACAAAGCTTAATATAATACAACCCTGCAGACTTGATTTAAGAGTAACTGTGTAATGAATTGGATTATTACAATCAACAAAGAATATATCAGCTTATTCTAGGATCAGCTAAACAGCAGCAATGCAGGAATGTGATGTAGCATTGAGGTAAACTTATGAACTTGAACATAAATGAGGAAGTACAATAGTAAAACATGAGCAAGCTGCTTTCACACAATATTGCATACTGTATGAAAAGATTCATCATGCTTTAGGAGGCTGTTATTACCTTTCTGCAGGTTACCAATGGCCTCATCATAGTTCTCCAGCTCTAGGTGACACTGGCCCAGGAAGAAGTGGGCCTTGACCGACTGGCTGTCCAGCTCCAGCGCATGCTTACAATCTGCCAGAGCCTTGTCATACTGCTGCAGCTTCACGTGGCAGAGAGCCCTGTTGGTGTAGTACACTGCCACGGATGGATTCCGGTTCTGGGAGACAGGACAATGCACATGCACAGTGAAATCATAGCACTATAGACATTCAGAGGGGAAATCACCCATTTGTTTTTTTTCTAAAAAAGGATGTTGCAACGCTTTAATGTATTTTCATGAAGAATGAATCAATTCATTGTGATGCTCTTTCTTCTACAATGACAATTACTCACGATAGCTTTGCTGTAGCATGTAGCAGCCTCCTGGTACTTGCGGCAGAGGAACAGCCGGTTCCCCTGCTCTTTCAGCTCCTGCGCGGTGGAACTCTTCTCCGGGCTGCCGGCCATTTTCTCCGCCGGCTCCGCGGGGCCCGCCTCGCCCTGCTTCCCAATCCTGTTCCCCGTCTCTTCGGCTGACTAACCGACAGGTCCAAGAATGCCCTGTCCCTCCTGGATCTCACACACTACACCAGAGACACAGAGTCCATGTCATGTTAATGGCCACATTCACAGGCGTGCCGCTGCTGCAGTGCGCCTGCAGTGCGCGTCTTGGGGCGAGATTCTGTGCGGCTCTCGATGCCACTCACACGGGCATCCGTTCAATCTGCTGACGGCGCTCACCGCTGAGCAACACGGTGAGGTGGGCAGAGCAATTAACTATTCATGTGACGGACATCGGCGGTGAATGCACGAGCAGCGCTGCTAGCTTACCACCCCGAACATCTCACCGTCCCTCCCGTTAGTCCTGTAACGCTACACCACAGGCTCCCGATGGAAGTTAAAGGTTGTAAACAGGCGACACTAAATACACACACAACACATTAATATGTGATCGACTGTAGCAGCGGGCACAAAAATACGAGTGACAACGCCGTTAACTTCAGTTAACAGCAAACAAGAGATCGGTTCTCAGCCATTAGCTAGTTAGCCGAGCTAGCACGTTAAGCTACATTGACGACAAACGCTTCGCCAGGCAGGGCGCTAATAAGCATAATATCTGCCCACTATTCAGTCACATATGTATAGATGCAACAAGTAGCTGGCTACAAAATGTAGCTATAACTGACCAGAGTAAAATATTTGAGGGATTTATCCCAACGTTTACCTCAATGCCGCTAGGCAACCACAAAACACCGAGTGGCTAACGCCAGGTTAGCTCGTGTGCTGCCCAGCCAACACTGGCTTCCATTTTAGCAGTTAGCCGGTAAGTGCGTGTTTTTTTGTGAGATTCCCGGTGTCCAGTCCTTACCTGACAGATGCGCTCTTACATGCGGGGGGAGTGGATCGTAAATATTCTCATATCAAAGCTGAACGAATTATTTCTTTCCTCCGAACGAGCTGTCATGACAGGTTGTTGTTATGCTGACGTCAAACGCTTACGCGACCTTTACGGAAGCCGAGAGGACTTTATTTTCTCGTTTGACATTATCGTGCACTAAATATAATTTTCAATTTCCTAGAATATACAAAGCGTGGTCCAGAAAACATTTACATGGAGTCATCCTGCAATAAATGTAACTGTCCTTGAAAAATATGTAAAAATAAATAAATATACATACATTTAAATATTTAGATTTAATTGTAATTTCACTCTGCGAACAGAATTGTACGCTTATAATACATTTTAACCTGCTCTTTATATTACATCTTTAAAGTTCGTGTTACTGCTCATACTTATCGCAAGTTGCAGCATTTAACGCCATCATTAGAGAAGCTCAACATTAAGTAATAACCAGCAGGTGGCGCTCTATAACCACAGTTTTAAACCTCTAGATAGATGGATAGATAGATAGATAGATAGATAGATTGTTTTGAGGAATGCAGAAACTCTTTGAAGCACTAGTCTTAGAAGCATCAAATGAACCCCTGACAATCAGGATTTATCTCCCTGTGTTCATCTGAAATGTAAGTCGGCCTATTGTAAATATTTTCTGTGTCACTGATAACACTTGTTTGGCCTGACACCCCATGACAATGACCTGTTCATCAGTCGGAGGCTTGCTCAAGAGTTTAGTATATATTATCAGGGCCATCCCATCCACAGAGAGATGCAGCCCCACGCAGGCAGATCCATCGATGACCCCGAGGCCTTTAATAATAACATTCAAGTTTGGCCATGGGGGAATTAGCAGGGCTGCGACAGTGGTCAGGGTCGCTTTCATCCCCGGGCCTGTTGGGGCTCTGTGAAGGCTCCACTCCGAGATCGGCATGTGAAGATTAGGGCACATCCCCTGAGCAAACACACTGATAAATGAGTGAAGGGGGCCGCTGAGCTGCAGACCCACCAGCGCTGTGTGTCCCCAGCTGTGTTTACCTATATCTCCACCAGTCTGGTCCCCTGATCCCCCCCAGAACACCCAGTCATCCACTCAACAGCCCCCAGTCCCAGCCCTGTATAGGTTTACATTCAAAGATGATTTTAGAGAAATATGTGCAAGATTAGAAACTATAATCAGTTTCTATCAAACAGTTATTAAATTAACTATTTTGCTTTCATCAAACTAAAGATACATTTTTAAATGAATAACTAGATATACTAATACTATATATGATTAGAATTCATTTTTGCACAGGAAATATGACATAATATAAGTTTGAATGACCCAAATCCATAATTTAACATAAGTTTGGTTGTGTTTGAAAAAAAGGATAAAATCCACACACCAAGAAGCTCCTGTTGAAGGATTTATTTGCTGTGGTGACAGTTCAAGTGCAACGCTCTTCTTCAGACTTCTGATAGATACAGTTGCCATGATCTTAAATACCCACAATCCATTTTGACCTACACACGTGATGTATCACAAACTGTCAGCATCAACATCACCGAAGTTAAGTATAAAAAAAACATGATCAAAAGTCATATAGGAGTAATGTCACATTGATAGTTGGTGTACCATAAAAGGTGTAAGCTGAATAGCCATCATAAATACTTTCATTACTGGGAGTATAAATGCCAATATTTTTAAAGGTGTCTCTGTCTAGTTATGTCAAAAAAGGTAAAGGTACAAAAGTTAATACCGAAAATGAAAATATAAAATTCTGTAGGATGTATAAAGAAATACATAGTGAAAACATGTAGGAGGTCTAATATCAAAGTATTAATTTAAAACTTTAGAGGCTACAGTGCCCATTGTGTATATCCCAAAACTTCACATTTTAGGAGTTAGTATCTCTTCCTCTGCATGGTAGCATTGAGCCAGAATGTTCTTTTCATTCCCTGCTGATTTTTCTCAAAGTTTCATATGATTATTTCTGAAGTGTTGAACACTAGTTACTAATTCAGAGGCAAAAAACATGAAAATGCCACAAGAAAATATAAATAATACAAAATCCTTCAATGAAACATTGTGTGAAGAAACCAGAAGTGGAGTAATTGGAGAGATGTTATTGTTTACAAAGGTTAGAAAGAGAAGAGCAACACACACCCACATTGTGATGGTTCAATGCTGTTGGAGGATTGCTTACATTTAAACTTCCTCTCCCTCTCTCAACAGTTTTCTGCCCACTCCTCCTGCCCAACATCCCAACCGCCATCCGCCGCCACTCGCCACCCGCCCCCCCTTGCTCCATCAATTCCAACTGCTGCCCGCTGCACCAGCTGGCTGAGCTTCCCGTCACCTTGGCAACAGGACCAGGAAGTTGCCCGGCTCCTCTGGCACAGCTGAAAAGCTGCCACTTCCTGATTGATTCTGGTCTTTCTTTCTGCCTGTGTAGTCCTTTTCCCATTTGGCAGTGGTCTCCGCTATTCAGCGCCAAAGACCCTGAAAAGTGAAAAAGGGTGGACACACTCCCCTCTGCGTTAAGTGATACCTCGGGTTCAAATGGGTGAAACAAAAGCAGTATTTATCCACAATGGTGGCCGTTTGTTTGGTGGGTTAGCTCATTTTTAAGAAGGGGGCAGGCTCATGGACTTACTGCAGATTGTTGAAGAGGCTCTGAATGCTTCATGTACAAAAACGTAAAAGAATAGTTCCTGTGTTTTAACTGTAACAAGACGGAAATGGAGGACAAAAGGACGTAGATGCCTGACAACACACTTTGTAATGAACTATCACTCACTCGAAAGAAAACTGCACACATGCACACACATGCCTAGCTGTCAATCACTAATTGTCCCTTTACATACACTGGCTCCCGAACTGTTGAGATGCTCTCTGTTCTCCTCCAGGTGGATCCACATTGACAAATGTACCTTATAAAATGAAAACTCTGACCAGTCTCTACCTTTCCTCCTGTTACAATGAATACTGCTTAAAGAAATCTGTGCATGACCTAAGCAGAGAGACTTTTTTTAAAACCTGTTCTTACTTGTTAAACACTTGAATGCACCAGGCAGAAAATATTCACCATGAAGAAATGAATCCCACTAAAATGGAATGACATTTCATTTGACATGGCTCACTCTCCATAATCCTCTATTGTACACACCCTCCCAATTTGGCGCTCGATTTAAGCTGCAAAGATCTCCCAGCTCTCCCTTTGCTTGTCAATGCCTCTGCTGCCCTGCGTCAGTATGGCTGCCTCTCGATTCAGCCTCTCAACCAGCCCAGCATCCACCTGTATGTTCCAACAAGGGGTTAAAGATCTTTGCTCATCACCCCCCATTATATAAATGTAGGGAAGGGTAAGGGATGAAGTCAGAGCCTCAATGCCAAACTAACTATGTTCTGCTGCTGCTATAAACATTGTAAACACGAGTTGTACAACTGAACTGTGTTAATAGCCCGACATTTTCAAATCACTATTGATGACGGATTGCTACTAATGAGTTTTAAGATAAGATAAAATAAGATAATCCTTTATTTGTATTTATTAGCAGTAAGAGTCAAAATAGGCATCAGTAAGTAATAAGTAACATGCAGTACTTAAGTTAAACTAATATATACAGTGTAAAAACAGGAAAAGATATGTAATGTGAGAATATAAGAGTTAAATGAGGTATAGCCTGATGCTACCCTAAAGGCAAGAGAAAGGCCAGCGATACCCAAGAGGTCAAAGGTCATCTACACTAGGCCTGATTAAGCTTCCTGACAAAGGGGGGGAGGTAGTAGAAAAACAAATTTTACCTCCTAAAGGATGCAGCCATGTGATTTATTCAAACGTTACAGGCACACGCTCTCAAACAGGGAGCCGATGAAATGTGGATTTTAAAATGCAACCGAGCAAAGCCTGTGCAAAGTATAACAGGATTTGAAGATATTTTGTACAAAGCAACAGTGAAAACCGCACATGTGCATTAAGCCACTTTACACAGTAGAACGCGACTCAGATGACACGTCTGTCAGTTTGAGGCCTTGACTAAACCAAAATCAAAGAGTTTGTTTTTGAAGCTTGCAGTGTTAGTCCAGAAATCCTTTACACCCTGGGGGGTTAACAGCACTCTGGCTGAGACACCCCCCACGTCCCAAAACACACACACACACACACAACACCGTGGATTGATGTGTGACGGCTGGGGGTGGAGGCATCCACTGAGTAGCTCGTATAAGTGGAGGGGGAGAAGTTTTTACAATAGAGTTTTTGGAGGGAAATCAAAACTCCAGCCTCCGACTTATTCAGGGATGCGGAGGGAAAATCATCCTTCCCTCCTCCACCGCTGCGTCTCCATATATATGAAAAAGTTTAACTCTAATAAAACTGACAACTTCCTCCAGATGGAAACTGCTTGTTCACCGATTGTTTATAAACTGCAGGCTGCAAAAAAACAAGATTGAGTCTTGTTTATAATTGTAATGAGCTTTGTTTTACCTCCTCACATTGTCATTTTAAAGGCAATTGTTCTGGAGGAGTTTACTGTGCCTGAAGACTAATCAGTGTGTTTTTCTATTTAAAAGAAATCAGTGGGGATCTTCACAGAGAAGTGAACCAGCAGGGGCACCAAGAAGTGACTTTCCCTCCCTCATGCCCCCTCCCCCCTGTCCTCTCCTCACTCATACTCCCCCGACAGGGCAACTCCCCAGTGTCCCCTCAGGTCAAACTCTCCAGGGTCACCAACCCAACCCAACCCCCCTCCCAAACCAGCACAATCCAAAGGAGCTGTGGCAGACATATAATGAGCTATGGGCTAATTGTGTGTGCGTGTGTGTGTGTGTGTGTGTGTGTGTGTGTGTGTGTGTGTGTGTGTGTGTGTGTGTGTGTGTGTGTGTGTGTGTGTGTGTGTGGTTGTTAGTCAGGTTTGTTTTGAGGCTGATGCGTGCGATAAGAGGTTTGTTACAGCCTCAAGCTACAGACTTTCATATAGTGTGTTTGTACTCGACTTTTGTTTGCTGATTGAGTTTACAAGCATGAATCCACCTCAAAGACCCAGTTACACATTAATTCTAGACCAGGCAAGTTTATTTATATAGCACATTCTCCAGCAAGGGAATTCTAAATGCTAAACAGAAAATATAAAAGGCATCATGTTAAATTATGAAAATATAAAGGAAGCATTTAAAAATAAAGAATATAGTAGAGTTATAATAGAGTTGTAGAGAATATTTGATTCTATCGTATTATATGGTATTTAATAAATAAATAATGATTTAATAAGGCCCTGCCTGGCAAGAAGGAAAGTCTTCAGCACTGATTCAAAAGAATCAAAGGAAACTTACCGCTGACACTGACCATAAATAAACTGTTATAGTGCTTTTTCTAATCTTATCAACCAGGCACATTTACCTACTCACACACATTCACACAGCACTTCTGCACACAGCACTATCACACACCATTCACATCTATTGGGGGGTTTAGTGTCTTGTCCAAGGATTCTTGGGTGAGTAGTGCAGGATCATTTCTGCCTGTGAAACTGGAGGAGCCAGGGTTGAACCACCGACCTACTGGTTAGTGAAAGTTAGTTAAACTCTTCGGGAGGGGGAACTGCTCAGTAATAGAGAAAGAGAAAAATGATTTAAGAGTCACTGGCATGAGGAGAGAGAATAGGTGAAGACACACAGCAAAGGGTCGGGTCAGAACCAAACCTGCTGCAGGAGGACTGACATTGGGCACCCATGCCACAAATGAATTCAGCGGGCACCCATGGCCCACCAGCTCTCATCTTCCAGTGAGCATTCCCCACAACAATAAGCATTTCGACAACCAACTGTTTCATAAAGATGTGTGGATGTCCAAAACCAGACTCGCTCCAAACCAGATTTGCTAATGAATCAAAGTCATTCGCAGCATCACGTAAGAAAAGATTATTCGGTTTTAGTGATGATTATTCTCCACAGGGAGGATGCTGGGTTTCAGTCCTTCGTGGGCATTTTTGAGGACACCAAGCAGGCTGTAATAAAAACATTTTACACCTCAAACTTCCCACTCAGACAAAATGACAGCGTGTTAGTACGGCTGGGTTTTGGAAAATACACAATTTTGGACTAATATGAACACTGGCATGAACACAGAGGATTCCTGTGTCTGGATACTGTTGATCGTTAGAGTTGGAGCAGATCAACATAGGACATGTTTAGTTTGGATGATTCTGTTGACTCTCCTCCCTGATTTCCCATAATCCACTTTATTTTTATTCTGTGATTCAGTAGAAAATGACGACAGTGTACTTTCTTCACTAGTGTTAACACAAACCATCCATTCTGACATTCCAAGGGTGCAGTCTTTCCAGGTTTTTTTCGTCTGCCGGCCCCCGAATGGAACAAATACTCATCGCTTTTCTCTCCCCACAACAATCCGGCTATTTGTTGTCATGTAAAGTTGCTGAAAGCAGCTTGTCTTGATCCGAGAAGTGTGTAGTCGGCAGAACCCAAATTGGACGTTAATCAGATCAGTGTTTGACAAATGACCAGTGACAAGCACTGGACCCTGGAGGATGGGCGGGGTTGCCTGGGGTCAAGGCTGGGGGTCAGAGGTTGGCTTTTCAGAGCCGCTCAATCGAAGGGCCATTAAATCCCATCTTTGTGTGATTTCTCAGTGAGGCGCAGCGGTTCCATCGGATGCCCCTGATCTGTGTGCCCAGTTAAAGCCAGGTCTGTATGTCCTGAGCTCCAGTGGTGACGGAATGAAGAGGGTGACGTGACACCTTCACCACTGGATCATACGCAGTCAGGGGACAAATCGGTGTCCTTAATGCTTCATGGAGGTAGTTGGAGTAACATGAAATATTCTGGGAAACCAATTTAAAATAATTCACAAGTGGTCGAAAAAGGTGTTTGTCCAAGCAGATTCCACTAAAGCTATTTCTAAGTATTAATTTTTCTACACCAGCTCTCAGAATTAACATTTTAATGCAACATTTTTTCCAACTATCCTCTTATAATTTCATGTCTTCAATGCGATCTTCATTAGTCATATGAATGAGAAAGGCTTTGTTATCCTATTTAACTTTTTTTTTTTTTGCATCTCCTCAGTGTGTGTTATCTCATGTGTAAAGTATGTCGTCTCTGGGGCGCCTTGTCTGTAGCTTTGTTTTCCTACGCCTGCCGTCCAAATTTCCATCACAAACATCTCACCCTGAGTGACCCTTTGCTTTCTGTCTGTGGAGAGGCCCTGATTAGCCGGCATACATGTGCAGATAGGCCCAAAATCCTTGAGCTTGGACCCTGTGTATGAATGTCTGTCTGTGTGTGTGTGTGTGTGTGTGTGTGTGTGTGTGTGTGTGTGTGTGTGTGTGTGTACAAGTATGTCATAGAGAGGAAAAGTCTATGCACTCATGCATATGTGTGCATGCATGAATGTGCAAGGCAATTCAGGACTCCGTGCTCTAGTTATTCAGCAAGTTCCCCTTGTTCCCACCTTTTCCTTTGCTCTCTCGCTCGTCTGCAGGATGACACAGTTCACTGCAGAAAGAAACAACGTCCATTGAAGAGCCACTCAGTCAGAGGACAGACTCGGTTTTGTCTCTTCTCCTTTTCAAGGAAATGAAGGCAAACAACCACACGGAGCAGGGAAATAAATATTGATTGCCTCTGGTATGTTTTGTAGAGCTTGTCATGGACATAAAAACTAAATCTACCGGTCACTGCCACAACTGTGCCACAAAAGCATAAAACGAAATGATTAAAAAGTAGCCTGAATATCTCTGCCAAGGCCCAAAAGTTGAAACCACATTTAAATTCACCAGATCCAGATTTTTATTTCGTGCCTGATTGTTTTCATCAGGATGCATGAATTAATCTCTGAGAGATGAAGGAAAAAAGTTTAAATAAGTGAAAAAATATTTCCTGGACCAGACAGCTCCGCAACTAGAATTTAATCCCTGAACCAAACCACATCTTCCCACCAAGTGTCGTGGTAATCCATCGAGCAGTTTTTCTGTAATCCTGTTAATTGTCTAAAAACCCGCTGATAGAAACATAACCTCCTTAGCGGAGGTAATAAATTAGCTGAATATTAATTCATTGCACTGTGGGATATAAAACACAATGCAAAACCCATAGAAAACAACGGCCAGACTCTTTCAGCATTTATCCCACCTGTTGTATACATTCAAATACACCTGTTATCATGAGAACGTCCAACCTCGCACACCACTATACCCCAAGGGGTAGGTGATATGATACCCCTGAAGTAGGAGGTGTGTGTGTGTTGGTGTGGGTGTGTGGGTGGGTCAGAGAAGCTGGGGGGTTGGGGGCTCTCTCAATGGTGGAGCCAAGGAGACACTAAATTTTGGCGGTCCCCTCAAGGGTTTCTCCCACCGAGTCAAAGGCCACCTCATTTGCAAGAGATGCATTCGTTTTTTAAATAGACAGGTTCCACTGATGGGCCGCAGGACACTGAGTTGCAGGTGCTGAGGGAGCGAAGGCATTTCCCCCAAAAACCCACCAAAAAAAAAAAAAACAGATCAAAAGGGGACTCAGGGACGAGCTGCAGGACACCAAGGACTTTGAATGGAGTTGGTGAGAGATGGTGGGACATGAAAGACGCTGTGGGGTTTTGGATTTGGTGCATGTGCAATTATGGTCCCACTGAGTCTATTCACAGAGTTTAATTGTCATCTGGGGGCAGAGATGTAAAGATTGTTGGATTACAGCTAAGGCTGGAGGAATGATCATTAAACCGCTTGTTATAATCCCTTGAGAATCCTCGTTGTGCAACTTTTGCAAATAAAAATCATTGCAATTGTCGTGGTTCATGCAGCGGTTTTAAATCCTTCTCGAAAATGCCTTTAAGCGATGACTCCACATCCTAACTTTTAATGGTAAAGCTCAGCTCCATCTTTGGTTACATCATCCAGCTTTGAAACCGTAACACGTTATTAACTTTATCACTTGAAACTTTATACGTGGAGACATTTAGGAGCGTAGGTCTGACCACCAGCCAGATTTCAGATCTACACCATAACAGCTGAGATTCAGCACCTGTTAAGCTCTTTGTTATTTCCATGATATGATGTGAAATGCGATATGTAAAAAAACGTGATCAGTCTCATTATTCTGCTGAGTGAGCAGGGGGGGGAGGAGGGAGGGGGGTCTGGGGATGGACAGGGAGTTTTTTGTGCATGGGGGTTATAGCCAAGGGGGTCATGGTATTGGCATGTGTCTATTGTGCGAGGGGACCATTGTATAGGGGGTTTAAAGTTTAAAGTCTCTATGTGTGTGTGTGCATGTGTGTGTGTGTGTGTAGGCAGACTAATTATATTCTGCACAGCCAAGGATGGACAAGGCTGACCAAACTCAATTGATGGAGCGGAATGCAGTGCAGAGGTGGAGGAGGAGGACGAAGGAGGAAGAGGAGGAGATCGAGTGCAGTCGGGCAACAAAAGAAAAAAAAGACCATCCATTCTTTTTCTTTTAAACCTGCAACATTTTCAAGCATGAGTTTCTAGTGTCTCCTTTAAAATGTGACTTGTGCATGTTCGTTTTTAAAGTAAGAGAAGCAAGAGAATCATTATCAGCAGAGAAAACGTACATATCGCGCCATTAAAGGATCATTTTGGTAAAAAAATTGGCAAGATAAAATGGATAACAAGCTTGGCTTGGTTTATGTTTACTGTTAATAAACAGTATTTATGTAATAAATTGAAAAGATGTATTTGTATTATTTATTTAATTGTAATTTATTTTCTGAAAATTAAATGTGTTATCTTTAATATATCCTGGAGGCAGGGAGATCCCTTCTTGGTTAAATAAATGTTTTGTTAGATGTAAGAAACAAATTCATCACAGTTGCGAGTGATGCAGTATATCATTTATATCTATATATATATATATATTGAAAATAATATATTTTTATTTTAAATTTTTTGTTAAATGAGTTTCCATTCCCTCAATAATGCTGAAATAAATTATAAAATTGTTGATTAATCCTGGAGACAGGGAGAGCCCAGGAGTATTTTATTTTAGGGCCTCCCTGCATCTTAATACTTCTTGATTAATAAATGAATCAATCAAGTCATTTTGTCAGCTATAAGAATGAAATTCACCACAGTGTCAAGCGGTAACACTGCAGAATGTCACATATTCAGGATCAGAATGTCTTTAGTTTGAAAAAACTCCCAACAAAGATGTGCAGGCTCTAATGCTGGTAATGCTACTTGAATTAAACTCTACCCACTCCACAGCATCAAAACTATCCATCGCAGCAGCGTTAAGAACATGAACTCGTCTCAGCCGCCAAAAATTATGCATTTGCCTGGCCGCCAAAATAAAGTCCCTTTGTATCGTCTCCCATTGAATCTAAATAAGGGTATTCTAATGTGGAAGTGGTCGAGAGGGACCACATCTGTCTTTCCTATGGACATATGTAAAACACTATACCTATTGTCAATTTTGGAGGGATCCTGCTCCTTGTCGAGTTTCCCTCCAAATTGATTCAGCCAATTAGAAGCAGTGTGTGGGGGCGGGGGTGCAGCAAACAAGACGGACAGCGGAGAACCTCTGTCTGACCCCCCAGCTGGGCTCCAACATCAAAATTCACCAGGCCCAGGGCGTTAGTACAACACCGCTGGGCTGCTGATGGTGGAAGAGGGAGATGCAGCTGATTGCCCCTAATGAGAGTCATAAATGTGAAGTGAAAGGGAGGGGATGTCGTTCTCCAAAGGGAAATCACTAAAGTGGGTTTCCCTTCCCAAAAAAAACCAACAAGGCCGACCAAAGCATTCACATGCAGACTAATTTTGCCACATCACCACGGTCTAATGAGGAAATGCAGAGTCCATAAAAAGAGCACGACACATGCCTGCGGCAATCTGGCTGCAATCTAACGCTGTGTTGGCTTGGTCGACTAAATTTACCCTAAAAGCTCATGTACCACAGGAAACCTCCTCTGCATTCTGCGGCCACTGTGACGTGTTTTCAATCGGCTCTTTCATCCCCGTCTGACTGTAAGAAAAAATGCCAAATCCTCAGAGTTAGCAGTGGCAGCGTTGTGTGAAGAACCACTTAAAAAAGAGAGTGGCCAGTTTAACCACGAGCTAAACTATTCCCTTGTGTGCTTTCGAGCACAGAGGAATGTGAGAACCCAAGCAAAGTACATCAAGGTTTGCTACACTGTTGACACTGTCGCTGTGTAAAGTCGGCCTCACTTCAATGGCACCATCATTAACTTTGTACGCAGAGATAAGAGATGGGATCTAACTGCTGCGTCGGGGAGAGATACGATAATTATCAGGCTTCAAGGATGATTATCACACCAGTGTTCCGTGAGGGAAAGAGAGGAGAGGAGAGAGGGAGTGGGAAACAACTTGGAGGAGCTGTGAGGTTCATAAACAGTGGAAATGAATTTTGACGGACTGCGGAAATAAAGGAATGAAGGGAGACTGCGTGTCTGCAGATGGAAACGATGGTTGGCAGAGAGATGTTGCCATCTTAATCAGGATGTGAGGATGCATCAATAAACAATATCGGGGGTTGAAACAGATTGCTGTTGGCCTCAGAAAACACAAATGTTGTAGAAGTAAATAATTAAATAAAAGTAAGACCCTCCATTGCGAGTAAAAACCCTGCAAAATCATACTTAAGTAAAAATACAAAGGTATACATAGAAATATCAACACTAAAGTACATCAATTATTATGTATTACATTATTTGAATTTTAAATCAAATGCCTGATGTAGTAGACATTTGCATTGTGGGAATAGGCTACACTCTGCAAGTGCTTTGACTTTTTAAGTTTTTACTAAAAACAAAGTGGAAAAGTTCATGTGGTACTTTTGCTTTTACATACACATACATTGTATGTACATGTTTATCTCTTTAATTGTACTTTTACCTATGTAAAATGTTTGAGTACCACTGATTAAATGCATTTAGTTTATACTTATACCAAATCTGTAGTTTAATATAAGCTTTTAAGTTTTGTTAAATGTCACAGTGTCTATTATTAACAAATTGCATCTTGCACATTTACTATATTTGAACGGGCAAGTAAGCATATCTGATTTAAATGACTTCACATATTTGGGCACAATACACAGAGAGGTTCATTTCAGACACCTGCAGCCTCTTCCCTCCATTTTGTTAGTGAAAAGTCCAGAGGGCACCCAGCTGTGACCTCTGACCCCAGACACTATAATTAGGTTATATTTGGAGCTGCTGAATACAAAAGAAAAAGTCAATTGCACCAGTGTGGAGCCATAAAGAATATCTTAAATGCACTTTTAAAGAAACTGATTTGTTTCAAAGTGCCTCTGAAGACTTAGCAACAATGACTACGATACCAGACGGGATTAAACAAGAACAAGAAACTAAAACAAGACCACGTTAGATGAAAGAGATGAGAACTATTGAGATTGTGTGAGAGATTACTGCAGAGCATGTGCAAACTGAAGCTACATCCACACTACTAAGTTTTAATTTGAAAACGCATCAACCCTGCTAAGGACACGTCTGGCGTCCAAACTACTGTGGAGTTGTAGAGTCTCTGAAACGGATTCGTCTGGAAACGCTGGTGGCCCCATTTTAGTTTGAAAACTCCGGTGCTGCATTTGAAATCTGGACACACGATGACATAGACTCACACGACCGCTTGCCGATTGGGTCTTTTCGGTCACGGCATTGGTCAGGCTCCTATCACATGACCCCTTCCAGAAGAAAACAACTGACATTAGCATTGTCCTGTTGAATTCTGCATTTTACAATAGTACATCTGCTCACATGTGTAGGAGACAAGCTATTATTCCAGCAATCTGCAACAATTCTGGAACTAAGAACCAAATCCTTCCCTGTTTACAGTGGTACACACATGCCCAGTGTATGCGAGTGGTCACGTGATATTTGGCATTTGAGAATTGGCTACAGAGTTTACCCACAGTCTGTCTTTCACAGATGCAGATGGGGATCCCCCACTGTGTTCACACAGCGGCTGCTCCTGGATTCCTACACACTTTATCATATGCCAGGCGGATAAAGTCCATAGAAAGAAAGAGAGTCCAGTGCGTGTCTGAAAGCAGCTACAGTCGTATGGACGCAGCCTGAGGCTCGACCCCAGCCACCGTAAACAGATCTCTCTTGACTTGTGTCGCTTCCTAATAAATCTTGAGATAATTCAGCTCTGTGAAACGACCCGTTGGAGATATTTTCCTGCAAAATTGATGTGAGATCCCGACGGAGAAGATTAAAGCACACAGGGCTCAGTATGAGAGTATTGTGACAGTGCAGCTAAGTGATCTATTACATGTTTAGAGAAGCATTAGAGAGAATTCTCAGGGTGTCTCCGCGTGTTTCCAGCTGCGTTTGCTATCAAGCCCCTCTGACACTGTTTATCTGGTATAGGGCCCTCTTCTATTCGGTTTCCCACTGGGCTTTACACCAACACACACACACACACACACACACACACACACACACACAAGCTACACAAACTGAGATGAGAGGCACAAGGCGAAATTTACTGTCATACAAACAAACACATACACAACCAGGATCCTGAGAAAGTGCAATGAGAGAGCAGGTGTCAGTTTTCACATGAGGCTCTCATGGGGGCTCGCAGGGTAAATATGCAGCAGTTTTTTTTTTGTTGTTGTTGTTTTCTTTTTTCCGAGCTTGTAGCGTTGGCTCTTCTCAAAGCTTCTGGTCGCCAGTCGACCCGGAGCCTCTTCACCTGCATGGGGAGGCGGGAAAGTGTCGATCACAGTTCTCCCGCTGACTCAACACACAGCAAAAACTACATTTTACAGCTTATCTTGCTTTCAGGACCTTGAAGTTACATTGTGATTATAGGTAATGTGGAAAAAATGCAAAGGATTTGGAGCCATCTGATCTCTAACATTGATATGATGCAGTAATCCAAATAATCCAGAGTATGTTTTCTTTTGCCATGTTCTCAGCTTGAGGACTAAATGAAAACTGATTATTTTTTCCAGTAAATTCTTCATTCAAGGTTTAATGATCCTGATTCCACAGCCACTTCATCATTTCCCATGACTGTCCTCAAACCAACCAGACGAAACATTAAGACGCAGCACAGTCAACGTGGCGGGAAGAGCCTCTTCTCTGCCTCCCCGAACGACGAGGCCGACTATCAGAGTATCCCGTCAAGGTCTTAGATCTCATTACCAGCAGACAGATGACACTGTGCAGGAAAACAAACAGCGGCGATGTCAGATCAGCCGGATTAGCGCCGAGGTGCCATGGGAAGCTGCAGAGGAGTCTGGGAACGAGGGCGTTGCGACTTCTCAACCCAGGTCAGGTCGTGCTCTGGTGTTTCAGCTGGGACGCACAGATGATAGATACAGCAGCTGCCACACCAAACTTATATTATTAAAACTGAGAATCGAAACACAGTCAGATGCCAGCTGAAGGCTGAGTTAACTCCCTTTTTATGAGCTCTGTGAGGTATTTATGAAACTGGTGGCGTTCATCGATCCTCTGGTCAATTTTGTACGTATTGTGCATGGAGCCCCTCCACAAATAAACTACACAATTAAGCCAGCACACAACAACTTTCCCCCAAAAGTTGACGTAGGGGTACAGAACTTTATCAAAATTCCACATTG
Organism: Verasper variegatus; assembly: GCA_026259375.1. Classification (NCBI taxonomy): domain Eukaryota; kingdom Metazoa; phylum Chordata; class Actinopteri; order Pleuronectiformes; family Pleuronectidae; genus Verasper; species Verasper variegatus. The sequence goes on from CM048057.1 coordinate 9,968,368, forward strand.
ACAATGCACACCTAAACATGCCAGGTAGAAACTATGTACAAAGATTTTGTGTAATTATAGCAATTAGATAAAATGGAATAATACTGCTGTATAATTAGCATTGTTACATTTAGATGTAATGATTTCAGAGTCTGTAGAAATTTGTACAAGTTTTCAACAGGTAATGTGCAACAGAGCGGCAAATCTGATGAAGGCCAGTGTGCTGCAATGTGAAGGTGCATTTTTTATAAATCTTTGCCATGCATTAACCACACTAATAAATGCTAAATAATTCTAATTTTTCCACAGCAACATATTTTCCTTTTTTGTTTTCAAATCTTTGAAAAAGCTGAAGTGTTTCGCATATTTATAAGCTTCTTGCTCTACTTCAAGTTTTTATCATTGCATTATCAGAATGCCTTGGTAAAAATTAGTATAAATATATTCCATTCTATAAAATTTGCATGATTTGCATGATATTTGCACTGTAAAACTCTATCAACATTGAATAGATCATACAATGAGTCTGTATAATCAAAGTAAAATTAGCATCTAAAACATGTCTGAATTCTTTTCCCTCGTATAAAAACCATGGAAACAGACATTGTTGGTATGTGTGAAAAAGTTTGAAAAGAGTGTCTCTGTGTGTGAAACGGCGAGAAGAGGCAGCGAGAGAGACACACAATGTCAAGGTCCCATAAATATCAGTGACACCACACTGTCACTACATCCTCTCTGTGTTTACACACACACACACACAGAGGGGTATATATAGAACAAGTAAATAGACACAGCCACAAACATGCATGCAAACTCTCGTATGCGTACAACAGCGCCGTTTGAAGACGCTCTCATTGGCGGGCCGGTGAGAAAGGAAAGGATAACAGAGAGAGAGAGAGAGTTTACGGGAATCGGGTTCAGTGCCTCAAGTATGAGGTCAAAGATGGAAACGTAGGAACAACCAGGTCTGATGGTTCACACACTCACACTGACCTTTAGCAGGAACACTGTTTGTATGCAGGTTTGCACACTGATGTGAAATTTGTGATTTATTTTCATGTGCACAGTCTGGTGTGAAAGACCTGGGACACTAACAAGGTGGAGGGGTGGATGATTCTAAGGATCAAATATATTACTCTTAAATAAACAGATACAATTACTTCATCATAAAAAAATCATGGAGAGGAAAGAACATCGAGGAAGAAGAAGAAGAAGAAAAAGAAAGTGCTTTGAAAATACATTTGGATAAAACATCACAGAACAAAACAGAAACAATATCAAAAACAGACAACATCAATTAAAGCCAGTTCAAAATCAAGCACTTGCAGGCTTCACTGGAGCCTCTGGGCCTGATGGTAAAAGCCTGGACACCCAGTTACCTCCCAACCTGAGACTTTGGAAGGATAAAAAGATTTAATCAGAACTTTACTGAGACCCTTGAGTTCCTGCAAGGGTTCCCAGTTCGGGGGCAAAGTTCCTGCGTTTAAAATGCAGCTTTGGTCACCAGCCTTAAGATCATAAGATCGAGTGAGTGGCTCTGTAATATGTCCGGGGAGCAGACCATGCTGAGTTTTAAAAGTTATTAAGAGACTCTTAAAATCCATTCTAAATATAACTGGGGGACAAAAATGTCTCTCATACTCCAACAGTTTTTCGTGTTGAAAACTCTGAGAATAACCACTTTTATCTCCCTGTGTTTGAAACAGGAGGTGTCACGTGCACTGTTACAACCACATGCAGTCAGTAATTACGACCCAGGCCGGGTTAGACTGTAGCTCAGGTCACGCCACAGTCGGAAGGAGTGTGTGCCATTGTTTTAACGGACACGTGTGAATACATGCACACTGACGGGCTTGACAAAGTGTGTAAAAGTGCATTTGACTCCACTGTGCACACATGGATGCGCTGACACATCTCTGAAGTCCATAACTAAGTTTGGCCACTGATATATTCATGTTTAAGTTGAAGAAAGAGCCACCCCCCCCTCCTCCTCCAGCTCTGCAGAAAACAATACTCAGTGCTGCTGCAGACAATAAAGCAGCTGGATTTCTGCACATGTGCCTTTGTGTCGGTCTGAGGTCTTGTCATAACTCCATCGCAGGGGCCCAGACTCACACCCACACCCATGCAAAACCGCACACACACTGAAAGTCACTGACTTGGGGAGATGCATGGCAGTGCTGGCACAAAAGAATATTTGATTTGGTTATAAATACCGCAACATGAAAGAGAACCACAGCGGGAGAAAGGGCAGAGGGCACGGCAGCCAGAGGAGACGAAATCTTCATCTTCATCATCATCACTATCATCATGTCTGACAATCAGGTTAGGGTTTTTAAACTGTGACCACTGCTTTATGTTTCTTCTTCTTTTGTCGTCTCATGAACATGAAAACGTTCTCCAGCTTTTCAGGAGCTTATTAAATACATGGAGCTGGTGTTTAAAAATAAACTATTGTGGAATGAGGCTGATGTAGAGCAGTGTACTGAGCACATCCATGAAAACGTTTTTGTAAGTACGTTCAGTGGAATTGGGATGTTTAAAAAAGAAAAAAGAAAAGAAAATACAGTTCATGAGAATTAGGAAGAATCGCTTACGTTCTTTTTAAAATCTAACCAACATGATTTAAACAGAAAGTGCCAGAAAGAAAAGTTAAAGTATATTTGGAAAACCAAGATATATCTGCATGACTAAGCAGCAAACACACTTTTAATTGGTGCTTTTCTCCCTTAACTAAAACATCCTCTTCTTTCCAGAAGATAGATTTCATATATTCACCTGCTGGGGGGGTGAACATGTGTCCTCACCTTCAATTTGAGTTTAACACGCATGTAACATGTGAATATATTAGACTATGATACTCAACCCGTCAGGACATGTCAGGACTTGTTGGGTTCGGACAACATTTGTTGAATTGGGTCGGGGTCCGGCTCAGTTAGTTTTCTCTTGTGCTCGGGCGGGTTCGGACAAAATACTGAACCCTGCGTCACGATCTAGTACTTATGAGGAATTTGGTAAAGCCTGAACAATGTATAGGTTTGCTGATAAATATAAAACAAATATAATAAATTGACTGATGTGAGCCTCATCTCCATATATGCGTTTGTTTTTGCCTATATGTGGCAATATGTTTGTATTTGTGCATTGTTTTATTTAATTAATTCTTGATTATTTATGATAAAGTTTTTGATAAAACTATAAAATATCAACCTGGGATTGATTGACAGTTTTTTTCTAAACAAACATCAGTCAATATATCAGCATCAGAATTGTTTTGTGCCCAAATATTGGTATTAGCATCGGGCCTCCACAAAACCTTATTGGTCAAGTTAGTATTTTCGTGACGTCACAACCAGTTTGGAGACAAATCCTGCTCCACCACCCCAGTTTACACCAGTGCATAGCGGAAACCTAAAGCCTCAAGTGAGAATGGACTCTACATCAAGTGTCCAGCAGTTATAAACAAAGGCCTGTTTCCATCCTGGATCTTTAAATTAGAAATAAGGACGATATGTAATTAAACTTTTTTTAGTTGGAGAAAAACTCCTGATGTCCTGATGTCTTAGAAGATGCAGAGTGCGGAGTGAGGGTCGGATCTTTAAACTCTAATTCTGAGTTAAGTTAATTAGTCATTTCTGTGCAGACATGTCCAACACAATAGTGAATGGCAACATTGGTTTGTCTCGCGTCCCTCCCCCACCCCCTCCTCCGTGTGAGTGGTTTAAAGTTTCTCTCCCCGCGCTCTGATTGGTGGCTGAAGTTTTTCCGAGGGGGAATAAACTCCGGAGCTGGTGCGCTGTTTGACGCACAGCAGCCCGGAGGAGCAGAGAGGGAAGCTGAGGCGGTTCACTGGTGTTCTCTGATCTCACGCAGCAGGGTGAGGGGATACAGGAGCATGGAGGTGGCCACACATCGAGAAAGAGTCGTTTTATAAAGTGTTTTCTTAGGATTTGACAGGATTGGAGGATTGGAATAATCTCCCTCTGACTTTTTTTTTTTTTTAAACTTTGCATCCAGCGCCGTTGAAAATGTGCCGTTTGGGGATTTGGATTAACGCAATTTGGATTTTACTCTTTGCCATTTTTCATGGTGCTCTTTCCAACTATTCTGAGGACCAATGCAGCTGGAGAGGAAGGCAAGTATTTCTAATTCCATCTGTGCTGGGTTTTTTTGGTTTTGCATTTGGCTAAATGGGGAGACGATGCAGAATTGAGGGACGCTTCAGGCGTGTGTTTGTTTGCTTGTGTATTTCTAAAAGACAATGCACGTCTGCATGCAACACGTTGGGACTTGCCATTAGCCCGCAATTAAAATGTTTGCGCAGCTCCGCGGTGCAGCGGCTGCGCCTGCGGGCAGTCTGCAGGAGGGAGGCAGGGTCCAGACAGGCAGGAGACTGAGGGATTAACAGTGATACTTGCAGGAAACACACAATGTGCATGCGGCTGTCAGGTGCAGCCTCTTCATGGTGCATTTGGGGAAAAACGTGCAGAGAACATAAAAAAATGACTTAGTTAAGATTAAGTTAAAGGCCAGTGCTTCGACACACCTGCCAATAGGTGGCGCCTTCTCTGAAAAGGCCTTAATCTGCTGAAGTTCTGCTGAAGCTGGATTTTTACTTCTCTATGTCTCTGTGATAACTTTAATCTTAGTTATACCTGTTCTGCAAATCCTGCAATGATGTTTGTGTGTACAAAGTGTGTGTGTGTGCTTCAGCAACGTTTCCACTGATGATGATGTTAGTCCGACCTTTACTCATCTCCATCTTCCTTCCTCCCCACAGTGGTTTGTCCCAGCAGCAGGGCAGCGTGGAGCAGATCTCCCTCCACTGCTCCGAGGGCACCCTGGACTGGCTGTATCCCAAAGGTGCCCTGCGCCTCAGCCTCTCGCCCCGCCTGCCCTCCGTGGCGGTGGGGCCCGGCGGCAGCAGCTCGGGCCTCATCACGGCCTGCGTCAAGCCCTCGGAGCAGTTCCACGGGGCCCAGCTCTACCTGGAGAGGGACGGGGTGCTGGAGCTGCTGGTGGGGGACCGCCTGGAGTCCTCACCCCCACCCAGGGTGCGGTGCTTCAGCCGGTTGCCCGGGGAGAGGGTGGCACTCTACCTGCAGGCAACGCCTCACCAGGACATCAGCAGGAGGACCGCCTCGTTCCGCTATGAGCTGAGGGGGGACTGGACCGCTCGGCTGTCGCTGGACATCAACACCATCAGCAGTGAAGGTGAGGCAGTGGTGCATGAGTCAGCCATGCTGGTTTGAGTGAGGCCTCTTAGGGTCATATCTAAGGAGGCATGGTGACATGTTTTCTAATATTCAATGAAATAAAATAAGGAAGTACAGGAGAAGTTTTGGCCACTTTTATGTAGGTTACTCTCTCGTTATTTCATAAACTTACATTCAATTCAAAACTTTTAAAATCGACCGAACTGTGGTCACAACCTTTTCTTCCTTCCTGAAAATGTGTGGCTGCACCACAAGCGGTTATATTATACATCGTATAATCCTCCCTGTAGATAATTCATAATTCGTAGCAGGCCTCTGTGGGCTGCTCGGACTTTCCACGGCCCACGTAGAGAGGAAGTGGCCAAACTTTCCCCCAGAGGCGTGCTGGTTAGGAGCAGGAGAAGGAGCGCTGTGGAGTGCGGAGAACGAGAGGAGGGGGGACAAAAGCTCAGTATGTGGGGCTTTCTCCAGAGTCCAGAGCCCTTTGAATGGGTGCCGCATGAGTATTCTGGGATTACTGCCGTCTCCTAGGCGACAGGGAGGCCTCTGCCCAGCTGAGATGCTCCACTCTTTTGTTGAGCTGCCTCTCTGTGGGGAGACTTGTCTGTGGCAGCGCACCCCCCCCCCCCCATCTCTCTGTCACACACACACACACACACACACACACACACACAGTGATTAGGTTTGGAAGGGGGTTTGCTGTGGACTCGAGAGGAAGGAATCTCATTTATCAAGAGGTTTTCACTAAAGAGGAGAATGTGTGGGGTGGGCGAGGGGCCTCCAAAGAACCACAAGGAGAACTTTAAAAAATGCCAGGACTTTTTTTTTTTCTCTCACCACAATTCAGTCACAACAGACAGTGAGAACTTTACTGGGTTGTTGGGTTTTTTTGAAATCCTTTTGTGGCCATCTGTAAAACCTGCTGTGAATTTCAGGAAGTTGCACTCCATTTTAAAAAAAAAAAAAAAAAAGAAAATTTATCAGGCACTTAGGTGAAAGGGGGGCAAGGAATTTTCTGGGAAGTGGGATTGTGCGCCTTCTTAAAATCTTTGATGTCCTCTCCTCGGCCCCCGTGTGAAGGCTTTGATGAGGTGTGACTGTAGACACCCTGAAAGGCTTAAAGGGGGGGAAGTTTCATTTGGCCTTTAAATCGTCTGCAGTGGACGAGCCTCCCACCTTCAAACTCTGCCGGTTCCTCCTCTGCCAACTGTAAAAGTAGCAGCTGTCTGTTAGGACTCTGTGGTTGGTCTCTCCTTTGTTGCACAGAGTTCGAGGTCGGGATTCACATCTCACATTCCTGTGCATGGGATCTGGAAATGCCGCCTTTGCTTTCCACAGCCTCAGTAGAAGTATTAGCATATAGGTGTTGTCCAGAGTGTTGTGAAGTCACTAACTGATTTTCTGTTTTCTCCTCAGAAGCCTGCAGACCCTGCAACAACACGGAGATTCTGATGGCTGTTTGCACCAGTGACTTTGGTGAGTTACATTTCTAATCTCAGCAAAAAACACAGCAAACCAAACTCGGAATACAAACACGACGAACATATTAAACCGGACCACCAAACGTCAAGAAGTCCGCGCTAAAGCCGCAGAACGAAATGATTTGGAGTCAGAATCTACAAATGAAATCCCTGCATCCCCTGAGAACGAGCAGTGGACTAATCTGCTCTGATTGAGCTGTAATGGAAGTGAGGAGAAGTTCAGCTGGCAACAAAAGTTAGAGGGATTAGTGAGCAGGGACAGGGCCTTGGGACAGTTTTATCGCCTGCATGACACAGAAAACCACGTCTCTAACTGAAATAGGTCGATGCAACATTTTCTAGATGGCGCTAACACTCGTGATAACATTAGTCAAAGGTGTATGTTGGGAGATGACCACAGGAATTTACTAGAAAGTAACCTGATTGTTTTTTCTTTATCCACAGTGGTGCGTGGTAACATCTGGTCAGTGATGGAAGACGATAACCTACGGGCGGCGGTGATCAAGGTCAGCGCCACTCGCGTGTTTCGCCAGAAGTACGCCCTGTTCACCGGCAACAGTCGCCTGACCAGCAAGGGCGAGATCAGGACTCTGATGCAGTGTGGCGTCAAACCGGGACGCGGCAGCTTCCTCTTCACCGGTCGCGTCCACTTCGGCGAGGCCTGGCTGGGCTGCGCTCCCCGTTACAAGGACTTCCAGCGGGCGTACACAATAGCCAAAGCAGCCCAGCAAATACCCTGTGAACTGGCTGTAGACTGAGTTCAGCCTCGTGTGGTAGCTTGTCTATGACACAAAACCATGCTGGACTCGAAGCCAGGCCAAAGTCAGCCCTGTTCCATGTTTCGGAAGAAGCCACGACGCGCAACCGTTGCCGACGTTGCCACGGAGCCACCGACGGATATTCCCAAAGGGCTGAGGAGCGAAATGGACTTTTCAAACACCATTTCAGTGCAATACACAGTCACCAGGTCCAGAAGACCCAGTGGAGCTGTGACATGGTGGGAAATGGAGATTATAAGCATTTGGCATTGGAAAGTTGTATGAACAGTGGTGCTGCTTCAGAGAAAGTCTTTGAAAAAGCTTTTCATTCGGGATAAATTAAGTTAAGCCATTAATTCAGGCCTCCTCAGACTCACACTCAGAAACTCAGGAACATTCATGAGAAGTTTGACAGAAAGTTTCCTGCCTGGTAGTTGATATCCTGGTGAGGATGAACCGCAGGCTGTGGTCTACAGTTTCAAAATGGCTGCCTTTTTACCGCAGTGTTTTTTCTGTTCAGAAAATGTCCAATCACAAGACAGTGATGTGGGTTTTTTATTACTTCCCCTCCAATGGAGTCATTCTCAGTGTTACTATTATTAAGGAGATTATAAAAAAAAAAATTAAATGTTAAGAGAATATTTGCACTGATTAAAGAAAGGGAATGATCTGGAAAGTGTGATGCTGCAAGCACTGAAAACCAAATAAGAGAAGCAACTATATGTAGCATAGCGGAGCGATTGAGAATTTAATATATGTACAGACGATGTGAGCACGTACATGAGTGACACACGGCTGAGGCGACCTGAGCCGGTTCCTCAGCTCCATGTGCACTTTTCATTTTTTTCTGGCCAACTCAGAGATTTTGTTTCTGAAAGGAGGATGCAGTCTTCGCTGCTCTGTCCTGTCATATTTTATCTGTTATTTTGGGTTTGAAGTAAAACAAGCTTTTATTTAACCATCCAACAACAGCCTTTTGGAAGACAAATCTGATGTCATGTGCAAGAAAGACTAAAATAATCTCAGTGGAAAGATTTATTTCTACCCAAGGCTCCATTTGCATTTATATAACTTCTGTTAAATGATTTCATTTCTGATGTCAACAAGAGGAAGGGGTTCATACCAAATGACCATGATGTGCTGAAGCGTTATGTCTTAAGAGCGTACACTGCCATTTTACTGTTTGTCATTTTTGTCATGTGAATTTATGTGAATATCAATGTGAATGTAAATATGTTTATAAGAAATTCTAGAAACAACGGCACAAAAAATGCCTTTGGAAAAAAAACTGTTTCCGTATTGTGGATTATTTTTATGTTTGTCTGTGTTATTAAAAATATTAAGTGAGAAAACACTCCTGATGTTTCTGGATGTCTTCTTAAAGCGTCACATTTATTCACTTTGAACTTTTAATTCAACAGGCTCATTTCGTGCTCCTTTGTCCTCTCACCTAACGCATCACACACTTTAATCTACATTAGAGTATGTGGCACCAAAGGTTTCGACCATGGTAAACTTTTCTCAGACATAAGTCTTTTCAAGTGCCCATGAATCAGACGCCTGAAAGCCGGGAACAAATGGAGACGCCGGAGAAAGCGAGGGGGCCTTAACTGCGGAGAGATTTAAGGAGTGTTTAGGACCCTGAGGGCATTCGGACGGGGAAGGAGGTAGAAAACGGCGTCTGGAATTCTGTTGTCCTCAGCTCCCATTTGCAGGATTCAGGAAGCAATAAATTGCGATTAAGGGAGCGGCGTGGCGGACTCGGCTGGGCTGAGGTGCCACACAGTCGCTCACTTTGTCCTGACCACGTGTGCGCGAGGACACAATCAAACCAGATCTGTTTTCCACTCAACTACAGGCCGCACGCCTGCAGCCTGGAGCAAACTTTTGTTTCCTACCTAGACTTGGTTTTCATCTACACGTCACATATCTGTTACCCGTCATCTGCTCGGAAAGACGAGGAGCTGTATGGCAGATAAGATGGAAACACCCACATCTCTGTACCTCTACAGCTGCTTTCAGACATGCGCACCGGATAATCTCCTGAAATTATCAGGTGGACAATCTCCTGCTGCGTCTTCAATATGTGAAAGTCCAATTTTGGAAAATGTCCATACCCAATAATGCGGACATTCTCTGGAGTTCATGTATGAAAACGGCTCATGCTAAACTCACCACCTGTTTCTCCATCTTAAAAGTTCTGCACAACATGTACTGCAAAGCACCTCGGTGCGATCTCAGATTTAATACAGGCAGTAAATCCATTTGAAAAAGAGCAGCTGGGGGAATTAACAAGAAGTTTGGGGTTATATGGAAAAGAATCACAAAAGCTCGACATGCTTCCCATGTCTGGCCATGCAGCTTTCTCCCATAGAAACCCCGACACTGGTTCTGCCACTGCATCACTAGTTCATGTGAGCGAACCTCCAACCTCCCCGGCTATTTACTGCCTCAGTGCTCCTTTGAAACATCCCCGGAGCTGGGGGGCCCCGAGCTGCTCGACCCTGCGCACACACTCATCGGGCCCCCTCCTCCCTTCCAGTCCATCTGAGGTTACTGCTGCAGGCCTGATAAGCCAAAACAAAGAGCACTCAAATTATACTCCCTCGGCCAATACATCATGTGACATTTAGAAAAAGCTCAACTTCCTGAATTGTTGTCACTTCTTTGTGACCCCAGCATGAACCCTGGGAAACTGCAGTAGTAATGTCTGTGTGGCCACAATGACACAGTGGCACAGTTTGATTCTGCACAAGCTGAATTAAAGCTGTTACAATTATGACTTTTTGATTGCTTTGGGAACACAGAAACGTTTTAAATAACTTTTTCCTTGTAGAATGTTTGTTTAAGGAGCCGAAAACACATTTTTGTGATGAATTCCATTGTCCAATTATGCTGCACACAGGTAATGAAGCATGCACTCCCTTAACACTGAGGGGTTTTCATTGTTGTTTTTGCAGAAAGCTGCACACACAATAAACCCTCCTCCACCCCTCCACCCTCTTTATTCTGTCCCGCTGTGCGGCTGAGGTGAGGTTCGGATTCAGCAAAGCGGGAAACACTCAGGAAAGTGGAATCCAAAGCGATGGGACAGAGTCGCCGGGTGTGGACTTCCGTCGCTCCCTGGGGGAGTTTGAGGGGAAGCAACCAGAGACAAAGCTCCAGAGATGAGAGTGCACGCAGGGGCAAAGTGCTACTGGACACTCCCCTGTAGTCCGGCACAACAAAACCCCACCTGCAGCACACAGGCCCTGTTTTTACAGCAGCAGCAAATCTCCCTGTTATCCAATATGCACATGTGAGGGGCTGATCTGCCCTTTTGTCAAGAAGAAAATGAACAGCTATAATGTTTTTGCTGTTAATAAAATGATCTAAGTAACTCACAGTTTGTCCTCATGAAGATACAACTGCAGCAGGGCAGGACAAACAGGGAAAACTGTGAATCTTTATATTTTCTTGTCTATTTTTCTCCTTTTTTGTTAAATAACCCAGTAACAACTGCGAATTGTGCATCAGTGATGCGTCATAGTTTTAATGGCGAGCCTGACTGCACTGCTTCTGGTAAACAGGCTAAATTGTGGGAAGTAGTTTCTTCTGCCAAGGACGTTATGTTTCCACCAACAACAGCTGGTTAGGTAACTGTTGACCAAGTCAAGAACATCCATTAACTTTGTATTATAAACTGTTTACATCCTGTAAATGTAATTGTTTAAACCTGCTCTGTGGTCTGACTTCTCTCCCACCTCCCACTCTCTCTCTCTCTCTCTCTCTCTGCACTGGATCTCTCTTTTCATGGGTGCATCGTGGAAACTTTCCCACATCCTGGTCCACAGCTGCTGGGTGCTGCTCTGTTGTTGAACCAACAACAGTGGTTGTGAGGCTCTGACACACACTTGACCCTCATCTCAAATCTCTCACCTTGTGCCAAAAGATACTTGAAGCCTCTGAATGACTGGATAGCAGAAGCTTTTCTCATGCTTTTCATTTCCAGAAATCGTGTTCCTCTGTGGCGAGGGAGCAAGAATAATGTTTTACAGTGTGTGCTTTGATAATTGGTTTTCTAATTGTCCTTCAAACACGTCAGGACATAGGACGTATAGATTCCTGGAAGTGGTCGATGGGTAACCGGCAAAAAGCTTATTGGAAGAAATCTGAAATTGAAATGATCGTACAGTATTTTTAACATCTAAATCAGCTTTTATGAAGACTTAGTCAACTGCAAGTTTTATTGTGAAAGCCCACAACACCACCTTTTCCACAGTGTATTAGTGTTTGATAGACACAATCTACAATTGACAGACACTTTTCCAAGAACACAACTCAACCAACAGGGGGACAAGGAGGCCACGATGGCCCAGTGGATGTGAATGACTGTGTATGTAGCATGTGTTTGATCACAGGTGAAGGGTCGGGTCATATGTCAACAGGTGGGTCTGGATCTGTCTCAGAGATAATCGGGTCGGGTCCAGTACGGAGCTTTGTGAGTCCAGACAGGTGCAAGTTTGCAAAATTGCAAATGCAGGTTTCTGACCCAAGGTTCCTGTGAAATATCCGAACTTTATCTTAACAGCTCTATGGGTTTTCTAACAGATCTTTCAGTTGCTCTGGTGTACTTGGCTCCATATAAGTGCCACAGAGGGAAAAGACAATATGAGGGAATTCCTCTGCAGCTTCTACACATATAAGAAGTGAGAAGTGATGGAGAAACAGCTGTGCATTTCATCAGGGTTTATTTCCCCCATAAACAAAAGCTGGTAATCCAACTCCCTGCTACCAAATGTCAGTGGCTGTGCATCCTGCTGCCACTCCATCAGCTCAGCACCAGCTGACGGGGAGCATGACGTTCACCACCACGCTGTGGCATCCCACTCACCCAGCTGACAATTTCTGGTTCCCATAACACCCTCGCACAGCTGGCAATTCGGATGATTCCCAAATGGAAAGCGAATGTTCAGGTTTGAGAACGCACCACAAACCCGCTGTGCCAGGGAAATGCCAGTCAAACCCCACGCTTCATTCCTCGCTGCTACCTAACCCTCCTCGGTGCTGAAAGTCGTGCAAGGCACAAACGTTCTGTGGTGCATGGACTGACGATCGCCATTCAGGGGCCAGGGAGAGAAAAAACCCGTGGTCAGCCATAAAGTGGAGTGGGCAGTTTGGGTGGGTTGAGAGGTCAAGGTAGAATAGAGAACAAGTGTGGAGTGGGGCGAGAGCATGTTTATCTGGCCATGTTATCCCTCTGAAGTAGTGAGGGGAGGAGAGTGCCGAGCACCCTTTGTTCCTCAAGAGCCTGCAGATGGCTGTAATCCCCTCCAAAATGCGCACTGAAAATCAATCAAGACAGGGTGGACATGGTGCATGAGTGTGCAGGCGGGCGACACTTTTCTCAGGGAGGGGGTCCCGCAAAGAAACTCAAGTTGGGTCAAACAAGCGTCTTTGGTGCTTTCCCGCCAAAAAAAGTATTGTAAGGACAGACAGAGGGAATGAATTGCGACCCCCTCGAAACGAAGGCCCGCTGCCGCTACCCCTCGGTTTGAGCTCAGTACAGCTGCCACCTCCTCGCCGTGTCCTGCGGCTGACGTCGCCCGCAGGGGGTACAACCACAAAAACCACTGTAAGAAGGCTACTTAGGGACATTCACTGCGGCTCACATGGACGTGAATAGGAAAAAGTTGGGCAATTATCAGAGAGAGCAGGATTCATTCTCTGGATCTCGACAAAAGTTTGATCACAATTCATTCATTAGTGGTTCTGATACTTCAGAATGGTTTAAAGTGACAAACCAACAGACCATCCATGCACAAAGCTCTGTCTGTTTGTGGCTCAAATGTCTCTGTTCATCTCAGCGTCACACATGTGTATTGTTACAACAACGGGTTCCGAGTCCTGCTGCAGGTCTTTACTCAACACGGCTCAGTTACCGCAGGTCACCTTTACAGTTTCATAAAGAAAAGCTGCAACCAGCATCACCACAGACCACGTCAACAGACCATTTCAAACAGGCAGGTTTAGGACTGGGACTGCAGTAGTATTTTTAAGATGAGATTAGAAAAGAGGAGATGTACATTTAGCGATCCTTGAATATATAATTGACACAGCCGCTCAAGGAAGTAGCAGCGCAAGGGGAAAAATTGGAATAGAAACAAAATCTTGAATGGATAAGATAATATTTTAGGCTGTTTAATACATGTGCAATACAGCAAAACAAAAGTTGTTGTGCCGTCTAATGGCTGATGGCACAAAGGACCCCCCCCCGAGCATTTTGATGACGTGCGGCTGGTTGAGTCTGTGGCTGAACGTGCTCCTGAGCTGCCTCAGTTTATCAGAGAGGGGATCAGAGAGGTTTTCCATGATGGCTTTTGGTTTCAGTTCCATCCGCACCACTGGCCTTCCTCACCAGCTCCCACTCCCACCTCCTCATCACACCACAGCGATGGGAAAAGAGTAGGAAAACCCTCACAGCAGCCGAGTGCACACGCTAAAAGACCTGAGACCTAAACATCTTAACGCATAACTTGCATTTCCCTCCAATTCCTCCTCTGCCTCGATCTTCATCTCTTCCTCCTCCTCCGAAACAGTTCTGTTCCTCCTGTGGTGACGTCATCCCTCTGTATAATAAACCCCAGCCTGAGTCTTATACGGAAGTAGAACTGTTTTTTGGGAGGTTCTCCAACCCTGCCAATTACCCAGCAGGATTATGGTTTACTCGCAAAACCCCGTCTGATCGTCTGCACAAAGGAGAGAAACTTCAGTTCTTCTCTCACTACCTACCACCCACCTCTCTGTGTCTCAGATCTAATCCTGCAGGACTGAGGCCCGGCCCAGCCTCCCCTCCTCGACATGTTTTTTTTTTTTGCCTGTTATCTTTCTCCTCAGAGAGGTTGTGTCAAGTTTCCTCCTCAGAGACATTTTGCACTGCGCTCATTGTTCCGAGATGTTTATTAAAGGAAAGAGGGAGGCAGGAACGAAACTGCCACTCACGTGGGTTTTGTTCGGTTACTAGTATCTCCTCGCATGTTTCTCCCTCAGTTTGCACCTTCAGGCCAAGATTTGTCAACAGATACTCCCGGTGCACTGTGCAGCAAAATATGTGAGGACGTGATCATAGACTGTGCCACGTTCATTACAAAACAGGGATTCATTTGTTAGTATCAAAAGAAAGATACGTCTCTTTAGGTCCAAATCTAAATGTGGTTTCATACGGGGACAGTTGGGACTTGGCGTAATAAAACATTTGATCTCACGGCACCTTTGCCAATGACAACTTACAATATATATTGTAAATAAACAAATGAATGATTAAAGAAAAAACAAACGTTAACATCAAATTAGGAGACGCAAAAACATTACAATACAACCTATGTAACAAGAATAGATAAAAGTAAAAACAATATATACTGAGTGCCAGTTGTTAATGATTATCATTTGGTAACATCTCTACATAATTGACGATTTCCCAGAATTACTTTGAACAATTCCCAGAGAAGAAGTGATGATCTGTTTGATCTGTTTGCTTTTACTCTGAGCGTTCGGGGTGATCTGGGTTGGTAAAATGAAAAAGTGAGATGATAAGACTGGAGTCATTGACTTGATGTGTCTGAAAACATGGAGTAAATCACACAACTCTCCATGTGCTACAGAGCTTCAAGCTGAATAACAATATAATGTATAGAAATAATTAATCGTGCACCTTGAACACAATCAAATGAAAGTTCTACGTTACAAGTAAATATCCTGACATGACGTATGTCTCCGTCTTTGGCCAGAAAATTGAAAAACCAAGATACCCAGAGAGCAGTTACAGTTGCAGTCACAACAATATTTTATTATTTGTTCGTGGTGGAGTTAGTTCAGAGCTTTTGAAATGTCCACCTTTGCTTCTGCTGTGTGGCTAACAGTATAACTCAGACTGTCAACATTCCAAAAGATCTGTCAACAGATTTTATAGCAACATATTTCAGGTGAAATGACATTTAAATGTCATTTTTAATGCTTTAAGCACCATAAACAAAAAGCTATTCACCTGGAGATGAATAGTTTAAAACCTAAGCACCTAAATTATTCAAGGCCTTTTAGCACCAGAGGTAAAAAGTTTTTTTTTGAAATTTAGGTGAACTGAGCCTTTATCAGTCTTGCAGTGTTTTATACAGTTTCTTTTCCTTCTTCACCGTGAATGAGATGAAACCTTCCAGTTGCAAACAGAACTCTGGTCCTGGTGGAATGTGACTGAGTGTCTGCTGAGAGCACTTCTCATGCTGGATCTGGTGAAAGAGGAACTCAGGAGGCCATTTACGCATCGGACGTGCTGACAGTCGTGCTGCGTGTTTATATTCTGACAAAGTGCACTGGCGCATGGTGCATGAGGCCCGGCCGCCGGGGTCTGTCTGATGTGTCAGAAGCTTCCCTCTGCTCTCCTCTCCCTGTCGCTCAGTCTATTCGCTCATTCCAGGGGGAACATGTGCGCTGGAATTCTCCCCCAATTAAGACAGGGATTAGCCGGGTCCACTGTGGGAACCGGCCGAGTGTGGGAAAGCAGAGGGTCTGTCCCTCTCTCCTTCCCTCTCGCTCCCTCTCAGCCTCATTTCCACTCCTGTTCATCACGCTGCCTCCCTCCCCTGTCCTTCTCACCCTTACTGTAACTCTTCCTCCCCTCTTTTCTCACCCTATATTCTCCAAGCTCCATTTTCTATCACTTTTTTTTAATTTTTTTTACCTTTTTAGCAACCCACTCTGTTATCCACATTTCATTGTTTCCCCCTCTCATCTTCATAATTATGCACACTGATCCCCTTTATTTTTTTTATTCTTTCTTTTCACTCCCTTTCTTCCCTTCTCGCAGCCACCCACAATCTCCACAGCTTTCAGGCCTGATTCTTCAAGGTTTTCTCAAGTGCACGTTTCTTCTGTGCTCGCCTCTGCTGCCCCGGCCCTCCTCCCTCCTAATGCCTCTCCAGCCTCTGTGCTGAAAGCTTGTCTGGAGGGTAGCTGGGGACTCTTGCATGAATAGTCTGAGACTGTCAGACTGAGAGCGGGGGTGAAAAGACAGCTCGTCAGAAAAGAACAGACAGGTGTCCTGCACAGCAGAGAGTGTTAGCGTTGCCATTTTTACTTTTGTTGATTTAATATCCAACGTTAAAAAACATGCATTTAACCAACTTGTGTGGAGCATATATTTCATACTAGATGCAACAAGTTGAAAAAGTATCTCAACATATATTAGTGTCGTGGGAGGAGCGTTCAGCACACATGCATGGGAACGTCCTGGTTACACTCTTTGCTCACTTTTCCATTGTCAGTTCTTTTTTTTTTTTTCGCACGATCTTGCAATACTCTGACGACCACATCGGATTCCTCTCCCACTGCCTCCACATTCCTCCCACTCCCTGTCACCTTTTCTTCCTGGTTCCCACTCTCTCTCCCTCTCTCTGTCTCTCTCTCTTTCTCTCTCCTCTCCTTGTGTTCCCATAAATCCTCTCCCCGTGCACTCCTCCACACAAGGCTTGTCCGTTCCAATTACGACAGGGCCGCCCAGCCCCCGGCTCACACACTCTGCACACACAGGCCCGTTCTCATTAAGCCTGTATCAATTAGGCATTAACCTCCTAAAACAAAGGGCCTCTTGACGAGCGGCCCATCGCGGGCCATGTGAGGTACTTCCTCCACACCGGTCCACCCTGCTTCCCATCCGCAGAACGACACATTCATCCAGCCCTTTTCCCACTGTGCCGCTCACAAAACAAATCTGGGCCCGAAAGTGACAAAAAAAAAAAAACAGACGAGAGCGGAGAAACTGAACAAGCAAGGTTACACACAGTTGTAATGTTGACGAGGTCATGGTCTTGAGGATCAGCAGAACTGATGAGTTCACATGAACCAGAATGCTAATGTCCTGTTAGGAATGCTAAACTACATCTGTACAATATTAGGGGACGAAAAGTAAAATACTCCTGAAACAAACTTTTGATCAGTGGTAACGTCGATGAAGTTTGAATTGTTGTGTACATCACATGAACATTTAATGGCAACGCCATTGTAATATTTGATGTTAATGTTCCATCTTCCAGACAGAAACAAAGAACATTGATACAAAACTCGTACACAATGTTCCGTGGGTGTACAAACAGTATATAAGTAAATACAGTTTTGAGAGGATCAGAAGGAAAATTATTCATGACATGAGTTATGGAACAATTCAATCTGTTATTAATGGTGAAAACAAACACGCTCTGGTGTCAAACAGTGATGTGTGTGAGTCTGTCAGACCAGGTTTCGTTGGGTGTAAATCAGATTTTATGTCTGTGTGTTCATTTTAGTGGGTTCTGTGCCAGGGGTAGAAAAAACAGTTCTCCACTCTCAGTGGGACGGGAACAGACAAGTTGATAAACTGGTTGAACCGAGCAGACGCATGAAAAACAAACTGCTAATTACATGAAGGATATAATCCTGCTGGTGGTTCTTCTCACATCTGAGACATAAAGAAATAACACAGACATTCATTGGACGATTCACATCATGATTTATATCCATCACTTTATCAATTCTATAACAAAACTTTAAGTATATCTTCTGAGCAGGCCTCCCGACTTATTTCTTAGTTTTCCACTTCACCAAAAATGTGAACTTAAAATGTCATAATTATGATACAGGTAATGATAAATAAAAAGACCAGTGTAAATAAGATTAAATAGAAACATAAGAAGAGGTGCTTAGTGCTCATCTTTTTGCCAATCTGTCTGGTTTCACCTGAATTCTCCATAATAATTACTATAATAATTAATCCATAACTTGACTCTGTCTCTCAATTGCATTATGTTGGAGGCTCGTGGCCTTAAACAGGAGAATATAATGATTGTCTTTGAATAAAATTAGAATTTTCAGGAGGTAACTCCGATCTCTGTCTATCTGGTCTTCAGGGGATAAACCCAGTATGTATGTGTTTGGATCTAAATCAAAATCTATCCCATTTTTTTTAAATATTTTGGCTAATTCCAGAATATATGAGTAAAATCTGTAACCATCCCTGCAACATAATTCAGATATATTACTCTAGTCATTATTATGTATATTATTTTTACCATAATAGTGAGTGCATATTGTGTTCAATAAATCGCTGGTCACAGTCCAAGGAGTCAAATTCTTCAAAAATCTTGAGAAAAAAAAAACTTGGCACGTTGCCTTGGAGACCAGTTGCGCTCCAGACAAACTTCTACTACTTCTTTAAATCTACTATTTGTTTGCTTTTTGCTGGATCTCCTTTGGTTTGCAGAGGCCTCTGCAGACACATCACCTCTCTTCTCTTGGGTTTGTTTGGCACAGCAGCAGAGAACAACCTGGTTTTAATTTTCCCACAGATCCGCCGGTGAGAGGAGTGGTCCCCAGCACCCAGCGCTTTGGCACAGTGACTATGTTGGCACGGGGCCCAAGCCGAACCCCCCCCCCCCCTTTTCCCAGGGCCCTGGGAGTGTAATACATTACTTACAAAATCCCACTTCCCATTCCTCTCAGACTTTCACACCCCTGTCCCCCCCCCCCCCCCCCCCCCCCTCCCCCCTCCCAATGGCTGGCATGCCCCCTGAAAAGGGGATTGGGGTGACATGCCTATGACCCTCTCCATCTCCTCTTCTTTTCCCATCATTCCCATGACTACTTCTGCTTTCGACCTAACTTTGACGCAAACTTTCTGACACTTTACGGCAAACTTTTCAAATAATGCCGCATTTAAAAGTACTTTCTATTTTTAAAGCTATGTCAGCTGTTGGCCGTAAGCCTGAAACCATGCAACCAAAACACGCTATTAAAAAAAAAAAAACAGACCCTTCTACTGTTAAAGGGATTTAAAGGGAATAGTTGCCTATTCACACAAACACTGAAGGTTATAAATATGAACCCTCCCTCTGTAAAAAGCCTGGCTTGCTGTGCGCCCGCAGTTCTCAGCCCGGCATTGATGGGGAGAGCATTCACAGGCGTGTACGTGTCTGGGTAACATGTAATGACATTATTCTCACCAGGGTGACCCCTCGCTGTCACCGCGCTTTCTTCTCCCGAGCTCGTGAAATTGACATAAGCTTTACAAACATTCCAGGCATTTTTTTCTCAAGGACGGATTTCTTTGGGGGCCTTTCATGGAGAAAAGCAGCAGAATGAGCAGCACCACCTAGTGATGGTGTGTGAA
Organism: Verasper variegatus; assembly: GCA_026259375.1. Classification (NCBI taxonomy): domain Eukaryota; kingdom Metazoa; phylum Chordata; class Actinopteri; order Pleuronectiformes; family Pleuronectidae; genus Verasper; species Verasper variegatus. The sequence continues at coordinate 9,987,974 of CM048057.1, forward strand.
CGCAGCAGGGAGTCACACACCATGTTTAAACACTTAAAACAGGCTATCCAGATGGATTTACATGGAAACAGAATTTGTGAAACTGCTTTTGATTTATGTGATATCAGGGGAATACATGTTTAAAACTAAAGATGACATAGGTGTGAGATGTATAAATTAAAACAGTGCAATCTGAATCCTATCTGAAGATGGGATTTCCAGTTTCCTTAGTGGAGAGAAGACTTAGCACTCTGGGATCGCCCTCTCTCTTGTTTCCCATGCAGTCTGCGGAGATGTGTGATCTCCTCTTTATACCTGCAGGTTGCATCAATGTTCAGTACAACGCTCTTATGTATTAAAACATTACATGACTTACACGTTAAAGGGATAGTTCACCAAAAAAATGAAACTTCACTCATTATCTACTCACCACTAGGCCGATGGAGGAGTGGGGGAAGGTGTTTGAGTCCACAAAACATTTTTGGCATTTCAAGGGTACACAGCGTTGCAGCAGAATCCAATACAATTGAAGTCAATGGTGACCACGTCTTCAAATGTAAATAAAACAACATAACATGTCTCCATACTGCTCGTGTGGTGTCATCCAAGTGTCCGTAAGCCCCGACATTCAAATTCCCATCAAAACAGTATCATTTACTCCATGTTTTTAGCCTAAATCTCTGCTATAGGTCCCCAGTTGGATTTGGCTGCAATGCTGTTCACCCCTGAAACTCCTAAAGCATTTTGTGGACTCGAACCCTTCACCCACCCCCCCATTGGCACAGTGGTGAGTAGATAATGAGTGAATTTTCATTTTTTACGTGAACTATCCCTTTCAGTGACTTCCTGACCTGCCCAGGTGGTTGTCGACGTAGTCCTGCAACTCGGACACCTGCGCCTCTGCAACTGTCGCCCTGGTGATGAGAAGAGCTCGCTCCTTCTCAAAGTTCACCTGTCAGAGAGAAAAGCTTCAAATCACCTTTATCATATAAAAGATTGTTAGAGTTTCTTCATTTTACAAAATCTGAAAAATCTGAAATTGAAACAGCAGAGAGGTTTGTTTACCAGCGTAGAGTCTGTGATCTCCTTTAGCTGTGTCCTTACGCCCGTCCAGGGTTCCTCACATGTCTGCTCCACTTTTACTGGTCTGATAAATTTCATATTTTTTTGTAATGACACACCCCACAGCTGATCTTTTTTTCTTTTGTCATATGATAAAATACAAAAATGAAACTCACTCCAGACAGCTTGAATTCTGAGCAGGCATCTTTAGGGCAGCCACCTGGAAACAGCATAGTCAGAGTGAATCATCACAAACACAGAGTCAATGAAAACTAATAAACAGAATCTGTACCAATCAATATTTTTCTTGCCCGAGAACCTTCTCTGCAATTTGTTTTATGTATATTGAATTGTTTTAGATGTTCTGCTTTGCGTTATAATGAGATCTATGTTATTTTATTTTATTTAAATGAGTTTTTTCTCTCTCTTTCTTACTTTATACTTTTATATATATTTGTTATAACATTGCTCTGCTGTCCTGTCCTCTTATCCAATGCTGTAACATGACCTGAAATCCACCTCTAGAACAATAATTCCTTATGTTTCTGTATGACAGCTCACCGCTCGCTCTTTGGCTTTATAATAGGACACAAAGAAGAATCCCCACAGACCCAAATACAAACATTCACCAGACAAAACAAAAGCACATCGATCCACTTCAAAGCAGCCATCTTTCTTTTCCTCTCTACCTGCTCCAGGGCCGCCTGCAGCTGAGCCTCCAGCCTCGCCTTGTCCTGACGAACATGCTGCAGCTCGCTCTCGGTTTCCTCCCTCAGCTCAGTGAGCTCCAGGCTGAAAGTGGCCTCTGGAAGTCCGGGGTCAAGTCCACACTCTGGTTTGGTCAACACCTGCTCCCTCTGAACCCTAAAAGCAAAATCTACAGAGTCGGGTGATGTTCTGTGCTTTCTAGTGTCAACAAATCTCACAAAAAGACCAAAACCAACGATAAATGGATCCTCCTATAAGTTACTGATACTAATTCGTTACTAATTGTAATTGTGTTACCTGTAAGCAATGAGCAGTGCATGATGGGTCTTAGTGATCTTCTGCAGTCTCTTCTTGTAGGAGCGAGCAGCAGAAGCCAGCTGCTCCTCTCTGGCCCTGTAGGAGGAACGTACATCCTGCAGCAGGTTTTCCACAAACACCCTCATCTTAGGTCCCTCTGCGGGAGGTTTTCCATCTCCGAGTCCATCAATGTAGTCCTGGATTCGAACATGTGAAGACGAGTGATACAGTAAGATGAGGGACTTGTCCAGGGACTTGTCATGTCGCCATGTTGTGTTCACTGCTCACCGCCAGGTCCTGCACATAGCACACCAGCCGTGATCGGAATTCCTCGTTCAGCTCTTTGACCTGAAGCTGCAGCTTTGAGTTTTCTTCCTCTGCCTCCTTCGCTTGGCTCTGAGAGCACATCAGGGCCTTGGGGGAAAGTTATACAGACATTTCAATTTGAACACATTTAAACCATTTTAACCTCCTATTGAAATGAGTATTAAGAGTCATTTAGGACCACCTATACTACAATTAGGGTCAAATCAGAGAATGCAATACGATAAAAGTATACTAACAATAATTATTATTTTATACTGTTTTGGGTGAAAAAGGTCTGACTGAGCAATAACTGTCATGACCTGTGAGCTCTAATCTTGGAATCAAAATATCTTGGAAAAAAGAAAATGCTGTTCATATGGCAGTGACTTATTCAGACTCAGATTGAAAGTGAGTGATAGTATCTGCAGCAGCTTTACCCGCGTCCCGTCAGTCACAATCTGGAACCGTTCATGCTCACCGCATTCTGCTCAGACAGTTTCACCCGGCTGTCACGGATCACCCCCCTGCTCTCCTGGTGCTCTTTGCTCACGGCCGCCCTGATGACCAGACACAGGCGCGACCACAAGAGAGCGGCGACCGATGCCACAGACGGCCACATCACAGGAGGGAGCAGAGAGACCACATCACACACAGGGAATCAAACCACAGCTCAAAACCCAAAAAATCAAAGAGGGGACCACAGAGCAGAGGCATGTGGGACAACCTCATCCCAACATGGGTTTGGCTGTTTGATGACTGGAAACATGAAAGATGAGGATGTTTCCTCTTTATTAAGCTTGTGCACAAGTAAATGACAAACATTGGTGGGTCCTCACAGTTTCTCCTCCAGGTTCCTCTGCTGCTCCATGTAGCCGTCCCTCAGCTTCTCCAGCATGTCTTTCATTTCATCCTGGTTTCCAAGAAGCTACGTGACAACAGAGAAATAACAGGGAGAAGAAGTGACTGAAACTGCGGTTAGGTACTGGTACGTGTAAAACATGTGGAGCTGGTCACGGTTGACCAAAAGTAATCATGGTGACTTTTATACTGAAATACTCACAGTTTCTTTCATAGTTTTTTGTTCCTTGTCCAACGCGGCCAAATCCTCAGTCTGTTAAGAAAATGACATAGAATTGGAGATTTGACATAAAAAAGCATAAAAAGTTAGTCAGTCCCAAAATGTGTCAAAGCTAACAGAGCTCCTCATAATAAAATAGACCTCTTCATAATAAAAGCCCAAATTCCTGTAGCTGCCCTTTAAATCAATCAATCAAATTTTATTTGTATAGCCTATATTCACAAATCACAATTTGTCTCATAGTTCTTAACAAGGTGCAACATCCTCTTTCCTCAACCCTCAACAAGAGTGAGGAAGAACTACCAAAATAAAACCCTATTAACAGGAGAAGTAAAACGTAGAAACCTCAGAGAGACACGTGTGAGGATCCCTCTCCCAGGACGGACAGAAGTGCAATAGATACAACAGTGTAGCTGAACACATCATCAAAATTACAATATTTATATCATTGATTAAAACAAACTGCTTGTAACAGAATGGAAAACTGCGTCAATATTTAAAGTATTTGTACATAAGAGAATGTCTGATAGAGATGAAGGGAGCAGCGATGACAAAATGAAAAGGAGGAGTTATTGTCGGTAATGGCAGAATATGTGAAGCCTAGTGGGAGAGATCCCACCTGAACTGTTGGACACCATCATTTCAACCAGTCCACTGTCTCACCTTGACTCTGTTCTGTGACATGCGGCTGATCAAGGCCCGCACCCTGTCCAGCTCTCCATGGAGCCCCTCCGTGCTGGTCTTGACACTCCGCTGCTGCTCCTCCATTTGCCTGCGGAGGGCGTCCTGGGCCTGGGCCAGTGCCAGCAGCTCAGCACTCAGCTCCTCGCCCTGGGTCAGCTCTTTGTCGTGGGCCTGGGCCAGAACCTGGTAGCTCTTCCTCAGAGCCGCGAAGTCCTCCGTCAGGTCTCGGCCGCTTCTCTCTCCGGCCGTCAGACGAGCCTCAGCCGACTGAAGTCCCCTGGACAGTTTGTCTCGCTGCAGCTCCAGCTCTGTTATCACGCTGTTTTGGTTCAATATCTAAAGAGGGCAAAGAAACAGCAGCAGGGGTGTTAACCATAGATTGTATCAAAGATGGCTGACATTACGACTCCCCAAAAGTGAAGCCAAAGTGTCTCAATCGCCCCCTGGAGGCTGGCTGCAGTATAGGTATTAAACGATCAAATAAAATTAAAATTTAGATAGTTTCTGTCATTTTAGGTAAGTCTTCACACTGATGAATGTCCAAGTGTTAATTCTTCTGGTTAGTTTGGTTTTAATTAGTTAGTTGATGCTGTTTAAACAGGGTGAAACATCATGATTGACAGCTGAGACTGAATCGCGATTGGTCAATGTGTATTCTCTCAGTTTACCCACTTTTGAATTCATTTCTACACTTTAAACCAACTCTCACCTTGTTTTTCAGCTCAAACGCCTCCTCCTCAAATCGCTCTCTCATCCTGTTGGTCTGAATCTTTTCCTCCACCAGCTCCTTGGATATCTGAAAGAACGAGACGAGGGAAGAAAGATCCCTCCGGCGCTTTACCGAACATTGAAGCTTTAGTTAATGCAGAACATATAGTTCGTATTCTCTACCTTCAGTTTTTCCTCTTCACTCCGGACCAGCCTGCAGGACAGGTCTGTGTTGGAGCCAGCCAGGTGGCCCAGTCTGCTCTCCAGGTAGCCCACTTTGGCAAAGAGGCGTTCATTTTTCTCACGTAGCTGGAACTGAAATCTTCAATCATTGCCCATCTAAATTTACAGTTTACTTTAAGCCACCTATTAAGCATGTCTAAGCAGTATATGAAACGAGAAATAGTTTAGAACAAACACAAGGATATTTTAACTATTTAATTAATTGAAATATTCCGCTGTTTAACTTCTTTTCAATGTAGAGTATTTGCAAACAAAAATAATTTCATATTAAGACATGTTCTATTATTGTAGCTGTGTTTAAGTGCTGTGTCTTCTTATCTGTTTCTATATTCTTGTTGGTTTATACAGCAGCCTCCACCTCTAGCAGCCTGCAGGTGGCACTATAGTTGTTGACAAATACAAATAGATAAACTTACATCTTCCTCCAGCTATTGTCGGAGGCCATTTATGACATGTTTATATCCTGTTTATAAAGTGTTCGAATTACTTCACTAATAAATATGTGGCCAAAATTTCAGAAGTAAAAAGTGCACATCATGAAGACGACATATTTAACTCACATTTTCTTCTGTCAGAGCTTGACGTCTCTCTTGAAGTCTCTCTTGAAGTTCTTTTGAATTAGGCTGCTGGTCCTGAGTGTCCATCTTTATTCAGTGTCTGCTGCCGGTGGCCCTCACTGTATCCACCAACAGTGTGTTGCCATGGTTTCACAAACACAAACAAAGCTGCTCTGCCTTCGTACTTCATTTCATACCAAACATTACGGTTTATTTATTCAAACAACAGCACCACAAAATGCTACAGTACAAACCATCAGCGTTCACCACCAGCTTCACACTTCAACTAATCCTGTTGACTCAAAATGTTGACAGCTAGAAACTTAGTTTACACTGTTGTCTTCCGCTGTATCACAACAGTGCCGAGTGTGTAGGAAACTCTGACTGCTGTGTTGAAGTCTAGATGTGATTTTTCCATCTATTTTTCCAAGCTGATAAAAAGAAAACAAGGCCCATCATCAGCTTTTCTTGTGTAAAATGAATTAAATGAACAGAGGCCACTTTGACATGAAATATTAGGGCAACACAGATGTTACTACACTAAAGATTTCACAGACTCAATGAATGTAAATAGTAACACCTATGTTCATCTACTAAAAAGGCCTATAGCGCCCCCTTGTTTCCACAGTTGGGGCAACTTCAGGCATTCTGATTTCCAAATTACTTTTTTGAGGTCTATATCAGAGATTCTCAGTTTCCTCTCAGCCAAAGACCCCCTACAAGAGAGAAAATGTTACAGGGCCCCCCCTTTGTCCCAAGGATTGATTTCTACTTAAGTATGTCAGTGTAAAACAAGAGAAATGTTACAGAAAGATATTAGACATCATATTATTTTTTACATCTCTCTCGCTTATTCTGCAGGTAACTCACTACTCAACATCATTATCAGTGTAATTATTATTACGTCTACTACTATTGCTACTTCCACTGCTACTACTAGTACTACTACTGCAATAACTTGGTGCTACTATCATTGACATCATTACATCCACAAGTATTACTCTTATTTTCAATGTATCAACCAGTCTGTCAGAGCTTAAATATGAAATGTACACAACTGTTCCTTTCCCTTTCTGTTCTTTCTTCTTTCTCTCCCCCATGTTTCTCTGCTCACAACTTCTTCTTGTTGTTAAAATGATGTTTTTTCTCTCCAGTCCTTTAAGTGTGTTCCAGACCTATGAAAATCACTACATAACATAAAAGGTCGTACAGTGGAATTTAATGTTAAAAATGTTTTATTGTAGGAACTTTATATATATAATGTGCAGGGTAGAAATTGGCTAAAAGTTATCAAAATAGCTGCAAAATATTTTACAGAAATATGATTTTTGACATAGAGAGGATATTTACAAATAATACATCAAGTGAAATTAAAAAAAGATTGATTGTGACAAAATGCCTGTAAACCACACACTTAGACCTGGGGATAAATATACGACAAAACAAAGCATAACATATACATTTGATTTTCGAAGAAGGCCATAGTTCAGTTACACCAGTCGGCAAACCAGTCCTTTAACCCTTTGATGTGGAACAGAAGAGCTGCATTACACAATAGGAAATGTTCATGTTTTCAGACCGTGCAGAGTCATGGTTACCTGTAGTAGAAGCACTGGAGGAATGTGTGTGTGAATGGGTAAATGTGACTTGTTATGTAAAACTCTTTGAGTGGAAGATAAGACTGGAAAAGTGCTACATAAATACAGCCCATTAACCGTGTAGCATCTCTACATGGGACTGAATCTTGTGTGGGGTGACATGTCCATTATCTCTTAATTAAATCGAAATAAATGACCACGGACATGTAACAGCTCTACAGTTAGAACCTGTAGTTTGGATTTCTTCCCTTGTTCCTGAGCCACAACGTACGTTTGTACTTTGATACGTCAGAAAAAACGACCTGCAGAACATTAAACATCCCCTCAAGCCTTCGTGTCAAAGCAGACTCTACATACACACATAAAGAAAGACATGATATATATGATAATACATAAGACTCTTTTAAGACAAATTCAGGTCCTCCTCCACTTCATCCTCCTCCTTCACAGTGTGGTCATCACCGTCTATAGGAACTCCCATCACTTTCTGCAGCGCCTCTAAACTGGCCTGGCTAATGTAGTACCTCACGTTCTGCGACGGCAGCCGCTTCTGGAGCTCCTCCAGCTTACGATACGCCTGGGGGGGAAGGATGGAAGAAGACAGAGAGATGAGTGATGAAGGACTCACTAGGGTTTGGAGTCATACTTCACTTTAACATGTGTTAAAGTGAAGTTTCACTATGACAAAGTATTAGGGCCATGTTGAAGAAACACAATTAGGAGATTCTGAGAATAAAATAAGTTAGAAGAAAGTCATAATATTATTCAATTAAAGTTGTAATTTAATGACAAAATATCATTAATATCATTTATTCTGGAGAAACTACAAAACTCCTTTGAATATCACACAGATGTAACCAAAGATAACCTTGTAGTGGACCATTACCAAACATTTCTACCTCAATAAAAGAGGCAATGTCCTCCAAGCCTGTGTCATTCCTTCTTAAGAAGAGACACAGTGTCTTCTACCATCTTTTCAAAGTCTTGATACTTATAATACTGTGGTGCTGATGTGACCAAAACGTTCTACATTTTGTTATTGTGATTCCTATTCTAAAGTATAACTGAAGAAGATAAAATGACAGTTACCACTTCTAAGTTGCCTTGCTGACAGTGATGTTCCACCAGAAAACCAAATGCATCACCGATCCTGACCGCAGGGTCCAACTCTGGCTCCTCCAGCAGCGCTTCACACAACCGCACTGCCTCATCAGCGTTCTCTGGATACAACCTGCAGACAAAGGACAGAATCAACACCAATCAGACGGAAGAAGGAGGAACTCATTAAGATAGGAAAGAGAAGAAAGATGAGCTGGATTCTTACCTGCGTGCATGGACAAATTTCTTGATTAGTGAGACCTTATGCTGCAGGTCGGCTACTCTCGCTTCCTGCTGTTCACCTGAAGAGTCCTTTGCTTTCAACAGACACTTGGCAGCTTCAGTCAAAGCATCCAGAGCCTTCTCATAGTTCTGGTAATCATCAATCTCCACCTTCACAAAAGTAACAAGATTATATTATTATTTCTTCATTCAGTATTAAACATCTTGTAAATACAGTCAAATATATCAGGTTAGGGTTAGGAACAGACTCATCCCAGAATATTGTCATACCTGAGCACAGGCTTCATAGAAGCCAGCGAGGAGGTCCGGTGCTCGGCCTTTAGTGTAGAAACCGATGATGGTCTTCAAGATCTCTGGATTGTTCCGCCAGTCCAGAGACTGGAGGTAGTTGGCGGCCATGATGAAAATCTCCTTCTGACGACAAACGTTGGTAAAGAAGACTATTTTCTCTGTGTCGCCCGACTTCAGGAGTGCCCTCATTGCCTGTTTCGTAATAAATAAAATAAAACATTTCCAAGGTTTCATAATTCAACTCACATGTGTTTGTGAGCTTCTTTCTTGCACATGTTAATGATGCAACATGACATCAGACTGTCGGACGAGCTGGAGTCATCCTTTACACTCTCACCTGACACCTCGGAGATGTTCTGAGCTTGTAAAGAATATGTGGCAGTATTTCAGATTTACCTTGGGCTTGTTTCCCGCCTGTGTGTATTTCTTGGTAGCCAGGTGGTAATTGCCCTGTCGCATGCAGCAGTCTGCTATCTTCTCCAGCACCTCCTTGCGGGCATCTTCAGATAAATCTTTAGAATCGGTTACGGTCATTCTCTCTGCCAGTTCCTCTGTGATGGTCAAGTTCTGGGTCACACACAGCTCCAGGGCTTGAGGGTACTGGGTATACAAACATAAACACACACACACACACACACACACACACATAAGCACATATGACCAGCTACTTCCTTGTTTAGGTTAAACTGTGACACACACACAGGTACCTTCTTGGCTGCTACCAGTAACTCCACAGCCTTCTCATACTGGGAATGTGTGATGAAGAAGTCAGAGCATCGCGCCAGGAGAGCCGGGTCGGAGTTCTCATTCAGATCCTCAGCGATCAGCTGAAGTGCAGAGAACTGTTGGGTGGCAAAGGCCAACTCCAGAGCTTTGGAGACATAACCAGCCTACGGTGGGACAAATGAACCAAACACATACTTTTTGTAAGAGTAAAATAAACCAACATTGTTCATCTTAAATATATGGTGCAATACTTCCCCCTTGTGGCATAATTTCACATGCATACATCCAATGTACCTTATGGTAGAGTGTGACAGCTCGGTCCATGTGGGTGCCTTTCTCCTCGTAGTAACAGGCAGCCTCCATCATGTCCTCGGGGTTACTGAGCAGTGCCAGGTTCATCAGCTGGTCATCCAGACCGTTCTCCTGTTAAATGATAATAACAACAATATATTTTATTTGTGGGGAGCTGTAAATGTAAGATACAAATCATAATCCAACTTTAAAAGTAGTTCTGAAAAGGTGGGGTTTGAGGGATTTATCTAGTAAGCAGAGGGAGTTTGAACCGGATCCACTGAGGGACAGGGAGCCAGTGAAGTTCCTGAAGGAAGGAGGGGTGATGTGGTCACAGGATAATTTGTGGGTGAGTTCTGGATGTACTGGAGTTTATTGAGGACAAATAAGAGTCCTGTCTTTTTTTTACTCATCAATATTGTTCGGCCTAGATATGTGGTGCAATACTGCCTCCTTGTGGCACGATTTAGAGCACATCAATCCAATCATTTAGTAAAGTCAACAAGTGAGTATAACACAGTAAATCGCATGATCAATAAAAGGCTGTGTTGATTCACAGACGCATGCTTCTAGTACACAGCGGAGTACTGTACCTTACAAAGTCGTATGGCGTTGTTGTAGGCCTGGGCTCGTGTGTAGAAGTGGACGGCCTGTTTGATATCATCATGACCCTCGTAGTGTCTGGCCAGGTGGTACGATGCTGCTCTGTCACCTGTGTCATTGGCTATCGCAGACGCCTGGGGGGGGGGGGGGGGGGAGAGAGAGAGAGAGAGAGAGAGAGAGAGAGAGAGAGAGAGAGAGAGAGAGAGAGAGAGAGAGAGAGAAACTCGTATCGTACCTTCTGATAAAACTCCTTCCCTGGACTCAAACTGTAATATCTTTATTCTACTTTAATCTAGTAGTTTATGTATGAATACATTGATATAGAATTTAAATACAGTATTACAGTATTTATCTGTCTTTTTTCCCCTTTTTAATCTTTTGTATGAATTGTATTCAAGTTAATTTTGTAATATTTTATCTGCACCCTGAGTCTGAAAAATAAATGTCATCATTACCACTGCAATTCCTCTTTGGGGATGGATGTATAAATTAATAAATAAATAAAGTAAGAAAGTACATGTAAAGATGTAATTTCAAAAACATTCTATATTTTTCTATACTTTTTGACTTTACACTTTTAAGATTCATAATCATGTCCACAAATACAATTATTTTCAGTAAACTAAGTGGCTATGTGAGTCACCTTCTTGATGTTCCCCATGTAGCAGTGGACTCGAACCAGTGAGAGGTAATCCTGAGCACATTCATAAAAATGCAGCGCTGAGTCCATGTCCGACTGGCTCTCCAGGTACTGGGCCCACCACTTGTAGATGTTCCTGTATTGATAGGATTATGTTTAAATGGAACTTTGTGCCTGTACGTACAGAAGCATGAGATGTATGAGGTGAAGTCGGGACTTACTTGTCTTTCATTTTGTTAACGTAAATCTCAAGAGATGATGTGTCATCCTGAAGCATTCTGGGCACTTCAGCCCTGTGTGTGTCTGAATTCTCATAACTGCAACAGAAACGCTGACGATCACACTTTGTTTTCAGTGTTCACAGATTGTCACAGATATCTATTATATCTTTAACCTACAACCACAATAGATTGTGTCTTACTATACAAGGGCCAGAGTCTTGTTGCCCATGGACTCCAGGTATTTGGCGTAATTATAGTAAGTGGTGCGCAGATGGATGCGATCATTGCTTTCAGCGGTGTCCAAAGCCTGCTGCCATTGGCCAGAGGCCTGGTAGAAATTGTTCAGAAGGTCGTAGCGTTGACAGCACTTGTACAACTTCTCTGCATCTTCCTGTTGGAAGAAAGGAAAAGATGAATGATGGATAAATGTTTTTGGTGCGGAAAGCCCCGTGCTCTGTGTGTGGTGAAAGGCTGGGACCTAAAAAGAGGACATGTTATTGTAAGATGTGGTGTCATGTTGGCCAAATGATTTATGAAGAACGGGAAAAATATGGAGATTGAATTTATTGACCCGAGTGAAGAGATGGCTTAATCTTTTATTATTTACTAGGCAAAACATATCTTATTACTTTTCTCGAAAAAATATGTCATGTACAGTTGAAGGGATACTTTCACCCAAAAGGGGAGTAAACATGTCTTTCTTTAAAAAGTAGTCTTTAAATGCAGCACAATCAAATCTGACTGAGTCAAGACTGTGAGTCAGCCTTGTCCCATCAATCATTTACACTTTAATACTTGAATGTCTCACCAGCATGCCGAGCTGAATGGCCAACATCGCCACTTGGGCCTCTGGTTCAGGCTCGGCCTCTGCCTCCTTCAGTGCTTTTGCTGCCCTGGCATTTCCCATATTCCCAAGACACACACGTGCCACATCCAGGCGGCAGGTTTTCACACACATCCGGGCCATGTTTTCCCATACCGCTTTACTACAGAGAGAAGAGAAATGGCTTGTTTGCAAGGGTGATGTGTTACTCATTGTACTGGTATTTTACTATTCACCAGTGAAAGCAGTTGTACACATGTACTATGTATAGTACATCTCAGAAGATTTCTTATTTGAAAAGAACAGTTTATATTTCAGACCTAAGCGTTAGTGTGCCTGTGAAAAGGGTGAAAACAGACACAAATATGTAAAAACCCTCATGTCTAACCGGCTAGACCTCTAGTACTGTGGTATTATTTTAACATTAAATCCACCACTATCCACCACCCTGCACACGAACACTGACAAAACCATAATGGTGCAAGAATAAGTGCAGGACTTTAACTCAAAACAAGAGCTGTGCTATTCTGTCTCTTTCCTTTATTCTTTTGTCCTGCTGACGCAAATCAGCCCCCCTACCCCCTTTTCTTTTTGCTTCATTTCCAAATTTAAGATTCCAGAGCCATCTGGTCTCTATTTGTGGCCCCTCCCACCTCCTTGCTTAGGCCGATACAGATGTGGGCTGTTTATTAAAGTTAGGCAACAGGAAATACCCCAAATCTTTAGGGGCCCTGCTTTAAGTGGGGCCATGAAGGCCAAGTGAAGAAAAAGAAAGCAAGACGACTAGCGTCTGCCAAAATCTTGCTGTATATGGTCAGAAAAAAAACTCAAACATGAGAGTGAGACACTATAAAACAACTGAGAAATAATAAGCCTGCTGCTGACCGAGCGGCAAGATCTAGAGAGCCAGAAAAGGAAAGACAAGAGAAGGAACAGGGCTACATTTGGCCTCTCTTCCCATCCTCTTTTCCTATCAGGAAACACATCCTGTTGCTGCCTGACTGCGGTGGCCAATATGTTTGTTGCACACGAGAGAGAGAACTTTAGTGAACGCCCCCTGGGCTCCAGACAAAAGAATACACAACAGTGACGTCTAACAGGATTTTTTTTTGTAAATTCTCTCACACAAACACACTGACACACGCACACACAGACATTTTAAAGTGATCCTGAAGGAGGGGGCTGTCTGTTTAAAGCTTGCTGCATGTGTGAACTGATGTCTCGGACTATGATGAACAGCAACTCCCCCACGTTTTGACTCTGACCTCAAGGATTTGCAGAGAAACAGTGCGTGAGAGAGAAAGGGGGGAAGAGAGAAAAGAAGCAGAGGGAGGTGGATTACAGGACTTCTTGTGAGAGTCAGGCAGCGGGGGATCTTCTGGTTCAGAGTCTTGGTAACCTTAAACAAAACCATTAACGAGTCAGCTCTGAGCGTCGTGTCTGGAGAATCACTGCTTTCTTGGCATCAATACTCTTGTGAAAGCAATTTGAAGTGATTGAAAGGGGGGAAAAAAACAATCTAATGCTTGCACAGAGAATCTAGAGCTGCATGCAGAAGTCAGTGCATTCAGCAAAGCACCGAAGAAACGGAGAGAAGATAAAGTACGAAGGGAACAACGGTGAGATCCCAGAGTCAAGCTGCAGCCAGCCAGAGCCAGTGGAATGGACCAAGGTGCCAGTTGGATTAATCCCTGCTTACCCACAGTGCTGTCTGAGGAGGAGGGCTGAGGATCTGCTGCAACGACAACAAACCCCTGAATGAGGATGAATGGAGATGTTCTTTAGCTAAATCTAAAGAGAACACTCTGGTTAAATACACCTCTGAGCTGCAACAACACACGCCAGAGGAGGTGGTGGTGGTGGCGGAGGAGGCGGAGGAGAGGAGCCAGGGGGCCCAGAGCACTGCTGGTGCGACTGCCCCAGAGGAGAGGCACGGGAGCGGGCAGGACACCGAGGAGGAACAGGGTCCGGAGGAGGGACCCGAGGGAGGAGGCGAGGTGGCGGGTGTTCGGCGTCGCATGGCCGTGCAGAAGCTGGTGGTGGCTGCAGTGGCGGTAGCCCTGCTGTCCCTGGTCCTGAATAATGTCGCAGCCTTCACCCCCAGCTGGGTCCTCCAAGCCCTGGAGGATGGACGCAAGCGGAGCGTGGGACTGTGGAGAATGTGCCCCACCGGTGGGGAGAGGGGCCGTGACGACCTCCAGGCTGGGAGAAGGGGGCAAGGGACTCAGAGACAGTGTGAAAGCCTTGGATGGGGCTCAGAGTATGCAGGCTATCAAGAGTCCCGCAGCACTGTCAAATGTAAGTTTTTACTTAAATTTAAACCTAAAGTTTAACAATAACACTGTTATCTGCCTGCTTTCTAAAGACAGTGAATATTTGCAAACTGCAAAGTGACTTGTTGGTTTGTTTGTCCAAGATGCAATTCTGCATTTTCGGTGCCTGGTGTCATGTTTTAGTTATTTTAGTTACTTGTTAATAACAATGATCAATGTAACTGCCAAAACCAAAACACTGAAGTCTCAAGTGGGAATACCAAGAATTTACAATAACTACTGCATTTGAAAATCCAATTCATCTTTGCCAGCAGGGTTTGAGTCTAAACATAGTCTCGAGGAAATTTAAAGCAGAGTGAGTGTTTATACAGCTTCATTGAGACATTTCCATTCAAGAACAAAACTGGGAAATGCTTAATGGTCACTCACCAACTGTACTGGGCACAATTGGCAGCACTGCCTGGCAAAGAAATGCCTCACCATTCATAATAAAAAGTAATCCTGGCTGTGTCACCTTAAACAAACAATTGAAACTAAAACAATTGAAACTCTGTGCGTGAATTTCTGTCTATCTATGTATCTATTTATTCCTATAAATGTATACTATATAGTTTCATGTTGCTCAACAACAGTCACATAAGGGGAAACGTGACACTCATGTGAAACTCTCCTTCTTGTCACCCAAGTGCAGTTTGACATGATGCGAGCATGTAACCTGATGGCGACGGTGGCCCTGACTGCCGGTCAGCTGATCTTCCTCCTCGGGCTGAAGGAGCTGCCTTTCATCACGCAGGAGTCACAGTGGTGGGAGGAAGCCATCGCTGCCCTCTTCCAGTTAGCCAGTGAGTACCAGTGTTCCCAATGCTTGTTTGCTTAAGTTGTTTTGCACCAGAGAAGGATCTTTCTGATGAAAATGCAAAGTATCCTTGCAGCTTCTTTTTCATGCATCATTCTGACAGAGAGAGAAATGTTGCACAGCAAAGTGCACTCTGGTAGGAAGCCAAATGGGGGGGGGGAATCACAGCTAACTGTCATATTATAAAGATCAGCAACAGAGTGCACATTTTGCAAAAACTCTATGCAAAAAGTCTCAGATACAAGAACATGTACCAAAGCTAGATATCATTTAAAAAATATAAATAAATGGAATAATGTAGACAAATACAAACATGCATTCATATTATTAACATATGCTTTATAACTTTATTCGATTCTGAGTATTTTGGTGAAGAAAGGCTATAAAATTATTTAAAAAAACAATTATCTATTAAAGCAGCCAAACTGTGGGGTGTTAAAAAGGGGGAAACCAGGAAACCAGAAAGCTGAAAGCTGTGTTATCCTTGTGGGACATGACTTACTGCAGTCATGGTAACAAAAACTCTCCTCCACACCCAGCACACGCACACACACATCCATCCCACTGTGCCACTTTAAAGAGTTGGCTTGCAGGGCCTGTCCCAGTGCCCCTTCTGAGGAAGTGTGTTGCGCCGTGTGCAGTGGTCGCTCAGTCGCTCGCTATCATTGTGGCAGAGCAGAATGAAGGGGGTCTTTTCTGGGTCTAAATTTAGTCCAAGTCCAGAATCCATGGGCCAGAGCTGCAGCGAGCCAGGGAGCGACTGTCAGGCGCCAGGATATCCCTGCTCAGGACGAGGAAATGTCTGTGACTACCTGTTATGCAAAACCCCCAAGCTGAAGAAGGAAAAAGAAGGGAGGGGGGGGGGGACGGACGGGAAAGACAGTTTCGACATGGACTGGGTGTTTGTGTCTGCACTGGCAGGAGGGATTATGCGTGTGCATTTTTGTGTATGTCAGTGTGTGTGTTGTGATTGTGTGTTTGGAGTTTGTTTTAGTAGAGAAATGTCCTGTGGCTTGACAGCAGGGTGGGAATTGCCTCTGTCCAGATCAACTGGCTTAGCTTTTATGTCTGCGTTTATGAAATGTCCAATAGCAGCAGCAAATGAAGAACCACTTTACGATAAGCCTTTTTATCACACACTGCAGCAGGGATGAGGGCTTTTATCTAATCTATCTTGATGTGAGCATTGAGACTCACCCAATATTAATGTATTTTCAGATTTTGAACAACACAACCAAGAAAGCGGTGTAACAAAATCACGTGCAATATAAGTGCAAATGGATCTTACACACAAAGCATCAAGTTTTGTATTTTATAGTATTTAAAGCAGTGTTTTTAACAAAAAAGAGCCTTACAGACAATACTAACATGCTAAGGCTTAGGAATGCTAACCATCTTAGTTCAGCATGCTAATATTTGCAAAAGTGAGCAACAGACAAAATTAGTTATAGTTATAAAATAATAAATGTCATTATTTAAACAACTGATCAGATAAGAAAATCTGAAAATTATCAGACTGATCTGTATAAAACAAATTGTGTAAGTTGGAGCCAAATCAAACAATTACAACAAAAACTTTAGAATGCAAAATACACAAATAGAAAATCATATTCAAGTAAAAGGGCCTAATTTCTTAAGTACAAAGAGGTGTATTGCTCTTAACTGTTCAGTAATCCATTCCCCATTCCTGCATTAGAGCTCCCCCACTGAGTCAGTGAATGAGCCTCAGCGCTGAATGAATGAGGATATTTTTACCCATCACCCTCTTTCTCGGGAATGTTTTCATTTTCAGACGTGCCAAAATGCTCAGCTATTGCGAGCAGAGCGGAGTGTGAAATAACAATATTCAGTTCCATTCAGTCATATCTGAGCAGAGTTGGCAGGTCCAGGCTGGAAGCAAAAATAATGGCCCATTTCACTCCTGGAGACATCTCAGGAATGTGTTTTGTGAATGGGCACAACTCTGTTAGGTCAAAAAGTCACAACGGCAGCCCAAATGGTTCTGACACTGTAAATCTAACAGTTTTATTTCCAGAAACTGCAAATGTGGGCCTCAATTCTGATCTATTAAATCTGGCTCAGACTTTTCCCTCAAGTCTGGCAATCGAGATACTCCCGTAATAAGAGAGCAATAGAGATTTGAGGCAGTGCTATTTATTCTAATCAATGTTGTGCCCTTTGAGAATAAACCAAGACATTCGTATCTGGAAGGAAAACACAGCAGCTAAATGAGTTTCTAAAGCCTGGCCTTAGATAAAATTTGCTTAGATTTCTCTGTGACAGATCGTGTCAAATGTCCAGCAACCTCGAAGGTTAGGGTGTGGAGAGGAGGGAAGGAAGGAAGGATGGAAAGAGGAAGAGGGGGAAGGAAGTTTGAGAGATAAGTCCGTGCCAGAAAAGAGGTTCACACAGACCAGCCTGCTTGGAACCCGAACAGGAGATTATTAATTTTCTTGGATAAGGAGCCAGACAGGTTAAACATGAACGGAGCAAGCAAACAGTTGCATTCTTACGGGTAAACACGGCGGTAGACACGCAATGATACACAGATACAATTGTTCACATCCTCACTTTAAACAATAACGGCCATCTTAGTGTAGAGGTAGACCGACCAACCCTGTTGCCACCCCCAACTCCCGGTGCCACTGACTGCTTCAGGAAACAGACTGATTCATATCCTAAAACACCAACATCCCTATTTCCAGTGATTATTTTGGTCCCTGTATTTATACCACTTTGGATTAGGCAAGATTTCAGACATGTATTGTTGAACACTTGAATGGCTCCAGACTTCACTTGAATACGGTAAACGAGGACTTGACTGAGGGATACTTGAATGGTATAGATCTATGTGGCCTTTCATCCACACCTTTAATAACCCGAGGAAAGAATGAACTGAAAGCTGTGCCTTATTTTTAACTTGCGAACAGTTCCTCATCGCATGAGTTAAACTTCTGTGAATCAAAGAAATTAGGAGTTTTCAAAGGCTCTTCCGAGCGTATATTTATGCGCTGATATTTTTATGCTATCAAGAACTTTGATCTTGAGATCTTAGAAGTTCTCCCTAAGAGGAAACAGATTTTCAAATTCAAAGGCCCCTCGCAGAGCTCCTGCTGACCTGCGAAACACATAGATACAGGGATGGCGATCTAAATGTGAGCATGTCATTTCAAAAAGCCCCTTCAGGGTTCATTTCATGAACTTTGTACAAACATTCATAATCCCCAGAGGATGAATCCTGTTGATTTTGATAATCCCTGAATTTTCATTATCCACCATAATGAGGCTCACAGTTTTTTATTTTGAATGAAATGTCTAAATGTCTTTTATGGGCTGTCATGAAATTTGGTACCATTTTTGTCACCCTCAGGAAGAATTACATTAATGTTGCATTTGAGCACAATCAATGTGATTGTTAGAAGAGCTGATATTGAGCCTTTCACAGTCACAAATACAAGTGAACCATGACGCTACATAAACAGAACAATTTGAAATCTATCTAGAAGTTGCTAACTCCTTTTCACTGACTGAGGCCTTGTCTCTCTGTGCTCCTGTGCAGGTTTTGTGCTGGTGATTGGACTTGTGACCTTCTACAGGATCGGACCCTACACCCACTTGTCCTACTCCTGCTACTTGGACATAGCCGCTTGCCTGCTGGCCACGATGGCTGCGGCCATGCTTATCTGGAACATTTTACACCGCCGCGATGACTGCCTCGCACCTCGGGTTATAATCATCAGTCGCTCACTGGCGTCACCTTTCCATCCACGTTTAGACAATGATTACGTGGAGTCGCCTTGTTGAGCCACGTGAGCTCACAAGCCAAGACTGAACTCAACGTTTAGTGTTTTACTTCAACTGGTGCCTTTCACGTTCCTGTATCTGCAAATGTAAAACTACCTTGAAAACTCTTCCTACCATAAACAAAGACACCACGATTATTTTGCTGCACAAAATCCACAGATTGAAGATTGAAAATGAATGTATAAAGTAACTCTCAACTTCCAAACGTAGTCGAATACTGATGTTTCATTTATTCACGCTCGGGTGAGTTAACTGGTGGTTCAACATACAATTTGGACTGGCACTGTCTTATGAAGCATCCTTCTTGTGAAAAGATCAAGCTGGAACTTGACCTATTTTGCTATATGTGCACTTCTTAAATGGCCTCCTACATAATTATAAATTGGATATTATGAAAGATGTTGAAAATACCAGAATACCTCATATTTGTTTTTGTCCTTCATAGTTTTAATACATATTGATGTTAATAATAGATGTTGCAAGTAAGTAAATCTAACAAAATAAAAGCAGAAGAGGCAAACCTTTTGATTGGGCGGAAAATAAAAAACAAATTGCTAATTAATGTATGTGAATTGATTTAGAAGCAGGATTTGTTAAACTGACGGCAACAGATGTTTTGGCGATGTACTGCATTTTGAAACACTTGCGTTAATTATTCATGATGCTTTACATATGAAACTGCTCGCTTGTGGTACATACTGTATACTTAAATTAATATTATATAGTTGTGTAAAGAATTGTGCTATCATTAGTAGTGATATTATTGTGAACATATCATACTTCTGCAAAGAAACTCCAGGCTGTCTGTGGGTCTTCATCGTTGCCAATTATAGAGGCACATTAAAGTAATAATATATCATATAAATTCAATAAATTTATTGGTAAATATTCAAATGGAGTGATTGTTGCCGTTACTGATTTGGTGTCAAACACTACAGCTGAAAAAGACAATAGAGACAATATAGATCCTAACGAATTAAACGTTTCAAATACCGTATTTTATCACAGCTACATTTTACCAATGAACCTTTGTGCTTAGCCTTCAAGATTTTTTGAGAGTCCCGTTGGATTTATGTTTTTATCCATATATTTGTTTGTCAGCAGGACTACGCAAAAACTACTGAACTGATTTCCACAAAACTTGGTTGAAGGACGGGCCAAGAATAAACTAATTAAATGTTGGCGCAAATCTGAGGACAAATCACTTTGTCCTCAGACTTTCTTTAACATTTTTATTTTTTATTTTCACTTATCTCCCAGGGAATACTTGATGGATCTTGATAAAAACAGGCATATTAAGGGGACTGATATCTAGTTTCTTCCAAGAATGAAGAACTGTAACAGCATACTTTCCCATGACAAATGGCTTCAACTGGGAGCATGAGGTTTACATGAACCAAAGCCAAATATGATGACTACAACATCATACATCAATCCCTGCTTCACCCCGAACACTTCCTCTGGTGTTTTTGTTCCTGATGAAAGGGGGAGAGTTTTGCTTTCAACTACCAAATGCAAAAATACAGTTCGAGAGGGCTTGTAGTCATAGGGGCAGATAATCGTGTCACCTAAAGTCAAGGACAACATGAATGAGAGGAAACGGCGCAGCCTGGACTGAATAAAGACATTCCGACCTGTATCTGAGTTTGAGAGGTTAAAGGCAATTTCACACTGACAATATCTGGTTTTGATAAAGCGAAGTGAAACTTGGTTTTTTTCTACTTCATTCACAACATTTTTAAAGCAATCAGATGCTAAATTGCTAATAATAGCTTTCAAATAAAAGATAGACGGGTCTGTGTCGGGTTCGGTTCGGGCACCAGGTTTGACCTTCGAAGAACTCTACCTACACCCTGCGATTTGGGTGAACTGACCCTTTAAGGTGCATGGGAGAAATGGGTGCATTGTCTCCCAAATGATCTTAAATACATGTTATAGATAAGTCATAAATGCTCTTGACTCCTGGATCGCCAGCTAGTCTCCTTAGGTATGAGAACCTTTGTCAATTCAAAAATCTGCACCGTAGAGAAAGGTCCCAGCAGATACAGGTTACCGTTGCAGGAAACGCATATTCCTGTGGGTGGAGATATACGAGAATCAAACACAATACTGATCCTTATTTTTGGGGGAAATGTAGCGGCAGTAAAAATAACCATTAAGGAGGAACTTAGTAAAACTGTCATCAGGCCTATTAAACTCTTAGGAATATCCTGCCAGTGGTGGAGGCAGTTTCCCATTTGTACGTGCACAAGAAACACCATTCAGGGTGAGTGCTCTGAATCACGTAAGATGATATCACACCTTTGATTAAATCACATATGCTGAACGTTTCTCTATGTCACACACACACAGGAATGGACACGCACATCCTTTTAGTGTACTGACTCAAAGTTCGCAAGAATAGAGAGGGCACTCCTTTCGGGCCAAATTGGCAGGGGACGAGGTGTGTGTGTGTGAAGGCTCACACACACACACCTCGTTTGTGTGTGTGTGTGAGTCAGTGTGTTTAGAAAGGTACATCCCCTCAGCACACACAGAACCAGCCACATATATACACAGTGAAGAGTTCCTTCCCTCAGCACAGACACAGAAAAAGTCCTTAATCATGTCCTGTGTTTAGAATCTATTCCGTACCTACATAAACAAATCAAAGTCTGATTTAGGTGGAGTTAAATTGATCATTGTATCATGCTTGGAATCAAACTAGTGAGTTTGGACCTACATGCTATCAAATAAAGGATTGGTAATAAAACTAGTCAGCCTTCACAAAGACAGAGTCATTGGTGTGGCAATCTTAATGAATTGACATGCCAAGTGTCTGGTTACCTCCTCCAGGGAGCTTGTGTTTTCATCAGTGTTTGTTGTTTGTAAGTAGGATTACGCAAAAACTACACAACTGATTTCTATGATATTTTGTGGAGGGGCGGGGCTTTCAAATTTGGAGCAGACTCAGATAAACTGGCAGATCCACGATTTTTGTTTTCCTGCTTTCTGTACCATGTTAAGGTATGGAGTTCCTCATTCCTGGCCTCATTTTTACAGCCCTCCCACTGTAAAGCACTGAAGAGCATTCTGTGAAGTATCAGGGATCTAGTAACGGCGCTTTTCCCATTGGCACTGAACTAAAACCCCGGTGGAAAGGACTGTTGAGGAATGTGATGACACAGATCAAATCGGGGGTGTGCCCACTGTGTGTATGCCATCCTGCATGTCCTCTCTATTTGCAGATCCACACTGAGTTAACGTACACATTTTGCCCTACCTCTTGATGAGCTTGATGGACTTGAAGGCTTCGTCCATGTCGCCGATGGTCAGGTAGAAGCTGAAGTTGAGCATGGCGTCGCGGGTGGCCTTCTCACAGGTCTCCAAACCCACAAATTCCCTGAGAGCTCGCCTAGACACCATATGGGGGAACTGGACCGGCGCCCCTTTTGATGGCTGGGTCTGATGTGGTGGTGCTGATGTTGTGGATGAAACCTCTGTTGACCCTGGATCCCTCTCACCAGGCTGTGGAGGATTAGAGCATCATGATGTCAATATTGGACATAATGTGATTCAGGGCCAGTAATAAATGAAGATGTTGTGAAGAGGGATCACAACAACAAAACAAATCTTGGGGAAAAACACTGGGGGAATAGGTGGGACACAGAGCCAAACGAACATCAACACAACATCATCTTTTCATCAAGACAAGCTTTAGGAAGTGGACAAAGATTAGTGAGCTCTAAATATTTCAGGGATGCTCTTGTGCTGCTGGTTTTGAGGAGCCAGAATTTCCATGGTTCTGCTCAGCCACAAGGCAAACACGATCACAGTTGTTGGAGGTTGGGAGTCACGAATATTCAAGCTTTTTGAACGGACTATAGGGGACAGATACTTACTTCTGGTCGAAAGACACCAGCCCTCCAAAATAAAAGCTGGGGTGTGTTAAACCAAACACACAGAGTTTCACATAAGAACAGCTATGAGGGCAAACCAAAGTTAAGAAAAATCCTGCTGCGTAAGAGACCCCACCGAAGAGTTCTCCATGCTCACCTTGCAGCTGAAATAATAGTAGGGCACATCCAGAGCGAGAAGAGCCTGCAGGCCTGCAGGTTTGGGATAACAGTCCTGTAGGAGTAGCCCGTGCTCCTGTGTACAGAAGAGCGTCACCACTGACACGTCCACCTAAACGGAAGGAAGAAAACGCACTGGTATTAGATAAGTATTTACATTCTGACTGCTTGTCTAAGATAAAAGAATAAAGAAGCGATATTCCTCTTGGTTCTCACTTTTCCTAAAAGGGTTGTATAGTAGCATGAGTGAGTCCCAGGAGAAGTCAAAGCTACCAACAGTTTTAGCACCATGCTTTGCTCACAGAGCTGTACAGGATTACCTCAGTGCTAAACAGAGGTCTTTACCATATCGACGGAAGTAGCTGATGATGACTCGGAGCTGATCGGCACCGTCTCACAAACAAAAAGACGAGGCTCACTCTCATCCCAGAAGTGAGAGACAGGGCACCGGCCGCTGAGCTCCGTCCCCTGAAACTGCTGCCTGAGAACACAGACAGAAAGCTCTACATGGGAAGAAGACAAATACCAACACTAACGCCAGATAAAAGCAGCTTCAGTTACCTTTCACCGTCTTCACAGTGGGAGATACCACTGGACGGTCTGCCAACGAAGAAGTCAAAGTGTGTCACAGTGTCCATTTCTACATCATAAAAGTACACTTTGTGATCAGGTCGCCCATTAACCTAAAAGGAAAGAGTGACAATCATCGTCAAATTATACTAGCATACTATGCTTTCAAAAACCCACATTAAGAGAGTGTGAGTCTCTCACCTGAGAGATGAGGATGCTGACTTGGCTGCCGTTGGCATTACACTTGACCGACCTCAGGGCTCCTAAACTGGCAATCTGGTCAGCCAGGTTCTTGGCACTGCAGTGAGCTTTGGCATCTCTACAGAAAACATACACAAAGTACTTTGCAATGATAAATTGTAAATAATCTGACATTTATATCATACAGAAGCTAATTGATGAAACCAACATCCACATTATCATCATACCTTCTGGAGAGGTCAAAGACTCTGATGTGTGCCGTGTCTGTGCCAACCACCAGGTAAAACTGGCACACACTGAGCAGCACAGGGTTGCCCTCTGCCTTGGAGAAGGTCAACAGTTGCTTCACAGTGCCCTGAACAAAAGAGAGGAGCCAAACCACTTGCAGTTATGTGTGTATTCTTTTAAAATCAATTCTAATTGGGGCGATAGATATTGATAGTTTCAGAGAGGCCTTTTCAACATTCACACTCAAAAATGTGTCACATCTACCAAGTTCCATGTTGGGCATACAGACCTGTGGAGTGCGGATCTGTACCCTGCTCGGTTCCACAGTGTACAGGTTCTCGCCATGTACAGCTACGGCATGGGAGTCACAAGGGAACGCTCCTGGAAAATGGGAAGGAGAGGAGGTGGAGAAAGAAGAGAAAGGGAAAGGAAAAGGGGTGAGATAACGGACAGTTTCTGAAGTGATGGTTTGCAGGGTGAGTTTCTGGTCAGTGTTGTACCTGTATTGCGTAGAACTGTCCCCGAAAGCTCATACACAGTAACTTGCTTTCCATTCCACACTATCACTGACTCCTGTTGGAGTAACACACAGGCAGTTAAAATGATTAGATTGAATCTTGATTTGTTTTCATGAGCAAACTCTCATAGATATCAAATCTGCATTTCCCCCCAGTGATCACCTTGGTCACACACACTCCCTTGATGTGTGTGTCAGACTGCAGAGCAAGCTGCGCTCCTGTGTTGAACTGAGTGATGCTGAGCTGGGTTGGGGTAAGTTGCACTGCTGCCACCTGCTGGCCGAAGTGGGCTGACATCACATGCTCGCAGAGGATGAGCGCCGTGTTTGAGTTGTTGGCAGCCAGTAGATTCAGGCTGGAGCCCCACTGGAATGAGGGAACAGGATCATAAACATATACATATCCTCTCATGATATATGAGTCTGGTGTGTAAATGCTGGTCCAGACAGTACCTGTATTTGAGTGACATTTCCCTCTATTTCAGTGGGTGTCTGGAGCTTCCACTGGGCGTTGGTGTCACCTTTGCTACTGCCCGGCTGTGTCACCATCCTCCACATTGCTATGCGCCCATGGTTAGTGCCACCTGCCAGGATTTCTGTGGAGGCCGCAATGTTACACAAAAGCAATTAGGCTTTTTGAGTGTTGAGGTTTCCAAGTCGATGAGGTATCTGTATCAATCTACTCAATATTTGAGAACGTGGTAGTAAACTGGAAAAAACAGGTATGTGAGGAATAAGCTATTTAGTCTATAGGAGAAATATTTCACATTTACCTTTTGCTGCACAGTATGAAACACAGTTGATCATCTCTCCTCTCTCAAACCCCAGAGTTTCGTCCAGTGACAAAACAAAGTTGTCATCTCGCTCCAGGTCCCACAGCCTACGAAAACACAGTGGCAGAAAAACTATTCAAGTTACAGATGAGTGCGTATGTGTGTACAAATGTTGTGTTTATACTGACCTGATGACCTGTTCCCCCGACACTGTGATGAGGAGGCTGTTTTCTGTCCAGACGATATCGAAATTCTGACCAGTCTTGCTGCTCAACTTCACCTGTCATGGAAAAAAAAAATCTAAAACTGAATTGTGTATGGGAACATAAATTATTAATATATTGAAAAGAATCAACCTTGCATTAATGTTGAATCTTATTGATGAATTTCTGTATAATCAACAGTAGGAAATAAATCTAGAGGGGATTTATTACCCCCCAATGTCAAAATCTTGACATTCTACAGTATATATTTCCTCTAACTAGTGCTATATCATAACAAGTAAAAAAACATTTTAAAGAAATTATACCTTCATGTATTCCTGAGCTCCTCCCTCAGGTCCCAGAGTGTATTGTGACAGCATCAGGGTCTCTGTGATCACAGCGAGGGCGTGTCTCTTGTTGAGGTAGAACAGTTTCTTGATTGCCCCCTCCACACTGAGCAGTGTGCTTGTCTTACACTGTTCATCCACACTGTGAACTTTACCTATAGACAAGGGACAAAAGGGGTCAACTTAAAAAGAATAAGATATCTGTCGCATGAATGGAGATTCTTACAGATTCACAGTGACCTTTGACATGAAATACAGGCAAACAAATGAAAAACTTTTTTGTTGGACTGAAAAACTGGTGTGAGACTGATAACCAACGATGCTGGAAATTTTGGGTCACACACAGCGATGGAGTCAGGAACTACACAATGTGTCTTTAAGAAGACACGGTGGCAATAAACACTTACCATCTGCAGTGCTGACGTAGAACGCAAGTCCCTCCTGCGGACCCATCTTGAGAGGCGCTCCCTTCCAGCTGAACATGTCCAGAGCACTCTCATCTCCACCCACTGATGCTCGTGCCAGCATCGCCACATCACTGTAACAACAATTAGGTGCTACCATCAGCAACACAATGTTATCACAATGTTTTCGACGTGGGCTTACTAATAGGAACTTAATGACTTACTCCCCAGGTGCAGCAGGTTTGAAGATGCAGCACGTTAAAGGTTTGCTGTATTCATGCTTTACTAGATGGTTCCCTTGAAGTCTCCCTCTGGCATCGACCTTCCAGACCGCGAGAGCTCCAGTCTGGCAATGAATAATTACACCATAGTCATGCATGACCGGATAAATGAGAAGCAGATGTTACCTGTCTAACCTAATTCATTCCTTGATTACCCTGGTAATGCTTGTGCCACAATGATGATCAGAAAATGCATTTTTAATGTGTGTATTAATTAGATCCACCAGCATATCCACATGCTAAACTTATATCAGTATTAAGATATGACACCGATAAATGTTCCACAGTGTTTGCTTGTGCAGTCACTGCAACACACTCACCTGATCCCCTGTTACCAAGCGGCTGCCGGAGCTGCTCCACTCCAGCAGTGTGATGCCGGCTGTGTGTGTGATGGGGAGGACGGTCTGATCTCCCGACGGGTGTGTCAGCAGCATTACCTCTCCATTCTCCCAGCCTAGTGCCAGCACTGGCTTTGTGGGATGCCAGCGCAGCACTGTGGGCTGGTGCGGGCGTCCTACGTGGCAGCTCTCCACACACTCTCCCTGCGTATTGACAGCGGGGATTTTAAGTAGGGTCAGGGTTAGTACAAGTAGGTAACTGGACTTGCTTGTGATACTTCTTCACCTCTCATTAAAGAGGCTCTAGGCACTGAGAAGCACAAAAATACAGGAAATCAGTTGAGTAGGTGTTAGGGTAGACCGCCCCTGCAATGTTGTTGTTTTGTCATTTGGGTCACACGAGTTGGGGTGTGGGTGGGTATTGAGCTTCTTGGATGAGAGGTGAAAACGTCCTCAACAAACACAGGCAGGTCCAGTTGCCTACGTACACATGCACATCCCCTGAAGATACCATGACCTGGACGACTGAGAAACTCTCACAAATACAATTGACAGTAAAACCACACAGAAACACCCTCTCTTCGTCATCGCCCAGTGTTATACCTGCTGCAGATAGAGGTCAACATTGCCCTCATTGGTGGGGCTGCTCGAGGCCACAGCCAGTACAGGAAGGGCCGAGTGCCAGGTCAAATGAGAGGGCACAGCGCTGCTTTCAGGGGCCTCGATCCGGTGATCAAAATACACCGCCATGTCCCCAGAGCTCCTCTCTAAAGAAGAAAAAGGGAATAAGGAGATATCAGCTGGTTGGAACCTCCAAAGTCACACATAGTTAATCACCAGGACAGGGTTTGATTTCTGGTTAATGGCTGTGTAGCAGCTATTTAATGAGGCTAGAGCCTGGCTAACCTGTGCTCTACATGCAAGGTAATCAACAACTAGTTAACTCAGTGATTCACAATCCATCATGTCACCATATGTAACGCTCGTAGACGTAGCTGACGTTAGTTTACTTTCTGGGCACAGCTACACACTAACGACAGTAACGAAGCTGTGCATTCACCACAATGACAAGCATTTGAAACGCTATGATTGTCATTAGAAGTCACATGGTTAGCTTTAGCGGCTAGCGTTAGCTGAGCAGCATAAGCTAGCCAAAGTTAGCATCCCTTACTGGCTCCCACAGCCGCAGAATGAGGAGAAGTGTCGTGTCAGACGCTCTGAAGGCTCACGTCGCTGTCGCTTCTCCTCAGTTCGACGTCGACTCACTTGTCTGAGCTCGAAGCGGCTTCAAACACCGACAGTAACTTCCAGTGTTTCTGTGGAGCCTCTGTGGAGCGTCTCTGCCAGTTGCCCCTGACAACCTCTGAAGGCTGGAGAGGGGGAGGAGCCACGGAAAACGACGAACACCACCCGAGTCGTTATCGAAGGTAATAACATTAGATTTGAAGTCCAATTCAAAATCTGTATCTGCTAGTACTACTACTACCTCTGAGTATTAGAGATGATAATAAATGTCTCAATACAGTATAAATTTCAGAGTTTATATTGAAACTACCTTGAAAACAATTTAGGTTAAACATTTTTCACAGTACTCACCTTCGATTTTAAATAGAAAAATGGGTACCATGCATACTTACGGAATTGATTTAATTCAGTATATGCTTTATAAGATATAAATAAATAAAATAATTGTATAATTCAGTGGTTGATCAAAGCTGTGTTAAAATGTTATATCCACAAAAATGGAATGACTCCATCTGTTGCTTTCATTTCATTTGTTTTGCATTATTAATGTTTAGTCAATCTGGACAGTGCTCATTAAAGACCAGACAAATAAAAAAGTTATGAGCCAGAGTTCGCTGTATAAGCTCATTTTCATCTGTTGTCACTACAGCCAGTTTTTACAAGGCAACCTGAAATAAAATAAAATGACTTGTATAACAAATATCTATGGATAGTTCATGTGCATTATACATACAGCCCTAACTGAACAACAAACCCATGATTCATATATGTTTTATATATATCAATACTACGGCCAATAATAAGAAAAGGAAATATGTTCACATCTTGTAACCAATAAAAAAAGATCTCGGTTTATTTCTATTCTTGAATTTATTAAATGAAAATATAATGTCAATATTTTAACTTCAACTTTCACACAACGATGGTACACATCCCAAATTACAAGAATATCACAACCAGACCATGACAACTTCTGCACCAGGAGACGCCTCCAAGTGCCAATGTGAGCAGGAAGTCACTCCAAAAAGAAAATGCGGCTCTCAAGGAGCTTGTGGGGGAGCTCCAACCAAATCCACCAAGGACGAGCTTCTCCTGAGAGAATCAGAGAGGAGGCAGCGTGTCACAAAATCCTACCTCCACAGCCTGAGCAAGCTTTGTGAGACAGAGGGATAGATAGAGGGACGGTAGAGTCCACCCCCCCCCATCACGGAGACATTTTTTTATTGTTCATTCTTGATGCTGTGATCATGATTCCAGACTAATTGCTTGTGGATCTTGAAGCTGTTTCTTCAGGCTCTTATCCAGCAGCACCAGACTCTGTATAGCCAGACTGCGGCAGTCTGCATCAGGGTCTCCTTCGGCCACGTCTGTCAACACAAGCAACATAAATAACAGGGTTTCTGCAGGTTTCAAGAAGCAACTAGTTAAATATAAGAATTTCTAAGGAACATAATGAGAGAAATTGAATACCAATGTCAATCCCGACTGATAAGAGGGAATATCAGAGTCCCAGAATTACTTACACTTCCCCATAATTGAAGATGAGTTGAAGTTGCCAAGTAGAGAAATACCCTCAATACGTCATGTTGTCTTTCAAACTACTGAGTCTTTCCCACAGCTAAAAGTGTACTGCGATCAATTCTGACCAGGGGGGCTTGTAGACTATTAGTTATCAGTTCCACATTGGTCTTGTTTGTAGTTTTATTACAGCTTGATGATATCTGTATCACTGAGAAAGAACCACATTACACAGACATTCCAAACGATGCATGACGCCAAAACATAAAGATAAAAAGATAAGCAGCCAAATGAACGTTTACCTATTTAAGCTCTACCTAAACGTATTTAAGACCTAACATGTTACATTTGAATGTATTTAAAACTTTTAAGGGCTAAAGTTCAGATTAAAATAAGGATCAATAGTGGGAACGCAAAAATGTTTACGTCTCAAGAACTAAAACTCTCTAATTCTGTCATTTTCTTTGCACAGCTAACAATACTACATGTCCCGTGCATCAATGTGAAACTACTTTTATCCTCAGAGGGTTTGAAAAGGAACTAAATCCAGCTGATGATGAGCCAATCACGTCACAGGCAGTCTGTGTACAGGACATCCTGGTTCCTCATCTTCTTCCCAGAAATGTTCAGTCCAGCTGTGTGCGCGCGTGCGTGCGTGTGTGTGTGTGCGTGTGTGCGTGTGTGCGTGTGTGTGTGTGTGTGTGTGTGTGTGTGTGTGTGGGGATATGAGTAATTCAGTGGACATCCTGACAGGATGACATTATGCAGGTGCAAGTCCATTTATAAAAACCGTGCGTTTTATATTTTTAGTAACATGTAAACTACTTTTTGTTTTATTCATATATAAACTCTGAATTCAACACTAACTTTGAAATTGTCATCCTGTAAAAACTGAGCAAGAACAAATGTCTTTTAAAATACTTTCACTTTATAAATACAGACTAATGAAATGCATTTATTGCCCATAAAATCTGCTCATTTCTATATCCACGTTCCATAAAGAAAAAGACAGATGTCTTTGTCACCAGTAGTTTTTTTTTACCTGCCAGCCAGGTTCTGGTCTCAAACAGCTGATCGCTGAGGTCCAGCAGCAGGTTTTGACTGGGCATGCTCAGAAACACAGAGCAGACAGCGAAGAGGACGCCCCGTCTCACCATCCTTCAACACAGACAGATTTCAGGTTTAAGCTCACACTGAAATATGATAATAAAAGAGCACGTCTAGACCTTATGGTCAGTCCAACTCTAATGTCATATTTGGTCTGTGAATGGTTTTCACAGCACAGGATCAAAATCTGTCACATATGCCTACAGAATAAATGTATTTACAATCTCATTTGACAGTGTCATTATCAATGACTTATTGTTTTCCTGGCCTGGATCCCTTATATAAATTATCAAGTAACGATCATTTCATTTTGTCGATCACTCCAATTTATTTCCTGAGCTTAAAATTTAAAACCTTTGACACTTAAACATTTTAACGACATGGCACACATTGAATATAATGTGTGTGCAGCATCTCGAGTGCATTTGTAGTTAGTATTAGGAATAATACGCTACGTGTGTTGTTAATGTCTACTGGTGTACAGTGACAAAAACAGTGATTATACAGGATACTTACTGGTCAGCATGGTAACGCACTGACCACACAAAGTCAAGCAAAGCACAACCCATCTGCGCAGCTACCTGAATGAGAGAAAACATACATGGTTAGATTATTGTAAGATTATAATGTATAAATATATTGAGATAAACACGATCAGCCACAACAATCACAGTGTTTTGTCTTTTACATATTCAAGCGATGAAGCCATAGAAAATAATTAAAACTACAAAATGACTTTTAAAATCACGTAACTGATGGTTCAGAATAAACTCTTTCAATACATATACACACTGATCATAAAAACCAATAACATACTATGCAGAACAAATAAAAGCTACAATTTCTAAACTAAAACTCATCCAGCTGAGTTACATAGATATAGATATCAAGCTCTACTTTAATCAAATTTAATCAGGTCATCGTAGCAGGGATAGTTGTTCGTTGTTAAAGACTACCGGTGCGTTGACTGCCAGATGCATGAAGAGGCCCAAGGTGTGGATCAACCTTCCCAGCACCAGGTGGTCACTGCCCAACAGGTCAAAGGTCACCTGAGGCCTTGCAGAAAAGAATTACATTTCGATATAAAAAAAAATACCAATACTTAAGCATAAAAATATGAATTTTGAACTGACTTTAACACACTTACTTGTCATAATTCCTGAGTAGAGGAAAAAAGAAGTGTCCAGCAACAGGTGCATAACGGTTCAGAGTGGCCTTAGCAGGAGGTCGTGTGGCACCCTGTAGTCATATGAGGAATCATATTAAGAGACTTCACTCAGTTACTGGAAAGGCAGATGACAATGTCTGTCTACTCCAAGTACCTTGCTGAGGCGTTTGGTTTTGCTCTGAATCCGCTGCTCCACTACTTGTCGCCAGTGGACAGGGTTGTCACCGGGGTATGGAGTCAAATCAGCGATGGCAGCAGAGCCTATGGATGGATCTCTTTTTTCAGTGATTGGTTTGGAGAGCTCCTGAGCGGCCAGAGCGAGGACCTAACAAACCAGAGCAAGAGTAAGAACAACAATGCACTTGTAGCAGTAATCAAAGGATTGGTGAAAGTACACGGCACATTATTAAAAGTAGAGAAGCCGTTATTTTTACCTCCAAGATATCCAGCCGCTGGCGAAGACTGTAGTTTAAGGAATAAAACTCTGCGGTCAAATACTCCGTCACCTAGCAACGAGACGGAATAGATATTCAAAAATGGACTTCAAATCAAATACTTTTGATAGGAAGCTACACAGTGCTGAGAGTGAAGGGGAAGATCATACAGGGATAGAGTCAGTGGCAGCGAGAGCCACCATCGCTGCCTGTCTGAGCCTCAGGAAGCTATTAATGCTGTATTTATCCTCCATGTGAAGAAGAACTTTAGTCATCTTGACGCTTATCTGAAACAGAATAACAAATGAATATTAATGTGAAATCACTGTTCCTTTTAGTTTTGTTTTTGTGATGCAGTCTCACCTCTTTGGTGGCAAAGACGTTCTTCCTCACCAGGCTCTCAGCAACTCTCAGACTGAGCTCCACGCGCACAGGCTCCTCGGAGGATATTAAAGCTGGATGGGTTGAGAGATGAGGAAATATTGGAGCTGGATCCAGTCTCAAAACATTTAAAAACCACTGCATCACTTAAGTGGAAGAGATTCAAACTGTGAAGTCGTACTTTCCAGACAGTCTCGTAGGTATCGAGGCGGCGCTGCTTTACTCATGTCTTGATCTCCAGACATATCGTAGGGAGTCAGCTCATCATCACTAGAACAACAACATATTCAAGTAATCGCTCCATTACAAACAACAAATGGCCAACACTTTACTTATACTCACCTATCCAGGTCAGAGTCTTGATCCGTTCTTGATGACTGAAGCTCTGATTTATTCTGAGTAGATGGAGTCATTTCACTTGTCTCTTGTGGAGCATCAACTCTGCAGATGGCAAATCCCATTAAGTCAAAGCCCAAAGAGAAAAGGTTTAATGGGATTCGGCGCATTGTTATTCATAAAGTAATGAGATTACTAGAAGCTGAGGTTGTCTACACTGTTTGAATTTAAAATAGTTTAAAGAAATTACAAAATATCATTTAAATGATGCAGCAACAAGTTGAGTTTCATGCGAGGAATCTTCAACATGTTTAAACTGATGGTTTAATTTCAAATTGCCCCTCATTTTTGAGACAAAACATAAAAGGTTACTAGTTGCACTGTACATTTTCTGGAACTTTTCCTGCCAGGCCCCAAGTAAAATGCACCCAATTTCTCTGACATTGCTTCTGTTCATGTCTGAGTTACAGTGACGTTGAACACCTACCCATGTACAGGTACAGGCTCTGGTTCATCCCTAGTGATGGTGGGAGTCATGAGAGAAAGCAGCTCCTGAGTTTCCTCGTTCTGATCGTACTACAACACAATGAAACACAAAGTCACTGATCAAATGTTTTGAAGCCAACTGGGCTGACAAGACAACTGTCACACATGATACTGTACATCATGTGGGATAATGCTGCATTGTCACTGTTTGAGGGAGAAAGATAATGCAGCCTTATGTGGTTCTTTAGATTCTGTGGGAGAAAGTAGGGATGCTTGTTTTGATGCAGCTGATGTTTCTAATTCAAATGCAGCCCTGGTTATATGCTACATCATTGTTTGGTGCTAATGTCAAATCAACTGTACCTCAAATTTGAGCTTGGTTCCATGGATATCCATGCGAGCACTCAGGCACTCCCCCACCACCATGCCCACACGCCGGATTTGCACCACATTGCTGTCCAGGTGGCTCTGCATGCCGCCGAGCATACACTGAAGCAGTTCTGAGAAAAGAGGCCCGCAGCAGCGAATGGAGAGCTCAGTGAAGCAACAATCTCTTTCAGTTTGTGTGAATGTGTTACTTATGTTTCAGGGGATGACTGATCGCGTACCTGAACGTAGCTCCTGCAGCTCGGAGTCTCTCAGCATGCTCACACTCAGCAGTAACGCCTTGCTAACATACATCTGCTGCTCGAGAGGCGTGTGTTTCACTGCACTGGGGTTAGCCCAGGCCTGGGACACCGACCGCAACACCTGAAAAACAAACACAAATACATGTAAAATCATCTATACATGCATATTACTAAGCTGCTGAACATACCAATCACTCACCTGTATGAGCAGTGGCCTTCGCTCTCTGTCTGCTGCGAGGTAACCCAAAACAATTCTCAAGACTTTAGTCTGGGGGAAAGAACAATTATATGTCACATGATACTGTATTTACAGAATGCACATAAGATTTCTTATCACGCTGTTAGCAAACATCTTACCTCATATTTATACTGTAGTAAGAGCAATTTATGAGTGATGACAAACTCAGCCTTTTTATTCTTCAACACCAGATTCCCAATAATCCGTCCCAAAGCTTCAGGCCTGAAAAGAGGAGGCAAGAGACCTGGATCATTACAAGCGGACAGAAAACACACAGATAGAGGCCAGAAGAACTGCTGGCTGTTAAAATACACACGAGTGTCCCAGCCTGAGTGAGACTATAACCAGCTTACCCACTGACAGCCTGCACCAGTCCGGTGAGCACACTCTCTATCCATCGCTGTGGGACGTTCTCCAGCAGCTTCCAGCAAACCCTCTGCCACACCATGTCCGAGTGGGTGCAGGCAGACAGCCGGGGAGCCAGAACTGCCAGGACCACATCTGTGGGGAGAAAAACACACAAACCAGAGAAGAACATAAGGGATTGGTGGCAATAAATAATCAGAGGTCCAATATTTTCTATGAGAAAAAAAATCATTCAATAAACTACAAGAGACAGGAAACGTTTGGTATGACTAAACAGATTATTTCAACCTAATCAGCTGTCAACATCCATGAAATTTTAAATTTCCATATTTTCTTACCGGTAAACTGAATTACATGGATGCTAGTTATGCCTATCAAACTTTGTCACGATTGTCTATTACACTTTCATAGAATATTGGCCTCAATTAATGATTATGTCTTATTTCTCATGATTATTTATTACATTAACTGCTTAATTCTCAAAACATTGCATTACAGTTCTCCTGAGCTCAAGATGACATATTCCAAACCCCCAATTATATGAAATACACAAAAATTGTAAAACAAAAAACATCCTTTACAAATCTATGCTCGGAGTTGGCAGTATATGTAAGTAGAGTTGATAAATTGTTTACATTTTTTGTTGAGTTTGTATTTTTGGTTGATACATTATTATCATTATTGGGACTTTTCTTTTTGTAATTAAAACTCACCGCTATGCCCCTGGATACACACTTTTCCTAGTGTCTGAGCCACGAAGGTTAAGGAGCAGTCTGTGCCATCTGTCACACACAAACAATTACCATTACACTTTATCCACACACATACTGCATCTATCTTTATAACATCTCTAATTGTTGTTAACAAGCATTCTCTCACCTTTGAGAGCCTGGCAGGTCCGCTCCAGGGCAGTAAGCATCTCTGTGGCAAGTAACGGGTAGTACCGCTGAGGAAGAAAGAGTCGCTTGTTGTTGCGTTGCAGCTTGTTGGCGGTGATGTCCGGCAGCGCCACGATGCGCCCCAGCAGTGTCTCTCTGAGCTGGGGGGAGTCAGAGGGAGCCGTCTCCAGACAGTGCGACCACAGCAGGTCGGCGAGGCGTCCACGCTGGAGGAACGTCTCAGTGATGCTAACCAGGTGGTCCAGATTGGTGCTGGGACTGCATGGACAACACAGTTATTATGGAATAGACAAAATGATCAAATATGTGTCTCTCTCTCTTCCAGCTGTTCTCACCTCAGAGCTGTTATCCCCTCCATCAGCACCAACAGAGCCTGCTCCGGCGGGCCGTGGAGAAACAGGCCGTCCCATAGGTCTGTGCGCTGGGCCGCTGTGAGGCTGTGCACCCAGTCTGCCTGGATGTTGCTGACGAGGCACTGAAGGGCACGAGTGTAGTGAGCTCTCCTGAACTCCGCCCGCTGAGCTGAGCCGGTCCTGCTCTCTGGTCCCTCGTCCAGGTGAGAGTGGAGCGTTTGAAGAGCAGCAACAACCTCTTTGTCGTCTGTGGATGTGGCGAGTGTGCGGAAACACTGGGCCACCACCACACGGACCTCGGCGTTAGGGGGGAGTGAGTCCATCTTGGAAAGGAAAACAACAGCAAAGGGACATTTAAAAACAGCACACAGAAGAAACTAGCTGATCAAAATTTGCTGTAAATTAAGAAAGTACAGTCTTTCACTCGTGTGTGTAACAATGACTCAACAATAATAGATAACGGAAATAATTATAACTCACAAACGAATAACTAGCTTGTTCAAAACACAGCACACACACGAGACTATCAGTTCAAAGCTAAATCTGTGAGTTATGATGATGAGACGTTAGCATGTTTGTCGTGAAACTGCTTATAGCATCGTTACCTTTTGGACCTTCACTGGTGCAATGAAGAATTACGTTCAGTATAGTTTTAGGTGAACTCTCCCTTTAATCCTGTAGCTGACGGTAACAACGTTTTGTTGTGACATGTTGGTCCCGCTGTGTCGCTCGCTTCTGCGGTGTCCTCCGTCAAAATACGTCCGTGGTGAGCAAAGAGCAGATGTAAACGGTTCCGGGTACAGAGGTTCCCCGTGGGGTGTTCAAGACGCCAACGTTTTTGTAACATTTCGTTATGTTGCACAATTATTCAATCTTATATAATGTAATGACTTAAAATAACAAACTGAAATAATCAACATATCAATAATAATAATAGTTTGAGTATTTATGGAAATGACAGAGGATAACATTATTATTGAACAATCATATGCAAAATAACTAAATAAATGTCACTTTTATCCTTGTTCTTTCTTTAAAATAATATAAATAATATTTTATTCAACACCAACTCATCTGTTAATAAATAAGTAACTATCGGTTTATAAAATCATTTCATTAGGTTATTCATTTTCCATTGCTTTGCAGTTAAGTAATATTATTACAAAATAACTATATCTTCGTAATAATATTAATGGAATGTTGTGCTTATTGAGATACAAACTGAATATTGACAAGAAGTAAAAATGACCCGATCTATTTTTTAAATGTTGAAAGTAAGTATTGTACACTCACATGGTAACAAATATGAGAAGACATGTAGGCTTCGCTCCTTCAATCTAGCTGTTGCAGGAGGTTACATAATATGTTGATAATAATGTATAAAAAGGATGAGTGGTGGTGAAGGACTCGTGCAGGTGGAGCTGAAAGGTAGAAGGCAGATATCTGGTGGTGGATAAGGTTTTAACAAACCTGCTGAGGGAAGCTGAACACCTCCGGGCTCCGACTGTAGTTCAAACAGTTCTGTCGTTATCAGAATGGTGGCCAGCTTGCTAGTAACGTCACTGGAAATGACTGTGAGATCTTGCCTTGTACACTTGAAGTTTTTCTTCTGTCACTTCATTGTATGGTTGAAAGTGCACGTTTGTTTAATGTGAAAAGCTCCAGGATCTACACAGTCCATTCAAACAGCAGACAAACAAATGGTCAAATGTAAACTTGACTTGTAAAAAAAAACGACACAACCACAGAGTGCTTTTATTCCATTTATTTTTCTAATCTTACTTTCACTGTTAACCTTTAAATTTTCTCTTTTTACAATGACTGAAATTCTATTTCCCCAGTAACAATTAGGATTAGATCATCGGGGATCTTCAAAAATAATATACAGCTGTAACCAATACCGTTATAATTTATACATTTATTTTTCGAAAATAGGAATAAATTTAACTTTTATAATTTCTCTTTTCTACAATTATTCTCTTTTTATCTTCCCAAGCCATGCACTACTTTAGTAGTGATGTTTGTGCCTTGAGCAAACTTTCTTTGGACACTGGAAGTGACTGTAAGAGAGCGAGAGAGAGAAAAGAAAAGTCCACAAAAAAAAAAAAAAGACAATTCATATTTACAGTTTAGGTTTTCATTGTTATAATTTAAACGAACTGACAGTCGTGTGGTCAGTGCTTTTCCCAGGGCTCATCATCAGGTTAGTTTAGAGGCAAAGTTTGAGACACAGAGGCACAGTGTTTGGACTAGCAGGCAAGTTTCTGTTTTAGGGCAAGCTGAGTGTCTGTCAATTTATGATTTATTAGAACAAGTGTTACCAAAAGTGTGATCACGGACCCTGATAGATTAAATGATCAGTTTAAGCTCAAACATCTCGTCTTTGGTCATTTTTGAAAGCAATAGAGAGAAACTGGATCTGGTTAAAGTGCAGTCACCTTCAGCTCTGCTCAAAGGGAATGTTTTTATCAGCTCTGTGCTCTCATCTGATGTCAGGTTAGTCTGTTGCCAGTTGTCCTCAAACCTATCTGTCAAAAGCTGACAATAAAATATGAAGCAGGGAGAGAAATAACTGCGATATAGTCTACTGCGTTCAGGTGTCAACGTGTTTCCTCTTTGAGAAGCACAACAGATTCAATACTCTAACGATATGAAGCGTTAAATGTGAAACTCCGAGTGCACTAAAAGGCAGGAAGCTGAAATCAGCGAGCCTGGATATGAGGTTTTTCAGTGTCATGTGCAGATATCACAAGGTCTCACAACCGACGACTCCACTGATGGGATATTATAGCATATGATTTGTCAGTCAAAACATAGGTCAAACAACAGAATCAGAGAAGTACAATAAAAATCTATTTCCATGCAGTGCCTGACTCCGTCTGGGTACAGTAGACAACAGTAGAAACTGCATACTGCCATTTGTCTTAAAAAAATAATAATAACCCTGATGAGGTCAAAGCTGCATCAGCGTAACGGAAGAGTGTGACGACCTCGACAAACGACCTTTCAAGAGCAGGTCACTTTCAAGCCTTTTCATACGATGGAGACGATAACACTTCAAAACGTGTCTCTTAATTCAATAAATTCTCCCACAGAATAGTTCACCATGAGTTAGTGATCTCCCCTTGTGAAATTCAAAAAAAAAATGTACAAATATATTCTCGGCGGAACAGATCAGTCGTGAGTTGTGTTTGTGTCGAATGATGAATAAATATCTGCGGGTGATTTTAAAAGGAAAGAGAAAAATAAACAGATACTGTACACGCTACATGCTAGAGAAGAATACAGGCAGCTGTCTCTCAGCATAAGACAAGAAAACGAAATGTTCTTTCCTCTTCTGGCTATAAAAATACCTAGAATCTAGAGTGAGTGTAGAAAAACTTTACATGTACAAGTCATTTACATCCAAGGCCATTTTTCTCCAGGGAGTGGCAGGTGAAGAGGAGAAGTGAGAGACGATTTTCGAAGGTGAAAAGGGTGGAAAATAGGAATTCCTTTTTTAAGCATACTGGTGCTCAACGCCATGCTGTTTGGACAAAAACCACCTCCGAGACGATAACTCCGTCAAGTGGGTAAATCCGACACTTTGTGTCCAGAAACGTCCAGAAGAGTCGAGTTCTGAGGAAATAAAGAAGCAGGTTTGATTTACCTGCTTTGCATTAATGTCCACGTTCTCGTCAAGGATTATTGCTCCCAAAGTCCGCCTGTCTTTTCAATACTAAGCAGATCAGGTCTGAAAAACAATCAAACTGGCCGATAGTCAGGGAAAAAGCTCATATGAAGACTGAAAAAATAGGATTCGAGTGAAAACAGATTTTTGTAGTATTCTCTAATATTTCCAACATGGCATTATGAATAGTGTGATGGGTTTTCTTTTTCTCCTGCAGCACACACACACACACACACACACACACACACCAGCCCCTTACTTTCTCTGGTGTGTCTGTAGCAACAAATCCAACATTCTATCATCTTCACGCAGCCTCCAAAATATATTCAATTTTACATTTGATCCCTTCATAATATAACATTTTTTTTTTTATCAACAATAAAGAAATCAAAAACAAAACTTAGTGCAAAGTACAACCTCCAGGATGTCAGCAGTTTTCAGTCACGCATTACATTTTTACTGACAATAAACCGCTTGTGCAGCAAAGACCGAAAAAGAAAACAAAAACATTGGTAACCTGAATGCTCTCCGTCACTTTCACTCAACAAGAGAACACTGGGGTCAGGTGGGCTGAGAAAACTTTGGACTACAACTCCCAGAATCACTCAGCAGTTTCCCTTCATGCTTAATTCAAGTGTTTGTTTTATAAAGTGATGAGGTGGTAAGATTTTGTCAGTTACAGTCGGTATAGATTTAGTGACATAAGTTTTTGAGTGATTTGGGAGACGTAGTCAACTTTCCACATGAAGCTCACAGCCCACCTGAGCTCCAGGACCCTGTTTCATTGTAAAAATAAATGAGACGATGAAGCACATTATAAAACCACCACGTTCCTTCATTTGGGGGAGTTTCAAGAACGACCGGGCCATTCTCGTTATGCTTTCTCGTGTCACCGAGCTTTTTCAAAACCTTAAAGTAACACAGAACACCTCATACAAACACACACACACACGATACCCTCCATGGATTTCTCTACCTCAACCCCTAGAAACGTCCCTCGCTTGGGTTCACTGGAAAGAGCTTGGGAGGACAGAACACAGTGTTATAGGGATTAGGCAGCACAGCAAGCTTTTAACGTTTTTAACGACCACACCTACTCGTCTCCTGATCAGAGCTTCATACGGCTTCCTCTCTTTGGGATGAAAACACGACTCAGCCTGGATCAGGAGATCTCAGCCCGCTGACTGAACTGAGGCAGGTGTGGTGTTTAATTCATGTATCACCTTTCATTTTAGGCTTTTAGGTATAATTGTCCTGTTTGTTTGTTTTTTAGTTCAATCAAACATCGACACCGTTTTGGGGGGAGGGGGGGTGGGGTAGAATTCTTCTCTCAATCACTGACCTCGCACACATTCATTCGCTCAATAGGGGGCGACTCAGGTCCCTCTAGCCAAATACATGGAAGTCACCAGAACCCAAGTGTTTTCAGGAGGGCAAACACATTTACTCACATATAAGTACAGACTCAAGGGATGTTTAACTCAAAATAGCTTATTTTTCCACTGACAGCCATGGACTTGATAAATTCTTCTTCGGGGGGGGGGGGAGGGGGAGTGCTGGATGAATTGAGTGCGTTGTTGTTTTATTTCTACATCCCCTCCGGGTAGTTCTCTTTCAGCAAAGATTCCAGTATTGTTTAAACAGCCTGTGACATCACACCGAGTGGCCCTCAGGCTGTGTGGAGTCTATTTGACCTCCAGGATGGAGGGGTTGCACTCCATGATGGCCACAATGATTTTGTCGATGTAGTCCTGGAGTCTGTAGTTGATCTCCTCCTGTTTGTGGATAGCCTCCATCAGCTAGAAAACAGGGAGACAGAAATCAGCGGGGATTATTCAAGTAAAAGGTCAACCTGTCATGTATATGTTCATCTTGTTTGTTTTCTAAAAACCTACCTCTGAGCGAGACACAGAGTTGATCTCAGCTGCCAGGGAGTCGGAGAAAGAGGCCGACATCAGGTTCTTGGCTCCCTGGATGCTCAGGTTGATGATCTGGCCGTTTAACTCGTCGTTCTGATCCTTCAGGCTGCGGTTGTCCTGGAGAGGTGGAGGCAAATGGAACGCGTCACAAAACATTGAAGACCTGATGCTAAATCATTCTTCCATGTCAAAACAGAATAATGATAGAATGAGACAACATAACATGTAAAGAGGCATGGGACGATAGAAGTTTACATTTATTTCTTTTTTCTCTATAAGATTGTTTTAACTGCGTCATATATTGTATAGAATCTGTTCTTTTTAACTTTTTTGCACCAACCAGAGTAGGACTCTTAATGTCATTGTGTTTTGTGCAATTTAAATGACAATGAAAGTTTTTTTTCTATTCTATTCTTAGGGTATTACCTGTTTGAGTCGTCTGATCTCTTGCTCCAGTTCGGCCTCACGGGTGCGGGTCTGATACTCCTGCAGCCCTGCACCAGGTGTGCGCCCTCTCTTCGCTTCAGCCTCCAACTTGTACAACTGTAGGTGCTCGAGCTGTTTACGTAGGTCTTC
This sequence comes from Verasper variegatus, assembly GCA_026259375.1. Lineage (NCBI taxonomy): Eukaryota > Metazoa > Chordata > Actinopteri > Pleuronectiformes > Pleuronectidae > Verasper > Verasper variegatus. Next base: position 10,030,305 of record CM048057.1, read on the forward strand.
AATTAGCTGTGGCAGAGACACACAAAGAGACGTTGGTTGAGTCATTAGGAATCATAAAGTGAGGGGTAAAGGGCAAAAGCACAGTCGCTGTGTAACTAGACTATATTTGAATATTTTTTCCAGCACATTGTTTAGTTTGCAAATAGAGGAACCAGCTCAACCTCTTGCGTGCACTCCTTCTCCTTGTGGCTCTGGTGGCGCTCGTGGCTCAGCTTGTCACCCATCTTTCTGCGGGACTCCGTCTCATCTTGCAGTCTGTCGGACATGGCTTCCGTCTCATCCTGCAGCTTCCTCTTCTCCTGGAAAAACAAACAAAAACAAAGATGGTGAGAATGAGGAGGAGCCATCCATGCAACTAATGAGAACAACTAGGAGCCTAAAGTAAAGACAAACCATGAGATGAAATATTCCTGCCCTTACCTCCTCTAGTCTCTCAATGTTTGCTCGTAGACAAGGAACACAGGACCGAAGCTCACTGTTCTCCTCATCCAGCTGTTGCAGCCTAAAATACAGAAACACAAATCTTAGCTACAGTGCAACAACTGATATATCTGAATCCGTTTGTTAAAGGTCGACAATATTCCATAAAAAAAAAGGTTAGGATCAGTGGCAGGTAATTGCCAGAGGGTGGCAGCATGGAGGCCTTACTCCTCCAACAACCAGTAAGTCAAGCACTGGCATCACAATCAACAAATGGGTTTTCAAGGCTTCATTAAATCATTATTAAAAAAACGTCTAAATGGCTGATAATGACAGGATTGTTTTTTATGGTTTTTATACAAAAAGGGACAGAATTGTATTTAATAAACCAGGTGGCATAGGCAAAGAATGTTAATCGATATAAATAAATACATGTTTTGAATTTTTACTTTGCCTCCAAAGATATTATACAAACAGTCAGATCTCTCTCAAGTGCCCACCTGGCCTGCAGGTTTTCCTGCTCCAGCCCTCTCTCCCTCTCCAGCTTGCTCAGCGCCTCCTTGTGGCGACGGGTCTCTTGCTGTAGCTGCTCGTCCGCATGGACCTCCTGCTCCTTCAGTTGCTCCTCCAGGGCGTTGGCCCGGTGCACTAGATGAAGGTTCTCCTGGCGCAGTCGCGTGTGCTGCTCCCCCGAGGCCTCCGACTCCTTCTCCAGCTCTGCCACTCGACGCTCGAGGAGGAGCACCTGGAATTGGTAGACATTTCATGGTTAGCGAAAGACAAATTGAAAGATGTTGTTAGAGTTCTCAACTACAATGTGTTGCAGCCAATGCCGGTTCACTTTGTCACCTTGTCTGTGATGTCATTGTCAGCGAGCTCCAGGATGTCCCGTGTTAAGTCGCTCATGGTGTCCAGAGTCATGGAGCTGTTCTGGAGGAGATGTCTGTAAGTGGAGATAGAAAAAAAACAAAACACTTAACTCCCTGGAGCCAGTTCACATTTGATAAACTGTGGTTTTCTCATTCCATTCACATTTTATTCAAAGTATTCATATTATGAGTATGACTGGAATCAGAGAAATTGTTTATTTTACCTTGCTACTTTCTTGCTGGACAGCCTCTTACCAGCACTGGGTGGGGGAAATAGAACAACAGGAAAGATGGTCAGGAAGAGAAAAAGGATAGAGGAAGGAGATACCATCTCCTGATGGTCCTCTTATCCACCCCCAGCCCCTCTCTCTTGTGCTGGGTACGAGATTCATGAGAAATAATCTGCTACAAAATGTTCACATCACAGCAATCTAACACACACAACGTCTGATCTAGGATTAGTTTTGACCTGTGACAGATTGAATCATAGAAACTTCGAAAACTGTATCTCAATTTGGTGTTTGATAGATTTCAATATTTGTTTATGTTAGTTATCTCATATTTTAAAGTTCTGATGTGACCCATGCCCTCTCTCAGATTTACAAAGGTGGTAAACAGATGAAATCGGATTTTACAGTTACTAACATTTAGTAATGCAGCTAATGGTCAATAATCCTGGATCAGCAAGTTTGTTCTAATAAAAGCAGTTTTTAGTTTTTTTAAAGCTTTACTCCACTACAAGCTGGCAACTTAGACAAAGTATGAAGGTAATGAAATGAAGAACCAAAAATACCTACTTTACTCACCTGGGATAACCATTATTTCTTATTTCTACAACGTCCTTCTAACTAACTAACTGGTACAAATAATCTATTCATCTTAAAATGTAAAATTTGTTAAAAATGTATTATGTATGGGTGACAAATCATAATTTATAAAGATGGAAACAATGGGAAGGAACCAGCATCCACCATGTAAAAAGTGCAAAGTAGCCACTGAAGTTCCCTAAGTGAAGTTTTCCATCAATAAATGCTAACACTGCAAAAACAGGGTGCAGATGATAAACAGACTGCGAACAGTGTGATGTATGAAGGGCCTAAAACAACCCACAAAATACACCACAATGTGATTGTGTGAGAATGTGCAGTCCATAACAAAACACACACCATGTTGTTGCTAGTTCAACATGCACGCATTATGAGAACACGTCTATTGAGCACTGCAAACACATTCACACAGGTTGGAATGGTTGCGGGTTGTGAATGATTTGTTACCTAGTCATCTCTAGGAAATTGAGGCGGGTGGAGAGGTCCTCGAGGCGACTTATTTGTTTGTGACACTGGCTACAGAAAAAGTCCAGCGCTTCCTCCCTGAGGAAGCTCTGAAAGCAGTCAGGGAGAGGAGCAGGTGCGCTGGAAAGAGGAAACAAGGAGGAAGAGGAGGAGGAAGTGGTGAGTGACGGACAAGAAGGTGAGAGAGGTGTGAGGGGTGCACTGAGGTAGGAAAGGACACCTCTGAGGTCCTGGTCACACCTGGCCTTAACATCACGCTTAGGTGATTCGATGAGAAGTGGGCAGCTCCAAGTTTCAGTTTAGTCTCACTTCACCGTGCGATGTGCAATTAAACACATTCGTCATTCGAACTAACAAGTTATATTTTTAGCCAGTCTGACTATTCAGAAGGATCCATTGTTAATGTGTTTGTGTGAGTGTGAGAAGGAGCGAGAGCAGAGACAGGAGGGGCTGAGTGAATCAATGCACTGGGCGCAGCTTTTACAATTAAATTAGATTTTACTCATTTGAAAACAAACTAATGAAGTGTCCATTTTACACGTCTGTTTGTAACGTGTGGTTTGCTTGGCCTGTGTTAATTCTAGCTGTAGCTTTTTTCTGAAACTTAAAAAAAATTAAAAAATCGACATGCTGTAATTGAGCAGAACCGGCTGCAGGACTCAGTGCACAGAACCCTGAAGCTGCGCCACAGCTGCTGCACAAAGAGCTGCTGACCCGTTTATTCAAAGTTCAGTGAAGCTCGACTGAGTATGCAGAACCGGGAGAGTCAGTCGTCGATGCAGTTGTCGTGAACAAGCTGTTGTTACAACTATATTGATGAGCCCCAACCTCCGCTGCTACAGAGTGCTGTTATTCAAAGTTTATTAATATTGAGTGTATCGTGTGTCCAAATCGCTCCAAATCCGACACTGCACTTCCCTGGGATAAGGATGAATGGATAATTCAAGATGTGGCGATGAGTGTTGATACTGTGCAGTAGCCACAAATAAATCAGTTTTATGTGAAAAGCTGAGAGGTGTAAAACTACTTCTGGTTCATTATGAAACTGTAGCGAGTTGGAGGATGTCAGATGAGTGGGCGCTTCTTCATACGTGGATCAGGATGCGTTTGCCCACAGCGAAATGCATCAAACACCTCCTCTGAGTGATGGGATCTCAAATGCATCCTCAGTGCGTTCACATCTGTATTCCGAGCTGTCCACTTATGATCGGATCACCTGAGACGGTTGTTAATACCAGAGCCTGAAGGTGCGGGGAGTGTTAGTGAAATCCACAGCAGAGTTTGAAAGAGTGAAGTGTGAAGGCTTCGCTGGGAGGGAGACGTGAAACAACACTGTGCAGTGTGGTTGCGATGTGTTTTCAGGACAGTGTCAGGAAACAAAACATCCTAGAAGGAATGTGTTGATCTCGTCTAAGCTGATAAGATGTTTTTCCCCTGCTGCCAAACAGCCTCGTCTATTTAACCTTGGCGAGAGGTCAGATAACCAACAGAATGCTCACTATTTCATTGAATATATATATGTATCAAAAAAACAAAAATGCTTATGTCATTGTTGGGAGTTTGTACCCTCTCCTCACGCAACCTCTACCAGCTGCTTGCTCATTCAGGAAGGGGGTCAGGTCTGAATTATGCAACAAACTGGCACCACGTTTTGTCTAAGTCAGCAGAAACGCTGCGTTACATGGCAGACATTGAGCGAGTGTCACTCGATGGCCATGTGCACTGCTGTACGGAGCCATTTTATACTAACAGCCTGGGGAATGACTGTTAAAGAAAGGCTGCAGCGATGTGGGTTTGTGTAGAAGAGAGGCAGCCCTCATGTGTGTGCGCTCACACCGTTATATGTAGATGGGTAAATGAGCGGGTGTGTGTAGGCAGCGCTGCTACGTGTGCCAACAGCGGCTCGAAACCGTGACGCATTCACACCGAGTGGGTGAAGTTCGTGGGAGGCAAGTTTTTTTGTATGTTGTTTTTTCAATTTAACAAGTGAAAAGATTCCTGCTCAACTTGTATGAGATGTAATCCGTCACATACAGCTTCAACTTTTTTTATAAATAAAGCATCAAATGACAATTTAAGGATTCGTACCTCTGCCTATATTCTTGAATTTATTCGCTGAAAGGTGTCCTTTTAATAATTTGTGACATAACTTTCATGTGAGGATCATTGAAGTTAATATCCAAACATATTACATATAATCAAGTAGTTGTTGCTATGTTAGCCTTCCTGTCCTTTTTAATAGCGACTCCTACAAAAAAGTAGGTATAAACTTAAGGATTTACTTCAATGATCAGCTCGTTTATATATTGTCAATGGGCTAAAAAAAAGTACTTGGCTTTAAAGTACTTCCTGGCAAGGAAAATCACAGAAATATCACCCAAGTGGGAATTATGAATTATCCAGCTTAGAGACTTAGAAGAAAACAGAGGAGGAGGAGGGAGGAAAAAGGTGACTGGGAAAAAGGGCTTCACCACAAATTAACTGTGCTATAAAGACGAGTGTGTTCGCTGTATTTTGGTGTTTGACAGACAACCCGTATCTGTACAGCCGCAGCTCAAAGGCTGAGTTAAAATTACCCTTGAGTTTGAACTCAATGCAACAAAACATCTTCTGCCTGTCTCAGAACTCTTTGGTAACAGATTCCACCCTTCAAACATTTACTCTTACACAGTTTTAGAACAGAGTTTATCTCAATATATCATTGCAACAGTGAGAGTAAGCCTGCAAAAATGAAGATTGTATTCACTCCATTTATCTCGCCCTTCACCAAGAAAAGGAGGAAGATAGGGGTGGGAAGGCCGTCTCCAGATAGCTCTTTCAAAGTGTGACCTCAGTGTCTTTGTTCAAAGAGGAACATTTTCTCTGTAGAACGTACTGGGAGGCATTTGGGGCCTGGACAATGCAGCTGCTAATGTGTCGGTGTCAAATCTCTTATCAGGAAGGGGAGGATAAAAAGAAAGTTGTGATTTCACAGTGTAGTGTACATTTCATTAATGTTCACGTCAAATAAATGACCTTTGGGCTGATTAGTATTGAAGGACAAAGCAATCTGAGTAGAAATGTCATTATTCAGCACATCTTGACCCCGTGTAGGGAAGTCGGGCTCGTACCTGGGAGACAGAAGTGAGGAGCCATTGACCTGCTCCAGGGGCTGCGCGAGAGGCGAGTCACATTCCCCCTCGGTCCCCTCCACGCTGCTCTCCAGTAGCAACTCTGAGGTATTGCTTTCACCAAAGTCCTCAAAGTGCTCCTCCTCTCCACTGATGGCCGTCACTACGGAGTGGTTATGAAGCTCAGAGTTAAGGGAAAACCTGAGGGACACAAAAGAATGGATTACTGTGTTAGTGCATGCCTGTGTTCACTTTTGTATACAACAACAGCGTATTTAACTTTAGGTCGGAGCTTAAAAAAAAAAAAAAAAAGGAGACTGCGACAGGTTTAGAAGAGATAAAAATGGACGACCAACTGGGTATAAACAGACACAGAACCATCCATTTAGAAAACCCACAAGGTTACCCAAACCAAACAAGTCTCATCTTCTGATTCCATTTTAAAAAAATAGGAACATGTTATAGTTTTTGAGCTTTAGAAACAACGATTGTAACAAGCTGTAAAAAGGCTGGTTGATGGTTGGGGTGTTTGAACCAGAATCCTGGATATGACTGGAGCCAACTGTAAATCCCACAACTATAATTAATCCTCCCCCCAGGAAGACCTACTATCTGGACAAGTTCAATGATCACTTGTCTTCAGAGGTAATCTGTTAATTCACATTAATCCCAAAGGCTGCTTTGGGAAACAAAATGGCTTGTGCCCCGCTGGTAAGGCAAAACCACGACTGACTGTACTGGGAGATAGGGCCATGACTTCAGCTTGCATAATTGGCTGGTTATCTTACAGAAAGCTGGTGGGTGAATGTGGAAGTCTTTGGTGTGAAATTGATAGAGCAACAAAAGCTTCAACGCCTTGATCTTCATTTAACAGGAAAACTACACTTTCCTGCGGTCCAACAGGAAATACTAGATGACTTCAGCACACACAGGATGAGGATGTTCAAATCAGCAGAAAAGTTTGCTTTCTCAGCACACCATGATGAACCCCGTGTTTGTTTACAAGAAAAAACGCAATCTATCTGTCTAAAGCTAAACCATTGCTTTAATTTACACTGTGAAAACACAACATCCCAAAACGCTACACAAAAATAAGCAGACTCAAATCGTTCTTAAACAACATTGCAGTTTCAGCTGCAGTCACGCCCTGAACAAACATAAGCCTGAACTGGTTGAAGCCACATTTTGAAGCCACTTACCCTTTACCCTGGCTCTTACAACTTGGCCCCATGTTGAGGTCCCCCACACAAATGGCCGGAGAAGAGCGAGAACGCATCTTTGGACGGCCTCCGCTGCCCTGGCGTGAAAGCCGTGGAGCAACTGGAGTTAAAACCCCAGACAACCAGAGTGGAATCCTGAAGTTTCACAGGTTACACCAATTGAAAAACAAAAGCAACACTCTCCTGAGTCTGATCTTTAAAAACAAACAAAAAAAACAGCCAAGTCTGTGGTCCTAATGAGCTGCCAATCTGCGGTGCCACATGACTGGTGGAGCATTAACTGTGCCACCCAAAAGACTCGAGGCAGGTACCACGGAGGGTTGACTGTGAGTGGGTTAATCAGATTTGAGGCTAAGCAACGGCCAACAGACAGTCCTGCTGACCTTCCAAGGACCAAATGTGTGCGAGCACACAGGGGCAGGACATATGAGGGTGGGGGAGGCTAATCCTGTTAGACTCTTAATCCCTAGTCCAGTACTTATTCTCCTACTCTGACTATGTCTTATGTGGCTCCAGGTTTCATTTAGCTAACCAGGCTGCAAAACAACAACCTTGTTGAGCTTTTTACCTTTTTGGACATTTACTTGCACTCAATGTAGAATCAATCTAAATAGTAGAGCCCGACTAATATGGATTTTTGGAAGGAGAAGCAGACACCGATATAGGGAATAAAACATTTCTGATTCCATTATATCGGCAGATATACATACAAACAATGACTCCTAAGATGTCGTTATCAAAGAAATGTAATTTAGACTTGAGAACGATAAACTAAACACTAAAAAAAGAAACAGAAATACAACCAAACATTTAAACATATTTTTGTATGTAAAATGTAAACATGAATACACATCTATTCTGCACCATTTAATCTGTAAAATAAAACATTTTATAAATGTAAACACTGATACCAATGTATTGGTCGGGCTCTAGTAAACGTCAGTGTTTTTTACTTGAAAATTTAAAGTATTTAAATCAAACGCTTCCACCTGGAGAAACATGCTCATGCTATTTTATATGAACTTGACTCGATTTACAGATGGACAAGATTTTCACTCATTGGCAGATAAGGTCAGTGACAAAACACTGTGCTTCCATTCTAGTAGGTGAGTCAGCAATGAGATGTACAACTGAGTCGAAGGGAGAGAAACAGATCAGCCCTTTTCCAAAGAGCAGAGAAAGGGAAGAACAACAACAAAAAAAGAGCTAACTCAACACTTCCTGGAATTCAGTAATGGAATGGGAAGTTCCAAACACATCCGTGTCAGGCAGACTGCTCCGATCCGTCATCAAGCCGGACAGACAGGTCACACAGTCAGCAGATAAGGTCTCACTGTTCTGCATTTCCTCCCTTGTGTTTGCCCTATACATGGGCTTCATCTGCAGCAGTTGCCCGACTTTAGATCAAATTGCTCAAACTGCAATGGTTCACAGTAGGGTGCATACACCCACCAAGGCCCAACAGACAACTTGAATTCAAATCAAGCTGCATCCACTCGTAGGTATCATTCCATTAAATATGGCAGATTCCTTAAATCAAGATCCATAGATTGTTTCCTGGGAAAACAATGAAAATCTTGAAAAACGCCTTCTTGCCCATAATCCTGGATCCACCCCCTGATTCTGTTGCGCACCCGAATTGAATGGGTTCTTCTCTGACCATTCTAATCAGTTATGTGGAAATCCATTCAGTTATTTTACTAAAATCTTGCTAACATGCAAACAAACATAAAAACCGACCAACCAACAAACAAAAGGGATAGTGGTGTAAACAAATCCTCCTTGGCCGAGGTTTCTTCAAAATGAGAGAAATTGGGTGAATGATCAGATGATCTGATCTATACTATAAAATGTATAAAACGTTCTGCTCATGTTACCGGTCTAATGAACATAAAAATGACAGAGGGACAATAAGAGACAGTTTGTTACTGGCCTGTATGACTCAACACTTTGCTCATCATTCCACTTATTCCACTCTCAGCACTGTGGCAGTAATAAAATAATGATGATTTGAAAAAAGAAATTTTCAACCTTGAGACCGTAACTAGAATCAAAACCGGCTGCTCACTCAGTCCATGATCAAGTCCATGAGGGATAATTCAAACTTCTCAAAATATACATGTACAGTCTTTTATTTTATTCAAGTCAGTATGAATAAAATCGAACACTCCACCAAATCCATTCAAACACTTGAATCCAGTTCATTATTGATTAACGGACTACAAATGTGCGACACATTCCCACTGGCAACAATGCGTCAGTAAAAGACACTCATCACACCGGCCCAGTTGCGAGACAGTTGTAACTTCAAGTTAGTAATACTGATATAAAAAAGGATAACTGGGCATTATTCAGTGCAAACACTAACTTCAATCCAAAACTAAGAAATAAAACATAAGACAAAACTTTCTAAAGAACCTATCAAGCTGTTCATTTCCTGCAATGTGAGAAAGGAACACATTCAAAATATTTCAGCAGCTATGATTATTAGCAGCTGAGGCCACAACCTGATGATTCAGGGAGGATGAGCAGATCTCAGCTCCTTTCAGCCGATACAATAGATCATCCACTTGGAAATACCGACAGTAGTGAGGAATGGTGGAAGGACTTTGTGTTCAAGGCTTCTCTTGTTTTTGAGCTGTGCACATTTCAAGTTATGTCTGAGTGAGCTTCCCTTGTACAGCTGCACAGAAAACAGCAACAGTGAATGTCGTCGCTGACTGTGTGAAATGTTACCTCATACTGTGACAGGGAGCTGTGTATGAGTATATAATAGAATCATTGTAAAACACTGTGTCTGACTGACTTTCTACACACTATCAGAAGAATTCAACACTGTGGGTCAGTAACGTTATAGCTGTCTATTGCTCCTGTTTAATCTGCCTGTCTGCTGACCCAAATAGAACCCGAGTGATCCAGCACAAGATTCGTAAACCATGTGATCTGTGTGAAAGGCCAACGCAGGGCACCTCAAGGGCTAACCATTTGCGGGAGATTTGACGCACATTTATTGTAAATTCTGTGGCCAGCAACGATTTCCAACAGCATTACGACCTTGATCTGGTTCACATGACCAGTGGATTACAATTAATGACGTAGGATGGGGATCAATCAGGGTCACAACAGCCTTCTCATCGCCACAGAGTAGACGACGTACATGTCCAAGGAAATAGGAGCATATTTGCTAAAACCGACACTGTGTGTATGGCTGAGGGTGTTATACCAACCTATTTCTGCTATCTTCGGGGTCGTGCAGCGTGGCCTCGATGCCGCTGTCCGTCTCCACATCCTCATGCATCTCAGGGGGTACGAGGGCCCCCGTGTCCTCATCAGTGAAGGTCTCGCACTCACTGTACGTGCTCTCCGAGCCCAGATATGCACTGTCTGTCACCTCATTTTGCTGCAGAAACAGAACGAGATTAAGTGGAGAGAAGACGCTATAGAGCCTGAATTTTCAGATTAAAAAAAGAACATGGCTTTAGAAACCAATACTGCACAAACACAGAAGTAGTGTTCATTTTAAAAACAAACGAGACCATGAACCTCTTGTGCACTTTCAACAACGTCTACAGAATATGTTTAAATGTCAAGTGGATTATTTTGCATTTATGAGACAAAAACAAAGCTGACCTGACAAACCTATAGTTTGGTTAAAGAGAGTGAAAAACAGGAGCCATTTGAAAGATGGGCCGTTTTGAATAAAACCTGAGCAGCCGGTCATGATGCCACTATCACCAACGGCCAAACACATAAAATGACTTCAGAGACGATCTGCTGTAATTCAGATGGCTGTTCCAAGCAAAACCTGCTGCATCAACACCTCTAAGCAACAAGTTCAATTAAAATAAGCACTAAAAACCAAATGTTCACAGTCTGAATCGGGCCAAAAAAACACATCTGAAGGTATCAGCAACTAGAGACACATAATCAGGTATCAGAGCTATAAAGCAGCAATGAAACAGGTGAGTCATATTGGCAAGCATAACGTACCATTAGAAATGAAGCATCAGGAGTCACAAGGCCCAGAGGGCTATCCACCACGTCCTGAACCATTCTGTGTGTCGGGACTCACTGACAGGAAAGCTGGCCTGCCATGAGAACCTCCTAAAAACTCTACTACTACTGCTTCCTTACTTTTACTCTCAGAGAGAAAGAGAGAGAGAGAGAGAGAGAGAGAGAGAGAGAGAGCGAGAGCGAGAGCGAGAGCATGTTGGAAAAATGGAAAATCCTGCAACACCTCGTTGTGCTCCACTGGGTGGTCAGAGGGGTGGAGACAGACACAAAGTCCAAAGAGTAACAAGAAGTCAGCTGTAATGCTCAATCAACTACTGCCAGCCTTTAGCCCCCAGAGTTAAAACAGCACACGATCAGCTGAATAACGGTTTAATCTTTCCTGGCTCCTGGGAGCTTCATTTCCCTGCCCAGTGTGACTGGATAAATCTTTAAGCCATGTTGACATGTCTCAGGCCGCACAACCTACAAGGGCTACACTGTACATCACAACAACCTGCCGCAACTGTTTGACTGTGTGCCAACAGAAAACTAATGTGCTCTTATGTTGTAAAACTGTTGAGGCAGCAAGAGCACATGTTAGCGTTCTGGCACAACAACAACAACAAAACAGGTTTTTATAACTGGAAATGCCACGGTTGCTGCTGTAAGATTTCTATTTACAAATTAAAATGGGAGGTGAAATGTGACCTTCAGAAACTGTAGAAAATATTTAGACAAGGTGAGATGTGGCACATGGGGCATTGCTTGCTCTTGTGCCATGCAACAGCTCCACAGCCTTACCTTGCCTGTTTTGAAAGCAAACACGGCTCGAACAGCAGAACCATTGACAGAGAGGAACCCTTTTCTGCCAGGAACCCGAGGGAAAAACAAGGCAATGGACACAGGTGTGGCAGCTACTTCAAACATGCACAAACTTCCCCCAAAATTCCACTTTCAAGGTTTCCAGTAAACAGCAGCTACAGAAACAAGAGGATTTTGTGTAGAAAATACGTTAATCTCTCTCTCTCTCTCTAGATACATTTGTCTTGTTCATCTGTCTTCATCTTAACTGCATATATGACTACATAAGAGACCGTAGCAATACAAAAAGCAAACTGTAACAAACAAACCCTTAGTTAAGGAACCTAACCAAAATATGCAGTTTATCAAAGGGTAACATGTACACAAACATTAACACATGATTTGTAGTTAAGCATCGAACACTTAAAACAACCTAGTCTCAACATATTTTTAAAATGAATCGCACATCATTTACAGGAGAGGAAGATCTAGATTTTGATTAACTAATTTGGTTAATGTGATTTAATAAATAGAGCATTTAACACCTACTGTAACGCCAATCATTATGAATCTTCATCCACAACTTTACGGTGCTTTATCAATTATAATATAAGAAAGGTACATTTTTTGTATGTCAAACACCTTGTAAAAAGGCTTGCTTCATGTGCTGCCAAAGTTATCCATTTGCACCAAGTACACAGACCTGCATTTGTCAACTAAACCAAGAGAGGGTGCTAATACAGTACAATACACAACCCTGTGCTTAAAGTGCACACAATAGCAGAAACGATTCAGTTTTGCAGAGGCCAGCAACAATGATGGTTAAATATACAAGTTGCGTGCACAAGAGGAGACAGGAATTCCACATATGCTAACCACAACTGTAAAAACAAAAGTCCACACACACACACACACGTAAAACTCCTAGCACATTCCAGCTGATCCAATATTTGTCAAAGGATACTCAAAAACTTAGCGTGCCAGATGCTATTTAGTATCAGCCAAACCAGGGTGTTCAGTTGGTGGAACATCCACAGAGTGGTAATGATAGCTCTGCAAGCCACTCGCTGAATTTCAGTGGGAAGAGTGAGAGTGCACATGGAGTTCAGCATGTTACCTTCACACTGCGCTGTTGTGTGCACCAGTAGGAAATGAACACAAAACAACTGGACCACATTACAACTAGAGGGGGGCTTAGGCCTCTTGAGTGGCACCTCACCTCATCATATTCCTCGGGACAGCCCACAGCTCCATCGCCTGGGCTGTAGTTTACATTGTAGAGCTGTGGCTCTGGACCTGCAGATATGAGAGCAAAAAGACAGGTTTAATGTCAACAAACACAAAGTCAAAGGGCAAAGGAGACTCAACAAACACAAGGTGGGTGTGTGCAATGTCTAGGCAAACAATATAAATTGAACCTTGCATTTAACTTTTTTTTACGGTTACAGTCATGTTGCTCCAGTATACTACATGCATTTTATTTAAATTATACAGTTCTCACATTCTTTTGCAAAGTATGCTAAGTTCATGTGAAGTTGCTCACAATAAACACAATCTTATGTTCACTTAGATTTCCCGAAAAATGGTTTGGTATACTTAAATCCAGCTTTTTACATTTCCCAGTGTATAGTACCAGTGTCCATGAACAAATAAACAGCCATGAGACAGAATGAATGAGCTGAGGTGTTTAGGAATCAACATCAATTGTGCAGGCAAAACGTGTTCTACATTTTCTACTTACATATGCACCTTCGTTTAAATAATAAAAATCCAATAAATCAAGTAATAGTGCATGCTTGAAAATTCACATACATTTTTCTTATTCAAATATGCATTTGTGCAATTTACTTGAGTTCCTGAGCTTTTTTTTCTGCAATACATTACAGGATAATGACACAGAAAAACGTGAATATAACTTCATTTAGTTTTCACTACATTTACTCCTATAATGTTCATTTAAATGTCTGCCAAACTCAAAGAAGGTCTATAATGGGACTAAGATGACTTCTCTTCACCATATTAACTGAGGTGCCTGTGAATATAAACTAAGAATGACCTCAGATACTTGCAGCTGTGATCTGATTTAATACAAATGTTTTAACTTAAAAATGGATTGCAATGTTTATATTACATTTTCTTAAGCCTTTTGTCTCTTTATTTTGGAAGACAAATACTACTCCATTAACACAGTAGAACACACCTCTTTGCCTCTAATGTGTTTACCTAAGTAGGTAATCAGCACAATCAAGACTGTGTCCCAGGTGCCCTTCTGACATATTTACAGTCAGCAAGCTGCGCGTGATGTGACAGCAAACATTATGTAACTTTTACACTCTGCAATTCAAGGCCTATAGAAGGTAACATTTGAGGGATATGGGCAAAATAAACCAATAAACAGGACAAGAAACAACCCATATACAATGTATCTGTCAAAACAGGCTTCCTTTGAAAGCAGCTACAGACGAGCAGTGTAACCTGAGACAGGCCAACAATATGGAGTCCCCTCAGCCACTTCAGCTCCTGTATCTAGTAAACAGAGCTGTGAGTAGCACCCTAGTGAGAGAATGGAACACAAACTGTGCTCTCCAAAGCTGCCAGTAGACCCAAGGGTTTTTGTTCCCCTTGGTTGTATTTAACTCGTTGCTCTGGGACACACATTGCAAGCCATTTAAGAGAAATGCCGGAGAAGCTGGCCTCTGTTAGAGCCACACACCTGCAGCCTCCCTGCATTTTTCTAGACCAACTACTTTTTTTTGTTTCAGACATACCAGAGCCACTACAGGGGACAAGGCATTTCCATAGCTGGCAGGCACGTCTTTATTAAAATGTACCCTTTCACGAGCAAATGACGCCAAAATGAAACAAACAAGAAGAAGGTGGAGCTAGCTTCTGAGCTAGAGGAAAAGGTTTTATACACTAATCAAAGAGGAGGTGAAGGCAGAATGGTAAAGATAATGACATGGACCAAGTGGATCGATAGCTCAGCTGACAGGAGTGTAAAAAAGTGTTGGCTGCCTTTATGAGCAGACTGTAATTCTGTCAGCAGTTTGTGAGAGACCGAGTTACAGTCTGGGCCTGATTTACATATACGATTGGGAAACTAGCAGTAGGAAATAAATTTGCACAGAAAATACTCTAGATGGGACAGTGTGTGACAAATTAGACAATGATGCCAGGCAGGATCTGACCCATGGCATGAATTAAGCATTAGCCAAACAAGCCACCAAAAACAAACCGACTTTGGTCTCATGACTACAAAACTACAATTAGTGCATAATGTAAACATAAGAGATGTTCCCATACAAATACCAGCATCAGACATAACTCCGATACTGCTGATAATGCCGGGTCTATAGGCAAGTATGTGAATCTATGTACCGATCTGATAATACATCTTTAAAGTATATTAGTTTAACCCAGATAAAACTGCAATTTAGAAGTGATTTCCAGTAGTGTAGCATTAGATGTCAGTAATATTTCACGCTGGAAATTCCCACAAGTAAAATGTTGATGTGTACGGTATACAAAACTTCAGTTTCGAGCTATTAGATTTATTTTATTACATAATTATTCAGTTTTAACTGTCAAACTAGAAACTAAAACATGTTCTACAGTCCTTTATTCTCTGTATGTATTTGGGGGTTTAACCTGAGCCAAGCCATACATCAATCATAGCAATCATCCCTTATATACAGGGTTAAGGAGCACACAACTTTTGAAAACATTGTATAAGTTATTATTTCTTTAAATGCTCATCAAAATCAGGATTGGGAAAAATGGTATCTGAACATATCGATTACAATTAATACATAGGATATAATTTGACCAATTCTTTCACATTGTCAATTCTGTATAATGGGTTACAGAGCATTTAAAGAAGGATGTACAGCATATAAATGAAGCTTGTGTGACAAACTAGTAAATATTTGCCAGTGCATAGGTGCCATGTTTGTGTTTTATCAATCTGACAACACACCGTTGTTGTGGTGACCAAAAGGAGAGAAACAAGGGAGAAACAGAAAGGACAGGGCTGAGAGAGGAGAGTAAATAATTGAGGTGAATAGGACTCTCCATCCAAAACCCCATCCCTATGCCACTGCTCAGAAAGCTCGCCAGCCAATCAGCCCATGTGTCTGTGCATCTCATGCTTTCCAGTGCATGACTTATTAATGGTCTGAGAAACTGGAGCTGAGCAACCCAGAAAGCCGCGGGTAAGAGTTTCACCAATCAATACACTGGGTGGATTGAGGCAAACATGCACTACTGCGGTGACATCACCACATCCTGTACAGTTTGTCAACAGAGCCAGTGTGTGCTGTAAACTGCAGATCCATTGTGTAGGCAACACTAACTGTTGTGACCATAGAAAAGTGTCTAAATTCAAAGTCAATTCAAGAGTTGGATGAGACTGACGGTTGAGATTGGGCCTGAGGAAGCTGGTGAAATAACTGAAGAGAGAAATAGGTATAGGATTCCTTACAACTTGCAGCCGTTTTTTAATAGCTTGCAAAGTGGAACAGGGGGGCAGCAAAATGGTTAAAGAATGAACAACAGCATATTGAGTCTAGTTACAAAGAATTAGGTCAGTCTTCCATCTTTCCTTTCAAAATCCTTCACCTCAGCTTGAATGTGAACATACTGTGTTGACAACAATATTTTTGCACCATGGGAAATGTAGAGATGGGGCCAGATGCTGGAGACTAAATGCAGGTGCAAGAATCTGCTGCTGAGGCAGTTTGAATTAGGTTAACGACAGGTGAGCTTATATAAAAGGTTTTACAAATCATGAAATGAAGAATCTGCAGACAACAGTTCGATTGAGTCCACCAAAAGGTGACAATGGGTTAAGAACAATAAATGGAGGGTTCCTTACCAAGTGTGCTGGTTTGCATAAATGTAAAGTTTGGACATTCTTACAGTGCAAATTAGTGCATGATGATTTACCTCCGTTGCTAATTGCAGAAATCCCCCGGTGAAAGTCTTCAAAGCTGATCACCCCAAGACCACTGGGATCCAAAAACTTTGTCAGATCCTTCACCTGAAAGATAAAAGAAACACAACATTCAAATCTAATTTGATCAAAGCAAGAGAAAAAATAGGTTTCCTAGATTATGTAATGAATGATGCAATGGGAAGTCTTCCATGCAACGGGGGAAATGACTTAGCTGCAATGTTTGCATATTGACTCCAGTGGAAAAGCATACCGCAGACAGGGGAACAAAGCAGCATTTAATCTAAGCATAAACCACAGAGAACTACTGAGAACTAAGTCTTACAGTGACTTCATTCACATGATGGCTCAACTGCAGAACATAAACTTCAAGGATATTTTGATTACAGAAGTCACCAATAAAACATGTCTGACCTCTTGAGGAAAAACAGCAGATGTCAAGTGTTTCTGACTTTATTGGATGCAGGGCAATAGTGTGTTTACAGGGAAAATAGGAAAATGGTCTTTTCTGCACAGTAAGCTGCTGCACTCGTGTTAAACGGGTTACGTAAGTGCACCTACATATAGTATATTCCTACAGTCAGTAACCTGGCAACAAGGGAATGAGTGCTTGAGCAACAACATGATCCAGGGAATAAAAAAAAGATCAACTTGATGAACAAGATGACCTTGGATCAACTTTTGTATTTTATTGAGAATTGGATCTTAATGGATGTGAAATTATATCTAATCCGATCTGTAATCGGAGAGCCTTCACCTGTGTGGATTCATTGGCACATTTTACCCGTTAAAGCTTACTGAAGCACATTTTCCACTGGTGCACCAACTCACCAACACCCACCAACATCTGGCTTTTGTCTGCAATGGGAAAGGATTCAATTGGTATTCACTCCAGGGTCGAATGACTTCAGTAGGCACGGATCTTAATCGACTCTGATCTGCAGTGATGGAAGGTGAATGCTCTAACTTGGCCAGACGATTGTTTTTACATTTTTTCACCTTTTTAGCGGGTTTACCAGCGTTTACAAAACCTGCACATACCTGCTTATTTTGATGTAAAAGAGGTAAAAATAGTTAGCTGCGATCCTGAGACCTATCCTAGGAAACGTTAGATATGTGCGTGCATCTACATAATCTTTGGTGGCGCTGAGCAATCAAAACCTATTTACACAAATAATACCCCAAGTCAAAGGTTGTCCATCCCAAAATTACACTAAGCCATAATTTCAGGCGTGTATCACTGACAAAACTGTCTGGGAGGGAGCCTGAGAGCATGTGGGGTGAGGTTTCTGTGGTTTCAGCTCACTTATTCCTTGAGAAAGTCAGCGCACAATGCAAACGTGGTCATTTTACAGAAATGTTCATTGTGTGTGTGCGCACTGTGCGGCCTCTCTTTTCTACAGTTTTTTTTTATATCAGTTACACATAAAAAACAAGTTGATCTGCTTAGCAACACTGAGCTCCATCTCAAGAGGGCTGAGAGGGCTGAAACTCCTAATGCTCATTCTGAAAAACCCTTTGACTTATGATCTGGGTTTTGGTGAGATAAACCCAGCTGTATTTAGTGAGAGGAGGGAAGTGGACGGTCCTTCTGAATGGTGGTTAACACAGCAATGTTAAATTTAGCATGTGGAAATAAAGTCACAGCCCAACTCCCATCTCTGCAAAACATCTCCAGACAGTAGATTTGCTCTGTACTCTGTAGGTTGAAGACGAGCTGGGGAAGAAGAAGCAGCTTCTCTCTTGACAAAGGGCCATCACAGTTCACAGGAAATACATTTTATGTACCCTTTACACCTCTGCAGAGCGAAGTGAGAGAACTGAGGGGTGACTGGGGAATTGACTGAGCGTCTGTCGTCCTGATGCCATATCTAGTTAACCATTATAATAAGCAGTGAATTAGTCTAAGTTATCGCTTCAGCAGTGAAAAAACTGACAGCACAATAAATCACCTATAAAGACTCTTAACAGCTAAAGCAACCAGAGCAGTGAAAACCGAATAGGCTGTGGAAGCTGCTCATGGCCTATATCTGTCGGTAGAGCAGTGCCAGGCCCCTCAGGTCTTGTGAGCAGAGCCTGTTGGCTATTCCTAGGTCTAACCTAAAAACTAAAAGGTGACTTTGATTTCAGTTCACTTGTGATTCCCCTCCCCCCCCACCACCCAAGAACCTGGAAAGCATCTAAAACAGCTGTATAACTGGAAAAACAGGTCCCCACTTGAGAACATTTCTGAAAATGAAGCCAATTAAATGTTTTGTTTGTCAGTACCTATTTTGTGTACTGTTGAACACACAATATGTAACTTTGGTCGCTATGGGTCTCTCAATCAAAATAATAACAAAAGTTTAACAAAAAATTCTTAGCATTATCAATGATAATGAAATACTGCTCATGGTTAAGTTAAACTAAACCCAGACGCAACGCTTGTCAGTTCCTTTGCTTAGTGGAGCAGTGAAGGCACTGTGGTTTTTCTGTTTCCTCTATTTGTGTCTAATTAGTGTCGGGGCACGCCTGACCGCCTCCACACAGACCACTGTTGTGCATCACCCCACGGAGAAGAGTACGCTTTGGTGAGAGTATTCCTAGAGGGGATTTCACAATAGTTCCATCAAAAAAATGAAACCTCTGATAACCATTATAACCATGGCAAAAGAAGGCAGGGACAAAAAAAAAAAAAGGCAGAATGATCTTTGAATATAAATCATTAAAACACATGCACACAAGTGATCCCGGGAGGGGACGTTTCAGGGCATGGGGCATTCCATTGTGGATTAGAGGGGCAGGACATAAAAGCAGTGGGTGAGGGGCAGAAAGCTGGCTAAAGTTGGGTCGGGAGTGTTCACTGGCGGGGGGGGAGACTCGACCACAATGCAGTTCAGTGCGGCTTTTGTGAATCAGGGTCAAAACCAAAGGTGGTCAGAGAGAGCCTTTCAGTAGATAGATTACCAAACTCAACGAATGCCGCCTGCAGGACATTTCACTTTTGAGACTTTTTTTCGTCCAAATCATTAAAACATGTTGCAGACTAGTAATTACACACGTAACAAACAGAAGGTCTTGAGTAATAGGTTTCACCCAGGAAAGTGGTTTTACATTTGACAAACTATATACTGATGATTATATGATGCTCATATTCAAAGCACACACAATAGATTGTGTGTGTGTGTGTGTGTGTGTGTGTGTGTGTGTGTGTGTGTGTGTGTGTGTGTGTGTGTGTGTGTGTGTGTGTGTGTGTGTGTGTGTGCACACTGTGTCCTATCCTGAAATAATTCTGGAGCAAACATTTGCATGCTTAGCAAACAAGCACCAGCGGAACATGCATGCAAATAACTCATCAATACTGGTCTAGGACAGGTTGCTGGGACATTTTCAAAAAGCTAGAGATTAACTCACGGCGGCGGCTGTCAACCGCACTGATATTATAAATAAAAAATTTTATACATATATGCACAAAGGCTTGGCAGAGAGAATAGACCACAAGGAAAATAGACAGCTTATAGACATCGTAAAAATTAATAATAAGACCATTGTTTATTAGTCGGAAATTATTTCAGCTACCTCCTCATCAGATCCTGAGCTTATCCCCACCTCCACCTGGCTTACATAACTATGATTTAACCTTCATGTGTTTTTTTTGGTCTTACTTGATGTCCTTTTGAATCAGTACAATATATTGCTGTGTGGTTTTCTCAACCACGCTGCTGCAAGACCTGTGTTACCACCAGGGTCCACAGTAAAGTTGGGCCACTCACTTGTGGAGGTTATTCAAAACACTTTTATCTCCAGATGACTGAAACACAAGGACATATGACGGTAAGGGCTTATTCAAATATGAGAGGCACATTCACTCGTGTTCTAAACTGATACGATAAGAGAGAACCAGCTACCTTATCATAATGTGCGTGATGTGTAGCCCTTTTTAGAGGAGACCTGACTTTCCCCACTGATCCTTGAGTTCAGCTAATGGACGCCAAATCCACTGAGATGCTACAAGCATTATATAACATTCCACAAATTCTGAAGATAAGTCTGTCTGTCTGTCTGCTGCCTGCTTGGATATTGTAGAAGCGGAAAAATAAGCAAACATGCCAAAGCCTCTGCCTGTCTCCGATCACAAATAGAAATCTAAGAGGAGTTTCTTGTACGGGCACAAATTAGCTCCCACAGTTCAGATATCCGAAAGCTACAAACAAAGGTAATCAATCTGCTCAATCTGGTTAGCAGTCCAAGGAAACTTCTAACAAGCCGGGATCCAAAGGAAACTGCTGAAATCACAATACTTGGGACGAGAAGTCCACCTGAAACCAAACAGCACTGAATAACAGTAAAACAGACCACACCTACGAAATTAAATCAAACCGCAGTGTCATGTAAATGTATCAGCTTTAGCGCTGCCCAGCCAAATAACAGGTGGAATTGATTTACATTAGACTAACATGACAAAAGCCCCGGTCTGTCCCTCAAAACAAGGTCGGGGGGCAGTTGGGTGGACAGCAGCCGAACCATGAAGTTCCTCTGACTCAGGAAAACACATTTTGCTCTTAATCCTTCACAAATATCCTGCCTGGGGAGCCACACACATGTACGGCTAGACATGGGGCAGATCGGGGGCAATAGAGGTGCTTTGAACTGGGAGAGGAGGGATTAAAAAAAGCATTTGTGAGCCAGCAACACCCTCTGTGTGTGGCACGCCAACAAGGGCCCATGCTCACCCTAAAAAGGCCTCGTTCAAAGTTCATAAAAAAATGATCTGAACTTTTTAATATTTCATTACCTGAATCTACCTCAGGCAAAACTAGACGATCGTGTTGGATTATAAACACTATGTGATGAGATTCATATCATGGCTTCTTAAATAAAGATTCATAAGTTGAAACAGATATAAAACATGTTCACAGGGGCACACTTGACAGCTGTGCTTATTTATGTAACCAGTTAGGTACAGCATCGTCTGCATCCATCCTTTTGCTGTTATTTGCAAAGGGTGTGATCGCTTGCTGAAGCTCAGTCCCGTTCTTGCCAACAGTTGAACAGGAAAAAAACAATTTTTCATATATTCGGGGGGTATGATTAACTGAACTTTTTTTTGTTGTTTAAATCGACTGCCTGTAAATTTGATTTTAAAACATGCTACTTCAGCTGGCCCATCCAAAGTCATCTCTCTGGTTGCAAGCAACATCCCGCCCTCAGCTCTAACTGACTGGTTACACATCATGAGTAACAGCCTGTCAACACTGAAAGCTAGTGTGTACAGAGATGGGCACACATGAACACAAGCTGTGTAGAGCAGCTTCAGTGAGTGGAGGTTTGTATCAAAAGTAAGGCATCGAAGTTTGCAATTAACATCACAGTCCTCAGATTAAGTTATTCTTCACTGCAAATGTACATAAATCGCATTCAAATATTGATTATCGTCTCTGTGGTTAATAATTATCTCTAAAGACTTGGGTTGTACCCAAGTCTTTATATGATGATTTCGGTTTAACTTTGGGGTCAAAATGAGAAACCTAAAGCGAACATAATCTAAAGATCTTAGTTTCGTAGGTTTCAAATTGTCAGTCACTGATCCTTGTCTCTTGACCAGCAGTTGACTAAAATCTTACTGTTACAAAGAGGAGATGAATGTCTGGTGCAAACTATGAGATACAACACATGGGTGAGGGTGATGGGTGGAGTGTGACACATCAGCCATTTCACCAGAGATTATCCACCAAACCACACGATATGCAAATGTAGTCTGCCATCTGACATATGGAGGAGTTCCAGGCCTGACAGAATTCATTACAGCCAATATGGCTGACAGGATCATCTCCATGATATCCCAAATCCTAGCCCTTGAACGCTAAATGACAAACTAATCCAGGCATGGTTTTAACCATATGCTGTGGTGTTAGCCAAATCTTTCACGCTGAATCTTCAGAGGTGGTTCCGGGGGAAATCGGCATTGACGCATGGGTCATGTTAACTGTGCTTCTTTAATGCATATTTCAGAGCAATATGAACCTGGTGCAATTCATAAAAACATTTTATGTCATGCTTGGGGCCATTTTTATGAGACAAAACAGCACTCTATTAGAGCCCAACCAATTTATTGATTGTCTGATATAAGGCTTTCACAGACCTATCAGTGTCAAAGTTTGCTGATATGTACCAATATAAAAAATATTTCACTGAATTAAGAATGTGGAATAGATGCATTTGTATTTACATTAAAATAAATATTTTCTTTTTTACTTCTAAATGTTTGGTTGTATTTGTGTTTTCTTTATATGTATAGTTATCAGTTGAGTAGAAGCAGATATATCTGTAGCAGAATATATTTTCTCTCTAATATTAGTATCGAACAACCCCAAAAATCTATATTGGCCGGGCTCTAACAACTACATGAAAATTATATTAATTTTCACAGACTTTTTAAAGATTAAGCTTGGTTTTATTACTAAATTCACCTCTAACAACAGTGACTTTCAAAGGGATTTGAATCCAAAACAACTTTAAATACTAGAAAGTGGCATCACCCGGATGATTTTCAGTTGATTTAATTTAGAAAGGTATTTTCAGGAAGCTCTCTGAGCTTCAGCAGCAAATCAATGGTAAATCATTTACGTATATGGAGCTTTATATGGTTTTACACAGCAGTTCACTCAGCATGCATTACCCAACAGCTGCCTGCACAAAAACATGTCATCAACAGAAAAACAATGATCTCACCTGATCAGCCCCATAAGCAGCAGCAAACTCCATAAACTCCTCAATCCGAACAAAGCCATCTCCATCTTGGTCCAAAGCATCAAAAACTGCTTTTAGCAGGGAGACATCATCCTCCCTTGTATTCACAGCGGAAACCATTGGCAGTGAGTCATCTACCACCATCTTAGAGAGGGAAATCGTCTCCACATTTTGCTCACTAGTCCATCCAGCGTCAGGAGAAGAACTGTCAAAGTCCTGAACTGAAATATCAATAGAGTCTACTTCATGACAATCTGATTCCTCGAGGTGGTGACAGTCGATCACACTCTCATCATCCCTCTGTTCAGTTGTTGGATCAGGAACATTTTCACACTGTACACTCTCCTGTTGTTTCAAGTCCCAGGTTTCCTCGTCATGGACCTCATTAGCAGTCAAGCACAGATCCAAAGCCATTGCCTCATTCGGCAGATTTTGGGCTTCAGAACAAATTTTGTCCACCCTCAAACCCTCAGAAACATTTTCCGAAGAGTAACTCTCACTGGTGAAATCACCCTGGGTGAAGGCATCTTCAGCCAGAGGCACAGTCAGTGATGAAGTTTCCGCTGACAAACCCGGAGCAAATGAGTCATTGTCACCTTGATGCTCAGATGTCAGATTTCTAATTACAGCAGCTCCTTCGTGTTCCACCTCTGTTGATAAATGTAGCACCGGTGCAACTGTGCAGATAACAGAGGCAGGACTGGCCAGGCACAGGCGCAGACCGCTGTCACAATCTGGAACCTCTAAATCCAACAAAGGCACAGATCCTTCGATACACTCCAGTGGCGTGCTGATGTGGTTTTGTGACAGGCAGTTCTCCGGCGAACTTTGAACTGTTGAGCTACTGGTTACATGCAGATCAGTCACTTGATCGTCAGGGAATAAACCTTTGTCTCTGGTTTCAGGTGACAATGTCTCCCTGCTCTGTAAGGGAGGGAGACCTGCCTGCTCCTCTTGTGACAGGTCTACCAGCTCCTCACTGGCACCCAGTGGGTTGAACTCACCTGAATACTCCAGGGGGAGACACATGGGTTCACTTTTGAGGAGCTCTACCAACGAAAAAGGATCCCCTGTGTTGGTCCTTATGGAAATGTTCGATGGAGAGTCAGGTACACCGAGGCTTATTAGCTCGCCCTGACTACTGAGGGCATTTGAGCCCTCCAGAGGGGCCTCCTGTGTCAGATTCAATTCCTCACAGGCAGACTGCTTTCCTACCACATCAGTGAGGTTTGGAGTAAACAACCATGATAAAGTAAAGTCATTGATTTCATCAGGTGCCTCAGTTTTTTCTGTAGAAGACAAGTCCCCTAGCCGAGAACAATGGAGAGAAGCTTTGGAAAGTGTGGACTGGTCGGCCTCAAACTGCAAATCTCCACAAGAGAAATCAGAGATATTTATGAGGTTGCCCAGCTCCACCCCGGGCTCGTCCTGGAAAACCTCGGCTTCTCCACTTTGTTGGGATGTGTTATCTTGGTCACTGTCTCTGAAATCCAAACCCGTCTGGCCACTCTTGTTTTGACAGAGCATGCCTCCGTTGTCTGAATCCAGGGTGTGAAATCCGAGAGGAAATGGCTGGTCTGTCTCCCACTGTGTGTGCCCCAGAGGGCCAGACAACATGGTCGGTTCCATTATTCCCCTTGGCACACCTGAGAGAAGCTGGTGTGTGTGTCTTATCTCACTGCTGTCGAGATCCAGCTCCTTAACTTTGATGCCATGTTTTAAAAAAGGCACTACACCCTTTCAGGGGAACCTTGAAATAAATGTGGTTTTACTAAAAGCGTTGTCTAACATTTAAAAAAAAGGTTGGCAGGTGCTGTGATGACATAAAACTGTAACATAAGTAAATTAGTAAGGATGATTTAAAGAGGGTGGGTTGTATTAGAAACGATGTCAAGTCAGGCAATGAACCAACAAGTCGTATTTGTTGTTTTAATTTCAGTGGTTGCCTCCCACGTGTGGACAAGAACGTTACCTAAACTCAAAGGTCATATTAGTCTCACGGCCTTACCGCATATTGTACTGGTGTCAAAGTGTGCGTGTCCCTCTCTGTCATGGCTGATCCTCTCCTGGTTGTTGCCGAGTGTTTGAGCTCCGGCACATCCAGAGTCAACATGCTTCACCTCGTGCCGGCAGCCGCTAGCAATCACCGGGGTGAGGTCTCCCCCAGCCGAGCGGATTATCACGAGTGACGGCGCCTCTGCCAACCACACGGTTCTTAACGATGCTAATTAATGGCGCTAAGTCACCGGTGTTTGTCAACATTAGCTTTCCTAGCCGATAATCGCGTCTCACTCACGGGGAGCTCATTTAACGAGGAGACGAGCTGCGCTATGCGTTAAAGTGGAGCGAACCTCGGGTCGGAGCGTTGGTGTTAAATGTCTCCTTTACGAGGTGGCTTCGTAAACAGCTGTGTATCCTCGAACTGAACGCGTGCTAGCAACTGACGCTAACTCCTCCTTCAGAGCATCCCACCGCCGCTAACCCACTAGCTAGCGAAATTAGCCTATTAGCAAGCTAACACGGAGAACGGTCCAACCCCCACCGCCCGTCTCTGAGTGAAATTGACCCGAACGTCAGCTCCAATGTCCCGCCGGTTAGGTGGGTTGTGACGTGGTCGGCCAGCTCCCGCGCAGTCCAGTATTATGTCTTCATGTCGATGCCGTTTTCCAGCCGCAAATCCACCTGTGTCGGTCACAAGACAGGCCGGAGGAGGGACGAGGCGAGAGCCCCTCTTTTCTCTCCTCGTCTCGTAAACACGCCTCGTCCCCGCGGACCCTCGTCGAGACCCGGCAGGGGAGGGAAAGGCGCGTTAGAACGGCCCGAAAAGCTCCGTCATGTCGCAGGCAGCAGCTCCACCGATGTTGATCACAGACGAGGAAAGCTCTCGCATCAGCATCAGCAGTGACCCATCCTCCGTCTCCTCCTCCCCCGCCTCCGCCTCCTCCTCCTCCTCCTCCAGCCGCATACACACCGCTGACGTTTCACGCAAGCGTAGAAAACCTCCCGCAGTATCACCGCGCTCCACCATCAACAGCTGGCACCTGCCGAACCGTGCTGACATACAGCATTCACCCGTGGACACGTGTCCGAGTCACCCCTTCACACAGGGTCAAAGCTCCGGGTCAGATGGAGGAGCTGCCGGATGTCTGTGCCTTGCTCGGTGGCACCTTGGCAGCGTGGGGGTGTGTGAACCCCCTCACATCCACCAGTGAGAGTCTGTATTAAAGTGGGTTGTTTCTCTGAATTCTAATAGCTCTTGATTTAGCATAAACCAACATTTCATTTTCGGACAACTTGTGTGGATTTTGAAGAAACAGTGTTGTAATGGATGCTATTGTAATGTGTTGGCGCCCCCACCTGACTCGCAACAGTATTGCCCATCTCCAGATTTGAAGTTCCATGATGCTATTTATTGTATAACTTAGTGGACAGTATAGTAGTATAGTATGAATGTATAGTACTAAGTATATCATGGGTATTTATTCTCTTTAAAACTAATATTTATACACTTCCAGCTAACAGTAAACAAGGAATGACTTAAGGAATTGAGCATGGATGTTGGACATATAATTGGGCCCTCTTCGTTACAGCCCCAGATTTAGGTTGTAGTCCTCATGTCCTCACATAACTTTCTTTCTTGTTTGATTTGATGGATTTCAAATTTGTGTCCAGTATTTTTCTCAAGGAAAAAACACACAAAAATGTAGGAAATAGCAGGAAATAGTTTTATGTTAAAGTGTAATTTTCTTTTCTTTATTTACTTCCATCATTTAACCCCAGCTTGATACCACTCGATACAACAGAGTAAAAGTAGTTGGATGTTCGATCCAAGAACCTTCTTGCTTTGCCTCCAATAATCAAAGCAAACTGTAGTCATCATTACCTAATAATAAAACTTTATTAGTAGTTGAGAGATGAGGAAAAGCCACATGAAATTGGAATGTGACACACATGGAATGCATGATGATAAGGCACAGCTTTGCAGTGGGTGAAAAACCCATACATATAATGCAGTAAGTACAGTATGTTAGTGTTCGACACCTTCAGCCACTTAGAAATACACTCTTAAGACAGCAGTGGTGAGATAAACCACAAACACTGTCCATATCAGTACTGCACATGGCCCCAAAATCACTCTCCTGTCTTCAGCGTTTACTTGTCTCTTTTCTTTTCAGGTGACCAATAACCTGAAAGAAAATAAGAGACAAGTGGATTAATATGGGTTTTACCGCACTCTTTAAACTTTGATATGACCCATCTGCAACAACACCACTATGCTCCCAGTCATTCTGTCTCTCCACATGGACCTCGAGGCGCACCTCCTCCAACACACCTGGGTAGGAGTACAGGAGAGCCCGTGTTCAAAGTTTAGCGGATTTAGAGGATGCTATACCCAACATCATGGAGTAGTCGTTGCCTGAGGTCAGCCAGGACCCGCCATCCGCCACCAGGATGGCTCCGGTCACATACGAGGACACCCGGCTGGCCAGGAAAAGAGTGCAGTGGGCCATCTCCGTCTTGTTGCCCGCTCGCTGCAGAGGGATGGATTGGAAGACGCCAGCGGCCTCACCTATTGGACCACCTGACGGATTTAAAGGAAAAGAAAATAATCCATGCTCAGTATGAATGTTATAGATTCTTTGTATGTCAGTCACAGTGGACGCAGAGAGAAAACCTGCGCCACATCACACCTTTATTTTTCAAGATAGAAGGTTTAAAAACTGAAAGAGACTTATTAGATTTCACTTTCTAGTTTGCCAACCAGTTTGTTCACACACTGATTTGCAACATAGAGCGTTTCAACTGATCCGGACTGACAGGCAGCTTACTGGTTATCTCCCATTAATTTAAGTTTAGCTGAGTTAATCTGTGAGCAACTTGGACCCACTGAGGTTCAAGCACTTTGTTGGAAATCACTGCTCAATATCAAAGTGTGATATTAAAATATGTTAAAGGCTTGTCTACTTTCAATATATCATTTCAGTCTTTTGCCAGAATGACTCTCATTAAGGATACCGTTGATGGTAATGGTGTAGAAGCAACAGAGCAAGAAATAATGAAGTATCTAATAATAAAACACAATAATCTTACATAAGCCATGTCACAAATATGTAAATTCAGTGTCATTAGGCAACAACAGCCTCAAAATACCATCTGTTTCCGAGGTTGTCGTATGTACTGTAAAAGATAGAACCATGGTTCATTATAAAGGATCACAAGTTTTATGTACAACAATTAAATTTACCCAGCCTGCGGAATCCCTCTGTGCCAGAGATAGGACCCGGTGCCACGGCATTGACTCTCACCCCACTGGGCCCCCACTCCACGGCCAGGTGTTTGGTCATGGCGTCTGGGGACACGGAGGGAACACACAGTCATTAGATTCTCGTTTCGAAACAGTATCATAGTGATAAAACAGCTCTTACCATTGGCAGCCTTAGCAGAGCCAGCATGCACCTGCAGGGCCTGCCCCTTGTAGCCGAGTGTTGCAGAGATGTTTACAATGTTGCCGCCATGATCCTGCACACAGAAGCGTGGTAGACTCAAAATCAATGCAACGAGTAAATGATCAAACCAGCTCCAGAAAGCAGAGTTCAACTCCCGTTTAGTTATGAGCAGGCAATCGGTCTCAGATCTTTAGTGACCTCTCCTGGTGATCAGAGGGCATTGCAGAAAGTGAAACCCAACTACATTCCGGCTGACACCGTATTATTATTTATGTACTTGGGGTAGTAAACAATATTTAGCTTCTTAACTTTAAGTAAAAAAATATTGTATCACTCAGACAAATATAACGTGTATTGTACCTTAAACCACTTCTCATAAACCACCTTGCTGGTGTTGAATGTACCCATAGTGTCTATCTCCATCACAGTCTTGAAGGCGTTGAAGGAGAGTGAGGTCGCCGGGCAGAGAAAGTTTCCAGCAGCATCTGTCAACATTTAGGACACAGCTCCCATAAAAGACAGACAGAGGAGGGTAATCTTTCATTAAGGCTTTATGATTGCATCATTAAAACTAGAAATGCATCATTTATGAGGTGCATAAATATAATAGGCATCACAATGCATAGGTAATCTGAGTTTTGTTCTTGCACCTGATAATCTTGAAGTGATGCAACAGTTTGAGAATAAAGAAAAGTCAGAAAAGTTAATGACTAAACCAAAACCTTTGACACTTGACCTTTGTTCAAAGTACATTTCCGCGCACTCAACCTTAAGACACCTTAAGATGTATTTGCACTTATGTTAGCAGGATGCACTGTAGAATGATAATGAATGGGTGAGACTGCAGCCATCACAAACCACACTGACTGGGTAAAAAGATGGGAGGAGCCTCTCCACTTCCTCCCACTATCTGGCAATTAAAGTCAAAATTAAGTCTCACCCTGTTTTTAAAGCATCAAATAACTAATTAAAACCAGTTTTCTCAGAAATTTGTTATTTGATGTGTATTTTGATTTAGTTTGATTCATGTCCCATCTATTAACATGGAGGAGGTAGGCCTTTATGACCTATACTGCAGCCAGCCACCAGGTGTCGGTCAACCAACCTTCACTTTTGGGAAGCTGTCATGTCATCCATCTTTATATATGGTCTATGCCACAAACACACAAATCACATAAGCAGAAAAACATCATTCTCAAACTTGTGAAGAAGAGATCACGTACTGTTAATGACAATGTCAATACGACCTAACTCCTTCAGCGTCTCATCCACAGCTGCTGCAATGCTCTCAGGCTGCCGCACGTCCACACACATGGGGAGACAGCGACGTCCTGACGCAGCAGACAGCTTTTTAGCCGCCTGAGGAAACAAACAGTCAATTTATACGAGGAAAACAGCAGTGTTTTACCAAATATATTTAATGGACGCTGCGCAATAGGAATAACCTCTTTGAGTTTGTCCAAGTTCCGGCTTGCAATCACCGTGTCAGCAGCCATGCCTGCAAGACATAGAAAACGATATCACTTTGTGGAGCAACAGAGAAACAACAGCGAAGAGAATGTGTTTTATTGTGTATAGGTGAGGCTTAAAAGGGAAACAGAGCGAGTAACCTCTGACGCAACAAGTAGGGCAGAGGGTGAGAACAAGAAAGAGAATACAAAGTCAAAAAATAAGGGAGGAGGGGAAACGTCAAAGGGGTGGACACACATGCCAGGACACAAAGTTACAAGGTCAGGTAATGATGTTTTCATAAAAGATCAACTTTTTCTGACACATCAGTTTATTATTCAACTACTTCAACTATGTCACACGAGCAAAATGGCGAAAGTCTGACTGTCAGACAACACAAGGTATAAAGTGCACCTGCAAACTAGCATTGACTCCACATCTCAACGACTGATCCTTGCACTGTACAATTACCGATCAATGTAAGAGAAATGAAACAGTCTGAGAATGTTGTGGTGAAAACGAGCGGGCACCCCCTCTCACCTCATGAAGATTTCAGCTATCCTGAGTCCTAACCCAGATCCCCCACCTGTGATGAAAGCAACCTGATCCCTGAACAAATAAGAGTCCAAAATAATAATTGGATTTTTATTAAAAAAGTTATTGTGCACAAAGCCACCAACAGACAGCAGTGTAAAATGCAGTAAATAGATGGTGATGGAGGGAAATGCATTTTGATGCTCACTTTAGCAAATCCGGACTGTAGACGTGTGTGTATGACGTCAGGCAGTCGTCTGTGCAAACATCTTCAGGCAGCAGTTCTCCTTTTCTCTGATGCTCTGCCATGCTGACCAAATCAACACGTGGTAAATAGACACAGACACACTTGCATAACAATAAACTAAATCCAGAAGTTGACTCATATTTTAAATAAATAATTGTAATTGTAAATTTAAAAAAAGTATATGCAGCCCAATACTATCCCTTTACTGTCAAGATACTGACGTTAAAGTGAAAAGACCAAAGCATTGTACTGGTGTTTCTAGAACAATCATGTGTGTGAGTGTTTGTGTGTCTGTGTTACCTGCTGCACCAAACAAGCTAGTTCTTGTCGTAGCGCTGAGGAAAGAAAGGTCCAGCTCCTCTGTGATGAAACTCCACCCGCACACGAAGCAGCGACACTGACCTGAGGAAGCAGCTTCACTTTTATTCTCCTCCCATCAAGTGTCCTTCTTTCCTGAACCAAGAGAAAAGTTGAAGAAGATAAGAAACGAGCTCACTGTACTTTGGACGCCATGTGCTGCATTCACGTGCTGTCGGATTTAGGGGAAAGGGATCTATTGGCAGAATTTGAATATAAAGTAAAGTAATGTGTGATCAACTGCACAAATTGTTGTTTTCTTTACTCTGAAGTGGTCTCTTTATACAGTGGCCGAGATAGCTCAACGAACCGCAAACTAATAAAACGAGTGCAAATAGAAAAAAAACAGGTGCAAATTGATAAAACACGTACAAATTAAGAACACACGTGCAAATTGAAAAAACAACTTCACCAATTTGAATTTCAATGATCTGCAAAAAGTCACAGCACATGCAAATACAGATAAAATCACAAAAAGTCGACAAATTACACCATAAATCTTTCCAGTCCTTTCTTTACTCTTCGTTGTTATGTAAATATTGGTAAATGGTGTCAAGGTATTGTTTAAACGCTCTCAACACATACGAATACAACACATTTTGTTTACAGCGTCCATGTTTTTTCCACATTCTAACCTCACAACTCAGGAAATCGGGACCCTCTGCGGAGCACGTGAATGCACCCGTTACTTCCTCGACATCCTTCAGTGATGCATTATGGGCAATGAAGTCCCTCTGGTGTGTGCGTGTTCAAGAGCACAAGTCCAAACGTGTTGACGTTTTGTTTAAGACACAGTAAGTAGTGACGAGGTGAGTATACACATAAAACACGGTTTAAAGACATAATACAGAGTAAGTTGTAAACTTTAAAGGTCAAGATTGATGTGATTTAAACCAGATCAGACAACAACAAGCTCAGGGGATTGTAAATGTCTTTTAAAACCCAGACAGTCATTCTGGAGCTCATCTCCAATACCCATCATCTTCTAGGATGGCAGCTCTAAGGGTCCTCTCTGGTAAACCAACACTGGAATAAATGATCCAGGGTGTATCATTTCAGCCCGGAGGCCGATCAGTGTGCACTGGAGCAGAGAATGGCTCGTATTGATCTGTACTTTGGGGATTTACTGCTGGAAAAAAAATAAGCCCTGCCTATGCAATGGATCCCTCATAGACTTGAGGAACGGATATTTTCCTCCGCACTTAGAGGCTGCTCGACTGCCAGCTACACGCTCCAGAGGATCGGAAATGTAACATGAGTGCTTTTGTAATTTGATTAGTTTTTTTCAAGAGACACAAACAAGAAAAAACAGAGGGGCGCATTAAAGAAAACGATAATGGACCATTAGGCCCATAAGCCCAAAAAACTGCTTTTTCTGACAAAGGTCTTACTTACCATTTCATATTTAGTTCTTTGTTGGATTTTATATCATTGTTTGGTGAAGGAGCTGCATTACAGATCAATGTGCAGTGCCGTGTGCTGCGAGGAAAACAGGCCATGTTTCCTGTGATGGATGTGTACAATAAGGTCCAGTTGTCTGAGAACTGATTTCTTTTTAAGGGCCCTACTTTTATTAATTAAATCAATTGTTTCTAAAATGGGAAAAACCCATTCAGAAGTACAAACAAGAAAATAATAATAACGATGGTAAAAAACAAACATAAACATAATAAAAGAAAAATCGAACATATTTTCAATTGTAGATGAAATGAGGGATTAATGATGGAATGTATTAAACACATTCATCCCCCTTCAATTTAATTTAAAGATTATTATGTATGGATTTTTTAGATGTCCTCTCCGTGTCAGTAAACATCATTAATCATTGTCGTGGTTCTTCAAGGCAGACTGATGCTTTGGAACGATTTTGCTGAAGGTCACTGGGAGGTCCAAAACGGCGACAAGGCTCCATCACAAATTCTCCTTCAAAATAAGGGTTCAGCCTCTTTGCTATTATCTTGTAGCTAATAGACTTAATCAGTTGTCTTTTCTAGCCTTTATTATTACTGCTTGCACATACAAACACCACTTAGTAGACACAGTGAGCTATATTTTACTTTAACAGGAAATGTTTGTCCCTTTCTCCTGGAAAGTGCAACATTCCACATTTAGCTTTCTTTTCTTGACAGGCGACATTAATCTTGTCAGCAATGACACAGCGGTAACATGTGTCTCCTTCACCCTGAGTGTGACCTGACAGGCATACAGCCAGAGCACCATCCTGAAGGACGTGTTAGTCTCCCCTTTTATGTTATTTTCTCCTTTGGCAGAAAAAAATTGTTGCTGTCATGAGAATGTGTTAGTATTTCTGAGATGCCTTTTTTATATTTATAAATTGTATTCAGCCCCGAGGCTGGAGGTTATACACTCGTGGTTTAAATATTCATGGGTAGAAGTTGTGATTTTTTAGATTCACTGGTATGTTCATCCAACTTGTCTTTTAGTTAATTATCAGATCAGACGTTTTTTTCAAATTCCCTTTCAGTTTCATCCTCGCCAACCATACATATTCCAACAGACACTGGGCACTGGCTTCAAAAAACGAGTCTGAGTCTTTTGCCAAAAGCAGAATCTTTCATGTTTCACAGAATCTCCTGATACAGGAACATAAAGGCGTGTGCAAAAGACTGCCATTATACAGAGAATCACACATTCAGAAAGATAACAGACAGAGCAGGGGACAGCTCAAGTCACAGCTCCAGTCATAGAGGTTCAGTATCTCCAGCTGGCCCAGAGGGCAGAGGACACCTACAGCCCCACAGCGCTGACAGCTGGTCCTGGGCTCTGTCCACGTGTCTGTGCTGGGTCTGTCTGTGCAGCTTCATTCTCTCCTCCTGCTGGAGGGATTGACTTGCCACTCTGTCCTTTTTCCTCCAGACCCACCAGCCTGCTGCTGACCTCCCACAGCTTGTGAGCTGCCTCCTCGTCCAGGGCCTGCGGCGCTGGTTCCTTTTCTGTCATCACATCATAGTAGCGTCCCGTCACACCCTCCATCTCCTCGGACACGGCCAGGTAGACACTGGGCTGGGCCCCAAGTTCTGGGCTCTTCACTAACAAGGAGAAAAAGGGACCTGTACGGGGGATTAAAGAGGCCACAGAGAGGTTAGATGGTGTAAAACTCTGATCAAATACAAGTACTTCAATACTACAATCACTATTCAAGTACAAACTGGTTCAGTGCTGTTTTCTGTGGTCTATAACAAAATGAAACATTTACATCAATTACGTGTGTTTACTAAATCCGACACGCACATACTGTGACTGTAAATGTTCTCAACACCAAACACTTCCATCCTCCCCACAGCGGAGGATGTTTATTACCCCAGAGTGCATCGTGTAATTAAAAATATCCTCAGTGCTGAGTAAAAAAAGTAAAATCCATTCACCCATTCCCAGAATGTGTGCGGAGAAGCTGTAGCAGCAACATAATTGGGAGCAGTGGTGTACAGGTACGGTTCAGATTTCTCATGTTTCTTCCAACTCGTTTTTTCTAGAAGCGGTTGTGGTGACAACAATGCTGTTATTCTGCCGTTTTGAATTGATACATTTACTTCACAGCTTTAGTTAGAAGAAACTTTGCAAAGATTTTACATACAAAACCTAAGATGGGCTTATAAATAACAAGCAGTTAAAATAATTAAAACATTGGCTTAATGTCAAACCAAATGAATACGTTACGTGCATTTTGTTAATAACTCTGTGCATTTTCAACACAGGATTCTGACACGTGGTATTGCTACTTTAACTATTATTCTATTCTTTGAACTGTTTATTAAATTGTCTGACTGCTCTTTGATGAAACACATTAATGCTGGTTCTAAAAAAATTGACATTTATAGGTTGAACATGGCTTATAGCGCCACCTAGTGTTTCAAACCATCTTAGACTTTGCACGGCAAATGCTCACGTGGAATGGGACGTCTCTATGTCATGACATGTACATATACGTGAAAAGGTTAACACCCCCTAATCAA
Source organism: Verasper variegatus (assembly GCA_026259375.1). Lineage (NCBI taxonomy): Eukaryota > Metazoa > Chordata > Actinopteri > Pleuronectiformes > Pleuronectidae > Verasper > Verasper variegatus. The sequence continues at coordinate 10,065,698 of CM048057.1, forward strand.
AGGTGGGCGGCCCCCGGCCACTAGCGAAACTAAAGCTGACACTAAACTCCTAAACCCCATGGTCTACCATTCAGAGACGCCCCCCCCATCCTCTCCTTCCCCTCGACTCTCTCTCTCTTTCACACATCGTTATATATTTGAATCAGAATTCCTCACCAACGCACTTGTTAGTTGTAGTTATAAAGTTTAGTGGGTAGGAGCATTTCATAACAGAATCGTGGTGAGTTATTTTTGAATTGCAATTTTTTGAATTTATACAGATAGAAGGTTCACTGAGGACAATGCCACATATCAGAGTGTGCACAGCCGAAGCGCACTGTTGCATATGTATTAGACGAGTAGAACCTCCCCGGATTTATTGATTTCTCTAAATTCAGAATCCAGTAAGAAAGCAGGATACTCACTGAGCACGGAGCTGGAGAACTGCGATTGGTGCAGGCCGGTGTGCCTCCCAAGCTCCGTGGCAACAACGCCTGGGTGTACAGCATTCACTGTGACTCCTGTGCCTGTTGCAAACACACACACACACAAAGCATTGTTCGAAAATATATATCCAATGGCCAATTACAAACAAGAACATAGGCCGTACTCTCTCCCACACATGCCCACTTATGCGGCAGCCAGTAGACTTGCCTTGTAATCGCTTGGCAAGCTCTCTGGTGAACAGAACATTGGCAAGCTTGCTCTGACAGTACGCCTGCTTGGTATCAAACTTCTTCTTCTCCCAGTTCAAGTCCTCGAAGTCGATCTTTCCAACGATGTGGGCGAGCGAGGCCAGGTTGATCACTCTGCTGGGGGCGGACTCCTTCAACTTCTCCAGCAGAAGATTTGTCAACAAGAAGTGGCCTGCATGGAGGAAGAGCAAAACGATCGAAAATTAGGTATAGCGATGGAGCGAGGGAGAGTTTATGAGAATGCAAAGACAATTTGGATTTGTTTTCTTTAATATGCTTGTTGTCAAAGTAACTACCCAAGTGGTTAACTCCAAACTGCATGTCAAATCCTTCTTCTGTCTTCCATGCTGGACATCTCATGACCCCTGCATTGTTTATCAGCACGTCCACTCTCTGCTCCTCTGCAAGACGATAAAGATCATGCTCAACAAACTGTTACTGACTCTATTTCTATTATTGACGCCGTGTTTTGTTGCCTCACCTCGTTTGATTTTCTCCGCAAACTCCTGGATGGATTTCATGGAGGCCAGGTCGAGGCGACAGGCGTACACGTGAGGATTCAGGGTCTTGCCTCGTATTTCCCTGGCGGCCGCCTCGCACTTCTCCATGTCCCGACATCCCATAATGACCCTCCCTCCTGACGATTTGGGGACAGGAAGAGGAGTGTATCAGCGAGAGAAAAACAACAAATCAGAGTGACATGATATTTTTCTGCACACCTCTCTTGGCCAGCTCTTGGGCCGTCTCCTTCCCGATGCCTTTGTTGGCTCCTGTTATCACCACAGTCTTTCCAGTGATGGTGGCGTTACTCGGGCACCGGCCTCCAGTCACATGGCTCCTGTGGGGGGGAATAAAAGAAAGTGACTTATTTAAGCACATGAGAATGCACTAGCACCAGGTGTCATAGATTCCTCTTTGGAATATAAACAAAAGGCAATATCATTACATGGCTGATTAGACCTAGTCAGATTAGCCTGATGTCACCAAACTCTTTTCTGTCTGTTTTCTTTTGTCTTACTCATGAGTTGTGTCATATTGTATTTACTTGTATATGTTATTAGTTGGAAATCCACTGTGATAAAAAAACATGGCAAAGAAATGTGTTAACAGGGAGGGGGCTCTGTTGGAGCTGAACAAGTGGGAGGGATACAATGTCCTTGTTAAACTGAACCGATGCTTTATTGCATTCTGCATGACTCAACTACCAGTAAAAAGACCATGAATTAAAACACACACACAAGTGAAAACTTTAACACATTATTCCAATTATCTTGCCTTGCCTATATTTATGTGTCAAATCAAATCACCACACTGCAAACTTGGGGCGATTTAGGAGCAAACTGTTTGTTTTGCTTGTTGCCAGTCACAGGTTAACCCAGCTGTGACTCCAGTTTAATGACAAAATATATATATATTTTTATCTTTCTTCATTCTGTCACAGAGAATTTCCTCAACAAAGCAACACTATTAGTGTGGGAGCTGTTCTGATCACAGCCACAAATCAATACAGAGAGCGGTAGAGATGGCCAAACCCATCACAGGAAACAGACCGCCGGCCATCAGGACATCTACCACCAGTGGTGTCTGCAGAAGGCACGCGGCATCTCCAAGGAGCACATCCATCCACCACGCAGACTGTTCTGTCTGTTACCATCCAGCGAACAGGAGCCAGGCTGCATGCACCACCAGACTTTTATCACCAGGCCATCAGGTTTCAAAACTCATAGTTTCATTCATTCCTCTGTATATCTGCAACCTGCCTGTTTGCACTGTTCTGCTCACTCACCTCTGAAAAGTGTGCAACCAAATCATACATAATCTTATACAGTGCACACTTGTCACATTAGACCATATGACAATACACATTAATTCACTCCACTACAACAACAGCATATTGTGATAGAAACAAAGATAGATAGATAGATAGATAGATGTACATGAGTACATATTAAATCATTGTTGAGTAAATTGAACATTGAGGCACAAGTGCTGCAGGGCCATTGTCTGTTGTTTACATCAGATATAAGCGTTCAACACTGAACTGAGCATGAACTTCACTGGATATTGTTCTTATGATCACATGAAGAAAACCCAGTGTGCAGTAACCAGTCCCTCCTTCATGAGGAGTCACTCACTTGAGTAAAACAGCGGCGCCAATCACAGTCCCGAACACAGACACAGGTAGAATATATCTGCTCATGACTCCACAGGGATGTTGAGTACAAATAAACCATCCAGTCGTTTTTCTGTTATCTGTCTACAGCTGCTTTCACAACACCAGTCCTGAGCAGCGCTGCTGTGCCACAAGGTTACACGCGCACACTTTCCACGTCATCCGCTCATCCTGGCCAATCAACGGCCGAGGAGCCCCATTGGCATTACGGGAAACGTAGTTCCATGTTCAAACTACCTTTGTGATATTGTTGAGTGGAATTTGTGTGGAAGTGTTTTTAACTTACGCTCATATAATTAGGACTTTTATTTACTTTATTCTTGAAGTAAAACTACTTTATCTTCATAATATCACAACGTTATTCTCATAACATTTTAACTTTTTAAATTTAAATTACAACTTTATTCTCATAATATTATGTTTTTGTTCGCATTAGGTCACAACGTTATTCTCATAACATTTTAACTTTTTTAATTTAAATTACAACTTTATCCTCATAATATTATGACTTTTTAAAATGTACGGCTTTGTTGTTAGGTCTAACTGTCTTCACAATTACAGCTTTATTCTTGAAATCTGAGAATCTTTTTCTTCAGTGTGGTCCTAACAATTGTTGTGGTCACTAACACCAAGCAATTGGACCACATTACACTACTTCCTGTAATCACTGCATCACTGAGGTGTGTCGGAGGATGAATTTTAAAATCATTTTGACTTGTGTGTAAAGCACCCAGACAATGTTTGTGTTTTTTGATTGTTTACATTGTCTTTTAAATGTAGTGTTAGTGTAATATTATTATGTATTTCAATGACTCTGTGAAGGACTGTATATTCCCTCATGTCTGAATTCGTGCTTTATAAATAAACTTTCTTGAAACTTTAAAAAACTACATTAAAAATTCAGAATGCTATGTTTTTATCAAGAGTAATTCAATTACTTTGTGGAAAATCTGTGCCAAACTGTTGTTTGTTTCTTTTCCTCTCTCACTTTTATAATTCATCAATACATCTATATAATTTATGTTGACTGTTGCTTTTTAAAATGCATGAGGGTGCTGTTTGCTCTGAGAACATTGTGCATCTGATCTCATTATTTTTTCCAACACTGAGATAGACACCATATTCTGAAAAAAAAAATCCATGACTGCAATGCTAAACCAACTTGATTGCTCATTTACATTTATATTTCATGCAGTTGGCTTCGTAAGAATATCCAGCAATCACATATTCAAAATATGATTTCAAACAAATGCCAAATTTCAATGTAGAGGGTGGTGTGGCTGAGTTGGAATTGAAAAAGATGTGAAATTGCTCTGCTGATGCCGGTGCAAAGTCATTCTGCCATTGGGGAGCCAGGTGAGACAGAAAAAGGAAAAAGTGAAGGCAGCAGAGAGGAGAGCTTAAGTGAGACAGAAAGGGGCTGTTATGAACCAGTGCCCAGAGAGGTGAGGGTGGGGTGTCGCTTTTCACAGCTTCAGAATTCAATACTTTAGGTTTCTTCTGCCTAAATGTTGATCCACGTGTTCGGAAAAAACCCCATCAAGGTTCCAATTTCAAATACCTGCTGTTCAAAGCAAATGTTGCACGGTTTTAGGATTTGGTTTGATTACTGACTGTGAGAGGTTTTTGGGGAGATAATCTAATATTCATACAGGGATGTATCTGAGAATCACTGTAGTGCTCCATCTGCAAAATGACTTTGGATCGACTCAATTTCCTCCCACCTGTGCCTATAATAATCTCAGGAGCCTCTATTATTCATCAACAGACATGACATTTGAGGATATATTAGTTGGGGTTTTATGGCTGTTCTGGTAGTATTAAATCTTGCATATACTCTCATGGGCGCCCTTGCAGGGAAATTGTGACATTTCTGCACAGGAAGAAAACACAGGAACTTTGGTCTTACAAAATACATAGATGATGCACTATTTTTAACCGAAAAGTTGAATGAAATTGCGGCCCACAAAAAGCATGTTCGCCTTCAAACTTTAAGAGACCCCGCTTGAGGCACTATGTAAATGCCGCCACCCACCCGTCCACCCACTCACATGACACTGCAGTTTATAGAGCAGCTGGGATGCAAAGGAACAGAGAGAACTGTACAAGAAGCTGAATTAGATAGCAGGGAAGAAAGGAGGCCAACGGGAGGTGGAAAACTTGAGGTGACACATAAAAAAAAGTAAGAACTAGGACATGATAGTGGTGGCTTGATAAAGTTAGGAGGGGAAAGAAGGAGGAGGAGGAGGAGGAGGAGCAGAGCTGCTCTATTTGTTCACAGCTCAGAGGTGCGTCCCCCTGGTGTGTTTGACCCTTGCTGCTCTCTGCTGTCAGCCAACAGTGCTTGACCTTCACTATGATTTATGACAGCTCTGTTCCCACGATAACCCAGAGGAAACTCTCCGCCTCATTGCCCGCTGGCCTCGAAAAAGCCGTGTGCTGTGTGAGACACCCAAATGTCTTAGAGGTGCTGAAGATGCAGCTATTTAATATCTGCCCGTCTCCTTGAGAAGGATAAACACACCCCGCAGGTCAAATGATTTTGTTTCAGGAAACCAAAAAGATCAGATTGCCCTGGCTCCATTTCCTCCAGATCATGGACTGAAGAAAAACAACAGCTTATATTTCAGTCTGGGTGTGGCTATCACTTGGATTTAGGGGCAATATGGGGAAACATAGGGTGGAAGAGTATGACTAGAAAGTTATATAGAGAAAAAGTAAAAATAGAAGTTGTCCCTTGATATATTTGGGTTCTGGATTCATTTCAAAGTAGCAAACAACATGAGTCAAAGTCTTTATCATGGATTTTTCTTTAGGAATATTTTCTATTAATCATTTTACCCTCAGCCCATCCAATCGGTTGCCGTCGACGATGATGCACTGAGGTGATCCCTGTCATGTTGATGCTGTTTTTGCTCTCCAATCTGTTCTAGTTGGCCAACACGTCTGGCAGGAGGCCTGTGGTTAAACATGTACAGTAAAGGGGGGAGCTGCCAGGGCAGTGAATTAATTCAAAGTCTTTCCTCGCTGTTAGCGAATATAGGGACAGTTGGCAAAGTCACAGTGTCAACTACTCGGAGGCCATAAGCTGTTGAATTATGCAAGAGAGCAGAGGAGCAGCTTGTTCCTTGAAACACATGAATCAGAAGTTTGAGAAGCCTCGTGCATGTGCGCACTGATGCTGGATGGGTGGATGGATGAGGGAGAGTGTCCAGGCGCTAGGACCCGGGACACGTGAGCGCATTAGTTTGCCAGAGGGTGGAGACGGTGAACAATGAAGGAGCTGACTAGTGGGACCAGTAGAGGAGCAACATCTGAGACCCCCAGCACCTGCAGAACCCAGAGACCCGCCGGACCCACGGACACCACAGACCGACCGGCCGACGGGGGCTGCAGGACGCACAGCTGAGTTTGGATGGAGAGGGGACATGTGGATTTTCCCGTGCGCACTGCAGAGAGCCCCCCCCTAAGTGGGTGTGAATGAATGGGCTCGTCTGTGTGTGTGCGTGTGTGAGAGTGTGAGAGAGGGTGTGTGTGGCGCTGAACTGGGTCATGCGGACCGCTGGAGGAGCGAAAGATAAACACGCACCCGCCTCCCGCTGCTGCTGCCGCCGCTTGGCAGGTTGAGATGGTGGGCGCTCAGAGGAGGGATCCCAGCCTGTGTCCTCGACTCAGCAGCAGATGATGATGATGATGCTTTTTTTGATTCAGTCCGCCTCCGAAGACACAAGTCATCTTTTGTGGAGCTGCTCCACGAACTAAGCTGGACAGGAGTCACCCTGGGCGGGCTACAGCCAAAGCGCAGCGACGCACCGGACCTTCACCCCTGCGGGCTTGGTCAGCCGTGAAAGTGTGAGGTGTTTTTTTTTCTTGTTTTTTTTTTTTTTTTTTTGTGGAGGACATGCACAGTTTCCTCAGATAACTTCCTTCAAAACCGGGAGATTCATCCACCAGTTCCTCTCAGAGCCCCGTGGAGGATCAGTGCGGAGCGGAGCGCAGCGGCTCTGCTCGCCGGGCGGATGCAGGACCATGGAGGAGAGAGACAGGTCGCCAGCAGGTGAGCGAGCAACACCCGGATAGAACCTGGGGGGGGGGGGGCCTCAATCCGGGTCACCCTACTGTACACTGTAAATAGAAAGGCAGAAATACATAGCATATAGAAATACCTGGTTCTGGTGCTCCTAAACTCTCTGAGTTGGCAAATTTGCAGTGTTTGAACTTTGACCCATTTCGATGCACAGTTTTAATATTACGCACGATAACCGTACAGTCAACAACGTACAGGCATAGAACACCAGCGGCATTAGTTATTATACAGCTCCACTGTTTTATTTATCATCTGGCTACGATTAACTCTAAGTTGTGTTAATGACTGAGCTGCGATTTAATTTGCATTTTCACCCACATCACTCGTGATAGACACGCACCTGCTTGCCTCCCTTTACTTTGCCCAGTGTGAGCTGGATGGGTGGATGGACGGGAGGGCATCCGGTCCACTTCACTTTTAATGGCCCCCTTTTTATACTTTGTCCAGGACAGACAGATGATATGTCATCGTGAATGCCGTCTAATGCATTTAAATGAGCAGCTGACTCCATCAAGCAGTACCCTGTAAAAGCAAAGCCATGGCGGCTGGTAATGGACTCTCAATGAAGAGCAACAGCAGCAGACAACGCACATGGATTTGATTCTGTCACAAACATTGTATTGGTATAGGGAGAACTGCGTATTGACTGGGATCTTTGGCTGGACATCATTGTTTTTATGATGGTGCATGTTATATGAACATCAAATTAAAAAAGCAGAAATGCTGCCATTGCTCATATGCTTCAAAAACAATGTAAATTATAATATACATCCAATATATTACAGATCATGACATTATTACTCGTGATCAGCAAAAAACACAATCTGCAAACAAATCTTCCCTCAATGACAAAGGAGCACTATGTGTTGAATTGTGAGCTGGTATGTGAAATTGAACCCACCTCAGTTATGAATAATAATGTCTGATATTCTTCACCCGGAATTTATCAAAAGAATATCGTGGGAGTCCACACAAATGCCGCAAACATGGCCCACACAACTGGGACGATATCTGCTGCTTCTGCAAACAGATAATACATCTGCAGCATTTATTTTTTATAAATAACCTCCTCTGACAGCTGGCACACAAACGGCAACTAAAACCCATCTTTGACCCCCTCACTAGACGCAAAACCCAAAAGAAATTGACCTCCCTACGACACAGTTAAGCAGCGAGGGCTGGCAAAACAAAATGAAAACAGAGTCAGCAGTACAGCCACAGGAAAACGGGAAGGAGGCAAACATTTTCAGTTATAAGACAAAAAGAGCACAAGAGGGATTTTCTTTTACTGTCTTGTTTGAATCTATAGATGTCTTTCTGTGTCACCATAAAGACAAATTTATACAGATAACATCTCAACCTGTCAATCATCTCAGTGAGAGAACACCAGCCTAATGACACGTCTGTCACTCAATGTACACACTGCGGACGTGGGTGTGTGATTGTGTGTGAATGTGTCCATAGTTGTGCAGTTTGCACCAGTGTTTGTGTTGAATGTATCTTGTGTTTTCCATTTGACCTCTGACTTTCGCTAATGACTATTTTATTATTTGGTTGATTAATGTTTGTGCACACTATATGTTCTTGTTTTTAACGATCCTGTATCATACTTTGTGTCTTGCAGTCATGGCTAATCCGCTTTTATGCTATTAGAGCACAGTTGAATTTGAATTTGAAAGAGAGAGTTGGGGGGTGGGGGGGGGGAGTGAGCCTTGGCAATCAACATTAGTGCTCTGATTGTGGCTAGAGGCTATTGCATATGTGCAGGATCACAAATCACCATATACTGTAAGCTTGCCTTGAAGTGGAGGGTGAAATGGTCCAGAAACAAAACAACAACGATGAAAGACGAAGAAGAAGCAGAAGAAGGAGAAGCAGTGTCCCCCTTAGTGCTCTTACATCATTTAGCCACGCTTCCATTTAGACCCCCATTTTACTGAGCTGATATTAGAGTCAACGTTTCCCCATGTATTTGACATCAAAGGGATGCAGCCTATAGCATGTGGTACAATGAAAGTGATGCTTCAGTTAAGCCTCATTGGATTTCCCCAATCCTGCTCTCTCTCTCTCTCTCTCTCTCTCTCTCTCTCTCTCTCTCTCTCTCTCTCTCTCTCTCTCACACACACACACACACACACACATGCATCACACGAACCATCCCTATTGTAAACTTGAGGCTATTGGATTGTGATTGAGTGGGGGTTAGGTACAGTATGTTCCCTCTGTAGCCTTTTGTAGAGATATTCCAGTGCTGAATGATTTTCTGTAGGACACGATTACATTGATGACACTGATTATGATTGTCCTTTACAATCAGATGCTACTACAACATTGATTGACTGCTCATTGCAACGCTTTGTTCATGTGCCAATTCTTTTCTTTGATAGTCATTTGTCATTGACGCTAAGCCAAATGTCCTTGTAGTTTCACCTCCTCTCTCACTCCTCGTTTGGATCCATTTCACCTTGGGATACCCCTTCCCGGGTCCTAGGTCATTCCAGCTGGAGGCCAGTGGTTGGCAGTGTTTCTACCAGTTAGCTGTCTGCCTTTGGCGGCTCCATTGGGCAAGTGCTGGAGAGAGAGGGGTCTGATAAGAAGGTCAGCAGAGGCGAGACGAGTGAGAAATGGATCACCCAGCACTCCGTCCCAGCAGGGATCCCCCCCTGTGGGCAGCCGAGCACAGTTGTGAGCTTGTGATTTCGCAAAGTGAGAGTCCGTGGCCCGGGCGGCTGGTTGACCTATCACAGCACAGCAGGAGCTTTCTTCAGCCATGTGTTGATGCGTTGCACTAAACCCACCAACTAACCGGCTCTGATGTTCTGTGCCGCTGGAAAAAGTGATTCCGTTCCTTTTCTATGCTATAGGGAACAGAGTGTCCTGACTGCAAATGGCTGTCAAACAGAAGCCCATTTGGTTTTTGATCGAATAATAGGCTGTTTAGGACACATCCACACTGAGGCAGCAAGAATATGGACTCAGAAAATATATATATGTATGTATAGGCTATGCATGCAGCTGATTTATCTTGAGTTGGCCAATTTGACAGTAAATTGGACACAGGGGATCAGTCTTCGCCCATAATGATTCTTTCCGAGAGCAAAGGAACTTAGTCCATTAGTAATGTAGGGAGGTAGAGACGTGTTGCCGCCTCAGCAATCTATTTATTTCTTTCATTTACATTTTCAGGGACAGACAAGAGAGAAAGGGGAGAGACGTTAAGCGGGATGAACTAAAGAGGACAAACACTTTGTGTAAAGCTGCTGACTCTCATCCCCTTCTCGCTTCATCGTATGCTTTGTGCTCATTACGATAAAGCTGTAACAGATGAAGGTCCAGCGTCAACTCAAGTACCCAGATTTTCACATTCTAATGTCAGAGATGTGACTCTGTATCATTTGTTGAAATTCACCTCCACCCTTATGAAGATTTCCTGTGGTAAAATACCTTACAATCTCTGTGGTACAAATACCCCATGTTCCTCTGGTACGTTAAGGTCATACCACATAAATTCCACAGGGAAATGTTCCAGTACCACAGGAACATTTTGTAAGGGTATAAAGTCTTTGTGTGGTCATTGGAAGCGACAGTTCATTGCAACTGTACGTGCAAAGTTTACAATAGCTCACTCAATACACAACTATCGTCCCTGATGATGCTGTAACGGTCAAGATTTGTCCACTTGGAGACCGGTTTTCATGATGTGCAAACCTAGCTAGCTTCTTAGTGAACAAATAGCCCTGTTATGAAGCGTACCTTGACTAGATTTAAATATGCTGAATGAGCGAAATGCTGACTCCACCATGGTAACAAACTCATGAATTCTAGTGCTAATTAGTAACTTTCCTGGCTGTAGTTTTGCAAGTATTAAGCCATGAATTAAATTATTGGGGGAATTTACATTGTGACATGAGGTTGGTGCTTCGACAAAGGATGAACAGTGTAACCCCCCCCCCCCCCCCCCCCCCCCTCTGAGTTCAGAGGCTAAGAAGTAACTTATCATGAGCACACCCTGAGGCTCTAAAAGACACAGTCTGTAATGAGAGCACTTGTGGCCAGTGGCATCACAGGGTTGGTCTCTGTTCTTATCTCCAGCGAAGTGTTCACAGAAGAAAAAGGTCAAATGCTTCTGCAGGTTAATCTCTTGGAGACACATGGAGTCAGCCACAACAGGCTCCCAGAAAGTCAAAATGGTGATCAGGGTCTAAAACTGGATTTTTGTTTTGCCTTTTTTCTTGGAACAACCTGATTTTTAAAGGGTTATATTGTGAATGCACACATCTCTATTTGAGTAATTGCTAAATGGAACAAGATAGACAATCTAGTTGAGGGGAAATTAGTGGCCGGAAAACAGATTTTTGCTTCAGAGCGGAAAACCCTCTATCTCCACTCTTCCGGGATTAGGAAAACAGGCTTGTTTTCAGACGGCCCTGTTTGATACATTTTCAGTTTATCTATTAAAATTTCCAAATGGCTTGTGTGAAAGCAAATGTCAGTGGATTTTTTAGAATCAGAACTAAAGAATGAAAATCACAAAAATTGAAATTACTAGGTCTTACAATAACAGCAGTGGTTTAAAAAAAAAAAGGCAATGTAGGACTTAGTGGGCAGCTCGGGGATCTGTTTTTAAAAGGCTTACTGATGATTAACAATGCGTTGGACTGGCTCAAAAACCCACAGACATTAAAACGTGTCTCGAGCCAAATCCTCATCTGGAGGTGGAGTGTGTTCGTGGTAGCGCTGTCTCTCGCCACCTGAGAGGACAGAGGAGCAGAGGGCAGCGTGGGAGATCAGTGGGGTGTGCGGTCGAGCACGGAATGCACGAATGCAGAGTCGTTTTGAGGCTCGCAGCTGATCCATCTGACTTACCACACCTTGGATAGTGTGACACTTTGCTTCTGATACACCTGCCCTCCCCAAAACCTCACACACAAACATTCATCTCTACACCTCTGAGGCGCCATCACTGCAGTCTCTGAACCAGCTGCGCCGACTCCCAACCGCTCATCACATTTTCGGGGACTCTTAATCCAGTTCTGCGAAGGAAATGAGTGCAAAGCATCCTGTGCAGTTGGGTGGGAGGGGGATGCTTTTGTCTTTGTGGGAGCTGAGTAATATGATTAGGATCCATGCTGGAGCGCAGCACTTTCTGCTCGTGGAGCGGACTGAAAGCAGTGCCAGTAAACCGGCGCTCCCTTCCCTCTCATTGACCGAGGCAATGAGGCCACGCGAGGTGGACGGTCAGAGGGAATGTGCTTACAGTCTGTCTGTCTGTCCCGTCTCAATGTTTAGTCACCAGACCTTGACCGCAGACTTGTCTCTGGACAGTCATCAACTTTTGTGTCCACTCGCTGAAGGCTAAACAGTAGGCACGCTCAGCATGAGCAGGCTACAATATTCATAGACTCTTATTTAGGCATAGACCTCTTTGCTTCTGGTAAAATCAAAAAGTAAGTCTTATCAGCAGAGATACATGATGCACAGGGCTTGTTCTATTTGCAGTGTGGTGGGGTTTTTTTGCAAAGAGTGCTGAGCCAAGAACACAAGCCTCTAAATGGCTGCATCCTATTTTAGTTTTTGCTGTCTAACAGCTATATTTATCACATTCTTCCCACACGAGGAAGCTGAGGAACCGCGGCACCTTCACAATGTCTGAACATCAACTGCACATTAGCAGCTGTGTGTTGATTCTACCTTCCTTTCAAATGTACCTAACTGTCGAGACACTCACATGCGTCGGGCTGTTGTTTGAGGTGTTTGTAACCGGGTTTGAACCTGCAGCTGCTGAGAGAACTGGCCTCAGGGACAGAGGAACAAAGCAGTCGCCTCTTTGAGTGATGGATGACGGAGATCATCAGCGAAATTGCTCGGCTGATTTGTTGCTTATTAGTGTGTGTGGGTGTGCGTGCTGTGCATGATTGGATGATTAAATACAGAAGGGGGGGGGGTGAGGAGAGACAGAGACAATGGGTGTGATCATTAGTGTGATAAGCTTCATTTCATCAAAAGGTCCATTTTGTTAAACAGTTAGTTTTGAACACTGTAGAGTCACTCAATTGAAGATCTTAAACAGTGTGGCTGACCCCATATAAACTCGTAATTTGAACGGCCCTCCTAATATCAATTTGACCTATTTCACTACTTCTGAAAATCAGCAGGAACTTTTCTGTTTTGTTCAGCAATACGATGAAAAGCAAAAGCAAATGTGTTTCCCATGCGACCCCTTCTCTCACAGCCCCACTGATTTGTTTGTTCACCACGAACAATGTCTATAGCCCACAGTATGATCTCCTCAGTTTGCTCCCAGATGCCTTACCAGCATGTGTGCACCTGCAGCTGTCAGCTCCTTGCATTTCTTTCCATTTGTTATTCCTTCTACCTGGGCCCATTGATTTTCCCATAGCCGTCTGCCAGTAAGTGCTGTCTGAGACCATATCTAAAAGCTGGCCAGAGTGATCTAGAGGGACAGCAGGAAGTTCAATGCATTTACAGAAAGCACTCCCCCTTGTTGTTGCCTTCCCCGCATTGATTGTATGGAAATTAGGGTGTGTTAAAGCCTGCCTGATTTAACCATCCTCTGGGACAGCCGAGAATATATGGATATACGCCGACAGACATAACAATACTGAAGAGCCTTCTGTTATAAACAAATTCATGCATAAAATGTATATCACCCGCTATCATCACAGCAGAATAAACCCTGACTCTAAGCATCGCTCTCCTCCTTTAGTCTGCCCCACAGCGTCAAGGCGAGCCTGTCGCTTTCTCCATCGGGGCCGGGACGGGCAGGCAGTGGCGGCGGGGGCTCCCCTACGGCCAAGATGGACTACTGCGGAGGGGTGCCAGTGGAGGACATGCAGGCCCTGGCCATCACGTCTCTGTCGGCAACAGACGTAGCCAAGCAGTACGAGCACATCCGGGAGCTGGGGAAGGGCACGTACGGCAAGGTGGACCTGGTGGCGCACCAAACCCAGGGTGAGGTTAAAAATCCTCTCCTCTCCTATCATTTATTAATCAAGTGTAAATAGACAAAATTAATTTAAAAATGATCTGTATCCACTCATTGTAGATCAGCATGGGTCAATGATGAATTTCTGAAAAGATATCAAGGTTATAATGCCGTCTCAGTCTGAAAGCAGTAGAACTAAACATTGTGCAGAGGGAGGCTGAGAGGGCATTAAGGGTGCTGCTATCTGCACACTAAGTAGCCTTTGCATTTCTGCAGCTGTAATCACGAGTGGCTGGTTATACATGTATAATGGAGGTGAGATTCATTCACTGAAAATGTTTGTATGAATGAAGATAGCACCTGTTTAAAGACAGGGCCGGAAATGTCTCCACAAAGTGCAATTTAAACTAACGCTTGGAGTATTTTAGATGGTAAGATATTGGCAGTACTTAACATGATATAATGAGTTTAATTGACCAGGGCCTAATTGTGTGCTCTGCATGTTTGTATCCGATTTTTGCAGGCACCAAAATGGCGCTAAAGTTTGTTACCAAGAACAAGACGAAGCTGAAGAGTTTCCTGCGGGAGTACAGTCTAACAGGCTCACTTAGCTGCAGCCCTTTCATCATCAAAGTCCTGGACGTGCTATTCGAGACGGAGGACAGCTACGTGTTTGGACAAGAATATGCCCCCGCTGGGGACCTCTTCGATATCATCCCCCCACAGGTAAGGCTGTCGTCCCTCCGTCCACCAATCACAGCCCTCGCTCAGCCCTCGCTGCTCCAATCAGTCGCCGCGTTCAGAAACAGGGTTTTTTAACAAGCTCTCCTGGGATTGGAGCCTTGTCTTCGTCCTGGTTTTCTCTCCGCACAGAGCTCTCATTTTGCTTTAGTGCTTTACCAGTTGATGCGGAGGGAGTGCTCGACTTCAAGGCTCTTCTACAGACTCATTAAAATGGTTGCAGCTGAACTCAAAACTGACTCTTTTGTTTCAGTTATTCTTTTTTGGAGTACCGTATCATTTTTCACTCTGAACGTTCATTCTTCTGCTCAAAATAACCTTTATCTATTCTTTCTAATAGTACTGTAACCTCACCACAAACACTCAACTCCTACTCAGTGTACTGTACTTATTATCCAAATGTTCTCTCCTTCTGTCCCTCATTACTTTGCCCTCTGTCTTTCTCTCAGGTGGGTCTGCCAGAGGAAATGGTCAAACGCTGCATGCAACAACTGGGCTTGGCTCTGGACTTTATGCACAGCAAAAACCTGGTGCATCGGGACGTCAAGCCTGAGAATGTGCTTTTGTTTGACCGAGAGTGCCGCCGCATCAAGCTGGCAGACTTTGGCATGACACGGCGGGTGGGCTGCCGTGTGAAACGGGTGAGCGGCACCATCCCCTACACCGCACCGGAGGTGTGCCGTGCCAGTCGTTCTGAGGGTTTCCTCGTGACCACCAGTCTGGATGTGTGGGCGTTCGGCGTGCTGGTGTTTTGTATGCTGACGGGCAATTTCCCCTGGGAAGCAGCGCTGCCGTCCGACGCCTTTTACGAGGAGTTTCGGCGCTGGCAGAAAGCAGGGTGTCCCGTGGGAACGTACCCGTCTCAGTGGCGCCGCTTCACTGATGATGCCTTGCGCATGTTTCAGAGGTTGCTCGCCTCCGAGCCAGAAAAACGCTGTGGAGTCAAGGATGTCTTCTGCTTTGTCAAGTATGAGCTGGTAAGCGAGCTCAGGCGCCGAGCTTCTTGCCGAGCCAAGAGAAGCGAGAGGTCAAGCACGGGAGCGTGCACTGGCAGTTGCACTTCCTCCTCTACCTCCTCTTCATCACGCTCCTCCCACCGACACCCTGAGCCCTCCACCCCTCCCGGAACATCCTGCCTGCGCCCAGCCCCGCTTAAACGCAGCGTCCTGTCCGACCCGCTGTCTCCCAGAGAGGAGCCCGGACAGCACCAGTCACCAGGCCGAGACAAGAACAAAAGCCAGATGGTGATGGCGACTGCCATCGAAATCTGCGTGTGACCACGCTCATGTTAGCGCTGGGGACGAGATGGCTCGTCACGTAATGACAAACTGTGAAGAGGTGTTAATGACTCCTCCAGAGACTCCAGTGAAAAAGGAGATGTATTCTAACCATGGAAGATTAGCTCAGGATCACATCCACTGCTGTGCATATGGACATCATCAATCAGCGGTACACACTCGGACAGCTTTTCACAGGCACGCGCCGCTTAGGTTTTCATTAGCGACCAAAGACTGCTTCTCACGCTGAAAAGCCATGCAGGCAGCGCGCGAGACAGTCCGCTGATGATGCTCCTCTCTGCAGCTCATTGTGCCGTCCACACATTTGTGTTTTCTGCCCATTCACAGTGGTGGTGCTACTGATTCTAGAGTTAGATATTTGTCATTTCTCACTCATCAATCCCCGTCTCTTTACTTTAGACTTATCTCCGAATATTAGCTCCAGGGAGGCCAAAGTGTCATCTGATCTGATGATGCTGTTCAGTCGGAGGCCGGTGATCTGAGGGCAATCTTCGCTACCACATGCGTCTGCAATTCCTGCCAATGCATATAATCGGTTATAGACTTCTTTTTTTCTTATAGAGAAAGAGTGCTAAAGGAAAAAAGACAAAAAGATAGTTAAATGTAGCAGTTTGAATGAGACGTCTTTTCATGTAGGTGTCTAGACTGAGATACAGACATCATCACCTCAGGACTCTTCTGTGGGTCACTTCCTTTTTCTTTTCTTTTTTTATTAATGAAAATCCATTGACTGGCTGGAAGACACATCTGCCCCTTGTGAACTGCTCCAAATGAGATTCACTTCCAATGTAACACAGTAGAATACAGGGATTGTACATTATCTGAGTGAAAAGGGTGATGGAGCGAAGATTATTGTTTCTTTTCTACCTGCTGTGTGTGTTTGGACAAGTGTGTGTGTGTGTTTCAAACGCTAAAGCACAAGATTTTTGTAAAAGGACGAGAACTCTTAGAGAAAACTACGACTCTTTATTGTAAATAATTGAATATTTCTAGGAGTGCACCGTATCATCAGGTAGTTCAACAATGTAGCTGTTCTAATTTTCTACGACGGAGAAAAAGGATTGTAGGGGTTTTACATTTACTGTCGGGGCAGTGCACTGTATGTAGCAGCAAAATATGACAGAATGTACAGTTTATCACAAGAAGTTAAATATATAGATATATGATCTAAAGCCTATCACAGTTTATAACATGGTAGCAGCTCATCTCATTTTCCTGTCATCACCTTTTCATGGGCGACATTCATTTTCTCTACACAATTATTGTGCGTCGTTGTTGCGAGTGAGTTCAGCCCATTTTGTCTTCATTCGTGCAGTCAGAGCAGGTCGACACCGTACAAATTAATTTCCCACATATTTGATTATCTAGATGCAACATTAAACACACAATTCCCGACTGCACAGAATACGTTGTTACACCAATCCCCCCCCCCCCCCCCCCCCCATGCTCAGATTTAATTGAGTCTTCCTGCCTCTCTCTGGGAACCCCTCCAAATGAGCCAGTGGAATAGCAGAGCCCAGGTGTTTTTGGTCTGGAGGAATGACCTCTGTGTCGGCCATTACGGCTCTGCTAACTGTTGATTGATCTAGACCAGTGCACCGCTCCAGCTTCAGTTTCCAACGAGATACTGCCAATTATCAAAGCATCCAAAAAGCACCGTGTGTTCAGTGTGAATGGTTCAATGCGTGCCCATTACCATTCGTTTTCTTGCTCGAATTTCCTAACTGTTATGTTTGTCAGGTGTGTGTGTGTCTGTGTGTGCATTCTTTTTCTCACTTCTAATTTCTCCACTCTTCCCATGACATCCCATCAGCCCTGTCGCTATAGTGACAGTGCCAATGCTCCTCTGGTTCAGCTTCTGTACTCTTCTTGAACATAGATTCTAATTGAACCCAGTCGAAACAACTGGTCTCCAAACCTCCCCCCCTCCCCGTCATCCGCAGCTCCTCATGACAGCAGCTGGGCTTATTATAGTGGATGACACATACCTGCAGAAACACATTCTCCTGTATTCTGTTCACAAACCAAGGTCTTTATCCAAGTTGTTAAAAGTCATTCTCATTTTCTTTGTCTTTTTCAAGCTCTGCAAAGGTGATCTGATAACTTACTGTATGTTCAGAGGTAATGGGTCAGTAGATTGTAGTGGGATGTCAATCATTCCAAAAGGATCTTATATTATGTGCAAAAAGTCAAGTTTCACAGAATAAGGCCATGAAATATAACATTGCAAAGCATACATCATATAACATAAAATGTGATGCATCATGGGATAAAGTATTATGACACGAGACAATGAAACATAAACCATCATAACATGACGCTGCATAAGATGAGACATCTCAATATGACAAATCGTAATATGACACCTCATGACGCGACAAATCATAACATCATGCATCATAACAAGAAGCATCATAACAAGAAGCATCATAACAAGAAGCATCATAACAAGAAGCATCACAACGTGCCGCTTCATAACATGCCGCTTCATAACATCACCCATCGCAATATGACGCATCAGAACATGGTAACGTTGCATGACGAAAGACAACATAACTTTTTTATAAGTGCAAACCCCAACTTGTCAAGTTCCACAGTATCAGGATGGGAGCTGAGGCTTTGTTATACATCATATCATCATAATTAGACTGCTAGAAATGTTCATTGTTGTTTTTCATGGACCGGCATAACAGGAATCGTCAAATTTAATGAGCTGTCAATTTATATTCTAGAGAGTAGCCTTCCTTTTATCCTGTTTATCCTGATCAAAGATCAAACTGTTTTCTGCCAGCAAGTGATGTTGTAGAATCTAATGTAAATACTGTACGTATTGTGTCTTTAACAAAATGGAAAAATAGAATAAATGAAATGTTAATATATGTTGAAATAAATTTATGCACCACCTTGTGGCTCCTGGGTATTTCTGTGAATGGTTTGAAATATGCCGGTGGTATTTTTGTTGGCAAAGCTAATTCTGCCCAGCTTTGTATGGTCCCTGGACTGCACATTAGATGAAGGTCAGATTGAATCACATGTGACTTCCCGAGGCGCTGGTCTTGCACTGCGAGGGAGCCCCCAGACTACTTTAATATGCTGAAAGCCTAATTAACACATCTGTAGATATGAAGTTATCTGCTGGCCCCAAAACAACGAATGAGTTCAAGGGCAGCAGGATTGTGGCGCAGAGGACGAGAGCAGTTATCAGCCCACCAGGCCTTCTTACTGCGTCTCAGCTGTTGTGTCAGAGTGCAGGAGCTCGCTCGAGTTGTTACCAGACTGAGTTGAGACAGTAGCGGTAAGCTGTGGTGTATCTGCCAAAGAGGAAAGCTAATCAGTTCAGACACTGCAAGAGAGAGGAAAGGTCAACCATGACATGCTGGGCTCGTGTAGCGAGTGGAAGCCTGTCCTTTGTGATAGCCTGTCCTTTGCTTTTAAACGGCCACAGCAGCCCAGTGGCCATGTAACAGTCCTAATTGCTTTGAAGATGGAAGATGCTGAAAGTAGGCTGGGCTTAAAAAGTGGATGCATTTAGCACAGAGTGCACTTGAACTTGAAATGTCAGCTCATCCAAATCACAAAAAATACACATTTCCCCTATTAATGCGAGCGGTGTCGACTATTTTCACAGCATCATTATTATACATGGGAGCTTAGACTCCTTGTGATGTCATCAAGGTTGAAAGGAGGTGAGGCTGTCGGGGTTGTACAGGAATCCCTTGGCTTGAGCTCCTAACAGGCAACTAAACCAAACTGATTCCAAGGACTTCTGGATGTTAAGCCTTCAGTGACTGGCCCAGCATCACGGACTGCTTGGAACATGGTCTCCCAGTTTGCAGCAGTCTGGACTAAGTGTTAGATCCTCTTCAGTTATATTCCCCTCAGCCAGGGCTAATGGCAGCAACATGAGGGGACGGAGAGATGGACAGGGAGAGAGACCACTCACTGTCCTGATTCACTTCTTCGTATCTCAAATGTCTGCAGGTTTCACCAGAAACAAAAATCCATTCCTTTCAAACTTTCAACTTGATTTCATCACAGCATGAAATGTTTGGCAGGAAAAAAAGAGGTTGTCAAATCCTCGCAGCTTCGCCCTGGGTGCATGAATGTAAAGTGAAATGGACAAACAACAAATAATTCAGGTATATGTCAACCCAGGCACTAGAGCGTATCTGTGGAGAGGGCATGTGATTTTGAAGGATGGGGGTTCGCAAAAGCATCACGACAGATGCACATATAAAACTGTCGCAGCAGTGCAACGTTGCTGTGAGACGGGGCGCGGTGCAAATAACGGTAAACAGCGACGGAGCACGACCAACAGTCAGCAGCATTCAGTAAATACGCACTGTGCATGCAAAATCGAATCAACAGCATGACCAGCAGCGGTGCGTAAAAGCTCAGAAATGTGCACAAATAAACAACTGAACAGTATGACCAGTAGCACTGTGTAAAGGTGCACAGAAACAGCAGCATGGCCAAAACCATTTCGTAAAGGCATATTCGTAAATGCATAACAAAAACACTACGCAATAATAGCTTTGTTTAGGCAGGCACAAGCCCAACCAGCTAATCACGGGCAAACAAATACACTGACGCATTGGCAACCTCACTGAAGACTTACCTGGTGGGCCTGTCCACGCCTGAGATCATGCCTCTTTGAGGGGGCGCTGGCCTAAGGCTAATGGCAACAACACTGTACCGGCTGTTGATGAGCTGGAAGGTGCCGTGGTGGAGGCAAGGAGGTGGAGGAGGCGGCTGGTGGTGGATGTGCTGACTGCTCCAGCAGCGGGCCGCTAAGCCAGTGGGATTGGGGGTTGAGCTAGCAGAGACGCTGCAGGTGCAGTGTCGTCAGCGGCTGCAGCTCTCTCACCTGATGTATCCTTGGTATTAAAAAGTTTTTGGGTTTCCATTTTTTAATCTTAAACAGAATGTGTAATAATTTTGCGGTCCTGGCCTGGTCTTGCCTGCCCTTTACGACAGGCCTGTGATTTGTGCAGCATGTATTTAATGTATAGTTCAGCATTTAAAAATCCTAAACATTTTTTGTGGCTTTTAAACATGAGCAGAGTGTTCAGCTCAAAAACATCTGCTGCACAAATCCCCAAATTCTGCCTCTTCATTCATATGAATGTTGAGTATCTCCTCTGTGTCGCAGATAAAGATGATGACAAAATTGTTCGGAGGTCACAGGCATGTAATTACTGAGCAGCTCTCACTGTTGAACAATGAAACACTGCAGCTGTGTTGTGCCTTTACATTAACCACCCACTGTGGTTTTCTTCAGTGGGAATTTAGCCGTGTAAGTGGGCAAACAAGACCAGGCGCCACATTCTTCTGGAGGTTGTATGCATAGTAAACAGAGGAGGGTTATATTTCTGAGTTTTCTTAGTTGCAGACTGCAGAGTAATATTATTTCCTGCTGGTTTCACACCACAGGGTACTGTATTAAACCTCCTGCGTCACCCTTCCTGCCTCTGCACCTATAGTAGATGAATCACTATGAAAACCGGCGGATTCACCGTCAACTATTCTTCTATCCCTGATGCATTTTGCCAAACAGCTGCAGGCGTGACACTGGAAATGCAGACGCGGAATCGAAAGTTGCTGAACACGGACGGTGGTCTCGATCTCAGCAGGGAGAGATTGACTGTGCATGGATGTTCCCCGCTCCCTCAGATGTGAGCGTCAGGCGAATAATGGTGTCTGATCACAGCGGGAGAGCTGGGAAAAGAAAGGGAGAAGTGTCTGAGCAGAGGAAAGAGAGAGGGGTATGGCCAGGGAGGGATGTGTCAAGTGGGATAAATGTGTTTGTGTGTATGCAGGAGAGGGAGTCACATAAGGACAAAGTGAGAGCGCAGTGACGAATATATTCATTGCAGGGGAGTCATTAGACAATAACCTTGTTTATCCTAAATTGCTGCTGTTTTTAGGTCACTGCAAAGCCGCACTCCATTACAAACCTATTTATGTGTACTGCGTGTTGCCTGAGGTGTGCCACTAAATTTTATCAGTGCCAGACATAAACTCTCAGACAGTGTGTGGTCGTCTGCTACCATTGCTATAGCAACAGAGACGGCCTGGGTCTGGAAGAGCTCTGAAAATGTTTTAGAGGAAAATTGCACTGACCAGTGTCTAAGGTAGTGGAACTCCCCTGACTAGGTGTCTCGCTGCTGTGACCTTGATAAACAGGGTGTATGTCCTTATTTGGTGATGTTTTCTTCCAACTGGTACAGCGGACGGACAGACCCAGATGATGATCTCATGTCTTTCATGTCTTTTTTTCATTTTATGTCTTATGAAACGCCTCTTGATATAAGTTCTGGCTTTTGTGAACTTGCGGCCAGTTCCATTTTGAGCACCCGTGATTGTTGTGTAAACTCTGCAGAGTTAACTATTAAAAAGACTCAAAGGCAACTCCAGTCAGAGAATTTCATTATTTCAAATCTCAAGATGAATTTCCATCACAGTGTTCTCCTTGTTTTATAAACCAGCAGCACCGTCCTTGCTGTGGAGGCAATGAGTATTTGATTGTGCTTTTTTTTCTTTCTCCATTTTGCTTTATAGAGCTAAAACATTTTGTTCTTTATGTTCGAGCAGGTGCTCTGTCTCCAGTATGGAGGTCTCATTAAGCTGCACCAGGCCTGTTTGTGCTGCATTAGACATTATTACTACTTCAGTACACAACAGAGACAAATATCCTGCACAGTTAACCTGACAGGGTACAGTGCACGGTACAGTCCGTGCAGATTATGTGCTCTGAATCCTGCACATGCCTCCGACCAACCTGACAGGCTCCCTTCCTTCTACCCAAAGCACCTAATACATAGGATCTGCTTCCATGGCGTCTCACAGGGGTCTAAGAGCCCAAGTCCTGTGATCACAATAAATCTGATTTTGTTCTAATCTACTCATTAGGGCCCGAGCCATGCTCCAAAAATCATGAAACTTTGCAGGAAGTACAAAGCCCAAAAAAGTAATTGCATTCTGGAGTAATTTGAAATGGGCGTGGCAAAATGGCTCAACAGCGCCACCTATGGAAAAGCCCCTCATTTAGCTTTCATTTTGATTTGTTTCTCTGTGAGTCTGTCCTGACTGAAACGACTGTAGTGCAGCAAATTCTGCCAAAATCACCCTTCAGACATGTTGTTTGTTAAATATCTAGATTTGGACACTATCTTTCTGAAAATACTGGGCAGAACACTGCATGAATGCTACATAATGATTGTTAAGCACCACTTTGAAAGCCTGATTTTGATCAAACTGCTTTGAGGGTCATGGTGGTGCAGGAGCTAATCTCAGCTGCCATGGGGTGAGAGGCCGGGATTCGAACCAGGAACCATCTTGCTGTGAGGCAACAGTGCTAACCACCACTGTGACAAATCTGCTGTGGATATTATGTTATAGATTGAAACATAATCTAAATCTAACAGGCGGGTTGCCAGAAACCCCCCCCTCAGGCCAAAATGTAAATTTAGTGCACAAAATATCTTAATCTATCACAATCTACTGGGCAGATTGCAGATTGTGTGTGTTTAGTAGGATTTCAGATGGGTTTTAGATGCACTGTGGAAGCATACCGCAGTGTAATTAAAGGGATCATGAAATAAGCACAACCCAATATTAAAGCACTAAAGAAAGTTTCTGAACAGCAGGTGTTTATGTGAGCCAGGAGACAACGGTAAGAGATGTAAACATCATTTTAAGAGGCTAGTCTGTTTAATTATTTAGTTTTATGCGTAGATGGCAACTAAACACGTCTTAATTCTGTTTCACTGCTTTAACTCAGAAGTTCTATTCAAATGTACGGATGGAGGAGAATCCTGATGTTCACACTGTCGGCAAATGAAGCTGTCACCACGAGCTTCAGACTTTTCATTTATATTCTCACTGTCACCACCCGAGGTGAAATTCTCCCTGGACTTCAAATCTGAATGCTCACCATCAGCTGCCACGAGGCCGGCGTGTGCCACCCACCAACATCTGTCATCTCCCATGCTTCGCTCCTTCCAGCTCTTCACCGCCCCAGCTTAAAGGACAAATCCACCATGTTGTTACTGATCAAAACATCTGTCAAGTAACCAGAGAAGCTAAATGAGACCTTTCTATATGCTGTACAATCTCTGGATCTATGGCTGAAATGTTAATATATGAAATTAGTATGAATGAAACAGCGCCCGGAGCTTTGCTGTTAGACCGGCACCTCCTTCAGCTTTGATTCCCAAAAAATTACAGAAGAAAATTACATCGAACACATCAACATTATGGAGGTTTCGTGTTCGTTGATTTCTTGTGTCAGTGGCAGATCTGGGATGTTTCTAAAACAGGCAGCCATCAAGGGGCCACAATCTACACTGAGTTACATGTTCAAAATCCACAGTTCCTGATACAGTGAGGTGCAGAATTAAAGGTCCAGTGTGCAACATTTAGGTGAAAGTAATTTATTGACAGAAATTAAATATAACATCTTTCATCTAAATTGTAGGAATTGTTGTTATATTAACCCTGGAATGGGCCCTTTATATTTAAATACTTTATATTTACATCAGGAGTGGGTCCTCTCTACGGAGGCTGCCATGTTTTTAACAGTAGCCCAGACTGGACAATCTAAACAACTTTTGAGTTTTTATGTCAGCTGAAGGCTTCCACAGGTTCTCTTTCATGTTTGGAAGGGGAGAGTGAGGTGAGGGGTATTCAGCTGCAACATGCAACTTCACCACTAGCTCTGTACCTTTGAGCAATGTCACACATTATTGAAACTATTTTGAAAACCGCTTCTTGTTCAAGCACCTTGTGAACTTCAAAATCACAAATTGTCATTTTGGACAGGAAAGGGGCACTTCAGGGGCCAGTGTCCCCCCTTGGCCCCAGCCCTGCGTTTTGTGTCTTGGCCGGTCTTGACCCCCACCTCATCCCCCTGTGTTGGCACCTAAGAAGTAACACTTGACGCTGTTTGGGGATCAGTGTCATCTCCACTTTGTCCTTCTAAAAAAAAAAAAATATGTTCACTTCAAATTCACTGGCTCCGCCCCCTGATCCGGATCTGCCCCAAAGTTTAAAGCATTCTTCCCTTCCCCAAACCCCATCCTTCCACCAGGTTTCTAATCCGTGTTGTGGTTTTTGCGTAAACCTGATAACTAACACAGATGAAAAAAAAAATCTCCTTGACGAAGGTAATTATATGTCCATTCACATATGCAAAGAAATATATCAAAGGCTACACAAGTGATGTACAACGTCAACATTATTTCACAGCGCAGAATATTAGTGACCCTAAGTTGATCCCATTAACTACAAATTGCTAGTGGGACTATTTCTTGGCTGGGAGCAGGAAAGTCCTCAGGTCCCTGCAGGTTGCGCTTGGAGCCAGGTGACCTCTGGACAGAGCCCGGCTTATTGTTTGCTCAACTACACTAATGTTGAAAGCAAACTTTGTGCATTTCCAAAAATGTCAAACTATGCTTGTGAGCATTTTAGCCATCTGTGCTGGAAATGTTTACATGACATCTAAATTATCGCTGCACAAGTGACAAGGACATAAAACAAAGTGCACGTCCCCTTTGTAGTTTATAGCAAACATGAATCTCATTGTCGTCAATGAGGGGAATGGTAATCGTACGACACTGCCTTATAATCCTCAGGGAAGTATGGTACACAATAAATACACACAGTAATTCTGTGTTTCTATTTAATCATCTTCAATCACCCACCACCGGAGCATCTTTTTTCTTAGCGTGGAAACCTGAGGGTTAGACGGCTCTTCCCTCAGCGACTCTTGCCCCAGGCTCCCGGCTGTCAGCAGAAATGAATCGATTGTTAAGTCTAACTCCGCTGCTGCCGAAGACAGGAGCCCTGATTGGCCGCCACCCTGGGAATGTTGTTCACAGCTGTGTCTGAGGATTGGCCGCCGCCGGCTGTGCTGAAAATGAACACAGCAGATTTAAAAAGAAGAAAAAAAAAAACATATGAAAGGCCACTTTTTCCTTTTTGCACGGAGCCTGGGTGTGTTTCCAGTCGAGCAAGGTCACAGGCTCCTAAGCCGTTTACTTAAGCCGTCTGCATATTCAATCACTGCTGCCTAATGAGTTGTACAAATTTAATCATGTAGAGGGTTGTTCAGTTCGCCACCAGGTCCTCATTAGACAGGGGGCAAACCTGGGACTTATTTCTCCGCTGTCAACTTCTGGAGTCTTCCCCATGAATGCACAAAACTACAAAACCCAAATTCCGAAAAACTGATCGTCATGTGTATTCTCCGTGGTCTCAGTGGAGTGTGTCATCGTTAATCTCATGGGTGCGCACACAAGCTCGGGGCGATTTTGTATTAACCACGTTGATCCTTTCACCATATTTGTCGTCCGCTTTATTCCGTGCACCCCTGTTATTGCCGTGGTGACCATTCTATGTTGTTCTCTCTGCAGCAGGTCCTCTCCAGACAGAAAAACAACTTTTTGGTGTGTTCATTCCCTGCAGTAAATAATTTGTTTTTTTTACCCCAACATATATTTCTTAAAATGAATGCAACATGGTGGTTTGTATTAGTCTGCTGAATTGCTCTCATGTTTTGTTAGACAAACCTGTCATCTCCCAGACTGCTAACACGTCTTTGCTGTTTATTTATTTAGGGTGTTGCTAAAAAGGCAAAATTCCTCAGCGGACACAAGCTGCAGCCTCTTGCGTCGCTGTCTGCTTGTTTGCATAAGTGGATGAGCTCTCGTGTCCTGAGAAAGGACGCGTAGTGTTCTGCGACAAATATGTAATTTTGAAAATCAATATCGACACGGACGTGGACATGTTTACGCTGAATTCATCAAATGTCAGTATTCTAGTGGCATCGTCCGTCACGTGTTCTGCAACATCTGCTCAAGTTTATCCAGGAGTAATCTCTGCTCTTATTTTCCATCAATTATTAATACTATTGTAACACACTATTACCTTTGCTTCTTCTGATTAACGATTGCTTGACATTTTAACTGCTTTTTGATTGTTTTTATCGTTTCAGTACATAAAGCACTTTGTTCATTTGTTTGGAAAAGTGCTTCATAGATACATTTGCTGTTATTATTATAAGTATTATTCATTCTTTCATTCCTTTTCCTACATCAAATTATATGTTTGGACATTAAAACTTCCATCCACAGAATATTTTGTACTGGGTTACCGTGGCAACTGGGTCATCACCAGAGCCACCAGAGGCATCCTTTTCCCTAGCAACATCATCCAGCTCCTCCTGGGAGATCCCAAATGCTCCCGGGCCACATGTATCATGTCGTCTCCCAGCGTGTCCATGATGTCCACCCAACTGTTTGCACTAGTGCTCTTCTCTGGTCCACGGTTCTATCTTCACCACCACGGCCCCATAGATAAAAAAAATAATTGTAATACCACATGTTGAGCCCAATTGCTTTTTACTCCCTCATCAAATGACTCTGCAGTAAACACAGGTTTTCATCTGCACTTCTTTGTCTCCGTAATTTGAAACATTGACGCGTGCACCTTTTCTGCGAGACATATTGACGTGCATTGAATTTCCAGCCGTTGGCGCTTAAATAGCCATGAACATTGGTGTACTTATTGTTTTTCACATCTTGGCAACAACAAGCAATAGCAATTTCTCTCTTTGTACCAGCCCGGCTGTTCGGTGCTTTTCAGTACAACATACACACCATGTTTTTGTTTATGCATACATGCCACAGCGACTGACAGACACACCTCATGCATTTTGGTTTCTTCTTATTATAATAAATAATTATAACATGGATATTTGCTTTAATTCCATGTGTCACCTCTTTATTTCGTCATGGTTTTGGAGCCGCTCATCAACTGTACGCCCTGAACCATTTGCTTTCTCATCACGGTCCGTCACTTTGCTTCATCCGCTCCTCGTCACATGTGGTCCAACTGCCGTCCCGACGGACTGACTGGAAAATGGATCAGACA
Source organism: Verasper variegatus (assembly GCA_026259375.1). Lineage (NCBI taxonomy): Eukaryota > Metazoa > Chordata > Actinopteri > Pleuronectiformes > Pleuronectidae > Verasper > Verasper variegatus. The sequence goes on from CM048057.1 coordinate 10,093,551, forward strand.
GGGACAGTGAAGAGGGACAGAGACCCTGAGACACACAGCTGGACTCTGCCTGCTGCTCATACAAGCACACACACACACACACACGGTGCTGAGGGACGCTGCTCAGGGAAATCAATCGTCCAGAAGAATAACTGCAGATCTAATGCTGAAGATCGGGTCCAGAGGGAGGAGTGGTGTTTTTGGACTGTCTGTCTGTCTGTCTGTCTGTCTGTCTGTCTGTCTGTCTGTCTGTCTGTCTGTCTGTGTGTCTGTGTGTCTGTCTGTGTGTGTGTGTGTGTGTGTGTGTGTGTGTGTGTGTGTGTGTGTGTGTGTGTGTGTGTGTCTGTGTGTGTGTGTGCTGAGAGGAGGGCTTAGTGGTTAATAGTCCTGTCTTTCAGAGATGCAGTGTCTGTTATTTCTTGCTTGCCTCTTAATCTCTTAATCACCGTCCTCTTATGTCGCGAAATCTACTCAATCCATTTACTTTACTTTTCAAAATGCACCAAGCAGTAAATATTGACATGCGAACTTCCGATATGATCCATATTAATATCCCGTCGGGCGGTTTAATCTCCGCAGACGTATGTGTTTCTACCACATATGTCCTGATTTTATTTATAGTCAGGTGCCAGGATGGAGGCGGCCAAGGACAGATGGCACTTCCTCTGTAAGTCACAGCTTTTTTAATAAAGAGCATGGTTTAAACAGCAAAGAGCGAGCCTGGGGGGGGGGAAATGACACAAGATAAAGAGAGCATATCCGGCGTGTGCTCCCAAATACATCAGAACAATGTAGAGCAGAAGAGAGAAAATATTTATGCAGAGGTTTGAGTCATAGATCTGGAGTTCCAAGGGTCATATTTACTGAAAAATTCACCGCCTCCCTGTTTAGATTTCTTGGCAAGTGTGTGGGGGGAGAGTATTTTCAGTTCTCTTTTAATAACCGCCAGTTAAGATGTGATCCATCTTTAGACTGGGGCATCTCTGACGCTGGCGATGATGTAATACTGGGGTGGGGAAACCTTTCTTTTTCCTACTAGGGTCCATTTCAATTTTTGCAGCATCCTTCGCGGGGGCCATGCTGAATTAATGAAGACCAGCTGTCATTATTTGGGCATTTCTGCAGAGACAGGAATGCAAACAGAACCCTTCATCGAGTTAATATTAAAAGTCTACGGACGACTTCATTTTCACAGCCCCGTGCAATTATTCTATTATTTGCCATTTCATTTCAAGTAAATGTCCTTTGAGGAGATATTTCCTCCTTTGCGTTTATGCATCCCGACAATTTGAAATATCTCAACATTTCCAGGTGTCGGCTTCCCGGCGCTCTCCACTGCCTCCATTTCTGAAAAGCTTTTTGTGCTTTGAAGATAAGAGAGAGAGACATTTAATGAGAGATAAGTCCACAGAGCAATAACAGCGGACCAGACTTCAGTGTCAGGGTTGAGCTTCCCCCTCCGCCATTATCCAAACCGCTTCCCCTTCGATGTCCTTCTCGTGTCATTGACTTCCAGGATTTTCTGCAAGGACATTTGACGGTCCACTGAATCAGTGAGAGGCCTATAGATCCCGTAGAGGAGAAAACAGTCATCTACATTATAATGGAAATTATAACTGTCAAAGCAATGTCAGGGTTCATCATTGCCTTTTGCGTCAGATTTTCCTGAATATAGAGAATATTCAAATATTCATAGTATAAATTGAGGGAAGAGTAAAACAAAACCATTATCTCATGCATTGTTTAATGGGCACGGTGGTACAGTGGATAGCACTATTGCCTCACAGCAAGAACGCTGATGTCTTTCTATTTTGGGTTGGATGTTCACCCCGGGTACTTCTGTGCTTCTGTGCCAACACGCCTGAAAAAACATATCATGTGACCACTCACACGTCCCACTGGTTGTTTTCTTCAAGAAGGGGGTCATGGGATTAGAGCCTTAAGAATCAGCGAAGGCTTTTAGACTAATACGCAGCATTTCCAAAATTCTCCGTTTCAGCAGCTATCGCATTCCGGAGTAGTGTGGACGCCAAATGTAGCCTAAATTGATCGTAGGTGTGAATGCGGGCATTTAAAGGTACCTGTATGAAGCCTTGGGGGCTGGATCTAGTTAGTGGCTAATGACACTACTTTCCCTATTATCCCTCTGACTCTCAGCAGAAGACACAGCTCATTGTTTCTCTCCTCATGCTGCCTATTTCCTCATCTTTTTTAGCAAATAAATGATGAAAAACGTTGCATCTAACCACTGGTGTTGCAACAGTAGAGGCAAAGCATGATGCCTGAGGCCCCCACGCTGAGAGGGGAACCCTGAGAAGCTGATTCAGTCCACAGCAATGACGATTTCGGGAGAACTGCCTTGAATTCTGTGATCGGCTGGAGACTGGAACGTCACCACAGTCGGAAACCTCTTAACGAGGCCCCATGCCGCTAACTCTCTGCCAAAAGCTTCAGAGGTTTAGAGGTTTGGTTTAAGGCTAGAACGTCTAAATGTGTCTGTTTGATGTCTGGGATGGTGCTGGTGGTTTGCACTCTTCTTAGGTCAGAAGACTGGGACACAAAAAGTCCCTCGAAACCCTCCTGGATCTAACCTTGATATAAATGATTTAAATAAGGTTAAAGTCTGTCCTGAGCCATGATGATAGACTGCTTCGTTGTGATGTGCACATTTGGTTCTTTGAGGAATTACTCCTTGTACAAACATTTCATTTATTGAATACATCCACCCATCCCTCCTCTGTCGTTAGCCGTTACAACTGCTTTTACAAACTCAATCTGACGCATCTAATGTCGCCTTGAAACCTGCTCCAAATCTACTCCTTTGAAAAAGCACCAAGGCAAAGATGAAAAGATAGTTGGTCTTATTAAATATTTCACTTTTCAGAAGGGATGTCCTCAGACGATCCTCAGAATCTGGGACTGGGACCAGTGGAGAATAAATAAATACACGTATTTGATACAGTTTTGATAGTTTGTCAGTATTGGCGTAAACACAAGAGAGAAAGATGGGGGGTCGTGGCGTTCAGCACAGACTCCATCTGTGATCAAATCAGGATGTTGGATTCGTATATCGTGCATCTAAAAGACTAGGCCCACTGGGTCGTACCCTATCCAGGAATTATATTACGATTTCAGAGTCAGCTTTAAACTCTTAAACCTCTAAAACCCTATTTCCAATTCCTTTGTTTGTTTGCTCTGAACACACAGGCTGTCAGAAGCTCCCCTCTATGCTGTTCACTCTGGGTAAAAGTGGAAACACACAACGTTTGCATGAGAAACTTTGCAGCAGACTTGAAATGCGATCAGGAGCAAACACACATATAGAGTCGTCACAGTTAGGGAACACAGACAGGCACATTACCACTGTGTCATTTCTCAGGCTACATCCACACAACTATGTTTTTTTAAATCCATCGACTCTGGTCCACGGTATTATGGAGAAGTTTGGAAACTCCAGAGTGTTTTTCTCCTCTTCTTTTTCTTTTTTCATCCTTTTCTTTACATTTCCCTCTTGCCCTCCTTTTTCTCACCTCTCCCCAACTTCCTCTAATTCCTCAATCACTTTGGCCCCATTCATCCCCACTTCTTCCCTCCGCACTTCACATTCTCGTCTTCCTGGAGGAGGGTGCATTACAAAAATAACCCCCCCCCCCCAAGGATCTTTAAGTAGGTGCTGACGTAGCTTCATGGGAGGAATGACGCAGATGCATTCATGGGAGTGGGCGGTGTAGTCCTCAGGAGGGGAACAGACAGAGGGGTGTGGTGGGGGGGGTAATCGGGAGGGAGAGCGAGAAATGAAACGAGACGAGGAAATGGGAGTGGAGAGGGAGGCGACTGAGGGAGACAGATGAAGAGGGGGAATGTGAGAGGGGGGACAGATTGATGAATGAATGTTTGTGTGCATGCCGTGGCGAGGTAAATGCCAATTTACTACACCAAGCAAGTGTTTCCAATTGAAGTGATGTTTAGAGGGAGGCTGGAGGGGCATCCACTCGGTTTCAAAGCTCTCCCTTGTTTTCATCTTCAGCTCCCTCCTGAGTGGAGGCTGAGAAACACCAAAATAAACTGAACAAATTATTTAACCGTCACCCAAGAGTGATTAGCGGCACTGTGCCAAAGCGCTGTGCATAAAAATAACAGCTCCGAGCTTATTTATCAGCAGGGTTATACGAGGCAGCAGCTTGACTCTCCTGCATGCTGGAAGCTTTGGAGGTCACCATTGATTATTGACAGGTAATGTTGCTAAATATGCCCATGATGCAAGTAGAAGTACAACTTTGATTCTTTTTTAGTTCCTTTTTTGGTCTCTACCAACTCCTGGTGGAAATATTTGGCTCTTTAGCTGCTACCTGCTCCCCTATGATCACTCTCTGCAGTTGTTAACTGTGTCTTTCTATTGTTTGGTGCTAAACCAAGGCTGGCTCCTGGCATAGCAGCACCTATGGTTTATTAATCATGATTACAGTAACAACATCATCAACAAAAACAGCCTTTTAATGATAATTATAAACATACTTTGCCCCCTGAACTGTCAGTGAGTGGGATCTGAGATGAAAGTGGTTGATTATGGGTAATTGTGCATCACTCAACCCGACAGCAGGACACAACACGGACTGACTGATGAGTAATGTTAGATTGGATCAGCAGGGATTATAAATTGCTCAAATGATTTCATAATGAAAAGGTTCATCCGGTGTGCAAAGGAGGAATCTGATGAACTGTCTATGGTGTGCATTCAGATCATTTAACTTACTAATACAGCAATGTAACAATACTCAGCAAAAAGTAATCAAAGTAGAAGTACTGTTTTGGTCCCTCTGAGTGGCATATGAATATAAATGACATTATAAGATTATTTAGAGTGTGAACAGCATGTTACTTATCTTAAAAGTAACTCATATCTAAAGCTGTCAAATGAGCAGTGGTGGAAGAAGTATTCAGATCTTACAGAAGTACTAACACGAAAATGATACACTACAAGTTAAAGTCCTGCATTCAAAACCTTACCTAACAAAAAGTATAGAAGTATCATCATTTAGTTTTACTTGAAGTACCAAAAGTAAAGTAGACCCACTCATATAATGTTTTTGAATTATTATTACTGCTGCATTATGTTCCAGGAGATGTTTAAGGTTGAAATGTTGTGTTTTTGTACAATCTATAACATACATCATGTTCTATAAGATAATATTCAGTTTGTCTCGTTAATTATAGCAGCGTGTTTGCTTCTGAGATGAAGGGGAGTACTAAACAATAAAGATGGAGGCTAAACATTGAGCTGAAAGTCGCCGTAAAGCAGGTCACTCTCTGCACAGTCTTTATTGCACACGACTCTCGTGTTCTCACGTCATTTCATGTCATGTTTGATGAAAAATATAAATTATAGCCACTTTAAATGTCATGTGTGTTTAACTTACAGCAGTAAAAGGTTTTCATTATTACAGGTGATGCCCTCTGCTGAGCTTGTCTCAGTTTCCATGGTGCGGCAATCTGCGCTGCCTTACTGTCAAGTCTGTTGTCATTGGGAACTACATCAACCAGAGTGGAAGAAAAAAAACAAGGCTCTTTAAACAGTTAATGACTATAACACACTGATAGCATCAACAGGGGATTTGCGGCTGCTGGTAATAATGTTTGAGGATTGAACGACACAATTTGTTATCAGGCCTGTTAGTCTCTCAACAGAACACCTGATAAGGTCATTTGCCATATTTGTATCAATGGCTGAGGAGAGTGTTTGTCCTTGAGGTTCAGTATCTATCTGTAAACCCGCTTCAGTTAAATGTGAAGTGACGAGCGTCTCCACTGGATGCTGCTGCATGCTCGTCATTCTTTCTTTCTTTAAGTTTAGAGTTTAAGACAGACATTTATTGACTTTACCTTGTACTATATTCTTCTTTTCTTTTGGATCATTAATTACGCAACTGCAACTTTTACCACATGCAAGCTCTCGAGGACTTAATATTGTAGCACATAAAACATCCAACATGCGTAAATATTATTTATTGTTCAATATTCTCCAAACTCCCCCAATAAAACACCAAGGACTCAGATGGAGCCGGGCAGCAGCATGTTCATGGATGTTTGTGATCAGGGCATCAAGAGAAAATGTGTTTCCTTTTAATTTAATTACACACACACACACACACACACACACACACACACACACACACACACACACACGTCTCTCTTCACCTCCTTCACACAGACCATATGAATCAACTGCTCTGTTAAAAGGCTCACTGACTACATCCAGGAATTAGCTTGTACCAGGATATGAGCCCCTGCCTGGAACAGCATGTGTAAACAGCATCATCAGGATCAGTGTGTGTGCAGAGCTGCTGTTTCCTCTCTGTTTCGCTAATGCTGACATTTAAAACATTTAGCTGATGATGGCGAGGGTGATTGCAGCAAAGTGCGGCAGCTCTTCGCTCCCTCCCCGACGTAAGCGTGGCAGAGGACGGCATGAAAACACAATTATCATGTTTCTTATGTGTCTTTAACTGGGCTAATCAGTCAACTATGAAACTAAATTACTCACACCACCGTATATGGCGTATGATGGCACTTCAGTCTGACAACTTCATGCATGCAAGGGATTGGGATGAGGTAATATTTATGAGGAAGAGGATGCAAAGGATTTGGCATGAAAGGAATAAGTTGGTTTTCACGAGGTGGGAGAGACAAGAGCTGCGTTTAATAATTTGCAAGTGTGGTGAAATAATGCATGAGCAAAAGAAAAGTGCTGAGGATGACTATTGTGCAAAATGCTGAATCCATTGGTGCTGATTTGTAATCGCAAGCCTGATTGTATTGGATGTGTTTCAGTAATTGCAAAAACAAAACTGAAAAAGATCGATCTCATGCAACAGGTCATGTCAGCCTGGAATTACACAGATTCTTTTCTATAGCTCCACAGATAGTTGGTTTTATAGAAAAGAAAATAATGGTGCATTTCTTCACCAAGGCCCATCAGTCCCCTCATGAAACCACATTTAAATTCACTAGATCTGGATTTTTATTTGATTCTGCACCAAATTGCACACACTCATAAGCTGCTTTCAGACATGCACTGAACTCCAGATAATCTCCTTCAACGCAAATGTCCAAGTTAGTAGCTGTGGAGTTCCTCTCCTGCATGCCCCCTGGTAAAATCTCTGGTTTGTTCTCTGAACCACAATGTGGTTCAGAGAAAGTCCGAAAATCGAATTTCGGGCATTACCCGGAGGTCATGTGTGAAAACAGCTACAGATATCATTCCCTAAACATGCCCGATTTCGTTAATCGCCAACCATGAATTATTCATGTTAAAGGAAGTGAAATTTTTTTTAATCCTGGATCCACCACCCTGATCCAGATCAAAAATTAAATGGGCTCCTTCTTGGCCCTTGTCCCATCCTTTCTCCGAGCTTTATGGAAATCAGTTCACTAGTTTTTACATAATCCTGCTGCCCAACAAACAAATGCAGATGAAAACATAGCCTCCTTCTTAGAGGTAAAAGAGAAACTAACACATTTTTTTGATATCAAAGTGGTTTTTTTTAACTCTGTGATTATGATGAAACTTGTTTGCCTCGTATTGTCAGTGTCACAGTAGAAAACGTTCTCTGGATTATTATCTCCACAGTGAGACGCGCAGATTTAGAGCGGAAAGGTAAATGCTCCCAGCAGAGAATAGCTCTGATTCCATTCATCACACCCATTTATCCAGAGCGGCGGTGCAGCAGAGGAGAGGAGGCTTGGATTATTAGGTGATGATTGGCGTGTGTGCCTCAGACTTTCATAATGGCAAATATTTGCTTGACAATTGTGGAAAACGCACCATCACCACGAATGTTTTACGAGGCCCCGGATTGATCCCCTCCGTTCCGCCGTTCCGTTTCGATTAGGTGCCGACGGGTTCAGAGCAGTCAGACAGGCCAAAGTACTTTAGGGGTGATTAAATTATAAAACTCCTCTTCCTGTTGCCTGCCATCATTACAGTGTCAGCAACTCCGCTTTCAAGAAACGCTTATGTAACGTGACAAAATTTAATCAACCCCTGAGTGTGTTGTGTAACGAGCTTACGCCGGCGCCTCAGAACATACTGTAATTATATCCAGGCGACCTGAACCCAATAAAGAGGACACAATGGGTCATTTGATGCTTAATCAGGTGCTGTTAATACTTCTTTATTTTTGTTGTATTCAAGCTCATATCCTGAGATTAATTTTGCACTCCACAAACTCTGATTACAGACGTAACTCTGATTACCGATCGCCGTAGGTGAAACTGATGTAACTGGCAGGAGTTTGCACGGACGGAGAAATTCCCACGTGAACGCAGCTGAGTGAAACTTACATAATCGATAGGTGAGGGCCACGGCGCTCACTGTTCTGCGGTGCTGGAGGAGAAACAATCGCAGGAAGTTACATAACGCATATGCATTATTTCAGTGCGATGTGGTGTGAAAGGCTTTGTTATAAACTGATGAAAAACATAAACTGATAAAAAACAGACCTTTTTTCGTCCATCCATTATCTTTACCACTTATCCTTCAGGGGTCGCATGGGAGCTGGAGCCAATCCCAGCTGACATCAGGTGACAAGTGCAAACCACTGCTCCACCGTGGCAATTTTGCCAGGATGTGATTCTGCACTCGAGCGAGATGGAAGCAAGAATTCAACTGCAAAACGAATACTTCAATCAGGAGAGACTTGTAGAGAAACTAATGGGAAGAAGTAAATTAGAATGAAAAATAATTTATTGTGTTGTGTAATAGGCTTTGGCACTTAGACCCCGACAGGAAATAGAACATCATGGAGCCGTTCCTGTGAATTTGGAGCGTCTGATCTATAGGAGACTTTCCCCTGGAGAGGTGAAGATGAGGGATGAAGCTTGAACATCTATGAGGGGAAATGGGGGACGCTTTGGAGGTGGAGGTGAGTGGCTCAGTATCACCATGGTGATACTATATTGATAGATAGATAGATAGATACATAGAAAGCTTATCTTAGAGATTTGTCCGTATCCACCGGTAACCGCTTTGTTCTTTTATTTTACAGCAGCCATCATGCACACATGGATTAAGATACAACTACACAACTCTCCAAACACACACACACACACACACACACACACACTGATCCTCACACTCACTACAAACCTCTGCGACGCCGACCATTAACGTGTTTGTCTGTTTAGTTTTGCTAATGGCCCCATAGAAGAGAACCTGAATACCACAGATGTGATGAGAGGACAGATCGGTTTTCCAGCTCGCACGATCAGAATGTGTCTGTGTGAACAGCAGTGAGTTTCCCCCGATTTGAACATTTCTGCTCCAAAATCGCTTTCTACTAACCTCGACCTTCAGATGTCGTCAGATGAACACAACATGTGCAGATCCCTCAAAACGCTTAAATGACGTGTTCAAATTGAAGAGCAAGCAGAAGTGCTTTAATTACATTATATACAATGAGATAATTAATGAGGTGGTCTATGCTGCCATCTATTTTTAGTGTTAATGTCGTTAAGGAGATAGAGCTGCTGTGTCTTTCTCCTGCTGCTTTCAGTCTTTTTTTGGTTGTTAACACTGTATTAACACTAAATACTTGGACTGTCAGACTCACAGTCAAAAAATAATCCTCTGCAAACCCACATAGCAAAATTGTTTTGGCCCAGATTCGGCCCACACCAAACACTGTCATCGGGCCCACATACCGTGGGAAATGATGGCACTCTTCTCCTTTTTTTGCCAGATCTGGGCCACGTAAGCCAAAGCAATACTGCATGTCAACCAAAGGTGCCAAAGGTGGCCAGACTTAGTTTGCCAAAAAATGCCACATTTTCCACTTTAGGTTCTCATCCATTTTGTACAAACCAAACAAAAGCCAGAGGTGCCGCATCATTGCCTGAAGTGGCCCACATGTGTACGCTATCTGGCAAGATTGCATCTCGTCTTTTTTCAAGAGGAACTAATCATCCACAGGGAGTGTATGTTTCTCTCCGTAGGACTCCTGTTTACCACATCAGCCGTTTTAATCACAAACAACAAGCATCCAGTCGTATCTGGTTGCCAACCACGGCGAGGAACCCGAGATAGCCTTGGTAACATGGGCCTGCCTGTTTACCCCGTATGCAAAGCAACCCGGCTTCAGACTGCATGGGGCAGGTTTTAATCACCTCTTGGAAACCAGCGGTGTTTGTTCTCACAAACAACAGCCGAGATCACAGGTCGTGACGAGAGAGCCGGAGCAGGGCGGAGCTGCCGGCGGTGAAATAAGGGAGGGAGGATTCCCTTCTTCATGTCGTTCACACAGGTGAAGAGAAGGAAGAGCATGGCTCACTCAGGGATCGACCTGTAGCACATGAACATTCGTCCAACTGTGTTATTCTATTCTTCAGCTAAAACTATCAATGCATGTGAAATAAGTGTCTATTTTGTTTCTTTCCGGTGTCAGTTTACAAAGAGCGGGGACTTGGGACATAAAGGACTCAAATAAAAAAAAAAAGGTAAATCTGAAATTGCAGCAGAAAGTTGAATGTGACCCTGTGGTTTTCAATTTCTAGCTTTCCTCTTTTAAAGTCAGCTTTTAAATTCAACTCAGCAATTTCATCTTTTTTTGAATTGAACTGCTCAATATGGCCGTGACAAATTCAAATTTATGAGATTCCAGTGCCATCATCTCCCCGGCCTCTAATCCTCTTCCACAAGTGTGTCACACTGTCACTGAAATAGATGCATTCTCTCTGCGGCAGTGGCTGCATGCTGTGCCGGGTCACCGCTGGCTGACTTATCTGCTACAGAAACCAAAGAGTGTATTCCCAGAATGCCGCGAGGGTTGAGGTGTGTAAGTCTGCTGTGACAGAGCTGGAGCTCCTTCATTAGCTGTCAGTGTAGCAGGGCACCGAGTTTCGTCAACCAGCCACTCAGGCTCAAAAATAGGGACGGGGACAGAATATACTGCATCAGTCCAATATTTGACGCAGGGAGGAACAGAGGGCTGCAGCCGGTGCTGTCACCGATACATCCTTTTTCCTTTTTCCATCCAGAACATGGCAGCTTCACTCTTTAATCCACTGGCTCTATTGTGAGATTATTGTGTGTTGATTTCAGTCACGTAATACAAAGTTGTTATGTCTTTGCTCTGGTTTGAGGGATTATGTTATCGGGTTGTCGATCCCTCCCATGTTTGTGAACACGATATCTAATAACTGCTTTGGGGGAGGTTCTCCAAATTTGGTTCAAATGTTCAATAAGACTCAATCATGACCTGATTAGATTTTAGTGGTCCAAGGTCAAAGGTCAATGTCCTGATGCTCTCATGTACGAACATTTACTTGGACTCAGGAATGACCTGAGTTGGATTTGGTGGTCCAAAGTCAAGGTCATGATGGCCTCTAACAACATGTTTTTGGCCATAAACATGATATTTTAAGTTTGCATTTGAGGAATGTCTTCACATTTGGACAATTTGTTCCTTTGACACAAAGATTCAATTCATTAGATTTGAGTAGTCGAACTTCAAATGTCATGAGGACTTAGGTTATTCTAGTTCATGCTGCATCACCTTGTGAATTGGCCATCTGAGAGAAATATACTAGGTTACATTTTTAATACAAATCTAAAAGGGCCACTGGTAGAAGCTGTTGTGATCAGTCATCTGTGCCTATAGTGGCTAAACTTATTGAGTGTATTAAGCTTGATTGGATCAAATGTCATTATTAGCCTCTTTTGTTCTCAGTTATTATATTCAAAGTTTACACGCACAGGATAACAAAGAGAGGGAGACATTTTCCTACTCCAGTTAGGGTTAAGGTTTTGTCCTGTGGTTAAAGGGAAACTAAAAACCAGCTTCATGCCTCTACACAGAATGAGCCTGAGACAATGTCAGAAATCCACACAGCAGCAACACAAAGGCAGATGACACCTCTTTAAAACAGATGGACCTCACCTAAACAGTGTTTTGTGTTTATTACACATGTCTACCTCCAGCTGCTCACAACATGTTGAAGATGTTGAAGCAAATAAAGACAAAGTCTCCCTCCATCTACTTAATTCCTGCCCACAGACCCAAGAGTATGAGAGGACGTCCAACAGTCGACCTCCTCCTCCTCCCGTGATCCACCCCCTCAGACAATTTACCCAAGGCCTTCCAGGTGTATTCCCGACAAGTGCAACACTCACACACTCACACACACACAGTTTCTCCTCCACCTCTCCATGAGAGATTGGGTCTGAAAAGCTGAGGCTCAAGATGAAAGAAGTGGACAAGCTGCTCGTGGTTGTCAGCAACCCACGTTCCAGCTTGGACAACTCTCGCCAATCTTCCCAGATCAAAAACAAAAACAGGTCTGTAACCACTCTGAGCATGAATAAGGTTTATATCAATTAAGTATTTTTTCATAATTCACTTTATTAATGGCTTTGAACAAATGAACAAGTAATATTAATGAAGGGCTCATCACCAAACAAAGAGAGCTGGCTCTTCTTGCTTCGGAGGTGGTCAACCCGCCTCTTCAGGCGGCTTGCCTCCAGTGTTCTGGCCTCACTGCTCTCAAGCTTCATGTCTGTCTTGCAGCGTTCAGCCAGGCAGTTTATATGAGCTGCAGTTTGTTTATTCCTCTTCTTCTATTTTTGTAGAAGCTCATTTTCTTTGCTTGACCTGCTCTTCAAGATGGTTGACCTTCTGCTGCAGTGCCTGATTTCCTTCCTTGAGCCCCGTTGCTACTGGGGGGCCGATTAAGTAAACACGTGCACAACGACATGACAACATTGGGCTGAGGGGGCACAGGCTGCTGAAATCTGATTGGCCCCCGAAGTGCCCCTTTCCCTTCAGTAATCTAAATTAACTAGTCTCTTATTAACAGCTAACTAATATGACATTATGTTGTTCTTTTTTATTTATTTCTTTATGGCCGCAGGGCACCACTAACAACAAAACATTAATTGCAGGCAAGAAACGAATATCGATCTCATTATTCATTATATACAAATTATTATAATTATATCATGAACCCAGATAATTTATGTGCCAACACTTTCAACACTTTAAGAACCAAGAAGTGTTTGTTGAGGGTGATCATGGTGAGGCAGAGATCACTGCAGTGTTTACTCACCACAGGTGCATTAACAGCAACACAGTGCTCCAGTGCTCTTTAACCACAGCATGCAGCGAGTGGGCTTCACCCAGGAGGACAATTCTCCCCGACAGGTTATTTTCTTAATAATGTAAACTCCATGTCCCAGCAGGAGTCTGAAAATAAATCCCCACACCCACCCACCCCAACCAAGAGACTGACTGGAGGGCAGACAGTGAAAAGAAAGAATGAAAGCATCGATGGAAAGTCACAGCTGTTGCAGTGGCCAGTCCAAGCCGACCACTGGCTTCCTTAAGGACAGGAATTCTTGCTTCGGTCAGTTTGAAATCAGGGGAATTGATTCATCGCCGTTTGTCTCGGCCAAAAAAGAAATCACATCCAGACATGACAATGCACATAATCATCTCCCATGTTAGGCTGGAGATGGCGGCTTTTCCAGACTATTGGGGGTATTGTGGAGGACGTGAATCATCCTCGCCGAGCCACCGGCGGTAATTCTTCTGTCAGACTCTGCATCTCTCACTTCCCCACTTGTTACCAAAACTCATCAGCGGATAATTGAAAGTAACAACACTGATTATGAGAAGCGTTTGAGCAGCACCCCGGGGGGGCTCTGCAATTTCCAAATTGGCAGTGACATGTGGATGATGATGATGATGATGCTACCGTCCATAAGGGAGTCGACGTGTTTACAGGCCGGAAAAGTTAAGAAAATAGTTTTATTTTATGATTAATAATAATGTGTTTCAGCATGTCTGTCGGCATATCACCAATGTTGACCTTCTGTTAAGAACTGTGGAGTTTGTCTTCTCCTTCTAAAGTAATAACTGCGTGAGAGGATTGCATGCGTCATTGGCGAGACATTTGAAGCAGGGAAGATCTCTCCGTGCTCGGAAAGTAATTACGACAGGAGACGAGAAGAATTCAAGAAGATTCATTGACAACAAAATGTGACGCCCATAAAAAATGTAGAACACAACCACAAAAGCCAAACGCCACACAACAGAACAGCAAAAGTTGTACAAGTTTGTTCTTTCTTTTTTGGGCCACCAAGCATCTGTACTGTAATACCTCAAATAGATATTAAATTTTAAGTGTCGACTGGCTTGTCTGACTTTTCACAATCAGCGGATCCCTTGACTGCAGTAAGTAACTGCTCGTGTCATTGTCAACGTCCCTTGTCGCTGACTTCCATTGTGGTTGTGTTTCCTCTGCGTCGGTTTTGCAACTGTGTTTTTGCGTTTGCATTTCTGTTCTCTGCTAAAGTGTGAGACGACCTACATCTCCTCGACCGTGACAATTTCTTGCTGTTGAAAACGACTGCAGGAAAAGCAATGTGAGTATTGGCTGACAGAAACAGCCAGTGGATGAAAGAAGACATTTCCAATGTGATTAATGGGGGGGGGGGGGGGGGGGCCAAGTCGCCCCGCTCGCCCTTCAGCTCTGAGAGAAAACACGAACGCCCCAAACACAGAAGGTTGTCTTCACGTTTCTTCTTTCCTGAGGTATTCATCACACGTGAGGCCGTCCAAAATAGCTTGCTCGTGTTGGAAATGGAGAGATGAGGAAGAGTGAAAAAAAAAAGGAGGCACTTCGGGGAGAGAGAAAGCTTTTCCAGACTAATTGTGCTAGCTGCTCATACATACTGTATAAATGAGCAGGCGCGATGCTGTGTGTACTTTGTAGAAGAAGCCTCCTTTGGGCCGCGGTGAGGAAATGAACTGTGGCTGACGCGAAAAACATGGGAGAATTCTGTACCCGGCATTTCTGTTAGACGTGACGGGGGAGAAACCTCTGTGGCTTTGTGTGCATTTCTGTCATGTGTTCTTGTATGTAAGGTCAGAGTGCACAGATATTAGATTTTAGATAAAGGGAATTTATCTACTCAAGGCCTTGTTATGGAGCGGCTGTGACTTTGGCGGTAGAGCGTGTTGCCCACAAACCAAAAGGTCAGCAGTTGAATCCCAGACTCCCCCGATGTGTCTTAGGGCAACAACCGCTGATCTTGGAAAAGAAATGCACTATATAGATACAGACAGATCATTTATCTATAAAGAGAACTTCATGTATTTAGTATTTTGAACAAGATCTCAGAGCGGACTCGCTGGCTAAGTGACACCCGATGTTGTTTTTAGTGCCGTGTGACGTACGAAGCGTGATGTTTTATCTTACATAATTTCCCCCTCTCATTTCCATTCTGGAAAACCATTAAAATTGAATGAAGCCTCCGAAATTCTTGCTCTCCAGACTATAAATTCCACTTTTAATTATTGTGACGCATTCAGGCAGAAAGATTTCCGGGGCCGCGAGCAGCTGAACTGCACAAGATATGAAACCAGTACCTGGAAGAGGAGATCCAGCAGAGGTGATGATGTGCAATCAAGGTCTAAGGCCACAAAGATATACTGATAATGTGGCTCAGGCTGCGGGAGAAGAAGTGTCTGACCAAGCATAGTTTTTTTTTCCAATTGCACAAACATTTTAATTTGATGCATTTAATAACTAAAACAGGAAAATATGACATATGATATAACACACTAGGATCTTATTTCTCCATTTCCTGGCCTCAATTCAAAATGTTAGCCTTCTGTAAACAAATTACAGTTTCTATGTTTTGCACAGAAAGAAAATCCTGTTGTTCACGGCAGATAATTATGAGCAACCTGCTGCAGGAAAATTATGTTTTTTTCCTCATTCGGGCGGTCGGTGCTCTGTGGCCGATTCGATTTCACATGAGCAATTCTGACAAGGCTACATTTCACTTTGCTGCTCCACCCTGCACTTTCATCTCCACTCCTGCCTTTCCAATCAGTGCAGTACACTTTAAACAGAACCACACAACTATATGCAATCATCTAAATACCCCTGGTTCTCTCACAAGACATGATGTTTACACAGATTATTTCCCTTGGCCTCATCCTAAACACAACAGCTTCTAATAGATGTTGATCTCAGTCTGTGTTTTCACATGTTTTGGCCCAGGAGACGGGCACTGGGTTCTTTCCCACTTGTTAATGATGGAGGGAAATGAAGGGGCGAGAGGTCTAAGAAAATTTGAGTGACAACAAAGAGCAATAAAGTGTAGAGAACAGGGTGAGTCAAGCATTGCATATGCTGGTCATTATGGCCTTGAGCCTCACAATGACCACATTATCTTTTATTGCGCTGCTGAAGCCTTACATTATTCATGAAGTCATATATCTTATAGGCTATGAGCCAATGCAGCAGGCAAGAAGACATGCACGATGTGAACAAAGCTCCACTGATGGTTAACATCTAACAGTGGCATATCAGACAATCATATCTCGGCCATTAGTTCAGGGTTCTCTGATGGAATTGGTTGATCAAGTTTACTATAACCTCCTCATGCACCCATTCAATGAAATTATCTGACTCAAAATGGGATTTAATAGTAATAGTACTATTTGTATAATTATCAAATTGATTTAGGCAAAATTGGTTTTACAATAAATACTTTAACTTTATTTTGTTTTATACCTTCCCAACTCCCAAGGGGGTAACTTGAAAGATTGTGGACTAAAATACAGTATATATCCATATATATCGTGTCAGTTTTAATACCTGAGCACTACATGTTGAAACAGATAGTGTGTGAAGATAAATTGGCAAGTGAGCAGTCTAATTAAACATTTTTGTCAAGTATGAACTGATGAATGGTTGAAGCAGATAAGATCCAATTATCCATTAGCTTTACCGCTTATCCCTTGAGGGGCCGCAGGCAGGCTGGAGCCAATCACAGCTCACATTGGGTGTCTGGACAGGTCACCAGTGAATCTCAAGGGCAATATACAAAGACAAACAACCATTTACAGTTATATTCTCACCTACGGTTCAACACCAATCTGCATGTTTTTGCATTGTGGGTGGAAGTCAGAGAAAACCCACGCAGACACAGAAAGAACATGGAAGCTCCCCACAGGCCAAATAACACGTTGAAACATCTACAATCTGTTCCTTGCAGTAAAAACACAAACTTGACCACATTGACATGAGCATGGACAGTTTTGCCTTTGGTGAATGTGTACATGGGTGCATCACATGGGGCTGTGGGACTTACCTGATTCCAGCAATTAAGAAGATTAGGGTTGGTGAATTAGGAGACAAATCTTTAGTTATATTATGAGAATAGGAAACATTATTGTCATTGTTGTAAAAGAGCACAGATCTAATTTGGACTTGTAGCCAGTGCACTTATTCAGGCTACTTTTATTTTTGGCCCACTTTCCTCCATTTTTTTGTGGATATATTTGTCTGGGTGAAAAGTGGGCCAGAACTTTCCCATGAGCCTCCACGTGTAGACAGGAATTAGATTTATTACCCAGAGTGCCCCACTGGGGAACACTGTCCCCTGCCCTGTCTAGAGGTAGAATCAATGAAACGTGGAGGAGAGAGGGGAGGAGGGGAAAAGGGCAGCAAGACGAAGGGAAGGAACAGCTATTTCGGAAGGCAGAGCAGCCGCTGCGAGAGAGAACAAAACTCAGAGAAAACGTGACAGGAGGGAAGCAAGAGGGCAGGAGGTCATCAAGTTCTTTTCTACTGCCTGGCTACAAACACAGAGGAGCTACAGCTACATGAGGAACAAGTTGTTTTCTGACTGTTAAGCCCTGAGCATGAAGTGACGCCCACTCAGCCCCAACTCACAAGATGCACACGCAAAGTGTAGAAGAGATTCTCTCAATATCCAGAGTAGCTGATTCTCTGAAGAATCACAGACATGATGTTTTGAATCAAATCCCTTAACTAAGAAGATCTTATCTTGATCTTAACTACCCTCGGGATGTAAAGTTGTCATGCTTCCTGATGTAAATCATGCCTTCCTTGATATTATAGCCTTTTCATGTCAGTTATCAGCTGACTCTACCTCCCAATTTTTTGTCAACTGACACAGACATCACCACTTACGACTGAAGCTATACTGAATATGTTCAGCAATTGGTTATAAGATCAAAGAATTAATCTGCAGGTCCCCTCATTACGGAGGCATATTTAAGGGCTAGGTTTTCTAAAGTAACAGCTTAAGAGCCAGATGTTTTTCTCTGGAGTTGGTGGGAAACGAAAAAGAGCTGAACTGTGAATAAATATTGAAATTAAATTCATTGGGTGTCCATAAAAATGACTACACA
The DNA here is from genome assembly GCA_026259375.1 of Verasper variegatus. Classification (NCBI taxonomy): domain Eukaryota; kingdom Metazoa; phylum Chordata; class Actinopteri; order Pleuronectiformes; family Pleuronectidae; genus Verasper; species Verasper variegatus. The sequence continues at coordinate 10,111,754 of CM048057.1, forward strand.
TGACCAAGTGCTGCTCCATGGTTGATGGATGTGGCGGTTGTGCTATAACATAACCTTGGTTTTAATCTGTCCTGTTTAAGCCTATATTCAATCTGCATTTTGCCTCCTTTCTGCGGAGGTGTCACAACAGTGGATCTTCAATCCCTCTTAATTATCATGTCAGCACAGTCAGATTCAGCAATAAATCTTGACGCTTAAAGTTACGCTCACCTTCAGTTGGGTGCCCATCACCTCATTCCTCAGTTATTGATAATCTATCAGACTCCACTTTGTAATTTACTGAACTGGTCTCTGTGATCGATGGTGTCAGAAAAGCAATTTAATACCAGGCGTCAGAACAATGCATGAGTAGAAACAGTCTTGTGTGTGTATTCATGTAAAGCGGTCACGTGCCTACAGCCACGTTGGCAGTCCTGTGAGGTTGTGGGGTCACAGGGGGTGAGCTTAATGCTAACATGGCCATGCTAACATGTGACGATGCCAAGATCCTGTGGTTTTGCATGTTTAAGCTTCATCATGTTCACCATCTTAGTTTGGTGCATTCAAATGTTGAATGTACTTACACTAAACAAAGTACGCCTGTCATCTGTTTTTTGAGGGTATTCAATCATAAACATAGACTGTATTTAAAGAATACAGCCTTATCAGTTTATAGCCCATTCAAATATCGGTATCCTCTTTGTAATATGTATTTGGGGTTCTTTTTAAAAAGTACATGTCAACATATATACAATAATGTCAACCTCTTGTGTTTACACAGCCTATTGTAAACACACGATGGCGGCTGGTCTTAATGTGAGCAGCAGCCTCTGTTGACACAACTCATTGACAGCCTGGCAGAAACAGTGCGAGCGGCTCCGGGCTCCTCCGTTTGTTCTTGCCATCACTGATAGACTCATTCAGCAGCCACTCGATGCCCCCCCCACGAGCCGCCGTGCAACGCCACAGTAACAGATGGTTAGCGCGTGTTAGTGTACATACAGCACGTATGTAGGTCAGGTGCACCACAGTTGCCGGTTGCCATGGGAACTGGGTATCAAACATGACTGCAATCTCTCAGAGAAATCGACTCGTGGCCAAGCTCCCCTGCTCTGGCACCTCTCATCCCCTCTCAGCGGTTAACCCTTTCGGATTGTCCCGCAGCTGATGGGGGAATATTCGCCGGGGAAAGTTAACATCATCAAAACAAGCTCATGCTGATCTGCAAGTGATAAGAAGGGAGACGAGGCATCCCTCTAGATCAATAATCCAACCCACATCTGGTCAAACATAAGCTGGAGATGCCTTTGCATCCATTAACCTAAAAATGTAAAAATAAATAAATACATCCTCATCCCAAACACTCTGACAGGCAGTAACACCGCTGCCTCACGCTTGGTGGCTGTCTTGGATCTACTCATGAATACGTGACCTTGAGGATTCACAGGGAACACAAAGGGATTCTCCCTGCCTGTCTCTGCCTGTCTCCCTCCAGCAAACACACACACGCACACGCACACACACACGCACACACATACATGCACTCTGTATGGTAATCACACGTGATTGGATGCAGTGAGCTGGTGATGCATGCTGAATGCTGATGAGGTTCTTTTGGGTGAAAAAAAAAGGAGAAGTGGTAGAAAGCTTCCTCTGTGCCTGCAAGACAGAGAGGAAGGAAAGGACGGAGAGAGAGGGAGAGTGGGGGGGGGGGGGGGGGGGGGGGACAGCCCGGCTCCCATCATTCATCAGTGTCAAACCCTGCCCTCACCCCCTGGTTAGACCGTACACGTGTGTGTGCGATCACATATCGACACACATAGGTGGAGATTCCTCCAGACACACGTGAGTCGCTGTGTTGCACTGCCGAACCCTTTCTTATAATCCATTGTCATTACGCCTCTGAGAACTGCGACGCACAAACACTCCAGTTATCATGGCCTCCCTCTCCGCTGCATTGTCCCATGCTTTCCTCTCCTGCTCTGGACGTGCACACAAACCTGCTTTGTCCTCACACTGTCCCAGATTTTATGTCTGTCCAGACTAATGAGGTGAAAAATTAGCTCGAGGCCCATGCACCAGGGAAGCTTTTAGGGTCAGCAGAAGGCAAAGCCGTGTTTTGGTGTGAGATAGCTACAGACAGGGCATTATGTATTTATGTACAGGAAGAACAAAAAATATCAGTGGCTGGCTGGTTGTGGATTAGTGATGACAACAATGTCCGGCCACTAGTGTCGAGGTCCTGGTCCTATACAGGAAAATCGGTTACTTCCTTGATTTACCTAACACGTCTTTTATGTGCAGCCAAAACTTGATGCAGCCTTTTTCTCGGTGCCATAGACTTCCATTGTTGTTCAAAAACTATTCAAAACACACATAAGCATACTCCTGTCCAATTGTTGTTAATATGGATTTAGAATTTTCACATAAATCTTTTTTTTTTAAACTGTTGAAATATTGCAAATAAAGCTTTTACGCTTGGGTGAGGTGGAAAGGTTACTGTATCGATAAAAGCAAAGTGGCCTCAGAGTGGGATAGGATCAGGTTCAGTGGAAGATTGATGACCGACATGAAGCATGTGACATAAACAATCTATTAAGATTTCAACATCAACACAACGTATGACTACGCAGTTCTGCTCCCGACCAAATCTACTATTTACCCCTGTTTGAGCAACACAAACTACAGCGAGCAGTTGTTTCAAGAAATGACTCAGCTTTTGATTTCGATTGAAACATATGTATTTGTGGCCAGGATTTTGGTGCAGATCTGGATCAGGGGGGCGACCCATTTATTTTTCTTTATTTAATATTTGGAGAGATAGGGTGTTTTTCAGTGTAAAATGCAGCTTGATTGAATTTAAAGGTTCAGTGTGTACGATTTAGGTGAAAGGGATATATTGGCAGAAATTGAATATAAAATAATCCTGCTGATGTTTTCACTAGTGTGTTTCATCTAAATTGTACAAATTGTCGTTTTCTTTACCCTAGAACGGGCCCTTTATACTTAAATACTTCTTATTTACATCATGAGCGGGTCTTCTCTACGGAGGCTGCCATGTTTTTCACAGTAGCCCAGACTGGACAAACAAAACATCTTTTGAGTTTTTATGACAACGAAAGGCTTCGACCGGTTCTCTTTCATGTTTCGAAGGTGATGGTGAGGTGAGGGGTATTCAGCTTCAATATACAACTCCACCACTAGATGCCACTAAGTTCTACACACTCAACCTTTAAGGGACTGTTGTGCCTTGGAGGAGGTATGTGCTTTACTGGGTGCAATTCTAGTTTCAAAGGTTTTTCTTGGAGAGACACCTTAAGAATATGTGTCATTGTTCAAATTAATTAAAAATAAAATTGAGTCTCAAGGTCTGAAGGAACAGCAGCGTTTCTGTATTTGTATTAAATCCATGAGAAAGCCCCTCAGTTTAAAATCCAGCAGAACTTCATGCTGCAGTGAGTGGAAATAGATTTCCAGCTGTAGGTGGTCTGGAGTGTGGGGCAGGGCGAACTGTCTCATTTGCCTGTGCCTGTGTTTGATCTGTCAAGAAGTTGGTCCCACACTTTACACCAGGGGGTGAAAACATCCTCTTCAGCCTGCGACTGCTGCAAACTGAGACTCATCGTGATGATGGAGTCAAAGATGAAGCTGGCTGCTTTCACTTCCAACACAATGACTCAACGCTCACATCCAGTCACTGTCACACTCTTTGCCGAGATCAAACAAGCAACATGACAGCTCGCTCGTCTGAGATGAAACGTACATTCAGTTTTCTTGTGCTCAGTTGGATTCTTTTTTTGCAGCAGCACGAGTCTGCAGGCATTGTCTTTTGCTAATAAAGGATACACCAAAAAAAAGAGGTCCTTCATCTGTAAATGTGGCAAGAAACTGCTGAGAAAATCTTGAAAAAACTAGTTTGAGATATAAAACTTAAAAAATGCACTTGATTTGATTACGCTTGAATTGGCGTAATAACGCTACATCACTGCTGATTAATAGTTTGTCAACTGAGGTCGAGGTCAAGTCACCTTCTCCTCAAGTTACCTCGAAATATTGAATTGACATATGATTCTGTTGGACAGACGAGCCCACATTAAATCTTCCAGTTCATTAAAATCATCCCTAATGTTACTTTAATGTTCACTTTAACCTGCTCGTGGGGAGGAAAGTACTCTTCCCTGCAGATAACATGGAGGGAGGTATTGCTCAATGACATCTAAGTAGTGAGTCAGAGAAACAGAACCAGCCAAATGAATTAGATGTACCTTGTCAATGGTGTTGTTGACTGGTAAGGCAGAGCAGCGGTTGGACAGAAATTCAATTGGAACATTCAAAGACCTGCTCGGGCTGCAGTGACAGCTTCGTACCGCGGGTTGCAAACAGAACGTGTGAATCATTAACATTTCAGCTGACCTTTTTTCTGTGTCAAAACATATCCGCTCCCGTCAAAACATGCACCACACAAACACCAGAGTCTGACCGACAGAATATATCAGAGAGTTTTACCTCAAGGAACCTCACTTACTACAGGCTTTTTATTTTTGCTTATTTTCCCCAGCTGACAATTTAATTTTGTCCACATGCCTTTAGCGCTATAGAGCAAACACTCTCTCATGCTTAGATGGCCATCTAGTGGTGTTAGGAGGAATGTACTGTATATACAGTACCATTAGTGCTGAATAAACTTACCACATTATAACTAGTATATACCTCTGCCAAGACAGTCCTCTTATGAAAGCACATTCTAATTTATCAAGATCCATGAATTATTTTCTGAGAAATCAATGAAAATGTTGAAAAACACCCTATCTCACAATGTTGAAAGAAGTGAAAACAGTTTATTTTCCTTGGATCATGCCCAGTACACAAAGTTTGGTGGAAATCGGTTGCGGCCCGTAGAGCGCATACCTGCACCAAGGCCCAACAGTCCCCTTACATTCACTCAAACTGCCCCAAATTGTCCACATGTATAATATATGCACTCATCTCAGTCCAGTAAATATGTCTGTTTTTTTTCCTTGAAGATAAATGAATTATATAAATGATCCGTCCCCTCCGGATCCACACCTACGTTTACTGGCTTCTTCTAACAGGTTTTGTGGTAATCCATTCAGTAGTATTTGTTTAATACTGTTGACTGCCAAGGAGGTTCGACTTAATTGATAAAAAATGTGACGCACTTCTAATTTGGGATACACCACAACTTCTGTCTTGACTTCCTTTTTTGAGTACATGTTCTAAGTCTATGTTGTGCATTTTTCTGAAAATAAAATACCTTCCCCCTCACAAGTGCTCTTAGTTCCTTTAAACTGTATGAATTACAGAGTGGCCCGTCTCAGGTGAAGGTCTGGATTGTGGCCTCAGTGTGAAAAACAATTATGAATTGGTTTGCGATATCCACCTACATATATGATAAACAATATGAGGCTTTAACCTGAGAATCCAAACATAAGACGTCATCAGTTCATGTCTTTTTTTAAGTCGATGTAAAAATGTGGTAAAAACACAAAATTCCTCTGGCAGGTTGTGATAAAGTTCTGTCTTTCTTATCTAGACCTAAAAGTTGATCAGCATTGTTCACAGACAAATGCTGATCATCAAAATGATCGGCGAAAGCTTAAAGTGCATTTGAAAGTAAAAATAATATGAAGGTGCCATAAAAAACTTCTGACACATAAATCTTCATTTATACAAACATTCAGGTGCAGTGTTTTCCCATTATTTCATATTCATAAAGCAACACAAAACATTACAATATTCCACAACAGAGAAACGTTGTTTGATTATTGATTATAATTAACTGAATTGAAATAACAATCATCTTCAGGAAATAAACTTAAATAACCCGCACTTCAAATAACAATATACATAATATTAACATCACACCAACCTGAATCCACAACACAGGGTTGGGTGTGTGACAAAACCTCTCTCACTCTACCCAAACAAACAAATGATTTAACATAAAGAATAACACAATTGAATAAGAAACGACTAGGAACTATGTAAAAGTTAATCAAAGACTCAATTATTTGGGCTTGATTGTGTTAATCAAGGCAAATAAAACGAAATAAATGAATAAATTACTGTTCCTAAAAAAATTTAATAATGTTTCAAATCTACGTGGTTTATTAAAAAACTGGAAAATCTGAGTTTTTACAATTTCATCACACTGTAATCTCCCTCACCACAGACTTGTCATGGCTGTATTTTTGAGAAGAAGAGAAGAAGTGAAACCCACTGACCAAAACTGAACTGAAGTTTTCTGTGGTCAATTTTACATTTCATTATTCCACTGGAAGGTCAATGGCCGCAGGAGTGGGCCTAGTGACATCATTCCTGTTCAGAAAAGGGTTTAAAGGAAGACTTTTCATTTTCTAAGCTTTTCTGAAGAACACAATGAGCTTGAACATGGAGCAATTTCCAAAATACATGTATATTAAGTGATGTGTGGCTTTGATCAAAGCTTTTGTTGAATCAGGAGTTGTACACGGATTTTGGACATACAATTGAAATTTTTTCTCGAAATCATGTTTGAACGAATTTGACGTGACACACGATTTGTTCCAATAACCCCCCCCCCCCATGAGCACACAGTCAAACAAGGTTGAACACTTGACGTTGGTCTGCTCGCCTGGATGCCTCCTCAACTATTGAACCCATAGAGTCGTCATTAGGCAGTGGCATGGTACACAGACAACAAACAGCTTCACCTTTGATCTCGACTTTGCCATCTATACGGTGTACAACCCAAAATACTTCAATACGCTGCTTAGATGGTCATGGATGTCTGCTGAAGACGGCTTCGCTTGCCAGCGTCCTCCATTTTCATAGCAAACCAGTGTGACGTCGCTGACAAACTACCTCAGACGGTCTGATGTGCGTCTGGACTGTACATTTTGAACTTGAACAGGTCATTGCAGGTCAAATATAAACTTTGACCCCCCCCCCCCCCCCCACGTCTGAAGGAATGTCTGTTTCAAATCATCAACAAAAAGTGAAAACTGTGGCCCCAAGTTCAGAAAACCCTTAGATTCGCCCCTGAGGAGCGGTAACCTGCGTTGGGCGGGACTTTCATTGATGTGAACCCCCCTCTCTCCTGTTCCACACAGTGGGGTCAGGGGCCCCCTTCAGGACTTTACGAGGCCCCTGGGGATGAACTCAAAAGACACCGTTCCCTAACAACACAACCGAGCAGCTTTCACATTATTCTAAAGACTTTCGGCACAAGCAATGTCGCCTGGCCTCTCCGTGTTTTGATACTCACAGCGGCTCATTTCTGGGGCTGTGCCGGTGTTTGTCGCTCAGCTGTGGCCGTGTGAAGGGAGAGCTGAGCCGGGGAGAAAACAGAGGAGCCTCCCTGGCAGGCATCATCCCCCTCCGTCAGTCTGACCGCCCACAGGCCGGGGGAGCCGGGGGGGCGGGAGGAAGAAGCGCTGCTTTGTGAATGAGGGGAGCGGCGGAGGACTGGAAACTAACTTTAACAACATTATCCCCGCGGACGGGTGGACATTTTTTTTTTTACACCGAAGCGGTTCGACGGAGCAGCGGGAGCACACGGTAAGTGACGCCGCGCTGGAGGAGCCGGAGCCGGGCTGAGAGGAGGCACATTGACAGGGTCTCTCTGTTTTATTCCTCGACGGGAAAGATGCACACACACGCACGCACACACACACACACACACACACACAGGAGCCTCACCGTGACTGGAATAACTGTGCAGACACGGGAGAAGATTTCAAGGCTGAATCTAACTCGGTTCGTCAGCGTCTTCAAGCGGTTTTCTTAAACTTTTGCGTAAGACAACGCCGCCTGTTAAAGCCTCATTGTTGTGGCTAATGTTCAGTGTTTTATTCGGAGATGACACCGGGTTAAATCTCAACAGATGCTCCCGCTAACCCCCGAGAAACAAACTCCTCACTTCTGTCCATTTGATGCCGCTGAAGGATTTCACCGTTTCTCCGTTTCTCCGATTCACTGTTTTCATTCAGAAGTTTCCGTTTTGTCTTTCGCAACATTTCGTGACTCATGCTAAAGACGTGCATTCCCAATGTCACCCCCCCCCCCCCCCCTCATAGAAAAAAAAACTCATAGAAGACTCATTCATCATGTTGTGATGGTCTTTTCCTCTTTCCACCAGGGAGTGTGATCTGATCTGTGACTGGTAAACATTCAATCTAGACATCTACATAAACATCAGTCGATATCGTTAAGGCTATACATGTCACAATAATATGTGTTTTGAGTATAAAGTCAGATTCTTCTTTTAAACTAGTCGGAAATGACACATTTGTTGGGTCAATGCGATGTTGGGAGCAAAATAAAATACTGATAAATTAGCCGACAAATAACTATAAACCCAAAGATGAATAACCTGTGGTGGCCTTCAATTGTCATAAAACCTCGAAAAGGTGTTTAGTTTGTCCACTCTTGGCTACTGTAAAAAAACATGGCGGCCTCAGTAGAGAGGACCCGCTACTGATGTAAATATAAAGTTTTCAAATATAAAGCGTCACGAAAACAACAATTCATCTAAAAACAGCACTAGGTTTATTTTATATTCAATTTCTGCCAATAGATCCCTTTCACCTAAATCTTACACACTGAACCTTTAATCTATATGTATGTATCTATATATATATGGCTACAATTCAGGTTGACATTAGAATGAACAACTGTCTAAAACTTAATAATGTTAGAAAATGTTTTTAAAATCTTTTTAAGACTTTGGAAAACCAGCATATGTTATCACTCGAGAAGCTGGAACTAGATAATTTGATCAACTAAGTAATTGATCAGTTGATCATTGCATCTGCAGGAATGTAACTGATGGAGATTTTGTTTTTCCCCATGTTCAGGCTTTTCAGAGGATCTGTAAACCATGGCAGTGAGTTTTGCCTGCGTGGCCTGTCTCTGCCTGGCGGTGGCGATAGTCAGGGGTGAACCCTGCCTCATCATCAGCGAGATCAACGCCGACAACCCAAGACTGGACACCACTGAGTTTGTGGAGCTGTATCACACCAGTGGACAACGGGCTTCGCTGGACGGCTACACCCTTGTCTTCTATAACGGGAATGGAAATATAGCCTACAAGGTGCTGGATCTCAAAGACCACAGCACAGACGACAGAGGTTTCTTCCTGGTGGGCTCAGTGGACATGTTACCCAAACCCGCCATCCTCCTGCCTCCCAATACAGTCCAGAACGGCCCAGATGCCATCGTCCTCTACCACACACCTGCTGGTCGATACAATGAGAAGATGAACGTCACGGCTGTCGGAATGGTGGATGCCGTCGTGTACATGACTCGCCGGACTGTGGGTGCGGAGTTCCTCGCTGAGACGCTGACACCTGGAGAGCCAGCCTTCGTCGAGGACGAGACAACACTTGAGGGGGATGAGTCAATCGAGAGGTGCCTGATGTCCGAAGACAGGTGGGGCTTTCAGGTGTCCTCGCCATCCCCGGGCCAGCGAAACAACTGCACCCCGCCTGCTGCCCCACTAACCAGTCCTGTCATCACTGAGCTGAAGCTGGGAGGAGGGCAGGTGGACGGGTTTGTGGAGCTAACGGACGCCCCAGCCGCAGGTCCTCTGGTGCTGGTGGTGTTGGATGGGAAAACAGACAGGGTCAGTGTGAGTGTGGATGTGAATGTGGAGACCTCCAGGAACTGGCTGATCTCCATGACGATAGAGAAGAACTACATGAAAGGTCAGTGTGCTGCGAGTCGTCGTGATCCCGTTCGCTGTAACTTTTCAGTGCACGAGGAAGCCAACCATTGACTCTTGTTCAATTTTTATTCATTGATTCTCTTTCGCTTCATCGTAAATTCGTTCTTCCTTTTATGATTTCTTCTCAGGAGATGAGTCTGGGGCAGTAGCTGTGTACAGCGGCAGAGCCTCAGACTTCCCTGTGGGCAGTCCACTGAGTCAGATTCAGCCTTTAGATGCCTTTGTATTTGCCGGACCTGGAAACAAGCCAAGTGCCAACCTCACCGAGACTCTCATCCCAGGCAGACAGCCGTACCAACTCAGCACCAGGCAAGAAACTATGATCTTATTCCACTCCTATAAAAGTGCACGGATTAGACTGGCGTACATGCAAGAGGTAGAATGAATCAGCACTTGAGTGATGAAACTTGTTATTGTGTACTTGACGTGACTGACAGAGGTGTTAGTAATGTTCAGCAGTTAGAGTACAGAAGCGGTAGTTTCAATGTTGTGAAATCTATTCAGTTTGTGATCATTGTTCCCTTTTTGCTAATGCTCTTTTCCTGTGTTTAGCATGTGTCATCACAGTGGAGAAGTAGATCTTACACTGTCTCAAAATACTACAAAATATGACATAACACACATTAACACTATACATTATCATACATAATGTTAGAGGTTTACATCTACGCTAACAGCTCTGTGAGGCTGTGTAGATTCAGTGGTCCTTTGAGCAGAGTGCTATTTCTTCAATCACCTGAATATAAGACAAACAACATTTTTTGGGTTGTGCTAGAGGACGTTTCGTAGGATTGCCATAGTTTTTACATTTCAGCCTTAAGGGGCATGAACAATCGTACCAAATTCAGTTGAAACCAATGTTGTAGATGTTGAGATACTGTATATCAAAGCATTAGTTAGGTTTGACCTGTTGGTGGCACTAGAGCACTAGGGAATCTGAAGTAGTGACAATTCATCCTTAAGGCGCTGTAGATATATTTTTTTTCACCACATTTCCCAGCATTCTATCAGTTCTGAAGATATTTTACTAAAAAACCCAAATGTCCGACTGCTGCTGACACTAGAAGAAACGTTTGGTCATCACTGAAGACAGGATGATTCCTAAGAGAGTGTTGGCTCAATTAACTTTATTCTGAAACAAGCCATACCTCTATGCAAAATATGAATTTATCATCTGACACTAATCAACTGTAATATTAGAACCATCAGGGCTGTGCAATATGACGAGATAACAATACATATCACGATCATGGATAAATGTTCATTTTTGATAAATTTAATGTAAATTTCACTGTTTTGTTTTCTTACTGGAAAAACCCGACACGGCAAAAATGTTTCATTCTTCATGATGAAAAAATTGAGCCGCAAACTGGGATTCGCAACACAATGATGTCACAACAACTTAAAAGTCTTTAGGGTCCGTTTGTGAGGGTTGTTTCTTAATGATTTCATTATTTCGTCAGTTTGAGAGAAGGAGGTTTCGACCTGAGTCGTTGTGGTGTGGCGTCCTGGCCCAGAGATCCCGGTGTCTTCTGGGAGGCTCCGCAAACTCCTGGGCTGCCCAACCAGTGCCCCTGGCCAAAGATCTGCCCTCACAGTATTGGTGAGTGTCTGAATGACGCTTGAATTCTCTTATTTTAAAAATTATATAAATTAATTGGGGTTTGGGTATAACATGTGTAAGTAAGCTGCAGGGGAGCTTTTTTGTGACCTTTTGACACAGTCAAGTTAGCTGTTTCCCTCTGTTTCCAGTCATAATGTCAAGCTAAGCTAACCAACTTGTGCGTCTTCATATTGCCATATCTTGTTAAGAAGGCGAATACGTGAATCCCACAAAATGTCATTGATTCCTTTAACCGCATCTAACAAACGTCCTCTTTTATGCTGTAGTAATTCCAGGAGGTGGAGACTCACAGCCTCACATCCCACCATGGGGGAACAGCGACTTCCTCATCAATGAGCTGAACACTGATACACCCGGTGCAGCTGAGGATGGCGAGTACATCGAGCTTTGGCACCCGTCAGGTCGTCGAGTCTCGCTGCAGGGGATCTGGATATTGCTGTTCAGTGCACACAACAACAAACCCTACAGGGAGATCAGCCTGAGTGGACACTTCACTACTTCTAAGGGCTACTTTCTGCTGGGCAGTGATAGGCTGGTGCCGGCTCCATCGCTTCGCCTGCCTCCAAACACCATCCAGAACGGGCCAGACGCTGTGGCGCTCTACCGCAGCCCGTATGGCCCACCGTCGGCCACGCAGAGGGGGATTCCTACTAAAGGCCTACTGGATGCAGTGGTGTACCGGCAGAGAGGCTCCGATAAAGAGGCACAGGAGCTGAGCAACGCTCTGACCCCGGGACAGCTGCCTCTGTTGGAGGATCCAGACGTTCTGCCTGGGGATGAGTCTCTCAGCCGCTGTCGAGGCCTTTACCCCCATGACCTATCTGCTTTTTCAGTGAGTACAAAGATAAGAGATTTCAAAGACTTCAAGTTCCTGACAAACTCTGCTTTTACAGATTGGCAGAAGCACACCATTGTGGAAAATATATACCTTTCATATATAAATCCTCTTTGGCACAGGCCAAACACCACTAACATGTTAAAAATGTCCAACTTCACGACAGGACACTATAGACTTTAGTCTATTTAAAAAACCTGCATATAACCCATTAAAAACAGTTTTAAAAGGAATATTTTGCTACGTTTTGCAGCTAAACAAGTATTTAGATTTGTTAAGGCATGCATCTGTCATCATAGGTGGCTCCTCCTACCCCTCTGAGAGAGAACAGCTGCCCCCGCCCACCTCCAGCACCTGAAGGTGTAGTCATCAGCGAGGTGGCCAGTGGCCACTGGACCAATCACAGCCAACAGAGAGCCTTTGTGGAGCTGCATGGGCCCCCCATGACAGACCTGCGAGGCCTAGGTGCTCTCTGTGTTTGACCAGGAGCGCAGCGGGACCGTCATCGCCCTTCCTCTGACTGGATCTATTGATCAGGATGGATTCTACATTGTTGGAAATGTCACCGGAGCAGGTGAGGGTAGTGGGAGACACTGTCGTTGCAAAATAATCTTTTCTATCGCCTTCTTCACAACCATGTCTGTGTTTTTCTGATCTTCTTGTCTCTACCACCTCTCACCATGCTCCTTCACTCCTCTCTCTCCTGCATAGATCAGACTTTCCCGCAGGGCTCTACGGTGCCGGTTCGAGGAGCGGTAGTCCTGTGCTATGACCTGTTCAGTGTCTGCAGAGCTGGCACGGCTCTGACCAACTCCAGTCTCAGAGACATGATCGTGTTCAGTGAAAACCAGCAGCTGCTCTCCTCTCTGTCCACCACCAGAGGGAGACAAGTCATACCAGCACTCAGGTAAACACAGTAAAATTAACAGAAATAGTTTTACATGATTTGAACTTTTAACCCCTGATAATTCTTTCATCTCACGAAAGATTTTGACCATTTAAAGGCCTTTATCTATTAATCTTAAGTGGGTCCAGGCCACAGATAGAGCCTGATCAAGATACCTGCATGGGCATGTGCTTTATGATCACAACTGGAAGATTACCATGGTAACCTCCACTGCTAAGGTGAACTAGGGCGGGTTAAACTGTGAGAGTTTGATTTAAAAAAAAAAAAAAAAGAAAAAAAAAGTAAACTGTCCCCCATTCTATAATCATTCAATGTAGTAGGGATACTGACAGGGTTGTGATATTAAAGTTTGCTTCAGTCACAGTTAAGTGAGGCTACTAAGGAAAAAAGAGACCCGGCTTAATCCACTGTCTATCTGTGAATACTTCTTACATTAGAGATCTAAGTCGATTATTGGCCACCTGCTATGTTATTAGGGCCATAAACAATACAGCAGAAACCAGTTATTAGGTTATACAACCTTAGTTTTACCACCGTGTACTATACAAGCTTAAGAGGGAAGGCACATGTGTTACTAATAACAGCGATGTTGGTTCATTGCTTTTACAGTGACCCCAATGGCAATGAGCCAATACCAGGAGCCTGAAGCAACTAAATAAAATACAGCCGTATATAGATATTTGATTCAGCTCGACAAAAATATTAGTATAAATATAGTCCTTTTGTCCTAGTTTGTTCTTTGCTTTCATTTCAGAAACCGCTCAGACACTGAATTATATCAATTTGAATCACAGCTGGAACAATTGAGGCGTTCCAGACGACAGATCATATTTGTGTCTGATCTACATTCTTCAAGCATCAGTTTTTTTCATTAAGTTACACTGTTTGTATTTGATTTAACTTTATCAAGCAGCAGTCTAGATCTATATATATATATAGTTAGATTATAAACATGCTTTCATTCTAGGTATCCTTGCTTTTTCTTCATCATTATAATGTGTTTTAATACATTGTACTGTTTCATGTGTGTGCAGGTCAGTGGAGGATGGTGCCGTCTCGCTCAGCCGCTGTTCGTGCTGTGAGGTGAGAAGCCCCTCCTCCTGGACAAGCTCCTCCCCAACGCCCCACAACACCAACCTCTGCCCGAGCCCCGCCTTCTCCAGTCATATTGACCTTTGCCTTGGACCCCTGTCCAGTGACTGGCAGGACCAATCAGGAGGTGAGGTGTCGGACATTTAACAAAACTAAAATAATCATTAAATGTGAAACAGAATAGCGTCTAAGGAGAACGATATAAGGAGGGAGCTGAATGTTTTGCAGATTGTGTGGTTGCAGCGTCTCTGGTTCGATCCCAGCTCATAAACATTCTTAGACAAATCTTTTTTGTCATTTGTTTGTCAAAAATCTGAAATTCTGGCAGTATTTATTTTCTGATAAATATGCATTTGTGCAAGTTGACAGCTGCCCTGTTTTCCACAGACTGCAGCAGTCTGATTCAGGGGAAGAGGGTCGCTGATGTGGCCAGCTACCTGGAGAAGAAGTGTCACTGTGGCATTTCTGCCTTGTATCTCCAAGGTGAGGCACTTTCACTCACTTTGAACTGGAAACCATCACACTTGGCAGTTTTAAATCTAACCATTGACCGCCTCTTCCCTGAGACTTTTGTTCGGTGTTCAAGAAATTGCTGTGAAATGGTTTCATGATGCGACATGGTGGCTTAAAGGTTTCATTTCAGCATAGATTTGAATGTCGATGGTGGCTGGGGTTCGCACAATTGAACGAATCAGAGTACATCTTGAAACAGATGGTGAGCAGAGTCGTGTGTGTAGATAATGAAACACTTGTCTGTCTGTTCATATTCAAGGGGCCAACTTCTCCTGTGTGTCTGGTTGGCTGCGAGTGTGGGGGAACATCCAGGCTCTGTCGGACCATCAGAAGGCCCTCATCACCCAGACGTCGCACATGAATCCCTCTTCTGTTCAGGGAGACGTCTGTTCTTCTCCAACCACGGGCCGTTACACAAGCACAGGTTAGCGCCTTCTCGACAACTCACGAGCTAACCGGCACAACAAAACACCTGCTATCACAACTATCAGTACTTTAAAGAGAACAGATTCTCAGCCGCCAAATCAACACAAATCAAATCAAGAGTCTGTACGCTGTTCTGATAATCCACCTCAGAAACGTCTCTGGGGTTTGTTAACGCATTGAATTCCCTTCCCTCATCTATTGTAACATAGTTTTCATATGTAATGTCTTTGTTTCTAAACATGTCCTTGTAAAATACTTTAGAATGGATTGCATTGTGGTCCAGTCTGCCAGATAAGCTGTGAAGGAACAGTGGTTCATTATTATCATTATAGCTGCTGTAAGTGAGAACGCAAATGTTGGAATGTTGGAATGCCTGAAAAACATCACAGCAAGCGAGTGGGTGTGTCGATGACAATTCTGACACATGACAGATGATGAGCAAATTACACAAATACCTCACAAATGTACATGAATGATACGGACAATCTCCTGCTGCATTCTTCACGTGTGTAAGGCAAACTGGAAAATGTCCAGACTAAATTTTCAGTTCATGTCTGAAAACGTGATTATTATGAGCTCATTCAAAGTCGGTGTCGCTGCAGTGTTATTGGCAATCAGGGAACAACCTCTTCCTAAGATGGACCTTTAATATACGACATGAAGTGTTAATAAAGAGAAACTCTGTCTCAACTTTCTCCTGTTGAACAAAAATTAAGCCAAAATATCCAGAATGATGGTGCCGCCATTTTGCGCTTTTGACTTGATTTGCAGCATCATTTGTCCGTGCAATAGTGATCGTGGTGTGGAGCTGCAATATCGAGGTCCTGTCAATACATGATACAAAGAAAGCTTCTGTCACTTTAGGTAGTTCTTACCACACTGATGTTTGTGTACATTTTCTAATAATACAAAATACAAAAACTCGGTGAAACATCATCGTCTGACCCAGGAAAGTGCAGTGGTGAATTTAAACATGTGATACATTCAATATTCAAAAAACTTTGAATAAAGAGGTGACCAGCGCTGTGCAGCAGCGGCAGCAGCATCATCAGTAGTGACGTGAAAAAACAGGTGAACTGGTTTTTGACTAGCAGCAGCGGTGAGGCTTCAGTTTAGCAGCATGTCATCACCACAGGGGAAACAAACTGCCGGTTCCAAACCAGCGGGCTAAGTACAGGCACTGCACCACTTTCAAAGAAAGAAAAATAGTTTATTGTGTGCTTAGTTAGGTCTTTGGTTCAAACACAACAGGCACATTTAGAGCCTTTTGTGTTGAAATGTGTCACAAACACTGTTCTGAAATGTGAATTGTTATTTTCCATGTTGCACAGAGTTGGCTGCATGGATTTACAATCTGTAACTGATATGTGTTTTGTGTTCTGCATCTTGTCACAGCCTGTTTTTGCAAATGGACTTGTGGAATCCAAAAGCAAACAAAATCTGTTTTATCTTTGAAGTTATCATCATGTTCCGAAAGTGTAACTGAGCTTTCGTTTCTCTCCTTAGCGTCGACCCTGGGTTTACAGATCGGACTGATAATAGCAGTGCTGCTGCTGCTGGTACTCGGAGCTGCTCTGTTCACATATTTCTACAGGAGGAGGTGAGCACTGTTAGTTGCATCATTCTCCTTTTTTCTCTCTCTCTGCTGTGCTGGATGTGCACACTGATGACAGACATACCTTTTTATACAATTACCATGACAATTTAATTTCGTTTTTTTTCACTAGAAATCTTCACAAAGCAAGATGAGTAACACTTTCAACCTACGAAATGTTGTAGCGTATTTAGAATCAAAGAAGTGCATCTCTCCCTGAGCATGTGTTTCTTTTGTTTTTATCCATAGAGGCCATTGCCTTCATTTCTACATAATCCACAATGATAAATTCTCCCTTCTTGGTTTTCTTAGAAAGCCTTTGGCTGTGAAAGGAAATGTCTGTTCATGGCATTTTTGTCTGTGGTCGCACAAGTCTAACAGCCTTCAGGGGTGTTGGACATTTAAGGAAGTAATACGGTCTACAACCATGATAGATATAGATGTGGGTACCATGTACGAATGAAGTGTATAATCTTTACCTGCAATCGCACAGTAGAGCTGTTTACTTCCCCCAAGGCCCAACGGCCCCCTGATGAAACCACATCCCTGTTTATTTCAACAGGATCGATAAATTATTCTCAAGTATTATTTCTTTCTTTTAATTAATAATTCTCAAAACATTCTTCGATCTCCCTTCTGATGTGGATCTGCACTAAAAGTTCGTAGGTTCTCCCCCTTTCTCCATCCTGGCTTCTGAGACTTCATTCTGATGTCTTGATTGTGGATTTGTGTTTGTTAATGTTCTTGTCACTTTTCTCAGGCGTCCTCTGGACTACTACACCATGGAGCTGAGTGAACACGCAGAGGGACTGTCAGATCTATAATCCAGGCTTCGAATCATTGTGCGTCTGCGTCTGGGAGTGCTTGTGTGTGGAAGGACCTCATCAGGAAGAGAGAGAGACGTGGGTAATAATCAGACCTGTGCGTAACTGATTGTGTGGTTGTTTTGAAACAATATTGCACCACAAGTGTCCTTCTCCGGGTCTCTGGGAGATCACTGAACAGTGTGGCTGCACCCAGTGTGTTACATGTGATACTTTATAGCACCGGTGACACACTGACATAAAAATCTGGCAGCCTGCGTGTTGAATTTGAAATCATCATATTTAGTTGCCTGTGAACTTTGCTGGTTACTACTTTTAAAGGAAAATTAAGATATAAGGGAGGGATGTTAAAATACTTGAGTCCTAAATGGTCATTTTTATTGACTTGTTTGTTACTGTGGTAGAAAAGCGTGTAAATTAAAGAAAATGTATGCTCTTGATTTATGCAGGAAGCTCTTTACAACTTAATGAACTTCATTCTCAACTGGTACTACGGTGTCTTAACAACAGGTTTTATAAAAAGAAAAAAAAGATAATCTTTGTTCAAGCTCACGTTTATTCTTCAAAATGAGTCGACTACCTGCTTTACTTTGCTGCTGCATGCTCTACTTGTCCAGTTCAGACTCGAGTCTCACTGACTGTCTTTTAAATGTGATTGTGTGTAGCTAACTCGTTGATGAGCGTCCGTAACCACTTATGTATGCTTACTTAAAGCAAACTGTTTACATTTGTTAGAGCGAAAATTAGGGTAAAAAAAGGATGTGAGGAGTGTTTTTTTTGGAATGAAGAGTATTTGTTGTCCGAGATATGAAACTGCTTCGTGTCGAGGGGCAAGAAAAAAGCCGAACTATTTTATGTTACACTTGTGTTTAAGTGGCTCAAAAACTTCTGCTGTGCCTGCTGTGTGTGTGATTTGTTCAGCAGGTTCCTCGTTTCTTAGAGGCAGCGTGCAGCCATAATTATGTTAGTGTTCTCAGGAGGTGGCGACTTGTCCCCAATCTGCAAAATATCAAGATTTCAAAATTTTGTTGAAAAGATGAAGGTTTAAATAATAATGAAATTGCCAAGACAAAGTACATCAAGTGCCATGAAATAAACATAAATGCTTGGAGATGCTCCATTTCTGACGATGTCCGCGTGCTGCTTGCCTTGTTACTCGTCTGCACAGATGCACAGACTGTCTGTTTTGTTTGTTTGTTTGTTGTTTTAAATACCCTGGTGAAGGGGATTTTCCTCCTCAGTTCCATGTCTATCGTTTCCATTTTTGTCAATACTGGCTTTAACACCTCTGTCAAGCTGAGTTAACCTGATGAAATCACACACAGCACTATTAGCCCCTCATATGCATCCAGATGTTTTATAAAAATGTAAAATCTGCATAATCATGTAAACTAAGTGAGCAAATATGACGTTTTACACTTGTGTGTAGTGTAATCTTCTGGAAATGTCTTCAATTGTGTCCTTATATGTTTTTGATTTTGCATAAAACAGTTGACGTAATAAACCTAAAGCAGACTGGCCATTTGCTTGTAGTTAAGGCCTAAAGTTTTATTGACAGCCAGGAAAAAACGACAAGCAAGAGGAGTCAGAAATGTCTGCACAGGAGATGCAGATAGCCGAGTAAATGAGTGATTATATTTTAATACGTTAATGGAAACATGAGATGAATATTGTCATTGATATTGTACTGTCTATGATCCCGCTCGTCAAACTGCACAGCCCCAGTCAAGATTTGTATTTTATAGCATTTGAGCATAATTGATTTTTGTATGAGCTAAAACACACAATAAACAATGTTTTAAGAAATGACTTAATAGTATCATTATTCGAAAATTGCAATAGGGTCTGGTTGGATTACTGTTTTCAATACATCAGATATTAAATCAACTCTTACTTTTAAATTAGTTAGTGGAGTTTCTTGCTTCTTGATGCTCTTGCACTCCGGTAATGTTGATAAACCTTCTGGTTTATTTCCTCTGTTTTCCTTCCTGTGTCGTGCAGAAAATTTGCAGTTAAGATTCATGGTTGTCGCTGCTCCGAGGCCGGATGTTCCTGCAACCTGTTGTGGTTTTTGAGAAAAGAGCAGGTCCTGTCCTGATATTTCATATGCAGTATTGCTCTCTGCCAATATCAGCATATAGGATTCTATATCAGTCAATTTGCACCAGGAACCTGTTTATTTATCACCTCTGCAGTCGTACCCCCCACCCCCCCCCCACTGCTGAGCCTTATTAACAATAATCATGTGTCTCATTTTGGCCTCCACGGCTTACGGCTCCACATCAGCTGTAGCGTTTAGCAGTTGCCCCAAAAAAAAGGAGGAGATTGACGTGTGGATTAGCTCTAAGATCGTATCACATTTTGTGCTTGGGTACAAAGCACCATTTGCTCTCTGTCGTTTCACTGTTCAACCTCTTCACCGCAGCACAGGAAGGCGGCTCAGAGAGACAGGAAGGAGCTGCAGCCTGACACATTACCTCCAGAGACAGGACTGAGCGGCTGAGTATTCAGTTTTACGTTTAGTCGGAGCACTCGCTGCTTACATGAGAATTATGGCGTTACCACTTACATCTGTATGGGCCACATTTTAAATATTTTGACACCAACAGGCAACTTCAACAAACCCGTGGTGAGTTACCCAAGTTTCTTTTTTTTTTTATTATATTTTATATTTTTGTTTCACTCCATTGAAAAAGGAATAAAATGGGCTGTGTTTCATTTTCTTTGCCATAACCTTCGACCTGAATTTGCCTCATAACTTTATTCATTTACAACTGATCTGCTGGGCCATACATTTTTTACATTTACAGTGTAATGCAGACATACTTACATACATCATGCACATGCACTAATTTAAATTTTTTTGCTCGTTGATAATGACAATCTTGTGATTGTACTTGATTTCTCTTGTGTTTCCTGGGACGTTGAACACGATCCCGACCATTTGGCATCTTCCTCAGCACGTTAACAGTAACACAAGTGCTTCTCTCTTGACGGAACCTAGCAAGCAACATTCTGAGGTCTGGGTTTTTGAATAGACTTCCTTTGCGAGAAGTTACGTGATCAGCGCCAAAACCACACAGGAAGGAATCGGCCATTTTTTAGGTTGTGTCAGTGACACCTCGTTCTCACAGTTTAAATTCAGCTTTGCAGTTCTCCCACTGCAGAGACGACCCTCCAACTGACATTCTGGGTTTCTACGCCGCTTTTGACATGGATGGAAGGGGGGGGGGGAATATAGGTCAGTAAGCAGTGCACAGTGATCTGTAAGAAGCAGTCGGACGGTGTGGAAATGTCATTATTGCAATTTTAATCGAGGCTGTGGAATCATTTGAAAACAGCAGGAGGCAGTTTCCAGACCCAGCCCAGTCGTGGTTGCCCTCACTTGTTTTCACTTAGTGTTGTTCTTCCTTGGCCATGACTTCAGAGCAACTGAACTCATGTGGTTTTCAATCTGCTATATAAATAAATAAAAATAAACTGACGACCCCTCTTACCTTTTTATCATTCCTACTGGTTTGTGATGTCTTGCATTTCCCGGCATTCCTCCTCCCAACTTCAACTTGACCAGAGGCCCAACCAGCCAGTGCAGGACCTTTATAATGATTTCTACACGTTTATTAAAAAAATGTAATATGACGTATCAATGATTTGAATGGTGTCACTCGCAGGGATAAAACTAATGAGAGGAGGAGGAGACCAAAAATGTAGCTAAAAGCGAATGAATGTTGGATTAACATATTACTACATGACTCTAAGTTAATTATTATATGTAGTATATTATTATTATTGCGGGTTTGAGCATTTACATGATCAAAAATAACTACTGTTAATTAATCCCAGATTCTAAACTAGAGATGTCATTTTTTGAGAATAGGAAGTGAATGGCCTGTTAAACTATCAACTGTGTTTATTTTACTTCAAAACATCTGTGAGCTGCCGACTGAGATGAAGTGAAGCATGTGAAGCTGTGTGCCATCTGCATAACAAGATGAAACAGATGCCGTTTCACAAATGGTAGAACCTAGAGCTGTACAAGTAATCCCAATAACAGTATAGACACAAATGAATAGACTGTGTGTAAAGAGAAGGGAAACTAAGAAGTGGGTAGAAAATCCGACCTACACCCTCTAACCTGTACCTCTTAATAAAATGAACACAGTTAATTGCTTCAAATGCAGAACTGAAAGAAAGAAGTGTAGATTTGTTTGTGGCTACACCCATTAGAATATCATATTACTTTCAGCACTGAGATTGACAGGCTAATTTCATTTCAGAAATAAGGATACCACCAGTATATCATGACAGCTATAGGTAAAACATTTGTAGTATTAATTTTCCTTGAAATAATAACGTGCTACACTAGTTAAGTTGCCATCAAAGTGATTCACTGACCGGATGATACATACCTGAAATACCAGCTATGATGCTGAGTGGTATTTCTACTCATTGTTAACGGCACAAATAGATCTTGTTGAGCAAAATGATTTGCACACTGCAGTCGCATATGGTCAAGTGTTGCTTTTCTGCAGACATACTGAATCTGTAACATAAGACCTGATACACAGATTCACATTTGTAACATTAATGACAATAACATTAATGTAACTTTTCTAATATTAATTTCACCTTCCTTCATCACCGCCTGTATTTTCCAATTTGTTATTGTTGCACACAGGGTAAGTAATGCCCAGTTTTACGTTGTGTAGCCACAAATAGGAACACTCTTGGGAATCAAAAATCATCCAACCTTCTCATGGAGAGGAAAGCGCATTACGATTCCATCCTGGACCGGAGCAAACGCATCACATGGCAGGATGACTGCTACGTGGATCTTCAGTCTTCCTCCGGTCCTCTCTCCTCACAAGAAACAGAGGGTAAGAGTTTCCCCCACAGACTGATTGAGGCGGTGTGTTTCCCCAAACTCTTATCTTGGCCTTTCATTTTTTAAAAGCATGTAGGATGGTACACAGATATTAATGCAAAGACCAAAAACAATCGAAGAGAAATTATAATGGCAACCAGTCCTAACTAGAAGGTGGATGGGACAGTCATAATGCAATGTGTGGTCCAGTCAGTAAGTTAAAGATAATCAGTGGCTATTACAGCATTGTGGTAATTTTGCATAAAGTAACAATAAAGGTGTAAATTAATTCACAGCAGAGTCAAAGATTGAATTTCAGTTCGACCATCGTGAAGATCGATATTCTGCTCAGATCAATATTCATTCAATTTGACATTATCATCAGTGTTGCCTTCATCATATTCACTAGTATCCACATTCATCTGATCTCTTCATGAATGACTTGCTGCATATGTGAGATTAAAGCCGTTAAATTAAGTAGGAGCGGTTTTCTTCATCTTTTGAAGTTCCATTAAATTTTGGGATCAGTCATTACCCGAATGTGACAAAAATGCTTATTGAGTTACTCACTGTGACTTTCACCTTTTTCTATGCCAATAAGCGGAATTTAGGGATACTGATGTCACCTTAGCCAAAATTTCACTTTTCAGCTGTGCATAGTTTTAAATGAAATAATCGAATTCCTTTGAATGTATCTATTTTGTGCAGACGTCCAGAGCAGGGTTGACATTTTTCCATTGACGTGATCTTGGCAAAGTCTGACATTTTTGCATGTTGTTTGTGGTCGGTGAATTTGTTCTGGTCAGTTTGAAAAAGGCTGGAGGGAGATCTATGAACTTTGATTTGAGGGAACTCTGTCAGTACGTTTCAAACCCACTGAAAAACTCAAAAGCAAGTGGAAATTAATGACGTGTGTCATCACTGAACCAGCGAAATTGGCTTTACAGTTTGGGAAAATCCCAAACCTCTTTTTTATTATGTTAGTTTAGTAGATTGTTGTGCAGTATGTTGAATGTTTTGCCTTCAAATCAATTCAATCACTTTGTAGGGCTTCCTCACTCTTAGGTCAAATATAGAATAAGTCAGAACAAATGCAACTAAAAAAACATTTTTATACTTGAGCCTTTCACTGTGCCTAAATTGTTGTGTTGTGAAGTATTATGATCAATGTTGTTATCGTTATTATTGTTATCGTTGCTTATCTGTCATCAATTTATTTTTGCAAAGCACCCTGGATCAAATAAATAATACATTTAAATAAATAAATTAAACAATGTGTTTATAGTGCTGTATCAATAAAGTCGAAGTTGAACTGGATGATATGCAACTACACACACTTACAAAATGTGATGGTTATCCAGCAAATATCATTTCATGAATCAAACATAATTGAGGGAAAAACATTCTCTAATAATCCTTACAATTTCAATAGGGCCTCCCACCGTTCGGTGCTCGGGCCCTAATTATATATGTTTGCTTTGATCTGCTCCTCTGAAGATATTCTCAGAATCTCAGAATTATAAGTAATGATCAAAAACACACTGCCAATATATCCGGATCAGGGCGACCTGTACAGAAGCCATTAGAAATCTAATGTCTCCAAAGGGATCCTCACATCATGTGCTAGTAGTTAATTGTGAGGATGTGGCTTGGTAATTGGAAATCAATTTAACAAGCAAACAAGTCTGAGTTTACAGCAGCTCTGTGAGGCCACAGGCTTTGAGCTAAATACTATGGTCAGCATGCTAACATGCTTACAGTTACTATGGCTGATGTTAAGTAAATATGTTAACCATGTTGCCAGTCTAAGTTTCGAACGGTAGCACTAGCTATTTAAGCACAGATACCTCCAAATGATTTTTATACACAACATGTGGTGCATTTGTTGTATTAAGGATACAGGGTGTCCTATGCTGCTCAAAGACTGCTGGCACAATTTCCAATTTGTGATATTGGGCTATATTGATAAGATTCAAGATCAAAAATGTCTGTACAATATTTCACTGTAATCCATCCAATGGTTAATGAGGGCTTTAAGTATGGACCAAACTGAATGACTTACTGATTAATCAACCAACAGAGACCACCGTTGTTATGAATAGAGCCATCACAGTGTAAAAAACCCTCACCAAACTGCCAGCATGGCTAAAAGAGAAGAGAGATAGATGTTGGACGTGGGTTAGGGTTAAGAATTGTGAAGATTGGGTGAGAAAAGGAGAAATTAAAAGAATAACTGACAGTTCTTAGAATGCATTGAATTTGGCATTGTTGCAGCTTGATTGGCCCACACAACAGAAGTAGTGAAGTACAAAAAGACTAAATATATATTCATTGGAATATTGTCCTTCAATAGTCTTGTTTACGGGAGGCAGTAGGAATCAACATCTCTCAATCTTGAGTTGAACAATAAGATCATAACAGAATCAGGACACAATTTTAAAGTGATTGGTATTTTTTGTTAGTGCTCTCTGTAATGGAGGCTGATAAGAAGTCACAAATAAAGAGACCAAACTCGCTCTCCATGCATTGCAAAGTGTTAGTTTACATAAATCACGATTATTGAGTTTTCTCTGCGCTGTGCTTTGTTTTGGCTTAGATCTTGGTTGGATCCAAAAGCATCATGATCAGCTGCAACGCTTCACTACGGCCTCTTTCCTAGAGGAGCTGTTAACCCACCTGAGAAAGATGGATGTGCTGAGTTTGGCTGAGGAGTCCAAGATCAAGGAAGCAGGCCGGCTGCAGGATCAGGTTAACATGCTCACAACTATTATCAGTAGCAAGGACACCCAAGGCTCTGATGCTCTCCAGGGTTTCATAGAGAGCTCAGATTCTCCCGTGGCTCAGCTCATCGTCAACCACGGTAAGGGGCTTGTGAATGGGATTTGATGTTTGCGTTGTTCCAAGTGTATTAGTAGTTTAGCTCATGTGGAAGATCAGATCGTCAAGTAATAGCCCGAAGGGGTGTTGACATTGAGTCCCAAGCTGCTCTTCATGTGCTGTCCAGTGTCATCTTCAGTGTATAAATGTGTGCTGGTAAAATCGTGACGTATTTTAAAGCAATTTGCACCAGTGCTATCCATTTCCTGCTCTAACGTCTTGGCAAACAGTAAAAGAGTCATTTTCTTTTACTGCAGATTCCATGGTGAAGGAGCACAAAGAGGTGCTTCTACGTCAATATGAGCAGTACAGAGACAGAGATTCAGTCAGCTGCCTCAAACTGAACATCTCCTCAAGAACCTTACTTCTGGTCGATGGACTCTCTGACCTCCAGCAAAAGGAACATGACCTAATGCAGGTGGGGGCAGCTCGAGGAAGGAAAAGAAATCATCTTCGACAGCTGGGGCTGGCCAAGCTTCTGGAGCCCCTGACCCGCATCAGTTTGCCTCCCAGGGTCTCCCTCACAATTGGGGTTGCTGGTATCGGCAAGACCACCTGGGTCCGACACTTCATTAGACAGTGGAGCCAAGGGGCCATTTGTACAGACGTGAGCTTTGTTTTACCTTTTACCTTTTGTGAGCTGAACTCACTGGAGAAGCTTTCGGCTGAGAAACTGGTGAAAACAGCTTTTCCTCATTTAAAAGACCCCGGTCTGATCCTGACCAGCTCCTGCCGGACACTTCTCATACTTGAAGGTTTGGATGAATTCCGCTGCACTTTAAATTTCTCTGACGCAGCATCCTGCGATGACCCAAAGAAAGAGGTGTCCATTGATGACTTAGTAACTAATATCATCCGGGGGAATCTGCTCCCTGACGTCGCAGTGTGGGTGACTTCCAGGCCAGGAGTGGCCTCACTCATCCCTGGAGGACTAGTAGACAGGGTGACTGAGATCCCAGGCTTTAGCCCCAAGGATATCCAGATCTTCCTGAACCACCACTTCTCTGAGAGGGATTTTGCCACCAAAATATGGGAACACCTTGAGTCCCATAAGGTTCTAATGGTGATGTGCTATATACCGTGCATTTGCTGGATAGTAGCTGATACTCTGATGTACATCATGCAGAGTGAAACACAAGAAAGCCTTCCAAGGACTTGCACTGAGCTCTACGCCCACTTTTGTTCCATGAAGGCAGAGGTTGGCGAACCAAGAGGCAGGGAGCATGTCAAATTGGAGCAACTTCATGGGACTAATCGTAAACTGCTGGGGAATCTTGGAAGACTGGCCTTTTATGGGCTCCTCAAACACAAGTACAGCTTCAGTGAGCAGGACCTCAGGGCCTATGGGATAGATCTACTCTTAACTCAGAGCAGTCTTGGTGCAGGAGTTCTTGTTCGGGAGGAGTCGGCCATATATGTAACATACCGGTTCACTCATCTGACTCTGCAGGAGTTTCTTGCTGCTACTTTCTACCATGTTTCCTCCAAGCGGGCAATCTTTGACTTGTTCTCTGAAAGCACCATGTCCTGGCCTAAGATTGGTTTCCAGAACCACTTCAGAAGTGCCTTTCAGCATGCACAGCAAGCAGAAGATGGACATTTGGATGTGTTTGTGCGCTTTCTGACAGGCCTGCTGTGCCCAGCGGCACTGAAACCTCTTGCTGGACTATTGTCCCTCGGGAAAGACGATGGTAATCAAAAGGCCTGGGCCGCTGGGTTCCTGCAAAGCCTCTTGGTCAGCGGGGGTGTGGTGGTGTCCCTGCGCACAGTCAACTTGGCCTATTGTTTACAGGAGCTGCAACACACAGAGCTGCTGCGCACTGTAGAGGAAGGTCTACGGCTTGGTAGCCTGGCAGGGAAATTAACACGGGCTCACTGTGTCGTGCTGGGATATCTGCTGCACGTGTCTCCAGAGTGCAGTGAACAGACCAACCTAACAGGCTCTTTGAACTACGCCACGGTGAAATGTTTGCTCCCTCAGCTGCTGTACTGCAGCAACCTCAGGTCAGCTCCCCCCGAGTGCCGTCCCTCAACAGCCCCAAAGTCAGGAGAAAAACTGGAGTGTGAAACTTGTATGTGTTTTATTCTGCTCAACAGGTTAGAGAACAATCACTTCAAAGATGACGTCATGGAGTTACTGGGAAGCCTGCTAAGTGCCAAAGACTGCCACATTCAGAGGATCAGGTGAGGTGTCACTTACATTTCTACCCCATTCTCTTCTACTACTTCTACTCCTACAGCCTGTATCATTATTTCACATCAGCCTTTTCATTTTAAAGGGTGTAATCGACACTCAGCGAATATCATGTGATTGTAGGATTGAGGTTGCAATGATGATGAATGTGATGATCATTAATATTATATACCGTCTGTTATTCAACCCCCTCAGTTTGGCAGAGAACGCCATCAGCAACAAAGGAGCCAAAGCACTGAGTCGAGCCCTCCTGGTGAACCGGACTCTTACTTCTCTCAAGTGAGACCTTGTTTTTTTCCTTTGACATTTAAGTCATTACAATTGGGTGAACAACCACAGGTTTTTGAGTTTATAATAGGAGATGGTGTGCTCACAATAAATAAAACACATCACAGGTCAAAACCGGTCATAAATTTCACATTTTAAATGGTGTTATTTGGAATATGATGAGTTAGACAAGGATGTAAATTAATTCACCACTTGTGTATAATACATTACAACATATTCACTGTTGCCATTGGTTTGTCACTATATTTGTTAATAATATTACAACATTCATGCCAGAGATGATTTTACTGCAAGATAAAAATATTATACAAGAAAGCTGCACAACACTGTTTCCTTCTCAGTCTGTTTAGTCTTATATCGAAGAATGGGAAGACAGAAGAGAGGGAAAATTCATACTCTATTTTGGAGAAACACATAATTCCTGAGTGGTATAGTGCTCCTAAGATTCTGTTCCCTTAATGGAGCATTTCTTTACACAATCATTTTGTCTTTAAAGGTTGCCACTTTAAAAAGTAAGACATAAACAACTTGTGCTTATCTCCAAACCCCAGCATCGCTTCATATTTGCATATACATTGTTATACAGTGTGTTTCCATTACTACTGTACATTGCTGTGCGTCATCTAATCCCCTATTTATAACTTAGTCTCCGGAACAACAACATCGGCTCTAAAGGTGCAAAGTTCCTGGCAGAAGCTCTGAAAATGAACCAAGTGCTGGTATCAATCAAGTGAGTGTAATTCCAGTAGATTTGAGTCCATGCACACAACAATCATACAAACTGCCCGTATAACTCCCCAATTCCCCCAAACCCCTCACCAGCTTCCAGAACAACGCCATTGAGGAGGAAGGGGCCGGAGCCCTCGCAGAAGTGCTGCAGTGCAACCGCAAACTGGTGTCTCTGAAGTGAGTCCACTTGTTCGCGGCACATCCTTTGTATCATTATATGCGGAATAAATAGTAAAATGATCTTTGACGCTTGTGCTGATACAGTTTACGGAAGAATTCAGTCGGAGCGGGAGGAGCCAAACGGATTGCGGAAGCGCTGAAGACAAACCGGACTCTTACCAAACTGATGTAATCTTAAGTTCACATATTCATCCCCTGTGCTGATCTTGAATTATATATATGTATACACAGTATTAAACTGTACTTTACATACTGTTGAGCTGGAATAATTATGCAGACATTTTTATATTCAGTCCATTGGATTAAGAGTGAAATCTGCTTTGTTTGCAGTTTGAGTTTTACATTACTCTAGCTAGTTTACCACAGAGGATGTATTTTAGTCGCATTTTTCCTCCTCAAGATCAATGACTTTATTTTCAATGTTCCTATTGTGTGTTTTTCTCACATCTGCAGCCTTTGTAGCAACCAGCTCGGAGATAAAGGAACAATCGCTCTGGCAGAGGCTTTGACACACAACCACAGTCTGCTCTCGCTTCAGTCAGTGTCTCCTATTCAAAAGTCTGCTGCTGATACATTTTATTCACATTTAGTTCACACAGAGTTAAATCATGACCCAGTTTGTCTTTCAAACAACATTACAGTCCTGTTTATCTTTTATTCTGCAGACTTCAGAGTAACTCGATCAGCAACAGGGGGATGACTGCCTTGACCAAAGCACTCAGGCTGAACCAAGGTCTCGTCTCCTTAAAGTGAGTATGAAAACGGAGAGTTTTGGGACAACCAGGTTAGCTGGTGCTCCCTTTTCCCCATCATCACACAATGCTGAGCTAAGCTGCAACTTCATATCAACTACATAGACCTTAAACTGGTATTTACCTTTTCTTTCTCTAAAAGAACAACAAGCTTATTTCCCAAATGTCAAACTAACCTCCAGAAAAATGTCCAATGTTCCATATTGACCTGTGTCAATACATCACTTGTGTTATTTCATATAGCTTGTGTACTTACAGTATATGCCCCTTGTGTGTCACTGTGTACTTATATGTAGCTGTCTACTTATATGTAGCTTGTGTACTTACATTTCACTTGTGTACTCATGTCACACCTGAACTTACAGTATATGTCGGCTGTGTGCTTTTATGTTGCTTCCGTACTTACCTTTAGAGTATTAATATGCCACTTGTCGCTGTGTACTTAGATATCGATTGTCTACTTATGTGTACTTACATGCTGTGTACTTTAATGATGTATTACTTATATACTGTGTACTTATTTGCTGTGTACTTAAATGTTGTGTTACTAATATTTTGTAAACAGTTAAATACTGTTGATATGATACCAAACACAGGTATTCCTTGGCATTAAGATTGTTGGGAAACTGTAATTTCTAAAACCCTATATTTTTTATTCTGGATAGTTTAAGGGAGAACTCGATCGGGGTGGAGGGAGCAAAGAACATGGCTCATGCCCTCCATGAAAACAACTCTCTACAGGACCTTGAGTGAGTTACCTCCTTATTATATATTGTAATTCTCCACAGAGGGATGGTTAGTTACATTTGTCATTCAGGTGTTCTCGAAGGATGAAAAGCTGCAAATCCTATGAGATTATTGTACTGTGTTTGTTTATCATGAGTTTGCATGTGTCTGTGCGTGTGTGTGTCCCAGTCTCACAGCCAACCTGTTGCACGATGAAGGGGTTCAAGCTATAGCAGGCGCAATCAAGTTCAATCAAGGCCTCACCTCTTTGCAGTAAGTACGCAAGCATGCGCACAAACGTACAAACAAGCCTGCGAGTAGATCAAGCATCACTAAATTTGAGACTGTTGCTGAGGATCACGGCAATGATACCAGAATACACTCAGTAGAAAAGCCCAGTCTGCTCTGATTGGCCCGCTAGCCCATTTCTTACATGCATCACTTCCAGTGCATGCAGGAAATGTGTGGTTATACCTTTTGTCAGGGGGGGTATTATGCAAATGTGTGGCATAGTGATGTCACATGACATTATGATGCAGAAAGTAGTGGTGATGAGGTGTTTCAGGAGCTTCAGTCATCCCCTGTGGAGGAGAGGAGCTCCAAACTTTAACTAAAGGAAAGAGAAAAATTGTAAGACCATAATATTTTCTAAATTGAATGGGTTCTTTATTGGCCCATGTCCCAACCCTTCCCTTCAACAAGTTTTTGCTAATTGGGTCCAAACATTTTCTTGTGATTCCGCTGACAAAAGAAAACACAAAGGTGAAAACTTTTCTTTCCTTCTGAACATCAGATGTAGGCTATAAGTAACCAAAAATGGAATTTATTAAGTTATGTTACAGTCATATGAGTATATATTAAACTCTATATCAAATATTTTGCCTTTCTTTCTCTTTCGACAGTCTCCAGTGGAATTTCATCAAGTCCACTGCCACTAAAGCTCTGGCCCATGCTCTGCTCTCTAATAGCACAATGCAGCTCCTGGAGTAAGTCCAATGGTCCAGACGTTTGCCATTGTTCAGCCTCATTATCAACCCTGGTATCACTCACACACCTTCCCACACACTTTTTGCTCCGCAATCACACTCAGCCCCGGCAGGATGTAAAACATTACTGTGACCCGTCATTGTGTTTATAAGCTACTAAACGGTTGTATGACATTTCCATCAATGGTGTAGTTATTTATAGTTGCTGTGTGCCTGTGTGTGTTTCCAGTCTGCAGGAGAATTCTATTGGGAACGAAGGCGTCATTTTTCTTGCGGAGGCCCTGAAAACCAATGTGTCTCTCCGTACATTATGGTTGGCATTAAAAAAATCAGTTTAAGAAACTTGTGCGTCATTATGTGTATCTATTATTTTTCTCACATGTTCACTTCTTTGTGAGCTTGTCTCTTTAGCATCCAAGGGGTCTCAGCAGGCACAAGTGGAGCCATTGCCATGGCAAAGGCTCTGATGACCAATCAGACGCTGCAAACCTTAGAGTGAGTCCAAAGCTCTCTGTTGGTTCAAACTTTTGTTTTGTGATTTGATGTTTAGAAGCTAGATTTAAAATCACTCCCATTCAAATCTAAAAGTGCTGCTCTTTTCCCTAAGTACAGATGATTATATCCTGGTCACACACTATAAATGTTATTTCCAACTTTAATTGTAGGAGAAAAGGTTGGCTACTCTGTGATCTCATTTGCTCATAAACTTTTCACCAAGTTTGGTTTGTGGTTTAACTATTATTCTTTTATATTCACAATATCATATGACATACTGGGGAATTTCAATCTTTCTGGAACTTTACTGAACCTAGAATTGCACTTAGAATGCACATACTGTAGCTCAACCAAGGTTCACACACTGGTAGATTTCACGCAAGATATCATGCCAGATTTTTTTTCATCAAGATCCATGAATTATTCTCTGAGAAATGTCGATCTATCTCACAATGTTAAAGAACGTGAACACGAAAGCCCTCTGATGTGCATCTGCACCAAAATGCAGTGGGTTCTTCCCAGACCCAAACTGCACCCTTCCTCAAAGGTTCGTCTTAATCTGTCCAGTTGTAATACACCAAAACTAGAGAACTATATATTTGTCACCTTTATATCCCCGTAGCAGCTTGGATTTTCTACACTCTGACATTAAAGGGAAACAACTGCAGTTCTTGTTCTTAATGTTTGCTCATTTTCCCCTGCTGTGTTTCAGTTTTCGTGGGAACACCGTGGGGATGCAGGGAGCAAAGGCTCTGGCGAATGCACTGAAAAGCAACAGAAGCCTCAAGTCGCTGAAGTAAGCCCTGATGAAAAATTACTACTACTACTACTACCACTATCATGCATTCGAAATGAGAGTTGTATACCTACATCACTGGAGATTAAAGGAAAATGTCTGTGTGCATCATCAGTCTGCAGGAGAACTCTTTGGGTATGGATGGAGCCATATTCATCGCAACAGCCCTGAAGGGAAACCACCAAATGACATACATCAAGTGAGTCTCACATCTCACATCTCTGCACACATAACTGATTGAGATTTACTTTGTGTGTGTGTTTATGCCTCAGACAGCAGAATTTACTGTTAACAAAAAGCCAACCTCTGTTGTTTTATGTTAGTTTGCAGGGAAATGGCATCGGTGAATCTGGAGCGAAGGTCATATCTGACGCCATAAGAGCCAACGCTCCAGGCTGTGTGGTGGACATCTGAGCCTGGCAGAGGTCAAACAGTACATGTAGGCTGTGTTGTCAGAAACAAATGTAAACTGAAATTTTGTTCAACTCTATCTAACATAACATAATGGTACTGAAACAACTCTTGGTTTATCTACTTTACTAGTTTAGCTGTATTTTTAGATATATTTTATTGTATTTATTATGACAATTAACAGTTTGTCTTCAAGAAGCTATTTCCATAAATGAGAAATAAGACTTAGCATGATGAGATGTGGAGTCGCAGCTTGTTTCTATGTACGATGCATCATAACAATGGAGCTATACATTCATCTTTATTAGGATACTGTTCTGTACATTTGCTCTGTTTGCACAAGTGACTCTGGTGTATAGAAATAAAAATGGCCTTTGCCCTTAACATTGTACATTTATTCCAGTTGTTGTTTTACACGACCTTCTGTTGCCATGGCTTTTTGTGAAGAACCTTTTTAACCTTGTTTAGATAAGTGCTAGACAAATTAAGTTATTATTATTATTACAAGGATGAAGACACATCAACATATGGGTTTACAATCCTGCTATATCAAAAGATTATAAAGTATACTGGATTGCCTTTGTGACCTTACTTTTGTGCATCACTATTGATAATGTTGGGTGGTATCTTGAAAGACTATAGAAAGATGAGGGTCTCTCCTTGTGAAATCTAATTTTCCAATGCAAATATTATAATAGCTCTGTTTGTATGCAAGGATATGTTCGTGTAGAATTCATGCATCAGTCGAGTTCTCCTAAAAACCCTTTGAACGTACTGCACTTAGGAAGCTATTGAAGAACCTATAAGACTCTATTCACATGGATGCTTTTCCAATAGCTGCCTGCTCCTCTTCTATTATTCAGACAACATAACACATACAGCATTTCTCAATGAAATAACTCAGAGTACAGAATACATAACAGATACAAAGGGGAAAAAGAAAAACTCTTCTCAGATCATGATATTTTTGTATTACCTTGTTCTTCTGTACTGAGCTAATAAGTCCACCGTTGTCCTATTCCGTGTACTGACTGCATATAACTACTCAATAAAGCAATATTCTATTTTAAGGTTGCAATGGATGACACTATAATATAATAATTACTGATTTTGTCTTGAAGACACATTTTCTTTCCTTAGATTTTTAAATAGATGTAATTAGGGGAAGATCAGGCAGGAAATTAGAAGAGGTCTGTTTATGACTAATTATGGCATATGACGGTATATGCAACAATAGGAAAAGGATATTAAAATCCTCAGCTTTTGTATCATTTAAACCACGGAAGCCCAGAAACCTAACATCTTTATAATGGCAGCATTGGGTTGTGCACTGCTGAAACCGGAACTTAGGACTTTTAAGGCACAAGGCAAAGGACAGTAAGAGCACCACATCACTTGTGTATGTCGTGCATGTGCTAAATTCAACGTCAGTAAAAGCTGCTTTTTGCATTTGGACATTACAATAATCTTGGTGTAACGTGGTTTTCACATTTTCTGTGGGTTTCATTTTGCTGGAGTGATTTTAAAAGTCCTGATCACACAAAAAAAAGAGAGACAGTTTAAATCCCAGAGGCCTGAGAGGGTGTGATACTTGGCTGTAAGTGCAAAACATTAGGAGCTCATGGAACATACACAAAGAAACAAACACCCATCCAGCATTCTACAATCTGCCTCTAATTCAAACTTTATATTAAACATTTTTTGAAGTGGACTAACTTTTGTTGCATTATGCAAGCAGCCAGAACATAAATATAATTCTGAAGATGTGTTCTGGCAGTATTATACACAGACTAATCTGGTTAATCCTTTCACGCAGTGTTCCACTCCAAGCACAGCTCAGGAGGGAGAGCGGGTCGTCCACTGACCAGAGGGTCGGCGGTTTGATCCCAGTCTCAAAGGGTTGAGTTTCCTTGTTCAAGACACTGAACCATTGATGCACTGTATGAATGTGTGTGCCCGGATGGTTGACTGACAAAGCCAATGAGACATGAATGGCACTATATGAATATATCTGTATAAAACACATACATGTATAAAATATATGTTATACGCATGGGTGTTGATGGTATCGTTGCACATCAGTGTTCCCCAGTGTGTCATCCTGTGCCACCCACTGTCCACCAACTGTAAGTACAACACAAATATTCCTAAAAACCAGTATGGTAAAAAATGTGTTGCCAATCCTTTTACAGTAGCAACAAAACAACTAAAGAAAAATAAATGCATTTACAAATATTGATTTTATTATTGTCGCTGGCTGCATTTCAATTACAATTCATTCTGTTAGTCTGACTTTTTTATTCTTAAATTTTTCATTTTTCATTCCTCTTTTAAACTTGCGGTTTTTGTATCAAAGATGATGTTTTGTGCAGATTAAGCCCATTAAGTTTGTAATTTAGATTGTAATAAAGTTCTTTAATGTAATAATTAATCTGAGTTCTGTCACTGACCTTTATTGACACAGTGTTCTCTCAACATATAATATCAAACGTGCCTCTGGCAGTTCCCCAGTTTGTGTGTGATTTGTGAAGCTATGCCGGGTCACCACACTGAAGTGTTGGCTCTCATTCTGCACTTGTTAAGCCCTTGATGGCCATTATGAATCCATTCTAATATCATTGACCCTTGTCCTCATAATCCTCCTCCCCCTGGTTACCAACCCTTCATGCTCGGATAGTTCAATTCTCACAGTAAAGTACTCCCTTACACAACTGTTTGTGTGTGTGTGTGTGTGTGTGTGTGTGTGTGTGTGTGTGTGTGTGTGTGTGTGTGTGTGTGTGTGTTCAGGCCAACCATTCTTAATGCACCTGATCAGCTCTTGGAGTTGCTAATCAACGGCTGTCATCAGTACCTTCGTTTTACTTTCTACAGTATGGGGTCTCTGCGTGCTGTGCCCACATGCTGTGCGTAGGGCTGAGCATTTTCTTGCAGTGCTATTTTCCCAGGTTGTGTTTTCAGTAGGTCAAACGCCAATCTGTTCGCTGATACTAATCCCATACACTTGCTTCACTAGCCCGATTGTTAAAGATGTTGGTCGGCACAACCTCACCTTGAGTAACATAGAGCCTGAATGTCTCTTTTGCCCTTGTGGGTGGTCTGTGTAATAAACTGCCTGCAACATTGCAAACCACCCCTGTGTTTCTACTTATATCATTTTTTTTGGGCCATCATAACAAGCCTTCACTCTTAAGTTTAGCATGAGAAATACGTGAAAGCAAGTGGATGATCGGGCAAATTAATCAACTCATGTGTTTTCTTTTTTAAGATGGTGTTTCCTGCAGTGTTTAATTGTAATAATCTGTGAGTGGTCAAAACAAACATGTGCCACGATTGGACATCGAATTCATGAACGATGTTTTGCTCCTCTAATGCAGGTATCACTTTTTCTGCCTGCGCTTGAGTGAAAGGAGGAAAAGAGCCTATTGAATTGAAATGTGATCGATCCACCTTGATCAAAGCTGTGACTTCTCCAATGGTTTCATGATTTCATGTTTGCACGCGATCAATGGACGCGCATCCAGCGCACGACTCAGTGAGCTGCAGCAGGATGCGGGGGACGAGGAGGGGATTTTAAAATGGCAAATGTTCTCAGCGTCATGAAATGAGATGATGATGATGATGATGAGTGGATGAGTGCGCGCGCGCGCGCGCTGGGTCCCCCGTGTGGCTCCACGTGCACAGCGTCAAACTGCAAGTTCAGGTGCCCAGTGTCTCAGGAAGCGTCGCTCAGGACGGAGCGTCTCCGCTGCTTTCTCCTCCCGAACCTTCATCTGTAAGTCACAACTCTTTCTTTTCCTTCTTTTCTGCAGGAGTTGGGCTTTCACCTTAATACATTATAGGATGTGTGTTAAATATTATGCACCCTCTCAAAATGTCTTTCTTTCTGAAAGGTTTCTGTGGTGTTTGATTTGCTTTTATTTATTCTGTTTTGTCAATGTTGCAACATTTTACTGCTCTGTGCTCTTTCACTAATTTGTCTGTTTTTTTTTTAATCTTTTGGTTTGTGTTGCTTCTTGTTGCTCTCCACTTTGTGACACACACACAAATAAGAAATGTTATAGACATTGGGAAAAAACGGTGTGGTTTTTATTTCATTTTATTTATAAAGACAACACACATTGTTCCACATTAATGTAAATGTGCCAGTGTTAGCCCAGTAAGTCATTTGACCAGATGTTTTAAAAAAGCCATTCCGGTTATGAAATTGAAAACTTTTGTATCAATTTGAACCAAACTGGTCATGACTGTGAATTGCCTAATACTTCTTAAAACTTGATTTTCCACAGTATAAATGAATCCTGTGAATGAGAGAAAATACACCTGAACAAGATCATTGGAGCCTATTTGGTGCGTTATTGAAGGGATGTGCAGAATATGGCATGTTCTGAAGTGGGGGAAACTGCAAACCTGCAGCCACTATCTGTTGCAATCACAACGAAGGGGCTTGTGTTTGCTATAGAAGCGTTCAAATGTCCTTCAGCTCTGTATTGCTGTTGTTGAACTGGCAGAACTATGGTGTGTCTACACAGCATCGGGTCAGTGCTGCAGGAAGTCTGGTACAGTTGAGGATGAAGGAATTTAGTTGGCCCTGCAGGAAGATCTTGATATCCCTCATTTTTAATTTTAAATCCAGTGTGAGATAGTTAGCCTAAGAGTGTTGAAAAGGAAATTAGAAACACGCCAGTGGCTTGTGATAATGACATACTGTATTATAACTGTAAAGAGAGTCATTTTACTTGATGCCATTATGTCTAACAGAGTGGGGAGAGCTCCACTTTGGAGGCAGCTCCCGGATGCAGAAGGAAGTCAACCCGATGTGGTGTCATTCCTTGGGCTGCCACAGGCGACGACTGTCAAATGTCACCAACCAGGAGAGGAAAATCAAATCAGTGTTTTTTTTTAGTCTGTTGAAACACAAGGGCAGAGCCTGGAGTGGGACCCCTGCAGATGATGGAAATGTGGGGCCCCTCTGAGCTCGGTCTCATTGGTAATGTGGCTTCGGGTTAAACTGGTGTGACATGGCACCATTATAGGCCACAGTGACAAACCTAACCTATTTAATTTCTTTTGACAAATGGGACAAACTGAAAAAAAAACATTTTATAATTCCACCTGTCACGTGGTTAAAGACAATTTTGACTGACATACAATGGGGACATCTGCACTGTGCAGAATGAGGCTTGTGCAGAGTCTGACACCACAGGCATCATGTTCTCACATTTGTGGGGAAATAGTTCTTTTGTGTTGAGCCTTAAATATTTTCAGTGGAGTATGTGACACATATTGTGTTCAGTAGTAACTCTATAAGTGCATGTTAATACAAAACAGGAAAGTACATTGATTTTGTGTATAGTAATAAAATACTACACATTACAGTGACAATGAATGCACGTAGTATGGGACATGGTATGAGTCATGTTGAGCTCACACTCTTATAGGAATTAAGTTTACGGCATAGTAAATTCAGAATTGATTAGTAAATGGAAACCACTCCTTGCCGTGGTGGAGGAAGTACTCAGGAAGTACTCAAATAAAAAGACAAAAAATGAACTCAGGTAAAAGTAAAATTACCACATTAACTTTTCTACTTTAGTAAGAGTAAAATTACTTTTTCGTAGCTAAAGTATTAAAAGTTAAAGTACTTGAGTGTAACAGAGTGTAGCCTATTTCTTATTGCAACAGCCGTATGTCATAACAGCTGTGGCGTCTCTGCTGCTGCAGGAGCACCTTGTTCTCCTTGGAGCTCGTTGGAGCTGATCATCAGTACATCAGTTGAAGCTTTGTCCAATGGCTCACGGCCGTTTTAAAATCCTTGGGACAACAATGTTCTCTTTCTGCTGTTCTATTCTTCTTCTGCCTCTGTCTTTTTCCGACAAGGACGAACAAGCTGCAGTGATGAACAGGACACGAGATATAATGGCATTGACCTGCTTGATATTTCTCATACTGTCAAAGGTTAGATTTGATTACTGCTTCTGCTTTTCTTTTTCACAGAAAGTGTCAGCAAGGTTGAGTCTTAAAAAATGTTTGACATTGAAAGTGAAGGGATGTTTTCCTTAAGTGTGTTTTTGTCCTTACAGTTTGAGATGGCCAGCGGAAAAGTCCTAGAGGAAACGTATCAGAAGTGGGTCCAGTACAAAGAAGACTGCGTGAAAATGATATTAAATGAGCCGCTGCCTCAAGGTATGAATGAACCTTGTTTGATTACTGACTCATCACGCAAAAGAGAATATGACAGGAGATCAAACCAGAAAGGGAAAAGGAAACGAGGAAAATGTCAAATTATGCCATTTTAAACAACATCACAAAGGAACATCTGTGGCTTTATTGCTGTGGAGCATTAGTTTGGTATTCTTCTCATTCTTCCTGTCCTTATTATTCTTTTTTAGTGGGCTTCTTCTGTAACAGGTCATTTGACAAATACGCCTGCTGGCCAGATACTCCTGCCTTCACTGTAGTTAACATCTCGTGTCCTTTCTACTTGCCTTGGTATGACAAAGGTAAGTCACAGTTTGAATGAGTCTTTGACAGAATAAACAAACTGAAAATCAAGCACATCCATTTTTCCCTATGTGCTGGAATCATAACCAGTCCAGGCTTTTAACCTGTCCACCTGTCCTCCTGCCCTGCACATGCTGTGATTGGCTTCAACGCCCCGTGAGCCTAATTAGAAAGAAGTGGGTAATGACATAACATTGCACCGACTGACTGCTTCTCCTCCAGTGTCGCAGGGAGTCGTGCATCGGAGGTGCGGCTCTGACGGCCACTGGGAGAGAGATGACAGCGGGCAGGTGTGGAGAGACATGTCGCAGTGTGAAGAGGAGAAAGAGGTCACGTCTCAGGAGGTGCGTCGAACCAAAATGTCACCAGCTAGACAGTTAATTTGTGGCGACTGTGAGCACTTGTATCATTCATGTCAAAGAGAAAAGAACAAACTCTGAAGTAGCTGATATACAATGAGTTTGGAGGCAAAAGAGGGATAAACATGTTCACTTTGATTTTGTACATTTTACATTTACATTTTTCATTTAGCTGACGCTTTTATCCAAAGCAAGTTACAATAAGTGCATTCAACCATGAGGGTACAAACCCACAAAAAACCAAAACTACAAAGTGCTACATGTAAGTGCTACTAAACTGTTGGTTTAAAAATGTTATTCAAGGTATAGTCGGAAGAGCTGTGTTTTTAGTTTGCACATTTTTTATAGACACACAAGGCCCCAACCTGAAAGTTGAACTCAACCATTAGTGAAGTGATGGAGACATATTCAATAAAAAGCTAATTCCAGAGCTTTGAAATCCCGGTGGTGGACTGAACACAATACATTTATGGCATACATTTAGTCTCAGGTACTTTTCACTTTTACTCCACTGTACACGTATGACCAAATATCTGTAATCAATAACGAGTGAGTCGTCTGATCCAATCAGAGCAGGCAGGTAACATTAGACCCCACCTTTTGCAGCAGCAGCATCATCACTGGTCTGAATGGGCTTATAGCTTTGTGGCAGATGTTTGATATAAGTGGAGCGTTTATAATTTGTATTGATTTGTGAAGTATGGTGACTGTAAGTACACTTGAGTGGCTGTACAGGACAGAGCTAATCAAATGCCGTAGTTGCAGCTATATTTTGTACAAGCTGGAGGCAGGTGAACCTCGAACATATCCAGCACCTACACACTGCCATATATGCCACAGGGCCAGATGGCATCACTTTGGATTTATTAGTATATATTAATTATTATTGTTATTATTATTATTATTATTATTAATAGCCCATATATAATTGTTTATGGTGGATTTACAACATGACTTGAATTAAATAACAGCCTGTTTATCCTAAAAACTATTATTTGCAAGAATTATATCCCTCTAAGGTATATACTCTACTTTATATGGTATAGGAGCGAAATGTTATTTATGTGAGTTGATGTCCCAATAATGACCTGCGTTGATTTGTATTCACAGCTGTGGTTCAAACAACTGATGGTGAGCTTCAGGATGCTGTACACTGTCGGCTATTCCCTTTCCCTCCTCATGCTCATCACAGCTCTTATCATTCTTCTGAGCTTCAGGTGAGAGGTCTTGACACGTGTGCAATCACTTCTGCTCTCAGACACATCTCGCAACACTTGACTCATTTCCTGCTCTTTGACAGATGCAGCGAGAGGCGCTTTCAAATTAAATGATAATACTAACAAGCTGCGAGTTTAATTCTTAACGCAAACACCGGAGCTGCCAAGAGGCTCTGCATTCATAAAAACCAGGTGCTAAAGCAGCTACAGACAGTTGTATATAGTGATCAGCAAATATTGAATAGTGATGAAGCGGAAGGGTTTAGGGATTAAATTGTGGTCAAACAGCTGCAGAAATCAAATGCAAAATAGCTGTTTTTGCAAATCATATACATTTATTTACTAATTTGAGAAATTTCTGAAAGACGTCTGTCTGATTGTATAATTAACTGAAAAAAAACAGTTTAGAATGGGCACTGCAATAAAAGCAAGAAAGAATACATGCTTACAAATCCATTGTATTTATCCATTATTCATATCCCCTGACAGGAAACTGCATTGCTTCAGGAATTACATCCACGCAAACCTTTTCCTCTCCTTCATCCTGCGAGCTGTTTCCGTCATCGTTAAGGACACCATGCTAGAACGCCACTGGGGACGAGAAATCATAAAGCAGACCGACGTGAGAGAGATACTCAGCCACCAGGTCCGGGATAGCACTAAATGTCCTCAGTGGACATATCATATTTAGAGCCAACACACTTCAATTAGGTCAATTCAAACATTAGACATTTACAGTAATGTCGCTTTTTATGTGTCCGTTTTCTTCCAGGCTGCTATTGGCTGCCGGATAGCCCAGTTGATGATGCAGTACTGTGTCCTGGCCAATCAATCTTGGTTCTTCGGAGAGGCCATTTATTTGTACTCTGTGCTTATATCGTCAGTGTTCATGGACAACAACAAATACTTGCGTTACATCTTACTTGGCTGGGGTGAGTTCCATTCTCTGTGTGTCCAAATTAACAAACAGCAACGAGTTTTTCTGCCACCAAAAAAGCATAGCAGAGGTGATAAGGTTCTTTGGCGGTAAAGCAGGCCCTTTAATCACTGTGCTACTTTTATAGATGGGTGCCATGAAAACATATATATACACTGTTATTTATTTAATCATTGTTATACAGGTCTGAAACTTGTTATTGGAAGTGCGCACAGCACTGACTCTTGCACTTCATTTTAGGAACACCGCTTCTATTTGTGGTTCCCTGGGCGGTGATGAAGCTCTTGAAAGAAAACAAAGAGTAAGTGTATCAGTGTGGGTGTGTGTGTGTGTGGCATCTATATGTGCCGGATTTCTTCAGACCTCTTGCCCCTGTTGATCCTCATAAGACAATTGGGTGATGATCTGTTTTTCCCCCCCCAGGTGCTGGGCTCTCAATGAGAACATGGGCTACTGGTGGATCATTCGTTTCCCCATCCTTTTAGCATCACTAGTAAGAATCGCCTGTGCTAATAATCTACTCACTATTTTTGCTGAATCTCTTGTGTTCTGACATGAAGCTTTCCTCTGCTTCATGTTTATGACATCAAATAACAATATCTTTTGCAGCAGATGATAAAACAATTCCCCTTTTGCATTTCCTGATGAACAGATCAACTTTCTGATTTTCATGAAGATCCTGAAGGTCATTTTTTCCAAATTACGAGCCAGCAACCAGACTGGATACCCTGATTACAAACTTCGGTAAGTAGTCTCATATTTTTCTTTATGATATACTCTTGTAGTGCCCTGTTTGGATAGGGCGGATTTCTTGACCTGTGGTAATGTTTCTCAGAAAGTTAAACTGACCGTGCTTTATTACTGTTCACGTGTGTGGCTTGTATGTTTAAATGATTTACTTGACTGGTGTTATTTTTTTCACACAAGTCAGTATTATTTCAGAGCTCAGTTAAAAAGGTCAGCTAAATTATATGTAACATAAGCAATTGACAGAATTTTAAACTTTCAAAATGAACACTGTGCTTTTACTTTAAAGAGATATTACCAAACAGGATGTTTCCTACCGCTGCTGTAGTTTATTCGAGAACAGAGAAGAAGAACTGTTCAACTCGGTCTGCGGACCGACAGTTAGCACATTGCCCCACCCCCACTGACTGCTACAGAGTGTTGGTTTGTTCTTTTAATCAACAATACAGATGTTGAGCTGATCAGATGAACGGTTTGTACAGTATGCACATTCCACATACAGAGTTGTTTGTGGAATTAGTAGATAGATTTTATTTGCTCGACTAATGCCTGGCTGTCATAGAAATGCAGTGATGAATTTGAGCAGGAGGAGTCATATATATATATATATATATATGTGCTTGTGTGTGTATATACAGTATATATGACAAATGCTGTTTGATTTGTCCCTTCAGGCTCGCCAAGGCAACGCTCACCCTCATTCCTCTGTTCGGGATTCATGAGATCATATTCATTTTTGCTACAGATGAGCAGACGACAGGTGTTCTGCGCTACACCAAGGTTTTCTTCACCCTTTTTCTCAATTCATTTCAGGTGGGTTCAGTTGGACAATAATAATAATAATAATAATAATAATAATAATAATAATAATAGCTTGAAATTTGATAGTGCCTTTCAGGGGACCCAAGGAGGCTTTACATATGTCTGTGG
This sequence comes from Verasper variegatus, assembly GCA_026259375.1. Taxonomy (NCBI): domain Eukaryota; kingdom Metazoa; phylum Chordata; class Actinopteri; order Pleuronectiformes; family Pleuronectidae; genus Verasper; species Verasper variegatus. The sequence goes on from CM048057.1 coordinate 10,155,264, forward strand.
GGACAATAGAGAATTGTTATTAAAGATGTGTCAGACCATGTAGAACGACTTAACTGTCTAGACATTATCTAATGTGTTTATGGATGACGAATGTTTGACATATTGCGGAAAAAATTAATAAGACGTTTCTCAAAATCCTCCCTTTTTGCAGGGTTTTCTGGTGGCTGTGCTCTACTGCTATGCCAATAAAGAGGTTTGTTGCTTCATATAATTTAATCTCATTCATCTCATTTAATTTTTATAAATATAACTTAAAAATAAGCTAAGCCACTGATTAGACATTAGCAGTATTGTCCCTGTCTTTGAGAGACAAGATACATGAATTCACAAGTGTAAAGTTAGGATTAAATCCTTTTAAATATTGTAAATAATGCTTAAAATTAGGTGATTTTAATGCATCTTCCTAAGTAAACACTGAAGTGTTGTCAGATGGAGATTTGCAGCTGGTTAGATCATTTAAGGATGCACTTAAATAAAGAGACTAACTGGCACTCAGCAGGGCGCATACCTTCGCCAAGGCCCAATATTCCCCTTAAATTAAATTAAGCTGCAGCAAATTGCACACTCATAACTACCAGTCATCTTAATATGCCCAATTTTTATAATTAAGATCCATGAATTATTCCCCGCAGAATCAATGTAAGTGTCAAAAAAACACGTCCCACTATTTTAAAGAAGGAAAAATTAATTCCTGGATCTGCCCCCAGATCCACACCAAAATGTAACGGATTTTTCCCTGACTTATACTGCATCCTTCCACCAGATTTTGTGGAGATTTGTCCAGTAGTGTTTTATCGTGTTCCTGCTAACAAAAAGACTGACGAAATCATAACCTCCTTGGCGGAGGTGAATATTCTCTCTTTATAACTATTATTTGTCGTTTCCCAATATAGATTTGCTTATTTACCTTTTCTTTTTTTGAGGTGGCTAATTGATCAATACCTCAGTGAATGAAGCTCTAGTTTTCATTACCTTTTCAAGCATCAGATGGGAAAATGTCACAAAATGTCACATTCAATCTGAAATGTCTGTGGGTGCAGGTGAGGGCCGAGCTGAAAAGGAAGTTAGGCAACTGGAGGATAGAAGCAGAGATTGTGTGCTGTGGAAAGTGACTAGACGGGCTCGACTCTCGAGATGATACTTTCTCCATCGCCACGGTGCCAGAGCGCAACAGATCCTCTGCCATAATGATGAGGGCGATGCCCAATGGTTCACCCGCCCCCGACTGTTTGTTGATCTCGGGGCAGGAAATTCAGCCAGCGTCCCCACAACCCGATGCATCTCTGCTGCACTATCCATCGGTGGTCAACAGAGAAAACGACCTTCAGCGCAGGAACCATGATGGGACTGGACAGTCGTCTCTGGCCATGCAGGTGTCCTTTCTCATTCACCTTCAGGACCCTGTGGAGTTACTCCCAAATGTTGTAGATGCAATTTCAGACTGAACACACTGTTGCGTTCACTGTACATTTTAAGAATATATGTGGTTTATTGTGATTATGTTAAGATGCTGTTGAGTGTTGAGGAATTTATGACCATCCTCACACATTACTGTATATGCCACTATATATTATGTATATAATGTATATTGTATTATATCTGTACAGGAGAATATGAATGCCTGTTTAATTCTACAGATACTCCCTTCTCTCTCTAAGCAGTACCCAGGTTATAGATAAAGGGCCAACCAACAGTACATTGTAGTATCTAAGCTTAGGGACTTTCATATCTATCTCAGATGCCCCAGACAGAGAGGCACCAACTTCAACTCTTTTGTTTATTTCACCTGTGGCAAGACATAAGGACACAATGTGATTTAGGAATGCATACTTTAGGCTAAACTATCCAATAGGATCCAACACCTACATGTAACATAGAGAGTGACAGCAATTCTAGTCATTCATGGCTGTGCTGTTATAATGGGTGACACAAGTAGAAGGAGATATACTGGGATGCTGCGGGAGACATGTTCAGACTTGGGGGTGACAATGTTACTCTGTAAGCGTTTGTATTTTGTTCCACCTTCTTGTCTCCTTGATGCATCAAGTCTACATTCAAATCTTTCACCTTTCACCAGCTTCCAGAAAACTTCCATAAAAGGGAGAAATTATGAATAAGTGAATAAGTGACTGGGGTCACTTGGGCCATCTTCAAGTAAATCTAGAAGAAAAAATTCAAAGGATATTTTTTAAAAGATGTGACGCATCTCCATTTCCACTATATAGCCAAAAGCCTATATAGCCGGAGTCTGCGCAGAAGTGATCAGGGGATGGAGCTGCAGTATCGCCGTCAATTAGGTGTCAATCAAAGCATCAAATAACTAATTAAAACCCATCTTACTGGAAAAATAACACTTGGCCGAGACATCTGTAAAAAGTACAGAAAATGAGAGAAATGTATTTAGTGTGACCATTAACGTAAGGGAGGTGGGGTTTATTACCTGTACATATGTGGTGTGTGGGGTTGTCTCCATAAAACTTGATGTGACACATGGATAGAAATATTGTCTGCTAAACAAACAATGAATAAGCACGTGAGATAGGTTGTAAATTTCCAACAGTAAAGTAAATCGCCATCAGAACTGTGTGGAGTACATTCTTTGAAAGATAAGTTGGACGGCAAGTTGCAGCTTCGTGTGCAAAATGCAACAGTTTCTTTGTTTTTAGTGATTCTGCGCCAGTTAACTCCATTACCCAGAATTCCCGGGGAACGAAACGCGCTGACGTCATTAAGCGCCGCGCTGTCTCTGCGTGTCGTTGGCAACGGCGGAGGCTGGCGCGGGAAGAATACGACTGAAGCTGGACGTCTTTACTCGGTGTCAGGGAGAAATGGAGAAGTCCTCTCGCCTCGTAACGATGTAAAACAAATGTTTGCATGTTGTTTTGACGTCTGCGGAAAGGAGAGCGAGCGGTTCGGGGGCCATTTACGTGTTTGCTAGCTAACATCTGTGGATTTTAAACCTGCCCGACACACGTCAACAAGTGGATTTACCTGCCGTCGCTATCAATGGCCTCCAAAGGTAAAGTGACTTTTAATGGTTTTTAACTAAAACCATCAGATGCAACAGCACAGACTGGGAGAGAGGAGCCTGTGACGTGGAAGATGAGTTTACGCTGAAGCATTTAACTTGTTGCTGTGACGTGTAGCTTCACTGTGACTGAAGCCTGTTTGTGACTCTGCAGGTTGGCAGCATCCTTATGTCAACATATTCAAACATGTCCGAGTGGAAGACTGGAAGAGGTCCGCAAAAGAGGGGGATGTGACAACATACACGGTAACTGTGTGCCACACTCTACAGTTGTGGTATTTTTAAAGTTATACTAAAAAGTATATATATATATATATATATAGTATATATATAGTTATACTACAAAATCACAACAGCAAATCACAAAACACAACACAACCAAAGTATAATGGCTGATCAAAATGCCCAACAGGGTAAAAAAAACATGCAATAAATCACAAATCACAAAGACAAATAAGAAAACACAACAACAAAATAAGCGTATCGCAAAACTCAATAATTACAAAGCACTGTGACAAAGAACAAATAAGAAAACACAGCAACTGAACAAAAAGCACGACAGCAAAACACACTGACAAAACACCACAACTTAACTTAACTACTTCACTTCTAACGGAAAGAGAGAGGTAGCTGCTTTCGACAGTGATCGTGGCTGGGTGGACAAAAGCCCTTGCTATAAAGATGGACACTGCCTTCATCCAATCAGTGTTGATCCTTGTCGACAGCAGCTTCCTCTATTTTCCGTTAGAAGTAAATGTTGTGATTTGCTGTTGTGTTTTCCCATTTGTGAAATTTGCATTTCAGGGCCACCGTAGTCTATTATGATTTGGATAAATAAACAGCTTTTGTCTCAGTCCTTTCCAACTTTCAAATCTTGGCAGGGTCATCATCCCTTTAATGAACTAACTATATATATATATCTCCATGACACTCTCTAGGACAAGATGCTGAAATGCTCAGTTTTCAGAATCAGGGGTCCTGTTCCTGCCAACAGTTATATCCTGGTACCCAAAAACACCAACCAGTCTCTGGGGCTGATTGGGCGCTACTTCTACCTTCTGTTCAGACCCATTCCTGGAAAATACTTTGTAGTCCACCTGGATGTTGCTGCAGAGGTATTTATTTTATTGCATGATTCTGTGCACGTATACACTGTATAGCTGTAAATGATTCAGTTTAATCTCAATTCTTTTTTGACCAAAGTTTTAAATTTTTTTCTCATTCAAGCAGCACTTTTAAGACCGTGTGAGATATGAACTGTTTAATTGGCTTTTTACAACTTTAATAAATCCCAGTGTTTGAAACTGACAAGGAAAGAGAAGCATTTTCTTATTCCGTTCTCTCTCTCTTGCTCCCTGCTGTGATATGTAGGAGGGCCAGGTTGTGCGTATCACCTTTTCAAATATGTTCAAAGAGTTCAAGTCCACAGCGACCTGGCTCCAGTTTCCTTTTCTGTGCGGAGCTGCGAAGGATTCAGTCTATGAGAGCACATCCAAATCTGCAAGACATGGTAAAACACACACGCAGCCATACTTATATGGCCATATACATTTCATTTTATTTCATTAGTCACCCTACTAAGAGTCCACTGTAATTTTCTACGTATTGCAACTTATCTTTATGTGTGTGTGCTCCAGGTTTCGTGGGTCCAGCGCCCAATTCAGTGCGCTGGACCTGTCTGATGCTGGATCTGCAGCACACTCTCTCCGTCTATGTCAACCGCTGCTACAGACACGTGAAGAGTGTCAAGCTTTGTGCCAACTTGGCAGTGAAAAACATGTTTACCAGTGACCTGCTGCTAGATCCAGGTGGCTTTATTTGTTTTTAATAATGTATAAAGTATAAATCTTATACTTGATATTCACACCTCATGTCTTGTGAATGTCACTAGTTTGAGGCAATGCCATGTGAAAAATAAGAATGAATAAACAAATGAATACGGCAAAGTCTCCTCTTTTGTGCGTGCATGACATTTTTATTGTTCTCATCTCTTTGTCCTTTTCTCTCTCAATAGGAGTTTCCTTCAGTGAAGCCAAGCTGATGGGACTGGCCTCCTCTCTGGGAACAGGTCCCATGCCTCGAGACATGTCATTCCCTGTTCCCAAGGGCGGCTCCTGGCATGACCTCTACGACCATATCAAGTACGGTTACCTCACCAGAGAAAAGACATTAACATCAGCCAGGCTATTGGAGTGTATCTATTACAAATTAAAGAAAACTACAATTGCCTGCTTAATAGCAGTGTACTGCCATGGACTCTTCTTTTCTCCTACCCCAACAGGTTTCCCTCAGAGGGAACAAAGTTGCCCTTTGACTCCATTCAAAAAGGCAATCCAAGTAGTAAGTCATGAAATGTCACACTGCACATCACTCTCATCATATGGTATTTAAAGATTTTTCTGCCCTCGTGTGCGATGCTCTTTATGTCTGATTCTGATGCTTTTTAAGATTTTCCTTAAAACATCTGTTTTTCTCCATGTTTTTTTTTTTTACAAGAAAAATATATTTTTCTTTTACTCTGCGCCAGAAATAATTTTGTTATCAATCATTTCATTCTTTTAACCCACGCAGTTCTTGCTTTTCCTAATAGGAATGCACGGTGTTATGGATGACTGACATTCATGCCCCCATTTTTCACAGGCTGTGTCCCCAGCCAAATAAGCCCGATTAGAGGTGAGGTATTTCGCTCTGTCACCCTCAGCAAACCAGTTCAGGACCGCGTGTCCCTCGTCCAGCAGATCACCACCCCCAAATCAGTAAGAAAACATTTACAAGCTTTCATTAAGCCTCTCTGTTTTAACCCAGGTTGATTTTATTCTGTTCATGGTAAATTTAGATTTTCCTCCTGTCTCCTCAGCTGCCGAGGGATCGAGCTCCCGTGGTGACTAACATACCTGAGCTGGGTGTAGTCTCCTCTCACCAGAAGGATGACTGGCTTTTCCATAATGATAACCAGCAGCAGCAGGAGTCCACATGCTTCAGTCCACACCAGCTCACATCCAGGTCACTCCGTGATACTGATGACAGTGAAGTCCATGTGTTTGCGCACCCTGAGGACGCCTTCAGCAAATATGGAGAGGAAAGTGAAGAAGAGGTGAAGCTTCATATGGACTAGACTGTACATTCGATTAAACTTAAGTATTGAACTGTGACATCTATTCTGTACTGGAATTTAAAAGGCATGTCTTGCATTCCCCTCAGCTAAACACTTGAAAACACCTTGTCATATTCCCAGTTTGTTTGCAGTTCTCCTCCACATCCTCTTCATTTGTCATCATCTAAAGAAACCAAACAGCAGGTAAGAGATGAGAGTGAGTTAGAGGGAAATGTAAACAACTCAAAACATTATTTGTTTAAGACCTCATTACTAAATCTTATGAATCTGCTTTTTCTGCTCTCTTTATTAGAAGCTGCTTCCAGACCCTATTCTCAGTCTCAATCGAATCATTGGATTTGGAGGAGGCACTTTTAAATATGTATGCTCATTTAAATCTAAACTATAATAAATAGCAGGCTGGCTTCATCCTACGTTATATAAACTAGAGGTCTAACATTTCCTCTGTATTCCGCTACAGGCTCTGTGGACCAAATCAGGTGATGCAGTGGTATATCCGTGTCATGCAATTATCGTCTCTATGAAGATTTCCTCGAACCAGCAGAGATTCTTTATTGGCCACAATGATAAGGTAAATGAGTGGTTATATGTTGTGCTACCCTGCAGCACAGTTTGTCCGATGGCCTCCTATGAAACGTTCTTTGAATTGCTTAATTGTAGGACTTGAAAAGTGGTTGCAATCGTTTAAAGAGAAAGCATTTTCTTGTGTCTTTGTTATAGAAATGTATTTCTTGATGTGTTTGTTTTCTCCGTAGGTGTCGGCCCTAGCTTTTAATGGCAACACAACCCTGCTGGCCTCAGCGCAAACTGGTAATCATAGTGTAGTTCGAGTATGGAACTACCACAAAGGAAACTGTCTGGCAATATTCCGGATTCATGCTCATTCATTATCCTCTCTTAGGTAACCAACTGCTCACGTCCTATACATGGTTCATTGACATGTTAAACGCTACTCGCTCACTCTAAATTTATCTCTTTTGTTCTTTTCATTCCATTATACAGCTTCTCACACAGTGGCAGCATTCTCTGTGGAGTGGGTAAAGACAGCCACAATAAAACAGTAAGCTTCATTACTGCAAATGTTTCCACTCGAAAATTCCACTGTTTATTTTCTAATTTGCATATAAAGGCATTTAGCACTAGCTGCTCTCTGTAGGCAGAGCCATTGGTGTCATTAGATTCAGATGAGAAATTGCTAAGCGGCCCCTTTAATCGCTACTCTGACTGACACATCTAGTTGTAATTTCAAATGACGAATAATAACTATAAATTATTGCTCTTAGCATGCAAGCAGACTGTATATATTTGCAATCCTAATTCTGCTTTTCTTAGATGGTGGTGGTGTGGAACACTCAGAACATCACTAAAGGTGGAGAGGTGACCATCTTAGCCAAAGCTCACACCGATGTGGACATTAACACCATGAAGGTCGCCTTCTTTGATGAAACAAGGTACCCTGGTTTCTGTGTCACATATTGATTGATTCTTTTCACCAAAAGTGCATGTCTGCATATAATAATAGACTTAATTTGTTTGGCTCCTTTCATACAAGAAATGGCTAGAAATGAAGGCATGAATCAGCTGTTCAGCATCTGTCTTGTTTTATAAATGGTCGAAATATAGATTTTATATTTTGCACAACACATGCAGATATAGAAAGGCAGTACATTCTCAGTGGACACTTTCTGAATAGAATGAGGTTGTAGTTCTCCGGTGATGACTGATGAGTCACTCCTGGTTGCTCAGTAAATCAGGGAACAGTAACTGAACCATCAAAATTATGAAGAGGAAGGACACAACAATAAAAGACTTTGATACAGTCATACAAGCTGCGAAAGGGATTGTACTACCGAGATACCTAATAATCTTATTGAATATGAAATTAGGAATGTTGCATTAGCATTATTTGATTCATGCATGGTACCTGTGGCAGTTTGCCGTGACAGCAAGGCACCTGTGTCGTCTGTTGACTCCCACGGTGCTCACTGCTGATCAACTATTCACAGAATTCATGATCACCCAAAAACCCTCAGAAAGCTACAAACAGCCAAATCACCAGCATCAATGTTCAGGGTATGCAGCTTTAAATTATACTGGATGAACCACCAACCAAGGCTTTTTAGTGTTGAATGTCTGAAGCATAAGACAGAATTGAAGAATAATATAATGAAATTCCTTTTTAAAAAGTGTGCTTATGCAAAGAGAGTTGTGTCACAGATTTTTGTCCCCTCTCACGCTCAACTCCTGTGCATTCTTAGTAAAGAAAAGGTGTGGGAGAGGTGAAACCAGCTCCGGGTGCAAGAGTAGGACAGAAATAGGCCTCATATCGACTTGTCAGTTATTTAGAATTCTGGGACTAAATGTCCAAGCGTGCTGCTTTTAGGATGGTGTCGTGTGGTCGTGACAATATTCGTCTGTGGCGAGTACGGAACGGGACGCTGCGCTCCTGTCCAGTAAACCTGGGGGAATACCACTCAATGGACTTCACCGACGTGGCCTTTGAGGAGGGAAACACCTCCAACCAGCATCCAGATGACCAAACACTGTGAGTGAGAGTTCACTCATCATTGTAAGAAATAATAATTTTATCTGGATATTTTGAAAATGTTATTAATAAAAGATTGCTCTCTTCCCATAGATTTGCCAGCAGTCGCAGTGGCCATATCTTTGAGGTGGATTACAGCCGAGTAGTTATTAGAAATGTGAGGAGACTGTTGCCTGCACTGCAGCAGCATGCAGCCCGCAGAGAGAAATTGACTTTTAACACAGGTGGGTCTGAAATCATTTGGAGCAGGAAAATGTTTATTTAACATTTTGAAGCAGAGGTTGGTTAGAGAGAAAATTGAATCTGTAAAGAGCCTGTGAAGACATGAGTTCGGGTGCTTGTGTGTCATAGGTCCCGGCATCGCCATCAACAGCATCAGCGTGACCTCGTCATTCTGTGCCACGGGGTCTGAAGACGGCTTCCTGCGTCTGTGGCCCCTTGATTTTTCTGCTGTCTTCCTGGAGGCTGGTAGGCACAGCAGGGTTAGGCCTGACATTAACCTGCAGCAAACGAACTGTAGGGGACAGTTCTGGCTCCACAGGCAATGACATGATCTCACTTCATCTATGTCTAGAAAGAAGGTTTTCTAGTGTTTGTTGACGGTGCCAAGAAAGTATTTTTTGTTGTTGTATTTTTTACAAATTGTATTACCTTACTATACAAGTGTGTATTTCACTCTTCCCTCTTTGCTGCTGTAACACAATAAATTTCCCCATAGTGGGACTAATGAAGGACGAACTATCTGCTAATTGGCATAGGACTTACTGCGTCACAGGAACCACTGGTTTCCACAGTCTTCAATGATGTCGCTGGCCCTTTAGCTATAGCATATAACAATATATTTTCAATTGAAGTCACTGAAGTTACAAGCATTTAAAGATATCAAAGTAAAAGTTAATGTATAAGTATAATCTTGTCCGCAAATCACTGCGGCAGCATGAATTTGATTATTTGAAATAATAGAAAAAAAGTCTTTATATTCAAATATGAAATGTTCCCTCTCACATCCTCATACAGAGCAATCACTGAGACACATGTCATTGTTTCCCAGAGCACGAGGGACCTGTGAGCCTGGTGTCTGTCTCATCGGACAGTCTTCAGGTCCTGGCAGCCACCTCAACCGGTATCCTGGGTTTCCTTGATGTGAGCAGCCACGGGTACAACACACTGATGAGGTCGCACACAGACGCTGTTCTTGGCTTCAGTGTGGACGGCGTCCGTCGGCATCTCACAACTGCCTCTTCCGACGGCACAGTGCGCATTTGGAATATGGACTCCTTACAGCAGGTCAATCAACGTCAAGTCAATTTCTTTTCCTAATTTCATTGAGGAGGCACTGTCCTTCAGTTTGTTGAAACAGACATAAAAAGGCTCAAGTCTGTGTACGATGTTCACAATCTCACTTTAGAAAAACTAGACATAGGTATCCTGCTTTTTGTCTTTCACTTTCTCTGCTGAAGCAAGGCCACGTGAGGCTGTTTTGATTCTCTCTTTCTAGTCTAGTTTGTGATTTATATAAAGAGAGCAATTACAATTGTCTGGTTTTATTTAATAATCCAACCACCAAAGTCTTTGTTCACTCTCTACGACTGAATGTCTGTATTGTTGTCCCCTGTGTTTAGCTGTACGACTTTGTGTCTGAGGACAGCCCCTGTTCAGTGGCCTTCCATCCCAGTGAGCAGGTCTTCTCTTGTGGCTCCAGCTCGGGTGTCATCAGGGTCTTTGACATTTCAAGTGCCAAACTGTTGGCCGAACACAAGTACGTCTGAATTAACTTTCTCTTGTGGATACCATATGTTTGCATGGATGCAATTACTACAGTGTATTATAACGTATGATATATTGTGTTACACACAGTACACAATGCTAAAAATACACTATAATTTGACTAGAATAGTAAATTGACCTTGATATTAAAGGAAAAAATTTGCAATTAGAATTTGATGTAGATAACAGGTATGGTTATGACTGCACTGTCAAATGAATTTGTGTGTCTGCCATGTGGGTCAGTTTTGGTACATTTTAAGATGAGTCAAGTGCAACATATATATATATATATTACAGGCATCACAGTGGTGAAGTGGTGGGTCTTGCCTTCTCTCCAGACGGGGAGTACATGTACAGTGCTGACTCTCAGGGCTCTCTTGCACTTTACAACTCCTCTGAGGAAGATCACAATGTCATCAGAGTTGTATGTATGTACACTCACACGAACACACACACACACACAAACATACTTCAAGATAATTGTAGTAGATCATATGTTACACTTAATCTTACCATAAACCATTCATGCAGGCACAGAATCAAATTCCATTAGCTAGCTAACACAATGAGATATTGCTTGAACTGACTTTACTCAAAAGCTCACTAGTTTGAGTGACAGTTTATCTGAAAGCCACATTTAACATCGTCTTGAGATCCACTCTGTACCTGATTTCCTAGGTAATGTGGTGGCCCGAGGCACGGAGCGCGCTCCAGACGCTCTTACAGTGCGCAGTGACAGCCGCTGTCTGGCTTTTGTCGGTCCCTCCGAGTACATTGTCACTATTGCTGACGCACGGTCTCTGGATGAGGTATCTCGCACATTGACACTTTTCATGCCATTTATTGCATTGTTTAGGTAGATTCATTGAATGTGAATGAGATTTCACTTAATGAGTAGTGAGGCAGCATCACCCTTCCATTATATGGGTTTCTCTTCTGGGTCCGACTGACACACGTCATCCTTACCCAGTTGCTCCACGTGGATGTGAGTATTTTGGACGTAGAGAGCCCTCGTCTGGATTCTGCACTGAAGGTCTGCTTCTCCCTGGCCTCCACTGAACATCTGCTGGTTGCGACATCTGCTAACAAAATCCTCTGGGTTAGCACTAAGACAGGCCGTCTGCTCCGAGAGGTAACGCCACAGATGTTGTGTCTTAAATTATCAGCAAATTATTTTGCAATGTTTTTATTTATTTGCTGAAAGTGTACAAGATTAAGCAGAGGAAGGTGTTTAAAAAGTTTCAGTAGAACATGAGATTACCTGACAGAGATACTGACGACAAGAAGCTCACAGGGTAGACGAATGTGGAAATGTTGAATGCACTAATTGTCGCTTTGGATAGAAGCGTCTGCTAAATGACATGTAATAAAAAACCTGTCCGCAGAGAGAGTAACAAGAGACCAAGGGTTTTGATATGCACAGGTTGTCTCTACACCATCATTTGATCCAATTTTCAGTTATATGTCAGTGTTTTGATTTTCCTTTCAGATGTCTAAGGTTCACAAACACCAGATCTCATCCTTGGCTGTGAGTGAGGACAGTCGATTCCTGCTGACTGCAGGACACAATGCTGTTAAAGTGTGGGATTACAACATGCAGCTCGATATCAACTCACAGGTGCTCAACAATTACATCCTTTTTACCTTTTATTAGTGGCGAAAATGTAACTTATACATTCTCTACAGATTTTTATTTTATTCAGTAACTTCTGCAGAAAGTATGTTGTGTTTATTTCACTTTGAAGTAGAAGTTTTAGAAGGTTATGTGATTTCTGTCGTGACTGAGACGCTTTTTTCTCTGGAGCAGTTGTTCATAGGTCACAGTCAGCCTATCTGCCAGGTGAGCTTCACCCCGGACCAAATGGGAGTAGTCTCAGTGGGAGACGCCATATTTCTGTGGGACTTCCTGGCGCATTCTGGTTACTCTTTGACTAACAGCAGGTAATAATCTGTTTCACTTTTAAATCTTGTGTGTTACACTTCATGAGTTTTATTCGTAAGTGTCCAATTCGCTCTGTCTTCGCTCACAGTTTACCTCTCAGAGTAAACCACACCTCGGCCCCTAGATCAGGTAAATTTACATTTAAATGCTAGAATAATAGAGTGTAACTGATCCAAATCTTCTGACTAAATTCAATGTATTTCTTTAATTTGTGTTTTCATGTGACAGTTCATCCAGATGTTGCAGTGAGTGAAGTTAAGTTGTCCAATGGGATGCCTCGACAGAAAGCACCCCTCCCTTCCTCACCACCTCCACATGTGGAGATCAACACGACTAACCAAGCTGATCGGGGTGGTAAGTTCTCCCGCTCATGTGAATAGATATGAACATGCGTATATGAAACATTTTAATTGTCTTACTGGTGTGAACCTCAGTACCTCAGCCTTTAGCTAAAAAAAGCCAATCCCCAATAGCTGCCTAGCAACACCTTAATTGACATGCCACACTCTTACTCAGAATGTATTCGTTGCTAATGGCTACAACCAAAGTGTTCTGTGGATAAAGGGATGTTGATTATAGGGATTATGGACCTTATTCTGTGAAACTTTAGTGGTGGGTGGAGTAGTACGACTTTGAGGCTGTAATTGTAGTGTCTCTCTTCTGCAGCTTTTGGCTCCTTGTCTCTTTGTGAAGACACCCCAACCATCACAACTGTTCCAGGCCCAGCCAGTGGTTCAGGTCCGTCATCTGGCCCCAGATCTGCCGCCTCCTTCCTCAAAGTTACAGAGCTGGTCAACACACCTTCCCTGAATAGCAGCCATAATGACACTAGTAAGTGCTCCCCTGCACTATTTAATATTTGCAGTGAACTGACTCTTCTCTTCTGCTGTTGTATTTATTTCTTTATGCTTTTTTTTAAAGTTCAGTCAAAAGGGAAGAAGCCAATACGTCCAGATTGTTACAGGCACTTTATCCCACGTTTCAAACCCTCCACTACTGATCAGGTAAAGAACACTTTGTATTATAATGAACTGTAGTCACAGAGTGCTGTGATATTCTTTAGCTCCAGTATGACTGTTTTCTCGGATTCAGGCTGCTGTTGCTCCCCAACCAGGAGAGGAGGGCATCAAGCTGAAAGCAGTGATTGGCTACAATGGCAATGGGCGTGGCAACATGGTGTGGAGCCCTGACCAAGGTCATTATGATATACTGAAAGTAAAAGTTAAACATTAACTGTAAATTAAAATAAATAATAAAACTATAAAACTGAGGTTGGTGAAAGTTGTTGTCTCTCAATACATTTTCTGTAGGTTTATTTGCGTACTCGTGTGGCTGCGTGGTGGTGGTGGAGCACCTTCATACAGGATGTCAGAGACACTTGCAAGGCCACAGTGAGGAGATCTCTTGTCTTGCGATCTCAAATGATGCACAGGTACTTTTATCATAGTTATATATATATATATATATATAGAATCTGTGTGTCTTAAACTTAGATGTGATTCATGTGGTTGTTGGAGAGTTTGTTTTGTTTTTGACATTTAGTTTGGGTTAGATTCTGTGAACCTAAAGTCACGCTGCTCAGACCACAGAGAAAGCTACAAATCAAGTTTGCCTTGCATTTTATGGAATAATGCTTTGCGTCTTGTTATCTCCTGCCCAGAAAATGGCATCAGCAGCTGGCGGCAGTAACAGCAGCAGGAGCCTCATCTGCATTTGGGATGTGCAGAATGGAACATGTCATAAAAGCATCTCCTTCCACAGAGGGGCGGTGCAAAGTCTTTGTTTTTCCAGGGACGATCGTTTCTTTCTATCTGTCGGTCCGTAAAATTTGAATTTAAACTCTTGGCATTATGACTTAACAAATGTTGCTACTGTTACTACTATGGGTTTCTTCCCAATTCCCTATAGGAGACTTCTCTGAGCCAGAGCTGGCTCTGTGGAGCACCAAGACCTTCCAGCTGCTGTCCAGTGTGAGCATGTCTGGGCCGATCCATGATGCAGCCTTCAGCCGCTCTGCAGCCAGCCAGCTGGCCTGTGTGGGCAGCCAGGGGATTTACTTCTGCCTTCTCCACACTCTTGGCCTGGATGTTGACCTCCAGGTAAAACAGACATTGTAATTTAGGAAATACTGTATAATTTTCAATTGCACATTTAGTGTGTACTTGTGGGTAATTATTTTACTTGTACTTACCCTGGTACATAAGGATTGAGCTGTCTTTCACCCTTTCAGGTCCAGAGGGTGAAAGCACCTGCGGAGGTCGGTGATGTGGAGCTGACCGCTCTGTGCTATCACACAGGACTCCTTTCTGTTCACTGCCACTAACCGAGGACATGTTTGCGTCTGGGACGTGAACACACAGGATTGCTTCATGACCTGGGAAGCAGATAAGGGAGAGATCGGTACATATTTATGATACATTCTGACCATCTAGTTAGGATAACAATACTTTTAGCTGAAGTTCCCAAAAAATACACACCAGCATTATTATCTTCTAGTTGCTTGTATTCAATTGTGGAGATGCTTTTTATTTCACTTGGTAAATTAACCTGCAATGTGAATGAGATTGGTGTGGTTTCCTGGTGCAGGAGTGCTGTTGTGTCGAGGGAACCGTCTGTTGACGGGCAGCAACACCCGCTGGTTCCGACTATGGGAGGTCGAAGCTATTCAGAGCCTGGAGCCCCAGGAAAAAGTCTGCCATGTGGAGGACAGGTGTGTATCTGTTTCTTAAGGTTATATGTATGTTTGATGTCGGCAGTAGACTCTTCACGTATGATGTATACGTTCCTCAGCACGTGGAGCTAGCCAGATAGATCAGACAGAGACGTTACAATCTGGTATATTAACTTTAGCGAAGGAAAATTAAGTCGTATTTTCCCATCTCAAATCAAATCCCCCAGTGGAATGTGTATGCCGTGTATGCAACAAGTAATTTGCTTGTCACATACCTTAAAGTTAAAGTGATAAACTGCACTACCTTCCTTATTGACGATAACAGATGTTAACATGTGCTACAAAACTATCAACCACTGTTACACCAGTGCTACGTGTTAAAACAGTTAACATACAGCCCTGCCCTGCAGATATTGTGGTTACCTGTGTCTTTTCTTTAGATGGACCACTGTGGTGTTGGAGAAAGAGGTAATGCTGGACGGGACCGTAGTCAGTGCAGCATTTGATAACACAATGGACATGGGCATCGTTGGAACCACAGCCGGAACCCTCTGGTACATCAACTGGTCCGATAACAGCAGCATCCGGCTGGTCAGCGGGCACAAGACCAAGGTACCACTGCTCTGTCACCAGCCCTGACAAATGCAGAATAACCACAACCACGCTAAAGTATAAGGTTTAAACTTATTACAATATATTATTGTTGATGGCTTGATGGTACACATCTGCCCAAAGACTTGCTAACACATGGTGACGGTGAAATGCATGTGGTGAGCAAACACAGCATCAATACCTATTCACAGTTTGTCCTGAAAAAATGTCAACAAATGTCACGTCCTGAACTAAATCTTGTTTACAGCACCCTGTCTGGCTGAATTATTATCTATCGTCATCCTCATTTTGAAAAGGGAGCATTAAATTTGTATGCCTCTGTGACAGTGTCAGTCTTGGCATTATGTTTACTGGTTTTTCAACCGTCTGTCTGAATCCCTCACCTCAGAAAACCTTGATGGGATTTTAAAAAACGAATTTGGAGGTCAATGTGACCAAAAAAAAAAGATTTGGGCCATAACTGACGACTTCATACGCTGATTATGAATTTAACACAAATGTCGAAAAGGACAAAATGCTCAAGTAATGACATTTTCCTATCTTATCAGTCAAATGTCCACTTCAATGTGACATCAAAAAGTTCTGGATATTATTAAACTCTATAACATGGAACACTAGGGGAGATTATGAACATATTTCTTGCAGTTTGACTGAACTGAAACCAACAGATGAAGATTTTTTTTATTAAAAATGGAAAAGCACAATTCTGAATGAATCAGGAAAGTGCAGCCACTTGTTTTTCTGTTTTTCCGAAGCATCAGTCGAGTGTCTGATGTTCGCTTGATGACACTGTAACAGCATTCAGACACGGTGACGTCACACTCTCCTTTTTGCTGCTGTCCAGGTTAATGATGTCGTGTTCAGCTCTGACGAGAATCACTTCGCCACCTGCAGTGAGGACGGCAGCGTGAGGGTGTGGTCGGTGCCCAG
This sequence comes from Verasper variegatus, assembly GCA_026259375.1. NCBI lineage: Eukaryota > Metazoa > Chordata > Actinopteri > Pleuronectiformes > Pleuronectidae > Verasper > Verasper variegatus. The sequence goes on from CM048057.1 coordinate 10,171,874, forward strand.
CAACGAACTGGTGGTGCAGTTCCAGGTGCTCAACCAGGTGAGGGGATATATTTAGGAAATATTCTACCTTAATAGGTGGGTCAGGTCTTGTAGAAATTGAAGGAACGCTGGGAATTTCTAACTGGATATCTGCTGTAAATATGATTGGGGAAATCAGAGAAAGATTTTTTCCTATTTTAAGGGATTCTAACAACACGATTAAACTAATTGTCTCCTGGGGTTTCTGCTCCATAGCAAGTTAAACTATTGTGATCAAATGAGACTATTTATTCCTTTGTCTTTTTAAGTTCAGAACTATAGAATGATAAGCAATCCTCCAGGTAATAATGCTGATTACATCAGGGGCATATTTCCTACTTTGTGCAGAGAGGTGGAATCATACCCACTGTACCAGTAATTACATTCACTACACAGCTGCTTTTCTCTGTTTCTCTGTCAGGCCTGTGGCTGTGTGTGCTGGAGCCCCTCTCCCAGTGAGGACAGTGCATGTGTGGCTGCAGGATACAGTGACGGGACCCTGAGGATCTTCCGACTTGCCTCCTCAGAGATGGAGATGAAGCTGCATCCCCATCACGTTGCCGTCACTGCCATCCAGTACTCGGCTAGTGGTGAGAGAGCAGTTTCAGAAAAGTCTTGATCTGGTATTACTCAGATCAAGACTTTCCCTCAGTCGTCCCTGTCCTGTCTACTTCTTTAAGTGATTACTTCCTGGCTTTAAGCACCATGAACTGTTCTGATTCAAAAGGTTATTGTTCCAATGGTCAAACACCGAGGCTACATCCACGTTAATATGTTTTTGTTTTCTGATAAAACCTTGCCTCTTCCAAGCTCAGCAATACTTTAAAATGGCCGTCCATATTTCATTCAATACTAGTCTGCATAATTCTTTCTTCTCGTCAGACTGAAACACAACCCTCAACACAAGTTTTCAAACTAAAGCAGTGTTTCCAAATGTCCATGTTTTAGGGTTTGACAAACTACTCTGCAGTTTTTAAACAAAAGTGATAGATTTTTAACAGGCTAAATATCTTAATTGTAATCACAGTGCAGGATGGTGTACATGTAGTGGTGAGGTGCCCCCTGACTTTTGCTATATATAGCTTTTAAGCGAAGGAGAGTGTGAGCCAGACAAAAGTAAATCTACATTATTAAAGTAATTATCAAGTTGTTTATTTTTTTTAAGTTATTACATTGTAAATGGCAAAGTCTGAACCTGGCATAATGTTTGTTAGTGTGGATGTATCCTTTTAGAAAAATGTATGCATGGTCAAAGAAAGGGTCATAACTCATTTTTCCTTCAAAATTAAAGACCCATGATCAAGTCCATGTACTGCCGGTGAAGTGTCGTGTTACATCAAAGCTGCTACGTTTCATCCAGTATCTGTTTTTGGACCCCGACAGGTCATGTGATCCTTTCAGGGGGGAAGAATGGTCTCGTAGCTGTCAGCAGCCCAGTGAATGGAGCGACTATCCAGGTCATCAGGGACCACAAAGGAGCTCAGATTAACACCATCCAGTGTGTGAATGAAGGGGTCAGTTCAGTGAGTCATTGAATCAGAGAATGGAGCTTTATCTCAGCTTAATATGACGACATTGGAAACTGAACAAGAGGTTTTACTTCAGCAGGAATCACTAAACAAAGGCTTCAGAAGCATCACACAGTCAATTTGTCCTTTAGTTTCAATTTCAGTGGGTTAGCGGGTTGGGTTAAGGTTTGTACACAGACCTTATTCTGCAAGAGTAAATTCTTAAATGTTCTGTTTGCATACTTTAAAATTCAGTAAGATTTATCAATAAGAGAAAGTGGCAGAAATATAAGTCTGTTAGAAACGTTTGAATACTTATGAGACAGAATAGTAAAACAATACCAGCCTGAGTGTCTATTTTTTCGGGGCAGTCATTTATTTGTATTCATAAGTAGGTATGTAGCAAGATTGTTTTGAAATGGCCTTTTGCAAATCCACTTAAATGCACACAAATTACACAGTTCTTTCTTTCTTTCATTAGCTCTCCACTGCTACAGTCTACCAGGTTATGATCTCAAGAAGAAGAAAATGCTCTCTGAAATTCTTCTTGTGGCGTTTTATCACATTTTGTTTCATCAGTAGGTCTTTGAAGACTTTTGTTATCTTCTCATCCCCAGTGTAAGAATTTCGGGCCGGAAGGAATCGAGATGTGGTTGACAGCCAGTGCTGACAGACGTGTCAGTGTGTGGGCTGCCGATTGGTTGAAGGACAAGTGTGATCTCCTAGACTGGCTGACGTTTCCTGCTCCGGCCTATTTGGAGGTACTGGCTGTAGATTAACTGATGGTCCACGGTAATGGATGGTAGTGTTTCTGCACGTGTACTACATACTGGATTATCAGCTCTGTTTCGTAGTCTATACTCCGTAGAAGACCGTGGAAATTGAATACTCACTTAACACACACATTTGCATACAATACTTCCCCTCAGCCTTTTTTATTCTGCATGTATGTTTTTATTTGTACTTTTGAACATTAAGAACATTTAGCTCAGTCATTTGTATATATTTTATATCTATAAACAATTTGTGTTGCAGGATGACAGCCCACCTCCCAGCCTGGCTGCCTTCTGCCCAACAGACCCTGACCTGGTGGTCTACACAGGCTATGGAGTAGAGAAAGAGTTGTCCTTCTACAGCCTGACTAAAAAACAGGTATGCAGCTCCCCCTGCTTCATTGTGTTGGGATTTTTTTTTTGTACATCCACATGGTTAATGTGTGTAATATCATACAAAATCGATTTTTTTTTAATCTGTTTTTCTACAGATAATAAAAAAGATTGCCCTGCCCCACTGGGCCACATGCTTTGGTCTCTCCTCTAAGTCTCAGCTCATAGCTGTGGGATCAAAAGGTAAACCTTTATTTTAAATGAAAGTGTAATAAATGTTTGGAGCTCACGTTTGATACATTTCTCACTCTGTGTCTTATCTCTTACCAGAGCGCGTGTTGAAGTTAATCAAGTCGAGCAGCGGCAGGTTTCAGGACTTCCTGCAGCACAGTGACTCACTGCAGACGTGTCACTTCTCACCCACTGGGACGCTTTTTTTCACTGTGGCCTATAATGAGATCCTGCTGTGGGAGGTGCGGGGCCTCTGAGGGCCTCGGATCTGTTTAATTTAGTTCAGTTGGTACATACTGTAATTTTATTGTTCCATAAATATTTTTTTATCAAATGTTTTTTTTTTTGTGTGAAGTAGTTGTGGAGAAGCTTTGTTCTTATTTAATTAAATTAACTGTCTTCTTTTGTGTGTGGTTTTAGAATACAGTTTTTTTTAATGAATGGATTATTTTGTTTATTCATTAATTTCTTATTTTTGACTTTATTTTAGTTTTTGTTTTTTTTATGCTGCAGTTTTGTATATGTATGAAAACTGATGAGAAATAAATAGTTACTGTTTTTGAGAAGTATCTTTCCTGATTCGGTTATCACTCTGTGACATGATTTTATCACTTCTGCTAAAGAACTTCATTCCTCTCCTTTGGTTTGTTTTCATGGTTGGTTGCTTTTGTTTGTTTGTCAGCAGGATTACGCAAAAACTACGTAACAGATTTCCATGAAACTTGGGTCACGAAAGATTCCATCGCGTTTTGGTGTGGATTTTGCAAAATATGGTGTTTTTTACACCAGCTCTCAGGGAATAATGCATGAGTTTTGATGGGAAACAGAATAAGGCCTATTTAGGTAACTGATATCTGCATGTGAGTCAGAGTGAACTTGATTGAATTTAAGGTGAATGTTCATCCTTGGCGTAGGAATGTGCTCTACTGACTGTTATAGTAGTTTAGATATTTTATAGTTTGTGTATTTGACAAATATCCACACACACACACACTGACTATTGTCGTGCAAAAAAAAAAAGGTCAAATGATTAGAGATCCCTACATGCATTACTATCAATATTTTCCAAGGATCTAATAGTTTTCAGTAATATCATGTTTGTGTACATTTCAATACAATCTGTCGTGATCGTTAAGCAGCGCTGTGGTTTGTCCTGCAGGGGGCGGCTTTTCCCCGTCTCCTCCCTGAACCGGAACAATATGGTTTCACCTTCGCCGTGGAGCGACGGACGCTCACTCGGGCTTTAGCTGGAAAAGTTGACTTTCAGATGAGAGATACATGTCAGTGTAGCTCCGCAGCGCGTCTGTCTGTTGTCCACACTCAGAGGAAACATGAAGCAGGACGTCCGGATTCTTCTTCTGGGGGAACGTAAGTCGCTTCCGCTGTTAGCCGAACACAAGCTAAGAAGCTAGCAAACATTAGCCGTTGAAGCTAACTCACTAACTTGGAGCTGAGTTGACCAGGGTCTCTCCCGGTGACATGTTGGCTCAGTATACTAGACACACACACCTACACGTGTGTGCGTTTGGTTTAAATGTGCTATCAAATGGCTTTTTATCTAAGAAATAAAGCGCCTTAACATGTTAGTTTCCGCTCATGCTAGCATAACATAGCCTCGAGTAACTTTGCTCCTGAAGTTGTGAACGCAGTTAAAGTTGTTGAATGTAATTTTCCACTTTCTAACTTATGAGCTCAACATTACACAATAGATGATTGTTGTTTTTTATTCTGTGTAAAAACCGGTCATAGGTGTTTTGTTCTATTCTATATCATTATGACATATCTGTTTATTCAGGATGGTCTCACATCAGTTTCTAGCTTGATCTGTCAACACTGGGTCAACAGTACAGGAAGCCGACGATCAGCTCAGCAGTGCAGTAGTTACATTAAAATAAGAGCAAGCTAGAAAGAGCTTATTCTAAAAAAAATACAAAACTAAAACTTTATACATCCAAAGGTGCAGTGGGACACTCCTGAAGTAACAACTCTAACTGTATGGATTGTGTGTGTGAATAGTTATTGCACCGTGTATCAGTTGTTTCACATTTTCCCAATAAAAGCTGCAATAAAGCGGCCTCATGCCATGTTTACAAGCAGCACTAACATGTTAGTTCTGTCATTTCAACATACAAGTCCCGTGTGTCTCCCTGTGGCAGCTGCTCTCTCATCCTCTTCATATCATCTCTGTTCACAGCCAAGGTGGGGAAGACGTCCCTCATCATGTCCCTGGTCGGAGAGGAGTTTCCAGAAGAGGTAAGTGTCCATGCAGCTGTTTACCACTCGTGAGATTCTGCACAGGTTTCACTTTCTGAGCAGCTGTTCTTAAACTGGGAGGTTTGTAAATTCATTCCCCTCGTGCTCCTGCCTCATCCTTGGTTCAGGGTGATTGTGCATCTGCTAAAGCTTACGAAGCTAACGATTAGGACTGACACTGACGATGCTCATCTTCACCCCGGGCTTTTCAATGTCCAGCATCAACTGTGCTACATAAACAAACTTGACTTAACGTGACAAATTAAATGTAAGAACATTTAAATATAGTATGTTTTGCCTATGGTTGCAAGAAAAGATAAAACAATTGTTAAAATGAAGTTAAAAATAAAAAAGGTGTCACCAGGGTTCAGATTTTGGTTTTACTTTGGTTTTTGATTATAACAGATGAGCGACAACACCAGTTGCCATAGATCATATTACAGCATCACAGGAAACATTGAGAAGGAAGGAGATAAAATCAGTATCCCTTGTATGCTTCAAGCAAGAATGGCCATTATTGTCATTTGACCATGAACGCCTTCGCTGACGAATGAACGCTGTGCCCTGACAAACTCATAACTGAAAGTACATTTGTGATCTTGACAGGTTCCCTCCAGAGCTGAAGAAATCACCATCCCTGCTGACGTGACTCCAGAGAAGGTGCCCACACACATAGTGGACTACTCAGGTAACATCACGTGTAGCCTAACCCATACTACTGTCAGTACTGATTGGTCTCCATGCTTGTTGCACGTGTGGGTCTGTGTGACACAAATGTTTGTCTTTAACCTCGACAGAAAAAGAGCAGAGTGATAAAGTCCTGAAAGATGAGATCATCAAGGTAAACTCACTTTACCGCACCAACAAACATGCTGAACTTGAAAATCATCCTTTTTAACAATCTGCATATTTGTTTCTCGTCATAAACAAACTCAAACCACATGAACACAGGGCTTAAATTTAGCTTGAACAACTTGAATCAGTAAATTCAATATCAACTCTGAGAGGAAAGTATGAATAAATGTAGTTTGAAGGTTTGTTTATTGTAACATACTCATAGAGGACATGTCCATTACAGTTTTTAGGATGAAAATAATGTCATGAGCCTGGTCCTTTTCTGCCCCTGGCATAAACACTTTGCATAAACACTTTTAGATTGTAACAAACCCCTGAACCATACTTTTTTTTACTTGTGATTAGTCTGTGAGTTATTCTTCTTTCTTTGTGTTTTTATAATAAGCGATGTTGAAATGTAGATCGACTGATAAATCGAAAAGCTTTATCTTGCAGCTCAGCTCCTTATTCACCACAATGATCTGGTACAACGGCAGCATTACTGCTGACGCTGCACCTAACCAGCGGACCGTCTCATGCTCCATCTTAACCTCACTCATGAACAAATCTCTGAGATGTCTAAACTTCTTCACTTTATTATCACACATCTTATTAAACTCAAGTGTGTGTATAAACATTTCCATTCTAATAGGTTTAATGGGGAATGTCTTGATTTTTGATTGACATTTTTGTCATCACAGGCTAACGTGGTTTGTGTCGTGTATGATGTCACCAATGAGGAAACAATAGACAAGGTAGTGACCTCCAGCTTGGTTCACATTGTCACATACTGTGTTTTTATATTTACTTAATTCATTTAAAATACATACTACACTGTTTTAAATGCTGCCTCGTGCTTTTCAGATCAGAACTAAATGGATCCCCCTAGTAAACGGAGAAGCAGAAAAAGGGAACAAGTATGTATAAGCTCTCATTGGATGTGTGTTTCTTGGGCTTTTCATGTACTCATGGACTTTGCTCTCCTTCCCACTGTTTGTGTGTAATGTTGGCAAACTTGGCAGTCGATGTATTCCAGCCTGTTGTAGTGTTGAGTCACCTTGAAAACATTATGTGCTGAGTGAGAACATGTTTTACACAGTATTTGAATTCGAAACTGATTCGTAACATGTCCTGAATTGTGATGTTTTGGTTGTTGTATACAACAAATCTTCCTTGGCCGTTGGTACTGAGTCAACTGTCTTCACATGTGTTCTCAGAGTTCCCATCATCCTTGTGGGAAACAAAGTCTGATCTGCGCTGCGGGAGCTCAATGGAAACTATCCTCCCCATCATGAACCAGTTCTCTGAGATTGAGACATGTGTCGAGGTAAGACTGAAGTCTAGACGTTTCCCCTCCATTCCTTATCTCTGCAGTCTGTATACAGTTACTGACCCGCACGCAATCTGCTTTCAGGCTGTCCAGATAATTGTAACTGAAATATTCCCTCTGCTTCCCTTTTCTCTTTCAAGTGTTCTGCGAAGAACCTGAAAAACATCTCAGAGCTGTTCTACTATGCACAGAAGGCCGTTCTTCACCCCACTGCTCCTCTTTACGACCCTGAAGACAAACAGGTCAGCCACTTTGTTTTTTGTAATGTGATACCAGTTGCTGAGTCAGCCTGTGTGTCTGTTACTGCCTACTTTGTGTACTGTGTACATCTATGTAATTGGACGTTTTTTGTCCTCCAATATTTTCCCACAGCTAAAACCTTTATGTGTCCGAGCCCTCAGCAGAATATTCTACATTTCCGACCAGGACAATGACCGTATCCTCAGTGACGCTGAACTCAACAGATTTCAGGTGCCACTTAAAACCATTGAACATAATGTTTTCTTGACTATTATGTGAACCAAAAACATTTTGTTTGCTATAAAAGTATCATCTTTTTTTGTAGAAATCTTGTTTTGGAAATCCTCTTGCACCTCAAGCCTTAGAAGACGTGAAGACAGTAGTTTGGAAGAACACAAGCGACGGAGTGCAAGACAACGGCCTGACGCTGAATGGTAAAAATCATCCGTGAATGAGAACATGCAGCTTTAAACCACGTTGGTCAACTATAATGACCATGTATTGTTTCTCTTCTCTTTCAGGTTTCTTGTTCCTTAATACATTATTTATCCAGAGGGGCCGACATGAAACCACAGTGGACCATCCTCAGAAAGTTTGGTTATCATGACAACCTTGAGCTGACTGACGATTACCTTTATCCTGAGTAAGTTTGACCATGTCCTGTCTGTCATGACAGCTGGAAAAAGTTGTTTTAATGATAAATCGTTTCTTGCAAAATGTTGTTTTGAAATGATTGAGAGCTAAGATCCCACACTGTGTATTCTACAGTTATCTGTCTCAGACTTCCTATCAGTGTTATAGTTATTTGTACTTAAATGCCCATGTACTTTAATATCTAATGTTGTTTTTGTGTTGTCAGACTACGGGTTCCTGTCGGCTGCACCACAGAACTCAATCCACTAGGCCACCAGTTCCTCCAGCAGCTGTTTGACAAGTACGATGAAGTGAGTTTCTCGCTGCCTCTGGCCACATTTTCCCCCGTGGAATCTAAAGTATAATAGATAAATGTTGGGGGAAACCGGAGGATGGAAGATGAAAAGGTGCCTCTCTTTTTTCCTTCGTAGGACAAAGACTCTGCCTTGTCCCCGGCAGAGCTTAGGAACCTGTTCTGTGTATGTCCCTACATGCCGTGGGGGGCCGAGGTCTACATGACTGTGGCGACCACAGATGAGGGCTACATCACCAACCAAGGCTACCTCTGTCAGTGGACGTAAGTATCTCCCTCTGTTGTTGACGATGTGATTGTAAGCATGCTCTATGTTAACACTGTAATGCATTTAAAGATTATTTATACTCTGCACTTTTAAAAGCCCATGTTCACTATGCCTTCACATGCAGGCTTTCTGCATACCTTGACATCCACCGTTGCCTGGAGCACCTAGGATACCTAGGTTACCCTATCCTCACTGAGCAGCAGTCCCAGACCTCGGCTATCACAGGTGTGTGTGTGCATGTGTGTGTGTGTGTGTGAGAGAAGAAAAATTGTAGTTAATTCAGACCAACTTCTTGTTATTAAAAATGTTAGGAACATCTATCTTTTGAGACGCACAGTACATCCTCCTTGAACACTTGAGCACTATAGGAGGATTATCAATCTTAATCCAGTTCACTGGAGTGTAATCGATTTACATACATGTGCATTTGTCCTTGAGACGTGAGTGAGTAGTTCATTTAACCTGGGGGTTTGCAAATTGCACGTCTACACTGTCATGCATGCATGGTTCGAAGTATGATGCATGTTCCACACGTAATACTGAGGACGTTTTTATTCTTGTGATGAACGGAACAGTGATAAATGATTAAATTAGGGATTCATACGTGTGTGTGTGTGTGTGTGTGTGTGTGTGTGTGTGTGTGTGTGTGTGCGTGTGCGTGTGCGTGGCAGAAGTGTCAGTGCAGACGTGAACTAGTCTGAGGACGATTTTCCAGGAAAGCTTTGACAAGATTAGAAAGTGTGATGTAATGTGTCGTACTGCTGCTAATCACACACATAATTCTGTCTCTGAGGTCAGGAACCCTTAGGTGACCTTACAGGAGGTGTTAGAGATTTGTAAATCCTCGTTTATTGGGTAGTGTTATTTGTTTTTTTGTTTAATTTTAGCCATGTTTGCTGAATCACATGTGTTGGGCTGATACATTGGTCTTGATGTTGAGATGGCTTTACAGAATTTGGTACAGTCCAAATCCGTGGCTTGGTTTAGACTTCAATGTTTGAGTTCAGTTCACATCCCCTGATACCTCTTGATTGTGCCCAAGGGATTGTATTGTCCCTGGAGAGCTAATTAAATCAGCTTAGACGCATGCTGTTGTTTACAGAATATATAGCTTGTCCAAATTTTGAAATTTACATTGTTTGTCCTAGTGGTGAAATGAAAAAAATAGTTAAGTAGCATTAGTAAACTAAGCTCAACAGTCCTGTATCCTTGTACAAGAATGCAGATGTTAACATCTTGGTTTCGTCATCACTTCACCCTTATTTTCAGATATCCAGATAAAGAGGCCACTGCACAAAATGAAGAACTACACAGGCAAACCTTACACTCTCACAGGTGTAATACACACCTTCAGTATATCTGAATTATTATACACTGAATGGCATTACAGGTCAACTTAACTCATGTTAAAATTACTCAACATACAGTGAAGGGTAACTTTACTTTAATGTCTCATTTATTCAATGTTATTAAGTAGCCTTCGTCTCAAATTCAAGCTAGTGAGTGTGTCACTGCTCATTTGACTTGTTGGAGGGAAATCTCTCCTTCTTACCAACCCAGGTCTTATTTTCACATAATTTCTTTCAATTCCTTTTGTTTATAACCACCACACACAGGAGAGAACAAACTTATTTGTCTGTATGTAGAAGAACAGAAACGGCTCCTTGTATCAGGTCGATCTTTCTCTGCTGGTTGCTGCAGTCACGTTCTCCGTTATGGCCATTTTTAATAACGATGTTGGCCTCTCACCTCAGGGCTATTAATATTGCATTATTACACTGTGTAGAAAACATCACATGTTCTTACTTCACTTAGCAAGTCAGTGAAAATTGGAAAATCAAAGACCATTTTTCCATTTTATTATTTGTTGAGTTAAGGCAGGTGTTGCCTTGTGTTTTCTCTGATTGTAACAGGCAGAATGACAGTGCTGCGTGTTTGTGTTATTGGTTTATATTTTCTGTCTGTTCTTGTCTATATGTGCAGTGACACGGGAGAGAGGGGTGGACCTGGAGAAGTGCCAGACCCAGCGGTCAGTGTTTCTCTGCAAGGTGATCGGACCGCGGGGGACGGGCAAGACAGCCTTTCTCCAGGCCTTCGTGGGTCGCAACGCTGAGGTATGGCACCATCTGCTCGTCTGGAGCTGAACAGGTCAAATGTGTGCTTATTGAATTGATGAGCTTTTAATAGCTGCCATCATTAACAATGAAGCTGAGCTGTAACTGTTTTCCTGTTTTTGTTTTCTCTATCTTTTATTTAGAAAACCGGAAATCCCAGCAGTGCCTTCTCCCCCTACGCCATAAACACTGTCCAAGTCAGCAAGCAGGAGAAGTACCTTATCGTAAGGAGCTCTCATCATGATCTTAATGATGACTTTTAACCTCTGACCTTGACTAAAGTCTCAGTGCCACACTATTTAAAAGATTATTTCCCCCCCCTCCATGCAGCTCAAAGAGGTGGATGTAGAGGCGGAGTTCCTGAAGGCGTCAGACGCCTCCTGTGACGTTGCTTGTCTCATGTATGACACCGGTGACCCACAGTCCTTCGACTATTGTGCCAGTATATACAAGGTCAGTCACAACTGGTTACAGGGGCATTAAAGGGAAAATATCATTGCCCCCAGTTTGCTTACATTCATTTCTACTGTTAGTGAAGCAACATTTTGACCTGTAAATATTACTCTGCAGGAGAAGACAGGCCACCTCCAGCTTCTGCTGTGATTCAGAAACTATTTAATATCACTCAACCAAACATCTTTCGCCACTTGAATAAACACTACAAGTGGTTAAGAGCTCATAAAGGCTTAACAATGGACAGAGAGGTGGTAACTCACGTGATTTTGGTATCCCAAGGTCACTGTGAACTCACAAAGTGTTTATGTTTTTCTTGAACATGATAGCTTAAGATCAGCTTTAGAGAATGTCATCAAATTTGGTATAAACTTTCACTTGAACTCCAAGATGAGCTGATTAGATTTTGGTGCCTGGAGGTCAAAGGTCAAGGTCACATTGACCTCATATTATGGTGAATTTTACACATTAGGACTTCCTGAAGGGAATTTCTTTATCTTTTGATGAGTTGTCACTTGGACTCAAAGATACAATTGTTTTTATGATTCTGTTCCAGTGTTGAAAGGTTACAGTGACCTTATACAACTGCACTACGGTAATTCTAGTTATCCCTTTTGTTTTTCTTCTCAGCAACACTACATGGAGAGCAATATCCCATGTGTGTTGGTCGCTTCCAAAGTGGACCTTTCTGAAGTGAAGCAGCTCCACGGGATGACCCCGGCAGAGTTCTGTTATAAACACCGACTGCCTCCACCGATGCCCTTCTCCAGCCTGTTCCTCGACTCCACCAGCAAGAGCATCTACACCAGGCTCGCCTGGGCAGCGATGTACCCGTACGTTCTAGTGAAACAAATTAATACAACATCAGCCATTGGAGAATATTAGGTTGAAAACACAGAGCAATCAAAGGGGGTATTTTTCAACCTGGACCCTGTGAGCAGAATAAGAAGTAGAGCCTTTCATTGACAAAATAAAGCACTTTTTATGGATATTTCATGGAAGATCTGATTGTATCCGCTGCCTCTGTGTGCGATCAACTGGACCAATTTAAAGAAGGTTTTGTGTGTACCATCCCTTGTATACATACAACATGTGGTCCAGGTTGAAATATACTGGAATCCCCCTTTTTAAGAGTGATAAACAAAAATGTCAAAGAAGCCAAACATTTGAAATGTTAATGTTAGTATCTGTGCATTATTTGTTGGGACTGACACTTGTTTTCCCTCCCACCTCCAGACAGCTAAATGGTTCAGACATGAGCAACACATCCTTCTGGCTGCGAGTGGCGCTGGGCTCGGCTGTGGTCGCAGTTCTGGGCTTTGCTATCTACAGAGCCGCTGTGAGACTGAAATGACCAAGAGCCAGTTGAGCTTTTATGTTTTGTTTTTTCAAAATGATGCACCCTTTATCCATCAAGACCAAACCTCCGAAAACCAGATCCAGAGCTATTGCGGTTTGAAACATTTCCCTTTTCACCATGGAGGCTTCCAGGAATCTTGTCATATCTCTGCCCGCCTTTGTCTGACCTCCTCACTTTGTCCTACCCTCAGTCAACAGACTGCACTTGGATCCTAGTGGTCGTAGTGTTGTCCTCGATGCTGTGCCCAACTTTTTCTGCCTTATATTGTCTAAGCAGGCCATGTAGGAGTTAGGCCTATCTGCGCTCTGTGCATCGAAAAACATATAACTGCTACCGTTCATATTCAAAAAGGTGCTTTATAATAACACAGGAATTGGACAAAGACTGTAAAGTCCAGTCTGCGTCTTCTGCCTCAGTTATCTGTAAGAGTTAATGATGAGATCAGAGAGTTTTATATACATGCAGTGTTTCCTTAGTATGACAGAGAGATGCCAAATTGACAAGACTGAAGAACCAAAGGGGAGCACATGAGGCATTTTCAACAGAGAGGACATCCTAATTGGCCGCTGAACCTCCTCAGTGAACAACAGATACAAGATCTTCATTTCTTGGGCCAAATAACAAGCAATAATCCTAGCATGTTAGTTGCTTCTCGGCCACACCATTTTGCCTGAGAATGAAATGGCTCGATTCTAATTGTTGAAATGTTACTCGCAGTGCCTCCTCTGATCTGCTGCGGCATGGAGAGGTTTCTCTTTGTGCATGATGAAAAATGGCTGTTTGCAACAAAACAAAAATTGCAAGACCGATATTTTCTCCTGAGACGAAGCGAATCTTAAAAATGATAAAATCTTAAAAGAAAAGATCTGGTCCGATCTCTGCTTTCACTCCTTTTTGTTCAGACTGAAATCAAATTAATTTTAAACCAGACTGAAGTAGGTTTGTTATCTGTTCTGTTTTGTTTTCTGTTCACATATACCTGACACTGCATACCTGATACATGACTTGCCATTGTATTGTTCTGTTGCTAAATTTAGCTGGTGACTTGCTGTTTCTGCAGCTTTTAAAGATGTGACTGTTTCCTCTGCAAGATTGAGATGCTTAATAAAAGACCAGAGCGGGTGGGAGCTTCCACCCAAAAGACAAACGAAGCAAGTGTCGAGATGGGAAATGTGTTGTGATTTCTCTGGTGTCTGATCATATGTTGGGTCGTGTTTATTTCATCATTATCACCTTGTTGCACTGCAGCATCGTAGTGTTTCCATGCTGATTACTTAGATGTGAGTGTTTTGTCTCTGCCAAGATTATGTCTTCACTGCTTACTTACTTTACTGTTTGCCTGTAGATCAGCAGGACTGCGCATAAACTACTGAACAGGTTTTACTGAAACTTGGTGGAAGGATGGAACACGGGCCAAGACGTGACCCATTAACTTTTGGAGCAGATTCGATTAATCGGGCCAATCCATTCGATTTAAAAAATTTTGAAGCATTGTGGGATTTTTTGGGGGACATTTTTGTGAGTTTCTCGGTCTGTGTGGTTTATGACTTGACTTGACTTTCAGCTGCTCTGACTCCAGCAGGTCCCCAGTTCACTGCGAGGAGTTCCTGCAAGACACCGCAAGATGGCAGTATTGCCCCTCAGGTGAGAGGCGGTGGGTGTGTCTGGAGAGGATGGAGGGGGGGGGGGGGTCTCATCACTCAGGAATATAGATGCTGGGGTTTTGAGTTTAGGTCCTTGTGTTTATTTACTACTAGTTCATGCGTGTAATGATACAAATGTGAGTGGAATGTTTTGCTGAGGCCATAACTCTGTGCTTTACCAAAAAATAAACCTTATTTGTCCTTCAATTAGTTTTAACAGTAAGAAGCACATTCGGACTTCAACTCGCTGCTTAACTTGTGACTATAGCTCCCACTTCAAATACCATTTAAATCCTGGATATTGCCACTTTATCACATAATCTTTTTTTAAATGTCCCCCTACACAAATCCTACACTCATGTCAGGTGTACACGTCTAGTTTCCTAAAATATATATTTCTGAAAGTCGCATATATAACGTATAAAACTAGTGATTAGTCAAACTGCTATTAGCTCAGTTATTGTTATAAGTTGATGGTATAAAAACATCAGTGCTCCCACTTCATAGAAATGTTTAAGAAAATGTGTTTTTTTGCGGAAGGATAACAGGTGGGCTATGTTTGCAGCATCCTGGCGGAAAAAGAAACTATATTCACGTGTAGATCTCAATAAAAGTGCACGTGTAAGTAACGTGTGTGTGTGTGTGTGTGTGTGTGTGTAAAACTCAGAGGAGGAGCAGTGCTATCCGTCCAGTCCCCTCCATCAGCCTTTACGCACGCGTAAACGGCGCGCAAGAAGTTGACACGACCACTTAGAAGTAGAAGATGACACGGGTTTAATGAGTGGCGGCACAAACAGTCCTTAAAGGTGACTGAACACATCGGGGGGGGGGGTTATGTTATGAGGAAATATACAGCGTGGAGCTTGAATGACATCTATGGAGCCTTTAGGAAAAATCTCGCTGACGTCCACCGCCTATAGTCTGTACATTGTCATGGCTCAACAATGCGCACTATTCAAACGTGTGTATTTTCAGTGTGACCCCGTGCACTAACAACCAGTCATCAGTTCGACTGTATTTACAATTTCATTTTTTTTATTTTTTTCATTTTTTTTTTACCGTATCAGCAAAAAAAAAATTAAAAACACCCAGATCCTCAGTCTATAGAATCCAAGGAGCAGACAGAAAGTGACATCATTAATAATAATAATAATAATAATAATAATAATAATAATAATAATATTAACGCCAAATAAGAATGGTCACAATTGTTTCTACAGCGTCTTGAAGCTATAGTGCAATGGAGAGAAAACTACTGGTAAAAAGAGCATAAGTTTGCATGGGGACTTTACAAAAATAATACATATAAGAAAACATTTCCTTCAGTATTTACAGTGACTGTGTCTCTCTCTCTCTCTCTCTCTCTCTGTGTCAGTGTCCTTTCACTTCTTCTTCGCCGTCTTTGCTGCCCTTTTCACCGGCTTCGTCTTGGGCTTGGCCGCTTTCTTCGCCGGCTTCGCCTTGGTCTTGGGCGCCTTGGCTTTCTTTACTGGCGCCTTCTTGGCTTTCACCGGCGTCACCTTCTTCGCCACCTTCTTCACTTTCTTAGGTGTCGGCTTCTTGGGCTTCTCCGGCGTCTTGACCACCTTCTTGGACTTTACCACCTTCTTGGGCTTGACCGGCTTGGCCACCTTCTTGGGCCGGGCGGGCTTGGCGGCCACGACCGCCTTGGTGGTGGGGGGCTTCTTCTTGGTGCCCTCGGATTTGGCGAGCCTGAAGGAGCCGGACGCGCCGCTGCCTTTGGTGTGGATCAGAGTCCCGTTGGCCAGCAGCCTCCTCAGGGCCATCTTGATCTGCACGTCGGCGTTGTCGCTCACCTTGAAGGTCTTCCTCACGTACTTCTGGATGGACTGACGGGACGAACCGTTCCGGCCCTGCTCCTGCAGGATGGCCGCTCGGATCATCTCGGAGTACTTGGGGTGAGAAGCGTTCTTCTTGGGCTTTGCCGTCTTTTTGGCTTTGGCCGGAGTCACAGACGTCTCGGCCATGGCGACTTTTTCTTTTTCACGAAGTTGACCCAAAAAGAAAAAGTCCTGGAGATGTAGTTTCAGCCGGGTCCTGTCAGCTGGCAGGGAAACAGGAAGGGGGAAGAAAAACACCGCACAGCCGCAAATAAAGCTTTTCCTCGCTGCAACAAAAAAAATGTCACACCTTTAGTTTATGATTCCCAAAGAAAAAAAGTATCGTTCGGATCGTCCACGCAAAGTGACGCGTCCGTTCCGTGGATCACTTAAGCATCTTATTCCACAGGCGCTCCAGCGAGCCTATGAAGCCTATCTGCGGACGTGATTGAGAACAGCAACTGCCAGCAGCTGATCTAGCGGACTCCATGGAACTGGCGCCGTCCTGTTTGTGTTTCTTCGCCGGCCAACTCGCGTCAAATGTGAAGCCCACGGCGCCGCACCGGCCCACGGGGCACCGCGGGCCGGTAGCAGGGACATTGGGCTTCACGGGGACACGTCGCTTCCCGTCGGTTGTCGCCGGCGAACAACTTTTATTCCGGGAAAACCGGCCGGAAGGAGCGCGTGTCGCCAACAATTTTGCACAATTCGCGTTAAATTGACCCGAACGGACGGGATGTGCAGGCCCGCTACCCCACGCACGTGCACGTCCCATCTATGCTCTTGCGGGTGCGCGGGGTTCGGACGTCGCAGGGGTCCGTTTTCGCTTTTAATACATCGATACGTTTTCCCAACTAACACACTCCGGCCATTGACTTTGAGTGACGTGGTCGAGATTATTTGCTGTTAAACCCGCTATAAATGAAATGTCACCGCATCCGACTCGCGGGTGACACTCGGGATCACAGCGGGGGCTCGTGTGCGTGGGTTTGCGGGGGCTGGGTGTGCGGGGTTTGCCGCTTTTTGGACAGAATTGCTTATAAGTGTCACTATGGCGGTCGCCGCTCGCAGCTCCATTGTCAGGAAAGTTGCCAACACCTCCAAACATCAGGGATCGTGATCCGGGATCGGGACATTGATCAACGTGTGTGTGGGACAGGGGTGTAAGGGGGGGGGGGGGCTGCTGATGTGTGTCCAGGTGTGGGTCCAGCTGTGAGGTGGAGGAGGGAGGGGGGGGGGGCTGCAGCCCAAAGCGCTCCTTCAATGTAGGGCGCAGTGATGGTGCTTTCTTTTGTTCACCAAGTGGCGCATCATCCCGCACTCAATGACACATCTGACACGGGGGTCTCCTCCGCCACGCGAGGGTCCGAAGCGGCACGGACACCCGCAGACAACAAACTTCACCATCACTCCCCTGCGTGCGGGGTTTATGTCTTATTTCAATATCAGCTCTGCGTGTCCCTCCCCGCAACGCCATTTTGATTCCTATAGCTGAAAGTCACAGCCACTGGAGTCTGTTGTTTTCATGAGCACTTTTTGTGATCAGATATTTAGTTTCAACTTGTTAATATAAATATGTGTGTCCTGGTCCACATGATCAGAGGCCGAGGTGCAGAGACAATATGCGGGACAGTGGACAGGCTGCTGTGGAGTCACACTGACCATGTCCACTGTTGTTCAAATAACAACATGCACACTAAAATAAAAACGTGTTTATTTGTCTATACAGGCCATGTATTGATACATCATGTAAATAAGAAACTAAATTATTATTATGATAAGTGATGGAAATGTCTGTCCCCCTGTTTCCACCTGTCCTCACAGGGAGTTGATGACTTGAGTGTTTTGTTTGGCGTGTGTGTGTGTGTGTGTGTGTGTGTGTGTGTGTGTCTGTCTGTCTGTCTGTGTGTGCGTGCGTGTCTGTGTGTGCGCGCAAGGACAGTGAGTGGAAACGCGGAGGGAGGGGTGGTGAATGAGTGAATGGTTTTTCCCCCTGCTTGTTCCACAGTTGAGCAGAAAAGGGAGGGAGTAGTGAATGAAGGGGTGAGTTCTAGTGAAAGGGTGAGGAGAGGGGGGGGGGGGGTTACATCAGAACAGTATTTAGGTTATATATTCTGGTTATAGTGTACAGCACAAATGCATACATGGGCGGGGGGGTGAATGAGTGAGGGGTGGAGGTAAGAATATCTACACTGACCAAGTGACTATAAATATTCATTCCGTGCAACAGAGTAAGATGGAGGTGATTAAGATGTGCAGCGCTGCTTGGATTTGATAGAACTGCTCAGTAGGAAGGTCTCTGTAATAACATCATGTGATCATTTGTCAGCGAGGAGCATCTTTGTGGAGTTTCACTCTTCTCCTCTTTGTTAGTGGAGGCAGCTGAGGATACAGGCTCCGTTGTTATTGTCACCGATGTGCTCGCACTGATGTGTTTTTGTCTTGTGCCCCGTTTAGGAAGCGCTGGAGTTTAGACCACTCCCTTTATCCGCCGACAGAGGGACGTCCTCCACACTCACTGGACCTGCCGAGCCTGCCTCAGTACTCACTACACTACACACTATACACTACACTACACTACACACTATACACTCACTACACTACACACTATACACTACACTACACTACACACTATACACTACACTACACTACACACTATACACTACACTACACTACACACTATACACTCACTACACTACACACTATACACTACACTACACACTATACACTACACACTACACACTATACACTACACTACACTACACACTATACACTCACTACACTACACACTATACACTCACTACACTACACACTACACTACACTACACACTATACACTACACTACACACTATACACTATACACTACACTACACTACACACTATACACTACACTACACACTATACACTCACTACACTACACACTATACACTACACTACACTATACACTACACTACACTACACTACACTACACACTATACACTCACTACACTACACTACACACTATACACTACACTACACTACACACTATACACTCACTACACTACACTACACACTACACACTATACACTACACTACACTATACACTACACTACACTACACTACACTACACTATACACTATACACTCACTACACTACACACTATACACTCACTACACTACACACTATACACTACACTACACTACACACTATACACTCACTACACTACACACTATACACTCACTACATTACACACTATACACTCACTACACTACACTACACACTATACACTCACTACACTACACACTATACACTCACTACACTACACTACACACTATACACTACACTACACTACACACTATACATTCACTACACTACACACTATACACTCACTACACTACACACTATACACTACACTACACTACACACTATACACTCACTACACTACACACTATACACTCACTACACTACACACTATACACTCACTACACTACACACTATACACTCACTACACTACACACTATACACTCACTACACTACACACTATACACTCACTACACTACACACTATACTACACTACACTACACTACACTATACACTATACACTCACTACACTACACACTATACACTCACTACACTACACACTATACACTACACTACACTACACACTATACACTCACTACACTACACACTATACACTCACTACATTACACACTATACACTCACTACACTACACTACACACTATACACTCACTACACTACACACTATACACTCACTACACTACACTACACACTATACACTACACTACACTACACACTATACATTCACTACACTACACACTATACACTCACTACACTACACACTATACACTACACTACACTACACACTATACACTCACTACACTACACACTATACACTCACTACACTACACACTATACACTCACTACACTACACACTATACACTCACTACACTACACACTATACACTCACTACACTACACACTATACACTCACTACACTACACACTATACACTCACTACACTACACACTGTATACACACTATGTACTCACTACACAATACATACACACTATATGCACACTATGTACCCAATTCACACTATGTACTCACTACACACCGTATACTCACTATATACTCTATATACACACATTATATACTCACTATATGCACTATACTCACTGCATACTCATTATAATCACTTTATACTAACTATATATACACACACAATATACTCACAAATGTCTAGGAATTGTTATACTCACTGTACATACATATACACAAAATGTTATAATCACTATATACTCACTATATACGCATACACTATATATTCACTATATATGCACTATATGCCCTATACTCACTGCATACACTGAAGATCAAGCAATCAATTAAGAAAATAATCATCATTTAATCAATATCCCTTTGATCAATGAATTACATTTTATTAGTTGATTCATATATAAGTTTTAAATGAGGACTTTCCCTTGTCATTCATTTCTCAAACCCTCCCTCACCCAGTTTTATTTTTAGTCTTGCCAGTGTCTGAGGTACAAATACATTCAGCTTCCATCAGGCGAGCAAACCAAGCAGCTGGTTCATTTGTCAGAAGTTAAAGTTACCTTCCACGTGTATTTACAGGAGACAGCTACACCACCACGTCAGGAGGGTTTTACAGTTGCACCTCTAAATTGATCAGATGCCACTTTGTAATTTTAGCTGCCTAAAACACTCTGAGGTCTCGTCCTGCCTCTGGCCCAAAGCATTCTGGGTAACGTCACCCACCATTTATCGCCTGCAAAGGCCTCACTGTGCTCGGTATCAGGGCTGAGGATCAGCGGGTCCAGAACTGTCCAGCACATTATCACATCGTGTTACATTGAAAGCATTCTTTCTTTCTGCTCCGCTCTGATTTGATGACTGTGTTGTGGCTTGCTGTGGCTTTAAAAGTCAGATAAGGTTGATTAAATCAAACCTTTCTTATTTACTCATGTGGCAGGTAAAGACCATCTGAGCACAGGTTCTAGATTAGAGTATTTCGTCTTCAGAGGAGAATCCTTTGAGTTTCTTTACTCTACTATTGTAACACTTCTTCATTCAAATTCGTAAAGCAGTTTATTCCACGTTTAAGGTTATAGCCCACATTCTCTAAATAATAACTTTTGCCCTAAAATTTCCGGTGACATAATCTCTCCCATCCCAGTAACGTTTTAATGCTTTCTAATGTTTTCGTATATATTGTGAGTTATTCCCACTGTCAGGCAAAAAACACAAAAATGTGCGCACGGAAAAATAAAATCCCACTGATCTATAATAAAGTAATATAACATCCCAGAGCTTTGTAATACTTTTAACTTGAAAATAAAGAAGAAGTGGAAACAATTTGGAATTTCGAGCAGTGACACTGTTCAGCAGAAGCCAAACTGATCTGTGTGGCTCTTAGTCACAGTCTCAAAGGATTTCACTGTAGTTACAGTTATAAAAAACAGCATCTCCTGAATAAACTGAGTAAATAAACCCTCCCTGTTCAAACCACATCTTTGTTTTACATTTAAATAAAGATTATATACTTTTGGCCTCCAGCTTTATGTCTATGTGATGCACCAAAGGATGTTTCTCCATTCACAGTAACTCGTTTTTTTTGCCATTATCTGCCAGTGACAGGATGTAACATTGGTTTCACTTGAGGGAGTCGTTGGGTGAAGCTTGGATAAGAAATAGAGAATCATGTGAATAGGTTTAGTTTATAGGAACAGTTTTTCCATCTTTCATTGGTATTTTATTCTCAGCCTCTGTGCTGGTTCCCAGTGCAAGCATTTGAAAAGTAGACAACGCCTCAAAATCTGCATTGAGTAAGAACTGAAAGTGAGAACAAGGCTTTGACACAGTGTAAAAACACTTAGCTGGAGTGTGAGTGCACTGTGGACGCACAGTGCATGTGTGTGTTTGCACGTGTTCGGTTCTCGACAGTTGTTACAACACTTGGACGCCTGAACAGGTGTCAACAGCCAAGTGCTGCACAGCCGAGCGGGCACAGGCCCCGTCGCTCTGTCCCACACCAAGCAGCTCTTTGTGAACGTCCCTCCGTTAATGCGGAGCAGGTTTTTACACAATGTCAGCTGTCCGACCACCTTGGCCACAGTGTCGGAGCACCTGTGAGCCATCATTCAAACCAGCGGAGAAGACTCAAACTGAGGCTTGTGTGAGCTATTGTCTCTCAGGTTGAAACATGACACAGCATTTTATCAACACGTCTGTTTTTTCTTAACAGACGTGCTCCATTGACAGAGAATCGATCGAGAGAATCAATAGACATTCAGTATAAAAACCAGAGTTATTACACGCTTATTGAAATGCAGAGTTGTAAAATTGCATGTCCGATTCTTTCCTTTCTGTCCAAGCTGAACCTGCACATGTGGTATATTGACTGGCAGCCCTCACATCTGATTTGCCGCTGATGCATTGCTCTTGAAGAATGCCACATTTAGCCCTAATCCTGACTTTAACCCTTGCCCCTTTAATACTCGGAGACTAGGGTTGAGTACATGAGGAACACAAGCTGCTGCAACAGGCTGCAGCTACACTACAACCATCTACTTCATGTAGACTTGTAGACTCCATTTTTTCCCATTATTAAATAGTGTCATTGCATCGTTAGTCTTTCAAACCCACCTGGAAACCAACATCTCATGCACAGGCCTGTCCGTCTTTTTACTTTGTCTTCTCTTGTTACGTTAAAACTTACCACACAAGCTGCCAAACAGGGATTTAAAGGTTTTACGGCTCCTGTGTTTTTCTCACTCGCAAGTTTTAAAAAGCAGTTGCACAAGTATTTGACCTTAGTCCCCTCATACAGTGGTGACCTCTGGTGTGAGCGGATTTCACCAACAGAGGGCAGTAGTAGCTTAGTAAATAAGTAAATAAGGGTTTTATTTGTGATCCGTCTGATCTCAGGTCTCTTGGTTTAAATGCATCTAGCGCTGCTGCACAAACTGAGGATATATAATTATGATAGGTATTAATATCAGTGGAATTAGTACATTAAATACTGGCACTAAATATGTTTTTGATATATATTAAATACCCAGCGTGATCATATTTAAAGTGCAGGAATGACCTTTTGAGGTTAACTCTGAGTGTCCCTGGAGTGGTTTGTTTATGTGGATGTCACAGTGTTGCCCTCAGTTCAGGATGCAACAGCAGTTTCAGACAGCAGAGCCCCCCCCCCCCCCCTCAATTCCACCTGACTGACATTACCCACATACCCCATCACAGGAAGCTGCTCAGATATCCTCAACCCAACCCGAAGTGACACTGTGGCACGAAAATGTCACTAAAAAAATAAACTGCGACTGATGTTTGAGAGAAAGATCAAGATGCGTATTTTGCCGAGTTTGGGCTGAAAAAGCAGCTCTCCTATGAATTCACAACTTGGCAGAGTTTAGAGAATTTGTAATCTCTACTTTTATTCATTTCCCCTCCTGCCTTCCCTTTTTGGCCTTAAGTATAACCCCAACCCCCTTTTTTTTGCTTTTTAAACCTCCTTCCTCCAACTGGCTCCTTCCCCTCCTTTGCGTCTTCCGCCTCACATCCCCGAGAGATCTTCTAAATGGAGCAGTTTGGACTGAAACTGTGTCAGTCAGTGACCTGATTCATTTTCCTGCTGTCTTTCATCAGGCGGGTGATTCCCTCTATTGCACAATCGCTGCTGCTTGACATTCAGAGGCCGGGGTGTGAAGTACCATTTATTTTGATTCACACGATTAGTGGAGGCCGACAGCTTCCAGAGATCCACAGGAACAACTTGTCTTCCTTATTTATGACAGAGCAGATCAGCTACTGTCACACTGGGATCCTGCACATTGACAACGTGCTGATTATTATTAATTGTATCCCTCAAACGAGATGTTAGTTGAAATATTGTTCCCCCTCATCCTGAGCTCTCGGCCTGAAGCTTTTCTTTTTTCTCTCTCAGCTTGATTCACTTTCAAAACTTTCTTTATCTCTTTTTTTTAGGTTGGTAGAAATCTGGGATGGTCTTCCCAGTATGCACTGGGACATCTCACTTGGACGTGAAACATTCTCAGACACTGATATCCCTCTGGTTCAAGATTTCACGTGGTAATTCCTGCTTATTTATTTTTGCATATTCTTCTTTGAGAGAATTATCTTGCTCTTGCTTTATGGTGGTATATTTTTCTGAATATACAGTTCAGCAGGATTCATAAAAGCTCAATATATAACAATATTCCATTCCAGGGCATCTATGGGAGAGATATTGATTTATTGATTGGATCCTTTAAACTTCCTGCAGCAAATGGTTGCCAGTGTTTCCCCTCTAAAACAAAACAAGAAAACAAAAATCTCCCCAGTGAAACTTAACATGTAACATCAATACAAACAAAACAGCTGTGCATGGTGCAGCAAAAAACTAATTCATTATTACTCCCAATCTGCTCAAACACAAACACCTTTGTAGTTTATATAACAAAAAATCACTATTGAATGATTTCAAACTTTTATATTTCTTTAAATTACGGTAAATTACATGTTTTACTGTGAAGCAGACGTGTCACAACTATCAGCTTTAATTCTCCCAGATACTGTGAGATGAAGCTAAAATGAGGTGTGATAATTAGATACGATACAAGTAGATGATACGAAATTCAAATCACAATAACAAACAAAAAACAAAAACGCACACCATTGCCTTCGTTTGTAGTCGGTGCCTAAAAGACGCCTGAATTTAGTCGAATTTTCGAAGGACTGAAGTTTAAGTGCAGCAGAAATGCAAAATAAATAAATAAATAATAAATAATTCTGGTTTGAAGTTAATCTCGGCCGGTGCAGCCCATCCTAAAGGCTCAGAGCTGGAGCACAAATCCCTGCACTGTGCATACACAGACAGTATGTGGCGTACATAAGAAGTCTGTTCTATAAATAGACCCGCGCTCTCACCGTGCTTAAACCCCTGGTATAGCCTGTGTGTAAGTAAAACACACCAGATCCAGACCTCGGAGGGGTTGTGTTTACAGCCCACAACCATTCTCACCCTGACACAGAGAGATAAACACCTGCCTTATGGACCTGGAGGTCATTAAGCTGGTGTGGAAGAGAGCAGCCCGGTGGTCTAATTAATGTGCCTCCCTGAAAAGGCCTTGTTATTCCAGAGACAGGCGTTTTGTCTGCCGCTCTCGGGCCTTGTTAAAGAGGGAGCAGGCCGCCTGAGCTCGTCCCGCCGCCTGCGTGCATCCAACGGCACGTGAAGGGTTCACTTAGGCTCAGGAAAGACCATCCAGCGGAGGACTGCAGGCTTATCTCGCTCCGTCAGTCATCTGTATAATGTCACTGGGTGGCAGTGTAATGGAAACAATAACACTGGCATGATCCTTGGTGGGGCTGGGAGCCTAGTTGCCATCTTGTTCATATACCTCCGTCTATAGTGCTATATCCTTCTTGCTTTTTTGTCTTATAACATATTTTAGATTAGTGCTACATACGTTTACATAGGGTTTCTTTATAGCAGAGCTGAGGGTGTGTAGTGCTGATGTTAATCATTCACTTTCAGTTTTTAACATAATACAATACGACCCTGAGTGGTTTGTCTTCTGGTTTATTCTCACTTAATTTCTTTCTTTCTTTTTAATTCATGGTCCTTGTCTGTCATTTTGTGATGGGACTCTTGAGGTTACCAAGGAAACAGTTGAATCCAGCTCCATTACTCGCTGCTCCTTCAATCCAACTCATTTATTGCCACATGCAAATCCTCCAGCTATGACCTTATAATTCCATTCGTCTTATTCATGTTCACAAGTGCAGCATATTGGAGGCTAACTAATTCCTCACATTGATTAGAGGACGAACAAAGGGCGCCACAGAGTGACTGGAGTCCTCCCTCGCAGGAGTTGGTCGTTATGATGGTTTTTGTTTAAACGAGAGTGTGTCAGATGGAAGGTGACAAAGAAAGCCTGGGAGCTCTGCCATGTTCAAAGTGGCCGAGGCCCAATCCATTAGGATAAATACAGCAGTTACCCACGGCTTCATATGGTCAGACGCCGCGGCCTGAGCCAATAAAACACCGGACACGTTGTTGTAATGAGTAGGTTCATGCATTTAAAATAATACTTCTCACACTGAAGTGATTTACAGCCTTTCTTGCCTATGAGAGATAACTGACTGTTACTACACAGGTCTGATGAAATAACGGCCATGCTTCATACTGATGTTTCTCTCTTTGCTTGAACTGACACTGACAGCGAAGGGAAAAAAGACACACAAGTTTTAAGAAGTACATTTCCGTATATTTTCAAGGAACTGCAACAAATGCATGCACACAACAGAAAACAACTCAAATCAAATAAAATGCTGAAAATATCACATAATAAACAACACAAAACAAATCAAATCGCATTTACTGTGTGCGCCTGTAGGACCACATGTAGAACTGCTACTTTGGGACTGCATGTCCATTCTCCACATCAATGCCACCTATGCCACAGTCTGTTAGTCTTTTTCCAAATCCGGTCATGTGATCCCGTTACGTTTGTGCCGAATCGAAATCCCACAGGAATCCCACTATCCAACCGGTGCAGTTTGCACCCTAAAGCTGCCTGTTTGGAATGATCTGTTTGCTTGGCCTGGCGGTGATGCTGGCTGCAGCTCTCTGTCTGAAACCTGTTAAAAGGAGCTGCAGTAATCGAGCAGTGGCGAGTAAAGACCTGCTGCTGGACTCAGTCCACAGAACCCTGAGGCCTCGCCCCATCAGTTGTGGACTTCCTTGGCCTCTTGACAACACACACGGCAAGTGTGAAGCCGATAAGAGGAACAGTTCTCAAAATATTCGTTCCACATACAGACAGAGTTAATACATAGATTTACCTATTTTTAAAACATTAATTAATTACACTTTAAATTACTCTGATTAAATTTACTTTCTTCTAAAGCTGACTGTACTCACAATTTCTCCGGGACCCTGATCAATGGAGATGACTGGTGCAATCTGCTTTAAACCAGATTTACTTCTGCAGACGAGACAGTGTGTGTGCAGCTAAATGTGAGGGTGACTACATATTAGCTGGAATGAGGTTGGTTATAGAACATAGAAACTTGAATGTGATGGACTGCTTCACTTGTTATACTACATCTTAAATGTATAAGTTAATTTTCATGTGACACCATATTGAAATACAGGTTGAAAGTCTAAACATCAGGTGCAATCATGGTTCTTAGACAGAGGCAGTGTTTGACACAGAGCCAGAAGCTAACTTTCACTGCTGATGGTAAATCTCAGAGGACCAGAAACCCCCCCCCCTGTTCCAACCACGATCCGTCCGCCGGAGTCGTCACCACGTCTCGACTCTGACGACGTCTTCAGCTCCATTCACCTGCAGGGCATTTAAGGCTGATTCACTTTGTATCCTATATATATATATATATATGAGTGAAGCATTACGTGCCCTGGCTGCCTCTCCCCCGCCTTATCGCCATTGTCCTGAGGAGGAGGGGTCACTGCGGATTTGTGCAGAAAGGAATCACCTTTAAAAAGGGGATCTGAGTGAAATAATGCACATGCAGCCCCTGCCTGCAATGTGCTTTTCATCACTTGACCCTCGTGGACTGCTCCCTGCATGCAAGTGCACCGGATTACCAAATATATAAAGAGTCATTGTCCGGGTGATGCACGATTGAGGATTCTGGTCCTGTGTGGTTGTGTTGGAGGATCAGCGAGCCATCCAAAACAGACTAATTCAATTTTATGCGTGTGGGGGGTTGGTTGTGCAGCAGTGCATACAACGTGCTAATGTGCCAGTGGATATAATTAGCACAGCGGAGATGTTAAAGGATGCAAAACAAGTTTTCTCTTGGTGGTGGAGGTGGTGATCATCATTAGCCAACTTTGTCTTTCATGCCACTCATCCTACGGTGATAGCATGCTTGGGTTTTTTACTTGGCCTGTGTTAGTAGCTTTTGTTTACAGTGTATGTGTGTGCGTGTCTGTGTGTGAGTGTGTGTGTGTGTCAGTAACAGACCAGACTAGGCTATGCAAGTAGTAATAGCAGAGCCGCAGTGGTGCCCATCCCCTGCTCCATCCCTGAGATGTAGTGAGGACAGGAGCCGCAGCCCCTGGCCACTCCTCCCTGTTCTGTAATTGGAAGAGTGAGGCCACCTCCCTCCCCTTCCTCATTGGTATGCAGTGTGCATTGCAGTGTGTGTGCGTGCGTGCATGTGTGTGTGTGTGCGTACGAGGAGAGAGAGAGAGAGAGAGAGAGAGAGAGAGAGAGAGAGAGAGAGAGAGAGAGAGAGAGAGAGAGAGAGAGAGAGAGAGGTAGCAGTCAGTGCAATGGGATAGAGGAGAGCGAGGAGGAGGAGGAATGAGTGAATGAGAAGTGGCTGGATCTGCCTCGCCTGCACGCCTGTCGTCTGCTGCTGAAGCTGGCCACCACCACCGTCACCATCCGCGCTCTCAGCACCGGTTCTTCCTCCAGCATCATCACCACCACCTGCAAGGAAACAAAAAAAGGAAACAGGGGGACCGAGCTCACCACGCGTTCTCCATCCATCCATCACCAAGAGGGACGCAGCAGCAGCAGCAGCAGCATCAGCAGCAGCAGGAGGAGGAGGAGGAGGGGGCCTGACTCTTACAATTTAGGCACCAGCTGCTACCTCAGCCGAATCCCCCTCCACATTACCCCACATCCTCACCCACCACCACTCACTCCCCTCCCGCTCCTCCCTATGCCCTTGTCCTCGGCGGCTCCTCTCACCTCCCTGGCCAGTATATGGATAGAAGCTCCCTGTTTCAGCTCATACAAGAGCAGGTAAGCATCCCCAGCGTTTCTATGGTTACGGGGCGCTTCCTGCATGGCCCACCTCGCTGTCTACCCACTGAGGATGGAGCCGTGCGGAGGCTGCATGGGAGCTGGTGTCAGGGTGGATGGAGCAGGGGCTGGAAACGAGAGACGGATGCGAGCGCCAGTGGAGCCATGTGGGGGGCCCCCCCCCCCCCCCCTGAGCCACAAGCAGGAGGCTGGGCATCGTGTCATGGTTAATGGAAGGGGTTATTAAAGGGAGGGCTGTGTGAGCAAAAAGGAGGATGGATGTATGGATGGACGTGATATTAATATTTTCTATATGAAAAATAAGTTAGGATTGATAGTAGGGGCTGAAACAAGAGATGGATGCAAGCGTCTTGGAGCCATGTGGTCCCCCAAGAGTGTGAGGTTGGATCCTCAGCAAGAGGTTCAGCATCACATCATGGCTTATGGGAAGTGGGGATTGGAGGGAGGACTGTGTGAGCAACGATAAGGATGGATAAATGAATGGATGTATGAGGACAAAATATTGGTATTATCTATTTTTAAGAATACAGTGAAAATCAATGGCGGAAGCAAGAGAGGGCTACAAGGATCATGGAGCCATGTGGGGCCAAAGTGCCACAGCAGCTGCAGAACAGTACATTCTGTAACACACAACAAAAAACTAAACAAGTACATGTCGTGTAAGACCCAGAATAATAACGCAGAATAAAAGTAAGTTGAATATTGCACCTGCCCTAAAAACACTTAAAAATGTAAAACACTAAAAGGATATAAGGCGTAAAAAAAGATGAAAAACAAAACTGGCATTAAAACCTAAAGACCAGAGGTTATTGAGGGACATGGCTGAATCAACATGTTTCCTTATCGAGTGGTGTGATGGACGTTGGGATGAATGAGAGCTTGAGGCGGTTGGCCTTACACTCACAGGCTCTGTAACGTCTGCCTGAAGGGAGCCGGTGAAATTCAGAGAATAGAATGTGTGACGGTTCATTAAGGATTCTGAAGGGAAGGATAGTCCCTTTTGCTCATCACCTTCATAGCTGTTTTGACCATGTTCTCGATTTAAAGGAAGGAATGATCGTGAGCAAAAGAGAAGGATGGATCTATGAATGGGTGGACAAAAAATTGTTTTCTCATTTTAAAGACTAAAGTAAAAAATCATGTAATAGTTAGGATTGATAGCAGGGGCTGAAACAAGCTTCATGGAGCCATGTGGGTCCACCAAGAACATGTAGTCGGATCCTCAGGAGGTGTTGAAGACGCTTGTCCAACATGCATGTCATGGTTTGTGGAAGGACTGATTGGAGGGAGGACTGCGTGAGCAAAAAGAAGCATAGCTGTATGAATGGATGTGTGGGTTAAGAATAATGTAAATATCATGTAATAGGGTTGATAGCAGGGGCTGAAACGAGAGATGGACGCAAGCATCATGGAGAAATGTGAGGGGGCCCCCCTTTAGCCACAAGCAGGAGGCTGGGCGTCATGTCACGGTTTATGAAAGGGTTAATTGGGCTGTGTGAGTAAAAGTAGGGATGGATCTGTGAATGGATGTATAGATGGACTTCTTTATTTGAAGAATGAAGTAAAAAATCCCATCATCGTGGTCATTTAGCTGTTGCAGTAGCGTTTGCAGCAGTAATTCTGCGTGCATGTGTGTGTGTGTGTGTGTGTGTCTCTACCTGCAGAGATTTTTCCTGATGAATGCACTTGTTTACTCGCCCCAGTCATGCGTTTTTTTTTCCCCCTTAAGAATAGAAGCTGTGATTTGGCTTTAAACTTTCCCCCCGTTCTTCCAGCTATGTCATTGACGACGACTGCCAGAACAAACACTATGTTGGTGGCCATATTCAGGGAAAAATGTTCCACTTGGCATCTGGTTTCTTAAGAGTCGTCAACCCCCGTGCTGCTGTTCCACCGCCCAATCAGATCTCGGTTTGAATTTAGCTCTGGTCTACCATCTCCAAAATTAACCAGCCAAAATGGATTTGAAGGTTTGATTGTAGCCAGAGAGCATGTGTGTAGTTGCGTTGTGCCTCCCAAAGACACACGTGATAGTGTGTGTTTGTGTGTGTTTCAATATTTGTTGCATGTGTGGTATTTAACTCGTTCTCTTCCAGCCCCGTTTCTGAACGGGCCCGTTGGGGTTTGGTTTGACTGACAGATAGATTGGGCAATCATTCTGTCCAAGGGGGAGAAATTGATTATCTGCTGCAGGGTTTAGGGGTCACGAGTGGCCCATCAGCAACACATTGATCAACAGCCCCAACAGCCTTGGGGAGACATCTGTGTATGTGTGCGCGCACGGCAGCATTTTTTATTTTATGAATGTGTGAGGATGCCCGTGTGGGTTGTGTGAGAAAATGCTCTGTGGTCACACCGGCGAGTCATTTGCCGTAAGCACTTCAGTGGTAACAACTTAGTGGTACCTCCACAACCCATCTTCCTTCTCAGACATGTTTTCAAATGCAGTATCAAAGCGGCTGACTCATCCGTGTCAATATTCATTTTTAATGCTGCAGGTTGTTGGGCTGGAGATGAAGCCAATATTTCCACACTGTAAACGCCTGGTTGTTTTATTGATTGTGGGGTTTGCTCTGCATGTGCCAGTGTGTTCGTGTATATCGGCAGTTTGCGAGGCCACAGTTGAGCAGACTTGAGTCTAGACCAAATCACTCACCCTGGCTGACGACGGGTGTCTTCCACCTTTGGGACTCCATGCGGCGGCCTTTCATTTTGAATAAGGCTCCCTAATTAAACTAGATTGAAGTGCCAGCAGTGTTTGGACTGCGAACAGGCAAGCTTGATTTTTTTTTTTTTTTCACAAAGCCTTGCTGCCTGCCTAAACACTGGGCACTTTTTACATCTTTTTCCAGGAAAACATTTTTGCAGCCCTGCCCTCAAAGATTCTTATCGCCACATTCAGCGGAGGCTTCCCACATTGACCGTGTTGACCATCGGCATCTGAGCAAATCCACAAGAGCAGCTGGAGGTCAAGTGCTTTGCATAGAGGTTTCTCAAGTGAAGTTGTTTGTAAGGAGAAAGCATTGCTCTGTCACTGCTTTACACATGGACTGTGTTTAAAGATGGATCGCAGGGCTGCTGATAAATCCTGCCTCCTCCATGTTAGTGGATGGGGAGATGTATCAAACTAAAAAGTCAAAGTTCATGTCAAATAAATGTTTCTCTGAAAGTGTTAGGTAGTTCTCATCACACTGCTGTTTTTTCAAATGCAAATTTTTCTTGATTGTTTGGTTTTAATTAGTTTTTTTTATACTGTGAAAATGGGGTGAAACCTTCATTTCTGGATAGTGGGTGGAAGTGTCATCCATCTTTATATGCAGTCTACTGTAGAGGTTTGAACCTGCAACCTTACACCTCTTTAATAAGAATTAACCTGAGCTACTACTACTGCTCAAGATTTCCTTCAGTCAAACATACATTATCAAAGCTGCTAAACCTTAATGCCTCTGGGATTTCCTCGAGTTGTCAACAAAAAAAAATCGATACAGTATGTTTTGCACCCAGAGGAAACGGGACGTGTTTGGTGTGTATGAGCTCTGCAGGTCTGAGGCAGAGGGGGAATTGCAGCCGTGTCACAATGAACCACATGGAAATGCTGCAGGGGGAAGAGAAAAAGAAAGCAACAGTGGCAACATGAGTGAGTTTATTAGTCTTTGTCTGCAGGAGCTTGCAATGCTGAGCTCAGTCTATTTCTGGCCTATGCGGGCACACACATATGCTCACGAACAGGGCACACACACACTTAAACACACACTCTCACAGTCTCTCTGATAGTCCCTCTATTGCAGTGCCATTGATAAGGAAACTTGTTGGGCGGTTGCACTCAGCTACTACATTGCAGTCATCAGTCACTGGATATGTCCCTTATGTGTCGTTCATTTCTTATCTGGCTCATTTATGTGTCTCCCATAAGGACTTGGGGTTCTGAATACTATTCTGACATATTCATGTCAAGTAGAAAGAGTGAGGCTGACAACACAGTGCCCCGTTTCATCATCCGCTGATGCTGATTTGCATCGGGTTGTATTTGAAAAATGCCTCCGGCTGTTTGAGTGCCAGGAAATGTAGTGAGATGATTGTTGGCATTAAAGAAAATTCCTTTGCTGTCTCCGCTGGAAGAGAGAGAGCGGGGTTTGGATCTCTTTGCCTTCACGTCACAGAGTAAAGTTTGAACGTAATGATACCAACAGCAGTGCAGATCGTGCATTGTGATAATTAATTACAGAGTCAGTGGCCCAGTTGTCGGTGAACACCAGCGAGTCCTGGGGGCAGCAAAGGCAATTCAAAGTTTGTTTTTTTTTATCTGATGCTATGCAAATATGTGCCCCGTGAATGCCACTGCCCTCTGCAGAGACGCAGCCCTGTTCAGGCTTGGTCACAGAAACCAAAGGGCTCTGTAGTGCTGGTTCTGTGTCACCGGGTTAGCACCGTGTCACTGGAACCAGATCAGTGCTGCTGCTGCTGCTGCATCACATCTCACGTCAAGTTATAATCACAACTTTCTATTCAGTAAATCCAGTTAATTCAACCTCTAGAACCGACCCCTTTAACTCCAGCTCTGTTATGTGATCATGTGTATGATAAAAACACAACATTTTGGCATGGTAAGAATGTTATAACCTATTCTAGTCTTATAAGTTAGAGCTGTCGAGAGAAGATCTTTCATGTTGCCTTCTTGTGTTGTTTTGTTTCTGTTCATTTTCTAATCCTACCTGAATTATTTACAGACCAAATGCCGATAACAGTGTATGCAATGGGGTGGTAATTATCACAGAGGTGCGTACAAACTAATATCATTCAGAGCAAATAATAGTTTAATGTGAGTAATCAAGACAGTGGAGGGTATGGAGGACTCAGCTCTACTTCTTATAATTATTTCCATTAGTTAATTCCATCAATTAATTGTTTTCTTAAATACATGTTCAGAAATTTCAAAAAGAATGCTCATCAGTTTCCTGGAGCCTACGGGAATGTTTTCAAATTGCAAGCAAATCAATGTACTATTTATAAAAGATATAACTTTCAGATTTATGACACTAGTTATTTTGTGTCCCTTTTTTTGATGATGTCACTTGATTAACTAATTGATTGATCAGCTAATTGATTCAGTTCTCATTAGAAATGTAGATTCTTTTTACCAGATGAAGACGTTTACTTTGACTTTTTAGATTAAGTCCCATCATACATAGCGGCCATACATAGTCTATAAATGTAGTCTTTACCATGTCTGCAGTATTAGTCTGAACTACACACACAGGGCCTTGTCATTGGCTGAGTGTTGTATAGGATAAGAGGCCTGGTTGTGTATCAACCTCTTTAATGGCTTGGGGGTGTCGTGATGATGGGCTGGAGGGTTTGGTTCTTGAGCCCACATGGAGCAGACTGATAAGCCAGTGGTGGGCTGGGGTCACTCTGCGGTAATAGAAGTCCCTGGCGGGGGTTAAATCTGAGATCATTCTCCTGCGCTCAGCCTCCCACTCCTCTTTGACCTCCTCCTGCTCCTCATACCCGTGTACACGTTCTCATTCTGTCTTGTCCACCCCCTCCCACTTGCTCTTGAGCCGGCCAAGTTTGGTCGTTCTCCCCGCCTCCGCACCTCCGCCTTCCACCCCTAATCCTCACCCGCCGCAACACCTCCCTCCACATCTAACCCCTGCCTTTGTCTCGTTACAACTTCGTTCTTATCTCATTTGTCTCTTCGCATCCATCTGTATTCTATTCCTCCTTCCTTACACAGGCATCTGCATCCTTCCCTTCTGTCACTGTCTCCTCCTCTCACCCCCTTTTGTGTCCTTCCTTTGCCGCTCAAACACCAATATGTCGGAGAGGGGGGGTGCAAGAAAAAGAAAGACACGCAGGCGACTGGTAACCATGGCAACGTATGCAGCTTGTCAAAGTGTCGCCCTGGCCAGTGTTGGATCGCTTCAATAACCGCTTCCCTCTCCGCGCCTTTCTCCCCTCCTTCTCTCAACCCCTTCCTCTCTCATTCACGCACATCACCAGTGTGGCCAAGGAAAGACAAGAAAAAAAGAAACACTCGGCCATCTCAGTCCTCCTCATCTAGCTAATTGATAACCCTAATTGGGTACAAGAACCAATCCTCCACCTCCTTGTATCCTCCGCAGACAGACCCCGTTTTCCCTGAATAAGGTCAGACTGTGACGGGAGGAGTGTCTGTGCAGTGTGACAGCTCAGCGTCAACACTCGCTGTGCTTAAACGTGCACATAGCCATATACAGCGCGCCTGGCGGTGTGTCGGAGTCTTCGCTGCGGCTGCATGTGTAGTGATGTGCTGACATATGGAGGCTGACAGTTATCAGACGTCCCCAGTGTGGCTCTCTGTTCCCCCTGTCAGCCCGGGCTGAGCCAGGAGCACATTAGGATCTGATCTATCTCCCCTCCGTGGCAAGTGGATGCAGAGCACTGGAGTGTGTCACAGTGCTCTTATAGCACAGAGAAGAAGGAGGAGAAGATGAGGAGGAGAAGAGGAGAAGAAGAGGAGGAGGACTCGCTGCCGGGCTCAGCAGCTGCTCAGAATAACAACATTTTTATTCTCCTTCCGTCTTCATTTCATTTCTTTCTCTGGTCCACTTACCTCTTTTTTTCCCCTTCCACTGTTCCTTTAATTTTTTACATCGCACTGACAGACCCCCCCACCTACTCTCTCTCTTTTTCTCTCTCTCTCTCTCTCTCTCTCTCTCTCTCTCTCTCTCTCTCTCTCTCTCTCTCTCTCTCTCTCTCTTCCGTTTTCCACTTTTCGTGTCTCTGCTGTCGTTTTTCTTGACATGCTTTCTCTTCTCCCAATGCATTCCCGACATGTCGTCCTGACACCCTACACGCCTCAAACGCCGGCCACATCTGCACCGCTTTGCTCAGCTCTCCTTGAGGGGAAAGCAAGGGGCAGCGCTTTTAACAAACATCCATGGAACACACAGTTAAAGGGATTCTCTAAGAATAGACCTGGGGCTGTTTCCTTTTCCCGTCCTTGTTCATTTTTTATTCACAAATGTGCTCTTTTAAGGGCATTTGAGGCTGTCTGGAGATCGCTGTCTGTCATTCTCCGCCATCCAGGAGCTGAGCGATGAGGTTGGGAGATGTGCGAGGGAGGGAGGACGATGAAGATATCCTGTGGATTTCGCCGTTCATATGCAGACACTCACAGTGTGTTATCAATAAATGTGCCGAGGTCAGCAACCGTTGTGTGTGCACAGAATCATTGT
The DNA here is from genome assembly GCA_026259375.1 of Verasper variegatus. Taxonomy (NCBI): domain Eukaryota; kingdom Metazoa; phylum Chordata; class Actinopteri; order Pleuronectiformes; family Pleuronectidae; genus Verasper; species Verasper variegatus. The sequence goes on from CM048057.1 coordinate 10,208,070, forward strand.
TTGTATTGGATTTAGTCCTTTTTACTTCTGTTAAGAATTCTGTAAGTACGGTGGTTAGGACACAAGCCGCATAATGGAGACACAGCCACAATGGAAGTGAGTGACAACGGACGTTGACAGTGAAACGAGCAAAGTTAATTACTGCCGCCAAGTGTGCGTCATATGTGAAAACCTGATGAAGCCGGTCGACGCTTAAAATGTGAGGCTTGTCTATTTGAAATGTTATGGTACAGATGCTGGATCTGATGTGTGAGACGTCTCGGCCACCGCATGTTAGTGTCGAGCATTGTGAAAGTACCCAAATCCCGTCAGTACATCCACCAGCAGTGGGAAACACCGTATAACCCTTTAGTTCCTGCCTCCTCTGAACTCGCCCAGGTGAATAAATGCATATACGTGTTCAGGATTAAAAAAGGATGCTTGTGTTCAACTAAATGTCTGTGAAAGGGGGAGGCCGTGAGGGGAAAGCAAAGCACATACACCAACGCAGTAAACATGTTCAAAAGGAGAATTGATCTTCTCTGCTCCCTCATTGAGCGGAAGGAGCTTTAAGGTCTGAGCCGAGGCAGCGTGGTTCAATGGAGCTCTCCTCGTGCAGCCAGTGTTACACTAAGTTATCAAAGCAGGTCAGGTCCACACTGAGGCGAGGTTCTTCTCCTGGACTCACCCCATGACGTGGGCAACAATGATCCAGCACGCCTGACTCCACACTGACGCAACCGCTGAAAGCTCGCTCGGAGCCCGGGGGCAACAAGAGGCTGTCGGTGTACCATACCCGAAAACCTAACAAGGGCCGTGTTAGCATTCAGGAAACAGTCGAATGAGACGCAGCGAAGGCTCTTTCCGGGTGATTTCTCTTTGTGCAGCTGCAGACTGTCCACAAGCACATTTCCACAAACACAATCAGCCGCACTGAGGAGAGCTGCATGACAAATTAACAGTCCACACTAGAGCATTTGAAGAGGAGGAGGTTAAAAAAAGGAGGGAAATCAAGTATGTGGAGCTGCTGGCCCGAAAAGTTTTTAAAAAACCACATTACATAAACCAAGCGTAGATACACACCCTATACTTTAAAAGCCATTTTTAAACTGGTGCTATTTTAGACGGCGACACAAGGCCGCTTTTATCACACACTCTCCCGCTTAAATCAGTTACGAGGAGCAGCACCGGCGTAAAGGCATCAGCGGTGAAAACCCACTGGGCTTTGGGTCTCAGCGAGTGAGTGGTGATTATAAAAACCACACTGACGGACAGACGCGCTCAAATGAAGCAAGAAACTGAGACTGAAAAGTTCAAACCAAGAAATATTTACTACAACATTTATTTTTCCAGGCCAACTGTATAACGCTGTTTACTCAAATGACGAGTCTGCTCTCAACAACAACTGATGACATGGAGGTCGATTTCTCTCGTAGGCATCATGGAGACCACAGCGTAATTATAATGGTGTCAGTGTTTGAGCTTAGGGCGGTACAGGGTTGCAGTGGTGAGCTCTGCCTCCTCAAAGCAAGGAGGGTTCGAACCGTGGTGTGAAAGTGAGCGTGACTGGTTATTTATCTCAGTTACGAGACTTACAACACCATGATTAAATGCTAGGCCTATTCACATCGCTAGCATGCAGTTTCATTGAGTCATAGGCCTCACTTACGTATGTGCCGGCAGACTATCTGACTAGGGAGGTTATGCATTACTTGCACTTTTCAGCCGAACTCCCCGCAGTCTTTTACCATCTTGAACCACTACACGGTCTGTTGGGGCGTCCCCTTCAGCCAAGTCCAGGCTCCGAGCTCGGCCCGCTCCGATGCTGTCACAGGGTTTCAGTTCTTAAGTGATGGGGAAGTACTGGCGTGGAAAAGAATGCTCGAGGTTACTGTCTCCAGAGTCGGGTCTTAACCCGGAGGTTTGTTCGGGGTCGCCATGCACCGTCAGTTGCCTCCAAGTGTGCCGTGTTGTCCACAAATCTCTCTAAGTCTTTCCCTACCACCTAGCTCTACGTCTCAAAAATAAATAAACCAAAAAACTGTCTCTGTATGTCTGCTGTATGTCTCCCCCCCCCCCCTTCGCCCAATTCCAGGCACCCCAGTGACTGGCAAAGGATAATTTGTATAGATACATAGATACCCCCCCCCCCGAGGGCAAACTGTCTCTTCATTTCTTCAGTGCTGGTTATTATAAAAATTGATGGCAGCAACAACATCTTCAGTATAACTGTTTTTATCCCAGTGGTCTGAAAGTGTTATTTTATTTATTTTCTTTCTAGCTGGACCCAGAGAACACCGGTTTCATTGCAGTGGAGAACTTCACCAGCTTGGTGGAGGACCATGAGCTGCAGCTGGACCCGTCCAAGCTGGACATGCTGTTAGCCCTCGTCCAGAGCAATGAAGAGGGACAGGTGTGCTACCAGGAGCTCATCGAGCTGGTGAGTGCAAACCAGACGCAGAGGATACTCATGTTTTTTTTCTCCACCAAGGATATTATGTATTTACCCCTGTTAGTTGGTTTGTATGTGTGTTTGTGAACAAAATTACGCAAAAAACTGCTTGACAGATTTCCACAAAACTTTCCACAAAACATTTTGGTGCAGATCCGGATCAGGGGGTGGATCTAGGAATTTAAACACATTGCCGTTTTCCCAGGGAATAATTTATGGATCTTGACAAAAACAAATTTCGGGAACCAATATCAAAATCTAGGAGTGTGTGAAATTTGCTGCAGCTTAATTAAATTTAAGGCACTGCAGAGCCTTGATGGAGGAATCGGCTCTCCCGAGGGCCATTCTAGCTTTTTTGTCTTGATTTTAGAAAGGGTACAGAATTGATTCAGACGGAGGCAGCGAGCTCTGCAGTGGCAGAAATTGACTGGACCATTCAGGTCGTCGTCCTGCAACAGGAGGATCAATCTATCCAGTTAATGTGTCGGTAAAGCCAGACACTTAACCTCACAAGCCTTCCACAGTGCTGGAGTTCGAGAAAACACCCACTCACCGGTCGCACACAGAGCCACAGTTTCAGAGCAACAAATGTTAATTGTCATAAGTGATATATTCAAAGCAAACTCGCTGGCCTAGTTTGAATTATGTTCTCGTTGCAGTAAGACTGATATTTCGCCTGATGTTCTATGATGTGAGAACAGCCCGTGCAATATTACGTACTCATGCAGATGCCTTTCAGTCTGTTTATTTTCCGTCTCTGCTTCGAGTGTGAGGTGAGGCTCCTCTTTCTTTTCTTCCTTTTCTCATTCATTCCCCGTCTCTCCACCATTCTGTGTGTTTGAATTAGAAATTCATGCAGAGCTTTGTGCGTCTACGTGAAAGGCTGACTCTCTCTCCGAGCACCTAGACGAACACCTGCCTTCGGCTCCTTACACCACAGGGATGTACACATCGTGATTAATTCAGCGCAGTGCAATTCCTGCCATATTTTCACTTCCTTTAGCTCATTTCCCCCCCATCACCGTCTTTCTTTCTCTCTCCACTCTCCTTCTTTTTTTAAATCTCTTTCCCTCCCTCTTGTGTTGTGCTACCTATGTGGTTTATAATGACGACCACATGAGGCCACTCAATTTGGAGCAGTACCAATTTCTGAGGTCGCTACAGAGGAATTGCTCTCGAGGTGCAGTGCCCGCGGTGCCGCCTCTCTTATACGTCAGCACTGCCGCTTGGAAGTGAACAGCTCTCTTCCTCCACCATTCTTCAAGTGTTTAAAAAAAAAATTTAAAAAATCCATTTTACTTCAATGAATTCTCATCTTCAACCCTCCCCTTTTTTCTCCTCGCCAAGTAATATCATCCCGCTTTATTTTGAACCTCCTGGAAACCTCAGATCTCATTTCCCTCTCTTTCATTCTGCGCTCCTTATGAGCATATGTTAGGTGAAAAGGAAAAACCTGCCTCGCCTCCGACGGCATCAGGGAGAAACCTTCAGAATTGCCCATCAGCCAGATGCAAATTACCTTCGATTAGCCCGGCGTTGCTAGTTGCAGGCGGTAATCTGAGGTAATTTGAGTACACCGGGCCTCACATGGATATCGACCCTCAAGTCTGATTTGAAAGATTTGTGTCTGATGAGCACGCGTGAGCGCCCGCAGACGTTACCCCCCCCCCAGCTCTGCACATGCATACAATTTGCATATATATACATACACTTGCAAGCATTCCATTATTAATTAATGCAGCCAGCCACTTCCTCTCTGTCTGTCTCTCTGGTCCCGTCTCCCTGATATACACACCCACCGTCTCCAACGCAGACAGACTCTCATTCATACGCATGAGAGCTGCCGCTACAGATTTGCTGACTAATTTAGAGGGTATTCGTATGTTGATGCAAATCTTTCCTCCCCTGGTGCAGCGTTTGATGCATGAACTCTGCAGGTCTCAGTTCTCTGGGACCAGCTCCAGGCCGCCGTGGGGAAAGTGCCGCATGTAGCATGACATTTTCAATCAGGTCATCAGCAAACACCTCAGGCCTTCTTTCTTTTTCTTTTTTATACCTCTCTGGCTCTTACAATCTTTATTACCTCAGCCAAGGAGGTTATGTTTTCACCCATCTGTTTAGCAAGATTATGCAAAAACTAGGATTACCACAAAACTTATAGTGTAAGGATGCAGAGTGAGTGAGTGAAGAACCCATTAAATTTGGTGTGGATTCAGATCATCTTTAACACTTTAAGATCGGCCATTTTTCGACATGTTCCTTATTAATTCATAGATCTTGATAAAAAAAAAAAATCTGACACAATGTGTACAATTTGGTGCAGATTCAAATAAAACTGTATCTAGTGAATTTGAATGTGGTTTCATAACGGGGCTGTTTGGCCTTGACAGAACAATGCGCTCTTTCTCTTTTTTATTCAGTTTGAAAAGATTTTGCTGCATTTTCGCTCAGCCCTCTTTCCCCTCTCCTGCGCTTCTCTCTTTCCCATTCACATCTGTGTATCTGTGGCAGATTTATAAGTTAAGACTCCACAGTGTGTGACAGATCAGTCGTATTTTGGATTTGGAAAGTTCTGCACCGCCATTATATTACAGCCCTTGCCTAAACTCCGGTGTCTGTATTGATTTGTGGTCCAGCCTCAACTGAAAATGAGACTCTCCTGCACATGATTAAAATGGACATGGCAAGGTTCAGAAGGTTTGTCTGTACTGTGCGTGTGAGTGTGTGAGCGGGTGCGTGCTCAGTCTGTAGCTTTTCAATGCTGTCAGCCCACTAGCTGCTGATATTTCTCTCAGTTGTGTCTCTAACGGATTTGTTCAACATTTTGTCTGACTTGTTCTTCTACACTCATTCAGTGCAGCTGTGAATCCACACAGCTTCTCTCGACCTCGGTGGGTGTAAATGTGTTTGAACCGCACTGTTAGGCAACAGCTTCTCTGGTGTCTGTCTGTGTGTGTGTGTGTGTGTGTGTGTGTGTGTGTGTGTGTGTGTGTGTGTGTTAGTACAAGACTGTCTCTGACACTGCTTGTGTTCAACCCATCTTTCATGCAGGGCGATCGTAGCCAGAGAACTCCATCAGTTCAGCCAGAGGGGTGAATAAGTAACGCTCTGCTAAAACCTCTCTTGGGGGAGCTGTGCACACACACACACCCATAAAGATATATAGGAGTATAGATCTTTACCTCAAAAATCCCACACAGCAAGACAACCTGCACATTTTACACATGGTGACATGTTTCCGCACAATAACACACAGACATTCTGTCGACGCAGGAGACTGAGAGACGCCCGAGGTGTCTGGGTTCGCACTTGGCTGCGAGGAGAGGATGCTGCGATAGATGAGCGTCTGTTTATGAATCGAGGGTGAAGCCGGGCCACGCTGAAGTCGAGCATTCTTACGTGCGTAATTGCCCGTATCAATTTCTTTTAAGAGTTTCCTCTGATGCTATCGTGTAACAGCTGCGTAATTGAAGAAGTGTGTCGTTGTTTTCCTTCAGGTGGTAATTTGGCTAATGTTCGACGGGGATCCAAAATGGCCGCCATGGTTAATTACACGGTATAGAGGGTGTATTTTAGAGATTATGGTGGGAGAGTCTCCTTGTTCGGTTTGGAGGATTTTTACGACTGTTGCTGCACACTCTTATTTTTACCCTTCTGCCCAAATGTCTCACTCACATTTTCTCCTCCCTCAGGACGTATAGTTAAGAATGCTTATGAAATATCTACTCCAATGTTCTGCTCTTTTGTCACGTTGTGGTGTTGTAAGAGACAGCACATATATAAAAACTTTGGTTACAGGCAAAGATATACAGTCTTTTTAAAGTTTAGCGAGTTTAAGTGCTGGCACTGCATCTGTCTCCATGGAAACAGATGCTATCTCTCAACAACACATCCCTCACCGAGCTCCATTCAAGGTTTTCTGTTTAAGATGTTGTTGCCAGCTAAATGTGATGCACTTTGCTCAAGTGAAGGTTTTCTTGAGTTTTAGCATCACTATGATTAAACCATGAAGGAAAAGCTGTAGCTGCAAACTGCTGAGAGGAAAAAAAAAAGGTGGACTTTCATTTTAAAAGGATTTGAGCAAGAAAGAACCTGAGTATCTGGGTCAGGGTGGAATGAGCGAGGCTGAGATCTGCAGTGATTTAGATTCTGCTGCGAGAGTGCGTGTGTCTAACAGAGAGAGAGCAAAGGAGACGGGGGGGGGGGGGGGGGGGGGTTCAGGGGATTTTGAGTGACTCACAAATTAGATGGAAAATGGTTGTGGTGACACTTTTAACCCGGTGGTGGTGAATCACTGCGTAAGCTCTGGTTAATTGGCGCCATCTTCTAATATTCCAGTAACGATTAATGATCTATCGGTGGTGCGTTTGTCAGTGGAAGTGAGTGAAAGATGGTCACGACTGTAAACTCTGAGCAAAATCAAAATAGACTATGGATTGAGTTTTTGTATCTGCAGTGCAGACGCCCGAACGGCCTTCACACCGCACTTTTAATTGTTATTACTAATGAGTATCGAGCAGCGAGGTATTGACCATGTGGTGCGGCTAATTAATCCATCAAGGACAATTGACCGAAGCTGAGAGCAGCATGTACAGTAGGCGGCACAGAGGAGGAGGACGGACCCTTGCTGTTCCACATACACACACACACCCATTGCTGTCAACTTGGCCCATTCTGCCATCCCTAAAGGGGGATACTATCTTTATCTATGTGCTCTCAGCCTCAGCATCAATTATTCTCTGGCAGACGTTGCCTCGTCAGGGAACTTCCACTGCGACCGTTGCACGAGTCAGAGGTTTTTCTCTACCCCCCAACCCCTTTCAAACATTTCTCGTGATGTCATGTGATTTCTTTCTCCTCGTTGTGCGTTATCACCACTTTCGGATGCTCGTGGGCGCCTCGTCGTCTGTTTCCCGTCTCTCTCCTGTCGTCTCTTCAAAAGGCTGCTAATGCTCACTTTAGAGGCGCTAGTCCTGCGTGTCAGAGGAGGCAAAGCGGAGTGACAGCTATGCTTAGCCGTGTCTCGGGGGAATACGTTTTTCCACTTAGTCGGTATGAACGGGAGAGAATGCAGTGCACGGTGGAAAGGGAGCGTGGTGTTGTCATCGAGGGAAACGTACATTCAGAAACCTAGAGATAGACACACACATTGTTCCACCTGTCCTCTTCTTTTTCAATGAGATTCCCAAAAATGGGAGTTATCTCACCATCACTGTCCACCGGTGGCCTCCAGCATCTGTAACTTGGTCTCAACCAGGCTGGCATCTCATCTTCAACTCCTAGGTCTCCCCCCTCTCTCTACTGCCTCCTAATGTCCCTCCACTCGTCTTCCTCTGCATTCACTCCCTGCCTCAAGTATAGCATAATTGCATTTTCCGGGGTCTGATTTCCATACTAAATATGCATCCCTCCATCTGCAGGAGAGCCGGCAGCCCAGCTCAACGTCACCCCAGTTATCGCTGTGCAACAGGCCCTACGTGCCCTCGCTGTAGAACCACCAGTGTAATAATTACCCACAGTTATGGGTATTTACCACGTCCTGCTCTGCTAACTTCCAAAAGGGACATGTTTTCTGACTTCTGTTTTTCCTGAGTGATTTCTTGAAAAGGACGTTCCTCCAGTTGTGAAGCGATGTGTTCATTATTTGCTCATTTATTTATCCTCCAGTATGTTTAGCTTGTTAGCTTTTATAGATATTGACCCACTCTATCTTTAACAGTGTCCCCTGCTGTGTCTGCACAAGCCTATACGAGCAGCAGGGCCCGGTTAATGAATAGCGAATGGTCGACTTAGCACCTCTCACACGTCTCATTCTGAGGTCTCATTACACTTCACGAGAAGCTGCCATGTCGTTTAAGGTTGCTGTTATGAGAAACCCGTACACCGGGTCTGCTGCCATCGATTTACACTAGCCAACAGTAGCAGCTGCTGCCCACATCCCCTCCTTCTCCTCCTTCACTGCTTTTCCTGGAGAGTCATATTCATGAAGTGTCACATCGCATCATAACATGCTCATAATTGCTCAGTCAGCCATTCGTCCTCGGAGGAGCTGTATTGTTTTGGCTACGCTGGAGACATCTGGGCTTTGGCTCGGAGAATCTGCCGACAAATAAATCTCACCTGTGAAGCGCATGCACTCCAGATATTGACTGGAGAAGATCCCTGCAAGCTGGCCAAAAAGTATTTTTAGTGGAAACAGTATAAAAAAATACCTCTCTGTGTTTTTATTCTGATAGTTCATCAGCTGTCAAATAGTAGTGTTAGGACAGGTTTCACCCTTAAACCTCTATTAAAGAACTTGCTGTCCACTGATAACTTGACGTGCCAACACACAGATTTTACAGACATGCGCGTACACAGAAGGAAAACACTGCTTAAGCAACCACCACCATGACGATCAAGATCATTGATCGTCCAGAGAGGAAGCACTCTGTATGGATCGGAGGCTCCATCCTGGTTTCCCTTCTCCACCTTTCAGCAGATGTGGCTGAGCAAGTAAGAGGAGTACAGCCCCACATATATGCACTGTATGAATGTGTGACTGCACTGTAAAGCACTTTTATTGGTTATCACGCGCTTCATATATATACAGAGAATCGACCATTTACACACTTTCTCTCCATGGAATGGTTCCTCATGCCCCGTTTGTAATGATGTCTGAGCTGCAATCAGCCCTGCAGCTATCACACTTACATTTCATCTTAATCAAAAACCACTGTAACATTATCATTTCTTGGCTCAATATTAGAAAGTATATCCTTTGAGAGTCACAGGGAACTGGAGCCAATCCCAGCTCTTAGGCGTGAGACCCCCGGCTGGGATTCGAACCGGGGCCCTTTCAGCTGTTCATACAAAAATAAATAAAGTGTATTTCTAACAGCAGTTGAATAAAATTGACATCTGTTGCAGATTTAGAAAGTGCTGTTCTCACCACCTAATTTCTGCTTTGTTTAAAATGAAATCTGCATCTGCCACTCATAAGGAAGGTATTTGTCACCACACTGCAATTCTTTCAGTTCCAGTGTCTCTCTTTTATGTCTGTGTCACACAGATGGTGCTAGAGAGACTGAGGATGTGTTTAACAAGAGTTTGAGCTGTTTTAAGATGCTGAGCAATCGTTTTTGTGTCTCACTCATTAGGTTCATTTGGTTTTGTATAAGCGCATATACGGCCCAACAGTCCCCTAAAATTCAATCAAGCTGCAACAAAGTGTACACTCATAGATATAAGTCCCTGAAATATGCTGCTTTTTTATTTTTTATCAAGATCCATGAATTATTTTGTTGGAGAGGTCACAAATCTCCAGATTCACTTTGTTGTCATTCGCACCACGCACAAAGTGCTCGTAGAACGAAATCCCATTGCATCCAGCTCACAAACGTAATAGTTAATGCCATGGTTTCCTAAGTAGGTATAAAACCCATCCAAAGAAATAAAAAAAAATGGTAAGTATATATGTAAAAGGATAAATATGTTACAAACAGATATTGGGATATGGCACTTAACTGAATGAATTAACACACATTGAATAATTGATAAATAAGATTTAAACAGACATGAGGATTATTAAACATATGAAAATGCACAAACTGACTAAAGATAAATATAACAGACATGGTGTATTGTAATTGATTGTATATATACTGAGTATCTTGCACACATTGTTCTTAGTTAAGAGCAGCATAGTCCAGCAGTCCATCGAGTGCATGTATGATAATCGTAAATGAGTCCAGTAGTTTTTGCTTATAAATAAACAATCCAACCAACAAACTATCAGACAGGGTTGGTAACACAACCTCCACTGAAACCTCTGAACAACATCAAGACAGAAAAAGTCCTTAAAAGGAGATGGGAGTGCCGTCACCCTCTGGCCTGATGATTGAAGCAGGACTTATGTAAACTGTATATGTGCTTATCCTTGTGAAATCACTGCTTTACAAATGTGGGCTCATCCCCATCTAGGATGATTAGTCACACTGATGAGCTTCCCTCAGATTATATGAAAAGAAGCGCTCCTCCTTTAACACGTGTTCGAGCCACTTAGCGTGAAGGGAGTTGTGGCGGTGATAGGATGTGTTTGTCCGGGTGTGGCGCGTCCTGATAGTAACGCTCACACAGTGACCCAAGACCAGTTTATTGCAAATGAGCGATTGAAAAAAAAAAAAAAACATCAAATGGATGTGAAGCTGTCTGCTGATTCCTTAAAGTCACCATAAACGAGTCTGTCAGCTGAAAAACTGGTGTCTTATCTCACAGAACTGAGCGGAATCAATCTTCTCATCCATCTCTCAGCAAGTAGATGTACTTTCAGCTATTGGAAGTCTAATGTGGAGAAGGATGCTCATCATTTCTCTGAGCTACTTCAAAATGTTAGCAGTTGTTAAGACATTGTGTTTAACTGCTTTTTCGATCCTCTCTACAGATGAGCAGCAAGCGCTCCAGCAGTTTCCGACGAGCCATCGCCAATGGCCGCCGCACGCTGCAGAGGGAGATCCTGCTGGACGAGACGGGGCTGGGTCTGTACAAACGCTTTGTGCGCTATGTGGCCTACGAGATCCTGCCCTGCGAGACGGACCGGCGCTGGTACTTCCACCAGAACCGCCTGTGCCCGCCGCCCATCTTCATCGCCATCGTCACCATTGTCCAGGTTAGAGGATAACACCACGGGCCTGTCTTAGAGTTCAGTGGACCAAATTTGTTAGGGCCAAATAGGTTTCCTTCACATAGACATAGACAAAAAAACTAAAATAAATCCAGAGAAATTAGGAATTTAAACAATTTAATGCAAGACTAATAAAGAAATAAAACCCCAAAATGCCATTTTATAAAAGTGTGATTTTACAAGAGGATACTGAGGAGGCTTCTCTGATTGACAATTCTTCTAATGCACCCCCACATATTTGAGGTGTGTTTAAAACATTATTGGCCTGCAATATTTTACTTTACAAGAGTCAGGCTTCTAACCCACAACCCTGACTTTAAACTGCTCTGCTGCCTGAGTCGTTTGCCTCAGACCCTCTGAAAAGATTTTCTCTCTTTGATCACACGGCTTTTACTGTGAGCTCGATATGAGCTGGTAACTCGTTTGGGAGTCGGGGGCTTAGCGGCTGCATTTAATGCCGTTCCTCCGAGCTTAAAGCCTCAGTCAGCCTCCATACAGGGACCTATGTTTTTTTTCTAAACACCAAGTTTGGAACTTGGAAACCAGGTCAGTAAGTGCCCTGGCCACCACAGTGGCATTAATTGAGCTATTATGTTAGAAAACCACTAACAGAGAAGCCCTCGAGGTCCGGGGTTGAATGGTTTGAGATTAAGCAGCAAAAAAAACAACGGTTTCTCAACAAAACTTCATCGTTTCCCCTGAAATCATCATAATTCTCAGGAGAGGAAGCCAGATGCTCTTGTAATGTCTCCAAATGGCACTGAGTGGCCTGTAATGACAATGAGGATGCGATAATAACGGTTCACATTCATTTTAATTCACAGACAATGAGTCATTATTCTATGAAAATAAATTAATGGAATTGAACGAGGGCAGTAATTGTCTCCACGAGTCTTATAAGCATCAGCTGAGGAATGCGACAAAAAAAAAGAGAAGAAAATGTCAAGTGTCTTAAATAAAAAGCACAGTGGGTTGTGTTATCCGGGGCAATTTCCACCTTTAGTAGCAGCAGTGTGCAGAGAGAGCGTGTAATGGGCATGTCAGCAAGAACTGACAGTTTGGTGTCATTCCTGTGTCTCTGTTGTAGATTATTGTGTTCATGTGCTACGGCATCATGTTAAACAAGTGGGTGCTGCAGACCTATCAGCCCGACTTCATGAAGAGCCCTCTGGTCTACCATCCCGGCCACCGTGCACAAGTGTGGCGCTTCTTCAGCTACATGTTCATGCACGTTGGGTACGTACCAAAACCTAAAATCTCTCTCGGTTCCTGTCGATGACGCAGAACCATTAGAGGGAACGAGAATCTCCCACCATCGTTTGAAGCTTGTCTTGTTTCTGTGCTCTCCCTCCTCAGTTTGGAGCAGCTGGGGTTCAATGCTTTACTGCAGCTGATGATCGGCGTGCCTTTAGAGATGGTCCACGGCATCTTACGAATAAGTCTGCTTTACATGGCAGGAGTGCTGGCCGGTGAGTGTCTTTTCAAAATAAGTGTATTACAATGCAAAGCAGTGTGGGGGCGTGGCACCATGAAGTGCTGTGGTGTGCAACAGGGTCAAAGGTGCTGCAAGATTTGATCACATAGGGGAGACCAGGAAGAGCTTTAACACCAGGTTAATAATAATAACGATAATAATAATAAACTGTATTTGCTGAGCACCTTTCCTACAAGAAATGCAGCTCAAAGTTCTTTACATACGATATAGATCAAATATAAAAACATGTTAGAAATTCAAATAAGAAGAGAACAGATTTCTTTTTCTAAAGCGCACAGGGCTTTCAAGATGTGTACAAATCCACTCGCGCTAGTTTAACAGCAGAAAAATACGTTGCTGCAGCAAACGCGTGGTTCAGAAGGGTCGCTCTTTTTCTCTTAATGAGTCATGGGTGTGTTTTGGACGTGACATGCATAAACCAACCAAAGGGCCTTTTCCCATTTGCTTTAAAACCCAGGTGGGCTTGCAACGAGATTAAATAATTGTCAATGTGCAATAAATTTGAATGCATATTTAGTTTAACCAGTGCAGTGCCTCTTTTGAACCCGTTTGGAATGGGCTGTTTGCTCGGCCTGTGCTAATGCCGGCTGCAGCTTCTCTTTCTGAAACTATAAAAGTGACCTGTGAGTAAAGACCTGCTGCTGGACTCAATACTGCACCCATGGACCCTTTACAATGCTCATGTCGAGTGTGAAACCGATGAGATGAACAGTTCTCGAGGCAGGCAGGCAGGCAGGCAGGCAGGCAGGCAGGCAGACAGGTAGACAGTCAGACAGGCAGGCAGGCAGGCAGGCAGGCAGGCAGGCAGGCAGGCAGGCAGACAGGCAGGTAGACAGTCAGACAGGCAGGCAGGCATGCAGGCAGACAGGCAGATTGGATAGATGCTTTGAATGCCTGATTAGAGAGATTTCCGAGTCCATTGCTTGATCCATCTTTGATGTTTACGTGTCCGTGCACCTACGCCCACACTAATGTGAAGCTGAAAGATGAATTGTCGGACATGTTGACAGTCCTGGTCTTAATGGCCCTTTTGATTCATCTGAAAGTCGCCGCCGTTGGCATTTCTTCTTTCACTGATGCATTTTTCTTCTGCGTCATCATGGCGGCCTCTGTGCTCAGAGCCTCCCTCATCCTCTGGAAGTCTGACTCTTCTTCGATGTCGAATTTTCTCATCTGCTTCTTTTCCATCTCAAATGCCGTCCTCTCCTCACACGGCGTCTTTTTCAGAGTGACGGGCACACATTTCTTTAACAAAGACTTTTCTTCTATCGTCAATGCCATCTCCTCCTTATATCCTGAAGGACTCCCTGCCGTCAATCATATCTTCATTTACAGCATCAAAAGTTGTTCTTCATACGTTGTACCCTCTTAAGCTTTTCATTGAAGGTTTCTCTTTCTTTTTTCATGTTTCATTTTTCCAACTGGGAAGCCTCCCTCTCTGTGTTCTTTCTTGTGTTCTCTCTTTAAGACTTTTCTTTCTTGTTCCATGTTCTCACCCTCCAGCTGAAAGCATTCCTCATCTCCGCCATTTTACACTGTTTTTAAAAGGGTTTTCTCTCTCCCTGCTCATCCCGTGTCTGTCCTTCTCCAGTTCCTCTTTCATTCTGTCGCTGCATCTTCACACTGCGGTTTCCCACCATCTTTCCTCAGCAGAGTGTTACTTTGGCTCCATGTGGTCCTCCAGCTTGTCTTTCTCCAGATCGAGAGGAAAATCATCTCTGCTGCTCTGGATGAGACACAAACACTGACTCTGCATCTCTCTGGATGGAGGGGATTGTATATTCTTCTACCATTCGTGGAAATGTTCTGGAACAAAGTGGAGGACACTCTTTGTGGTTTAAATCATTTAGAGAACTTAATCACAACATTATGTCATTCACCTTTTGTTTAACATTTCCCTTTTCTCAAATGTGGACCATGTTCTGTACCCATTCTATAGGATACACCTTGACGTGTTCTTTTTTTATTTCTATTTGCGAAAACAGCAAAAAAGATTTCAGCCTGAACCTATATGAAAATGACAGTGGTGGAAGAGGTACTTGGATTACTTATACACAAAAATGTGGTGATAAAACGACCTAATTGAAGTAAAATGTATGATGTGCCCTCTGACTAATATTGTGCTCTGCATTATGCACTACTCTTTCCCTTTTTAAAACACTGAAGTAGACGGAAGAGGCTGTCAACTCGCTGTTGAACCCATTGTTTGTGTTATTGCCAGTCTGCAGTATATCTGCACTGACCTAGTTTGATGTTTTTTTTACCTTTTATGACTGTTTTCAGAGTTTATTAGTGTGAAAAATGATTTTTGTTTTGTCGCTACCTTCATCATTTATTAAGTTCAAGGTGTTCCTCGTCTCACATCTGCTGCATAAAAACCAACAATTCATTTAGGTTCGGCAAACGCAGGTTCAGCGAGACTGAGGATGTTTGTCCTCGAGTCAGCGTCCATATGCGACCTGTTTGATCACTTTGATAAACATGACTCCCTTTATTTAAAAAAAAACAACCAAACAGACGAGGCTGAATGAGCTCGCGGTGTCCAGAGGTTTGGCCGCAGCTTTCAAATCTTTGTTGACATGAAACCTCATTAACTTTCATCCTCCTCCAAGCCAGTTTGGAGATTGGTAATTTTAAATCCGTGCTGATTGCCGGATGAGGTTTCTCACTGCAGGTTTGGCTGTTAATGCGTATTTGCAGAGGTTATATCAGCACAACCGCATCAAGCTCTTTCCCCTCTCTCATCTTCACTCAGAACAATTTCTGTCTGGAGTCTCATAAATGTCTCGCTAACCATTATTTGAATACTGTTGAGAGCAATACTTCACATTGAGTTGTATATATTCATTTTATGTGCCCTGATCTGATGTGACTAAAAATCTAATTTCTCTTCCTTTCCTCTCTCTCTCTGCACATACAGTTGTAAAATGGAGTTAAAGCTGCTCGTACTCTGTGAAAGTCAGACCCTCACTCCTATGCACACACTCTGTTAACACTCATGAATTATTGTAGCTTTGATTTATTTTAGCAGCGATGGTCGAGAAAGTGCAAGCAGGCGAGCGCGGGGCTTAGAGGAGGAAAAGTGGCAGAGTAACGCAGGGTCGCTCGCTGGGGAATTAGCGTAAGTGCAGTTTGAGATGTTGTTTGGAGATTTAAGCTCCAGCCTGAGTTGTAAAAAGGAGGAGAGGAGCAGAGAGATCGTACACGCTGACACTTGTGATCTCAGAGCCTGGAGTCAAACTGCGTTCACTAGGGTTCCTGTGATTGAGTTACATCGCAGTGATGAAAAATTGAATTTCTTTAGTACAAGCCGAAGCTGCAGCCGCTGAGTTGAATTTAAAATTTAACTTTCAACATGATATGATCTACATAAACTCAATCATCGTCACGATCGGGGTGCGAACTACAGGGAACTTCGCTCGTCTTAATAACACACAAACTCCTGTGGTTGGTGAAGTTTTGGTTGGTCTTTTAAATATAAAAAAAAACATGTTTTTCTATTTCTATTTTTCTTCATCATGGATAATGCAGAAAATTGGGCCAGTATGTATGATTCATGCATGAAAGACATTATTCACTATTAATACAAAGAATACAAAGGTCCACTGATTCCAGCGTGGATTCATAAAGTGCCTTATCTTTCTCTCTATCAGTAATGAAGTGCACTATTGTTAATACTCAAACTAGAATGGCACTCAGAGCTCATACATCCACCAAGGCCGCATGATTGTCTGGTTCTTATAGTAGAAATATAAAATGAATCTCGAAGCTGTTTGATAAGCTAAATTATTTATTTGTCGTAAAAACAGATTTCCTGGAGCGGCCACTTAAAATGCTAAATGCTCCAAAATTGTATTGGTTCTTCCCAGACCTGGGCCTCATCTGTCCGCCAAGTTTGGTGGAAATTGGTACGGTAGCTTTTGTGTAATCCTGCTAACAATTAAATTAACGAACTAGAATAGCACTCAGAGGAGCACATACCTCCACCAAGGCCCTTTAAGTTCAATTAAGCCTCACCAAATTACTCACACTCATATTCGGCCCCTACATATGCCAGATTCATTTAATTAAAACCCATGAATTATTCACTGGGAAATTCGTGGGAGCAACAAAAACACAATCTTGCAAAGTTAGATAGATAGATAGATAGATAGATAGATAGATAGATAGATAGATAGATAGATAGATAGATAGATAGATGTACTTTATTGATCCCAAAATGAGAAATCATTGTGTTACAGCAGCATGTCAAGGGCATTGCACACAGAGAAAGGAGCATTAACACAAATACAAGGTATTAAAAAAACTCAAAATAGAATGTAATAAACATAAAATGTACTAAAAACTGTAAAAAGTACTAAGGTAGTAGTATATACACACATCCTTCCACCAAGGTTCAGGATAAACTTTTCTAGTGTTTGTGTAAGGCTGCTAACTAACACACAAACAAACAGATGAAAAAGAATATCCTTCTGGCTCTTTTTGCTGCTCTCCTCTCCTCTGTGGTGCTGAAAGCCGCACAGCAACAACTACTCTTCTTCGTCTTATTATCCATATTCTCATTAGTGGAAATAATAATAAGCAAAAGCTAAATCAAGAGGGCTGTAAATGTTGTATTTGTAAAAAAGTAAACTCCCCGAGCTCCCCTGCTTATCGTTCGCACACTGATCACGATTCTTGGACTCAACACTCAGCAGACCTCTGAGCTCCAGCTCCTCAGTCTGACAAATGAGGAGAAGAAGCATAGAAACCAGCCGAACTCCTCCTGAAGGGCGAGGAACAGCCGAGCTGTCCGACGGACACACGATGATGAACGACTGTTAGCGGCACAATCATTTCACCCCCGATTCTTGTTGATGGAGTTGAAATTGGAGCTCCGCTGGCACAAATGTTGTGATCTGTTGGAGAGTGGTCCATTAGACAGCGGGTTGGGAAATGCACTGGGACTCTGTGTGTGTAATTCTCTGTGTATCTGGACTTTTGGGGGAGGTTGCGTGGGAGGGTCTCAGGTTAGAGGCTGGGCCTTTTGGCTTTGGGCACAGCAGGAGGTTTTCAACTGGTGAATATAACAGCGTTTGTTTCTCCTGTAGGCATTTTGTTCAGATTTGACAGAAATCCATAAAGAAAACTTGCTGTCGGGGTCTTTTCTGTGGAGATACAGTAAATATGTATGTGTGAGTATACACACAGACTGTGGTTCTACGTTGTGTTTTCCTGCCTCACACTTTACTCTATGCCAGTTTTCCTTCAGTCTTTGACAAACTCTTTATTTTACCTCCCTCTCCATTTTGTTGCCCATGGCTGTCTCCTGTTTATATTCATGCAGTGTCTTCTTTTCTAGCTCATGAGTTCAATCACGTCGGCTCTTGTTATCGGCTCTTGCACGCATGTTGCTTGTTATTTTTGTAGGGCAGCAGAGCTTTCAGATTACTGCTGCATTCAGTTGGTGCATTTACAGAGTGTTGCAGGTATTGTGTGTGTCGCTCAACACACTTGCAAGAATTTCTGCACCGCAGGACTTACTCCCAGAGCCAAGAGACATTTGTTCTTTTTGACTATGCCTCAAATACTGTGATATAGTCAGATCTACACATCTCACACGAGAGGAACATGAATATCTGCATTCATTAGTTTGAAAATGTTTTGCAATTTGAATGGAAAACTAGTTTAAGGCTTGAATCCGGGTGAGTCAGATTGTGTTGTATATGCATCTGTGAATCTTGCATACAGCCTGATCTTCACTCCATTGCAACGCTCCAATAATACAGTGGGGGAAAAAGTATGACACTGCACATTTTGTCCTTGGATGTGTGCTGACAAAAGGAACAATCTGTAATTATTCTCCAACTGTGCAACAGTGCTGTTCAGCCCGACCCTGGACCGCGTCCCTCCTCGTTTTGCGTCCACTCAGTAATCCTCTGTGATTCTGTTGCAACTGAAGAGCTCTACTCGAATTTCGCGTTGCATAATAGGAACAGCATCAGTCAGAATTTCAGACTGTGTTGACGAGACGATCGTAAAATGTTGAGTCATGTTCGACTATTGCAGCACAGCTCCGCATTGAAGAGGGAGCGGCAGGGATTCTTTCTTTTAATCTTCTTTCTCTCGTTTTCTCCCCCTCTGGTTCTGCTTCCCTCTGGCCAACAACTCCTTCAGCTTCTTCATTTGCTTCAGGACATCAGCGCATTGCCAGAACACCATGTTTTCCCTCGTAGCTCAGTGTGAGCCTCGGGCTGTATGTCTCTTACACCTTACGTTTGAGACAGTCCACATCCTCCAGCAGCCCCTCACAACAGCCAGCCTGAGTCCGCTGATTAACTCTGTCCTGTTCAACTCGGATACACGATCAGTGTGTTGATGAGATTTCAGGCTCGTCATACTCTATTCGCTCTTAAAAGCCTGCCTGCGGCAAAACCTCCACTTTCACTGATGTGATTTTTGAGAACTTTCAGTGAAAAACTGTACCAGCGTATATATATATTTACAGTGTACTGTCTCTACTGTTACTTAAGTAAATTATTTGAATACTTCTGCCTCCACCATCTCTACATGCATGACAGTTCAAAAAAGGTTATACCTTTTCTTACTTATGTTTCATTCGTTTTCTCAACTTATTTCTCATGATCTAAGATGACGATTATATAGAACCTGAATTAAGAAAAAAGTCTTTTCCTTATTGTTGTAAAATAACATTTTTAATTTGCCGTGTATATAGGTAAACAAAAAGGGAAAGGCTCATGTCAGTTAGGCTGATGATGACAAAAACAAATCTGATTTAGTATATATTCCTATATTCTCTTAAATTTCACTTGTCATATTAAAATTGGAACATCCTGTCAAAATCAAGTAAATACAATTAAGTTCAAGGTATAAATATAAAGTAAACATAGCTGTAGATATAAAGCAAACCTGTTCCCTAGGATACTGTCTGATTGCCTACACAAAGATAGATTTTCAAAACTAAGATCAACTCGAAATTGAACATTTTACCTGAGCAACGTAGGAAGAAACCACAAGAGGCTGCTGCTGCTTCGGCACCTGTGGAGCGCATGATGTGAATCATACATGAGGATGAGGATGAAGAGAAGGATCCTTGTTAACAGATAATAACAGAAGCATTACTACAGCTCTGTGCCCACTTATTGGTGCTCTCAGTCAGAATGAGGAGGAGACATGTGGCCTGATGTCATTTGTGGCCCGTTGGGAACCTGTAATGAAGATGTGATGAATGACTGCGTGTCAGTGTGACCTCATTGTTACCAGCCAGTGGATGTTGTCATTACTCTGCAGCTCCTCGCCAAGTTGCATGTAATGTTTAATTCTTCAGCAGTTGATTAATGTGGTTGTGATACCAGGAGGGACGGCGGCAGCGTCGTGTTTCTGCTGAGGTCAT
This sequence comes from Verasper variegatus, assembly GCA_026259375.1. Classification (NCBI taxonomy): domain Eukaryota; kingdom Metazoa; phylum Chordata; class Actinopteri; order Pleuronectiformes; family Pleuronectidae; genus Verasper; species Verasper variegatus. The sequence continues at coordinate 10,228,051 of CM048057.1, forward strand.
GAGACTCACTTTATAGTCGCTCCTAATTTAGCCTGATGATTGTTTCAGCATAAATAAACTAAGCGTGTTTAGCTTCTGAATGACTGCGCGGACTCCAGGCTGATTTGGGCCTGTGTGTTATTATTACTTCTGTTATATAACCGAGTTTTTAAGGGCATTGTGTAATTAGGCAGCGGAAATATGATTACATCTGCTGTCAATGAATAGAGGGCCTGAGTGCTTTGGCAACAGTGACTTTGTCCATCATCCATTTTGCTGATATTTGCTGTTTGGTGGAGACACACAAGCTTTTGTAATTATCATCCTGAAATCCCTTAGGAATACAGTTTAGAGACTGAATCTTCAGTTCATCAATTCAATTGAGTAATTGAAATAAACTAACAAGGGTTTTACTGCTTCTAATGATGAAATATATCTAGTTACAGGTTTAATTCACTCTTATTTGTTGATGAAATATTATTTTGTAATTGATAATAAAAATGATCATTTCATCATGCAGAGTAGAAGTTCATTTATCCTTTATCCGTTTTCCTCCACTGATCATGATTATTCGTTACCTTTTGTTTTGCGTAACGTGAATAAAACTTTAATCCATCCGTGAACGTGATTTGCATCTGAGTCGCGTCAGGTATTTTCATCAGAAGTGGTGTTGAAGACTGCAACTCCCATGATCCCACGCTGCTTCACGACATCATCCAACCATAGGTCTTTTGTTTTTGTTTTGATTGAGAGACCCCAACTTCAATACTTCAATACTAAATCAATACAGTTTTATGTGCAGCTAAAAAAAACCCACAAAGATACTATCAATACATTTATATACACTATTGATTTGACTACCAACATACAGGGTTACGGATTTAATGCAATGCACGACCTCCATCCATCATCTATACTGCTTTAAAGGTCAGGCGGAGCTGGAGCCAATCCCAGCTGACATTGGGCGAGAGGCGGGGCACACCCCGGACAGGTCGCCAGCGTATCACAGGGCCGACACACAGAGACAAAGAACCATTCACACTCACACCAATGTAGAATCTCCAATTAACCTACGCTGCACGTCTTTGGACTGTGGGAGGAAGCCAGAGAAAAGTCACACAAACACGGAGGGGGGGGACATGCAAACTCCACACAGAAAGACCCCTCGGCCAAACTGGGATTCAAACCAACAACCCTCCTACAGTTAGTACGAACCACTGTATCACCTTGTCGCACGCTACTGAAATGTGTGCACTAAAACAGAAAAAGATGTCTCACAGCGACGCTAAAGACAGTTTCTCAAACCGACTGTCATCAGATTTTTTTGTTTTTCGGTAGAATCAGATAAAGTGACGCTGCCACACCTTCACTCTGCATCAGCGACATTCAGCAACCAAACTCGCTTAATGAGGCAGCGATGGAGATAAAGAGACGAGAGAGGGCAGGAACAAGAGAGAGAAGTGTCAGAAAACAGAGGAGCTGGATTCATCGCTCTCAGCGCCTAAGGGACGTGACTCGGCCTCTGGCTCTGAGTCACTTCAAGCACTGGTGTAGAGACGTTTAACAACACACTGATTTGATTGGCTCGAGGTGAACCCGGTGAGGTTTCGCCGAGTCGTCTTTGTTTTGCTGTTGTCGGCTGAATACCAATTATTTCCTGCTCGCTGTTACTTTGAAGGGCCTGCCGGTGGAGAGTGTGGCTGTGACTGAGCAGCGTTGACGGTACACAAGGTCGTGTTTCTTTGTTTTTAGTCAGACCGCTTCATTGGTATCAACATTTGTGTTGCGCACAACGCCGAAGCGTTGGGTTCGATGTTTCTGATGTACTCCCCTGGCGCAGAGCTGAACTGAGTGCTGAGGAAGCAGGGTGACCTTGGTGTGTTGCAGAGCCTGCCAGTGCGATTATGGTAATTCCCAACCCCCCCCCCCCTTGTCTCAACCCACAGTCAACTCTTCCTGGGTGACACTGAGACCACTTCCTCTAAAAACTGCCCCCCTGCAGCCTGGCTGATAGCAACACCAAGGATGAATGAATATGAAAACGCAGCCTCGTTGAATGCGTCCCATTTGTGTGAAGCGGGCCCACTGTGTTTCCATTTTGCGTCTACGGCATAAAACCAATGCAGGAAAACAACACTTTCTGAAGAGGCCATTTCTCTCCCCAGTTGATATTCCGCTCAGTTGTTAGTTCTCCGATGAAGGAGCACATCACGCTCGCCGCAGCCATCACTGTGGATTTATAACCTTGAGTGCAGGAAGTGATTTCCTGCCCTTTTTCATCAGGACGTTAGAAGAGTGGGAGTCATTTCCTTCCAAGGTCAGCGATGGTGCTTGTTCACTGAAAAGCCGTCGTGAGTGATAACCGCTTTGTTCACGACAAGAATTTATTTTGTGGTGTCGGAGCTCATCTTCTGGAATAAACAATACACTCTCACTGGAGGTATGCTTTCCTTCATTGGAGGCATATGCTCAGATATCATTATCCTTCCCTCTGATTGGTGGTGCTGTGCCGAGTAGTTTCCTCTCAGCAGCTCGGAGGATGTGACTTATGGAGCTTATTGATTTTTAGAGATGCCCCCTGGGCTCTGGGGGAACATAAATATTATCATATTTCCCCCATGTGGCAAATTTGGACAGGAGAGAAAACTGTTGTATAAACAGAATCAGTCTCTAAGGAGACCAAGGGCAAGATGTGTTTACAGTGGCCATGCTGGCCCACTGTGAAACTGATGAATTACTGTATGTCCCTTCTTCCAGAGCCGAGCAGAGCTTCAAATGCACTGGAATCATGTTCATTTCCTTTTTCTTTTTATTCTTTTTTTTATATGGAGACAAGAGAAGTCCTGATTCATGTTGTGTTTCCACTTTGGATCTATGTTTGTCGTCTGATGTGCTTTGAGAGCCGTGCAGGAACGCAGGAGAAGCGTTTTGTCGCTTTGAGGATGCTGACAGTTTGGGATGCTCCTCCACAGCTTGACACCACTGATAAGTAAAACTTTGCAGACTCCGTCTTCCCCTTCACGTCATGTGATGGTTTCCATCACCCACAATCTACCGGGTCACAAGGAAATGATGCTAGATTGGATGTGGAATGAGTGTAAGTCACTTGAAAGAAGGCCTCGGCGGCAGAAGGTGATATTCACCTTCTCTCTTTCTGTCTGGATGACACAGAGGTGTCTATCTCCTTCTTTAATAGGACCCCATCCAGTCTGACAGCACTATTATAGTTGAAATGAGGCTTTGAAGCGGTCGCCACACTATTAAATGACATTTGAAGATATGAGCTTTTCAAATAGACTATAAAGTAGACAAAAGACCATGTGACAGATGGTCTGCCTCTTATTGAGTCACTCTGACATTTCCCTTCTTTCTCCAGTCACCTCTGAACTGTGTCTGTTCATATAACAAAACCAAAGTACGCTGCTTCCCAAAATCGAATAATACCCCCCCCTTATTGATACATAATGCCAGTGCCATTTATTAGTTTTTTTGTGGCAACATTTATTTAGTTTATTAATTTACAATTACTTTATTTTGATAGTAAAATAATCATTGAATCCATTTACTTGGTTAATTGTTAACAAATCTCATTTGTGTAATCTCTACAGAGCCACTAAACAAACATTAAAATCAACCAACTACCAAACAAAACATTTATTGTTATTCACACTGTGCATCTGATGGTGAACAAAGTGAACCACAAACCACAGTGTGGACTGATGTCCAGATTTATCTGTTGCTAAATGTCTTTTTCAGCTGGAATGAGAAAATAATTAAAGAGAGAGGTACCAACAGCTCTAGAGATAATTTAACAGAAACTAAAGCTCTGGTTCTCTCCTAATTAAATGGCAGATTCAATTTTAAAAAAGAAAAAAGAAAAGACGAACACATGGTAAAAACCCTGTAGTACTAATTGCGTGATAGATGAACCGTATAGTGCTTCTTCTGTATCACCGTTACTCGTGAGCCCATACGCCCACTTTTTCCATCCGTCTCTCTTCATTTGAGCTCAGTGAATAAATCTGATCGGACATTTCCTCAGTTTATTAGCCAACACAGGCAGCCCTGTGACTGCAGGAGTGCTGACCACAGCACATCCACGTGGAGGGCCTCAAGATTGAATGCATACCAGATAGATCTTCTGAGGCCAGAGTGTACAAATAGAGCGACCAGAATCTAAAAGGCAACAGCATCAACGGCCACAGGTTACATAATACTGTCCTCTCAGCTCAGACAGACAACTGGGAATGTTTTACTTACAAATGTGTTTCGGTGCTTTAAAGGCTTTTTGAATATTCATAATGACTGAGATGATTATGTGCACTTCAAATCCACAGAGATTCCTCCCTTGACTCTGCAGTACCCTTGCCAACACTGATGCCATTTCTTTCATTGGTTTTAATGAAGCTCTGATAAATTCCCCTGTACGCTACCTGACTAGTGCCAGACAACACAAAGTCAGGGACGAGCCGGAGCCACATGTTTCCTTCAGGAGTTGATGAAAACCAAACAGAGCTGAAAGAGAGTGATTATTAGATGTTCCTTCTCTGGGTCGCCCGAAGCGCATCTCACAAATGGATGCTAATGTTTTTGTGTCAGTTAGATAAATTTGTGTAACTAGTCAGCCGCTGGAATGTTCACCCTATCAACTTTATAAGCAGCGGCAAAGTCAATGTTGTGTTTCCAGCTTGTTCTGCTGCCCCCTTAAAATCCATTCACTCAGCCTCGACTTCAAAAACCTCCTTTGGCTATTTGTATAACCCACTTTTACTGAATACATCACCACCAGTTTAAGTTATGAATATAAGAAACATGCTTCCATTATCTAATCCACTTATCCTTTGAGGGTCAGGGGGGGGTACAGACACGCTACAGACACGCATGACGTCCACACTACTCCAGAGTTTTAGAGCCGTTAAAAACTAAGATTTGAAAACTCCAGGACTGTTTGCACATTAATACACATGCCCATGGATACATATGAATACACATATAGACTAAGATGATATGATATATTCGCCCTTAAGCCCTATGTTGCCTATGATTTTAGTTTAAACATTCAGATGTCTTTTAAACTAACAGATTTGATCTGTTCTAAATGACCCACTTGACTGTGAACCAAAATATTTGACATAGGAGTCAGTGAAAAGCTTCTTGTGTTTGAGCCGTGGTTCAGCGTATTTTTTCCGAGGATTTGAAGACATAGATTTTGCGTTGCCGCATTTACTGTGCTGTGGGGCAGCCTCCACTGGAGCAGCTACACCGCGTCGCCGCCTCGGGCACCGTGAAACTCTGGCCTCGGATCAGCTCACCATCCCTTGTCTGCACCTCATTCCAGAGAGACTGAAGAATCCAAAGTTGACCCATAGCTTAAGGGCTGCCTGGAGTAACAGTCATAGAGTAGCAAGTTTGGTTTGACAGAGAGACTGAGTTCTCTGTGCTTCGTTGGGGATTGGTGATGAGTCTTCTTACGTGAAAAAGCAGTGACACACTCGCCGATGAAGATGTCAAGAGAGTTTGTGGTGATAAGAGCCGAAAGCGGTGTCTGTGTGTTGTAAATAAAATCCTGTGATCATGTGATCGGCTTCCTGCCTCTGGCTGCTGCTCCCGGCTGCTCCACCTCTCGCCTGAAAAATGTGGAGGATTTGACCCTGTTGTGAACGTGTGACCCTCCTGCTGTGTTGTGCACGCGTGAAATGCAAACTCTGGGTAAAGTTCTCAGAATTTTACCCACAGGTCATGTCTGAAAACGGCTGTATACAAAGTACATCAATTTTACTGTCTACACTGCAGTGAACTTGTGGATGCTGCAAGCTCACAAAAAGATTTGAGGATGTTGACGATGACTTCGGGACGGCAACAATAAATAATCTGTGTGAGAGATGGAATGTGTCAGCTCAGCACCGAAATAATCATACACCTCACTGCTGAGTGCGAGAAGCCTAAATCTCAAATCCCCCTGAGTAGGGGGGGGCCCACATGACAGCTCTGTTTAATATTCATACTGTATTCTGGAGCCTCTCACCAAAGCAGAGCGAGCAGGAGGAGAGAGCAGTTTGTATCCTCCCCGCGGAGCCCGTCTCTTCCTCTGAGCCCGAGGTCTCAAGTTGTCGTCTCTTCCTCACCCACAGATGGTGGTGTCACAAGTGTCTCCTACGAAGAGGTTGTCTGAGCTGGTGTTAACGACGAGCTTAGTCACCAAACAGGCGACTTCGCTATTCTTAAAGCAGGCATATTGTGTTTTTTCAGTTCTTGTGTGGAATATGTAAAGGATCTGCAAAGTGAGAAAAGAAAGGCAGTAAATGGAGCACCTCTCTCCCACAGAAAGGTTTTACTGCTCAACAACAAAATACACAGCACTGCGAATGCAGCCGAACTTAGCAACAAGGAGCAGTTAACTTCAACACTTTGTAGAAGTTGTTGGGGACCAAAAGGAAGCTACAAGGACACTGGATATTGGTCATACATGTCCCAGGTAGCAAGAGATTTGCCGTATTATGTATATATATATATATATATATATATATATATATATATATATATATATATATATATATATATATATATATATATATGTATATATGAAAATATTATTATTATATGCTGTGCTTAAAGCTATATGCACTGCCCTCAGAGGAACACAAATGACTTAATTGCAGACAGATTTTGGAAAATGTCTCTCTTAAAGGGATTTAACATTGAAGTGTAGATAACGCTCCATCTATATCCAAGACTTCTGAAGTACTCTGTACTTAAAAAGAAAGAAATATGTATGAAGTAAACACAGTGTCTGCCCCTAGAGCCTATTACAAACTATCACATATTAACAAAACATCTATTTTTAATCAATACCTCAACTACATGCTTTAATCTATAAATTCCACTTGGAGTGAGAGATGTTAATCTCTTAGAGGGAAAAAAGTTTGTCTATCTTTATATCACACTGCTAATTGTATCGTTTAATTTTACTGAATCTCTTAAGCCCAATAAAAGACAAAACCCCAGACGATAGCTCTCATGTCGTACTATTAATATTTCATCAACTTATCTTCCCGTACTGCATTGAAGTAATAAATTAACTCTGAAAATGTTGTGAGGACTAAAAGAGAAACTCAGATGTTGATGCTGTTGATGTTGCTCCAATTCCTTTTTTCCTTTACTTTGAAGAGATCAGAGACCCCATACTGTACGCCACGCCATGTAATTGCAATTCTGTGGAACTGCTAAAAATGGGACACTGGAATCTCCCGAAATCTTTAGCTGAGGCACCAACCTTGATATGCCCCATAAATCCACGTAGAAGAGTCCATAGGTGTCGGAGCGTGGAGAGACGAACGACTCGGGAACGCGCTCCGATTACCATCTGTCTCTCTGTGATCATCGCCGCCACCACGGGCTGACAAGGCATTCTTTAAGACCATGTTTACTCTGGGCAGGCGCACGTACACACAGAACAGGACTGCCACAACATGCATTATAGATCTGACATCACAACTCCGGCAAACCCCAGCTGTGATTAAAAAGAGGCTGTTTTGTTTTATCAGGCCTCTCCACTTCCCTTATCAGCTCATTTGCATAATTAACCGTGGCTGACGCCGTCCTCGCCAGAAACTGCCACTGTGATTTTTCTCCTGCGAGGAAGTCTGTCCTACTTCACGGTGTCAACGCTGCGGTGAATGAGGCACCGGGTGTACTGCATTCAGGATCATACCTGGACACACCTTTAAACACTAAATACAGCTGGTTATTCAAAGGCTCTTTTGAATTTGGCTATTTTAGTTATGGTACTTTTTGTGGTGGACTTTGTTTCATTGTGGTTGTGTCACGTCTCTGCTTTTGTTAGCTTGCTTAGGCATCTTTTACCTCTGTTACACCTACAGGGGACATGCAGGTCTTTTAAAAAGTAAATCCCTTCCCATTACCAGTAGTGGAGTTTGCCTGTCTGCGTCATGTTCTTTATCGTGAGCACACTGGAAACTGAGGCACTTTCTCTCCTTGCTAAAATGAGCTAATTCACCCGGGCGTCACATGTCCATCGCTGCCAAGCTGAGACGGAGTCCATTTAAAACCTGTGTCTACTGCAGAGTCATTTACTTCAGTCCACTTAAAGAAAGTAATTAAAAAGATTCCCCTCTGTCCAGATCCCTGCATTTGTGACATTGCATAGTTCTTAAAGGAAACTCCAACGCAGCCTCACCACAACTTGAGTTTTAAAAACACGGTGTGCTCACAATGAAAAAGTTATTCAAAAGGTTTTGGCATCAAATATCTCTCTACAGTCTACAGTAATGGCTGCCGTGATGTTCACTCCTTTGTCACTGCCACGACCACCACTACACTTTTCATATTATAATGATCTGTTTGAACAGCACATTTGGCTTCTGTCCACATCTACATATCCCAGATTAGACCTTGCTCATGAATATAACACAAGGCCTTTTAGAGCACACTTTGGAAATTATCCTCTTCAGCAAGATTCGCCTGTGTTCTCCTGACCTTCCTTTGATCACAAATTATTTTAAAATGGACTCTTTTAATTACAGCATGCTCCAGTACAATCCTATCTATCCATCCATCCATCCATCCATCCATCCATCCATCTATCTATCTATCTATCTATCTATCTATCTATCTATCTATCTATCTATCTATCTATCTATCTATCTATCTATCTATCTATCTATCTATCTATCCATCCATCTATCTATCATCTATCTATCCATCTATCTGTCTATCTGTCTGTCTGTCTGTCTGTCTATCTATCCATCTACCCATCTATCCATCTTTCTATCTATCCATCCGTCTCTCCGTCTCTCCGTCTATCTGTCTATCTATCTTTCTATCCTTCTATCCTTCTATCTATCTATCCGTCTCTATATCTCTTTATATATAATTATTTCTTTATATCCCTCTTTCTCTCTATCTAATTAGTATTTCAGTTCTTTACAATACTGTTTAAAACATGTGTGTGTTTGTGTGTGTGTGCGTGCATGTGCGTGCGTGTGCATGTGTGTGGAATAGAAGGGCAGATGAAGGTCAGCTGATGTAATATAGCCCCTGTCATTTTTAGAGAAATGCTGTGAGGAAGGTGACTTGTGCTGCTGCGTGATGAGTAATCTGATTCTCCCTTCTGTTTTTCCCCTCTGCTCTAAAATGCTGCCCTTTCTAACACACACACACACACACACACACACACACACACACACACACACACACACACACACACACACACACACACACACACACACACACACACACACACACACACACACACACACTCTCTCTCTCTCTCTCTCTCTCTCTCTCCTCTCCCTTCTGCCTCTTTCTTACGTTAACAATCCTAATACGTTTCTCTCTCTCTCTCTCTTTCTCTGTCTGTCTCTGTATCTCTGCAGGCTCACTGACAGTGTCTATCACAGACATGCGCGCTCCAGTGGTGGGGGGCTCCGGGGGGGTCTACGCTCTGTGCTCAGCGCATCTGGCCAACGTCGTCATGGTAACTGCCGTTATCATCATCATCGCCTCCATTGTTACGTCTGAAAACTGTTTTCAGTGGAGATGAAATGTCAGAGCCGTCCGCGCGGCGCGAGCAGGAGAGACAGGGACCACATCACACTCCCTCCGACATCTCACTCTTCGTCTGTTTGTGTTTGTTTTTTTTTTACTCTCATTCAAGTTTTTTATTTCCCAGCTGCAGAAGAATCACATCAGTGTGATAAATTCCTCTCATTGCCCAGCAGCGCTCGGCTCAACGCCTCCTAATACCCCAGAGACCACGTCGCCTCTTATCGAGTCATCAGCAAAGTGAAGAAGCTCCTGCTCACGGCTGTTGATGAGCAGCAGAACCCTCGAGGACCTTCTCCCAGCGTCTCACGTCACCGAACCTTTTTCTGTTCTCCTGCTAAATCTCATGTGAACTGGCATTTCAGACTCCTTATTAATTATTGAGACTGTGTTTATTTGTGTCCATTGAACTCCCTCGATGCAGCGCGTGTCTGTCACAAGTTCTCTATGTGAAATGCCTTCCACGTTCCGTTCAGCTCTCGAGGCGATGTTACGTCTGACGAATCACTTTAACTAATGTTGCTGTTCCCTGTGCCCAGTGCAGATGCCAGCAGGGATACAAATCAAAGCGCGCTGATGGGCTCAATGTAAAGAATGTAGAAATGTGCAGCAGCCAACAGGACTCTATTTGTTCTGTTACGCTTGATGTTGGGAAATTATTTAAGGCCTCACGTCTTAGTTCTACTTTGATGAGTTTCTCTTTCTTCGTTTGTTTTTTCTGTTGTTGCAAGGAAATCTTGAAACCTCGTTCATTCTCGGCCCAGTAAATTCCTCGCCATCTGCCAACACCCATCATCATACGGTTTTCGCTCAAAAGACATTTTCAGGATGAGTGAAGTTTGGAGCACTGGTGTGGACGGGACTGAGTCGCACAGCTTCGGCGACATTGTCAGAATACATCTTGAGCAGGAGCGTTTCAGTGGACTTTGGGGCGCCCCAGGCGAAATTGAATCAGAACGACCCCAACCCCCCTCCGAGAGAAAATACTGGATATCAAACCACATCATTCAAATCTTCTGAAAGGATTCTTTTATTTTGAAAATTATAAACAAAGTGCAAATTCTGCATGCTCATAGCACCATCCCAAACACATCACACACACATTTTGACATTTTAGTCTTCAAGCACTCAAAGCTGTTGCCAGAAAGTTATACTACTTTTCAGACATGCACTGAACTCCAGACAATCCCCCCTGAAAATATTTGAAGGGGCTGGATGTGAGAACGCAAATGTCTGAGTCCTTTGCTTGGGTCATTTCCGGAGCCCTTCCTTTTTGATCTTTTCATTCCAAACAGCGAGTGTTTCTCAGTCTCTCATTGATCTTACACACACACACACATTTCAGATTCCTTCATCATTTCAAGTGTGATGATGAGATCTGCAACAAGACAAAATGGATCGGCCGTCCTCTGTTACAGCTTGCCCTTCTCCTCCAGTGAGTTTGGAGGCACATTGGAGAAAATAGCCTCCCATCAGAAAGTGGCAGCATCACGTCAAACACACACACACACACACACACACACACACACACACACACACACACACACACACACACACACACACACACACACACACGTCCTCCCCTGCACCACTATGCTGTCTTCTCAGTAGATATATTGTGACAATAGGGAGCACTGCCACTTCTTGCTTGTTTTAACCGTATGGTCACAGCAGGTTTTTATTTATACGTTTCTCTTCAATCTTGCATTGAGTCCACTTTCTTTTTTCTGCTTCAAGGGGACACCACACACACACACACACACACACACACACACACACACACACACACATTGGCACAGGGTCACACTCCCACAGCCAGGAACTTAAGAAGGGAGATGACTGGTGTAATTATTCATCCTGGGTAGTAACTGTGTTATTCTAAGTCAGGATGCTTTTGTTCTTTTTTCCCCCTGAAGAATCACAAGGGCTATTTATTGGCCCATTCTGCCCTTCTGTTAAATGATCATAGCCTTAATTAATAGAGTGCCACTGGGCTGGAATCAGTAAGTGGAGAGCAGTCAGGTGTATAATCTCGTCTTGGAAGCGCAGCCCCCTTCTCACTTATGGATTGTGTTTCTCTCTGAATATGTCCAGCAGATGGAGAGTGACGTGCTGCTTTAATATACTCATGCATGTCATGGTTGTTTGTGCTGACGAGACACTTTGGCCTTGTGTTGCAGAACTGGGCCGGGATGCGCTGTCCTTACAAGCTGCTCCGCATGATCCTGGCACTAGTTTGCAGTAAGTTCTCCAGATTCTCTCTCTCCGAACCCTGTGCTCCTCTTCCTGCTTTATGATGAATTCGTGGTTTGATTTGCTATCCGTCGTAGTATTAAAATCAACAGACATGCTTTGTAAGTTATTATATGAATGGCTCAGCGCGAGAGGTTCCCTGATTGGACACGTTGCTTTGTTTTCCAAGCGCCTGAGTCACTTCACTCGTCCTTTTCCTCCACACGAGGACCGATGCACTGTCACTTTCATTAGTGAGCAATATGTTCCCTCCATCTGTCCCGAGCCCGCCGCCCCCGAACTGAGAGAGTGGCGAGTCTCTGCAGGAACATCTCTCTGTTATTATATCTCCTCTCAGTGTCTTACAAACAACTCTTCAAAAATAAAATACGACACGTCCTTTCTCTGAGCCACCGCGAAGAATGAATTAACATTTGCTCTGGTTTTCTGTTGCCAGTGTTGAGTATTTGTTCAGCTAAAGAGACCTTTTAACAACAGGCGGAAAAACTAGGCCTACATTTAACATCATAAAGCAAATTTCAGAGTATAGATCCATTTAAATCCTCTCGTGGCCTTTCTTTGGCTGCAGACGCAGACTGTGATAAAACAATTTGCTGCAATACAGTCACATGGAGTCAGCTCAGATCTCTTGTGCTTTATATCAGGGAGAGTAATAAATACCTTCCTTTCAAAACAAGAGGACACTGCTTTAAGATCCTCTTCATCTCGGATTCATTCTCTAACCGGGTTTTAAGACGCATATGAAAACTGACATCATTTTGCTTAGACCCCGTCCAGACCTGGTATTAACATCCATCCGTCCGTCCTGAGTGATCCAATCACAAGTGGTCAGCGCTAAGTTCAGGTCTGAACGCAACCAAATGCGTCCTGAGATCTAATCAAAACCACATTCCGAGATGATCCGGGACGCACGTGCATGGCCACATTAGTTTTGCTGTGTTAACGCAAATGTGTCTGGCCAGGTATAGCCTAATAAAATCTACCTGCCAAATTTAGAGGTGCTGTATGTGAATTGTATCTAAGCCAACTACTGCTGGTAAATGTTAAATGATGCTTTTCTAGTCTTAACAACCACTCAAAGTGCTTAACACAATCCATTCACACGCATCCATACTACACGTCTATTTCTAGCTCTTTTTCTATCACACATACATGTATATTCCCCACACTGACTCTGTCTCTTCTCCCACAGTGAGTTCAGAGGTGGGCCGTGCCGTCTGGCTCCGCTTCTCGCCGCCCCTGCCGTCCTCTGGGCCGCAGCCCAGCTTCATGGCACACCTGTCGGGGGCCGTGGTCGGCATCAGCATGGGCCTGCTGATCCTGCGCAGCTACGAGGAGAGCCTGCAGAAACAGTGCTCCTGGTGGGTCATCGTCTTCTCCTTCATCACCTTCCTCCTCTTCGCCATCTTCTGGAACATCTTCGCGTACGAGCTCCTGGGGGTACAGATCCCACCTCCTCCCTGATGAAGACCCCCCCTGCCCCAGACTCTCTCCTTCACAAACACACTGACTCCGACCCTGCTCTTAACAAAGGTTCCCGTCCAACCATTGTTAACAATCCCCATTTCCTGTCCACTTAGGTCCACATGAAAAGATACGAGATCATTCAAACTAAAATACACCAAGAATCCTTTTTTTACAGATACTTTGCAAATCAAAGAAATATGTCTCTTTTATTAAAGAGGGATCACAGTAGCAACAAGTACAGGTGAACGCTCCTCAAATCCATTTTCAAGGCGCAATATCTTTTTATACACATTGAGATCTCATCGACATTGCCAGCGCTATATCTGTCACTGTCGTTTCTTTGAGTAAATCTTTCATACATGTGAAGACCTCCGGTAAGAGGAGTTGATGACATGTGCCTCTGGTGCAAAGCAAAAGGGGTTTAAAGGGGAAGAGCAGCAGGAGCATGTGCTGTTAAAAGCTAGCAGATATTTTCTGTCATTCTTAAAGGTCAGCGATGAGGATCAGCAGCAGCTAAACTAATAGACATTCACTATTTTGCTTAGAGGCACTTAAGCAGAGTAAAGAGAGTTTTTCAGCTGTGCTTCAGGGGATGATTTAATGAAGAATTTCAGGACATTAATTTCCAGGGGGGCAGCAATAAACAAAAACACTGAAGCACCAATGAGATTTGATTGTTAAGGGTTTTTTTAATTTCACATCCCTGATGCAATTCGCAGAACGCAGTGTGTTTTTTTTTTTTTTGCTGGCGCATCAACTAAAAAACTAAAAAGCTATCAGAGAGTTTTCTCCCAAATTGAGGTGCCGGGTAGCGTTTCCAGCCAAAATGGAAGGAAATCAGTCACATTTCTTTGCCTCGAGAGCAGATTAATTTCCTTCCCCAGGGCAGGTGCAGTAAGAAAGGAGGCAAAAGCTTTAAATGCAAGATTTTCCCGCGTCATCGTCACGAGTATCTTTAAGGTGAGAGGCGCCACTGTCATCGTTTCACTTCGTGGCATCTTCAATGACATTATACCGACACTGTGGACACAGAAACATACAGTCCCTCAACACGAGAGAAGACGTTAAGATGGGAAATCAAAAGTGACCGTGCGACAGAGGAGGAAAGAGAAGAAAAAAAAAAGATCACGTTTCCTGGATTATCATCACTTCGGCGAGGGAACGCCTCCTGTCGCCGTGTCAAACGTTAACCACCAACTTAGGTGCACCGTGTAAAATATGCCATGTCATTCTCTGTGGCTCTCAGCGAGAAGAGGACACACAACACACACACACACACACACACACACACACACACACACACACACACACACACTTCTCCTCTTTGTCTTTGAGAGCGGACACTGCCTGATTCTCTAGGTCAACATCAACAAACTGAAGAGGAAGACTACACAACACACACACACACACACACACAAATACAAATATACGTATATATATATATATATATATATATTCACAACACGCACACGTACTGGCCTCTGCCTGTTCTCGCTCTGACAGACTGAACTGGGAAGGGTCGAGGATGTGTCATCACCTGACCTCTGACCTTTCGTGTCCCAGAGGGCATTGGGGATCTCTCTGTCAGGCCCAATCCTATACCTCAGTTTCTCATTCTTAGGGACTGTATACTTTTGTAAAGGAATGTACCTACGAAGAAAAAAAAGAGTGTTATTAAGTTGTCCCCTTGTTTTTTCATTTGATAGTGGATGTGTATATTGTATGTTCATAACCAAGAGTATATTTATTTGTATTTTTTTTCCTCTTTAAGGGGAAAAGAGAAAAACTTCAAATGGTGCAAAATTAATGCTATGATTGTTGTTCTTCTGATAACTCCTGTATCCTCTGAAAAAAAAAAAAGTCTATGAGGCAAAATCCCCTGGTTTGTTAGGTGACCACCAATGACTCAGCTCAGTTGATTTTATAAATCGCTAGTGCTTTACAAACTAAGCCATAGAAAGAACTAACTAGAGAGGGCAAAAAGTAGAGGAAAGGGTTTGAAACCTGCTGGTAGAAAATAGTTTCATCATCGCGAATGTTCCAAAGGCGATAGTTTCATGTAGCTGGACTCGTTGTTGCAACTTGTTTGTCGTCGATGCAGCTTCATTCTCCCCTCTGCACCGTGCGGATGCCTCGCCGCAGTTCATTCCTTTGCTTGTAACAAATTATAGACGGCGCTCCTGTCGTACATCAACTTCAGTTTGATCCCAGCTTTTGGAAAAAAGCCGAGGCGAGGAGAGCAATTACACTTACTCATGCTACGTTCCATATTTCTGTCTTTCAATCGATAACTCATTTGAATGTCCACTGGCTGCCTGGGGGGAAAAGAAGAAATTATGCATCTGCCAATTTTGATAGTTGGTCATAAATACAGTTCTCAGCATTTGATTCCACGTGTAAGTGTCAGTAGCAACAGAAGAGTTCTTGCTAAATGGGGGAATCAGGGGGAAATAGCCAGAAAAAAGCCATTTTCAGATACATTAAAAACAGAGATCAGCCAATACGAGGCAGTAATGTATCCTTGATGGAAACCTGTGTGTGTACTAAGAAATATTATTGCTTGGGATAGCAAAGATACATTGATGAATAATGCATACATACCCCATAGCCTATAATGAAGATAAAGAGGATGCCTGAGTGGAGGTTAATGTGCCTCTTTAACTTAAGATTCATAGGAACCCAGAAGGGTTATAAAAAAAGGGCTAGTAAATGGCTATGCTTTTGTAGAACACATCAACTGTGAATATTACACCTCCTGGAAGAACATGCAGGACCACTATGGAAGGCTCGGGAGTTCTTGTCGCCCCTGAACCTGGAAACAGCGATTCCTGACTGAGTTCTCCTTGTGCAAAGTGTTCCGTGTTTTATTTTACAAAAAAAAAAAGCAGATGAGAGAAAGTTATATCTGAGACAGTAGTTGGTCATTTTTCTGCAAGCCAGATCTCCATGAACCTGACCTCGAAGAAATGTCCACAAACCAGGAGATGCTCCCACAAGCTTTTTATTTGACCTCATAGGTAGGTGACGTTTCAGGCACGGGACTTGTGCCCGAAATGTCACCTACCTGGGATTATAATCGTGTCATTATTAGTCAACTATCTGCCTCCATCTGAGCCTGTCCGGTGTCGGACGTCTCCCCTTGTCAGACCCGTCCATCTTGGGGGCGGCCTTTGGTATGTGGTTCTGGTCCATTCTGAGGTCACACCCAAGCCATTTACATATGCATATTTACATTTCAGGTTCACAGTCTGAAGAAAGACCTGTGCCCATAAAAGTTAGCTTTACCTGGGAGGTCAAATAAAAAGTTTGTGGGAGCGTCACCTGGCGTGAGGGTATTTCTCGTCTTCGGGTTTTGTCGCTTCTCTCCAGTACCTGTAGTGTGTAACAGGTTTGAATGTGCGTGCTTTTGTATACTTCCTGAGCCCGAGCCAGCCATGGAAGCAACACACCTTCAGACAAGCTCACGTCCTCAAAGCCTCTCTTTCTCTCAAGCATGCCGCTCATGACAGAGAGACAGAGGCCTGACTCATCCTCTCGCTCGACATCACGTGAAGGTTTAGTTTTTTTGTGAGGGACGGAGGTGCCAGCACTCTTCACATTAAAGCCTCAACGTGCTTCCCCATCCTGTCGCGCTCACGTCACAACGGTGTCAGGATGATGCATGGCCTGTGGCGAGGAAACGCCATTAACAGGATATCTTCCTTTAACAAGGGGATCTGACAGGTTGCATGATGTTTAATTGAAATGAGTGAAATGTTTTCTGCAGTGTATAAGGAAGGCATGTGATCCATCACTTTGGGTTTACACGCTCCCCTCGATAGGCTCCATTTTAGACCCGACTGTTGTAAGAGATGATGTTTAAAGGTTTAGTGCCAACTCTGAGCAAAATTCACTGATACACGGATCCTTGTTGGCGCGACTGTGCCCGTAATATTGTTCATATCTGTGGTCGTGTCATTCCAACTTGCAGCGTACTCGACATTTCTGCCGCGTCTTACTTCCTGCTCCTGCGTTTTTATCATGAGTGGTCTTTTTTTTTTTTTGCACTTATAATATTGTAGTCGACGAAATGTTGTCGTGTGCCATATTTTCTACTGCCATTACCATTCTGTGATGCTTTTGTACCTCCCTATGCCAATCTATTGTGCTGTTATGCCCAATGCCTTGTTATATATATATACTGTATATATATACAAGCTCAAGTCTGATCGCCAGGCAGAAAGGCTGCTTTGCTGTTATTTAGTCTTCATAATCACAAACAGGATCCATGAGAAAAAGACGCTGGGCTGCGAAAACAACTTTATATCCAGTAGCTGCTCTCAACTGCTGCTTGCCAACAAGCCGGCCAGGTTGCCTTTTCTTAGTGTTTAATACTACTTGGATCTGGGTAACTGTTGCTGTAACAGTGCACATCTGGAGCTCTAGAGATGGATTTTACAACAGGAGTCATGAGGTGCTGACCAGTGCATAAATTCTCACTCGTGGTTTAAGTGAAACCTGCAGTGCTGGTCTGTAGGGAACGTAAGGTCCTTTAAATGTACAGGCATTTGGCTTGAGTTCCCAAATTATACCGGCTACTGATACTGGATATCGTCACAATGTCAGATTTGTCATTTGTGCAGATCTGCAAATAAAAATTGTCTTCTGCACAAAAACCAAACATGCATCTATGAAACACAACACCTGAGGATTGTGATCAAGTCCACAATCGATCCAAACTTACATTTTCAGATGAGGAAAGCCTCCGACTGTCCTGGCTGTCATGTGGATTATCTGTGGATTTCTGTCTGCCGCAGCTGGAAACAGTAATAAGAGTTTGACTTTTATAAGAGCAGATGCAAACCTCCTCCAACGGTTTTTAACATCGCTCAGAGGTTCTCTTCATGTTCACAAATACTGCCTGAGCCACTCGAGGTCACGGAGATATCACAGGTGGTTTCTTTAAACGCGAGTCGTTTTCCCTCTGACGCTTTAGAATTCAAAAAAAAAAAAAAGAAGAAGAAAAAAAGTCATATCTGTGCTGCTGTGGTAGTTTTTCATGAGCTGCTTACTTGTATTGACAACATGGTGCCAAGCTTGCGAGGTTCAACCTCTCACGACCCGACAGGAGGTCGGACCGACACAGCGTTTACAAAAAGAAAAAAAAGCAGAAGAACCTATTTTTCTCTCGGTCATGAGGAAACTAAAGGAAAACTAAATTTACATATGGATAATTTATATCAAAGTCCTCATTAATTATTTCACAATCTATTGTACTTTTTAAATGTTCTGAACGGAACCATTTTATATTGTATATATATGAATATATTTTGTTTTATTTTGTACTGTTCATTGTACTTTGCTTTAATTTAGAAACAATATAAATAAAGAACAATACTGTGGCAACATCCCACTGCTTTTCGTGTGTTTCAGCACAACGACATCATCATCGTCATCAATGATTAGTTAGTAAAGCAACAGAAAACGGATCAGCAACAATTTTCATCATTTTTAGTAAATAAGCTAAAATCTGTATTTTCTTAAATAAAATATTTCTTGGTTTTAGTCTCTTGATATAACTGATTATCTTTAGACTATAGGTTGAATGAAAATAAAAGATATCTGAGGAAGAGCCTAGACATTTTTTACTGTTTGATAAACTTTTATAGATCATATGATGCAGTATGTTATGATTAAATAAGTCAATCAACAAAATATGAAATGAAAACTATTGTTTGTTGCAGCTTTGATTATGATCATCAACAATAACACCCTTAAAAAATGCACAGTAAACTCAATTTAAGTCTTTATTCCTTTGGAAAAATACAAAAACTAACAAACATCTAAGTTTAATACTAAAATTTTAACAGTTGGGAATTTCATTTTGTTTTGAGCTTCTTCTTTGGTCTGTGGTCAGTGTCGGAGTCCGAGCACTTTGCCGCCGCGCCACCTCCCTTCACATCCACATCCTTGACAAGCGGGAGCTGCTGCTGAGTGGCTACGCTCATCGCCCACAAACACAGCTCCAGCCTGTGGGGCGTCCAGTCCTGCTGGGGATCCACTGAGGATAAGAGGAGGGCAGATGGCGTCAGCTCTAGAATATTAAGGCAAGTTTATTTATACACAACCTGGCGGTGAACAGTGTCTAGTAGTAGGAGTGTCTTGATTTGTGTATTCAATCAACAGTTGTACTACATGGCAAGAAAATGCTTTCCTGTCATGACCTCACCTTTGTTTAGTCTTTTCGTTCTCTCCACCATCTTGCCCAGGTACAGCGCGTAATGCTTGGCTGTGTACTGGATGGGCTTTAGTCCCGGCACACTCTCCATGGCTTCATCAGACATGAATGCAGTCTGTTCTGGAGCTCCTGCCGCCAACACAGCTGGAACAAAATTCACAGTCAGCAACAAGCTATGCTGAATGTAGCTGAACTTAGCTTTGCTTGTCCAAACAGTGAGTCCCAACTACTAGGGCCACCGGTATAAACACTATTAAACTCCAGCTGCTGTCAAAAGTGCACTGGACATTTTCCTTTAATGTTCCTGCCAGTCCCCTGGTAAATGTCCATAAAATGTCAGAGTGAGCCTATGTGAGAATACAGCAGGAAAATGTCGGGAGAATTCAGAGCATGAGAGTGGGCGTGTTAACTGAAAAGACAAAAAGAATACAAATATGTTGGGATGAAGAAGAGGAGCCATATAAGATGCAGATAAAGATGTCAATTGGGAAGACAATGAGATGTAAAAGCTTTTGGTGTCAGAACTCATGTCCTGCCTCCTACATGCTCTACCTAGACCTAACTTTTTCAGACATTTTCTCGAGTTCATGTCTGAAAACGTCTTTATCGATCACAGAAACATTTTGTTAGAGTGAATTCTTGGACTTACTTAAATTTGCTGGATGCAGGTTTTGCACAGTGAGACAATCAGAGACAGAAAATAGACGCTGTGCTAACCTGAAGCAGTGGCCGGCCCAACGCCTTTGAGGGAGCTGAGCTCTGCGATCGCCGCCTGCACATCAGGCAGGAGGCTGAAGGCCTTTCTGGAACATTTCTCCACGGTATCCTCACCGTTGGACGCCACCAGCTGCTGCAGCCTCGGCCTGAACTTCCCTCTCTGCAGAAGAGCACACGGAGCCACTCAAGGACACGGCTGAGTGCTGTTAAGACTGTCGGTGCACACCCACACAAAAGAGAAAATCTCTCATGTGGGCGTATTTTTTTGTTTCTTGGGAATGTTATGATTTAGTGTCTAGACTTCACTTACTGTGAGCTTCCACTCCATCAGCTTCACCAGCTCTGACAGAGTGACATGTTTGTCAGATCGACCTGAAATGAGCATGGGCAGCTCCTCTTGGTACCTTACCACGGACACACAGAGGTTAGAATCAGTTACCTTTAATCCCATATCCATATCAAGGCTAACAGAACTCAATTCATATCTCAGAAGTCATATACAAGAAAGACAACGGATATTCTGTACTGTGCAAAATGATGTTCAGATCCTTGTACATGAGGGAAGGGCCAAAACAGTCCTGAATTAATTCTGCCAGTATAACCCTGAACTCAACATCATGGAGTCAGTCTGGGATCACGTGGAGACACTGAAGCAGCATAAATCTACAGAAATACTGTGGCATGACAACCTATCTGCCAAGTACACTGACAAACTGCACAGGTGCACCAAGGAGGACTGGTGCAGTTTAAGGGCAAAGGGTAGTTTCAATTAAATATTGATCGGATCATTTTTTGTGAATACTGCACTTAGTATGAAGTCAATATATAAAATATTCAGGGAAACACTTGGTTCAGGTCCGGATCAGGGGGGCAGATCCACTGCAAGATGGGGTATTTTTTTTTAACATTTTCACAATATTCCTGGGGAATAATCCATAGATCTTGATTGAAATAATCAGGTACATTAATGGAATTGATATCTATGTGTGAAGTTTGTGCTAATGGATTTGTCGACAATACAAATATTTAATTATAAGAGGGTTGAAGCCAAATATAAATACAGATTTAAAGATAAATAACTAAAGCATTACAAAATTTTAACCTCCATGTGTCTCCCTGTTAAGCACTTTGTAAAGAAAAGTGCTGTATAAATAAAGTTGATCACTAAGTGTGGTGTTGTTACTGTAACTGTAAGATGGAGGAGAACAGGATGGGAGAGTCACCACTTCTCCAGGATCAGCAGTTTTCCAGGTTTCTTGCTCTTGGCCTTGGCCTCCACTACATCCCAGTACTTGTCGTGCACACTCCTCCATGCAGCTGGCTCCTCACAGGCAAACAGATCAGTCATGGCGGAGGAGAGAGCTCACACACATCCCCTGTGAACACATGGAAAACACTGTGTGAAGGACCTGCCACTTAGGAGAAGCTGATTTAAATGAATGGACGTCAACATTTAACACCTTAAACTGCCTCTGCGTGGTTGAATCCTTTAAATCCAGCTTTCGTTTTCGTTACGTTTGAAGGACACACACGTATAAACACAGAACACATGGGAGTGAGCAGAATTCCTGAATGAAGTGTAGTGTCTTGACGCTTCCGCTGTTTCCACACACCAAGAGCATCATGGTCCCAGAGCCACGAGGTTTCTGAAATCCCGCGATATCACGCTGCAAACTACTACTTCCGGTACCTCAAGCTGCGAGCAACAGTTTCTCAAGGTTCGTCCCCCTGAAACACTTCGTTGTTTTCTTCACCTGGAAGATTTTTCTTTTAAAATTCCGCATTCACCGAAGGTCGCGAATCGTCTGGCACACGCGTGGGAACTTCGCTTGCGACATGCGCGTTTCGTCTGTGGGAATAGGAGTGCTCGGAAGCTAGGCTAGCTAGTTAGCATTAGCATCACATTCCAGGGATGTTTATGGTGCAGCTCCAGTAAAGTGCGCGTGTAGCAGGTGAGCGCCGCTGACGGACGTTCGGCTGGTGGAGTTTGACCTGAGATCGGAGTTCAATGAAACGCCATCGATGCACGAACGCAGTGGTGGCGCACGTGGTGTTAGGGTCGAAGCGTCCACCTCAGTGTGAAGTCACATGGGTTAGCTTGTTATTCACCTCAACTTGGCATTGTTTACTCACGTGAATATTAAGCAGCGATTAGTCAATCGCCAGCTCGCGGAGGTGAACAAATCAAACCAACCCCTTTTTTAAAGCAGCTTTTCAATGCGGGAGAGAGAAAGGAGCGTTTGATACAGGAAACAATCTGTTTAACAACCAACATTTTGCAATCGCTGTGGTTGGATGTATTATGATGAAGATTTATATTTACAAAGAAAATCAAATGCGGATTTCTAATATTTAAATTTGTGAAAGTTTAAGCATAACCTCATATTAATCACTCTTTAATAATAATTTATACATGTTTATTTCTGTGCAATTCAATAGTGAAAATTTGATCGATTTATTTGGCATATATGAAATATTTGCCCTAACAATAAATGCAGATAGTATCACTTTGTCCATTACATTTGTCTCTCTCCAGCTAACAAGCAAGTTGTCTCTCATGGGAGCACATGAGGAGGACACTGTGCTGCTGCAGATACTGAAGAGGCCGGTGGTTCTTCAACAAGTAAGTACTGTAGAGCTGTCATTGTCTGAAATGTTTAAGTTTGCATGATACTGTTCATTAACTTTGTTTGATACAGTGCCATCCCTCCTGCACCCATAGGGACTGTATGACGTTAATGTTTTATTTTGCTATAGTGCCATCTTCTGGTGGATATCAGGAGTTTCACTTGTCTTTTACAGCTGGCACTAGGGCACACATAACCACAGCAAGTAACAAGTGGAAGTGTTGTTTTACCGATGGATCTGGTACTCAATTTTTTTTAAAATTTTGTCTACACCAGGAACGGGGAGAAGATGTCACGTGTTACCACAGCCCTCAGCAGCAATGCCATCAGTGGCCGAACAATGTTCTGCCACTTGGACGCGTCGGCCAACGCCATCAGCGTGTGCCGCGACGCATCGCAGGTGGTGGTGGCTGGCCGCAACATCTTCAAGATCTACGCGCTTGAGGAGGACCAGTTTGTAGAGAAGCTGAATCTCCGTGTTGGTCGAAAGCCCTCGCTCAACTTCAGCTGTGCAGATGTGATGTGGCACCAGATGGAGGAGAACCTTCTGGCCACAGCCGCCACCAACGGGGCGGTGGTCACCTGGAACCTGGGGAAACCGTCTCGTAACAAGCAGGACCAGCTGTTTACTGAGCACAAACGCACCGTCAACAAGGTGTGCTTCCACCCCACAGAGGTGTACATGCTGCTGAGTGGCTCGCAGGACGGCTTCATGAAGTGCTTTGACCTGCGCAAGAAGGAATCTGTCAGCACTTTCTCAGGTAGTGATATGAAGCTGGTCAAGGAATCTAATGCTAATAATCTAATCTAATGCAGCATTGGATTGTAATTATTTCTTTACTGCAAGTATAACTTCTCTTTTCTTTGCATGAAAAAGAACAGAGCAGCAATGATATAAAGAAAATCATCTTACTGTCTTTCCAGTGTGTGATCATATTGAACTTGGTTAAGTTTAATTAAATATTTCAGAAATTGCCAGTGTTAGCCATGAAGAATACATTTTCTAGATATATATATGGTAACAAGTTTGTATTTATATAGTGCTTTTCTAGTCTTGATGACCACTCAAAGCGCTTTACAGCACAATTTGCCATTCACACACATTCATACAGTGCAACTATTAGCAGTTCTTTTTTTTTCTATGCCCAAGGGGATCAAACTGCCTGACCTTCTGGTTGGAGGACAACCGCTCTACCCCTCAGCCACAGCCGCCCCATACATCCATAAATCCCATCCTTGGATATCTCTGGTTTAGTGGAATGTTAATTTCCAGGGGTGTCATAGCACTGCTGCTTGTTTTGGACAAAGAGTCAAATTTCTCTTCCAACAGAGGTGCAACATATGAACTGTGTAAATCTCTTCCAAGAAAAGAGTGACTTAATTAATATAAGTGAAAATATACGTACTTTAAAATTTAAACTAATGACAGAATTTATGAGGTAAACTCTTACTGATCCATTAATGTCCTCTCGCTACACTCAGACTCATTAAATGTGTAGTTCTCTGAATCAGTAATAACACTTAATCATCCTTAAATATCCCTGTGGATTTTTTTAATAACCCTTTTTATATGCCCTCCTCCAGGTCAGTCAGAAAGTGTAAGGGACGTCCAGTTCAGCATGAAGGATTATTTCACCTTTGCTGCATCCTTCGAGAACGGCAACGTCCAGCTGTGGGACATCAGACGACCTGACCGCTACGAGCGAATGTTCACTGCCCACACTGGCCCTGTGTTCTGCTGCGACTGGCACCCCGACGACAGGTCAGAGTGATGGCCATGATAAATGAGACCTGTGCTTGGTGCGCTGTTTTTGGTGTTTGAGGAGTTTTATTCAAGCATGATTTCTATTTTAGGGGATGGCTGGCTACAGGAGGCAGAGACAAGATGGTGAAGGTTTGGGACATGACTACTAACAGGGCCAAGGAGATCTACTGTGTCCAGACGATCGCCTCCGTCGCACGGGTCAAGTGGCGGCCTGAGAGAAAGTACCATCTGGCCACCTGTTCCATGATGGTGGACCACAACATCTATGTGTGGGACATTCGCAGACCTTTCATTCCCTTTGCCACCTTCGAGGAACACAAAGATGTGACCACAGGTATCGTGTGGCGCCACCAGCACGACCCTCATTTTCTGCTCTCTGGCTCAAAGGACAGCACGCTCTACCAGCACATGTTCAAGGACGCCACTCGTCCAGTGGACAAGGCAAACCCAGAGGGTCTGTGCTTTGGACTGTTCGGCGACTTGGCTTTTGCAGCCAAGGAGAGTCTGATCAGCAGTGACCCCAGCAGAAAGCCTTACCCCGGAGGAGACCGCCGCTACCCCATCTTTTTCTTCAAGAAGCCCGACCCGACGGAACAGTTTGCTCATGTGTCCAGTGCTCTTAGCGTCTTTGAGACAGACTTGGCCAGTAACCGCATGGACTGGTTTGTCAAGACCGCACAACTCTACCTCCTCTGTGGGAAGCCATTTGCTGAGCTGTGTGATCACAATGCCAAGGTGGCCCAGGAGCTCAAGAGACCTCAGGTGAGACCTCAGTGCCACGTGTGAACAAATTTGTGGTTCAGAAATTGTCAATTTTAATAGAAACTTAATGGATTATGACCTGTGACTGCAGCCAACAATTATGTTTATCTATAATGTATTAATCAATTGATTGGTCTAAAAAAAAATTGTAAATAGTATATATGCTGTAGCCCAAGGTGACATGAGACCAACAGCCCAAAACCTAAAGATACAAAGCTCTTCAGTAACAATCATAGGAAACATAGGAAAATAATGTGAGAAGCTGGAAGCAGTGAATCATTGTTGGGTTACTTACGTGAGATGATTCAATAAACGTATCGACTGAAACCTACCCACAATTTCAGCAATAATACAGTAATTCAAACTCTTCCTTTTAAGGTTTGACAGTAAACAGAGCGCCTGGACTATTTGAATCCAATTTCCCTGATCATGTTTGATAAACGTTTCACATCATCTTTATTATTTTCTGCATCATTCAAAAGCAAGACACAAGAAAAGTAAAGTGTATTTGATTTGTTAATAACTAAAAAGGTCACAATCCATCGATCTGTAACTATATTGCGATACAAGTGTCCTGCAGCCATATTTAATTTTTTTCATAATTCACAGGTTTCCACAACTTGGACCATGCTGAGAATCATGTTCTCTGACCCTGCAAACCTCACAGCGTCTGGTCCAAACCTCAACCTGAGTAAACTCGGCACCTTGCCTTTAATGAACAGGTAAATTAACTTTTTATTGTGTATCATTACAAAATATTAATAATAAATAAGTAATGCAACTCATTTAAAGCCTAATTTTGGTCCCCATTATGTTTTCAGTTTCAATTTGAAGGAGATTGGGGCCGGGATGGGTAGCAGAGAGCAGACTAGAGCGCAGTAAAGGGGAGAGCAGGCAGGACAACATCCACCTGGAGCCTGGAAACTTGCACATCAGCAATAATAATGAAGGTAAGAGTGGTTATTAAACGTCTTAGAAGCCAAATGAAACATTGACAAGATCTTGGTCCTTGTGTTTCTACAAGAGTCATCGCTTATATTGCAATTTCAGAAAATGAGGAGACGGAGGGCAGTGAGGGCCAGGCTGAGTACATGTTCGGTGATGCTGAGTTAGATGATGATGACCTCTATTCTATGGAACAGGACAACCCAACAGGTCAGTCACAGTCTCATCACAGAGGAAGCTAAAGACTTACCCACATCAGTACCTGCTATTTATAAGTGCCTCTGCGCTCAGCACTCTTTTGTCTAATATGATCTCTGATCCCTTTTTAATAACAGAAGAGCCAGAGTACACGCTGCCCCAGGAGGCCTTCCCGCTGCGCCACGAGATCCTGGATAACCCCGCCGCTCCTGAGCACCTTCAACAGGACAAGTCGGACTCCCCGCACGTCAGTGGCAACGAGGCAGAGGTCACCTGCCTGACGCCCATCGAGTCCTTCTCCCTCATCTCCATCTCCCAGCCTCTGTTCAGCCCACATCTACCTGCCAGCTTCTTCTGCCCCATAGTGCGGGAGATGCTGAGCTACTACGCTGAGCAGGGCGACGTGCAGATGGCCGTGTCTGTGCTCATCGTCCTGGGGGACCGGATACGTAAAGAGATTGATGACCTAACCCAGGTCAGTTTGGGGGAAAATGGTGTAAAATGTGGCGTTTCAATGTGTCTCGGGCGAGAACTTGAATTTTTGTTGGCTGAGGCAAAAAGCCAGTAAAAAAGCTTTTGCTGTGGTAAAAAGAATGACTTACTGGTTGACTTCAGGGTGATTTTAAATAACAAGATGTTATAATTGTTTTCTGAACAGATATCAACTATGTCAGTTCTTATATATTTGTACTGATTATGGGGTATCATTCATGTTGATATATTAAAACACAACCAAACTTCTGAGATACTTAAATGTGACTATAAGTTTTAAATACTTTGTCTATAACCAAAACATTTGAATAATGACATTTTAATTCTGACAGAGCACTTTGACAAAATAAGCAGATACAATAGGAAACACTAAGTGAGATGTGTTTCCATTTCAGGAGCACTGGTACATGTCCTACATAGACCTGCTGCAGAGATTTGAGTTGTGGAACGTCTCCAATGAGGTCATCAAGCTGAGCACGTGCAGCGCCATCACCTGCCTGAACCAGGCGTCTACAACACTACACATCAACTGCAGCAACTGCAAGCGGCCAATGAGCAACAAGGGCTGGATCTGTGACAGGTATGAACACTTCACCACCATTTAATATTAGAGAGTAACGTTTATGTTAAATGACCCTGTTAACATAAGGATTGGGAAATTGGGAAAATAACTGGTTCTGTCCAAAGGAAACAAAATCCATACGACCACCTTTTTAAAGCTTAGTCATTTACATGTAGCTCGTGTGTTTGACCTCGACAACAATCAATCGCACAAACCGTTGGACAGACATGGAGGTAAACTGCTTTTTGACAGGTTGGCGGAGCCATACAATTGCAAAGGAGAAATTCTGGTTGTGTGTTCTTCCTGTGTCTCTTGCTTCTCGTGTGCTATTAAATACACGGAATGCTTATTTCGGAAAACAAATTCTGACGAGCGCCCTGTGTATCTCCTCTAGGTGCCACCAGTGTGCCAGTGTATGTGCAGTGTGCCACCACGTGGTAAAGGGACTGTTTGTGTGGTGTCAGGGCTGCAGCCACGGTGGACATCTGGAGCACATAATGAACTGGCTGAAAAGCAGCACTCACTGTCCCGCCGGCTGCGGTCACCTGTGTGAGTACACCTGAGCCCATCACAACTGCTGCCCATGCAGCTATTTCTCTGTGAGAGTGGGAATCTGTCCACACACAGACCTGTATCATCATCAACTCACCTCTTCATCCCTCTGTGAGGATCAGACTCCTCAGACTGAGGGAGGATTCGTTTTCTGTGTGTTCTATGTTTTCTATGTTTTCTTCCGGACAGCTACTCACAAGAAACACAATCATGAATGGATTCACTTTTACACTTGAATCGATTTTTGAACCTTTTATTTTTTTTTTTGTACGTGAACAGATGTTACGATACATATACAAAGAATTCATTCAATATATTTCTTGAATTCACCTGTGCTGCATTTTACATAGATTTTAAACCCCTCAGTAAAACATTGAAGGCTGTACAGTGAGAATTGTTGTCTCATCCTAAGTGGATTGTCAATGTTTGTACATAATGTCTAAAACCTATTTTTTAAAAACTACAAATTAATTTATGAAAGATTGCTCTTTATTCAAGAAGTGCATTAAAGCAATAACCACAGACTAGACACTTTCAGTTGTCCTGGATGTGATGCCTGTTTTGTTAACTGCATTCGCCAAAGAAACCCTTCACCACATTCACATGTTAGAACACCTGGTTACAGTGTGGGTAAAACATCTTGCTCAAGAGCGGTTTAGTGAGAAGAAAAAACACTACTTATTCATTTTCCTCCACTACACTTTACGCTCATGGGCCCAGAAATCCAAACTGGCAGCCTCTAATCCACAAGCCAGACACGATGTGTGCTGGTCAGAGTAACCGTCGTTGGCTTGTCGCAGGTTTTTGTGTGTCACTGCTGGTGAGAAACGCAACAGAAAAACGTTAGAAGCCAACAGAGACGACTTCTGTTCACATAAACCGCAAAAGAACAGCTACGTCTTGGGGGAAATTTGACGTGCGAGTCTCGTCCCATCAGGCTCTGCACGGCCTGATGGCGACTGGTTGGAGGATTTTACAGCCTAGTTGTCAGTTTCACTGGCAGACTTTCAGGAGATGAGTAAATCATCACGGAAAGATGTCGAATATTTTATCAGTTCAGTCTCAACAGATGCTGCTCAGCTTCACAAGTGCCGGCCTCTCACTCCTGTTGGCCATCAGGCTTGTACATCAGCAGGAGAACATCACTACTAGAGTGAGAGTCGGGACACATGGGTCATTTTAAAGCATAAAGTACTGGATGTGTTTCGAATGGGGCACAAACTACAGAGCACGTGTAGTTAGTGAACATCACTTCTCACCCCTATGGCAGCTTAACATAACATTAGTGCAGTAATCTATATTTCAATATCAATAAAATTCAATAAAATCAATATTTCACTTCGAGTGAATAAAAAAAGGATGTTCTGTCTATTACGAGGGCTGCGCTGGTTGGAGTTTGTGCTGATTTTAAAAACCCGCGAGCTGGAGGCTGTTGTGTCTGGATCAGCTGCCGCAGCCAACAGCCGCATCGTGCCAAGGTTGTTTTACTGAACATAAACTGTCATCACATCAATTTGCCGCCAAGGCCCTTGGGCACAGTAGCTGAGTTTCAGATGTACTCCCTAAGAGGACATCCCAACCAGCAGCAGGGGGATTCCTGACCTCCAGGCTCAGTCGAAGATATGGAGATCTGTTCAGTGGTGGTTAAAGAAGCAAACATTCTGCACACAAATCTGCTGCGGTATAATGCAGAGCTCAGAGAGCACTGTAAATCCAAAGAGGTTAAAAAACAAAACAAATGTTAAACTTTAAAACAGTGAAACATTGGTCAAGTCTACACTTTATCACACATTTTAATCAAGATTTCTTTTCTACTTTGCATGAATTTTAATTCAGAAGGCATGTCGAGAATAATTCAGTTCTCTGCAGCCGTTTTCCAACTTCCAGTTTTGCACAAAACTTGTCTTGCAAGTCAATGAAAACATTGAATTTAAAAATGGTAATTTGTTTGTTTCATTTCTACGTACAGTACATGCATCTGTCAATTTAAAACAAACCCGAAAAATGACAGAATCCATCCTTAACTTTCAGGAAACTGGGTTTTATTTGAGTTTAAATACATCCACGGATATCCAGCACTGAAAAGATTTTGAAGGAGTTCAGGGTAAAACAGGATCTTGTTAAGACAATGAATCCACAAGATAAACTACTTGACAGCATCACTGAGTGAAATCTAAAACTGGTCAATTATTTGTGCTTTGAAAAAGAATGAAAACTTGTATTTTGCACTAATAAAGTCTCAGCACTGGATTTATTTGACTCCTAACTGTCCACAGTAGGGTGGGCATCGAAAACCGGATCCAAACTTCCGATTCCAATAGAATCATTAAGAAATGTAAGTTCTGATTCTGCTTATCAGTTCCTAAAAGCATCACTGCATCTCCCAAGCTACACTGGCCCTGGTGCTCTCTCTGGACCGGACCATTCTGCCCAGAGCAGAACTATTTGAATATAAACTTTCAGGCGAGCACAAAAGTCTGGGAGGAGCCGCGCATGAGCGTCATCATGGACCCAGGAAGTGTTCAAAAGACGAGGGATCTGCACTGTGCGACACCTGTGCCACTTATTTCATGCAAGGGAGGATGCACAACTAACATGACTACACGCCCGTCTCCCTTTCCCTCACAAACCCAGTCGGCCTCCTCAGCCAACAGCCAGGACCTCGTTGCAATCAAGTAAGTGAAAATTAAGTAACATTTGTCCTCATATGGTTCGGTTGCAAGCACCACACAGACATTCCTTCTCTCTCATAAACACCCACATACGCTGCAGCTCTCTAAAGTGGAAATGAATCGACCGTTGCTGTGTTGTCATTTCAGTGGGTTTTCGATGTTCGTTACACTGCATTGACGGGGAAAAAGAAAAAAGATTATTGAATCATATCATTTAATAATCGAAGCAAAAACAATAGGGTCCTCACACTGTCAGTGCTCTGGGCCCTAATAACAGCAACTGCTTGAAATTCATTTCCAGGTTCCATGCACAGAAGTCAGTTGTGAAGTTGACTTCTGTAATGGTTTGTAAACTTTTCTGTGAAAGCAGCAGGTCAAATGTTTTGACTCCATCCTTTAAAGAATTGGAATCGAGAATCATTAAAAAACGGAATTGGAATCATTCAAATGGTACCCGACCTTAGACCACAGATGGATTGAAAAGTGTGTAAATTGCTGTAACTTTAACGTCTTTATCTTCAGCTCCTTGAAATGCATTCAGCAGGAAAACAGCACACAAATGAGAAGCTTTCATTCAAATCACAAAGTATCACTGCAGAACTTATTTGAACTGAACTGACTTCTCTACTTTTAAGAAATGTACCTCTTCTCCTGGTGGCATATTCAAACCACATTTCATATTCAGGAGAGAGAAATGTTTCACAGTATTTCACAGCCACTGATCCATGATCAGCTCCACCTCCTCCTCAATGCATTTTCAACGCAACTAGCGGAGTCCAGTATTCACCAGCACAAGCGTGTGGGGGGGTGGGGGAGGGGTCAGGTGCCCTTCCTGCCTGCTAACCGTGGCCTTGTCCACATCCGGCGTGCTCGGGTCTATCAGCCTTTCCCAGACGGGCAGCAGGTCTGCTGCGTCGAGCCCATGGGGGTGGGGTGGGGGGGCGGGCTGTCCTCATCTTTAGCCTTCTCCCGTTGCAGTGCGCTTGTACAGGGTGGTGAGATCACCCTCCGTCGAATATTGCCAGAAATCCCTGAAGAGAAAAGTTATTTTGTCGTCTTTTAGCAGCTTTTTAATTCTTCCAGCACTTGTCGTATCCATCCAGTCAAGACTCACCTGGAAATGTTAAGGCCGTTCCCAGCTATCAGACACTTTTTCAGGGGCACTCAGTCGCCTCAGGCTCTGCTGCACGATTTTCAGGGTCCCTGCTGTTATGATGAAACAAGCGGCAGCATTAACAACAGCCCGATAACACGCAACACATTAAAATCACTGAGCATTACACCATCTTACCAAGCTGATCATCATAGGAATCCAGATTCTTGATTAGCTCGACAACACTGGAGCGTTTGAGGCCCTCTGCAGCTACTAGGAAAAAAAAAAGAATCACAAATCAAAGAGCATCAAATGTGTTATTCAGTCACTCACACACACATACACACAACTAGAAGGGAGCTCTGAAAGTGCATCCCTCCACCAAGACTAATGCCCTATCTCACCAAAGAAGAATTTCCCATTAATTATCTGGCCTGTTGCGGCCCGCCATATTCTAATTTATCCCGACACATTTTCATAATGAACCAAAAATGTTTTATACTTCTCAAAACATACAAGATCTGTAACTTGGTGTTTTTCTCCGTTGTTGCATTGTGCAGATGTATGCAGCGATATTTACAGCATCGTTCGCTCGTGTTATCACTCGGAATCTTTTTTGTGACATTTGTGCATGTGCATCTGTCCAGTAGTTATTGCGTAACCCTGAGACATCACTTTCTTTGGGGGGGGGGGGGGGGGGGGGTAATAACTCACCTTTAACACCGGTATCATCCTTTGCTTTATCTTCCACACCAGTATAAGCGCTGCCATTGCCATCAGTAGTAAAGCGGGAGAGCAGTTCAGCACAGCAGGTCCTAGCCTTGGCTAGTGTGGCGCTCATGTCCTGAGTCAGCCGGTGGTTCTCCACCAGCTCAGTATGGACCCTCCTCCATGCCATCTTGTCCTCCATCAGGCATCCCTCCATCACAGTGCGCAGCTCCTTCTCCTGAGACACCTGGCTCTGCAGGCTCTCCGCCTCCTCGCAGCGCTACAGCAGGGAGAGTGAGTCGGTCAGATGTGGATGAAAGTGTTTGCCTGCCTGTTACATTGAGTGTTTACTTTGTAGTTACCTTGTGTAGCTGAATGGCCATCTCCTGCATCTCAGCCTCAAGTTGGTCAGCATAAGCCTGTTCCAGAGCATCACTGGGGGGTCGAGCGCTGCTGTGCCACCTTGCAATACCCGAGGTCATCTTACGCTTGGGTCCAAACAATCTGGACGAAAGGAATGGATATTATTCCCTGCCATATATACAGATACTGCATGTGCAAGCCTGAGGGTCTCTTACGTGATTCCTATTTCTTTGAGATCATTTTCAGTCAGGGTGAGAAATATCCGCAGATCAATGTCTTGCTCCACAAGTAATGGGAGATACTTTGAGAAGCCGATTTGCTCCAGAAAATCAGCCAGATCCTGCATTAACAAGAGAAGAAGAGACGGTCCTGAATAAACTTGACATGAACCACCTATTCAGGTCACATTATGAATCAAACAAACCCACACATGCCTTTGGACCAGAGTAGGAAGGTGGAGGAACAACATGCGGGCGGACCCCACAGTTCCCTGTAGCACTGGATTGAGCTGCCTCGCTGATTCCATGGCGACCCTTGCCTTTTGAGTGATAACCCTTATTTACCCGACGAGAGCTGCTCTTTTTGCACTGGTCGGAGTCCTGGTGGACAAAGGCACATCTGTCTGTCACAGCGCATCAATACAAAAACAAAATCTGGTGTTTGCCTCCATAACAGTGGGATTTCTGTGTTCACCTCGTTACTTTCCACAGAGCCTTCCCAGTTGAGGCCGATCACATGAGGCAGGCCTTCACTGCTGCTACTGCTGCTCCTCATGGTGGGCATGTCATTGTCAAAGAATGGACTATCATCTGCAACGGCAACAGAGAAAGTATTTACATGTCTTTGAAAGACACCCAGTGCAAGCCGTGCATAATGACTTTCCACAGACACTATAACTGCTTTCAGATGTGCGCTGATATTCTCTCTGGATAATCTCCTGAAATTATCCAGAGGGGCTGTATGTGAGGAGCCATACACGTGGAAGATACTGACGAAGATGTCAACTCAGACAGACAACGAGAGTTTCTGTTGATGCGGGCTGACGGTGGTGTTGATACGCTGTAAACAAAAGCATGTGTTTTCTGCTGTGCCACACCTGAACTCTCTGGAGATTTTTCTGTGGAGTCTGACCAGAGAATCCTCCTGCCGCATATTTCATATGTCAAAAGGCAAACTCAGGAGAAGGTCTGGGCCCTATCGTGCAGACATCTTCCAGAGTTCATGTCTGAAAATGGCTTATTTCTGTGTAGTTTTTCAGAGGCCACAAAACACTCGTAGCTATGCTTCTCACCTCTGCTGCTGCTGCTCTGGCCGTCCAGCTCATTGATAGGCGAGGTAACAGTCTCGGTAGCAGAGGCCCTCAGTCTGTTCACCAATATCACGGAAGGTCATGTAGCCTGGCGGCACAGCAGGGGGCTCTGTGAGGAGGAGAGACCCATTAGCAAACTGTCAATCCACCTCTGTAATTCACAGAACCACCACACTCTTAACATGGCTACCGGCCGGCAGACTGGATAATATTACGTGACGCTACCACACAGTTTGCTGGTGCCTCCTACTCGAAACTTGGCGATGGCCTGGGGCCCATCGTGGATGCTAATGCCTTTAGCTCGGTTTCGACTGGGCCTTATCCTCGGGGGTGCACTGTCTGAGTCTTCAGAGGAGCTCAGGTCTTCAAAGTGTCCTGTCAGGTTGGATCAGATAATGACAGAGAAAACATTGTTAAAACTCATTCAGTAAAAATAAACAGTGAGACATTAAGCGGTGGAGAAAGGTACCTGGTTTGCTTCTTGGAGAACGTGAGTCAATGAGGCTGACGATCTTGGTGTAGCCGTACATCATTGCTATGGCACGGGCAGTCTCTCCCTTAGCATTTCGGTCATCTACTTTAACTTTCTGTCAATTAATAAAACCACATGTCAGGATCTTAAGGCATTTCCTCTGTATAAGCAGGTCACACATCCTCAGCCAGCAGGCAAGTCCATGAGAGCATGTTTTATAAACGGGGACCCACTCACGTGATCAAGCAGGTACTGAAGTATAATTTCATGTCCAGAAGCAGCAGCCTCCATCAGGGGAGTGAAACCAGACCCTGGCTCCCTGTTATTGAAAGAGAACAACATAAAGAAAACTTGTCTTTGTCCGGATCGAGTGTTGGGATGAATGAGGATGCTCACTTGACATTGGCGTCAGCATTGTTGTCCAGCAGGAACTTGACCATCTGCTGGTGGCCGGTGCTCGTGCAGTGTAACAGAGCCGTCCAGCCCAGCGAGTCCTTCAGCTCTAACTCCGCACCTTGCTGTTTGAGGTAAGAAAAACCGAAAGTCTAAGTTAAAACATTAAATTGAATAAACAGAATTTGTATTTCATTCATTGTATACTGTGAAAATCAACTTGCAAATTAGAAACTTCTTGGAGACAGATACACATTCTGTTTTATTGTGTTAATTTGTCCTCAGCTCTCTTTGTCTAACTTTTCTCCTCCTGTGTCTTGTGTTGCATCACTACAGTTCACTGATGCAACGCTTCTCACAAACAAATGATCCAATCACAGTGAACGATTTCATTTTGTCCTGTGCAGCGGTGGCTCTCAAACTGCTGAACCCCAAGGACCCACTAACTGACACAAACTAGACCACAATGCAGGAAGTGGATGAAAATCAGGACCAAAATCTTCATACATCCTGACAGTGTGTTACTTATGGTGAAAATAAATGACTCCCCTTTTAGCCAGGGACCCCCTGCAACCCCTCAAGTACCCTTGGATGTCCCCTGACCAAGCCCTGCTGCTGTACAGTGTCCACTTTTTACATGAAGAAGACACATATCCTGCTGTAGGCATGAACCGATTACTATCCGGGGATCATGTTGTACCTGAAGCAGGAAGTATGCGATGCTTTCATTGCCACAGCTGGCTGCCAGCATCAGTGGGGTTAGACCCTTGGCAGTGGTGGCGTTGACGTTCACTCCAGCCTCCAGCAGGAGATTCGCGATGTTGTCGTGTCCGATGTACGCTGCATACATGAGCGGGGTCCATCCTCCAATGTTCTTGCCATCCAGATTCACCTCGCGTCTGAAAACAAACCACACATTTCCATTCATATGTGTATATATTAGGAAGGTGGACATCCCAGGGGAGTGCGAGTGGAGGATAGTGGGACACCCACTTCTTGATGCACTCTGCCACCACGTCGTACTGGCCGATGGAGCAGGCGGTGTGGAGGTCCAGGGGCACGTCCAGCTCCTCGGGTCGCACCAGGGACTCTCCCAGCCACAGGGAGAGGCTGACCCCCAGCTGCTCGGACTCACTGGCCTCGTCGCTCAGCTCAGACATGTTTCCTCCGACTCTTCTTCTTCTTCTTCTTCTCTCGTGCCTCCTCACACCTGAGAACAGAGGGGATCCTGTGGCTCAGCGGCGCCATGACATGTTCACAACCGCTGGATTCACTCTATCAGTGTGTGTTTGCTGAGCCGCAGAGAGCAGGAGTCACATCTGGTTCAACTTCAGTTTGTAATAAACACACAAATAAAAGCCTCCCTCAGACTTGCGGTTACGTTAAAGCTACTTTTGAGCTAAGCTAAAGTGCTACTTCTATCTCATCCGTCTCCAGCTAAATCCAACTTTGCTCTTTTAGCTAGTTTCACGTTGGCGTAGCGAGAAAACGCCAAGCCCTGTTTAGACTTTACCCCAGTTATAATAAACAATGATTAAACAAAAAAACGTACTCGCATCAAACACAGCGGCTATAAACACAATGGGTTCAACACTTACAGGCAGCAGGAGTCTGTTTTCTCAGCGGATCTAACTTTTTTGTCGCACTCAATTGTGTCCGTGTTGAACCACGCCCCACCTTTTCCTGTTTGAAAGGCACCGGTGAACCTTTTTTTTTTTTTTTCAGCTGCACCGGCGTAAGTCTGTGCCTCTACATGCATCTACTGTTGTCTTATCCTAAACCTGCAGGACGTTTGTTTGTTAAAGAATCTGATTTTAGTTTCTGTCATGGACACCCGCTCCCAATCTCAGAAAATCTCTACACAATAATAAATGGTCTCAAAACCCTGCAAATGAAACGATTTCAGAAAAAGAAAAATAACACAACTCCTGTCCACACTAAAACATCCAAGAAATGGTCTCAAGTACACAAAACTTTATTGAGAGTCACAAGCCAAAGGGATGCATGATGGAGCAACACTGTTTTGCTTAATAAGGAATCAAGCCTCTGTTTACACTATCATGAACTGTGTCTAACATATAGTTTGTTATAACATCACACATTCCTGATAAATAAAAACAATGCAAACAAAAATACAAATTTATTTATTTAGACCAGAGCAGCAATGAGTTCATTTTTTATAACTTTGTGATTGTAATATTTAGTTTTCCGCCATTATCTCCATATTTTTCTTGTCACAGTCTACTCACACGTTGTGAAAAGTTCGTCTTCAGGGTTAAAAAAAATAATAATCAAAGAAAATTAAAGCGAAACTCTTCCTTTGAGGGAGTGAAGACAAAAGCTGCCGTCTCCTCCTGAGTCTGTGCTGTCCGGTCTGTGTCCTGGGCTTCAGTTGGCTGCGGGCCGTCCTCTGTGGTGGGGGTCTGTGTTTTGTCTTTAGCCCTCTGGCGGAAAACCGACGTCTTCGGAGAATCTGCTACAACTTTGACCTGAGCTGATGCAATTTCTGTTGGGAACAGAGAAACATGGCGCGTTTGAGTGCACAGCAACCAAACACTTCCACAGGTCCCAAAGCCGACCTTTTTACACAAGTAAAATGTTTTACCTCTGCCAGGGAGGTTGTGTTTTAACCCTTTCCATTTGTTTTTCAGTGAGATTATGTACAAAGTACAGAAAGAATATCCATGAAACAGTGGATGGAAGGGACATGAAAGAACCCATTGAATTTTGGCATGAATCTGGAGGAAGGCCAGATGAGCCATTCTCGTTACTGTTCAGATTATTCTACTTCTACAATCCACACTCACCACTCTGAATGAGTTTGAACTGCTTGTTCTTCTCCTCATCCATTTTTTTCCTGTACTCTCCAGTCATGGCTCTCATCACCTGCCTCTTCTTGGCCAGGGGAGCTTTGGAGCTACGCAGAGTCTTCAGGGCACGAGAGGCCTCATCCTCTACGGAGACAGAACACATTCAAGGTGTCACAACTCAAATAGAGCCTAAAAAAGCTGTGTTTTAATGTAAAAGTGTAAAATCACACTAACTCTGTTTCGGTGTTCCTTTTGGGGATCGCATTCCCAGTTCCAGCTGCTCGATGCACCAGTCCAGCTGTCTGTTCAGCTGCTCCTCTGCACTCTGTAACACACAGTCACATAAACATCAAATCAACTCATCAACCAGAACCCAGCATGACTACTCTTCAGAACAAAAAGGGAGTTCAGCCGATATTTGGGGGCCGGCGGATTCTGGGGGGTACTGATTAATCAACCAGGCTCTGAAGAAGTATTCACACTGACCAGCTCTGTGTCTTCACCTCCTTGACTCCCTTCAGCTGGCTTCTGTTGTGCCTCCGTGCTTTCTAAGACTTTTTTCTGTCCAGATTTCTTCTTCTTCTTCTTCTTCGCTTTGGCTTGCAGCTCAGATTGAGAGTTAACCTCCTGCAGCGGGGAAGGCTTTTCCTCCTGGATGCCACCCTGGCTTCCCGCAGAACTTGCGTCTGGGGTCTCCTCTGTCTCCATGTCTTGTACGGGTGTAACAGCAGGGATTTGGAAGTCAAAGGCAAAAGCACAGCCCCCTCCGGTGAAGGATACCTGGCTCGGTGCTGGCTCTGCCCTGTCTGGTGCGGCGTTGTCCTGAAGTGCTGGAGCGTTGTCAGGGAGGAAGTTGAACTTGAAGGTGTGGTCGCTGCCAGTCCAGAGGGGTCTCTCAGGCGGAGCGGAGCCGCTTGACTTCGGTTCAATATCTGTAGAATGAACACACACTCAAACAGGGAAATAACTTACTTTAAGGTACTGTATCGACTTTGAATTGCAATAATTACCTTGAATTCTTAATCATAAACCTTTATCTACCTCCAGCTGTTCTTGTTTTAGTTGATATATTTGCTTTAAATTTAATTTTAGGGACTGCGCTGCCTTTACTTTTGTTCTTGCATTTGCTATTTAGCAAATTTTGCTGTTTCCCTTTTGTGTTTTCTTGGTTTCTTGCAATGATTTGTGTATTGATTCTTCCTCAATGAATTCCGAGTTAAAATAAATCAAGGCTAAATCAGTGCCACACTTAAACCAAGTAAATCCACATGTCACTGAAAACGATCTGTGACAGATCTCACACTTGCGAAGGAAAACGTGATGAAAGGATGAAGTACCTATAAACAGCAGCCTCTGTTCGGCCATGTTGTTGTTCAACTATTCAACTCGACGTCTCGAGGGATGAAGACATGTTCAGCGGAGAAAGCCCATTTTTAAATACTCATATTTACTCAGTCTTCTTTAATGTTTGGAGCGACTTACCTCCGGTTGCTCTGAAGAAGGGGTCCGTCTGGTAATACTCCCACAACACCACTAGTTCCGCTTGAAGATCGTTCCCCTGGATGCTAGATTGACACACAGAGACAAAACTTCTCCGTTTGAATGAAATAACATTATCATATTAACTTGATCAAATATATTTTTCATTAAAAAAATATAGAAAAAAACACGTTTAAAACCTTGAAACGTGGTATTAAGTAAAAAGAGCAGGAAAGCGGAATAAATCAATCAAGTGCAACAGGAGGAGGTTGGGGGCTGTTCTCTGCTTCCCGCTCTGCCCTCCTCATTCAACATCAACACAAAGGATGAGACTTTGTGTCCTTGCTCCTTTGTCTAATGGCTGAATAACAGAAAGATCCAGGTTCTGTCTGAGGGAACATGATGTTGGATTTGTTGTATGTTGATCTTCACACAAACACTTGTGGAAGTCCACAGGTTTAGTTATACAGCCCAGACTGTTTGGTGGTTACCATGGGTTTAAACAAAACAAGACAAACATGGCTCCCTTCCTTTGGTTAAAAAACCGTGTTATCTCATCAGATGACACATATTTATAATGTGATTGAGATGTGCACACAAACAGAATATCCCCCCCTGTGTTGACATAAACTATAACTTCTGCTCTGTCCATCATTACCACATGTTTCCTTTTCTTTATGCAATGAAAGAGTGATTTGTCACTTTCTCCCACAGTGTCACATTTCATCCATTTTAAGGAAGTGTCATTTCAGAGGTAATTTCATAATAACGCGAAGCTAAAAGCTGACGATTGTATATAGAGACTAAATGTATTTTATGAATAAACATGATTGTTTTGCAGCTCAATATAAACAAAGTCACTTTCCTTTTTTATTTTTATTTTTTTTACTTCAAACGCAGAGGCGCCCAGAGCACTTTTTCCTCTTCCACCAATCGCACTCCGAGAGGGGTTATCGTCTGGACCAATCATGTAGGCTCCAGGGCGGGACTTCAGGCGGCGCTCCTCTCAGACTATAAATAGCAGCCCCCGTCTTCCACCTCAGGCAACACAGTCTGCTACTACGGGAGAGGATCTGCTTTTCAAACCGGAAAATAAACACAAAAGGTAACATGGCGCCGCTTCTTCCTATTTTAATCACGTTTTCCCGGCTTGGTTGTTGGTGATGATCCGTCTCATGACTGATTTAATGTCCAGTTCGACCTTTCAGGCTAAAACACGGTTTGTCGCTACTCGCCAGTCAATTGACAACAACGGAGCGCGCCATAGCTAGTGAGCTAATGTTAGCCGCACCTGAGCCGCTCTTTGCTAACTTTAAAAACACCAAACCCGACTTAACCCCACGCCACGTTACAAGTCACTCCACGTGTGTGGTTGTGTATTTGTTCTGTTTAGGCGGCGGAGGGATTGTAAAATGAACGTGACCCTCTGTGGGAGCTAACTGGCGCCATTTTGCAACCGTCGCTGCTATCTTTAAATTTGCTCGCCAGCGACAGAGAAGAAACGTGTGTGTGTCTGGAAGCTTAATGGTGGCGGCTCCTCGGAGCTGGTTTTAAATTAAAAACCGCACTTTCCCACCGCGCGACACCGCATCGACCTACAGGGAACCGCCACACCGACTAATAGCGAGCTGCTGCTGTTAAACATCATTTGTCGTAATATCTAAGATAAACACCGAGTATTTGTATTCTGGGAGGGAGGCGGGGACTCCCGTGTCATCGGTGGAACAGCTTAGTGTTCAGTGTACTTCTCCCCCCCCCCCCCCGGGGCGGGGACTCGAACCAGTCACTACCAGGGTGTGATTCTGAGAGTAGTGGGTGAGATCTGTTGGCCAACCTCGTGTTTTGTGTGTTTTTCCTGATCTGCAGGTGAAGCATGGCTCGTACTAAGCAAACCGCTCGTAAATCCACTGGAGGAAAGGCGCCGAGGAAGCAGCTGGCCACCAAGGCCGCCAGGAAAAGCGCGCCCTCCACCGGCGGAGTGAAGAAGCCCCACAGATACAGGTATGTTTGGTCTGAAGTTTCTCTTGTGCAAGTTCCTGTTGTGGTTCAGTGTTTTGAATGTAGCATTTTGCCTTCGTAGGCCCGGGACCGTCGCCCTGCGTGAGATCCGCCGTTACCAGAAGTCGACCGAGCTGCTCATCAGGAAGCTGCCCTTCCAGCGTCTCGTCAGGGAAATCGCTCAGGATTTCAAGACAGATCTGCGTTTCCAGAGTGCAGCCATCGGTGCTCTGCAGGTGGGATATCTCTCATATTGCTCCTTTGCTGCCTGATTTGTGTTTTTTAAAGTGTAATTCTGTTTAAAGTAGGTGACCGTTTGTAATTTGCCTCTT
The DNA here is from genome assembly GCA_026259375.1 of Verasper variegatus. Lineage (NCBI taxonomy): Eukaryota > Metazoa > Chordata > Actinopteri > Pleuronectiformes > Pleuronectidae > Verasper > Verasper variegatus. The sequence goes on from CM048057.1 coordinate 10,269,780, forward strand.
TTGTTCTGCTGTAGGAAGCCAGCGAGGCCTACTTGGTGGGACTCTTCGAGGACACTAACCTGTGCGCCATCCACGCGAAGAGGGTCACCATCATGCCCAAGGACATTCAGCTGGCCAGGCGAATTAGAGGGGAGCGTGCATAAATGATTGGATTTGATCTTTTTAACATATGGGGGGTGGGAGGGGCTCTCTGGGGTTTTGTTTTGTAAATCTTGAACTCTTACCAGCATGTGACTTGTCGTCTGTAGTTTCAGGCATGTGTTGTTTTTTTTTGTACTTCATTTGTCAATTTACTCTTGACTTCATTCTCACTTGTCCTATTAACTGTAGAATAGAGCTTCATATCTGTAAATTCTGAAACCATATTTCACTGCCTTTCTCAGGTTTGCAAGTCTATTTTAGAATCTGTACCTTTAACCCCGTGTGTGCATGTCATAGGGTTTCTCGTGCTGTAAATAAACTATCCGCTACCTCAAATTATTGGCTAGAGTTTTTATTCTTTTAATATTTCTGTATAAATTTGCTTTAGTGGCTTTACGAAGTGCCTGCAGAGGTACTGAATAAAACTTTGCTTGTCTGAAGTTCGGCTAGAGATTAAAATCACGTTGGCTGATTTATAACAGACACGATGCAGCTTGTATGTTGACAACTGCAATTTTCCCATGACCTCAGACGAGATGTTGGTTCTGAGACTGGCAATTACTTTTCTCACTTTACTTGGCTTCTGGAGAAATGGCAGGCAGTGTTTTTCATTAACTTTTATTCTAGTACATCAAATTATAAGACTTGTATAAGTGCAGAAAGTCAAACCAAACTTAAATCATAATTTTAATCCACACTGACTCAAAGAAAGTTGACAAAGCAATATATGGTCAAATCCACAATTCATTTTCACTGATGCACTGGACGGCTTCATGAATGCACCTCAGGCATTGTCGGAACAATGATTTGGTGCCGCCGCCTATACAGAACCACATTTCTCATTAAATAAGACCAAATATATATACACCTTAAGTTCCACATTTGTTAACTTGATTTATCGTCTTGCTCTTCCTCCCCATCTGAAAGCAAACCAGGTAGGTGCTCATACAGCTGCGTCTCCAGCTGTGCATCAATGTTCGTCTCCTTCCTCAGAACACACCACAGGAGGAAGCCGGTTAAAACCAGGCTGATGGGAAGGACTTTCCACCAGGGCCGCTCATACTGACTGCCGAGGGAGCGGTCGACCTTCCAGGTCCTGTGACTGGCTTTACTGGTAGAGAACTTGATGGGCTCATTTTTCACCTCCTCGTCTTCATCTGTGGGCACCTTGGATTTGGCTGGCCTCTGGGAGCTCAGAGCTATTGACCGCAGACTGGTCACTCTGTCAAAGAAAAATAAAACGACAGCTAAGTATTTATTTACTCATGAAATAAAAAAAAAAACTGACTGGGAAAGAGAAAATTGCATCAAAACAGAAATAAATCATCTTTCAAGGTGAACTGAAGTGGACCCAGATTCTACTTTTAATATGGATGAGCAGCTCAGATAATCTGGTGTTTTTCACACTTTGTCACTATAAAGTAGTGACTCTGCACTGTTTTAGAATTAGACCAATCAGAATGGGTGTAAATGTGGACCAACCAGTGACACTGAATCCCCAAAGAGCACATCAGAGAGGAGACTGGGGTTCTGCAGACCCTGTAGTGTACTCTTATTGTACCGTTAGTCAAATAAGAGTTTAAATAAAACCAGCACTATTGTTACACAATAATGGCAGATATTACACTTGATGCTACGTATATATCAGTCAGGCAAAGATGTGTTACATTTGGAAACAGTGTCATCTTTAGAAAATACATAATGTCCCACAACATTTTATTTATAATCCAATCTAAATTTGAAAAATTCACTGAAATTACATTTAAATTAAACATTTTTCTAACTCAAATGTTTATATAGGTACCAAAAAAGTACTGACGAGGGCTCTGATGACTATTATCTTTTAAAAACTATCTACCACTATTCTACGACAGTATTGATTCGTCTCCTCCTGTAGTTGGCCAGGAAGTAGACAGGACCACTAATATATAAAAAAGGACAGGGCACAGTGATCATCTACAGACAAATCCTACACAAGTAAAAGAATAAAATAAAAACACATTATATTAACATAGTGATAATTCCATCAAACAACAGTTTCATGGATACAGGTCTCTATGGTTAGTTGGTGTTGCGTTCAGTGACCAGATCAGCAGGACAAGAGGAAGTGAGTTAGAGGTTAAATCAGGTCCAGGTGCAGAAAGCAGCTCGTCAGAACAGCAGCTTCTCCTCAAGCCGTAACAGGCTGTTACCTAGTTCATAAATCAATACATTAAATCGGAGTCCAGCCGCAGTTTCCACGCTGTGGCACTGTGAGATTTAAAACACTGTCATTGAGCCGCAGAGTCAACACGCTGTCTTTCTCTCCATCCTCCACACACCGACACCCACCTCACACCGGAACTGTGGCTGAAAAACACGCGTGTCACACCGGACAGAACTCGTCCTGCTGCTGTAGACATCTCGAACAAATGACCATCTTACAGCACACGAACGTCAGGTCATTGAATCTGGAAGTTTCATTACCAAACACGCTTTGGTTAGGTCATGTAACACGGCGGTGTGCAACCTTTATTTCACTCCGGCGCAGCCGCGGAACGCTGGTGGGGAACGTTCCGCTCACACGTAGACGAGGGATCTGACGTCACGTACAGATTTAGATGTTTTACTCTCACATGTTAATATCATCATTATTTTACACTATTATTTTAATAATATGCAGAGAAACTCAATAAAAAAACCATAAGACGTCTTTCGACACAGCATTTGTAGCTCTCAACCTATTTAGGTACCTCGAAAACAATTAGTGAATATATCATGTAAAATATAAATTATTTACATCCCTACTTGCTACTCTTTAGTTTTCATTGTACAACACACTATTCATAAACAGCAGCAGCTCGTTATGGAAATGTAGATTTTAAAACTTTTTCTAAGAGTTAGTAAATGCACTATTGCTGTCATTGAACAGATTTGAACCCTTAAAATATATAATGCCTTTTCTTCTAGTATATAATCACCTTGTTTTACTAACATAGTTTTACTTTGTATAATAAAAAAAGATCCTACTTTGTATTTATTTTTGCCATATAGCTGAACTGTCATGATTCCAATTCCCCATATCTTAAATAATTGAATAGAAATAAATTAATTATCATAATGTAGGAAATTATCCACAGCTTGAGAGATGAATGGCTTCATATCTCCCAGGGTCCATGAATCCCTCACCGCCACCGACCAATCAAACAGCACGGACAGATATCCGTCCAATCACGTGTCACCTTGGCGAATTCACTTCCCGTTTGAGTTCCCATGCTTGTTTTGGGGTTTTTCGGGAGGCCAGCACGTCCCTGTCGCATTTCAAGTAAGTTTTTACAGATGTGTATTTAATAAAAGAACAATTAGATACAATTATTTTCGGGTCTAAAAGCTTTTAACAAGTTTTACCATACGAAATTAAGCGTGTGTCTTTATCTTGTCTTGATCAGTTGCACAGGTCGTCAGGATAAACGCAGCCCAGTTAGATATCCTTACGCTGTTCTACTTGAGTGTGTTCATCTAATTCCCAGTGTTAGTGTCATGTAATGTTTACTACAAACAGGTGTCGGTCTCTAAGGCTCATGATCCGTGCATTTATAACTTCATACAGTATGACTGTGTTCCTGTTCAATCTAACATGCAGAGGGTTTTTAGTTTGTTGCAGTAAATCGGATCATGGCCAAAGACAAATCTCTGAAATCAGCATCAAATCTTCCTAAGAAGAAGAAGAAGCTGGGTTCAAATGACGTCAATGTAAATATAGAAGACACAATGGAGGCTGAGGTAAAGGGGAAAAGAAGAAAGAAGGAGGTGGAGGTGAGTACAGTCTCTTGTAGGTGTGTTAGATGGCACAACCTGAAAGGACTCACAAAATACTGAACGTGTTTATTTCCCTCAGGAGGCTCCGGTAGAGATTCCTCAGGAAACCATCACAGATGAGAAAAAACAGAAGAAGGAGAAGAAACGCAAAAAGAAACGAGCGGCCGAGGAAACACAGGCCAACACAACTGAGGTACGAAGGTTTACTGCTGAAGATGTGTCCTTTAAATGTGTCTGTGAGGGGTCAGCTGAACTGGGACAGATGGGTTTTGTGATGCTCCGTAAAGAAGACAATTTACAAGTGCTGATGACTGAATATTTATCATAAAAGTTTGTAATTATTTCAAACAAGGAGCCAAGATTTTTGGAAAACAGAATTTAGAGCAGTTGTTCAGTGCGTTGAGTTTATTTTATTTTCATTCTAATGACAAAAGAGATCAATGTTCAAGTCGGAGATCTAAGTTTTCATTTGACAAGACACCATGTAAAAATAACTGATACCAGATTTCCAAGCATCATTATCTGGTTCTGCGTTAGGATTTTCCACAAGTAACGGCCTGAATTAAAAAAAATTCCAGACGACTACTTTCTAACACTTTTTATAGCTTCTTTTTATAACCTTACCGCACCAGACTGCAGAAGAAACAGATTTTTTATGTGAAACTGATTTATTCAGTGTTTTTACTGGTTTTAATTCTCTGGTTGGTTTGTTGTGGAGAGGAGGAAACCTCTGTGGACAATCATCTCCTGGTAAAAACGTCTTGAAGGATGAAATCTGAAGGAAACTTTAATAAATACGATTTAAAATGAAAAAAAAAAAAAAAAAAAAGCTGCGATGAAGAAAACAACTCGAGTGAATTTTTATAATGAAATGTTAGATTTTATGCATTACAGTTGAACACCCCGGTCCTCGTTTTCTTCTTTGTACAATGTCCATCAATTAATGTCTTTGAACTCAGCACATATGTCTGTGAAGCTACCATGTGCAGCTGGTTTTGATTTGAAGGGACACTTTATAACAGTTTGTGAGAAGATGTCAGAGCTAGTTGACCGGCGTGGTCTGTCGTACGTTGCATAGCTGCAGTCGTTTGCAGCGGGAACATAGGTGGACCTTTCTGTGGGTGACCTTTGCAGCTTGACCCATTTGCTCTTCTGCTGGAGGAAAACTCTCATTTTATCCCGGAACGTCTCCCCGAGGAAGCTGTAGATGAGCGGGTTCAGGCAGCTGTTAGAGAAGGCCGCCAGCCTGACAGTGTGACCCGTCAGCGGGTAGTCCTGCCAGAGCGTGTCCCCGCTTGTGTCTCCTCTCAGCAGGTGGACGCATATGAAGGCGTTCTCTGGGAGCCAGCAGAGGAAGAAGACTAACACCGCCGCCGAGATCATCCGCAGGGCTTTCTGCCTGCGAGGCCTCCGCTGTCGGCCCCTTTGGTTTTTCTGGCTGCTCTGGAGAACCTTTGCTATTTTCCAGTAGCACAGGCCCAGGGTGCAGAAAGGCAGAAGGAAACCCAGCATCACCTCCAGCCACTGGATCTGGGTCACATTAGCGAAACAGAAAGTGAGTTCTCCGGCGTGCTGAGCTTGAGCTATGACGAAAGGCAGCAGGGTGAGCAGGGAGGAGGACACCCAGATGAAGCAGCAGCTGAGGCGCGCGTGCACCATGCTGCGACCCACGCTGCTGGTCAGTGCCACGAACCGATCGAAGCTCATCCACGTCAAGAAGAAGACACTGCTGTACATGTTCACCTGCTGGAACAGGTTCATGAAGGTGCAGAGGCCGGCCTTGTCATAGTAGCCCTTCTTCAGGTTGAACACCTCGATCAGAGAGTCGGCCACGAGGAAGAGGTCGGCCACGGCCAGGTTCACAAAGTAGAGGTCCGGGGCTGTCAAGCGGCCCCTGTGTTCCAGGTTGATGACTAAGATGAGGATGTTCCCGATGAAGCCGACGGGGAAGAGGAAAATGGTGTAAAGGCAGGAGAGGACGAGGCTGATGATGTAACGCCGGTTATTCTCTGGGGCCGTTTGCAGAAAATCAGAGACGACTGCCTGTGTGTCATTTACAGTGATGTTATACTCGGGGATGAAGCTGAAGCCCATGTACATTGTCATGTCCATATTACACTTCTGTTTTGAGCCGCTGGTGGTGGTGGTGGTTGTTAACCATTATTTTTTCATAGTCCTTTGTTCGAGGTTGTTTGGCCCATGTGGAGTCTGTGGTGCCATCTGCTTCTTCTCTCTGGTCTTCTTGGACGTGTAGTGGAGTTGGTGCCTTATGTGGTCTTTATAGAGAGAAGAGAACAGCTTGATTTCAGCATTTCAATTTCTAGATTTAATGTTGAAATGTCTGTACAGGGAAGAATAATAAAAAACAACAATATATTTGACAACGCAGAAAATGCATCAATTGATCGTCAGATTGGAAGTAACATCAGAAATTAGCTTTTGTACATTTTTTGCTGCTGCTTTTAAAAAGGAGTTCAGTTAAAGATCAAGATTGAATGTGAAATGAAAGTGAAGACACTTTATGACTTTTGTAGCATTATTTTTGATTCTTCTATATGAGGAAATAATAATAATGTGTCCAAAAGAAGCGAAATAAAATACAATGTTATTAAAGCAAATAAAATAATTTAGGGGTTGTGAGAGTGCCATTATATAAAAGGGTATAGGATTAAAAGCTGACTTAAAAAACAAGAGGTTCAGATCCCAAGCCCAGTAAAAGCACATTTATAAAATAAAGTCTTTAAGAGTCTTTTAGAGGATAAGGAGTCAGTCAGTCTAATGGCTTTATTCGAAAAACTAAAAGACAATGCAAGTCTGTCATAAACTGAATTGTAATAACTAATGTAAAATGGCTCAAACTTACCGTCAGTTTCTTTTCACTGCACGCAGTCTGTCAAATTGTCTCTGTCCTTCGGTGGCGACTATGAAGGCAGATGTCAAAGTAAATCTGGCGAAGTGTGGCGGTGGGTCGCACAACAACTTTAACGGCATATTTACACAAAACAAGACAAAGGACAGACGGGGATAGTCTCACATCTTTGTTTTTACACCTCTGCCCTTTGTTTGAGTTTACAACCACGACTTTGTGACTTTCTCTTAAAGAGTGAAAATGCATTTTAGATTTACTTTATGTCTTGTTACTGTGATTTTTACCTCAGTGTAGCTCAGGTCTGACATTTCACGTGACGCCAACTTATGCAACACAGCTCCTGTATTCGTTTTCCTGCCGGTGCCTGGTTTTGGTGCCACTCTGTGTTGGCACTGACACAATGCAGGTCAGTTATTCGTAGAACTGGTGTCAGGTTCATTGGATAGAGGTGGAAAGGTACTGGTCTGTGTCCTTTGTACTTGGATTTATACATAAAAAAAACTTGAAGAATTTTTGCAATGAATTTTGCATCTGACTTGTATTTTCCAAGACTTAATATTTCCTCTGTGGGAGGAGGTTTTTCCAGAGAGCTTGTCTAAATGGGCCTCTGTGCAAATCATGTCTATGTGAGCAGAGGCTGTTTTCAAGAGGGTAGATTGTCTCATTCAGGGTTGTTGATTTCGAAAAACTATATAAACACAAAAACATACTGGGTTGAAGTGCATCCTGGACTCAAATAGAGTTTTCTTTTCAGTTGCTCTTTGGATCGGACTCATGAAAACATATAAACTGAAGAATACTGCAAGGAATTTTCTTTAAAAAGAAAAGTTAAATGCCTTTATTGTGCCTTTATTACCCTGGCATGGTCGTGTGTAATCTAAAAACAAACTCATCAGGCTTGGTGGCGAGACTCGTTGAAGTTTGTTATGAGGTCAAACACGAGCATGCATTGGATGGCATTTTAATTTCTTTTTTTCCTTTTTTTTATTGAGAGTAAACTGTATAAAATGCAAATATGTTTCGTATTTCCAAGGATGTATAGCAAAACATTTATTTTTTGTAAAATCCAAATGTACAAAATATTAATTTGTAAAATTGCTTTACAAACACATGCATGTTCATAGTCCCACAATTTAAACAAAAACTACAATGGCACTTAGTAGAGTGCATACGTCTGCTAAGGCCCAACAGTCCCTTCAAATCAAGCTCAACAAATGTATACACACAGCTATCAGTTCCCTGAATATACCTGATGATGAAAATGTCCCCAAAAAAAGCCCTATCTTGCGATGTTAAAGAAAGTTAGAACAAATTCCAGGATCCCCACCAAAAATGTATTTGTTCCTCCCTGATTCATAACACATTCTTCCACCAAGTTTCGTGGAAATGTTTTCCAACAAACGGACAGGGGGAGAAACCTCCCTGGTGGAAGTAAATCAAGAAAATGTCTAATACCTCATATCAGAGGTTGTTTGTTTGACGCAGAAGAGAAGACCTCTTGTCGCCTATGTCTCAATGTCCTGCAGGGTGTCTGTGATCTCTATGTGTGGAGCAATGATGTTTCTGTTGGGCTGCGTGCGCCCTGGGTTTCGACAGCAGTCCCTCAGCTGCCTCAACACCCCGTGGAGACTCTCCCGACAGGGCCGGTGCATGAAGAGCACGAGCAGCAGGCTGGCACTGCTCCCTGAGAACAGCACAAACTCAGCCACTTTCAGAAACGCCTGCTTGTGGTTGCTCAGCGCCTCCTCGCTCTGCAGCCGTGCTCCCCTGACCAGCGCCACACTGTAGAACAGCAGGCAGAGAAACATGACCACAGTGACAGCCAGGAACACGGGACCCTCCTCAGAGCCGGAGAGGAAGCGACCTTTAGATTTCCACTGTCGGACACAGCCGCATATCAGAAGTCCTAATTGGAGGATGTAGGGAATCAGAAAAGCCAGACACACCTTAGAGGCTGCATACGAAACACCAGCTTGGACTGGATCCATAAAACAGTTAATTGTTTCCTGCAGGTGCTCGCTGGGCCCTCGAATCCCAGCCAGCGTCAGGGAGATGAGGACAGAAGTCAGGATCACCAGAGCCGCACAGACCCCAGGCTTCCGCAGCAGGGCGTGGGATGGCGGATCGAGGGTTAGCACATAGGCCATGAGCACTAACACAAACAGGCCGCACAGAGAGGCCGTGTTGATGACGAAGGAGAGAGCAGCGCAGCCCAGAGCCGTGGTCCTCAGGGAGTGGGGTCTGTAGGCCACAGCATGGAGAGAGAGGAGCAGGAGCAGCAGCTGGAAGCCACAAAAGGCCCAGAGCAGACAGTCGAGCCAGGCCAGCCGCCTGTGTGCCCTGTACGTCTGGACCAAGCTGTAGAGCAGAAAGCAGCCGGCCACAAATCCCAGACCTGCAAAGAAACTGTAGACATAGTTCGCTCTGGAGGTTATGTCGTTGGCTGCGATTAAATCCAGCAGAGAGGAAGAGTTCAAGGTGGTGAAGCTGTCCATTGGGATGGCAGAGCTGTTGGAAATTGGAGATGAGGTGCTTTCCTCAGTGGAGGCTGTGCTTTGAGACTGGAAAAGAAAAGAGAAAACACCCACTGATGAATTGTTGTCCTCTTGAGCATCGCTCTCCGCTGTTAGTCAAGAGTTTCCTCACATCAGAGGATAAAGAGGAACTGACTATCAGCAAAGGTTAGATCAGTTGATTCTGAATGTTTAAAAGCAAGTACAGAAACACTGTTCACAGCTGCCTTGCTTTGGTAATTCTCAGTAGGGCTGATTAAGCAATAATAATTATCACAGTATCAGTTCATTAATAGTAATACATCAAAAATTCAGTGTACTGTACATCGATATATTGGTTATGCATTGTGCAGATGTACTTGATCTACCTCAGAATTACAAAATGTTTTTTCTGTTTATCAATTATTTCCATGATGTAATGGCTCATATGAACATTTTTCATCCGTATTATTTTTGTCTGTATTGCCCGGCCCCTTACTGTTGCTCAGCCGACGCATAATTAAATGGGTTTTCCACAGGAACAAACTGTGACAACACATACTGCACTTCCTTCCTAAAGTAACTCAAAAGTTGAACTTAAGTCTCAACTTATCTGTAGGACTCGAAATAGGACTTGAAATACGTATAAAGAGAGAGCGAGAGGGAGCACGAAACACTAACGGTTATGTTTGTGTTTCTAAGTATTTTCCTGAACTGCATGTCCCTGTTATTCCCTCTTTGTTTGCTTCAATTTGAAAAAAACCGCCTGCTCAATAAAAAAACACACACGCACACACATCTCCACGTACCATTTCTGCTGTCGTCACCCGCTCGCCTCCTGTTTCGAATCCACCGGCCAGATGTTGCCGATTGACTCCAAGCTCTGAAAACGATGCTCGCTGCGTGGACACGGCCGCTGACTGTGAAGGGCTTTCACATTTCTGTGGGCAGTACCCCCACTAGCATACTTTCAGAATGACTGCGTGGCCATGTGACCAAAATCTTTTCCTCCCCTCCCTCTTTTTTTCTTTTCTTTCTTCATCACTGTGCTGACTGGCACCGTTAAATCAGAGAACATACTGTGTCCCTTGTTTAACTTCCCCCAAGAGTTAAGTGCAGCACTGAGGCTGTGCTGTGGCTCCTGGAATGAAAAGACTTCTATAATGACTTTAAATTCTAAGTTTTGGTTAAAGGTACTATTTATTCTGCAGACAAATGTGGAGGGGGAGATACTTCATTACCTCCAACATGGAGGATATGGTTTCACCCCCGTCTGTTTGTCGTGTGTTTGTAAGCAAGATGACACAAAAACTACGGAACACATTACCTTTAAACTTAGTGGAAGGATGTGGAATGGTTTGGGGAGGAACCCATTCAATTTTGGTGCGGATCAAGATCAGGGGGTGGATCTGGGAATTTTTTTTCACTTTCTTCCCATGGATGAGGGGATCATATATAATAGAGTGAGAAATTCTGTGCAGTTTGATTGAGTTTAAGGAGACTGCTGGGCCTTGGGTGGAGTATGTGCTCTACTGAGTGACATACTAGTTTAATGCTGTTTATAAAATAGATTATATTGCATTTTCGTTTTTCCCCTGTTTTCCCAGAAACGTTAATCTGTCACGTCAAAAGTCCAAGTCCAAAGGTTTTGTTTTTCGATTCTAAAGTCACTCTTGTCACTTGTGTTTTTTTCTAACTCCTGACAGGAAACTAAATGAACAGGTGGTTATTTTTAAAGCATGTTCTTGAGACTGAGCGTGCACCTCGAACGCAGCACTGTAAGAATGCAGCACTACAGGAAGTGATACAACCACAAAATGCATTTAGCTTTCCTTTGTCTGGTAGCACAACAAAATGTTACAATCATTTTACACCGTAAAATTCAAACTGGGTTTGACGATAACAGACTGTGCTGAACCAGAAAATTGTATAAATAGAAAAGTGGCAGGAAACGGCAGTTAACATACACAAAAAGTTAGATCTTTGTTTCAACTTGTCTTATCATTCAGTCTCGGCTATTTATGGATGATTGAGAATCGTTTTATACAAACACCGACTATAATAAGGGTCTAAAAAGGAAGCTCTGCTAATGTAGATAACTCCCAGGATCCTTTGTGTTTGCTCTGGTTTGACAGATTTCAGATCCACCCAGCCCCCCCGAGCCGACACTTGAGCTGGAGGGTGAGGAGGACCTGAGTCCCGAAGAGAAGCGGGTGATGGAGAGGAAGATGAAGAAGATCCTGAAAAAGGAGGAGAAGAAGAAGCTGAAAGTTGAGGGAGAGACCGAGAAGAGAAGTGAAGAATCTGGACCCACGGCTCCTCAGCAAGCTTTAGTTTACCTCACCTGGTAAGAGCCACTCTCATTAGGTACGGGACAGATGAATCCCCATGTTGGCCTTCTGCTCTTTATGGTGTTCCTTCATACATCAGACATTCTAAGTCCAAACCATCCCCATATCTCTGTCCTCATAACAAGGAAGCAAGGAGTAAATGGCTGAAAAACAATACACACAGGCAGTTTTTACATTTTCTCTTCAGGCATTTCACCCATTGGTTGTATCCAAAGGATCGAAGGAAAGATCCATCAATTCCTTCCTGCGAATTTGGTTGAAAACAAAGTCCTAGATCTAAAATTAAATTAAAGGTGTGCTTTCTTGGCCCATGTTCCTTTCTTCACCCAAGTTTCGTGAAAGTCTGTTGCGTAGTTTTTGCATAATCAATTAAACAATCGGACAGACAGGGGTGAAACCATAACCTCCTTGGTGGAGCTAATACATCATTCCTTGGTGTTAGTTGTGAGGCTGGAACTCTTTGCTCGTTGATGAGGCTGCACTTCTTTTGATGGGTGGTGAGTTGAATTCTATCTTAGAGGAAAACCACCCACATCATGTTGAGACCACTTCTCGTAAGGAGCACGACTTAACTCTGTGAAAACAGTTATATCATTTCCCCTCTGGACTTTTCTCTGTGTGAGAGAAATAACCCTGGTGTGGTCATCAGGCTCATCTCAGCTTGAGACTGGAAATTTAGAACAAAGAGTTTGTGTTTCCTCAGGTGGGCAGGGTCAAATACAAGGCCTAGGTTTGCATCATGGGAAGGGTTGTGTGTAGTGTTTGAGATATTCCTATATAATGGATCTTCTTGATTTCTATAAGTAGAGATCAAAATAAATAGTAACACATTTTTATGGTTGTACTATATACTAGAGTACCTATCAATGGTGTTTCAATTCGTTTGTTGCTTTGTGTATAGAAGGACAACATGCAGCAATCATTAGGAAACAAATCCCCCCTTATGAGCATTACAAGATTTTTTAAATTATGTTTTTATTTATTATTTTCCACCCCTGTACACACAGTCGGCTTTTTGCAGTCGTTCACTGCTGTCATGCTGCAGCCCACACCTACGGCACACTCTCTCTTTGTATTTGCAGCTGGGCTGAGAGGCGAGCAGAGTGGAAGTTCCAGAAGACCAGGCAGACGTGGCTGCTGCAGCACATGTTCGACTCCGACAAGGTAAAATGAAGCCGTGTTGATTGTTTCAGAGTGAAGGAAGTGTTGACCTCTTTACTTTAACTCAGTTTGTGAGTTACATCAACTCTTTAATCTCCGTTTTAAACGTTTTATAGCACAGTTTGAACACCGTTTTATTTGTATTTTGTGAAATACATTGTGAAAAGGTACAGAGAGATACCCGTTTTAAGGGCTCTTTTAAATTACTTTATCATAGAATTACAAAATACATTACTACTACTCTCAGATATGTACATTACTGGACCGAAAAGAGAAAAATGACACATTCCCTTGTAAACACTCGTCCTCAGATTCCAGATGAGAATTTCTCCGTGCTGCTTCAGTACCTGGAGGGGCTTCGTGGAGGATCGAAGGACATGACCGTGAAGAAGGCCTTAGCCCTGGTCGAGGAGTCGGGACAAGCACCAGAGGATGAGGCTGTCCAGCAGAGGGCGCACAGAGCCAGAGAAGCTATCCAGCTACTCTCCTGACCTGGGACTACTCACCTTAAACAGAGATAAGACTCAAGTCTGTTGATCTGTGGACTGATGATTGCCTTGGACTGTTGCTTTATATGTATAAATTTGTAATTGTCCTTAAGGGGAAAGTTTTGATTTAAGCACATCAATCGTTTGTATTTGGAAATAAGAAATCCCATAAGTTCAGTTAAGTACAATTATAACCTGGGGGGCAAAAGTTTATTGTTTTTCTACCCCAGATGTTAAGAATCCAGAAGATAATGTCCAGTTTCGCGAGTGCGTACAGGTGTAAACCATAGAGGATGAAACAAAAAGCTGAGAAACCTCAGGAGTTATTGTCTCAGGAATGTTTGTAGTCAAGACATGTTTTTGCAGGCTGAGACTCTGTTAGTGGAGCCACTGATGAGAGAAACTTCTTACACACACTTGGTATAAACATAATGAGCATGTTATGTTTTGACAAATCTCCTGTAACTAAAAATCTGTACCTGTAGTTCCTGTTCAAAGTTTGTGCATTTTAGGTTTGTCATTTTTTCCAATGACGTAAAACATTTTCTAAATGTATAACATTACACCCAAATACAGTACGATTGACATTTAAATGCTTTTCTCCCACTTTATCCAGCCACATATATAAACTAGAATGGCCCTCAGTGCAGCGCTTATCGCTTCCAAAGACCACCATTACACACAAACTCAGAGATCAGCTCCCTAAAGATGTAATGGGTTCTTCCCTGACCCATATCACACTTTTCCACCAAGTTTTGTGAAAATCTATTTACTTGATTTTGTGTTATCTTGCTTACAAACAAACAATGGAGTGGGGTGAGAAGACTTACTCATTCACTATAATCTGAATATAGGTTTTCCCCTTTAATAGTTTTAAGGGGCTCACTCTTCCCTTGTTAAATTTGCAATGTTGCTAAAGTGTTTAGCCTTAAATATATATTTTTTAAAACCAAATTTGAGTTTAAAAAGCAAGAGTGTAAAAAAATGACAAGTTTGTGGTCCATATATTAGTTAGTTTCTTTTCATAGTCACTTATTTAAATAAACCTTTAGTGCCGTCCCCAGTGACAGCAATAGTCATAGTGTCTCTGCCGCTCAATAAAATCCAGCCGGCTGCTTGTAAATGCCACGAAGCCACAACTTGCTCCAGGTGATGATTTTACTGCAGATCGATGGGGCCGTGGTCTCCTCTTAGTTGTTGATCCTTAACTGTCACACTCACTGTGGCTTTTGCTTCATCTGTAATAGATGTAGACAGCAAATATTACACACAGGACTGTGTAACTATAGTGTGTTTTAAAATGTAAACAAGTGAAGTTAGTGGGGTCAACTTACTTGGCTCAGAATCAAAGGGAATGTTGTGTTGAGTGAGGAGAGCACGCAGCCTCTCCATCTCTTCTCTCTGTTTTTCAAAGTCCTGATGTATACAAAGCAGTTTTGTAACATTACTTTTCTGTAGGCTATCATTTAGAAGAGTGTGTAAATCTCTGTATAAATGCACATACCTCAGTGCATTTCTGTAAGGAGTTGTGTGTGTCTGAATTGGCTGCAGCCTCTGGCAGCATGACCTTCACTTTGTGGCTCTTCAGGAGACCAGCATCTTCAAAAATGTCCCTCAAAAGATTGTTATAACCCTGCAGCAAACATACACATTGCATTTATGTACTAGACATTTAGATAAATTACTCAAAATGGAATAGAAAAGGTAAACAAGTACATTTAAATAAGCAGATATTTCAGAAAGAAACTCTGGGGTTTTGGGAATATGCATCTATATCATCATCTTGCACGTGACTTAAACTGTCAGTGACAAGGATCAAACCAATCATGTTGTGTCCCCTCTCAGCCGAACTGCTCCTTACCTGCTCAGTAATGAGACCTTCGTACCGAGCCTGCTCAGTTTCATCCCACTCCCGCTGCAGTTTCTCAGTCAGTGTTGGATACACTTAAAAAAAAAAAGCAGTCAGAATGATGAAAAAAAAATCACTTATCACTGATTTACTCCAATGATTTCTGCTGTGGGATTGTTCTAGAGTCTTACCTAAAAGAGAATGTGGATGGCAAACAAGCGGTGTCTCAAAGGTCAGCAAGTAAACACAAGTATTCGGCTCTGAGACTTCAGCAAGCTTGCTACTTGCACTGCAGACGAAAACCACCTACAAAACAATGTCGAAGACGTAGTTACACAAATCATGCTGTTGATTTAATCATGATGATGACTTTGAGTGGATGTGTTGTTAGTCATATGTCCCAGGGGGGACTGTTTAGTAGTGGGAATTTAAACCTATAGAATTGTAGGTTAATATTAACTAATTTCAGTCATTATCTCCCCAACTGTTACTTTATTAGTCTTGTTTTTCGAGGAAAAACACAGACACTGAAAGAGGCCAACAGCAGCTCCTACATCCTGCTACATGATGCCACACTTACCTTTGTTTCTCTGTTTCTGGTTCCACAAGTGTCCCCGTCTCTCATCCACATTCCTGTAAAAGTGTTGTTTGCCATTTCCCACTCGTGCCAGATCCTGTGAGGAACACAACATATGATGCTCTCACAACAAACCCACTGCCAATTATTCACATCGTGATATCTGCAATAAAAGGATCCTCTGGGTAAGGGCAAGGTAACTAAAGATGCTAACCGATTAGCACAGAAATCTACGTACCGATCTGATACCACGTCTTAAAAGTATTTTAGTTTCACTCAGATAAAACTGCAATTTTCCAAACAGCAGTTCTCTGTATTTATTTGTATTTCAAAGTGTTTAGCCCAAGCCAGGCCATACAGCAATGATCCCTTTCATATAGGGTTAGTAGCATACAGCTGTTAAAATATATCATATATAATTATATATATTATATTTTTAAATGAACTCAAAGTCCAGGTATCGAAGGAAAATTTTTATCGGAGCATCTCTTAAGGTAACAGCATCTTACCCCAGTATCCCACTGTAGGCATTCCACCTGAAGGTCTGCTCGTGCTGGGTGACGTTGTGAAATGGACAGAATTCATATTTATACCTGTAAAGTGAGCCAGACAGTCCAGTTTATTGCAACAGTCCAGAAATCAGCATCCTGAATAGTTAGTAGGAGAAAGCCTGAGGAAAACACAAATGCCAACCTCAGATGATTTGTAACATACTCACGTGGACTCTGTGAGACTGAAGCACTTTCCAGCGAGCCCATGAAAATGCACTGGGCCTAGAGGATAAAACATTAATGTTGACGTGATGAGAGAAGTCAGTGATTACATTAAATGCAGGGTTTAAGCTGAGTCACACTGAATTACCAGCCACTGGAGAAGGGGTCACTTTGGGTTGAAGTCTGCTTCCTTGGGCCAGAAAATTATTGTTCAAGCTGCACAGAGAAGAAGCTCAGTCACACAGGAGCTGATGTCAACAACACAATATAAAGATATATTCTGCTTAACGAACCCAAATGTGTTTGGCTCCTCGACTATCTTCATTTTACCGGCGGACACACGGTTAACTGTGTGAAAACAGACTCCGTTAAATAACCACACAGCAGCACGGCAGCGGCGTCTGACACATCTGGCTTGGTTTTACTCTTATAAAACGAAATATATTCAGGTACTTACTGAAGAGAGACAAGCAGATTGTCCACAGCTTTATTAAACTGTATGTTCCGTTACACAAACCGTGCATAGTTAGTTTCTGAACGTTTCAAATCTCACATCGGTTTGTTTTCTCGCTGCACTTCCTTCTTTGCTGGTGGCTCGTCACGTGGCGCGTCACATGGGAGATCTGAGCATGCGCAGTTAGCTCGTCGGGCAACGGCGTGGTTCTCCGCGATATGAGCATAACAAACTAAACCGGATTTAAAACGTTATTAAATGTAGTTCAGGCTCATTGAAGACGAAGGCTACTTGCGTGGTGACATCGCCTGTGAGCTAGTACAGAATATACAGACGGATTAAATACGAAACTTTAGTTTCATTGTCAGATATGTTGGTGGTGTGGTTAGCTAGCTAATGTGAAGGCAGGTAAACAGCAGCTGGGTCGTTTTAACACAGGCTGTCATCTGACTGTAATCTGGTGCAACATGGGGAGGAAGAAACAGGGCAAGTTTGTGAATCCTGACAACAAGGGCAAAGACAAACGACACAAAATGAAGGGGAAGTCCTTGGAGGCCTTCACAGAAGAGATGCACACAGCTTTTGAAGGTAGCTATTTATAATTCAAATTCACGTCTCACCTGATTTGTGCTTGTCTTCTGTTTTATATGTTGGTAAATGCAATATGTCCAAAATGCTTGATGAAATACTGAAGGATACATACTTGTATTAATGTGGAGATCTTAATCTATTCAACTTCTAAGGTTATGTTTAAATGATTTGGAGTATGTAGGTGTATGAGTTTGTGTATATATATATATATATATGTACAATTATATAAAGCCTTATTTTGATTACATTATATACAATATAGAGCACAGGCGAACAACATATTTATACATGTATAGGAAGCTGGTTAAGTATAAACTAATTATTAATTAATTACTTATGCAGACTTCTCACTCCTTGTCGAATATGTAGATTAAGTCGTTAAGTGTTTGTTTTTTTCCCTCATCACTGTCTGTATATTTTTTTGTTTCACTTGTTTGTATAATTACACTTTTTTTATTTACATAATGAAAATATGTAAAAATAATAAAAATGAAATAATAATTGCCATTCATGTTTTTTTTTTGGGCCGATGTGAAAGAGGATCACACAACTTTTTTACCTTTCAATTAGTGTTTTTATTATTTGATAACTGATCATTTGAGGATGTGTCGTCAATGTGTCTACTTTGTGTATTAATAACAATTGGTCCATGACAAATGTATTTAAGTGGAATTTTTTTTATGATCTATATTTGGTATAATATTTGGCCTTTCATGCTCTTTTCAATGTCAAATGATCGCACACCAATGTTGTCAACCTCTTCTATGGTGATGTACAATAAATAATGGTAATTGTATAGTTGAAGATCGGTGTGGTGGAAGGAGAGCTGCTCGTATAGACACCTTGAACGAGTTTGTTGACATTCACATCATAATGTGCCCTGTGTCCTCTGTCACTCTCGTTTTTTCCAGCGAGTCTTCACGTAGAGGAAGGAGCGGAGGCCCCTCAGGTGAAACTGCCATGTCCACTCGCCATGTGGGAGTTGGGTCACTGTGATCCTAAACGTTGCACTGGCAGAAAGTTGGTACGCAAAGGGTTTGTACGCAACCTGCGCCTCAACCAGAGGTTTAATGGACTCGTACTTAGTCCGATGGGCACAAAGTATGTTACGCCGGCAGACAGGTGTGTTTAGTCTTCTACTGCATCAACTACACTGATCAAAATAAATGCAGGCCTGCAAATGATCTGTATGGTTTATTATAGTAATAACACATGAGTATGATCTATAAGATCAACAGTGAAGCCAGAAAATAGATAATTGATCCCAAAAACAATTCTTTATACTTGTGATAATATGAATGTAATTGTCTGTGATTTAAAAGAAACCATGTTGCCCTTTATGCACAGAGCGATTGTGGCTCAAAATGGTTTAGCGGTGATTGACTGCTCCTGGGCCAAACTGGATGAGACGCCCTTCAGCAAGATGGTCGGAACTCATCCCAGGTTACTGCCGTTCCTCGTAGCTGCAAACCCCGTCAACTACGGCAAGCCTTGCAAGTTATCTTGTGTTGAGGCTTTTGCTGCAACATTCTGCATTGTAGGTGAGTATGTGGCTTCACTTAACTGGGAGTTCTGTTCTGCATTGACAGCTTTTTGTATTCAGTTTTGACGATGCATCTCAGCCAAACTTTTTTTGATTTTGCAGGTTTTGAAGAACTTGCAGTGCTCTTATTGCAGAAATTCAAGTGGGGGAGAGGGTTCCTGGAGCTGAATAAAGTTCTGCTGGAGCGCTATGCTGCTTGCCAGTCAGAGGAAGAGCTGCTCTCTGTAGAGAAGGATTATCTCACATCCAAACCAGAGGAGGACGACGACTTTGGTAAAATCAGGAATAAATATATTGATTTCCATATTTATGTTACAGTGTTTTTTCTTCATGTAAAATTCGTAGCCCTGAAATGTTTTTTTTTTTTCCAAAACATTAGAATAATGAAAGCGGTCTCTCGGGACAATTACAGCTGAACCATGAGTAATTGCATTTTACGGAAACTGAGCGTACTAACTCAGTCTATTTATTTTGAAGGTTCTCCAACATTGGTTGTAGTTTTTTTTTAATTTACTGTAGTGACTCACCACTGTCAAATTATTTTTGGGAAAAACCCTGGTTTCGTTCCTTTTAGGGATGTACAATCCTAAAGCACAATTTCAGTTAATAATTTCAATTATCTGTGAGTAAAATAATTAATTAAAAACTAAAGGTCATTGTTAGTTGCAGCATCTGACTCATGATTTTATCAACACTAGTGTGATCCTTGCATTGTTTACTCTACTGATGATCAATAATCAGATGTAATTAACTTTTATGTTGTACTTCTTTCATTTGTTTTGGATTAATGTAATTTGAATTGCTGAACAAATCAGAGACGTGGGTAGTGATTCAGAAGTCTGGGACAAGGGTGACTGTTTCCTTCATGTCTGGAGAATTGCCCCACACACGGAGAAACCTGCATGCTATTTCTTAATGTTGACACAACTTTCTTCTTGAATGAAATCATCTCTCTTGTCCACAGATCCTTTCGATGTTAATTCAGGAGTAGAGTGTAGGAATCTCAACAGACACCAGTGGTAAGTGTTTAGTATTTCTCATGAAGGCATTAAATGTATAACATCTATCAGAAAGAGGCAATCCCTCATACTTGCTGCAAAATCTTGTCGTAATGTACATGCTTTTAAATGAGCAATTACTACTGATCCAGTCATTTTTAAAGCTGTCAAACTGTTTTTTCCTCAACTTCTAATTTACAACAGAAAGTGACCAAAAATAAAAAAAATCTATAAACTATAAGATATTGGTGGTTTCCCATGAGTATGTTTACTTAGCTCACTGACCTGTCATGTCTGTTTTCAGTGAACCTGAAGATGATGATTCTGATGAGGACACGGACGCCTCTGAGGACGATGAAGCTGAAGATGAGGCTGAAGATGAGGCTGAAGATGAGGTGGAAGATGAGAAAAAGGAAAGCAACGACGAGTCAGGAACCTCCTCGCGTCATAAAGAAGTGGAGAAGAGAGAATCAGGCTCATCACAATAAAGCATCTTTGAACCATGGGGGATTATTTCTAACACAAGAACTGGCCAAACCTGTTTTACTCCTAAATGAATTGATTGCAATTGTGTGTCAGTTTTGTATTAAAACATGAAAATAATCAAAATAAATGTTTTTCTTGGAATCAAATGAGTGTCTGCAGACTTCATTCAATTTAAGGTGCATGGATTATTTCCCCCCCCCCCCCCCACACTTAAGTTAAAATCCTATAAAAGATGTGTAGATAAATGTCTCTGTGGTGAATTAAGATCAAACCTAAAACACTGGCGCAAACGCAGCCTTGTTGCATTTGGACGCGAAGAGCTGCGGCCGTGCGGCTCCAGGTCTCTGAGGAGGAGAAGTTGAGTCGGTTGTAAATGTGGCGAGGGGGGCGGACACAGCGGGACTCTCCTCTGCTGTCCTGCGTTAACATTGTTGTGGAACGACGTCACAGCTCGAAAATGAAGGCGCAGAGGCAGCCATTACTGGAGCTTCTCTAATTATTTTATTCCAAATAAATACTCGAGGGAAACTCCCATGGCAAGAGCTACAAGTCAGTTGGTGAGTGTTGCAGCTTCGACGCGAACGACGATTCGAAGCCGGTGTTGAAAATGTGGAGCGCGGCGGCTGTTTGACAACAAATAGTTCGGCGGGGCCTTCATCTGGAGAGCGGTGCTAGCCGCAGAGGACCCTTCAGCGTTACGACTCACTAGCCAGCAGCGCTAGCTCGCTAATGTTTGCTAACACAACACCGAATGTTTGCTGCGTTGATCGGGTCCGTCTAACACTTGGCTTGTTTCGCGATTACTGCTCATCGGGAACATTTGGCGCTGGCTTGTTATTTGAATACACTTGCTGTCAGTTTTATGTTCCGCAGAGCCATTCCCCATGGCCAGCATCTGTTGGCTAACGTTAGCTACACGGGTTCGCGCTTTCGAACGATGATGCTACTTGCGAACGAGCTAGCTTTAGCTTCATCGCGTTCCACCTTTAGTTGGTAGGTAGCATTTTAAGGTTAACGTGCTGTGGCTCGACTGTCAACCCATTAACTCTCACATTTTGACATTAACCTCAGCGCACAGACTTTGAACGAGACTAAGTGATGTTCCGTGGGAACTGCAGCATGTTTGGAAGTGACTTATGTTACCTGGCTTGCTAACGTTAGCTAATTGCCTGGCTGTTAGCGGTAAGTTTGTAACTCGCTGTCAGCGATGGCCGGCATTATTTGACAAGGCAGCAGGAGCTAGCGTTAGCCTGCTAGCATCCCTTAGTTAGCTAGGAAAGTTCGCTCGGGCCTGTTGTTCCCCGAGTACGGGCGATCGGGTTAATGCTACGTATGATTTTCTGTCAGCAATTCCATGTTTTACCAATGGCAATGGATCAGTAGATAGTTATGTGGCGAGTTGTCAACCCTACAGTCTAGTCCGGATAAGGCAGCTAAATGGCCACACCTTGGTTTTGAATGAGAAGAAGCTAGGCCAACTGTACTAACTAACGCTAACTGAGTTGTAAGCCGAATAACCTAATCGCTGACTGTGTAAATAGTCCAATAAGTTAAAATAACGAAGGTTGGTAGAAGCCACTAACTATACGAAAGTCCAACCTGTCGCTGTGTGTTATGTTTGAGACCTAAGCTATAATTCGGTGGGTGTCTCGTCAGTGTTTGTTTGGCTACTCGATCATTTACATACAAATCAGATTGAGTTCAGTGAGTACACCTGTCACATGAAGGCTGTAACTTTGACGCTGTTTTGACTACTTTAGCCCTGGTGGGTGGGACCACCAGGCGCAGGAGCTGCTTCTTCCAGTGGTTGTTCCATGTCCTTATCAATTCCAGACTTTGCTCCTCAAGTGGTCTCCCTTGAAATTATTTATTTAAGTCATTATATCCTACAAAGTATTGGGGCACTGAATTTACATTGGCGACCTTGGAAAGTGAATTTAACCTACATGACACAGATCCTCTGTTCCATCTCTTCTAGACTCAGAAATTCAATAATGGAAGAGTTTTTGTAACTTTTAGTTTTGTTGATTATAATTCTATAGTTTGAGCTTTTTATTGTATCAACATTTGCTGTTCTTTTTCTGAGTATTATTGTCTTCTCTTGTTTTAGGAAGTTAGAAATGGGATGTAGTATAACCAAACAATTGCTCTCTGTTCATAGGGCCAAACAGCAATACATGTCAATTTTCATCAACCGTTATTCTTTAAACAAATTGTCATCAATAGCTGTTGTCACTGACACACTTAGGCCTAAACTTACCAGCATCTCTATAAATAATCTTTGTGAAGGACAAGTATTCTGACTTGTAGTTTTGAATCCATTAAAAGGTGTGTTTTGACAGTGTAAGACTCGGAGGTCCCCCAGATTTGAAGGAACTATTTAAACCACACATGGATGTGGCTTTTTTTCTTTCTTTCTTTTTTTAAACAAGCTAAAACCGCAATACTCTCACTAATATATTCTCAATGCTTCCTTTCTTTTTTCAGTATGATGTTGTGCCCATTCAGCCCAGTGTTGTCATCTGTTCCTGCTCGCATCCATCAATGGTAAGAAACCACCCTGACTCCTGCTCGCCACTTGCTATCCCAGGCGCAAGCAGTAGCCACTGTCCCAGCATGGAGGGCTCAGCCTCAGAGGCTCGAGCTGTAGGAGCGTCTGCCAGCAGCCAGGTCTCAGACCTCCGCGCACAGCCGGCTGTGCAGACCCCTCAGCCACGCAAGAAGAAGCCAGAGGACTTCAGATTCGGCAAGATACTGGGAGAGGGCTCCTTCTCAACGGTATGTAACTTGCATTCCATTTAGTGTTTGAATTATACTTGGGTAGATGTTGCTACATGCTAGCATTCTTTTTATTAATATACCTGGATGAGTCATCCTCCGTTCAGTTGAGGTGTAATGACAAAATAGGGCCTAAGATTTACTAGATTCTGACATAAGCTGCTTTCAGACATGCACTGAACTCCGCAAGATCTTCCGTATTTTCTCTGCAGGAGGTGCTTGTGTGAAAGCAAATGTCTGAGTGAGACACTCCAGTTTCTGTGGATTTTATCCACCACACCTCCTAGTATAATGTCTGTTGAAATTCAGTAGAAGTCTATGTAAGAACACAGTAGGGGATCCCTGCAGGTTTCACCGCGAGTGAGTAGGGGGAGGTTGTTGACGCTTCTAACATGCGACAGAGGTAAAAATGAAAAAAGAATAAGAAAACAAATATCTTGCGGTGACAAACGCATGGAAAACACTGACAAATCTGTCAAGACAAGATGTGTGGTGACAAGGGCTCACACCGGTGTCTGTTGTCGAGAAAATCAAGTGATCGCTGCAGCGGACTTAATACGTCGCCTCCTGCTGCACCACCCCTCGTCTGAAAAATGCAGAGGATTTGTTGCTGTTGTGAACACGTCTGTGCTGAGAACCTCCCGCTGTGTTGTGCATGTGTGAAAGGCAGACTGTGGGTAAACTCTGTTGCCAATTCTCCGGATTTTACCCGCAGGTCATGTCTGAAAACAGCTTAAGTAACATGCTGTGTGTTTTCTGTTCTTTAAGGTTGTCCTGGCAAGGGAGCAGGTAACAGGGAAAGAATATGCAAGTAAGTAACGCTGCAGCAGTTTTCAATGAATGCAGTGAATTACACTTTATTGACAATATGAAAAAAGTTACTGTTTTTGTTTTACTAATATACTGAAATTCTCTTTTCTCTCCTCCAGTTAAGATTTTAGAGAAGCGCCATATTATGAAGGAGAACAAAGCCCAGTACGTGAAAAGAGAAAGGGATTTGATGTCAAATCTAGATCACCCATTCTTTGTCAAACTCTACTTCACATTTCAAGATGATGAGAAGTTGTGTATCCTTTTAACAAGTACAATTTGTCAAGTTCTGTTTTGAATATGAAAAGTTGGGTTCAAACATTTTAATTCCAGTGATTAAAGTGATCCTTAACTCGCTGTTCTTAGATTTTGGTCTCAGCTACGCCAAGAATGGAGAGCTCCTGAAATACATTCGCAAAATTGGTTCATTTGATGAAACCTGTACTAGATTCTACTCGGCTGAAATAGTTTGTGCTCTAGAATACTTGCACAATAAGGGGATAATACACAGGTAAGACTTTCTGTTTTGTGTTCATCTGTAATGATAGTTATGACCTGCTTGCTGTTTCCCTAATATAGTTGTTAAAACAATGTTAACTGTTTGTTTTCCCACCATAACCTAATCCTTTCAGAGATCTGAAACCAGAGAATATTCTTCTGAGTGAAGAGATGCACATCCAGATAACAGATTTTGGGACAGCAAAACAGTTATCATCAGACAGTAAACAAGGTATATTCACATCACTGATTTTATTTATGCCATGAGTTGGCAGTTTACTCTCTGTGAGCAGTATAAATGTATTCATGGCTTAAAATGATTTATTGCATTGTTTGGCAGCAAGAGCAAACTCCTTTGTTGGAACAGCGCAGTATGTGTCTCCAGAGCTGCTAACAGAGAAATCCGCCTGCAAGAGGTAACTAGAATTGATCATCATGCAGCTCATACACTTGCTATTCACTGTTCAGTTTTAATGTTTGTCAGATAAAGATGGCTTTACGTCTTAACTTTATTTATCTTTATCTTCTCGTAGCTCTGACCTCTGGGCTTTGGGATGTATTATCTATCAACTGGTGGCTGGTTTACCACCGTTCAGAGCTGGGTAAGTACTGAGGGGATGTTGCTTTCACAGTTCAGTTAATTCTCATTAATTCCTGCTTCAATAATGGCTGATCATGTTCTATTGCTGTGTTTCCCCATTTAAGTTCACTGTTAATGATTATTTCAAGTGCAACTAATGCTAAGTGAGAGAATAACCTTGCCTCAGCAAACAATATCTCACTTATGGCACACTTCCCTACAGTCTTGTTAATGTTATTTTCCTCTTGTGTTTTATTTATTGTAGAAATGAGTACCTAATATTCCAGAAGATAATCAAGCTGGAGTATGAATTTCCAGAGAAATTCTTCCCCAAAGCCAAGGATCTCGTCAGACAGCTTTTGGTGAGTTGTCAAATACTATATGTAAACGGCGACCAAAGGTTACTGAAATGAATTTGGCATATGAGTTATCTTTGCTGGTCATGTAATTTAAAGAGCAGTGTTTTTCTAGTGAATGAAAACATTTGTTTCTCTCTTACGATCAGTCACTGGACCCTTCCAAGCGGATTGGATGCGAAGAGATGGGAGGGTACGACCCTTTGAAACAGCACCCTTTTTTCGATACCATCTCCTGGAGTGACCTACACCTACAGACGCCCCCCAAGCTCACCCCCTATCTGCCAGCCATGTCAGAGGATGATGAGGACTGCTATGGAAATGTAAGATACCAGTGTTATTTTTTATGATTGTCATGATTGATGCTTAGTTGTGAAACCTTGTACAAACCCACTTTATCTTCTCTCTCTGATCTCTTTTCCAACCTTAGTACGATGATCTCCTGAGCCAGTTCAGCAACATGCAGGTGGCCCAGTCCAGCTCATCACACTCCCTGTCGCCACATGAATCCACGCCCCCAAAGAGGTCCAGCAGCAACATTGAGCAGTACATCCACGACCTGGACAACAACTCCTTTGAGCTGGACCTGCAGTTCACTGAGGAGGAGAAGCAACTACTGCTGGATAAACAGACCACTGGAAACCTCTGGTAAACCCCCCTCTACATGTTTCACCCTATGTTTAAGAAATGTGGAGCAAATTTGTATTATTATATGCTTTTGTGGATTAGTATTTGTGTAGTTGTTGATATACTTATTCTAGGGCAGGAAAATCATGTTTTATTGAAAAGAAAGTTGTCACTAATCTGGTTTTGCTTCTTTACTCAGGCACCAGTTTGTGGAGAATAACCTGATCCTCAAAATGGGTCCAGTCGATAAACGAAAGGTGTGTAAAATCAAGCTTGTATTTTTCAAAGTTTTATATTGCATTATTGTATTGTTATACAGCGGTCCAAAATCATTCACCTTAGTGAATGGACAAAGTCATCTCAGATGTTTGGACCCCACTGTAGTCAGAAGTAATCAAATTTACATTTTCTTAAAAACCAACCTTTGTATGAGGTAACTGTATTTCCCAGCAGAGTGACTTTTTATAACATTGCTCAGCTGGTAGCGTTCAGGAAGTAAAGGGGAATTCCCTGCTGTGGTGTGGAAAATCTCTTTGGCCTAACAGCCCCCTCTGTTGGTGATATAATGTTCTGTTCTGTGTGGCATTCCATTGCAGGGTCTGTTTGCTCGGCGGAGACAGCTGCTTCTCACGGAGGGACCACACCTGTACTACGTGGATCCTGTTAACAAGGTCCTGAAAGGGGAGATTCCTTGGTCCCTAGAGTTACGCCCTGAGGCCAAGAACTTCAAAACCTTCTTTGTTCACACGGTAATTGACTGTTTATTTCTGATGCTGTACACTTCCCTCCTGCGATATGTTGACACTTCCCCCTATACAAAATTATCACTTTAAGATCACTTTTTTAAAATATTTGTCTTCCTCTTCTTCATGTTTGCAGCCTAACCGAACATACTATTTGATGGACCCCAGCGGAAATGCTGACAGATGGTGCAAGAAGATCCAGGAAGTGTGGAGAAAGATCTATCAAAGGCACCAAAACCCTGGCCTATAGGAGTACAGTTCCTCCTGTGGCCACTCCTCTTTAGCTCTGAGGCCAATCACTGAGCAGAGTAACACCCTCTTTAGTGCCCTTCATCACCGCAGTGTAAACAAACTCTTAGAGACGCTGGCATCTAGACCTTGTTTGTTTTCCTGAGTAGAACCATGGGAAAAATACAACTTTGGATTCAGGGTTGCTTTGCTTGTTCTTTGTGCTCTCTGTGAGGCTTCTATTGCATTTTTTCCATGTATGGATGATAAGACTGCCACCATGCACATCTGCTTTTTGTACAGTCTGCAGGAGGAATAAGAAGGGCAAGCTTGTCCTGTAGAGTGAAACAAGCTTGGGTACTGCTAGGACTATCTCAAATGCAAGGACTGGTTTCCTGCTTCAATGATACCATAACACAAAATCTAGCTTTTGTGAACCAGAGCCTATCCTGTTATCTTAATTAAACCATATCCTAATCCTACATCGTATGTGCAAGCTGTAGTCAGGCCCCACTTCTAGTGCATATACTCCATAGTTGTAACTAATAGTGTAAGCTGATTCAGTCTCACACGTTTACCAAACTCAAATCCTACACATATACATACATGCATACATATATATATTTTTTTGTCAGAGCCCAAATGTTCCCACGGTATTTGAGTTGTTTTTTTTGTCTCTTGGTACTTGCTTATTGCAGTCCAGTTAAGGTCTCTATGTAACGAAGCAGAGTGCTGGTCTACAGTGAGACATGGGTCTGAATAAGTCTCTGTACAAGTGTGAGCCTTCCGTAGCTGTTACTGAGGATGTATTGCTAACAGGGGGTGGGTAAACATGCCACTAGCTTGTACTTTCTAATCATAACTTGCTTATCTTTCCTGCATGGCCAGTTTTGTAGCTCAGCTTTGTCCGCTTCTCTCTCCTAGGGCACTGGAGTTATAGGTTATTCAAGTTTAAAGGTGGGTATTTTTGACTGCATTGGCAACCATTGCGAATATTATTGGATGATTTGGCTGTTCTGTACCATTCACTGGCTATTTCTTTGTGGTGTGAATTCTTTAAATTTTTTTTTTTTTTCGGTGGGATAGTCGGCTCATCTTCAGTACGTCCTATTGAAAACAAAATCTTATGTGCTGACCACCCCATGCTGAACAGAAAACTTTCATCAACAGAGATACATACACATACTATCATTCTCGGAAGCAATCACAATAAAGCTGTCGTCCCTGGACAAGGTGGCAGAACTGCCTCGTTGGGCTTCTTAGCCCATATTTTTGTTTTGTTTTTGTTTTCATTCTGACGTTTGGCCCAATAGAAATTAAAGCGATTGATTTAACTTGTGCTCTTGTTTTAGCAATATGTATTATCATGATGCTTTTAATTTTTGACATAATACCTTAAGGTCCTTCCCAAAGGTCCTCTTCCTTCAGCTGAGTCTGTTTGTGCAGTGTGTGACTGGAGTATAGGTGAATAGGACCCTCAGGCCCTGGGGCCCGGGGCTCGATGTGGTTGGATGTCAGTTAAAGGATATCTATCTGATCCAAATAACCGATGAAAATTGCTGTATCTGTCTATAAAGTTGAGAAAGCACTAGAGAAGTGTTTTCCTCTAGTTAGAGAAATTGTTTGAATCAAGTCGATGGCAGTCGGTTACATTGTGTATGGAAAACTCTACCTGGCTTGTAACTGACTAGAACTGTGATGTACAGATGATGTATTATTAAAATCTGAAGCAAGTAATGCAATGATATTAGGATACAGTTTTTGTATTTTTATTCTTGTATAAGGTTATTTGATGGCTATTGTTTAGCCTCTAGTTCATTCTGTGTTATTTAAATTCTAATATATGAATCATATTTGGATTGAAGTCATGTTCAGGGGCCATGTTGTGTATGTATTGAGATGTAAAGCCTTTGAATGTGAATAATTATTGTAAACTATAATATTTTACAGCTTTTTTCTTACTATATCATACATTTTCTATTTGCTCAGTGATTTAATCATATTCTGATAATTTAATGAATCTGTTCATTCTCTCTCTGATTATTTGTGCGCTAGGTCAGTAGATGTTGAATGATGAATTTTCCACTTAATGCTTGGTAGTCCAGTAATTAAAGCATGTAGGGATTTAGGCATACAAATAAAGCCATGTGTCCTGTCTTCTGTTAACAACCACAGTCAATGACACAGGGAAATCAGTGGCAATGGCATCTCACGTTTTTTTTTTTGCAGCAGCAGCATGTAAATAAAGTACCGGGCCGTTCTCAGTGCTCGTGTCGTGGAAATGACTTAAATGCAACCCTGCGTGGTCTAAATCCCTGATCTGTATAACAATCATAAAACCCTACACACTCAACATAATGGTCTCAGCAGCAGGGGATCAGTGCTCCATATAGAAGTGGCTCAATCCAGGGAGGACCCGTTTCTTCTGGAATAATTTATGCATCTGTCAGTGCTGGTGGAGTGTGTTAGTAGGAGTGGC
This sequence comes from Verasper variegatus, assembly GCA_026259375.1. Classification (NCBI taxonomy): domain Eukaryota; kingdom Metazoa; phylum Chordata; class Actinopteri; order Pleuronectiformes; family Pleuronectidae; genus Verasper; species Verasper variegatus. The sequence continues at coordinate 10,299,390 of CM048057.1, forward strand.
CCAGGCGCTGGCTGCCTGCTTTGCATGAACCGTGGACTCCCCAAGTTAGCGGCTGCAGCTCGGATATTTCCTGTCAGACAGATCCGAGCCGAGCCGAGGCAAGGGCGGAGGAGAGTGAGTGAGGGATGGCAGAGAGTAGCTCCGAGACGAGCGGCTCCGTTCACCGGAGATGTGTGGCCCATTCCTCGGCGGCGGAGAGGAACATTTCACCCGGCGTCGGGGCATCGAAGTGGATCCGCCTGAACGTCGGGGGCACGTATTTTCTAACGACGAGACAGACGCTGTGTCGGGATCCAAAATCCTTTCTGTACAGGCTGAGCCAGGCTGACCCCGAGCTCGACTCCGACAAGGTACATGCTAAGCTAGTTAGCACGGTAGTTGGGAGCCTTACTAAGTTAACTGCATTTTATCTTCCGTGAAACCAGCTTTTAATACTTCATCTCGTCCCCAAGCGACTAGACTTGTTAATAACTGCGTCTACCAGCTAGTTTAGCAACAGAACTACCCTTGTGAAAATAAGCGTTTATTCAAATATTCAGCGTTAACTCGTTTTTTTTTTTTTGTCGCTAGCTAGCATTAGCCCTCTGAGCTAGCTAGATTCCGACAGTCAGCACATGACATGCGATGTTGCTGCTAGCCTGGTGAGCGTTGCTTACTCTTTATGTTTTAATTATATAAGATACCAGTTGTTGTGGTCACCCGAGTGTGGCATTCAAAGTGTACATTCTTGGGAAAATAACTATTATCTTTTTTAAACATTTGTTTTGTATGTCATTAGCAAGTAGCCACAGTAATTGGAAACTTTCCCCATCTCAAAACCGATTAAATGCGAGTTGTCAGATAGTGACAGTAAAAACAATCCTCATTACCAGCGTATTAATGATATAAACTACTTCCAACCAGTTACTCTTCACTTCTGTGTAAATAGTTTTTCAATATTTAAACAATGGGTTGATTAATTTATTCAGCTTTAACAGTTTGCAATTGTAGCTTCAACTTTATTTTGGCTGAATACCAACAAACAAAATCTCCCCCCCAAATAATTCAATAGTATATCATATGGTATTTGTCCATCTATATCTCTTATTCCACTGATTGCAGCATCTACAAGCCGTATTCCAATAATTAAACAACCATCGCATAATAATAATGTGTCGCTCGATCAATTTGTGTGTGTGTGTGTGTGTTTCCCTTCATCTCCTGAGGTTAGTCTGTTTCTTGGCTCTGTTTGCTGTGTAGTAATCAGCCTCTGTGCTGGTGATGAGTCTCCCCTAATGAGTACATAAGTCATTGCCAAGTGGGGTGAGCTGCTGCTGACAACTGAGAGCTGGGGGTGAAGCCACTCATCTCCCTGTGAACGGCCTCAATATCTCCAGAATCAGACGTCTCTCTGTTCGTCCATCTGTCTCTCTAAAAAGCAGCGTGCCTGCTGCAAGGCCCCCCCAGCTCTGTCAAAAACAATTTGTTAGTGTCTGTATACATAGTGGAACGTGCCCTGGTTTTCACGGCTCATTCCACTGCCCCATTATTCATTGTTTTCTCATCTACTTAAGCTTCACCCCTGCCACCCCTTCACGTTAAGCTGAAAGCAAGGCTCATCTCATATTTTCATGCAAATATCTTAATCTCTGAATAATCAGCTTGCTTTTTTGCCGGTTTATCCTCCCGTGAGCAACGGCTCAGTCCATCTCAATCCCTTGTCTTAAGTACGCATCAGTCACTCAAGCCATTACTCTACCTTTCTCCTGCAGACAGCCTGGTTTAGGATTGATCCCAGTAAAGAACAGGTTATTATTGGGCATTATATTTCTTGTCCCTGGGTCTCAAAGTATATACTTTGACCTTATTTCATCTTATTTGCATGTGAGCCATGTTTTTTCATATAACACTGCTGTGAATAGGAAGCTCAGCAGAGTGACAGATCAGTGGAGAGCTCTGTTTTTGGGGGGGAATGCAGTGTTGTGTTTCCCAGCCAAAGAAACGAGTGGTTCAGCTCTCAGTCACGCAGGCTGACGTGCTTCAGCAGGACTCTTGAGGAGAACTGCATTATTCATGCTGTTGACTGGAGCCTGTTTTGCACATTGGGGTAGACCGGGGCGAAAGTGGAGGAAGTGGTCACGTGCACAGCCTTAACAGCTTCTAATTTTTTCTAAGTTGGTTATCCTAAAATTAACTAATGTTACTACTGCTGTTGTGCGAGTGATATTGTTTGTAGGTTTACAAAGGTTTGGTCACTAATTCATAAGCTGGAATTGCTCTTAAAATTGTCAGCTGTCAAGTCACCAAGCTTGAGAGATGCACACCAGTGGGCATTTATCCCTTTGGCAGACTTCTGCTCTCAAACTACTCAACTCGGGGCCACTCAAGTATAGACCCGGCTTTCCAGCTCTCAGAGCCGCATCAATTTTTCAAGCGCTCCCATCACAAAGAATTCTTGTTTCCTCAACTTATTCTTTTCATATTCATATCCATTTGCTGCCCAAACCTCTCCGCAGCATGTGTGAAAAAAATATGGCCATATTTAATGCCGTATTCCGGTTGTATGTCATGCCTGAGCACACTGTGGGAGGCAACGTAAATATTTAACGGTAATATCGTCTCCTACTGCTCTTCTTGCAGTAAGTGCTCAACAGGGCACTGCAGAGTGCTGCTGGCAAATTAGATGCGATTTAAGCCTTTATCATTCTAAAGAAACTTTACTCACACAAGCCAGGAACCTACAATTGATTATTACCTAGTTGCAATACATTAAAATTATGCTGGCTTGAATTTTATTCTGCACAAATCGAATTAATCAGTGAGTGCATATCTTTCACTGTAAACTTCTGTTTCTCTATTTCCCGTCACATTTCTCCTTCTGCCATCAGAGAGCTCTAGGTTGCAGTGACTTGTCAGCTTAGCTACCTAACTGCTTGTCATCATGACAGCAAAGCTTTTAGGGGACTTTGAAAATGAGCTGTTCATTTAGCCACCGAAACACGGTGTTCTCCGAAACTCACCAATGATGCTGCCTTGCCGGGCTGAAAATGGTAGAAAGGCGAGTAGTTCCTCTCAGCCTCGGTAAAAGGTCAGGCACACATTCAAATGACGGTGTTAAATATTGTGAAATACAAGATAGTTTCACAATATAGCCCTGCTGTGATGTGTGTATTATTTAAAAGATGAAGGCCTGTTTGACTATGCCATTACTGCCTGTACTCCAGAGAGACTCCTGGCTCCCACTCTACAAGGATCAGACTTCCACTTGGCTAAGTAGCTACAGTCATGTGACTTCGAAGATCTACTGCAACATCTTTAAGCACTGTTTCTGCAGGGGGCTTGTGTTCCGGCTCGTCTGCAGTGAAGGCCGAGCTGCACTCGATAAAGCTCTCGTTCTTTTTCTCCTTGGTCTTTATCAAATTGGAATGCACTCGCGTGATAGTGTCAATTGTTTTTGTATCATGTTGTTGTCGTTAGCTTGATAATTACTAATAGCCATCTGTCCCACTATAAGAGAGACTATGACATTTTGCAAAGTTCTGTTCACCTTTTGTTGTAATCAGAAGGAAGCGTTCTACATCTTGTCAATTTTATTGAATTAAGGATTGACTTTCAGTGTTAATGTGACTGCAAACAGCCTCATTGGACTTCATGTGCTTGGAGGGTGGGTCGCCATGGTATTTCCTGTTGGAGGATATGTATTGCATGTAGGAGAAGGAAGATAACGTTAATTCACTGCTCTTTCCTCTGTTGTGAAGGCCGCCCTTCTAGTTTGCTTTTGTTTATGTAGATTTATAGTTGCCCTCAGTTTAAACTCAGTCGTGGCTAGGCCTGAGGTTTACGTAGTTCTAGTGACTGTTTACGGAATGCTAAAAATTTGAATAAGACCAAACAGCAAAACGCCATGTAGCAAGCCTGACTGACACTGAACTGACCTATTTCTGGTGGTCATTGTAGACAGTGGTGAAACCTTTCCAGTTTATTTTTTGTCTGTAATAATAGCTTGTTGCTTTTCAATTTCAAGGTGATGTAGATCTGTTGTGTTACTCGTCACAAAATTAATATTCCTAGTTTGTAGGTTTGGGCGATATGCTGAAAGGTTTTCATTCCGCCACCATCAGCCCAACAACCGCAGATTGACAATAAATTCACCCACGCATGCGCAGGGGCATTCACCAGTATCGGCTGATGCAATTCTGGAAGAGCTGTGTCCATTTGTGATGGGATCTCACTTCCCTGACCTGTGTGCAACTAAACACAACATTTGTGTTCATGAAGACCAAATTATGTCTTCATGCAGTGTACGTTGTGTGATGATAGCTGCTTTCAGACATGCACTGAACTCCCCAGTTCCTCTGTATTTTCTCTGGAGGAGGTGCATGTGTGAACCTTGGGACGCCAACTAAGATGTCAACTTGGGAAGATGAGATTCAAGAGCTTTTAGTGGTAACAGCTGTGGCCAGTGTTATGTGCTGTAAACAAAACAATTTGTATGTTGCCTCCGGCATGCTGCACCCATCACTTGAACAATTGGATGTGTGAAAGGCAAAATCCAGAGAAAGTGCAACATTATCCAGAGTTCGTATCTGAGAACAGCTTATTAATAGTTTTGTTGTCCCTTTGCTGTCTGTCTACGGTTAATCCCAGCAGCGGCCCTTCTCTTACTCCCTGACTGTCCCCACTCGTCTGTTGCCCAGTGCTTCCCAGCTGGGGCCCCTAGAGACATAGCCTTTTGTTTTTAATTAAATACACTGTTCCCTTTGTGCATGTGAGTCCACATCAGAGCCCCCACAATCATCTCTCTGTAAACGAGGGACTGTCGCCCCAAGTTCCCCATATGAGCCCAGAGGACCAGCTACAAGCTTGTTAGCACAACAGGGCAGGAGGTAGAAAGTTTACAGAAGTGTACAGTTTAAATACGGTAGCTTTCTGTGTTTGTTCAGTGGGAGGTTGTTTTAAAGCAGTATGCAATAGTTTATTTACGTAGTGTAATTTCTCTTTTTCACCGCTGACATTTTGACTTTTATTATTGTAGTAGGATGAGCAAAGATGTTAATAATAACACAAACAATGACTCTGTTATTCTGGTTTGACAGTGAGGTGGTATGCACAGTACCAGGTACTCTGAAACCAACCTGCTAGCTGGAATTGTCAAGTGTCTTCTGAGAAAACGACATATATATATATATATATATATCGTAGCACTTTCGCAAAAACTATTGAACAGATTTATCAGAAAACTGGTCGAGGGATTGGGCAAGGACCATGAAAGAACCCATTAAATCTTGACATGTGTCTAGACAATGAGGCAGATCCAGGATGTTGGGGTTTTTTTTTCCCACTCTATAATGGCTCACCAGGGCTTTTTTCCCCAGACATTTTCACCAATTTCCCAGAAATTCATGGATCTTAATTACAAACAAAATCAGGCATATTTAAAGAACTGATATTTGGAGGACTGATATTTAACTGTGGTGAGTTATGCAGCTTTGGCTTTGTCTGTGTCCTCATGCAGGCCCACCTGCACCTGTCCCTAAACTCTAGCATCTATAGAAGTGTAAGGAACTGACACAGGGCAATGAGACCAGAATAGTCCTCCACTGGGCTCCAGTTTAATATTTTTGCCTCAGAAAGGAGGTCAACCAGCCAAGAGGGTTCTGAATTCATTACAAAAGAAATGCACTGGGAGCTTCTCTCATTATCGGAAACATTAATGGGTTTTGAGTTGAATCCATCATCTAACTTGCGAAGGGGAGCTGTATGAATGCACATATGGTTGTCTGTGAAGACTAAGCTTTCTGTTTAGTTTTAGTCATGGCCTGGAGTGTGTGACAATACTGCTCTGTTCCTGTGTAAATATTGTCAGACATGGCAGCAAAAAGCAATGCTGCTATTTTACCAAGATTGCACTGGTAGCAAAACACTCATGCAAAGTTAAACATCCTGTCAAGTATGAGCTCTTTACACTCAGCATCAGTATCCGTGTTAATATTTGCCAGTATGCACAGGTATGAAAACTACAAAACTTTATTTTACAGACTAAACGATACAGAAAACATTTAGGTTTACATTTATTGTAAAAAATGTATTTTCTTGAGTCAAGTTCAATATTTATTTTGTTGTATTTGTTTTATTTTTACTTGCAGTTATTTATAATAAAGTATATGGTTAAACTGTAAAATATCAAGCCTCAGTTACATTTCTTTATCAAAGGTTTGATACCAATAAGAAACTATTCCCATCTCCAGCCTACTGTTCCAAATCTTTTTCTGTTCTGCTCTAATTGTTATATCCTCCTGTTTCCCCATGAGATGAAGGCGGTCTAATCACAGTACTTATAGAAATAGGGGAATACCCAGCGGTTGTGATAGAATCAAGATCAGACCCAAGGCCTGTGGGAGTAGTGAGATGATCTCCCAGAGCTGTTGTATGTGTGTGACTCCGTGTGCACATCTCTTGTCAACCTCTGTAGAGATTATCGGCATAGGAGCTGACCTTATAATTATCTTCCCTTGAGTATTATTCATGGATGCACAGTGTTGGTTTTTTGTCCCCAGATTATGTTTCGATGAAAGTATACGCCTGCTCATTGACCTTTGTTTTAAAGGAATCATCTGAGTCGGTTGAGAGGATCAAGGTCAGGAAATGAATTATTATTTTCATCCTCTTTTCTTTTTCAGGATGAAACTGGCGCCTATCTCATAGACAGAGACCCAACATACTTTGGGCCAGTGCTTAACTACTTGAGGCATGGCAAACTGGTGCTCAACAGGGACTTGGCAGAGGAAGGTAGTGTCTTTTAAGAAATTATTCCAAATCAAAATACTGAGCGTGTTTTTAATCCATTGCAAATCTGTTAACATCTTCTGATTGATGCTTTAATATCTGAAAAGACTGTGATTGCAATAATTGTAAGGGAATTTTGCTAACATGTCCATCCATAGTTCAGTTTTACCAGAACATAAGTGCAATATAAACAACATAGCCGACATATTTTACATATTTTTTTCCATTACTATCTCTGTGAAACTCTAATGTTGATGCCATTGTTTTCATTTAATCTTTACTGGTATTTGAAGCAGCAGCAGCAGCAGGATAATTCCTCCAAAAAAGCATAATTGTTTATTTTCTAACCATTTCAAGGTGTGTTGGAAGAAGCCGAATTCTACAACATTACATCATTAATAAAGCTCATCAAGGACAAGATCAGGGAACGCGACTGCAAAACATCACAGGTATTATTGTGGGAAGATGATGGATTTCTTCTTTTTCTTCATATCTGTTTTGGGAACGGTTTGTCTTCTCTTTCCATCTCATTTCTCTCATGTGTTTGTTTGTCCTCACAGGTTCCGGTGAAACATGTGTACCGGGTGCTGCAGTGCCAGGAGGAGGAGCTGACACAGATGGTTTCTACCATGTCGGACGGCTGGAAGTTTGAACAGGTAAATCTTCCTCCTACGAGCTCACAGCAGCAGTCCTCCTATTCATGTGCTTCACCCACTCCGCTATGCTTACAATGACGCAGGAGGTCCAATCCAAAATGTTGGAAATGGCAAAAAAAAAGCCAGCAAATCACATCTTTCTCAATGTCCGCATACGTGATCCGGGCATCCCTTCTGTGCTCTGATTGGTTGTTGCAGCTTGTCAGTATAGGTTACGGGCGGGCCCACCAGTCAGAGTTTCTGCTGATTGTGTCAAGGGAGGTGAAGGGAGAGGAGTCTGCTTTGCCAAACAACAGCGGAGAGGTGTGTCCCACAAATTTCTGTCCACGGGCTGGTCACTGCATGGTCCCCATGTTGTCCATACACACCCCGTTGGCCATTTTTTTATCCCAAGTAGACACTTAGCTGTTTATCTTTTTCTTTTCAGTTGATTCCTTTTCAGTGTTCATCTGTACTGCTTGCTCACCAGTGAGGCTTAAAGAACATGACACCTTTTTGTTGTTTGTGAATTGATGATTATATTATATTTTTATTCATACCGCATTCACAGTTTGTAAGCTTTCTGTGTTCTGCTGTGATGTCGCCACTTGGCTGTTTTGGGGGCTGTGCTGTAATATAGTGGTGGTTCTTTTTTGAGATAAATGTTTTCTATCAAGCAGGTACATTTTCTAATGAGAACACACGTGTCTTGATGTTGGGAGTGTGTCTTGAATGTGTGATTAAATCTTTCTTTCTGAGACGAGGAACCGCATTAATCTCCTTCCACAAGTCGGATGGGGAAACTCAGAGAAACACTCCTGCAAAGCCTAAAGCACGGTCCAGAGAAGATACGCTTTAATGACCTACTGTCGTCTTTAGGACTTAATAAAGACCATTTATCCATGAGTATATTCAGTTGAAAGTCATAGTGTGTGTGTGTGTGTGTGTGTGTGTGTGTGTGTGTGTGTGTTTTGAATCCTCTGCAGTGTGACAGGGTAGAATCCACGGTAGCCAGTTGAACTTATTTCTTTTTTTTAGCTACGTTGATAATGTAAGATAAATCATTTAACAACAACAAGTCTCCGGCAGCAGTGGCTAATGAGGCCATGCGTGTCTGAACATGCACACCTGGCTTACTGAGGGTATACATCCAGCCTGCAGTATGTACACGCACACTTAACATTCAGCCGTAAAAGCAGGAAGAGGAATTCTTCGGGAAGAGGAATTACGGTTTTCTTTTGAAGGTGTGCATGCAGATTATTTATAAACTTGTGTGCTCTGGGTCTTTTTGATTTGGTGATTTGACTGGCAACAGGAAGAATAGAAGTCACTATGATTATTTTCCCGACAACATTTGTAGGATCTTCTCACACCACTCCTCTTTTGTGTCTGACATTGCTCCCATTTCATCTAAACACTTGTGATATACTGGTAGTTAAACAGTAGGTGCACACAATAAGATAAACTGACAGAAACCACATTAAAAATTTCAGCTCCCAGTCAATACCAAGCCAGTTATATTGATCTCAAATTATGTGGTATTGAAGCATTGGAGAAAATCCTACACATTCCCTCTGTGTCATGGTAACACTGAACTTAAACAATGAATGGATGTGCCGTACCTTGTGGTTTGCGCCGTTATTTGCTTTGTAGAAGGTACTGTTTTCACTTTTTTCGTGTTAAACAAGTCAAATCCACCAGTCCCTGTTGATTTTCAACCAGCATGTATGCTTCCTGTTGTCCCTGCTCTTGTAATCTGTCAGTGACTATCTGCTAATCGTGTATTTTTCTTTCTATAGTGTCTTTACTCTTTCTTTTATTTATTAGTGTATTTGTGTCGACCCCAGATTATTTTATCTCTGTCTTTACCTTGGTTAACCCTCAGAGTTTTCTCAGTAATTTAAATCAGCGTTTTGACTTTGGATTTGCATGCTGACATGTCTGCAGGTCCTGAAAAAACGCAGCCATTTTGTAGCGCACCTCCATGAAATACTCTGGTTGATTTTGTTAAGGTGGGGCTCCCTGTTTGCCTAGTGGCCTCATTTAAATGCTATCTATCCAATCATGGCAAAAACATGTGAGGATAACATGTTGAAAAGGAAAAAAACGTCCAAGTTAAATATATACAGCCAATAATTAGATGGATCTTTGTAAAAGGCCATTTGTAATTTAATACAAAATATAATTTGCAGGAACCTGTAGACTCTCTGTGCCCCTTGTTTGGTCTTTAACCTCTTTACTTTAAACGTCTCCCTACTTGTTTTCCCACCACAACAAACCCAGTTTTTGTTTCTACTTCCCTCAGTCCAAGGCTAAATCTCCCCATGTACTCTGCTCTCGTTTCTCCGTAGCTGGTCAGCATAGGCTCCTCTTACAACTACGGAAACGAAGACCAAGCTGAGTTCCTGTGTGTAGTCTCCAAGGAGCTGCACAATCAATCATACGGGACAAACAGTGAGCCCAGTGAGAAGGCTAAGGTAAGTGTGTGTGTGAGTGAGGGTGTGTGTCAGAGTGAGGGTGAGGGTGTGCAGAGGCCGTTTGAAAATCTAGCCACAGCAAACATGTGTGGATGATGGCCTGTGCTGGAGGTTTTAAAATTGCTGCATTTATGAACATGCCACCAGGGGACTGAGAGCACCTCTAGTTTATTGATGAGAAATCTCTATGAAGGAGAACATTGTAAATATTTAGAGCTTTGGTTAGAAACTAGACGTCTTGTACCACGAGTGATATAAAAAGAGGTTGGGAAAGGGGAAAAAAAAACTCAGTATAAACCAAGCTAGGAGTGTTAGAAGAGCCCAGGTCTGCATATTAGCGGAGTACGGTCTGTCATTTTCTCCAGGGCTTTGGGAGCGAAGCGGGAGGCACGCCCTGAGGAATTCAAACTCCCATCAGCGTGTCCCCGTGGGGGCCTCACTCCTTGAAGGCAGCTACACATGAAGAAGCACACCGCTAAACCTATATTCACTCTGCTGTTTATTTTAAGAGGAAGATGAAACGTTACCAGTGCATCTTTTGAAGTGAGGACTTTGTTTTTGTTTCCAGCAGCACCATCCCCAAATTTCAAGCTTTACTACAAAAAAGAATTGAATTCTAAATTGTCTTAGTCCTTCGTATAGGTTATTTAGATGTTATAGAGGATTGTAGTGCATGAGAAAGGTGCCCTTGGATAACACTTCCTTGTTTTTGTGTGTTCTGCACTAGATGAAGATGTAATTCCCCTCTGAATATGACCCATTAGTTTAAATTTTCTCCCCTTCTGTTCTAATTCTTCTCCTCCATTCATTTCCATCATTTTACAACATGCCTTTCTTGTCTTCTTCTGTGCCGTCTGCATGCTGCATGTTGCTCAGAGCGAGGACGAAGAGACGGATTATGAAATGAATGACTCTGATTAGGGTTGAGCACTTATGACTCACTGGTGAGCGCTCAACTGCTCGTAGTGCCTCTTCCACACCTCCCGAGCTTGTCCTCCTCTTCCTCTCCCGTGCCTCCTTGCTGCATTTAGCTAGAATCTACTCACCGCAGAAAATCCAGATGGTTCTTGCTAAGAGAGGTTGAATATGTCTTTGCAAGTGCGGCTCCTTCTTTGAAACTAGATGAGACAAACTCACTTTGTTTCAGTAGTGTAAATAAGCCCTGTGCAATTATTTTCATGCTCACAGCTTTAGTTAATGGAGGGCAATGCTGAATCATCAGTTGCTGCAGTTTGACCATTGTTCTTCATTCAGTGACATTGTAAAGGAAGGGAGGGGTACACCACTCAGCTATAGTTAAAAGTAGTAGTTGTAGTTTTGCTGGACAATAGTGATAAAATTGATGCAATATCAACTAGAATCTAGCTTCTACAACTTATATAACATGCATCATTTGTTTAGTTTGAGCTCATATTAATGCCATTTAGCACCAACAGAGTTTTTTCTTATTTTGATAATGGGACAAAATATTAACTTACACCAAACAACATGGGTAAAAAAAACTTTTTGGTGTTTTAAATAAATTAAACTGAGTTGCTGCTATTCCAGTTTGATCAGTGCAAGATTTAGCTGATGCTAAAATAGTAGTTACTATTTAGTTATTGTGTGCGTGCATGCATGCCAGTGACTAATGGATAAAAGCAAAGAGCCGGGACTGTAATTTGTAGTAAAGTATTAAAGTAAAACACTTCGACAGATGTGGACGAGTGGACAGCTGCACAGATTTTCAGATGCACGATACAGTTAATAAAGACCAGTGTTTAAAAAAAAAAAAAAAAACTAAAGCTTAAGCGTGATCACATTCAATGCATCCTGTCCCTCTTTCTCTACCCTCATTCTTTTCTTCTCTCCCTCTTTCTTTTATCTTCTCTCTCTCACGGTCCATCTTTCACACGGCTGTGACATGAGCCAAGCATGTAGCTCGAACACACCGTTGCATTGATGCGTGACGTACTGGTGCACTCAGGTCCTGGTAGATGAGTCTGTCTGCGTTGCATATCCAGTATGTAGCTTTTGTTTCTAATTTCATTAGCAATTATGTTTAGGAACCAATAATATTATTTCCATTTGAAAATAGTAAACTTGAAATAAATTAATTGAGGAATATGGCTCATTTGCAAGATTTAAATTGTGTTTAAAACATCTTGTTACAAAAACCTTTTCAGGTAAAAACAGGATATTTATCCGTTTTCTTTTTTTTCTAGCGGGGCATCAGTGCTCTGCTTTCAACTCCTTTTATTGTCTGTATGTGATTGCCACAAAAGTAAATGAGTATATGTGAACCAGAGCTAGCAATAAACAACTGAGGAAAAAAAGCATGCAAAGATGAGTGTTTTGGAAAACCCAGATAAAAAAGTGGCATGAAAAGAAAACATAAAAGTCTCCATCATAATTCCATCGTGTTGCCTTGATAAGACTCTCAGGTTGAACTTTGCTCTTCCTCATGTCTCTGAGAGTTCAGGGTCATAGAGGGCTCTGTGTCTTTTCTGTATCAAGGTTTATGGCAACACTGGGTGCATGTGTGCAACATGTGAGGGGTCGGCTGTGTGCCTTCTGCGGCGCTGCTACGTGAGGTTACTGGTATAACTGCTGTATTTCCTGGAATCAAAGAAGAGCTATGGCAGAAATGCCAGAAAATAGAGCCAGAACTCTATGAAGCTGAGCATTCTCCAAATCCTGCAATGATGATAAAAACCTATAAATGGATTCCTTCAACAGAAACACTAGAGTGCATTTACTTTAAAGCGGATACAGGAAGTGTTGCAAATATTTGTTTGTGACGTACTCAACAGATAAAAAACATGATTATTTCCACGGTCTGATTTGCTGTGAACCGATGCGTGGAGGAAATAGGCGAGACCCCGACTCTATAGATAAGCATTGCGTCTCACATGCAGGAAGCGCGTCAATCAGGCAGTGTGGTTGCTCTTACCTCAGAACTCTGTGCAGAAATGAAAAGCAAGACGTTCTGTGATGCCCCCCCCCCCCCCGCCGCTCACTCATCCAGTGTGGCCCCAACCGTTCATGTGAGCTCACCCACAGTCATGTACTGCGTAGTTTCTAGCACTGCTTTTGTTTTCTTTACCCATACAAGCATTTCCCCTTTTCTCTACTCTGCATTCAGTGTGTTTGAACCAGCACATAGACTTAAAATGTATGTGTGTGAGACTGAGTATGTGGGAACTTTAGTAAAAGAAAAATGTCGGCTCCTGAGGCACAGGGAGCTGTAGAGAGTGTGGAGAGCAAATGAGTTTCTAAGCACGTTGTATGTTGTGTTGTTGTTCATTCTATCATGTGTTTGTCTCTGCAGATTCTTCAGGAAAGGGGTTCCCGGATGTGAAGAGGACTTAGTATTATGAGCTCCAGGTGTTGTGAGGCAAACATATCACCTCTGTGGAAGAACGTCGGGCACAATGGAGATTTAAAGGGGGGGGTGTACATTTATGTTGTTTTCCCCTCCACCTTTATTTTTATTTCTTGATGTAAATAAGTCTGTTTACTGACAATTTGTGCCTGTACACTTAAACTGGACCTTTTATGAATTTGCAGCAAGTTTTTTTTTTTTCTTCTTCTTTTCTAATTGAGATTAAGGAATAGCAATCTACAAATTTGTTATGCTATAAAAATGGCTGTCATCATATAAGGCCAATGATTCACTCAGGGTCATCTGTTGAATTAATTCGACTCTCCAGCTCGAGGGTCTGGTAAGGGATCAGTATGGTCTTTATAACTCAAAAGTATCAACTCAAAATCATTGTTTAAAGATGTTAAGAAGGGAATTGTGCATTTCTTTAGTGCATGTTTGAGAGTCGTGCTATTAAATGTGAACTTCACCCCAGAAAAACCAGTTGACATATGTCTTTTCCAGAGATTTTAAACCGTTACACTGAGATTTGTGATCATGAGGATCCCAACCACACGTCACCCATTTTGTCAGATGTAGTTTTTTCTCAGTAACTGTTAATGGTCAGAAAAGGAACACAAAAAAAGCTCCCTGTGATCTGCCTGCAATGCTGAAGGGGCATTAGGTAATTTATCACGTACAGGTCCTTTTATTGGTGATGAGAAAATGACCTTTTAATGAAGAGACGTCCTGTTTTCACAGACTAAATAAGCTCACCTGAGAGAGACGGCAGATGCAGGACACTTTTTTTTCCATTCACTTTCTTGGCTTGAGAAGTAAATGCATTTGCTGCTATAGCTGCTTGTGGCACCATGCACTGAATCTCGCAACCTTAGTAACCCAACTACCCGCTGATATGGTCATTGTGAGGTCAACTAATTATTACATTTTCCAGGAAGTCTGCTTATTTGACACAAATTCAAAATACTGTTTCAGCTTCTGCAAATGTGGAATTTCGGTCGTGTAAAGAACAAAAGATTTAATGTTGTAAAAGTGCAAGTTTATATCAATCTTCCGAACTTGTAGTTTAGTTTTGAGACCTCATGTTCATAAATCTAAAGTTAACTGCCAAAAAACTAATATCAAAGGGTGTTTTCAAAAAAAACTATTTGTTTGAAGGTGATAATATTTGTTTAAACACAAGTGTCCACCAATAATTTCCTGTTTAGTGTGGGGGGGGGGAAACATCCTTGACACAAAGGTGTTTGTTTTTTTTTTTTCCCCACTGACCTCCAAGTTTTCCTTTTTTAATGGCTTGTTTCATATGTTTGGGGAACATCTTGTTTATGATTTCTTTTTCTTTTCCATTTCCAAGGGGAAGTACTTGTTGTGTTTGAGGTTTGGGGACTGGAACTGTTTGACGGCAGTGGCGAAGGACTTTCTGTTCATATCCAGAGGATTTTTCTTGTTTTGATGTAAATAATCCAAATTCAATATTAATATTTAACTCTTAACAGAAAAACTGCACGTTTTGTACACTGTATAGAAAACACAACTTCACAATGGAAGTTGTTTATACTGGATCTTTAAAAAAAAAACATAGAAAAAAAATAGAATCGGAATAATGTTAACTTCTGTTTTGCATTGTTTGTACAGCACTAGAGATTTCCAAGTTTAGGGTTGAAACGGCTGATGCTGACTACGGTGTCTTTCACTGAGAACATGTTTTGATAACCAATAACAAAGCTATACTTGGCTGGCTATGAAGTTGACTGTTACATTTAAAAAAAAAAAAAAACGTGTATTTTATTTCCCCTGCAGTGGTATAGATTCGTCTAAGCATTTTGAATTGTGTAGACATTTCGTACACAGCATTACATTCACTACAGTGAGAAACCCCACTGTGCACATTGCTTACAGCCTGTAATGTTAATGTAAATACTGCATTTTAGAACACTTCTTTTTTTATATAGAAAGCTGTTTTCAGGTTTGATGGTTTTTTTTTTTGGTTTTTTTTGATAGGTTGGATATTTCATTCACAAATAATCATTTAGTGTTGCCTTTATCCCGATGACCAAAATCCAATGTCTTATGTGTATTGCACACATTGATCTTAGTGTCAGGGATGAGTAAACCTTTCTTAATGCTGGCACACTTTGTACATATAGACTTGTTAACGACACACAAACCTCCATTTACTCACATATACACTTGACTAAAAACGATTTTTATATTGTCGGGTAAACAAGTATGGATGCATGTTTTTGATATAGACTCACTCTCACACACGCACACACACACACGCACACACACAAGGGCTTTTAAAGTGCAAAATTTGAGAACTGCAAAGAGAGTAGACTGGATTTCCTGCCAGAGCTAGGCTATGTTTACATTTGCTATGGTATTTTAAAGCCTTCCAAATATGTACCGTCTTGCACTCCCTCACACACGTTAACATACTTGTGTGACCGCACCAGGGGGCAACTCATACACCCCGCTCCATGTGAACTGATACCCACGCAGACATTTTTAACGATACTCCATCCAGTTCTGACAGCCTGTGCTTGAGCGTTGCAGACAATCTTGCTTTTTTTTCGCCCTCTCCGACGGCAAAGTTGCTCACTTTTAATAGGATGAAACTTTCCCTGTGTTGTTTCACAGCTAAGATTTATTCTGGGTCTTGTTGAGACTTTTTTTTTTCCTGCAATGGGATTTTAAGTGTTACGTGTTTAATTTGCTTGTTTTACTGGTAAAAACAAGTTGTCTGGATGAGCATTCGGCATTGGTAATCATTTCACGTGATGGACAAACTTATCAAAACTGTAGCCTAATACTTTTTAAAGTGCCCAGTTTGTTTTCCAATCAAGTTTCTAGCCACAGACCACTGTAATGCATGATTGGAGATGATCACACTTGTAATCAGAGGGAATGAATGTGTCATTTTTCCTCAATCTAACAGATACATCAATGAATAAGATTCTCATATCACACATAGATCACTTCTATATGATCTTATGCAATGTTAGAAATGTACAAACTAAGTATGAGATTAAGGGGATAGATCTATATGGTCATGCATAAGGTAAACACAATAAAAATGTTCTCATTCACGCCTCTGTGTATATTTATTTTTTCCGAGAAGTTTTTACATTTTATCAAAAAGCATTTCTGTGTATATTTATTTCGAGAAGTGTTACTTTTTTTTAAATTATATAACATGTTACTGTTTATTCAGAATAGTAAAAGATTAGGTTTATTACAAGAAGTTTCAATATTAACCATATGTGACATGTGAATAACACGTTTACACCTGTAGAGACTTGAGTCGTGACAGCAAATATTATCTTTTGTTAAATCGCGACCTCTTGTGTTAACTCCATGCTACGACGTAGCTGCCTGAAAAATGCCTGTTTAAATATACTCTTTAAATTCTGCATTTTCCCCCGCATTGGATTATGACAACAAAAAATATGAACATGTGTTTTGCAGGCAAAAAACCCATGTCGGGTTGATTTGAGTTATTTTGTAATCTTGCACAAAACTTTTATTTTATTCGTTTAGCGCCGCCGTTTGGGTTAACGGCCTTCAGTCTGGCCAAAGATGTTTCATACAACAAGATAGAAATCTCCCGGCCTTCCTGTTGTATGAAATCAAACTTATTTCACACCATCTTTGAAAAGGTTTGAAATAAACAGGGGGGAAACAAATCCAGAAATAAGCACAACGCGCCTCACGGGAATTTCTAACACGTAAATACAAATTGTTTCGTTTTCTGAGCACGCAACCCACTTAGCCAAGGGGCGCATGCGCGATGAGCAACAACCGCAAAGGCGAGATTCACGGGTGTTTTCAACGAGCTGGGTGCTTTTAGCAGAGGCTATGCTAACCTGCCAGCATAGAAACTAATGAACGGTTTAGCAGGTGGAGTCTTTCTGCTGAATCCACGACAGCTGGAGAGATTCACCCAGAAACCCGGCGATCGACGCGCAGTCCGCTCTTCCTATTGGGCATTTAAACGAAGACGGAAGTGAAGGACGGATGACCATGTCGCTGCGTTGTTTGTGTGTCTAGCTGGAGTCGGAGCGGCTGGTTTTTCAGGAGGGAAACTTTACGAGGTTTAACGGGATCTGAGCACGATTAATTCATTTCGCTTACTTACCAGAGCAAGTGCAGCCATACTGAAAGGTAGGAGCGCACCTCCGCAGCGCAGCGGGCCCATTTTGTCGTGTATTGGGACATTTTACCCGCTCCAGTTTGCGCCATTTTCGCTAGTTTGGTAATGCACAAATGTGCGCCTTTTAGCTGTGGCGTTCTTTGTCTCTATTCTTTAATGGCTTATGGTCTGGGTCACCCCCGAGCCGCATCTCACACCCTCGTTTGTTGTTTCGGGAAGATTCACCGTGAAGCGTCCGGAGAAAAGCAGCCATCACCTTTTCTCACCCCCCCCCCCCCCCAAAAAAAACTGCGTTCAAATCAAGTGCATTTGCGCAATTTTGTGCTGCATCAGGCCGTGTCCGCCGCTAACAGCGCCAGCGCCTGTCGGGATGTAGCACGATTCTGGCGCACATGAGTTAGCTCGCCCGGCTAACCGGCTAGCTCGCTGACCAGGTAGCGTTGGTAGTTAAAGTGTGCGGGCGTTTGCGTTGACAGCGAGTTGACACCAAACGCCCAGAGAGCACGATACAAACCCGATGCTAACGGTGTCGCCTCCCGGGCCCATGTGAGTTTTAAAAGGGGCGCGTAAAGAGCGGAGCGAGCGGCTTGTGTGGACATGTAATCACCGCTCGCTAGCTTGATTAGCCCTCATAGCTTTACAGACATGTCGCTACAAACACACTTACAGCCGCATTCACAACATGGTTGATGGACAGTCGTTCGCATTCCGCCCTGAATAGAACAATGTGTCCGAATTAAAGCTGCAACTCTCCTGTTGTAAAGTTGGTTAATGAGGGACCAGTAACTAGTTGTTGCCTGTTTTGTTGTTTCCACTCGGACATCACATCCAGAGCATCGTTACTATAGAGATCTTTATCATCAGCGTTCATAATAAAGTTCCATATATTCAAGGATAGTGTATTTGATTTACTTGTAGATACGTGTAGATGAAGATCTCTGTTTACAGGTGTCTCACAAGGATAATGTCCTGACATGTCACCACATCAAATCACTACTTCTATCACAGTAAAGAAGAAGGTGCCTACTTTTCACTGTTATAGCAAAAGCCAAACCTCTTGTCTGGGAACTTCTCCACAAATCAAAACTGCGATTGTCTATAGTGAAAATGAAATCATGCACTGCTGCTACCAGTTGCATTTGTTATTAATGATCAAAAAGCCCGAATGTTTGTCTTTCATTGATATAATGCAGAGAAAAGCACCAAACATGCATATGAATGAAACGGTGGCTGGCAAATGTTTATGATTTTGTTTTCTTTTTTGCTCTAATTGACCAGTGTTTCCATTGAATTGACCTGGTACCCTTTGTCGTCACAGGAGTCCACACATCATGTCAGGCATTGCATTGAGCCGGCTTGCCCAGGAGCGCAAGGCATGGCGGAAGGACCATCCTTTTGTAAGTGGTGTATTTCTGGCTTCTCTATGAAAGTCTTCTTCCTACTTCCATTTCTCTATAAATACCGGTGTCCTAACTGTTTGCACTCTTCTGTTTAATTTTTCAGGGATTTGTTGCTGTACCAACAAAAAATCCAGATGGAACCATGAATCTCATGAATTGGGAATGTGCTATTCCTGGCAAGAAGGGGGTAATGTGTTTTGAATATGTTTGCATGCGGCACATATTTGTCTTACAGAGCAGCTACTGCTAAATGAGCTTGATCAGACAATTACTTTCCTGCAGCTGATGCAAAGGAGTATGTATGGTTTTAAACCGGTTCTAGTACAGAACAATCACAGCTGTAGAGGCCTGTCTTGCATTTCTTAATGTGTCAGCAACATAGGTAGTGAATAGAAAACCAAGCCAAATTTATAAGGAACAGAAGAGATTGATATTTCATGTTTAAGTTAAACAGGTTGGTATAACAACAAGGTAATCTTTGATGGGGACTTGACCCTCTGATCTAGCAATTGTGTGTTTCCTCAGACTCCGTGGGAAGGAGGCCTCTTCAAGCTGCGCATGTTGTTCAAGGATGACTATCCTTCTTCACCTCCGAAATGTGAGTTGCACTGCCGGCAAACTGAATCTTAAATCTCTTCAAACATGTCATATTGTTGGAAATGATGAACAAAATGTATATCCACGGCTTTAATAGATTGTGCTAAAGGGTTACTATAATTATAATGCGGTGAAACTCTAGTAATAATTGTCTGTGTTGTGGATTTCATAATTAACCTGAGCAGTGTTGGATTTGCTCCTTTTCATTGTAGTAGCAAATCATTTTCCATAACTCATTGTTGCTTGATTTGTAGAGATCGATGGATCATTTCTAATGCACCTGAATGCTTTTTGTTATTGTGTTTCAGGTAAATTTGAGCCTCCGCTCTTCCATCCAAATGTGTATCCATCAGGCACAGTATGCCTATCTATTCTAGAGGAGGACAAAGACTGGAGACCGGCCATCACAATAAAGCAGGTTCGGATTGCCAAGCACACCTTATTTACATCACTCTGCTTTTCTTAAGTCTTTTCTTCTGTGGTTTCACTCTTCACCCCTAAATCAAATCTAAACACCCACTTGTATTTCTGGAGGCCCATATCACACACTTCTTGTAGAAAGATTGAAAAATACAGTTTAGTGTTTATAAATAGTTTTGGATTTTTTCATTTATCTTGTCATAATCCGCTAAATCTTAGAAGAAATGACTGAATACATGATATATTAAGCAGTAAACTACATTTATTGATATTCAACTTGAAATAATTTCAAGTGAAACATTGATTTTAATTTTTAGCTTATCATTCCATTCATTTAACTCTTTAATGTAACCTACTGGAAAATAAAGGACACATTTTTTAAAAGAGACCTGATCCCCATAACAAAATAACCAACAAAATAAACACTTTTAAAGTGATGCAGAACAGTTAGATATTTTATCATGAAATAAATGCATCTCTTTGGTTCATGTATCCTTTAGATCTTATTAGGTATCCAGGAACTCCTAAATGAGCCAAATATCCAGGATCCAGCTCAAGCAGAGGCTTACACAATCTACTGGTAAGTGACACTGGAACTCATATCTTTTCAAACATGGTGCTGACGAAGTGAAGTGTGTGTGTGTGAACTGCTGATCTTTTGTGTACAGTACCACACAGACACAATTCAATTGTATTTGTACAGTGTCGAATCAGAACATGCAACATCTTTAAGGTGGAGAGCTCACAGTTATAGAGAGAAACATGACAGGGAGAAACCTCTCAAGGTGGGTGATTAAATTTATGAAAATTGCGGCCGAGGAAGGAGGATGCATCATCAGTACTGATGGCGGCATGATGTTGCATGACAGTCGGCAAATATAGTAAACATTCATTCAGTGAACACCGCAGCTGGTAGATATTTTGGCGGGCGACCGTCATGTTTTGAACAACATTTCTGGTGAGTGCACAGCAATTGTGTGATTTGGGACACTACCATGTCTGAATTTACACAGCACCCCGTTAGAATATACTGTGTGCACAGTGTACTGCATGTGAGAGACCTGATGAAGACAGAGTTCAAATCTATAAGGTGAAGATTAAATCCCCAAAGTTATATAAATTAATAACTTGGATTGTCTTAAACTTGCAGATCTACTTTTATCATTACTGAAGTACATTTATTTCTATGTCACTTGAAATGTTTTTTCCTCGTTGCCATTACAATGAATCTCCTGCCTGATGAGAACACATCGGTAAATGTGACCAGGATGATTAGTAATCAGTTGGACAAGAGTCTTAAAACATGCTTCACATTTAAAACCTACAGAGCCTGTGTATGTTTGTCTGTCTGAACC
This sequence comes from Verasper variegatus, assembly GCA_026259375.1. Classification (NCBI taxonomy): domain Eukaryota; kingdom Metazoa; phylum Chordata; class Actinopteri; order Pleuronectiformes; family Pleuronectidae; genus Verasper; species Verasper variegatus. The sequence continues at coordinate 10,320,556 of CM048057.1, forward strand.
TGAGGATGTTTTTATTTTGTGTGTTCGATATCTTGTCTTTCATTGTTTAACACCTGTCTAAAAATGTGTCCAGCTTTACAGCATGAAAAGAAATATTACAAAAACAACCTCTCCTGTCTTTTTGTTTCATTGGTTAAAAGTGATCATTTAATTTTTTGTATAAATATAAGAATATCTCATATCTGATTTTGAGTAAAAGATAACAACATTGTAACATACATTTTTTTTTTCTCCTTTGCAGCCAAAACAGAGTAGAATATGAAAAAAGAGTTCGAGCACAAGCCAAAAAATTCTCCCCATCGTAAAGGAGAAGACTTGCTCCGCTGCAGCAGAAGGAATGGGTTTAACAAGAATCACCTCCCCTCTCAGTCTCTCGATGAATGTGCTCCTCTCACACCGGGACTTGCTTAAAGACTTCTATTTAAACTCCACACATTCTGTGCCATCCGCTCTCTTCTGACCTATCATTTTTTTGTTCTTAATTGCCGGTTGGCGCATAATGCTGGGAGGGGATGGGTGCATCAGCACCCTGGTTATTTCTTTTTAAACAATAATTGTCTTATGTGGTGCAAGGGACACAGCTCGGTACCAGTTTCATCCACACAATGCAAGCTGGCTGTCATCAGTGTTCAAGGAAGAAAATGTCTCTTGTTTATTTTGCTCTTTCACAGGGTCTATTCCTTTGTTTCCCCCTTTTATTTTCCATCAAATTAATGTAAAATTAGCTTCTTTCATTGTCAGTATTTCAACTGCTGTATAATGAATGGCACTTTTATACTGTTGTATCTCACTAGTGTCTCTAGATGGCTCTGTCTAATTCTCTTTCCCAGGTTTTCTATTCAGCATGCTGTAATATATGATAGAATCTGCTGCCTTGGCTGTCTTTTTGTTATTCAGAGTGTTTGCTATGGAATAAATAAAAATGGCCACAATGACTGAGGCAGGTAGGCTTACTTCTGTATCAGACTTTAAGGTTATATGGTGCTTTGTTCATGTATGTGTTGGCGTAAATAAAACTTTCTACAAAATGTTTTCATTTTTTTTATTACATGAGGAAAATGAAATATGATCGTCGCAGGTAGGATCAAAGCAAAATATGCACTCATGTACAATTAGTCTAAAATATTTTTTTTCCTTTTTTGCAAGTGCGTAACAAAGGTTATACATTGATATCATTTACATTCAACATAATGCCGTAATATCTTATAATTGTTTGCTGATTGTCATAATGGCTTCTCACCACTGGACTATGAAAAGCTGTAAAGCATTTACAGTAGGCGTTTGCAGCGTTGCGAAGCACTACATGTCTGCAGTTTAAACTTCTCGGCCAGCTTTGTTTACAACCACATTTCTAACTATTATCCTGCCCTAGTTACTTCATACACACTAATCACTGTGTTTCCCCAGTGGCATCCATGCTGATGATCTGCTGTGAGGAACATTTTGTTGACAAGCTCCCATGATGCTCTGCTGTGAATGGACTAGTCTGCGTGAGGGTGCTCAGGGTGCAGTATTTACTAAAGTACCAAGGAAAGTCTTTCTCCAGGGAGGAGTCGCTGCAGAGCCAGCACCCCGAGTCCCCCTCAGCTGGGCTACCCGGCTGAGAACTGAGGGTCAGACTCCCTGGAGCTGACAGTGGCTCCATGGTCGTCACAGCATAAGGGAAGCCCAGGTGAGAGGTGTCACACTCTGGGTTGATTAAGTTACTGTACTCGCTGCCCTCCATCAGCTGGTGGGGAAAGTGGGGCTGAAGCTTGTCCCCGGGGACGTCTGCACACTGGGTCAGGGTGTCGATTTGGAGCGAGGCCTCTGCTTTCACCATGTCTGCTGTGCCTTCTTGTGTGATCACCCAGCTCTACGGTTAAAATCATAGTTAAAGGTCCAGTGTGAGATTTAGGCTAAAGGGATCTATTGGCAGAAATTGAATATGAAATAATCCTAGTGATGTTTTTACTAGTGTGTTTCCTCTAAATTGTATGAATTGTTTTCTTTATCCTAGAATGGGCCCTTTATATTCAAATACTTTATATTTACATCGGGAGTGGATCCTCTCTGAAGGCTTCCACAGGTTCTCTTTCATGTTTGGAAGGGGTGTGTGAGGTGAGGGGTATTCAGCTGCAACATGCAACCTCACCACTAGGTGTCAATAGATTCTACACACTGCACCTTTAAGCACAATCTCATGACATGAATACTATTGCATATGGCAAGCTTAGTTTACCTTAAAATCTCCTTGACAGTCGGAGTACAGGGTGTGGAAATAGGGAGCTGGAGTTGGGATGAAGGCACTCTGCCTCCATCTGTAAGTATGAGGGATATAAAGATAATATTTAGTTTATTGATCTCAGAAAGTGCTATTTGCTATACTCTGGTTCAGGATTTGAGGAGGAGGAGCTTGAAGAGGGACTTGCATCTTTACAGGAGCATAGCACATAAGTAGGATGAGTGGCACCAGCACACATAAGGTGATGAACACCTTCATCCCCAGCCCTGCAATAAATGTGTTTCTGGGGAGATCTGCAGTAAGACAGGGAAAGGAGTGAAGTAGTCAGTTGAAATGCACGTAGACACATTTTAAAGGTTAGAATAGTCCAAACGACAAATTGGAAATGCAGCTTTCTCACCAGGTTTCCTCCAAAATGATGTCAACAAAGAAACTCACTGGCAAAACAAAAGAAGACAATATACTCTGTGCTTTGCAGAGAATTTGTTGGTGACAATGGGACTCACCATTCATGGCCGACCCCGTCCTCCAGTGAACCTCAGCGGACCAGTCGCTCCACTCTCCTTGGTAAAAAACCATGTTGGGACTGGACCGTACACTGGCAGCGTACTCTGCGTCCAGCACAAACACGTGATCGTCCACAGAATAGTTTGTTCTTTCTGTGTAGATATCACGTGAGATCACCTGCAAGAAAAGAGGAAGCGGGTAGGATCTTATTAAACTATGGAAAGGAGATAAATGTCCTGCACAGGGCCCTACAACCTTGTTTTAAATCTCTTGTTAATACTTTACTGTATAGCATATACTAAACTATTATTATGCTTGAAACTATAGTATTTTATCTTGTTATATTTTCTGTTTTGGATTGTACTACTTGCATTGCACCTTTGTTTTTCAGATGTGACAGGTTATTATTATTATTGAAAATTGGTGATTAATTCATTTTACTCACAAATAACATGAGAGGATTAGTGACAATTGACGATATTCTTTTCATCTCTGCCAAGTCTTTTTTTTATTGCTGTTTGAAACGTGGTGGAAAGGAGGCGTGTGGGCCAAGAAAGAAGCCATTCATTATTCTCTGTGTTTACCTCATTGTCGTCATGTTCGTCTCCTCTTCTAAAATAATGAAGCTGATACTTCAAGTTGTTGACCAGAGACGTGTAAGACTCATATTCCTCATAGGTGCTGCTCCAGGTGAAGTGGTGTTGACCCGAGTTGTGTCTGAACGTGAGGCCGCACGGTGCGTTTGGTTTAACTGTGGAGAGGACACGTCACAGACAAACATCATGCACCAAAACACACACAAACACACACACACACACACACATATGACAACAGGCCAAAATCTGTGTGGTCCTTACTGTTGGTTTGAGGTGTGTATTCGCCATCCACCTCCTCGCACATTTTAGATCCATCAGTCTGGTTGTGACAGAGTGAGATTTTAAAAGTATCTGTGTCTGTGAAGATCGAAGACGTTTTAACAGAGCAGAAATAATCCCTGTCAGTGTTTGTCAGCATGCACTGGAACGTCTTTCTGCAGGAGGAGGAGAGGAGAATCAGAAACGAGCGACAACATCATCTCATTTAAATTAAAGCCACACTATGTAACTTTTACAGGGCAACGGCGCCCTCAGCAGAAACCCGTGGGGATTAATTTAGTTGGACTCCCACAATCACCTGCAGCCTTTCTCACAGAGGTAATTCAATCAATGGGGGAACAGGACGGGGGTGCACGTCCTGAGTCTGACAGTTGAAGCTGCGACTACAGTCAGTCCAAAGGAGATTGTACCCAAACTTATAAAGAGCAAGAACAGACGTCCGGGGTGAGGAGTTGGAATAAAAGCACCTCCATTCTCCCTGTTACAATTCATTGAACTGTCAAACTCATTTTGAAGCTTATATTTTAAGATAAAGGAGTTACACAGTGTTGCTTTATGGTCATTTATCATTTTAAACAAAAGTGACTCACAGTTCAAATGTTTCTGTGAAATCGACCCAGTAGGAGCTGTCGCTGCCGGAGGTGTTTTCTGATGGTTTGAGGCTCAGGGTGCAGTTGACGGTGAACAAGTAATCATTCACACAGTGAAGATCGTGGTCGCCTACAAAGTAATTAGACAAGCACACAAGTAAATATAGCAAATAAATAATGATAATGATAATAAATAAAGCATGTGTTGTATTTGGTCTGTCTGGTGCCAAAAATGATTTTTACCTATAGTGTGTCACTTTGAGAGCAGGTCATAACCCCCAAATGACTTCTAAGCAGACTTTGTACTTGTTCAAGGTTAATAAATAATTCCTTAAGGTGTTAGATGTCAGTGACAAGATTTTAAAATGCCCACTTGTATTCCCTTAGCTGGTGAATATCCACTTTTGTTACTATAACCAACTAGATTTCACCCCTGTCCCTTTGTTTGTTGTTTGGTGTCTTTGTTTGTTTGTGAGATTGCTCAACAACTACTGGATGGATTTCCACGAAAGGATGAGGTGTGGGTCGGGAAGGCCCATCGAGTTTTAGTGTGGATCCTGATCGGGGGCCGATCCAGTTAGTTGTTCCAAAGTGCCAAACAAAAACCTTCGGTGAAGCAGCTTTTAACGTTTATGCTTCAAGCCGCTTCAACGCACTAGCCTGGCCTTTGATTGAGGTTGTTTTTACATTATTATGTTATGTTTTTAATATTATTATATACTTTTTTCTTCTAGCTATTGAATCGTTCTATTATTTCTTTAATTGTTTTTTAGCTTTTCAAATCTATTGTATGTTTTTATTTTCGTCAGCATTTGGATTTTTTCCTGTCTTAGTCTTGTCAATTATGAAACACTTTGAACTGCGCTAATCTGAGTGAAAGTGACCGGCTCCAATTAGCGCTGTTTTTAGAAGTGTTGCATGAATGTGAGTGTGAATGTGACTTGTATTGTAAAGTGCTTGGGTGGTCAATAACCACAGTCCATTTACCGTCTACCGACATCTGGTAGACATTGAATATCCTTTTTTCTTTGTATATTTTTGTTGCTGTTCAACTTTGTTCCAGAAGATGACTTTACACCTTCCAGTCCAAGATGCATTACTGTTATTATCATTACTTAACCTAAGTTTGTTTGTTATAAGATTTTAAACTTTGAATTGATTGTTTCAGTTTTCTACACATTAGGATACACCATCAATTCACTAGTTACAAATACCGAGAAAAGGACATCAATACGAAGACTTTCCCCACAATTTGAAGGCTTGTCAAATTGCGAAAGAGATGTTAAAGAATACTGGAAGAGAAATCACCTGTGATAGGATTTCCGTGCACACAGATGATGCTGGCAGACACGAGCAGAACCACATTCAGCCGAATCAGCCTCAGTCTCAATGTCGAGCTCCGATCCATCACATCACCTCGGCCCTGAGACGTCTGAACTGAGTCGACCTGTCAGGACGCTCTGGCAAAACCTGAGAGAGGCAGAGTTTTTTTCTGGTTTTTTTTCTTACACTGATAGCTATCACTCACATGTTGGTGATAGAGGATGTGCTTTTTTAAGAGCAGTTGGGGTTAAGGCTGCAGTTTCACAAAAGCAGCCTCACAGAACAACAGTCTTTTTATAAAACGTGGTTAAGCAATAGAACACTTTCACCATTCGTTGACCTTGTTTTAAATACCAATCGCAATGCATCTGAAATGTTGCGAGTCTGTAGACTCCATCATTTCATTGAACTTATATTTACCAAAACAGGCACAAAGCTGGAAGACATTCATATCAGCACTGTTGTGGGATTCATTTTGATTGGTTGGTAAGACACCAAATACACATGCAATGGTGAAGGAAAGGTTGTAATGGAAACTCCTTTCTCGATAGCGACAAACACACTCTGCTCCTGTTCTATACGTCCTTTATAATCCCTCAGCTAAAATAAATCTGCAGTTTAGGCCTATTCTATTTATTATATGTCTGCTAAATGTCAAACTAATTTGAAATTCATAAACAACAATTGCACTCAAGTGTCCAAAATATGACATTGTTAACTATTACAAAAACATTTTTTTTGCAGGTCTTTTTCGGAGAAAACACAAATCCCATTTAAGTCCAATTTGCAAGACCGTTCACGTGTGGTTCAAAAGCGTGATGCGTTACCTTTCCTCACTTGTGCAGTGTGTAACTGTGAGGCCGGGCAAAGAAACAGATAAGAAAGAAGTAAACGCAGCATAGGAACATGCAGGTGGTCCTGTCAATGTGATAATAGAGGTTTCAGTGGGTTTTTGAGAACAAAACTATCTGTGCACTTGAGATCTATTAACAACATTCATATTCATATTCTTGTAACTGAACCCCACTCAGTGTAAGGCAGTGTGAGCTTGTGGTGAAAAAGTGCGTGAGATGAGCTGATGAAGAATTTGACAAGTTTCTATATTGTGCAAGAGCAAACATCCTGATGCGGCTGGCAGCTTTATCTGCATCTGATACAAGCGAATACCTGGAGATATGTTACTTTAGGTTTCAAATGGTGAAGGAATCTGATGAAGACTGCAGCCGCATGAATTTGAGACATGAGAGAAAACATTTGAGCTGAGGAACACACCGAACTGAGCCACCTTTGAGTTTTTAAGAAATCACAACTCAGAGACAAAACCTGTATCATTATCATTTAATATTTCACTGGTAGTGTTGACACAGTTGTCCTCAATGTTTTATTGCACGACTCCTTTACGCAAATATAAAAAAGGCCGTTAAATTCACTTGTACTAACTCCACTTCAATATTCTCCTCAGAAATACAAGTCTATATATTTACTGTATGCAAGGTGGACACAGGAACAGTGATCCTGTGGGAAAACGATGTGTTAAGGTTTTAGTGTAGAACTCTACGTAGATGGAGAAGCTAGTTGAGCTCTTGGGGCACACACCAGCGGGGGTCACTCACAGGCCAGTTTGCCATCGAACGACGACAGGGTGATGGCAAAGGCTTGCAGGGCACACACGGGGAAACTGTAGTCCATGGAGAAGACGTCCTCGGCCACACGGCCAAACTGCATCACTATGTAATCGTCTGGGAGAGATGGCAGAGGGAAGAGAGAGAGAGGAGAAGGAGAACAAAGACAGCTGTTCATCTCCTGGTTGTTCAGAGGAGAGAGAGAGAGAGAGCGAGAGAGGATAAGTCAGTCTCATCTTTTACCGTTGTCAGGGTGGATGATCTGGAAGTTTTTCACTGAGGCCTGGGTGACACGCCCATGGAAGTTGAGCACGTACGACTGAGTCTCTTCCTTCCAGCTCGGGGATTTGTTCACCAGTGTGACCAGTTTGTCCGTGTTGCCGTTCGCGTGGCAGCCCAGAAGAGTTTCGAGCTCCTGAGGGGGGGAAAAGAAAATCACGTTTCAGGTTATCTAAAGTATTTCAAACTTTTATCACAGGTTTTTAAAAGTTTAGGATCTTTTTTTTGAATTATCGTACATTCTTTGGACAGACGGACACTCGTTCGTCATTTCCCAGCATGCCGGGGATGATCACTGTCATTTTCCTTGGACCCTTGAAACCCAACACATTCGTCTCCTGGAACGTGATGAACAAAAAGTGTTAAATTATTTTGGATATGACCTTGGGACCTAAACATGGGATGTACTGTATATTAGGACTCACATAGCAAATTGCTGCCAGCTCTTGCCGCACAGATTCACTCTCTTTAATGAAAGGCTTTTTCTCTGGGTTTTCTCCTCCGTCATAGACTGTGAACTTTGTACCCAGGATATTGGACCTGTAGACAGACTGATCTTATTAGTTCTTGCAGGGTTAGGATTAGGGTTAAAGATACATGATGCTGGGATGAAAGCTGGAAATGTCTACTTTGCCAAAATTAAAGATAAGAAGCTTTGGGGTGTATTTATTTCTCCAGCGTTTGGCCAATAATATCAGCCCAACCTTTATTTTACAGAATAAACAAAGCAGATATGTAAAGATCTTTTGAATTCAAGTTTTAAAAATTGGGTTGTATTTGTGTTTTATTTTCATTCATAATTATTTATGATAAAGAAAGATCCATAAAATAATAAACCTCAATTAGACTCATTTTTTATAAGGGGCAGATAATCAATGCCAAATTTAGCATCGGCCAACATCTCGGTGTTGGATTTTCTTTTACTGCATAATATAATAATTTCTAAAATCTTAATATCCTAATACCCTACTATCTGAACCGGTCCACCAAAATCTGTCGGGCTCTATTCATTTCTAAATCAAATTATGACTTCTGTCAAAAGAATATGTTTCCAATTCTAGTTTATTTAAAGAAAGTTATCCTCCCTTGTTCCCTTGTCTTTTCTCTCCATTCAATGCTGCTGTACATATGTTTTACTTCAGCATGAATTTCATACCAGAATGAAATGTTTTGTGTTAGGGGTGTTGTGTTTACTCAGGGACAAGGGGAACAGAAACTTTAGGCTTGTTGAGGATGTATTTTTAATTCTGTCTAGGATGCCACAAAGGGAGGCCATGTCATCTTTATTCCGCTTTGTCAAAATAGCGTTTTGAGATTAAACCAGGAACAAATCAGCATCGCAAACGGAATATTTTCACAGGGTAGAAATAAAATGATCATACCTTAGTTTTCCTATGTAGCAGTTTGTGTCTCTGGACAGATTTGTCGGATTTGTGGAAATTAGGTAGTTGGATGTTTTACACTTCTTCCGTTTTCTACCCGCCATTAGAAAGACCTTGGAGGTGGCAACGCAGGGAAAAACAAATTGTACAAGAAGCAGAAGGGAAGTTTGATAGATAAATGAGAGGATGCTCATATTATCAGAGCTCAGATCTACATACACAATGATTTGGTTCCTATTGTGTGAGCGCACTAACCCTCTTTCCGTCCTCCTTCTCCATGTGGAGGTAGTACGTCGGGTAAATGCCCTTCTCCATACCTCTCCTGTCCCTGGTGACCCTGCACTGGATGGTTACGTCTCTGGGAGCAGGACGCAAAGCAAACTTCTCCAGATCCTCCACTGACATTGGAGAGGTTGACTGAAATGAGAAAAAGTAACAATGACTTCACAAAGCAAACACAACATGACACTCTAAAAAATGTTTCTCCCAAATAACGACTCACTCTTTCATTCGATTCGCTGCCTGAAGATGAGCTCCCCCTGTAGTTGGAGTTCAGCGACGCCAGACTCGGCGTAGTTTTCTCCGTTTCCTTTGTCTTTTTCTCCCTTTTCTCCCTTTTCTCCCTTTCTCCTTTTTCTCCTTTTCCTGGACTTCGTCGTCTCTCCTCTCATCACTTATTTGGCACCTGGCTGTGGAGTTCAAACATGCAGTGATGTTCTTTACCACGACTTTACTGTTCAGTTGATCACAAGAACAATGGAGCCAGACTCACATGTGTCCAGTTGTTTTTTCCTCTTGGACGACTGAGGGGACCGGACTTTTTGACCTGTCGTCCTCTTCATCGTCACTTTCGTCACATTTCGTCTTCTTCGGCTTTGCCTCTTCCACCACAGACTCTGCCTCTTGAGTCCAGGCCTCCAGCAAATGCGTCTCTGCAAAAGACATTAGACCTTAATGTAGAGCCCTGAGTGAAAATATGTTTTTCGTCTTTTAGAACCTTGACATTGTTGATGTCTTAATGATAAATTCACAAACACTGATGTTACTTTTTGGTTCTTTGCTTGTCTTGTTTGTCTTCTGCGAGTCTTCAGATTCTTTCACTTTGTCCTTCGTCTTTGTTTTTTTCTCCTTTTTCTCGTGGTCTTTGTCCTTCTCATTGTTCTGTTCCACCTCTGGAAATAGCAGTAATTTGCAGATTAATCATTGAGTAATTGATGTAATTTCCAGACCATCTAAGCGCCAAAGTTATCACGTACCTGTAGTTCGTTTCGCTTTTTCTTTTTTCACATCTTTCTTCTTTGTCCTTTTCCCCTCCACCTGGGCATCGCTCTCCACCTCACACTTCAGCTCAGACTCTTTGTCGGCTTCCAAGTTCATTTTTTGCGGAGTAGCCGGCATCTCTGAAGGCGTTTCCTCTAAAGTCTCACTGGCTGTCAAGTTGCATTCACCCAATGTGATCACATCCATTGGGTTATCATGGGCATGCTCAACTTGATCTCCAGGATAAAAAGAAACAAAGAAAAAACAGTTTGACATTATTAAAGAAAGTGAACATTACTAAGCGGTAATTTATAAAAAAAAAATGCCTGATATTGATCTGCTAGATAAAATAATTCATTATTCTAATACCAACCACTCAGGGAAGCGTTGCTCAGGGATTGGCTGATCAACAGAGGGGTTTCATCAGATTGGGAGGCTTTGAGCTTTAGGTTCTTTTTGCGAGTGTCCCAGTTGGCCGTCACCATTTGAGAGTCCGCCCTCTTCTTTTGCTGCTTTTTGATCAGAAGGGTTCGCTGTGGCAGAATGAAGATTAGATTTCATTCGAACTCTTGTCTCCACACGAGGAAAACTGTGTAACTTTATCTCTTTACATTCAGCACAACAGCAAAATCTTAAATTTATTTTTGTCTGAACAAACTTTAATTTCAGAAACGATAATGTGCAGTCAAACTTTCAGTGTGTGATCTTTCCTCTTTCAGGGCAGTTTTTCGTCATACTTGTTTAAAGTGTTGGATATAATCTATAGAAAGGTTCATTGTATTTGAAGATACTGCCAAGGCCCAACAGTCCCCACTTTTAAATTCACTAGATCTGGATTTTTGTTGTTGTTGCATATGCACCAAATTGCACACACTCATATCACTCTTTTAAACATGCCTGATTTTTTTCATCGAGATCCGTGTATTATTGTCTGAGAAATATTGAAAACGACCCTCTCACGATGCTAAAGAAAGTGAGAAAATAATTCCTGGATCCACCCCCTGATCCAGATCCTCACCACAATATAAAGTTTATTTTCCTGACCACCTCCTTCCACCAAGTTTCATAGTTGACAACATAACTTCCTTGACGGAGGTGATTACATAGGTTGAGGTAATATCAAATAGCTAATTTGAATTTACTCACAACTGATCATGGAAGCTAGATTTATAATGCAGGGACGTCATTGTTTCTTTTAATACCATTATTGGATCTAATATTAATTGAGGATGAATTACATTAAGTTACCACAGCTACTACTTGCATTAGTGATTGTCTGCTTCCTGGTGTAAGGTATTATTACGGCACTCTAAAGGATATAAGCCAGTAGCTGACATACGGTGGAGTATAGTAGCTCTAAACAGCAGGTGGTTCTGACACAAGCAGCCATGATGTCATGGGACTAAATGAAGCTCTATATTTTTGCAAAGCTCTGTCTCTATTTAAACCCCTTCAAACTGCTCCAGCTCTGGCCTTTGCTCCACTGTGAACTATAATTGCCACGTCACATATGTTAATGATAAAGAGAAACTGCAAAGAATCACTTGATGATTGAAAGTTATTTGACATGCATTAGAATTATTGCACCGGTTTGAAATACTCAAAAACACAAATGCTGACATTTATTTCAGATTAATTCATACAGTTTTATCCAGCCAAAGTCAATCTAACATAAAAAACAATAAGCAAGGCATTTATAAATTGCATTTTCTGTAAGGACTGTGCAGAATCGGTTGTAGGCTACATTTGTTTGGCACTGCTCAGCTCTCCTTTTACAAATAAATGAATAATGATTAATCTCATTAATAGAAAAATACCATGTTCATAAATTCAATTCACTTGTAGGAAACTTCAGCATGCGCCATTATATGTAAACAACATCAGAGTATCTGTTTTTTTACCTGGTTGTCCAGCTTCTGTTGTCGTATATCCGGCTCCTCCATGTCTGAGCAAAGATAATCAGAGTTATCAATAAGCAATTAAGAAAATGTATATATAAAATAACAACAAATGAAATCCAGCTTCAAAGTTCAGTGTCTATAAGAAAAAAAATCACACAGAGTAATTAATTGGCAGCAGTGTGACAGTGGCAGCCTGCTCCATCTGACACTCTGCTCACCTGCATGTGGCAGAAGGCAAAGTGGATTAAAAGGGGATAAAGTTCTTAAACTGCAGCGCACAGCTCAGTCGGTCGCCTCAGCCTCCCTGTGGCGGCAGTGCGGAGATGCTGAGGCCTCGGTGCGTTCAGATGAAACGCAGCGTGTTTCTGTCCCCTGCCACTCTCCGCCAGCAGCCAGTTTGCAGTCAAACACGGGCTCTGCAGTGGCAGCCCATTTCTACAAAGCTGCAGAGAGTCGTCCAGTGTGTGTCAGTGGTCACACAACATGTCTCCCAGAGAGCCTTTAAAATCACCGACAGCTCCGTTAGCTAATAGCAGGGCACTCAAACGGCTTCATCTCGTTGCTATGGATACAGCGACCATCTGCTGTTATGACAACCATTTTTCAAGTAGCGAGAAGACCTGTATTCTAAAGATATTAACTATCATTGTTGGATATTCTTTTTGCGGAAAAACAGATTCATAAACCGATTTCCATATGTGTCATGACCTCTTATCACTGAAATTAATAGAAGAAACCCTAGAACCCCTTTATGTGTCTTATTTATGTTTTCTTACATATTATTCTTAATGTATTACATCATACTTATGTTCACTGTTTGCTATCTTTGTACACTTCAATAAAGTTGTTAAGAAAAGATATTAACACCTGTACTTACCCCACTATCTCATTTCAAAATAAATACTATTCCTCATGTTCATAGTAATACTTCACAGCTTGTACTTTTATACTGCTTTAATGCTTCCTCTACCTCACATACAACTGATACTACTGATTATTGACAACTGTTTGACGTCTTGTTGCTTTAGTAGCCATGTTTTTACTTGTTTGCACTTTTATTGCTGAATATATCGATAAAGGTTTAGTCTTTCTATGGGAAAATGGTTTGTTTGGTCTCCTTGAAGAATGTCCACAGAATGACACCATTTATATGATTTAACATTATAATGTATGTTATTATATAATACAGAATAATTGCATATTTATTTAACAGTTCATTAATGTAACTTAGGAAACCGTTTGTATCACTGAGTAAGGTTGATTTGATTCAATATGAAATAAAACAAAAAGGCATCAAAAGTAAACAGCTTGTAATAAATTGCATATTTTTACATAAATACTGTATATTGTATTTATCCTCTTGTATCAAAATGTATCTTTATTTTATTTATATATATATATATATTATATATTATTATAATATATATTTTATAATTTATTAGTATTTGTATTTTCCTACTCGCCTTGGTACATTGTTGTTGTTGTAAACTAATCTACTCTCGTGAATAATAAAGATTTAGAAGGAAACAAAACAACACTTTTTATTTTGTCCACAGTCCGTGGCTAACGTTGCTAGGATACTGGTCAAACCGGAAATGGTTCAGCTTTACCGACATTTATTTGCTCGACGGGAGAGTGTTATTACTTTTAAATAATTAGACGGTTGGTCGCTTTATCGTTTTTAAATAGAAAGTATATTTTGACATGTGTGTTTATTTATGAGAGAACTTCTTTTTTTTAACTGCGTTTTTAGAGACAACAAGCTCAGATCGTGGCAGCGGCAGCTCGTAGAGACACTTCCGGTGGCAACAGAAACTGCCACTGATCTGTAAAGGCAGTTGCAGCGATTTGAGGGCGAATTCCCAAATAAATAGAGTCTGTCTTTGCCTGTCTGGTTACACAGAAGCTCTGAATACATTTATTCAGCCTAGAGAGAATGCATGTAAATGCAGAGTGTGCCTGGTCCTACCGTTACTAAAAACGTTGTTACTTTGTGGTATTTCCATCTACTTCGGTACAGTTGTAGTCAATACATTGCTACATGAGCAGTGGTGTCTCTGTGCATCATTGCTATCGTGAAGTTATTCACCATCTTATGTCGAATTTAAGGCAAGGACACAAATGTAAATTTTTCCTTTGGTTTATCACAGTTTACTCAGGCACAGTATCAGTCCCACTGTAACTGATACTGGGAATACAGTCTTTGGGTTCTTACCTATCTATAGACACCAAGAACACGCATATGGATCGGATAGATGTGGAGCTTTTCTTTATTCATTTCGAGTCCCCCCCCCCCCCCCCCCCCCCCCCCAAAAGGCAGAGTCCTCTAAACAGTGTGGCATCAAAGAAAGCTTATCAGTGGCAGTTTCTATTGCCACCGGAAGTGCCTCTACGAGCTACCGCTGCCACGATTTGAGCCTTGCCCTTACTGCCTGTTTATCACGTAATCCCGCAACAGAAAATATGGACGTGACAATAAAGGTAAACATGTGACATATTCTTTATTGGATTCAACTATTTTCAGAGTATTGCCTTGAAATGTTTCGCATATAAGATGAGTGTTATTTTATTGTCTAGGTCCCACAGGCTCTCAAAGCTAAAGTGATGCTATGGTGAGTATCTGCAGGGAAGGTGTTTGTTTGGGTTGTCTGCCATGACAACGCGTTGTGTAACAATGAATCCGCTTCCCGATGTTCTCAGGGCGGATGCAAGCTTCCATGACATGGAGGTGATCGACAACACGCCGTCTGTTCCTGATCTGGAAAGGTTTACTGCCCCCACCAGGAGAAACACATTATGTCTGACTTTATGTGTCATGACCAGTTCTTCTCCCTCTCAGAGTTGTAGGCAGTGTGTTTGGAGTTGACCTCGCTGAACCCAAAAGAGGAGTTGTGCTGGAGCTGTATGTGCAGACTGTGATCTTTTGCAGAAAGTTCAGCTTCAACAAGGAACAAACGTCTGCTCTGCTGTCCATCATCAAGTCCATCCACGAGGCTAACATAGGTAATAAAGTCACATTATCACTGCTCTGTGGTAGTAGAGATGGGAGCATGAACTGTCGTCTACATGGAGGTTTAATACACTTCCAGGTCAAGTCTATCAAATAAAAGTGTTTGGATTTAATTCAGCAGCTGCAGATGGAGTCGCAAAACGCACATCGTACATGAGATGCGCAAATGAGCAAAGTGATGAAGGAACATTATCTAACTTTGAGTCGTGCATTGCCAACACTTTGAGTACAAAAACAATCTATTTTGGTGGCGGTGAGCACTTCAGGTCATCTTATCTCGTCCTGTCCTTGGGCCTGAAGTGAAGTGCTGGCGCTCGTGTCAAAGATTGTAAAGAATACCGTATCAGATGGAGAGAAAAAACATTTACCATATAAGACAAGAACTAAAAACAAAAAGGTTAGAATTTAGAATTTTTAATACACTGGAGTCTGAGTTCAGGTCTCTGACTTCAACCTCTGGATAAATATTAGTTCTATTTGTTCTGGTAATTCATGGAAATGTTCTTTTGAACTTTTTTGTGTTTGAAACTCCTTTCTTACAGAAACGCCATTCAACAACATGGAGCAGTGTTTCGATTACTGCAAGGAGCTTCTGCTCTGTCACTCTGTCAGGGTGAGTAAACTACAAATCTTCTCCACTTCCACTCGTTTGAACAGCCACAGATTTCCATGATTGTAAAGTTACTGCTTTCCATCTTCACATCTCTGTCTCTGCACACTTCCAGCGACCCCCCTTTAGTATCAACCTCTTCAGCCCTAAGGAGGCCGACTTAATCCTGAACTACATCTACAACAGCTACATGAGACACTACAAACTCTATAAACATATCTTCACTCCACAGGCAAGAGACCAAATATTTGGTATTCAACACACATTGTTTACAACAGGTTGTGATATGCTTCAGTGTTGGAATCATGTTGTTTTTTCCCCCCTCAGGTTAAACTTGATTTGTCACTGACTTACGTTGGGATCTCTGATGAGGATTCTTCCGCTGCAGGTAATGATGCTAGTTTTTGTACCATCAAAGTTCTCAAAATAATAATGACTTTATGACATATACACATTTGTTCAGTTGCACGTTTTTTCACACAGAGAATAAAATATTCAGGGACTTTTTGAAGGTCTTGTGACCAGATTTACTAACTCTTTAAAATGTTCTTTTTGTTTTTAAAAATGTGATGATAGAAGGAGCAGAAGACGCTCTGATGAAAGAGGATTCCACTGACACACAGGACACATCCCTCACAGAGCAAGAGAAAAGCATGCTCGGTAGGTTTACAAATGATAGCAGGACTGAGTGCAACTGCGTAGCAATAACTTTTTATAGTGAAATGCACCTCAAACTGTGTTTGATAACTGCTTCCTTTCCTCACACTCAGGTCACACATCGGAACTGAAGGCAATTATAGAGACAGAAGTCAGAGATCAGATGACACTTGTGTCAGGACAACTTGACAAGAGAATGAAGGAAATTGCAGATCAGCACAAAACGTTAGATTCTCCACAGCCCAACCACAAGGCCAACAAATAACAGATGATAAAAGTAACAGCTTGCAAAACAAGACAATTCTGACTGTAATTTGTTTTATTGTCAATAAAACCCTTTATCTTCTTTTACAGTACAATATATTTTTGCATTTGTACAATAAATGTACATTTCTCAGGCAGGAATTTGCAGGTAAAGTGCCACTAAGCACACTGGGAAATGAAATAAGTAGGGAATGGTGTTTAAGGAGGGAAAAAAGCCACAAAGGGTCTTCACAGTAAGTGTAAGTGGGTTCCCTATTGAGGAATGACTGCATGCATTATGGGTAAATGAGGCTCTACCAAAAAACACTTCAGATACTGTACTTGAATGTTTCACACACGTCCACATAACACTGGAATATCTGTAAATCTGTCTCAATATGTTAATATAACCATCTACTAAATATTTAACCACAGTGCTTTCAGTCCATCTCAGCCACACAGTGCTTAAAAATGCATCCTGTCCTCAGTTATTACTGACGATCAACAGGTAAAACTCTAAATATACATATATTTTGTACCTACAGCTTATAATATGTGATGGGTTTTATCTAGTAATTGCCAACACTGACCTGAACGACAGTTTCAGACAGCCACACACTTCGAGCAAAAGGCAGATGAGGAGTATTAGGGTGTGCATGTTAATCAATTCAAAACCATTATGCACATTAAGGCAAACAAATGTCCCGGTCCCTGAATTTCTCATCATAAAATTAAACATATTAAACTAAAGTAAGTAAAAAAGACAAAAGAAACGGACGTCATAGGACATGCAAAGGGTTGAATACAAATCAAGTTGGTTAGGCATTACGTTGACCTTTCATGTTTCAAAGTCCTCCAGGCCCAGCAGCATGATCTTAGCTGTGTTCTGAAAGAGGGCGGCTCGGTTCTGCTGCTCCCCTTTCTTCACCCAGTGGCCGTAGATACGGAAGGCGCAGCCATCGATGAGTTTGCGCACGCCGCGGAGGGAGTAAGGATCTCTGGCGAGCACCTCCCGGGTCAATGGGCGAGCTTTGCGGTAACGGCTGTACATCCTGATGCAAGCCAGCACGCTGACTATCAACACCTGAGGAGGAAGGAAAGGATAAACAGATAAGAAAGTCGAGCTTAGTCTGTTTCCTTCTCATCATATTCCTGAACGGACATTTGTCTTTCAAGGCTTTTTGTTTCAAATAATCTAAATGTAAGTCAGGTGAGAACTGTGACTCACCCGAAATGTCTTTCTGGGGCTGAAGTGTCGCACATCCTCCTTCTGGTACAGTCTGAAGAAGGGATGAGCTAAGGCTTGTTCAGCAGTGAGACGGACAGCTGGGTCCACCACCAGCAGCCTGGATATCTGAGTCACAAGCAAAAATAAACACAACTGATTATACTGATACAGATATTTGAATATATAGTGTTTTAGCACAAACATATCAACAGCATTTGAACATAAGGACTAATGTAGCTGAATTACATAACCTCACACATTCTGTTTTTGCTGAAGGGATTTTATTGGACTCAGGGGAAGGTAATTAATGAGATATTAAAGGCCACTACTTGGAATAAAATGACATATTTATTCAATCTTCTGCAGTCGGACGTCATTATCCGCTTACCAGATCTTTCACATTGTCCGACCTGTCGTCCCATTCTGGGGAGCTGAACTGGTAGCGACCCTCCATGATCATCCTCAGCATCAGCATCTGTTTGCGATGCCAGAACGGCGGTGAGCCGGCCAGTAAAGTGAACAGGATCACGCCACAAGCCCAGCTTACCAACACACACAAGTGAGCAGGAATGAGATCACACCCAGCGTCATGCATCGTAATTATACAGAGATTGATGTTGCGTCATTGACCAAAGAAAAGACTCACAGATCGACCTCCTGGCTATAGCCCGGGTGCATTTCATCCATGGAACATTTGAGTATTTCAGGGGCCAAATAACCAGGCGTCCCACAAAGCTCTAATAAGAAGAAAAGACAACAAAATAGGATTTTCTACCTCTGTCCGTAAGAAATTACAACTATATGATTCACATAACTGACCATATAAATGTTCTCACAGTGATCTACAGTCACACAATATCACCTCGAAGTTTATCTCCAGGCTGTAGCTGCACTGAGAAACCAAAGTCGGACAGTTTGATGTGTCCCTGATCATCCAGGAGAATGTTCTCAGGTTTCAGATCCCGATGGACGATGTTGAAGGAGTGGAGGTACTGCACCGCTTCCAGCAGAGCTCGCATCATACTCCTACAGTTAAGTCAGACCGACAGGTTTCGCAAAAAGAAAACCCCATTCATCAAACTGTAAAATACTCAGTAGGAAAGACAGTAAAGCACAAATCACTATAATGCTACAAAAACATAATAAAACACAGAACTGTGCCAAATAATGACAAATTCACTTAGCTGACGCAGTGTGTTGATGTTGGAGCTCACCTGGTTTCCTTCTCGCTCAGAGTAACTTTTTCTGTGAGGTAGTCAAACAGCTCTCCTCGCCTCATGCTGAAAAGGAAAACAAGGATATTATCTGCCAATGATTTCATGAATGTTAAAATCTATATTTTAAGGAGGAATCAGAAACACGGACACTTTTGCTATTTGATTTCATACTCACAGGTCAAACACCAAAAATATGAAGGTTGTGGACTCATAGGAATCAATGAGAGTAACTAAAGGGAACCAGAGACACATAGAATAGTTTGAACACCATCAAACACTCAGGAGAAGAGCATGTTAAGTGTGCTACAGTCCAAAAGAGCAGAATTCCAACATACTGATGGACGAGTGTCCCTTCACCATGTCGAGGACTTGGATCTCCTTCAGTGTGGAGGTTTTCACCTCCTCCAGCTGCTGGGCCGTCATCTTCTCCGCCGTGATCTCAATAATCTTCACCGCCAGCTCCTGGGTCGTGTGTCTGTGCACACACCTGCGCACCACGCTGCTCACACCCCTGAGTCACCATCGACATAGAACACATAGATTAGAGATTTGATCTTGAATCATCCCAACAGAAAAAATATTAGTTTTTCTTAATTAAAAACAAAAACATAACAAATGTGCAACTTTTGTTCTCTTTCTCTGAGTGACACAGAAACCCTGATGCATGTTTTTTTCCCCTAGCAGGCTTGTCTACTGAAGAGCTCTATTTTCTGGTCTTTCCAAAATGAAATGAATCAGCTGCAGCTAATTCTGCCGCCACATCACTCACAGATCACACCAGTCCTGGTCTAAAGTCCTTACACTGGTTGCCGTGTCAGTGATTGTAAGATGATTTTACTTGTTGTAAAGCACTTTGTGGTCGTGCATCAAAGTGTATGAACCAGTACGGCTTCTCAGGTCCGCTGCTACTGACCAGTTAGCTGCCTCAAAGTGTAAGAGAGGAACCTTTGGTGAGGAACACTCAAGAGGACCTGAGAGCAGCTGGAAGTGTTGAAATGTTTATTAGTATTTTTAACTTAGCGGTTGATTAAGTGAGGTTTTTGGACATCATCATTTAAAATTGTATTCTATTTTTTATATTGAATTGACTTTTATTTATTCCATTTATTGTACACTTTTGAAATGTATTTAATGGAACCATTTTTTGTTGTTTGGTCTGTTCTTGGCTCATCACTTGTGAAGCACTTTGAAACTGCACTCAGTTGTATGAGAGGTGCTTCACACATGACGTTTGATTGATTTGATGGACTCACCTGCCAATCACTTCTTTGGGGTCGTACTTCTGGTAAAACTCCTTCGCTCCCACCCAGTCTGGTAACTCATCTCCGACAAGTATGTCTTTAGTCATGTTGACAGCTTATGGGTCTAAAACAACAACAACAACAACAACAACAACACACTGTCAGTCACGTGTCGTGATGTGTGACAGGAACGATGTGTTGTTTCGTGTTTAAATGAACGTGGCAGGACACTGTTGCGATTTGCTCGATGAACTAAACACGCATCCACAAACAACACCTGTGCCCTTGGTCCATCGTGACCGGGAGCTAGCACAGCGGCTTTAGCTTGGCCGTGTAACAGCAGCGGGTTCACTGACCCTCCAGGAAGCTACTCACCGTGCGCGCGCTAAAACGACAGGAAGGGGAAGATGCCTGATAAGTAATCAGCTCACAAGCGCCATTTCCGTTCAGCGCAGCTATCGTGATGCCATGACTGTGAATCAGCGGCGCCTGGACCACAGTTAGCT
Organism: Verasper variegatus; assembly: GCA_026259375.1. Taxonomy (NCBI): domain Eukaryota; kingdom Metazoa; phylum Chordata; class Actinopteri; order Pleuronectiformes; family Pleuronectidae; genus Verasper; species Verasper variegatus. The sequence goes on from CM048057.1 coordinate 10,341,231, forward strand.
GCCTTTGATGCTAGTGTCACTTTGCTAGCGCCTGTTTACATTCTGCTCACTCGACACAGCTCGTCGGTGCAGGATGCTGCAGTACTGCCCCCCCGAGGCCGGAGGGACGGTTGCAGTATGGTGATTTATTTGTATTATTCAGTTTCTCTTGAATAATAATGTTTAAAGGTTATTTTACATGTAGCCAAATTTAAAGCATCACACTATGAAAGCCGTGACTCTCACTTTATCAATATTTATTATTTCTTGATGTGAAAAATACCGAAGTAGATTGTCGTCACTTCCTGTAGCTTCCCCAGCTACATTCTCCATCGTCCCTTGAGCAGGTTTGTACCGATGAATTAGGTCAGAAAACGATGTGTACTTTCTCGTGCATGTAGAGTTCACTCACAGAATATCTTAGATACACGGGGATGGTCACTGAATAAAAATACCCACCACTATTTATCAGATACGCTGGACAAAGAGCGACGCTTAGTCAAGAAGATCCCGGATAATCATCCGTTTAGCATTAGCATAGCTGGCGTTAGCTATGCTAATGCTGCGTAAATCGTAGCAGAAAAGCCAAAATAAAGGTTTTGGTTGCTTTTCAGTTTGGGATAAACACGACAATCTTCAGCATACCCCCTTAGCAACACGTGTTTTCATATAAACACCAGACGATCAGTGTTTTCAGCCGGTTAAAATCAGTGGTCCTTGTAGCATGAGACTATAGCCGTTTGCTAGCTGTCAACTAATGAATGAGTTCTCCAAAGTGCTCCGCTGTACCAGCACAACGATCACATGACGTGTTTGATCTCTTTCAGGGGAAGGAACGATGTCAGGTGTTGGGGGAGGAAAACGTCCCTCGGGGGGGGACAGCCCCCCTTGCCCACCTGAGAAGAAAAGCAAGAAGGAGGAGAAGACCACCACCACACTCATCGAGCCCATTCGAATAGCTGGGGTCTCTTCAACGGTCAGTCATATTCAATGTTTACTGTCTCAGGTCACCATGTCTTCCGTGTATGTCTGCTTCCACCACGATGCCTCGCATACTGTCCCTGGTTTCATTTTTTGCTGAACAAAATTCAGCATCTCTGACGTTTATTCTTGTTGTCTGTTTTTTTTTTTGCAGGAGGAAATGGACATGAAGGTGATCCAGTTCAAGAATAAGAAACTATGTGAGCGACTGGAGCAGAGACAGACCATGGAGGATGAGTTACGAGAGAAAATCGAGAAGCTGGAGAAGAGACAAGCCACCGATGACACCACCCTGCTGATTGTCAACCGCTACTGGTCACAGGTGCTGCACTCAAGATTACACTGTTATAACACTATTAATCCCTTTCTGATGAATTGTATACTAGTATTGTGCAGCATGAGTAAACATGTTCCATTTCCCAATTATCTACAGTTGTAAAATTAGCCAATTAGCAGGATTTTGCTCTGTGCAAAGTCAGTTTGTGGATGTGCCACTGTCACTGCAATGACAATTAAAAGGCCTTCTAAATGCAGGACTCAGTTTTTAGAAGATGCTCATAATAAGGATTTTTCAAGAGAATACAGCAATCTTTCAATCCTTGTGTTTCTAATTTGCAGTTGGAAGAGAATGTGCATGTTCTACGCAAACGTATCAAGCCAGATGCTTCAGTGGCGTCTACCCCGGCCCCGCCCTCTGCCCCTCTCCCTGATCCCACACCAATGGAGGAAGATGGCGTCAATCTGGCTTCACCAACCTCTGCAGTTCCTCCTCCTCCCCTTCCAGAAGTCCTGAATGAGGGCGAGCAGGCAGAGAAACAGCAGGAGTGTCCGGAAGAGCGTCAGGAGGAGCAGCAGCCTCCTCCTCCACCTATGGGGTCAGAAGAGTTGATGACAACGACAGAGCCGTCACAGAACTCAACAAAAGGTAAGATAGAAAGTCTTAATTGCTGAGTGCTTTGATGAACTTCTATACTTTGACCACATAATCTATAATCTGGCTATTTTATACATATATGTATTTGACATTATTAAGTTCTGTCTATGTAGACAGAGGATGGCATTGATCCAGCAGCTTTCTTAGAAAGGTCGTCATGTAATATCAAGTAATTTTTAAATTCATTTTAACAGACCACATTGTTTTTTGTTGTTTTATAGAGGTGTGATTGAGTTTTGTTATATATGTAATCCTACTTGTGCACAATTGTATTTTTGTTGGAAATGCGATGAATTTGACGCTAAGTGTTGAAAATATCCAGCCTCTGCAGAAACACCTGAATCGTCTTCCTGGGGGGGAGGGGGTGTCTGTCACTGGGGTGTGTGACGTCCTTTAAAAATGCTCAGCCCTCAGACTGTTTTTCCTGTAAACGTCTTTTAAGGGGGATATACTGGTACAGATGAGGCCTTTGATTGTCTGTACTGTAGGGTTCGGTGTACGATGTAAGTTGTTATGGTGGAGACTCTCTCATTGGTGCTTTAGTTGAAGGTTGTCCATCCTGAACGCCCTTGGGTTGCTGGTCGGAAAGTGCAAGGCCCAATTGCAAAGCCTGGTGTGTCCTCGGGAGTAGGGCTTCACTGATAATTTGGATGGGAGGGGCGTTATTGAAGGCAGAGCTATAATCCCTAAAAAGCATCCAGATGTATCTTCATGTATTTTCCAGGTGTATCTTTAAAGAAATCAACTTTTATAGCTTCCTTGTATGTCTTGGCTCAATCATCTGGCAAACAGCCTGTCAAATTTCAGGCTATTATAAAGCAAGGCTAACCTCTCCTTACCTGTATTTGTCTGATCCATTGGGATTTCCAATGAAGTTTCCAGGTTTTCAAGATTTTTTATGCAGGCACAAACTCTTTCCTTTTTCCAGGGATAAAGATTAAGGTTTAGTGACATTGATATAACCTGCTGTACTGATTTTAACCAACCTCATAGGTAACCGCCTCCCGTTATTTTCAGATGCGTCACCACCTCCTCCTCCACTAAGTGATAATGCCAAGGGTTTTCTGACCACGCTGGAGCACAGCAGCGAGGAAGAGCTCACCCTGCACCTCCAGGACCGCATGCAGTTCAGCAAGGAAGCGATTGCCTGCTTGGTCTGTGTCTTCGACAGGCTGCACAGTCGAATTGACAGTATGTGCAAGCACGTCCAAGCTTCAGGTAACTGTTACATTCTCTTAATTGATTTTTTCATATATGTTAAGCCAGTGTCAGATGTTTTCCATCCTGCATGAGAAATAACTTACTTAATAAATTACTTGCTGCTATTTGACTTAAATATGTCATTGTGTAGTTGTTGTTGTACGTAAATGTGTACAAGATTTTCTTAACACCCATTAGCTCCATTCTAAATGGACAATTGCTAACTTTATCTTTATTAACAGCATGTGAGGACAGTAGCCAGTCTGACATCATCAATGTTAGCCACACTCTGCTGGATGAGAACAGTCGACTGAGAGACCTGGCCATTCTCCTGCAGGGTCGCCACCACAAGATGTCTATGGAGGTACGATGTCCTCGGCATTGTTTGTGTTATTGTGTGTGGTGAATGTCCATATGTGTGGGTGTGAGTGTGTGACTCGGATAAAGGATAGAGACTGTTGATTCGTTGTAAGATTGCACGTACTGTACATGGCCCCTGATTTTCTGCTATGCCTTGCTGTCTTGCAGTACAATGAGTTGGTGGACAAGGTGACCAGCTCCGAGACCAAGGTGTCTGAGATGGAGACGACAGTGGAGGACCTGCAGTGGGACATTGAGAAACTCCGCAACAGGGAACAAAAGCTCAACAAACACCTGGCAGAGGCCATGGAACAGGTGCAGTTATGACATCTATTGTCTGCTAAGTGTGTATCTGTGTGTATGTGACCTCCTTTTGTCTGTTATCTCTCTCTCGCATACATGAACTGACACTGATAAAGTCCTAACCATCAAAGCGGTCCAAGCCAGCAGCTCATACGGATGCACATCCTGTTCTGGATGCATGCATTGATGCAGTTGTACTGTTTGCATTTGTTATCTGAACATGACAACAAGTACAGAATGTTTTCATAGGATTTGTGTAGTTGTGCTGTGTGTTTTTTTTTTGTTTACGTTCTTCTGTCCTGCTTTCTTTTTCACTTTTCCTTATGTGTTCTGCTGTTTGTCTGCAGCTGAAGTCTGGATACAGCAGCACTGGTAGCTCAGGCGGGCTTCCTGGAGGTCAGATTACACTGAATATTCAGAAGGTGAGCATTCATGTTTTTTTGCATGTCATTAATCTCATATCTCAAATTCAAAGTATGGTTTTTATACCATGCAAATGTCTCCTAGAACACATTGTCCTTCTTCTCATCTTAGTTTGAGAGTCTCAATGCAGAGTTGGAGCACAACCAGGAGTTAGCAAACAGCCGCATGGCAGAGTTGGAGAAACTGCAGGCGGAGCTCCAGGAGGCTGTGAGAGAGAGCGAGAAGCTCAAGGTAAAGAACGTTTGTTGATTGTAGGAAAGAAGCATCAGTTGAACCACACCAGTCACTAAAGAACCACATTTACCAGATGTGAGAAACCTGACAATTTTATATTGTGATTGATATGACAATGTGGGACTCAAGATACTGATGCACATGACCAATTTGAAATCAGTGTCTTTTTCATGGTGCAAATAGATAAATAATTGGGATGAAATATGATTGTGTGTGTGTGTGTGTGTAGCATGGTTCCATTGTTCAACCTTAATCATCATCTTAATCCACTTGCTGATTTTTCAGATTGATTTGCGCAACATTCCAGAAGAGGTTGTGAAGGAGACTCTAGAGTATAAATGTCTGCAGTCTCAGTTCTCCGTGCTGTACAATGAGTCGCTTGGGGTCAAAACCCAGCTGGATGAAGCACGGGCGCTCCTGCTCACTGCAAAGAACGCCCACCTCCGACAGATTGAGCACATGGAGGTAACACTTAAAGGATATGTTTGTGCAAATATGAAAAGTTTTTCCAGTGAAGATAAACAAGGTTTATACATCAGCAAAAATAGAAGACTGCTGACTTTACATTTCCTGTTATAGATTTTCAACTTGTACGTGTGTATTACTGGCGTTACTAGTCAACATGATCTGCAATGTCTTGGTGTTTTCAACTGTTCAGAGTGATGAGCTGTCCCTTCAAAAGAAGCTGCGGACTGAGGTCATCCAGCTGGAGGATACCTTGGCTCAGGTGCGCAAAGAGTATGAGATGCTACGCATTGAGTTCGAGCAGAACCTGGCAGCCAACGAGCAAGCAGGTACATTTTGAACTTCAGTTAGTAAATCAATCAAACTCTTAATTTTGATTTAAAGTGAGAAGAGGAAGACTTTTGTTAGTTATCTGTACCATCTGTTAGTGTTGTGGGAACAGTGCATACTTTTATTTTATCATGAAGTCTATCCTGTGCATCATTGCATCATTTACAGCTCTGTAATAATAATAATATTGAATGACTCACAACCAAACCTCGTGTGTGTGTGTGTGTGTGTGTGTGTGTGTGTGTGTGTGTGTGTGTGTGTGTGTGTGTGTGTGTGTGTGTGTGTGTGTGTGTGTGTGTGTGTGTGTGTGTGTGTGTGTGTGTGTGTGCGCGCACTTTTGATCCTTGGTATCTGCTCTCTTAGGTCCAATCAACAGAGAGATGCGACACTTAATCAGCAGCCTTCAGAACCACAACCTCCAGTTAAAAGGGGACGTGCAGCGTTATAAGAGGAAGTTGCGGGAAACACAGATGGAGATCAATAAGGTAGATAATGTGATTCACAGTCTGGTCGAACAGTTACAGTGTTTCGATGTGAATCAGCGGGATGTCAAAAGAAAAAAATCTAAACCTTGGTAGTGATACATTTCCTCCAACTATTGTAATTGTTCATTGTTGTCAAGTAAATAACGGTAATTGTGCTTTATCGACAGTTGCGTTGTCAGAGCGGCGACACAGCAGTTCTGATTCTCGAGGAGACGACGAGTGACAGCGTCGACGTGAAGAAAGAGGACGATGAGGACCAGGAGGAGGAGGAGGAGGAGAGGAGGAAGGAGCTTGAGAGACAGCGGGCCAGGGAGAGGGAGAGGGAGGCTGAGCGAGAACGAGAGCGGGAGCGTGAGAGAGAGAGACAGCGCAGCGACGAGCTGAAGAGAAAAGACTCAGACACACTGAAGATGCTCAGAATAGAACTCAAGTACATCCCCCTTCTATTTAACAGCCCATTTGTATTTCCAGTAATGGTCTTAGTCACACTTTGGTATAAAAAAGTTTTGCATGATTTAATATTTGAGGCAAAATTATTATATTAATTGTTAAAAATACAAAATAGGCACTTTAGTATAGTCAGCAGGTGTTGAATGGGATCCTGGGCTCAGAAGCACTAAATGAATCCCATTGATGTGATTGCTTATGTTAATGTATTACCTTTTTCTTCTAACTCATCAGAAAAGCCCAGGAGTCCCAGAAAGAGATGAAGCTCTTGTTGGACATGTACAAGTCAGCTCCCAAGGAGCAGAGGGACAAAGTGCAGCTCATGGCAGCTGAACGCAAATCTAAAGCTGAGGTTTGTTCTTTGCTATCTTCTGTGTCTCTTTTCTATTTTCTCTTCGTTAGCCGGTAACCACAAAATACTTTACCCATCCCTCTCCTGAACCATCCAGGTGGATGAGCTGAGGATGAGGGTACGAGAGCTGGAGGAGAGAGAAAGGAAGGAAAGCAAGAAGCTGGCTGATGAAGATGCCCTCAGGAAGATCCGAGTAGCAGAAGAGACCATTGAGCATCTGCAGAAGAAACTTGCTGCAACTAAGCAGGTAGCTATTTGTTCTGTTCTCTCAAACAAGCTGAGAGGCTGAACTGATTACATTTAAACCTCTTTCTAAACAAAGACTAGTGAGAAATGACTCATTGCTAATCAGACCTTTTTGGAAATCTGCTCAAGATGTGACTTGCACAATCCATCTGTGCGTAGAATGAGTGTAGTGCAGTGAGTCAAACATTTGCCTAAGAAAGGGGTTTCCTGACCTTAGAACACTAAAGAAGAACTGAAATCTGAAGCTGTGGGCTTGTCATTTAAATCTTCACAGCTGGTTAACTTCATGCTAATCTCTTGTGAGTGTTTATTTTTGCTCTTAGTAACATGTTAATCGTATCTTTTGAAACCCTGTTTGTTGTGGCACAATGAAGGCAGAGAATTCAATTAAAGAAATATCTATCTATTCAAGCATAGTAACCTGATTTTAAAAGAAGATGGTATTGTATAGACTATACAACAGGCTCCCTACACACCATATGCTAGACTAATTTTAAGAAGAATGTCTGCTTTCCTTCCAAGTTTCATTTTTCTTCAACATAGTTGTGCTGTTACGTGTTCAACTTCTGGCACAGAACAAACTTTAAGTGATTATTGCTGGCTTTATGGTAAACAGGCTAAGATATTACATATATGGCTTTAAAAATCATGTCAGTATTGTTGTTCCTTCCTTTAGTTAGTAAGATTTTAGTCACTATGAAAAATGTCTGTCACTCTACACTGTTACACAGATTTACTACAAGACAGAAGGAGGGAGTTGCTGTGAAAAGATCATGTTGACAGTTAAGGGGGGAAATATGTTACTCGATAACTATAAAAATGTTGTATGAGCCACTCCGATACATTCTAACTAGGTCTGAGCTCACTTGCTTGGCTGTGTCTTGACGCTCTCAGAGGGAATTTCATTAGTAAATCACAAAAGATAGAAAACATAAAACCATTATCTGACCAGGGTCAAATGTTGGTCAAGTAGTGTCATTGTAATGTCTAAACCTTGTTTGCATAGATGGTGGACACACCCATGCTGGATATTGTAATACTCTTGTCTTGATAATGATCATCCAGCTGTTTCCCTTGGTGCCACCTTGAAAATGATCTGTCTTGCGAGTCCTATTACTTAATATGAATCTCTCTTCACCCATGTCACCCAGTATTTATCATTTACTCGTTTGGTTTTGTTTCCTCCGTGTGTGAACTCTTCTGCAAAGCAAATGACTGTTCGTTAGCACTTAAATGTAATTACATCGAATGTAGGCAATGACATAATAATGTAGTAGTGGTCAGATTTTATTTATAACTCGTTTAACTGTTGTTCCACACCAGCTGTTGAGACCTGACAGCCCGGAAGCTGCTCATGCTTGGCAGGTCTCACAGAAAAGAGTTGATGGAAGGAGAGACCCAGTCTGGACTCATCATGATTAATTCAGCTTTTTGCTTTTGCCCTCCGATCAGGGATTGGGTTTTATCTAATCCCAGCTTTCTGAATTCACTTTTGCACGATGACTGATTTTCCCAAACTCTCCAATATACAACCAACCTGTGAGATCATGTGACTTTAAGTTCATAGGCCCCAGTTGGCTTGTTAGTGTGCAGTGAAACAGTCCAGTGAAGGTGTAAAACATTTAAATATGTCGGGTCATATGACGGTGTCACATTCAAATTTAACAACTCTGCACATCTGTTACTCATTTTATCAAAATACAGCATAGATTTCACACAGTTTTTGATTTGATCATATTTTCTTTGTTTTCGCCAATGATAAGTTTGTTATTGTTTATTTGGAAGCAGGTAGGACTTGTAGATGTTAGCAGTTCTTTTTTAAATCTATAAAAATGAATTGAGTGAATTTATTTGTTTTATATACATGGTTTGTTTTAGTTGTTTTTAGTTGTGATTACAGAACATTACGTGTGAAAATGCTTAGCTCATTTGGAGAATATGACTTAATCCCCCAACTCACACTGTACTTGATTGGTGAAGAAACCAGGCCCCATTTGTTCAAAGCCACATACTGCCTCATCTGTTCACTGATACCTGTGCGTCTCTCGAGGAGGAGGAAGCCCTGCTGAGTGAGATGGACGTCACGGGACAGGCCTTTGAGGACATGCAGGAGCAGAACAGCCGACTGCTGCAGCAGTTAAGGGAGAAGGACGATGCCAATTTCAAGCTGATGAGCGAGCGAATCAAATCGAACCAGATCTACAAGCTGCTGAAAGAGGAGAAAGAGGAGCTGGCGGACCAAGTCCTCAGATTCAAAACCCAGGTGAAGTGTAACTGCAGAGTGGATGCTCTCCCATAGTGTCGAGGAACTGAAATATTAACTTGCTGCTGCCTCTTGTCAGGTGGACGCTCAGCTGCTGGTTGTGCAGAAGCTAGAAGAGAAAGAGGGCGTCCTCCAGAGCACGCTGGCCACTCTGGAAAAAGAGCTGGCTGTCCGGACGCAAGCACTGGAGCTCAACAAGAGGAAGGTGAGGAGAGAGATGCCGCTCATCATGCTGTTGGCTCTTACAACTGATTAGATTGCTGCCAGATGTCTGTGGTCCTAAATGTAAACATTAAAACACTGTAGGAGGATCTGGGTAATTGCCCGTTCGTAAAACTATACTCTTTTCATTTGATTCTCCTGTATTTAACGAGCTACACTGTTAGCAATTAAACCCAGTGTCTGTCCTCATTCCCACACCGCCATGTTTTGTAAGTGCCTGCTCGCATGACGTGTTTCTGGTCATCGCCAACATTGGCCAGGCACTTGAATTCTTTTTTCCACATTTAATCTTATTTTTAAAAGTAGAAACAACCTCAGCACTAAATTGAAAACATGACCGAAAAAGACACAAAAGCAGCTGTTTGCTTGAACTGAAGCCAGGGATTGCGTGGAAGCGGTGATGGAGCTCTACAAACGCATCATGTGCTGTGGAAAATGGTCGTCAGAGCCGGAAAATTAACACAACGTGTAGTAAATATGAAAATTACAAAATCAGCAATGTTGATGTTAAAGTTAGAGCACAGCAGAATATCTAAGAATGAAGCACAGGGAATATATTCAGAATATCAAGTTTTTCCCCGGGCTTGCTGCAGCCCCAGCACATTGCAGCTCAGGAATTTCATCATTAGATTTGAGTTTTTTTTGTATTATTATTATTATTGAGTGTGTCCGGTTCCTTCCCTGCTGCAGGCGGTGGAGGCTGCCCAACTGGCAGAAGACCTGAAGGTGCAGCTGGAGCACACGCAGGCCAAGCTTAAGGAGATCCATGTCTCTGTGGCAGAGAACCGCACGGCCCGGGAGAGGGAGAGCAGCAACCTGAAACGAGCACAGGTATGTTGTATTTCAGGAATTGGGGGGGGGGGGGGGACTTCTGTCCAAGTTACTTGTGGAGTTCAGATGGGAGGAACACACGAGGCTGCAGCTCTCATGACTCTTCCCCCGTCCGTGTCCTCCAGGAGGATCTGTCCCGTCTGAGGCGGAAGCTGGAGAAACAGAAGAAGGTGGAGGTTTACTCTGACGCTGATGAGATCCTGCAGGAGGAGATCAACCAGTACAAGGTGAGACATTTGCTTCAATAAACCTCAAGTTGGTGACAAGGGAGTTACAAAAACCACCAACACCTCCCTGGCACAACGCAGACAGAAATACAGTCTGGTGAAAATGTAATGTCGTAACACTACAAATACTAAAGCTTTGTGATTTGTTTGATTGGCTGGCAGTGGCAGTTTTTCATTTGAGAGTATGAGCCAGAAAGTGAGCTCAAACCTCTGTAAATATTACAGCCACTTTGTGCTTTGGGGATACAAAGACTTGTTACACCCTCAAGTATTAGCCGCATTACCATAGTACAAGTGGAGGTAATAACACTGCCGGCAAGTCGGTATTTGGCCCATAAAGTACGTGTTTATCTGTCTCCAGGCCAAACTGCGCTGCCCCTGCTGCAACACCCGAGACAAGGAGACGGTGCTCACCAAGTGTTTCCACGTATTCTGCTACGAATGTCTGAAGATGCGTTACGACACCCGGCAGAGGAAGTGCCCCAAGTGCAACTGTGCCTTCGGAGCCAACGACTTTCACCGCATCTACATTACCTAATTCACGTGGAGACTGAGGAACAGTAGAGAAGAAAAAAAAACAACCAAAGGAGAGAAGAGAATAGAGACACAAGAACTGAAGATTTATTCAAAGATGGGAGACATTTTTTAGGAGGGAAGGGGGGGGGGGTATTGAGATGAGTGTGTTTCCCTGTTTTAATCTCTCTTTGGAAAGACTTTTACTGCGTCATTACCAGTCGCTGATTAATGTGGTGACCAAACAGTGACACATCTTACTGAGACTTGTGCTGTAGCTAATAAACACAGTTGTTTGTGCAAAACGTGACGTTCTTACATGTTGAGCTCTTTTCCCGTCTTTGCCGTTCTCGCCAAGTTAAACATCCTCTCCTCTAACAGACTGAGCCGACTTTTAACCATTTCACTTTTTTTGTATGTATAGAAGAACATGAACTGCAGTGTGCTACAGGGTTGATCTTCCTGACGTGTTTCCGTGAATGGGTTTTTTATCCTGCTGCTTTTGTAGAATCAGTGGAGCAGAAAAAGAAACTTTCAAAATTCAAAGAAGCCATCCTCCACTGACTCGAGGGTTGCGTGTCTGAACCTAAATATGTTTCTGATGTATGACGTGCAACAGGCAGATTTGTCTAACTTCCTCAGTTAGGCTATAGTATTAACAATGCCTGAGAGACATCAGCTAGTTTGGCATCCACTCAGCACATACAGGAGTGTTTGGATCACCTTGGGCAAGGTCCTCTGTGTGTGTTCATCTCGTTGCCATGGTTCCCGCTGGAGAGTTTTGACACAACATCTGCAGCTTATAGTGCCTCATTACTGATGAAATCACTCCAGTGGAAAGTCAGCTCATATGGGTGTCCTTAGTGGGCTGTGCTGCTCCAGGTCCTCGCAGACTGCTCCGCTAAAAGGTTCGCTACGACAGCAGAGTACAAAAACATCTGCTTAACAACATGCTCCTTACCTAATTGAGCCAACGCAAGCCCCTTCCCCTCTGCTCTGATGATGTGATCTATTTACTGGGAGGTTGGTTCGCGTCTGTTTGACGTTAGCGCTTGTGGGAAAGGCAGTTCACACCATGTAGCGCACATAAAAAAAAGGTTCCAGTGCTGCGGAGAAAAAGAGTGGACATGTGAAAAAAGGGGGGGCATTTGGTAACGGTTATGGAAGAGTCGCTGCGGGATCTGGCTTTTGTTGGCAAAGATAAGAATCGTTTTACTGTTAATAATTCATGAGCATTGGTTGTTTACTCATATATGAATGTGCAAAATAACCTGTCTAAAATAAATGAGTAGTTTCCACTTTGTTGTAACTGATCATTTTCTGTGTGCCACTCGTGCTGTGTGGTGACTGATAGTCTTTATTAGTGTATGAGACAATGATGTGTGACAGAGACCAACCTGATAGTGCTGCAGGCAGGCGTCCACTTCTCTTCTTTTTTTTTTTTTTTTTTTTTATTGCATACTTGTGCTGCAGCAGCGGGGCTACACCCAGCCCCAGACATCAATAACACCACCATGCGTCACGGACTCTCGCTATTCACACGTCAAGCTCCGAAAGCAGCGGCCCGAGGACCCCTGGGGGGTCGGTGGCCCGCTGCCAGGGGGTCTGTAGATTGTTTCCAGATTCCTCCATTAAAGGTAAAAGCAGCATTCTGTGTTGATGTGGTGCAAACGTTTTTTTTAAAACATGTCTAATAACTTTCAAGAGCCGTTTTTGAACATGAACCCCCGAGAATGTCTGGATGATGGGATCTGGAGTTTCTCCTGAGTTTGTCGTTAAGCACATGAAGAATGCAGCAGGGAATTCTCCGGTCAGACGTGTTCACAGCAAAGAAATGTCCACATGGTTAAAGTGAGGCTCAACATACAGAGACAGGACGTAAAACATTTTACATCGGCCCTTATCACCAAAAGCTCTCGTGACATCTTGACATATTCGTTGGTGTCTTCTACGTGAGGCACCGCTTCTTTTGTCCCGAGATATTTATGTTCTTTTTGTTTTTTCATTCATTAGTTTTGCGTTAGCCAAGTGTTTGAAACGTCATGTTGCTCGCGGCGAATCCTGCGAAGAGAGGCTCATGAGGAAATGATCCCGCTGGCAGGAACAACTCGGAGTTTCTCACTCGGATACACGTGTTCTCACATACAGCCCCTCTGGAGCATGTCAGGAGATTATCTGGAGTTTGGTGCATGTCTGAAAGCGGCTCAAGACATTTATCTCACACATAATTAAGAGTCCAATTATTCCAAGCGAAGCACATGAGGGGGTCCTTGGAACCTTTCCTGTCTTGTAGGGGGTCCTTGGCTGAGGGAAAAAAGACGAGAAGTGAAGAACACCAGAGCTCTCCTTTTTTGCAGGAGAGGGTGTTCTAGAGAATAAACACACAGATTATGTGACTTTAACTCTGAGCAGACTTTCCCAAAGGCCTTAAAAGCCAGAAAGTTTTTCCTAGTGAGTGTCATCTGTTTCTGCCTCAGTTGCTGTTCCTCTCTCTCTCTCTCTCTCTCTCTCTCTCTCTCTGTGTGTGTGCATGGGACCAGACTCCTGCCAGGGCCTTGTGTTTTTTGGCACAGAGGACGGGATGACGTCGACAGGCGTGGTAATAACAATGAGAACACTATTAAGTCCAGACTACACAGACTCTCTGCTTTGTGGATCGAGGAAAAACAAAAAAAGGGCGTGGCTGTGAAAAATATAATAATATGTGTTTTAAAGAAGAAAAAAAAAAACACTTCTTGTACCTGAGCTGGGCTGAAGAGAAACTTCTCCTCTGGAGCTGAAACACATGAAACCTCATACTATGCTCGTGGAGTTTCCTGAGTGCGCGCACAGAGCCCGGCCAGTACAGTACATAGGAAATGACTCATAGGAGTTGAACTGTGAGCGTGGGTGTGTGCGCTATTAAAACAAGGAGCAGACTCCTGCGGGTGACTCACTCTGATGCTCGCTTTTCCATGCTGAGAACCAGCACGGACTGACTGCGCATCACATGCACTTTTCGGGAATCGTGTAGCCGACGGAGAGCAGCTTCCCCCCGGGCACACACCATGGCTTCTGACGCCCTCTGCGCGCTCTGCGGACTTATCATAGCGGCCGTGGCCAATTTCCACGTCGTGAGCGCACAGAAAAGTAAGTAAAACGCTCTCGTTCACTCAAAACTTGGATTTTAAACACTGAACCTAGAATCACCACTTTCTGGTTTTGTACGCAGTGGGGTTGTTTCTGCTGGGTTTCTGGCTGTTTTAGGGGCAAATGCTGGCGCGTCTTTTGTGTTTAGTGCGAACATGGATCAGATAGGGCTGGTGTGGTCCGCCTGTATAATGGAGTCAGATAGTAGGGGTCTGCTTACAGAGCCGCTTCCTTAACCAGCTGCGTTTCTCACCGGTTCCGCATTCCGATCGCCTTATTTCACCCCGTCCATCCATCCGTGCCCCTGGGTGGGAGAGGGACCGGCCACATGGAGACAGGGCGCGCAGCCTCGTGTGTCCATTTTTGCGCCAAGATCCATTTCCACTATCTCACAGAAATTGAAAAAAATGAAAAAAAAAAGGAGAAGAAAGAAGAAGAGGAGGCTTTGGACTTTGTTTCCACAGCCATCTGAAGTTTGGACGTGATCCCACAGAGTCAGATTGCAGTGAGAACATGAAAAGATGGAATAATTATATGGATCAGGATCATTTCCTCGGATTTATTACAGTCACCAAATGTATTTTTTTTTACGGGTAAACTCAAAGCACGTTCGATTTAGGCTCCATCCCTGTGAAAGCATCTCTACATCTGGACATCAGCTGTTGGTCCACCCACCCCTTCCACATTATGACAAAATACAGCACCCCCACACCCAAAAGCACCCTCTGTCACGCTAGGTGCTGAGATTTGCCAAGGTCTTCTTGTCGTGCACTCAGGAATAAATGGTTCCAAACTGTGTGTGTGTGTGTGTGTTTCACCGATTTCTTTACATCCTGAGCCTTGAGAAGGTTTTTCTGGCCGTCAGGTGACTACATCTCTGCAGCTTCCTTTTTTTGTTTTATTGAATGCCTGCTGATGTGTTGTCATACACAAATTAGTGAGAAATGAAACCACAAACGTTGCACTGAAACAGATACTCCAGAGATTCATCGCAGGCTCAAACATGGTTACCATATTCTCAACCGTTTAATCAGCACTTTCTTGTCGTTTGATCTGAGCAACAAAAAGCCTCCATGACCCAGATGTGGCTTTTGGCTGCATGTCAACCAGAAGTCAAGGTTCAGTTCCTCTCAGTGACTTCTTGAACCCTCCAGTGTGAGTCCAGCTGGATCTGATGGACGAGGCACTGCCCTAACCATCGGGCTCACAAGAGCTGTGACACATTTTTTTTTTACTGTGACCGCAGCTTTATAATGAGTCAGGCGAGTTGGCTGTGGAGGACGGAGAGTCTCCGAGGGCCTGTGCATGGGGCTGCAACACATCCAGAGGCGTAGAGGTCAAAATGCCTCAAACATGACTTCTCCAGCAGGTGCCTTCTCGACTGCAGCCGGTGAATAATGACCTGCACTGACTGGTTGTCAACATCTTATGAATCCTGTGGAATGTGACCAGTGAGAAACGCACACAGCACAGCCCCCTGTACATTTGTGATGTAGGCTCTGGACCTCGTGGGAAATGGAAATATTCTTCTGGATTTGAATTTAAAAATGTAAAATGCTCTGGTTGTGAGCGATGACAGAAGCCAAGTGAATCACAAATGTTTCTCACACAATGGTGCGTTCAGCAAGTTATTCCTGTTGTTTAGTATTAAAAAGCACAGAAAACTAATTTTAAAACTAGAATGACACTCAGAGAAAACATACGTCAACCAAGGCCCAACATTCCCCGAATGAACCCACATTTAACTTCACGAGATCCAGATTTGAATTAGGATCTGCACCACATTGCACACACTCATAAATATCAGTTCTACTAAATATGCCTGATTCCGCTCCTTGATCCGAGTCCCCCCCCCCCCCCCCCACCTCATACCGCTTCCTTAAACCAAATTTCATGCTAACCCGTCCAGCAGTTTTTGCATAAACTTGTTTACAAACCAACCAACCAACACGCAAACGGACAGGGGTGAAAACATAACCTCTTGGTGGAGGTATCTCTGTTAGCTCTGATGTGTAGCGGGGCACTATAAAGTAATATTTACTAGGAATATTCATGTCAGGCACAAGTACCTCAAAATTAAGCTAAAGTACAGTATTTATAAAGAAAATGCAAATTAGTGTAAATATACTTCCAACACTGATGATCATTTGATCTATAAAATATACAAAACCTTGCTTGTTTTGTTTTTCGACCAACAGTCCAGAATTTGGAAAAATAACTATCGACACTTGATTGATTTTACACATGAAGCTCAGTTTATTTGTCACGAGAAATGGTTTTCAGTTAGAAGCAGCAGATTGATGTTTCCAGGGAATCCTGTCTGAGGTTTGAATAAACAACCCTGATGATGTCACGGGGATGTCATCTAGATTATCTCAACTCGGCCTTGAGGCCGTATTCAACAGAAAGCAGAGGCGTAAACTGAAAGATGAGGGGATATAAGAGGCAGGGAGTGTCAAATGGAAGATGTGTTTGAGTTGCATTATGGGAAATGAATCGTGCGGTGACTAGAAATCAGAATATCTTGGTCTATGTAATTAAGATTTGGATTTGTTTCTGCCTCCCCCAGTGAGGTTAAGGAGGTTACGTTTTCATCTGTGTTTATTTGTCTGCCTTGGTCTCATGTAGCAGGAACTACTGCAAAAGCTACTTGACGGATTACCAGGAAGTTTGGAGAAAGGGTGCCGTACGGGTCAGGAAAGAACCCTTTAAGATTGGTGCGGCTCTGGATCAGGATCTGTCAAATTAAATGAATGAATAGATTTAAATATGGTTGGGCCTTGGTGGAGGTATATGCACCCTACTGAGTGCCCCTGTTACTTCTACTGCTGCCCAACAGCTACTTACTTTTCTGTTGTAACCAAAACTGTATACCTCATATTGAGATTAAACCAGTGGTGCTCAGTATTATTGGGTCCACATACTTGATGCATCAAGGAGACCAGAAGGTGGAACAATATACAAACGCTAACACAGTAACATGAGCAAGTGTCACCCCCAAGTCTGAAGATGTCTCCCACAGCCACTCTTTTGCCACTGGTGAAATAAACAAAAGAGTTGAAGTTGCTGTCTCTCTGTCTGGCACATCTGAGTTAGATATGAAAGTCCCTCAACATAGACACTACAATGTACTGTTGGTTGGGCCTTGATCTATAACCTGACCTTGGTACTGCGTAGAGAGAGAAGGGAGTATCTGTGGAATTAGACAGGCACTATTCTCCTGTACAGCTCTAATATACATAATATAAAGTGGCATATACAGTAATGTGTGAAGATGGTCAAAAACTCCTCAACCCTCACGAAATAGTAGTGTCTGGTGTGGGTGTGTTGTCAGGAGGTGCTAGCTGAAACATCTCTCATCCGATCTTCTCAGATCGTGTCATTCAAATAGTTTTCTAATCATTCAGACAGTTTTTCTTCTCGACACCATCAATCACCTCATTACTCCCTCACCTCCTCACTACCATCAGATTTATTAAGTGACCCAACAGAGCGACGCTGCTACAACAGTGAAAAGCTGCCTAGAGTTCTGCCTCATTGGCAATCTATTAATTTAATTCAAGCCAATATATCAGTCACAGGGGCCATTTGTACAATGCTGACAATACTTCTGCACTAGGACTTAAACGTGGGTTTAATGCAGAGATTCGACTAGTAATGGAGTATTTATACAGAAAAAACTCCATTACAGTAGACAATATGTTGTTTTTGTAGCATTTTAAATGAATTACTCTCTTTTAATTCTGAATATTTGAACAAATCTTCTATCGGCACAGTGGTGAGGAGATAACGAGTGAATTTTCATTTCAAAACTATCCCTTTAACATGACCCGAAGCTCCAGCGTCACAACATTCATTTACTGTGATTGTCATGAAAGCAGCTTCAGCGCCCACGCATTCTTACGTCAAACCCGCCTTCCTGGTAGTTTTGATGTTGCTTTCGGTGATGATTAAAGCCGCTGCACGTCGAACATGAACTGTGACGCCAATCAGGCTCAGTGTCGCTCTTCTTTATCACAGTGAACACAACAGAAGTTCATGCAAATACACGGGACGGTTACTGAACTATCTGATTCTGTGTTACTTTATCTGGGACATGTCGGGTGTTGTCATCTTTTTCGGCTGACTTCATGTTGTAATGTTGTTTTGCAGAGGTTTGTTTTTCGCCTCGATGTCACAACACTCGCTACTTTATTCATGACCTCGGGGGAATCAGCTCCTTCTTATCCCAGCCAAGGATGTGAAACCCACAAACACTATTAAAGCAGCACTGAGTTCACTCTTAGCTGTGTCACTGCCTCAGGGTTCTTCATCGTGTGCACAGCTTTAATTGTTCAGCTGCCACAGAGAGAGGAGCAGCTTTCTATTGTGTTTCAGTGAAGGTAGTCATTTTCTCCCAGAGCGCAACTGCCGCCGACCTCTTTCTCGCAGGCTCGTTCGTTGATTCTTTGGAAGTCACACACGTCCACAGAGGCAAAAACAATGCAGCGGAAACACTCTTCAAAAACACACATCCTGTGCTTCGAAAACCGCCCGGCCCGCTCATGCACCCAGAGTCGCTGAGTGATCCTCTCTGGTGCAGTTAGGTTGCATCAGCGGTCTGACCCTGAGGAATTTCCCAGTTACATTTTATAAGAAGAAGACAGCCACAGAGTTCCTCATGTGTCCCGCTGCAGGTCACAGTTGCAGTAACTGATTGCAGCTGGACGTCTCCTGCAAGTCAACAGATTGTGGTTTATTGTATTTAAGCATTTTCATTTTATTGCAGTGGGGATTGTGGTTGCTCTCTGAAACTTTTGCATCAAATGTTGTGTCCAAATATTACCCCAGATCGTAATTTTTCATTTGCTTAAAACAGTGTCGAAAATTGCATAAATAAAGAAATTGTTTTGCCTTGGAAGAAGTCATAAACCCTCCAGGGCCAAGCCTTGTTTCCCATTAAAAGTCTTGGGGATTATAAGTGTCACAATTGTTTATGTCTGCCTGTGTGTGTGTGTGTGCAGGTCAGTGTGGCATCTCAGAGTTTTGGAACTCAGATTTGGATGTGTGTGTGCCGTGCGCGTCGTGCAAGCAGTACCCCAAGACCCCGTCGTGCAACACATGTAAGAAACCGGCTCTGCCAAGACTGATTCATACATTGGTTCACTTTCTGCCAGTGTTGCAGGTTAAGCTGTGTTTGTTCTATCCCCAGGTAAAGATCCGGAGATCACAGCGGATGTGTGGAAACCTGCGGCCATCACCAGTTTCTCGGTGCTCGCCGTCGTGCTGGTCGGCGCTGCCTTGATTATCGGGGTCATGGTGCATCGACGCAAGTCACACAAACGACCTCTACGTGGTGAGATCCTCAACACGTGAAATGGGATATTTAGCTTTTAAGACATCATTGTTGAAAATGTTTTTTTAATCCAAAACCCATGTTCCCTAACTGCGATGCTGTAATCCATCGCTTTTCAATAAAACTCTGCAGTGTCAAGTTATAATTTATATGTTAATTAAAGAAATCTGAAATGTACTCTTGTGCAAGTCCAGAACAGGCCTTACAAGCCACCAATAACATCTTAAAATCAATTCTCAAATTCACCGGAAAGTCAAGAAAGTAAAGTTTCTTTTACAGCATCAGGAAGTAACATATACGTTGGTATTCACAGATCATTTTAGAAGTTGTTTACACTGCGTCCCCTGGAAAAGAAACTGCTGTTAAGTTACCTAAAAAAGATATTTATTTGGATCTGCACCAAATTGCACAGAGTCATAAACATCTGTCCCCTAAACATGAGTGATCTTTTTTCATCATGGTGAAAAAGCTGAAAACAACCTATCTTGCACTGAACAAACATTCCTGGATCTGCATTCTGATTTTGATATCATATCCCTCCACCCAGTTTTTGCGTAATCCTGCTAAAGACAATAGCTGGCGGAGGTGAATTTCACCCATTTGTGTTATGAGCTGCTATGAAGCCTTTTGCAGCTGCGTCACATATAAAATGACTCTTATTGTGTTTCTATTCATGCCTAGAAACGAGTTGTATATTTAAAAACACAACACATACTGGGAAGTGTTCACGTGTTTCTTCTTTATTTTGTATTACAGAACCCATTGAAGAAACTGCGGGGCCACTTTATCAAGCTTAAACATTTCAGTAAGTATGATTTTCATTTTCACTAAGATTAGTTGCTCCTGAATATCTTTTAGAAGTTGAAGTTTAAAAATGAATTATTTTAATTTTACCTGACAACAGTTGGATGACTAAACAGTTGTCCATAATGTGACAGCGAGCGATCGACAGCGTGCAGGATTTTCTTGTGTTCTTTTACTATTGATTTGGTCTCAAGAGTCGCTGACCCCGCCGGCATGATCAACCATGGCTGGTTCAGGACGCCAACAGCGTGAACTCAGAGCCACATGGAGCACTGCTTTCAATTTCAGTCAAAAGTGCTGCCGTGAGGCTCCATGCTAAGTTTTGTTTGGTGCTCATAGGCCAAGTAAAAACAGAAATATGATTTTATTTTACACACGAGTGAAAGTATGCAAGATGAGGATGGTGCAAGCGATGCGTTTAACTAAATATTCTTTGTTATATTGAAAAAAACTCATTCAGTAAATTCATCAAAATAAATTAATTTAATTGAGTAACTTCTCTGAGATAGATTAAATTAACTTAATTTAAATAAATCAATAAAAAACTTTAAATAAATGAAATGAACTTCAGAAACAACTTGATACCAGATATCAGTCCACATCGGTCAAACCTCAATTGTAACATAGTTGATAATAAATGTGACTGTAACTTTAATTGCGTACCTGCGGGTAAAATGATGTGAATGCAAAGAGAACTGAACGGTTGTCACACCCTCCACAGCCTCATCCTCCTCTGGAAACAGATGTGACGGAACCGAGCAGCGACCGGTTCACAGCTGGACGCAGGAACCTCTGGACCACGAAGTGTGTACTCTGACCGCAGAGTATCTCCTGACCAGAATCGGACCAGTTTTATTTATTAGACTGTTGAAGGGATCACACTCAGTCCCATAGCGACCACAGGACTTAACGAGCAACTCTCACACCTTAACATTATATTAGAGTGGTATCATTTTCAGACCACGTGTGCCTTTATATTCCATGTAAATGAGATCATGATGCAGAATATCCTTTGTGGGTTTATATAGATATTTGCTTCAGCATCAGGACTAACCTACAAACCCACGCTCCTGTTTAGTGTTGTGCTGTTCTCCAGCAGGAATCCAATGAATGTAACACAGCTAGTGCCGTCTGCTGATCCCCTGCTATTCTGCAGGGTTACAAGGGGTCTCCCTGCTGGTTATGTACCACAACAGCCTCTTCAAGATAAACCATATGTGAGCAAGACAAACTGTTTGGCACATTAAGGCCATTTGAATGTAGCTATTTGTAGGTGAAATGTATTCTAGCCTTTGTCCCTGACTGCACCTCCAGCTGTTCCAACACAGACCCTTTACTGCAGGTCACAACAATATGTTTATTTTCTTACTTTTTAAATTCTCCTACTATTACATGCCCAGAATTCACATTACCGTCCCAGCGTTAGCGGCACAGGATGCTTGAAACACTAGAAACACACAATGCCAGCCTACTAACAAGAGCAGAGAATGTACTGTACTGAAGAGAATGACACCCAGTGTTTTAGGCGAAAGTTACACAATCACAACTAACTCGGACTTGTCGATTGATGATCCTCAAGAACAACAAAAAAGGCGATGCATCACGTCGAGATGTCAGTAATTTTGTGGCCATTGAAACCAGTGAAAAACATGGTGGGGCAGGGTTGTTGTTTTCAACTTTTTCTTATAGCACAAAGTGTTTTTTTCATCTTCCGACCATCTTGAAGTATGTGGTCACTGACAATGTTTCAGGTCTGCTTTTTGGATCTGTCTGCTTGTGGGTGAAATGCTTGCCCTGTGGCAGCGACATTAGGGAATCACTTCAAATACAGATACGTCCACATTTCTATTTTTGTGTTTAGATGTTTATATTATTTATTTGTAAGTATCTTGCAGTGTAGCATTGTTTCAAACTGCGAGGGACAAGCACATGTGTAAAGGGACTCCAGTGAAGATTTTTCTATTAAATTTCTACTCGGCCAGCCAGCGATGTTACTGAGCAATAACTAACACTTCCTTATTCCTCATGCTTCCTGTCTAACTGTATATACTGTACATGCACTGGCTTCTTTTACTTAACGCAATCCTATAAACCGCTTTGTGTACCTAAAGTATTTTCACAATAAAACTGACAATTTAATAATCCGAGGTGTATTCATGACTTCATCAGTTGGACGAATATGGACAAGAAACAAACACATTTGGTTTTTCCAAGTCTTTTAATTCATGTCAACTAGTTTTATCAATAATTTGCTCATATTCTAAACTACTCTCTAACAAATAAGTAAAAATCTACGCTTCTGAGTGACAAAATAGTTATATAAATATGAATTAAATACTGAGCAGACATTTTGCGAGCACTGAAAACGCAATCAATCAGAACGTGTGGTATGTTTTTTTTTTTATTACACAATAGCTAATCTAGTAGTTTTCTCCCGCTGAACAAAATCTTGCATTGAATGTACAGAGATCCAGCCGACATTTTTGTTCTAATATTTACAGAGAGCTCTGAGATTAACGCACACGCCACAAATACCAGGCTGTGATTGTGATCAATGACAGAGTGAATGTGTTAAGTGCCACAGGGAATTAGAACGTGAACCTTGTACAAAAATAAAGTCAGTTTACAGTTTTAACTGAAATGCGTATCCGTCGTTTTACATGTAGGCTACCATGGCATATGACAATGTCAGTTAATACAGATGAGCTTTTAAATAATGTAACAAAGATGGCAGATGGGAAGTTATCATGTGGGTTTTTTTTCCAAGGCTTGTGTAAGAATATCAACTCCAATGAAGACAAATGAGATGAACTCAGTCTGTGCACTGAAACAATTTCAGCATATTGCTTAAATATGACGACCCGCTGAACGAGCGGAGGTGAACCATCAAGTGGCGGACTCGTTTCCTGTCGACGCAGCAACAAACGGCAACATCTCGGCCGCGTCATCGACCTCCAGTCCTCCTTACGCTAAAAACGCCCCAACTACGCATGTGCAAATTTAACTCAACAACGGGAGACATGACCACAGTAGGATTCTGCAAACGACAAAAGTAAAACCCGAAAACTGATGCTTCATTCGTTCCACGTCTTACAATATGTAACTATCTGAGTTTGTATGGATACAGTGTATTTCCCTACAATTACGCTGCGTGAGGCAGTAAGTAGCAGAACTACATAGGCAGGGCCTTCTATGAGGTATTTCTTACTTCTGACCAGTGCTAAACAAACATACGCACACACGACATACAATGTTAATGGCATGAAGAAAATCAAATTTCAGATTGCTATATCAAAAAAAGGCCATGTGTTCACTTATGGAGATTCAGGTTTTCTTTACGAACTCGCTTCAGGAACAACATTCACCTCAGACAACTTGGCAAAAATAAAATTGCACTTTTTTTTTTTTTATAGAACATGAGTGATTCATGAAATCGAGACAGTAAATCCACAAAGCTCTGGTATGTTGGCAGTGACGCTTGTGCTTAGCAGAAATCAGGCATCCCGGCCACAAGTGTGTTTGAATTTACAGATGCAAAGTCATTCTATTTGATTCATATACAGCATTTGTGACAGAAAATTTAAATGATGGCGATCGAGGGGAAAAGGGAACCACTTCCCCCTTAATGGTTTTTTCTGTTGTTAAATGCTTAAGACATTTTAACTGTTTGGTGGCGGAAAAGATTCATAAATCATCTGAATAATTAAAGAAAATCAAATGTAGCAGACAAAGAGAAAAACATTGCGTTTTACAGTATAACAAGTAGAGTGAGAGGTGGTTTGTCTACATTTAACTGCTACAATCTGTTTATATTTTAGGCACTGGCTCTTCTACATAACTGATGCTTTTTAAAATTCTAACATGGATAACGGTGCACGCTGCGTGTTGCAGCTGCAGCTACACGGAGTGACTTTGACAACCGTTAAACGAGATCAAATATAAACATGTCGAAATGGCACGAGTACAAAGAAAATGCTCTGTTCGCTTCAAACTGATTATCTACAAGGTTTTACACATCAGGTATGTTCCTTTTGAAGGTTTCCCCTGAGTGCTGCCAATAACACACCATCCTTGGCTCAAGTCATTCCTGCCTGTTGTAACCGATGACAATTAAGGAGTTAGAGATCCACTGATGAAGTTCCTTACAGGCTACGTGAGTTTCAGAAGACAGATTTTTTTTTTGTACAACATTCATAAAAAGTTTTTTTCCTAATAAAATATGGACATAAAATAACAGGAATAAATTAATAAATACATCAATTTTAGCATACAAGGTCACTCAACTTGATTATTATTAGCAGTACAACTATTAATATGATTTCAGTAAATCACTTTGCCACTGACCTTTGGACACACCCAGAGGTATTTGACTTTATAATAAACAGGCTTGCCCTATGTGAGCTCCCAGAGGAAAAGCGAGCAGTCCTCCGAGATTGACGGCAAAGCTAACAAAAGGATTCAAAGATAAATATAGTTTGTATATTTTGTTATCTAAGGAACTTACAGAGGCACTGAACACATTTGTACATAGCAAGAGAGGAGAGATCACCAGTAGTCTTACAAAAAAACATGGTATCTGTGTTAATATTCTTACACGGACCTGGGCTGCACTTTTCTGTTCACTTTGGTTGGTCATTGAGGAATGATTGGCGATTGTTTTTTTGTTTTTTTAAATCGCCCGCCCTGTATTCTGGGATCCTGTGTATTCACAGAAAAACATTCAGGCCGTGTTAAAAGATGACCCTCTGGAGACTTTTCAGTGATGCTGCCATCTGTTGCCGAGGTAAGACTGGGTATCAGTAATGAAATGTGCATTTTCAAAAAGGAGCCCCTGTCCGGACCAAGGTGCACTTTCTGAAGAAAGAAAAAAAAAAATACTGTTTTACAATTACTGATAGAGGGACAAATACGAGATCTATAAGAGGATCAGTTGTCCTCTTCTCTTGTTTACTCTGCACCACTACTTTAGAGGAAAGACCCCATGTCCAGGTCCATAAACGTGTCAGCGTCCATGCTAAAAGAAGAGTCGTAGCTCTGCGTGTTCTGGTGCATCTTCTGATGGTGCCGCAGGTTGGACTTGCTGGAAAAGCTCTTATCGCACAGCAGGCAGGCGAAGGGCTTCTCTTTGGTGTGGATCCTCCGGTGACATATGAGCTGAGTGGACACGCGGAACGCCTTTCCACAATCCAGGCACTGGTAGCGCTTGGGCTCCGTGTGAATGCGCCGGTGGTTCTTGAGGGCCATCAGGTTGGTGAACTCCTTCTGGCAGATGGAGCAGAAGAAGGAGCCCGTCTTGTGGCTGTTCTTGTGGTTGAGCAGGGAGCCGGCGTGGCGATAAGTGCGGCCACAGTGCTCACAGACGTGGCTCTTCTCCTCCGTGCCAGCGGTGTCGTTCGGCGAATCTGGGATGCTTCCTGGAATGTGAGACAGAGGTGGTGGAACCGGCTTGTGCATGCCGTCAATGCCCATGGTCGGATTTATTCCTGAGTCCCAGCAGAAGTTGTTAGCTGTGGGTTCATCCGCAGCTTGTTGATAGGGGCCCTGATCCCCGTGGTGCATGTCGTGGTGCTGCTGGTAACTGTCTGTGGTGGGAAAGCTCTGCTGGCAGAGGTTGCAGACCACAGCCCGCTCCTTCGAGTGCACCTCCATGTGGTTCTGCAGGTGTGCGACCAGGCAGAAGGTCTTGCCACACTCGGGGCAGCAATGACGTCTCATCTGAGAGTGAATCTGCAGAGTGAGAGAATCAGGAAATGTCTGGAGACACAAGGTACAATGGTGGAGGTTTTCGGAGTGTGTCTTTTTATGGTTGAGGAGGGAGCCGGCGTGACGGTAGGAGCGCCCACACAGGTCACACCTGCAGCAGGGATATGTTTATGTTCAGTCCCTAACACAAACTGCAATCCAGATCATTCAAACCAATAGCAAATTACTTCGAAAACAAATTACTTATACTAGTATTACTTTACTATCATTAAACATTACAATACTGCCAAAACTAAATTCTTAGGCCAATATTTAAAAGTCGCAGTAAATACATAAACATTATTCATAAGGAATCTGTTCATATGTTTTTTCAGTACTTAAATCAATATATGGATTGAACAGGACATTTCCCAGCTGAACAATAAACTTGTCAGTACTTTCTGGTGAAAAATTGTATTATTTACATATTTGAATGTCTGGTAACTTATCAGCCTAACTTATGCACTCATACAGTTGCATCTGCTAATAAACTAATATTGGCCAATATATCTAATCAGTGGGGTCAGGATAGTTTTCTTAGACAAAGAGAAAATACATGAGAACAAAACTCAAACTCTGGAGGTCAAAATCAAACTTTAACTCACGTGAAGCACTTGTCTCCTCTCTCCGACTGCTGGACTCCAGCTCTTATCGAGCTCCCCTGACCTCTGCGGCAGCGGTGTCTCTTCAGACCAGACCTGCCCTGGAAACTCTTCCCACACGCCGCACAGCTGAAGTGACTTGCCATGCGGTTGTGGACCCTCTGGTGGTTATGCAGGATGCTGGCGAGGCGGAAGGCCTTTCCGCACGTGAGACACACGTACTTTTTCTTCTGCGTGTGGATGCGCGTGTGATTGCGCAGAGCCATGGGGTTAGTGAAGGGCTTAGAGCAGACGGTGCAGCTGAAGTGTCCGGTCTTGTGGGTATTTTTGTGGTTCAGCAGTGAGCCTGCGTGGCGGTAACTGCGATTACATATGTTGCACGTGAACGGTCGCTCCTCTTTTCTTGGAAATATATTTGTTTGGGCGTCACTGCTGCCTGAAGGTCCATCGCAGGTGTGGGCTGCCAGTTGGTCAACGGAGAGAAAGGCCTGTTTACATTCCTTACACTTAATGGCTCTGGGTTTCAGGCCCCTCCTGCTTCTGGCCCCTTCGTTTCTGAGGGCCACACAGACGTGAGCTGATAGCTGCTTCTTGCCTCTAAAGCCTTTTCCACAGTTTTGGCAAGAGTGCTTTTTAAATGCAAAGTGGGTGCGCAAGTGGTTTTTCATTGCTAGTTGATTGGAGTAACTGTTGTTACACACAGAGCAGTAATATTCACCAGTTTTATGGGAGTTTCTGTGGTTGACCAGACTTCCTGCATGGCGATACGTACGCCCACACTGATCACAAGCGAAAGGTCGCGGGTCGCCCGTTTCCTCAGATTTGACTGAAGTCTCATGCTTTGTTTGAGCCGTTCCCCCTGCCGGTAGTCGCCTGGAGCGCCGAGCGGAGGTAGAGGCCTGATTGGAATTTGAAGTCAAGGGCTGCATTCCTCCATCTGACCTGGTCCCATTCATCTGCATGAGGGCCTGGATCTGGCTGTTGAGTTCCTGGATTTTGGCCTGGTTCTCTTTGTGCCGTCGCTGGTGGTTCAATAGCTGCTTCTGGATTTTGAAGGCTTTCCCACACTCATTGCAAGTGTGTCTGGGGGAGGAGAGAAGACCAAATTAGTTCATTCGGAGTTTGAAATACAGGGAACCGTCTTACGCAAGGATAAGAGACATGATGACAAAACACAATTGTGACTCTACAGGCCAATTTTCAGTTTTCTGCCATAACAACTATTTATTAGTTACAACAAGCATTGACAATTTGTAACATCAGTGACAAATGAAACAATTGTACACGTATTAATGATGATACTAACCTCTTAATGTCAAAGTGGGATCTCTGATGGTTTTTTAAGGCCAACAGGTTGTAGAAGCGTTTCTGGCAGACAAGACATCTGAATACACCTGTTTTGTGGGACTTTTTGTGGTTGAGGAGGGAGCCTGCATGTCTGTATGACCGTCCACATTGATCACACTTGTACTGACGAGCCTCGGTGACGCCGGTTTCTTTAACAGGGACTTGTGTCCTCATACTGGGCAACATCGTTCACTTTCATTTCCTCTTTACAATTGGCTGACTCATCTACCCTCTGTGCTGTGCAGCCGTGGTTCTCAAGATGATGGTAGCTGGTGCAGAATATTCCACAGCTGCCGCAAATGATACTCTGTGGTTCCTCCGTGCCTCCGGACACGTCGCTGGTGTTCATATGTAAATGATTTTCATCATCTACCTGGTCCTTGTTATGTACAAGCTGATGGGTAATCAAGTCCTGCCTATTGGCAAAACTTTCCCCACATGTGCTACAGATCATCATCTCTCCCTGCTCGTCTTTCACTTCTTCATGGGAGGACATGGATGAAGGCCCTGAGCTTGCAGGAGTGCCGTGAGACTGTGTGTGCCCTCGGAGGTGGCTCCTCAGAGCCCTCATGCTGGTGTAGCTGTTTCCACATATAGAGCACTGATAAAGATCTCCATCATCATCCTCCTCCTCCTCCTCCTCTTCCTCCTCCTCCTCAGCGTTATCATCCTCTGCATCACCATTCAGCTGATGACTGCTCATATTTTGATGGAAATTTTGTTCAAAGTAACTTTGATCATCATGGCTACCATTCAGACCATGGAAGTCGACATTACACACTGGGTTTCCAATGGAATAGTGACCATTACTGTCCTGGAAATTTGCATTACTCTCACTGCTAGTTGTGTCATGCTGCTGTTGTAACAGTGGACAACTGTGAGACTTAATCCCTGCAATGTCCGCAAAAGTCTCACCGCAGTCTGCACACATGTGCCTCTGCATCAGGTGTTCACTGTGAGGTAGATGCACTGTCATATCCTGGGAAAAGTCCTGATTAAATTGCTCATGGTACAACGACCCAGTGTTGTGGTCAAGTCCATTCTTCGGATCAATATCGAGCAGGGGCTGGGTGTCGTCTTCCTCCTCGTGTGAGGAGAAGCAACCCTGTTGATTCTCCAGAGTCAGAGGCTCTGAGGAGAGCCAGTCCCCCTCAGCGTTGAGGCTGAAAGATGACGACTGACCTTTGTGGAGACGAAGATGACTTTTGAGGGCAGCCAGGTGAGGGTAACTCTTTCTGCATATGGAACACTGGTAAATCCCAACCTGGTGTGACCTTTTGTGGTTGATGAGGCTCCCAGAGTGGCGGTAGCTTTTACCGCAGATTTGACACTTGAAGGGACGCTCATCAGAATCTACAGTGGAAGACTCCTCGAATTCCGTTGTAATGTCATTGTTTTGTGCGTGCGCCAGGACAGGATCGAGAAGGCTTGCGTCTATTAATGGAGGCTCTCCCTGAGTGCTACTGGAAGATGGAGTTTGATTATTGGAGCAGTCCGAGTACACGTGACCATTACTTAATAGTTGCTCCTGCGGTGGATCAAAACCTCCAAGATTATCTACTGATGATACTGAGGGAATATTATTTATAGGAGATGCATAAAAATTTGACTCAGGCGAAGCAATACTGTTGTCGTATGATATATTGTGGCTCTCTGACATGGGATCTTGAAGGCCAAATGACATAGATGAAGAGTTATGCATTTGGATGTGTTCTTGGAACTCTTCATCACTGGGGAACAGTACCTGACACAAATGGCAGAAATTTACTTGGGCATCCTGGTTCTGAGGGGAAAACCGGCCTAGTGGTGTGCCAGGTGAACGACCTGCCCATCGGACCAGGGTCTGTCCCGCTTCTCGACTTGTGAGTTCTCTGGTGGCTGTAAAGGGCAGCCATGTTATTGAACAGCTTGAAACAGACCGTGCACTCAAACATTCCCACCTGGTGAGTCTTTTTATGGTTGGTCAGGCTTCGATGATGAATGTATGATTTGTCACACAAATCACATTTGAAAGGTCGATCTGCTGCCTCATCAGAGGACTCGGCTTGTGCATTATAAACGTCCTCCGTCTTGTCCTCAAACGGGCTATCTTCTGTAGACATTCCGACACCGGCTAAATGTTCATTGAGATGATCATTCTCAATTGCATGACTATTTTCATGTTCAGGATATTCCCCGTCTAACTTCCTGAACGACTGCTCTTTTGCTCGCCTGGAGAGATGAACCTTCTCGTGTGTAGTCAGCTGTGTCGCCAGACGAAAACCCTTCCCACACTGTACACAGGAGTACTTCTTCTGTGAAGTGTGACTCCGGAGATGACTCTTCAGGGACAAAGCATTGGAGTTGTCTTTGCCACATATGTTACACTGAAAAGAGCCCACTTCATGAGTCTTTTTGTGATTAGCTAGGCTACCAGCGTGCCTGTATCCACGTCCACATTCGTCACATTTAAACTTGCGTTCTTCCTCTTCTTGAAGGTGTGCATCCATGTGTTCAAGCAGACTGGGCATATTGGGACATACCAGGCCACATTGTTTGCAAGGAAAATGTGACGTCCTGCCACGGTCTTGCGCTGCCATTACAAGCTATCAATTGAATTACGTGTGCCAGACACAGGGTGTTGGGGTATGCAGGGAGGAAATGCATTAGATGCCTTTCTTGTCTGTTTACAACTATTTTTCTTAAGGTCCAAGGAATGTCCTGGGAGGAAACAGAGGATGTTGGGAACCAGTTCCACGCGACCAAGTGTTGACTTTAGGAGAAGCAGGCAAACAAAGCTGTTGAGGACAAAAGACAGGACAATTAGAGTAAATATATAAACTAAATAATAGAATTCCCTGTTCTGCAAGTCAAGTATACGTTGGCATTTTTCATAGATTATTGTAGTTTTTCTCCAACTAGTCCCTCTTTCTAACATGCACATGTGGCTGTTGAGGATCAACAATAATCAAAACACTTAATACTGATCCCGGATTCAAATCTTTCAAAAGTAAAACAAAAAACAATATGTTGTTCTAACCAGCAGGTGACCTGAAGTAAAGGCAGATGTATTAAGCTGAATGCACTTAGCTGGAAACTGTGGCCAGCCTGAGCTGTTTTGTTACATTTCTGCACCAGCATGCTAACTGAACTACCGCTAGCTATGTCAATAAACCGGGAGACCAACGCCTCTCGCCCTCTTTCTCCGGGTTCATTGCACCTACGAACATCCAGAGTATCCGACATTACAGACAAAAGCTGAGCGAACACACTCGTCCACGCGAGGTTAGAAGAAAGAGCCAACAAGTGGATCACTGTTAAAACTGTTATCGCGGGACAGGGAGCTAGCTAACGTTAGCGCGACAGCAGCTAGCAGCCCCATCGCGGCTAGCTAAACAAACATTGCACCAAAAAGCCTGGAAGTCGTTTCAAATGCGGAAACGCGACTAAAGCGAGCGCGGCGGATTAAATACCTGCAGCAGCGGTGATTCAACGCAAGCCTCCGAATATGTTCCTTCATTCATTAGTATAAAAACAGTGTTTACTGTAAAGGGCACCCCCCTTCCCCCCCGATTGTCTTTTTTTCTTCTTCCATCCCCTGTTCCCACATTGCTCTTGTTGCTAGGAAACAGGAAATGTGCAGCAGTGAAATACTTCCCTCTGAAGAGGAACTCGGTAGGTGAGCTACAAGTTGGCGTGAAACAAAATGCGGCGAACTCAGCGATGAACCAACAACACAGCGAGCACTAAAACACAAATTAAAAACACGTGTCCACCCCGGTACCACGTCTCTGCTCCTCGTCTACATGCCAGAAACGCGTTAGCTTCGCGGGGTTAGCACTCGCAGCTAGCTCCGTCATTGACTTGCGAGCCTCCGGAATGGTCCTAGCTTCGGCTCAGGTCGCATGTTTACACAACGGCGAACATGCTAACTTAATCAGAGCGGTCGTGTTTTTACCCTGTGGTTCCAACGTGTGTGTTATGATTCTTATTTTAGCATCTTTTACCATCAAACGCATTCAAATGCTGCACACTTGTCCGGCCGAGGGCTTTCGTCATCATGGTCCTAGAGCCGGCCCCCATCCCGCAGCCAGTCACCGCGTCTCTCCGTAAATACACTCGTGTACCAGACATTTTTTTTTCCACCAGGCATCACCCACCAGCCATTAATGTGCCGATTCAGGTAAGAAACGCCGCCGTTTCTCTCCCGCACGCACGGTGCTAAAAGCAGCTATTGTTAGCGAAATCCAGCCCGTGTAACGATGATGACACTGTGGGTGCAAGCGGTCCTAAAGCCAGCCATTTTGAGTTAGTTCAAAAAAAAAAAACCAAATGCGTAGCAGTCAAGCTAGCGGAGAGGAATACGTACAGATCGCGTCCGGTCGTTAGCACCATCGCGGGGTCTTGTGATGTTCGAACCTCGCCTCCGCTCGGCCTCACGTCCGTCATTCATACACACTGATCTGAGTCATTGCCACTTCCTCTGGCATCAGAGCGGTTAGCTTATTGTCCCTGAGGTCCTAATGCCAGCCATTTTGTGATTGAATGCACACCCACATATTTCTGCTATTATGTGATCATACACATCTTTTTCTTGTTCCTCATCAGCCACTGTCACTGACACTTTTTTGTCCAGATCTTTCATGTCTTGTAGATATTTAACCTGAAGCCCCTTGGAGCAGATCTACAATCTCACACTCTCATTCTGCTGATATGATGTTTATTTACATGATTATTACAAAGTGTTTTTATGTCATCTCTTGGCAGACGTAAAGATGGCCTCTCCTCAGCCTGGCAGCCCACGTCTTGCAGAGCAATGCACTCCCCCTTCTCAGGATGAAGAGAGCCAGACGGAGGAAGAGCTGCCGAGGGATCGGCCTGCGAAGAAACGTGGCAGAGGCAGGCCTCCAAAAGCCAAAGCTTCCTTCAAATGCTCCGCGTGCACAGAGGCTTTCAGGAGTCTGTCAGCTCTGCGCACCCACAAGCTTTCAGCGCACGTGAAGGACCAGCAGCAGCAGCAGCAGCAGCCGCACACATGCTCTCAGTGCACCAAAACATTCTCGAGCAAGGCTCAGCTCTCAAAGCACGAGCGCACTCACTCTGCCCAGCGCCCCTTTCAGTGTCCCGACTGTCACAAGGCTTACAAGACCCCCACAGAGCTACGCAACCATAGCCGCTCTCACACCGGGGAGAAACCTTTCATATGCACCGAGTGCGGTAAGGCCTTCATGCAGGCTATATGCCTGAGGATCCACATGACACAGCACAGCGGCGAGCGTCCTTACTCGTGCCGTCAGTGCTCTAAGAGCTACCCCACCCTGTCTAAACTGAAGGTGCACATGCGCTCTCACACAGGAGAAAAGCCATACTTCTGTGCCGAGTGCGGCAAGAGTTTTGCTGATCCCTCTGTGTTCCGAAAGCACCGAAGGAACCATCAGGGCCATCGCCCGTATGCCTGTGACGAGTGCGGCAAAACATACACAGAGCTGAAGGACCTGAAAAACCACGAGCGCTCCCACACCGGCGAAAAGCCGTACCTGTGCTCCGACTGTGGCAAAGCTTTCTCCCGCTCCTCCTCTCTGGCCTGCCATCAGCGCATTCACTCTCAGAAAAAACCCTATCAGTGTGAGCAGTGTGGCAAAGGCTTCACCCAGCTGTCCTCCTACCAGTCTCACCTCCGCACTCACTCCGGTGAGAAGCCCTTCCTCTGTCCACAGTGCGGCAAGATGTTTTCCGACCCATCCAGTTTCCGTCGCCACCAGCGAGCCCACTTGGGTTTCAAGCCCTACCCCTGCGATAAGTGTTCTAAGAGGTTCAGGCAGCCGGCTGATCTGGCCGTGCACGAACGTGTCCACTCTGGAGAGCGACCTTACAAATGCCAGAGCTGTGACAAGGCCTTCGTGGCATCCTGGGATCTGCGGCGCCACATGCTTGTCCACACAGGACTCAGGCCCTTTTCTTGCACCGAGTGTGACAAGTCATTCGCTGAGCGCTCCAGCCTCAACAAGCACCGGCGCGTGCACTCTGGAGAGAGGCCTTTCAAATGTGAGGAGTGTCTGAAGTCATTTGTTGTGTCCTCAAGTCTGCGCAAGCACGAGAGAACTCACCTAGCTGAGCAGTCTGAACAACAGCAGCAGCAGCAGCAGCAACAGCAGCAGGAGACTGAGGCAGGATCAGCTTCAGGCTTCACCCCCCACACGACTCTC
Organism: Verasper variegatus; assembly: GCA_026259375.1. Lineage (NCBI taxonomy): Eukaryota > Metazoa > Chordata > Actinopteri > Pleuronectiformes > Pleuronectidae > Verasper > Verasper variegatus. The sequence continues at coordinate 10,375,170 of CM048057.1, forward strand.
CCTCAGTTCTCCTGCACACATTGTGATGCTACATTTGGAACCTGGGATGAAGTTCAGGCCCATGAAAACCTGCACTCCATCGACTCCGCTCCCCCGAACGTTACCAAAATTGTGCCACTGGGCTCACACGTCTGCGAAACCTGCCAGGCGGAGTTTGCACAGCTGGCTGATTTACAGGAGCACGAGAAGCAGCATCCCAAGCCGAGGCCTCATGTCTGCAACAGCTGCGGCAAAGGCTTCCTCAACAAATCTGGACTGCGTAAACACCAGAAGATCCACTCCGCCAACAAACCCCACAGCTGCCCCCACTGCGGCAAAGCCTTTCTGTTTGCCGCCTACCTTCGCAAGCACTTACGGACTCACACAGACGCTGCCCAGGCCTCCCAGCAACTCACCGACTTGAACATTATCCACACGGACCCGCTCCCCTCTCCTCCTCCCCCCAGTGAGGTTTCCCCCTCCCCCTCCACCGTCGAACCCAGCGCCATATCGCTGACGGTCCCAGTGACTGTACCTGTGACTGGTTTTCAGACTCTGCCCGAGTACTTGGTGAAAGAAGAGGGACTGTAAGCTGTCCGATTTTTGGTTCCACAAACATTTAGACTGTTGCCTTAAATCTTTTGTGACGATGGGTCTTATTTAGGAAAAAAAAATTGTATTATATTTCAAAATAACGTCCTTCAAAAATGTTAAAATAGATTCTCCTACAATTCATTACACTGCTCTGTCACTGTTTTGTATTGCCATGATATTTGTAAGTTGTTGCATATGATGTTCATATTTTAAAATATATGCGCTACTATAATTAGCCGATTAAGGAATTGTCTTATCTGTTGTAATCTCATAAAAAAAGTGGTGTTGCAAACATACAGTAAATGCTGATTACCGTAAATTGTTGTGATTTCTGGTAAACATGTTTTTATTACACATTTTAATTATAGTTTCTCTGACATTTTTAACATTCTGTATATTTCCATCTTATAAACATAATTTGTTTTACTGTATAAGATATTTGTAATCACTGTCATCTGATATTATATTAAGTGTCAAGTAAAGAAAAAAGAAGAAGAGTGGAATTCCTGAATCTTAAATCAGTGGAATTCAATTTTTATACCAATAAAAATGTGTCCTGTGCAAAAACTAGTTTTATTTATTGTATTCCGGAAATGCAAAACCAACTGTTAAAAAGGAAGTTGCCCATGAAATGTGAAGTGAGACTGACTCAGTGCATCATTTGGTGGGAAACTAACACATATATTGATGACAATGAAAATTCTTGCTCTTAAAAGTACTGAATGCAAAGCGAGCATGGCATCAGTCCCTTAGCTGGCTGCAACTCTTTAGGGTAAGTTCTCATCTGTCACACTTTATTCTCATTAACCTCAATCCATAAACACAAATGGAGGTGTGTGTGTGTATCTGTGCAAATGAGAACAAGTGCTAAAGCGTGTGTGATTACTGCAACCTATTATTCAGACGAGAAGTGAAACATTTATTTAAAAAAACTGCACTCTGACGTTTTGTAAGTTCTACTATGATTGTGAAGAAACAATATTTATATATTTCTCAGCTGATATAAACTTGAAATTCTAAATTATTCTAAATAAAAATTTCTGCGACACACAGAAAAGATATAGGAATGAATTCTGAAATGATTAACAAAGCAGGAAATAATAAAATTCTGAAGGCTATAAAGTTTTTAGGCTTTTTGTCAAAAAAGATGTTATGTTAATAACTCGACTTCTCATATATAACAGAGGTCACATACACTGATTTATTCCACATGGTCATATGCTAAAATATTTGTAACCATTGGTTTAATCTTTAGAAATCTTCTGTATTTCATAAACATTTGGATCCAAGAATGATCTTGTAACCAAATTGTCAAATAAATGCAAAATGAGGAACAATGTAAAATAAAAAGTACCTCAAACATGTGCTCAATTACATCACTGTGTGGATGTCATCATAATTTAAGCACAGTGTTTTCCTTTGTTCCAACCTTTCCACTCTTAGATTCCAAACAAGAACCAGTGGTGACGATGGCAGCGTTAGTAACAGGCCTCATCCCCATCCTGCGGACAGCAGCGGACGCCACCACCACCTACACGGGCCGCTCGCTGTGGTTTGGCTTCCTGTGCATCCGCGTGGTGATCCTCTTCCTGGCACAGATGCCCTTCCACAAAATGGACTCGGACTTTAGCTGCAACGGCACCAGTGACAGCCTCTGCACCAAAGCCTGCTACAACAGACTTTTCCACAAACCCATGGTGTCGGCCTGGAACTTCATGTTTGTCCTGGTCATCCTCTCCGTCCTGATCATGGAGCTGTTCACCTCTCACCTGCGCTCCCGGGCCGAGAAGAGGAGACGCCAGGTGAAGGCAGACATAGAGCTGGCGGGCCAGGGAACAGAGGGGGCTCAGGATGTGTCCATAGACACCACAGGGAAGATGGTGATTGATCTCCACAGAGACAGAGGCACAGTGGTCTTCTACCTGCTCAGCATCACTCTGCGTACTCTGATTGAATCCTGGTTTATCTATGTTCTGTTGGGTTGGAACCTGCCGGCTCTGGATAATGGTCCGTTCAATTGTACCACAGACATTTGCTCTGAGTTACGTGTTTGCGTTGTGAGGGCCGCTCCAGAGAAACGCATGTCGATCTATGCTTTAGCTTCTATTTCAGGCATGATTGTTGGTTGTTCAGCATTATTTTGTACCTATGCCATTGTTCGCTATCTTTGCCACTTTTAAACACCGACACAGCATTTTCCCTTTGTAACATTATGACAACAACATCAACAACAATTCTCTTTCTTTAAGTTATTACTGACTTAAATTCCATCTCCCACTTCAGGTCAACTTCAAAACAAGCCACAATATCTTAAATATAGCAGGAATTAATGGATACACATCTTATTAAGATCTGGAAAAACCTATTCACGCTTTAAAATAATTTGCACAAGTTCTCAGATTTCTGCTTTGGCTTCCAATGTCGTGAGTTGACTTCAAAATATTCTTACTGGCTCCAGCCTGGCTCTTGACCCTTAAAGGGCAAGCAGTACGGATGATGGATGGATTTTCCTACTTGTCTATTAATCAGTTAATGGTTTATGGACAAAGCAAAACACTTGCTTCCACAATATGAACCCTCCAGACCTCTCAGCTCATGTTCCTGTAGAATTAAAACAAAACACGATAATGCTGCGTTCACTTGCAAAGCGGAATAAAGATCTTAGATGATTCCCTAACAGGATAAATGTTTTTTTGTTCACCTCATGCTTTTAATTTTAACTGTATGAATTGGAATGTTTTCATCTTTTACAGACTTCACACTTCTTAATCTTTTAGCTCTGTTCTTATTACGTGTTTTCATGTGAGGCATTTTGATGATCCTCTGTGTCATGTGAAATGTGCCTCATAAATAAACTTGCCTCGCCTTTTAATGAGCCTCAGCTGCACTTGTGTTATTAAGTCTTGTTGCGTGATCAAATTTGGTGGAAACAAATCACATGTATTACAACACAATTAAATAATCATCACAATCAGTCGATCATCAGAAAAAATATATCTTGGCTGTTGGGTTGGAGGCTGTGAGATGTGTTTTGCTGAAACCAGAGGATCTGGGTGTGAGCTGCCTGATGTGTTTCTGAGTCAGGTTTTTTTTTGGTCAACACAAAAGCTCAAACTGCCGCTGGGAAGGTGTCAGATACACTGTGCACTGCCTCAGCAGTTTGTATGTGCAACGTGGACAGAAAATATAAGAAATCTTGCAAAGAATTACATGTTTTTGACACAGATGAGCATGTTTTCAGACGATATACAGTGATACATTTACATTGTCTAATATTTAACGGATGTTTATACAGTCAGATAAAGTCAAACAGCAATTGTATTTATCCCTGTCGCTCATGACTTAAGTTGCCTCCAACAAGGTAAGTGTAGAAACTAGAGTTTAACTTTGTTCTTCAGCGAGATGGACTTCCTGTTGCTGTGCTTCATGGTGTAGAGCAGCGCTGCTCCAGCGTCTGTTAGAGACTGCTGACAGGAGAAGAATTGGAAAATGATCAGAAAAAAGATTAAGCAAAATGGGCGATGCAGTATTTTGGTACTACGCAGTGTAAGGACAGTATAAGGACATGTTACCTGTGAGTCTGAGATGACTGATTGTCTCTGGGGGGGGGGGAAATAAGCATTTAAGTTCGGTGGTTTTGATTAATGTGAAGCACTGAATCAAATAAATGTGCAGTATAAACTCACCCGTGTGAAGTTATGAATGTTGTTGTATATCGGCTCCATGGTTTTAACCCATTCTTGGTAAGTCTGTTCGTCCTGGGCACTGTGATTATATTCACTGCAAACACAGACAGCACATGAGCTGCACAGACTGGAATACACTGTACATCTAATAAAAACAATGCAATGAGTTTATTCATCTTCAAATGCAGGAATAATGATAGTTTTGCTCATGTTATTTAATGAAAAGAGATTTTACACTGGCCCCCTTTTAAACCCAGTAAGATTTTTCTTTGTTTATTTTTTTACTTCTCTTATATATATATATATATATATATATATATATTTTTTTTTGTAAACATGGATACAGAATCAGCCCTCATTTAAAACCAGTTTTCAGTGTAACTTATCTGCTCACACATTATTGCCCCTCTGTAACTCACATCGCTCTCTCTATCAGCTTCCTCTGCAGCTCCCCTTCCCTCCTGGCGTCCAGGATGCGGCCTCTGACAGCCAGAGCGGCGCTGGCCTGCGACGAGTTGAGCTGAATGATGGCCAGAGACAGGGAGGACAGGGCCGCCGAGCTGCGAAGGACGGTCACACTTTCATCATGAGGGTGCGTCCCAGCATTTGCAGCTTCAACCTTGCCATTGTATCATAGTGCAAACACACACACTGCTTTGTGGCTGCTAGGACGAGGATATGCTTGAGTTTAATTCTGGATATGACGGAGACAGACTGGGTTGAGAGGTTAATTTACTGTGGGACTCAATGTTAGAATTGATAAGAAATATGATTTACACAATTCTGCATGATGAGAAGGCCCCAGTATCTCTCATTGGATTTTCCAAAGCTGCTTTGCCCAAAGGTTCGCAGAGATTGTCGTAAAATAACACATCCAATCAACTGTTGTCCTGAGGGCGGCTCGTTGATGAGAGGCATCAAAAGATAAAGACTTTAAACTCCCAACTGCCTCAAGAATGCAGATAGCGCATGTGCAGCAGCGGTGTGTGTTTGTAAGTGCGAGTGTGCGTCAAGCGCCCGTGGTTATGGAAACAGCATCATCACCTGTCATCAGTAACATCTCGGTTCGCAGTTATCACCCTGAGCATCTTCTCTCCGTTCCTCTGTCGGTACCTGATCAGCAGCTGGATGGACACACGGCTTCCAGGGGCTGGAGCCGACACTGAGCAGAAGCAGACAGAACACAGATATCAGTCCAGAGGGTTCATCGTTTTTTAGGACTCCATGCCTGCGACAGCCATTTGCTGGAGGCGTGTTTTCCGTCCATCTGTACGTCCCATTCTTTTGAACATGATATCTCATATTCATAGAGAGAATGCCTCAATTTTTGCTACAAATGTTCGGATCAACTCAAGGATGAATTGAATAGATTTTGGTGATCACAGGTTAAACGTCAGGATCTTCATTAATAGAATTGTCTTTTTCTTTTTAGAGAAATAACAGGTTGTTACATGTGCATCCAAATCCCTCTGTGACCACAGTTGGCACAGCATGGATTTCTTCTGTCATTCATTATAGCAGCTTTTTTTGGCCTGGTTAGTTTTTGTTTGTCAGAGACTCTGGCTCCCTCACAGTGTTGCAACAGCAATCAGCATCCTGCAAGACCTGGCAGCGCACACATCACAACACGACCTGTGACAATCCTGAGGAAAGCATTAGATCTGCAACTAGAAAAACTAAAGAAACAAAAAATACAGGTAAGTGGTGACAGCAGAATTTTTTTCTCACCTTCTGTGTCCAGTTCGTTGACTCCAAACTGGAAGGTGATCTCTGCATCCGGGGCCACATTCCCTACCTCTCTGATCACTTTGTGTCCAGACTCCTTCTCTCCTCTCGTTCGTCTGCAGCGAAGAAGAGCACCCAGTCAGTTTGTTTGTTAGTTGGTTTGTATATTTGTTTGTCTGTAAGAAAAACTACTTCATGGCCATGAAACCTGGTGGAAGGATGCAGTATGGGTCAGGAAAGAACCCCGTTAAGTTTTGGTGCGGATCCGGATCAGGGGCTGGACCCAGGTTTTCCTCTTCACTTTCTTTATCCATTGTGAAATAGGATGTTTTTTGAAATTTTTTTATAGTGTCACTGATTTCCCAGAAAATTATTCATGGATCTTGATGAAAGAAAAATCAGGCGTATTTAAGAAACTTATATCTTTGAGTGCAATTTGGTACAGCTTGTTTGAATTTGACGGGACTGCTGGTCCTTTGCGGAGGTATGCGCACTGAGTGCCATTCTACTTAGTTATATTGAAACATGGTGCAGCTCTTACAGTGATTTGGGCAGCAGCAATGTGACGGTACAGTGTGTAGCTGTGGTCCTGTTGTCAATGATCTGTTCAAACTCTGGGTGCAGCCGATTTGGACTTGATATCACCACCTGGAGGAAAAGAGTCAAAACACAAGGACATTAGAAATGCAAGACTTGATTTGAAAAAAAAATTACGACGAATCTCGTGCGACGCAGGTTTCTTCAGGTCACTTACTTTGCCGCCAGTGCGGTCGGCGAGTCGTCCCAGCTCATCCAGCCTGCAGTCTGTTCCCTCTATGGACAGCACTGACACCGTCACACTGATGGAAGAAGCATATTTCAGCATCATCTTCATCACAGAGAAGTTTATCTGGGCTGCATCTGTTCATCCACTCGTTGTGTAATATGCTTGATCGCACCTTTCCATTCTTGATACTGATTCAGAGATGTGTACAAACCCCTGCTTAGCAGCGTACTCCCCCAGCTCCTGGTAGAAGATGGTGGATGAGAGGAGGCTGTGGGCATCATTGTCCTCCACCTCCAGATTTCCTAACTCTGTGTTGGCCTTCCCATCTGTACAGATAATGACCTTCAAGATCAGGAGTGTATTGTTTTTAGAAAATAGAAAAATGAAGAATTGAGACATATAATTGCTTTAGGACCATATCAAAACTGTATCTGTGCTACACATTAACTCACTGATCACTGATGCTTTGACTAATCTGTCCTATTAACCTCGGGGGTCATGTGGGGACAAATTAAGATCACAAATTATTTACATGGTTTTATCTGGAATCGAACTACTATTCTTGATTTATGAAAATTGTTTAATCACTGTCCCCCTCTGTGTCTTGTGACCCCCAAGGGTTCCCAACCCCTAGTTTGGGAACCACTGGGTTTAGTACAAATCAATATAAACTGGGTTTTAATATACATAAACCAAGTTTATATGTACATATAATAAAATTGCAAATAAGATAGAAAAGCCAAACCTACATTGGACCCTGGCTGTCTGGAGGCCATTGCAATTGCCACGAGAGCAGCTGGACCCAGAGCTGTGGTCCCACTTTCAGATAATCTTTTTAAAAAAGAACAGAATCAAGATGATATGTTTGTTATTTGAATATAAAACAGGTATCATCATAAAAACATACATACATACATATATACACACACACACAAATAAATATAATATAATATACATACCCCATAACTTGTTTCTGTAAGAAGTCCTTGGTCTGTGAGAGTGGAGGTGGACTGGGGAAACTGGCTGCAGCCTCTTTCAGATAGTTGCTGTCGGTCAACTCATCTCCGCTCAGGAAATGTGATGTGACATTCTCCTGGCCATGCATCATAACCTGGCAATACCAACATCAGGGCATAAAGAAAAGCAACAGCAATAAAACATTTTATTCAAAATGTTTTTCAAGATTACAATGATGCTGCCTGACAGAACTGAAGACTGAAGAAATTCCATTTCGCTGACATCAAATGAGAGACAAAAGGATGCGGTGACTCACGGAAAGACAGAAACACTCAAGAAAAGGATTATATAAACAGGAGATAAACCTGAAAGATTGGAATACAACATATACCATAAGAAAACTAGAGCTATCAGTGGGAAAACAGTGTGTACCTGATGGTTGAAGGTGATGAGCCCCACTCTTATGTCTGGTTGCTGTTCACTTAGTCTCTGAACACACTGTATCACAGCTTCCTGCACAAACTGTTTTGAATACAATAATTCACCAGAAGCATCTTGATTTCATTTCTGGACAATTATTTTGACATCACACTCGTAGTGCTCATTTTCAGTATCACAAAGTTAAAAGGCCTTTTTAGGAATGTGGAAAAACGCACCTGGAGACGGGATCGGTGGACAAGCTGCTCACCTACTGACACCTTAAAATGAGAATCCGATCAGTTGAAGACATCACATGTTGTATTTGTGAGTGTCGGCCAAGAATAAACAGCAGGCCATGTCAGGTCCGTGACTTTACCTCGGAGGTGATGCTCATGGAGCCTGAGGTGTCGATGCAGAAGAGCAGCAGAGCGTCAGCAGTGCACAGGGGCTTTTCATCCGGGTTGAGGAGGAAGTTAATGCAGGGAGTTATACTGGGAGGGCTGGTCGACTCGCAGGTTCCACAGAAGTGACACTTATTAACCTGCAGTTCGGCATAAAGTGAGAATCATTAACTGAGCCCACTGTCTGACACCAAAACAGCAACCACATCAGTCCCAATTAATCCCAATTATCTATTATGTTAGGAATCAATAACGCTTATGCTCAAAGTGATTACAGGGAGATTTACAGTTGTTCTTCACATTTGAAATCAATGACTCTTGGTCTTACCACGTTGTAATAGCAGGGGTCCAGCACAGAGCCACACTGGGAGCAGACGGTAGGTTCACCTACAATGGGCTGCACTGGAAATATGCAAACATCATTGTCATCATTACAGATAATAATACTGAGAATGAAACTAGAGGGCCACTCATGAAGGTTTTATGGCGATGATAAAAGTTACTGACCTCTTTCCTCTGAGAGTAATTTCCCTAAACTGACTAGGACAACGTTAGGATTCCCAGGAAGAGGCTCCTTATCTGCTGATCCTGAGTGGGAAGCATTCAAAATCAGCGTTTTGTGTTATTCTAGCCTATATTGGTCTTTTCACAGCTTGACAGGCGCTGTTGTATTTACCCTTACCATCAGAGTGGGAAAGTGATGAAGTTGAGGGGGATTTCTGAGAGGATGAAGGAGCTGAGCTCGACGAGGGTATCAGCACCAGGTACTCTGGCATTGACTTCATGAATGAGGGTCTTGGTGGGAGGGCTGGGGCTTGGGTTTGAGATGAGAGCAGAGGAAATGAAAATGATCAAACCCTTCCCCTAAATTAGTTAAATCTAGGTACAATTAGGAAAAAATCTGTCTATCTAGATATTTTTGTCGCTTGAATGTTCTGTTTTCCCGGTTTGGTTTTTAGTTGGTGACCTTTATGAAGAGAAAACGTGAATCAAAGTTCTCCAAACAACTTTTGCATTTTGCTACAGTCAAACATTCAGACTAAAAGTAAAATTTTTACCATTGACTTCAAAGTTCATTGTTTATATTAATATGCACATCACCGAGAAAGTCCCTGCACTTATTGTAGGTCGGACACATCAGATGTACCTCAATTCTAAAGGATATTTTCTGCATCTGAAAACAAAGCAGCAGTTCTATGCAGGTTGGCGTTGGGGGCCTGTCATGGAAGTGTTGTGGGTTCTGACCTGCATGGATTATCTTGTCTATGGAAAATAATGGAGCCGTTCTAGTGCAAGGCTCTTCTAGGTCTGATATATATGTGTAATTCTGAATGTGAGCAAGCCGTTTCCGAAAATGAAATGAAATAATTACCGCTAATAAGTGTAAGAGTAGCGGCTAACTTTCCTGTCTGTTTGGCAGCTATGGATAACACGGAATTTTGGGGTGAATTACTCCTTTAAGATATCAACCGCAGCCATGGTGTTAAACTGAATGTGTTCAGCCAACGATTTACAAATACATTTTTCCACATTCACTGTACCTGTCCTTCGAGGAGATGCCGTCTGCTGGCCTGCTGTATTGACGGATAAAGCTGCCTCAGTTTTATTGTGAAAGTCTTCATTTTCATAGAAGACTCTGGGCTTCACAACCTTTTTCAGAATGCTCTTCTCCAACTGCTCAAAGATCTTGGAGGAAGTTGTGGGGAATTTTGGCAATTTGGCTTCTGCAGAGTTTGTTGGAGGAAGAGGAGGAGGAGGGGGGGGCATCTGAGGACGAATACGGTTACAAGGAGGGAGTAGAGCTAAAAGACAAAGAAAACATTTATTCAACAGCAGTCAATGATGAACAGTTTCCTGCAGGAGAAATGTGCATCACAGACAAAATAACTTCCTCTGTGAGAAAGTGTGACCCATACAATTCAGAGCAATACATCTGAAAGGAGCGTATCCTGTGTGTCTGTGTCACTGGTTACATTATACATGACAGTACTTAACCAACCAGTCACTCAGACAGCTTTGAGGAAGGAAGCAAGGGGAAATCCACCTGCAGATACTTTTACATGTTTACAGTCTTTGATATTCATGCATTTAAACTGTATGTTTCTCTCAATTCATACTTTAGTCAATGATTTCCTACATTTCCCAGATTGCCTTTGGACATCTGTCAGAGAATGGAGCTGACAGCAGGAGAAATGAATCAGCGATAGACACAGCAGAGTGAAAGCTCTTTTCCTCTTTAACGGATTTCTTCAAAGAAGGTCTTTCAGAACGACGAAAGAATCTGATGTTTCCTGTTCATGTTTCAGCTGAACTACTTTTCTGGTGTCAAACTCCAGTGAAGCTACAGAAAACGTCTGTGTCTGGATCCCACAGATCGCAAACCAGGAAACTAATACTTACCAGCAAGCAGGAGCCAAAAATGTCACATGGGTGTGTTTAGACAAGCGTTAGTGTTTGGTATTTTTTCTTTTATAAGACCAGAAAGAGTTCACACCTGAGCGTTTAATGACATTGCCGTTGGATCTTTGACCGTCCATCTGAGTCACTGGCGGCACATAAACAAACCCACAAGCAAATTCCATTGTGGATCTGCCTGTGTGTGAGAGAAAGGACATTACTTAACACGTCACCTGATAACGACAACAAATAGTGTACGGTAACAACTTCTGTGTCTTTATGCGATATAAACTTAACCAGTTCTCTTAAAGAAGGCATACAGTATATAATGTATACTCACACACGGAGAGTCCTTTGAACGCTGCGGGTACATTGCAACCATAAACAAGAAACTCTCCCAGGTCTTACGAATGTTTCATCTCCTGTGTGACGTCTTGTCAGTCATTGTTTGAGCCACAGAGATGTTGTCCAACAGGTTTTCTTTGTAAAAGATAATGTAGAGTGGAGTGTGTTTGTGTGTGTGTGTGTGAGTGTGTGAGAGGTTGGGTGGTTAGTCACAGATTTATTGCAAGACATGAGTTAAACATTCATGAATGTAAATACAATGGGTGGATGAAGCAGAGCTGGAAAACAGGGCAGGAAGATGTTAAAGGTTTAAGTCTTTCAAAGTAAAACAACAACCTACATTGACGACCCTGTGAAATTCTTCTATGTACACAGCTTAAAGGAGATAATCTACACCGTTGCTGCTACTGAAATATGGAAGTATATAAGTCAATTTGGATGAGAGTGCTTGTAATATAATATTATATGTTATAGAAGACCTCTGTATGCTGGATGATTTGAGGACAGAGGAGTTGTACTCTTAAATTAAACAATGTATTTTACGCCAAATGACAATTCTTTTATGAAAACCTTTTTGTTCTTGTTTTTAATGTCTTTCAGTATTGGTGCTTGGCAGATGTTTGATTCATGGAACTATATCGATCTGTATGTGCAGGGACTTCAAACGTCATGATATATCGTATCCCGTCAACATGAAAACCACTTCACAGATTTTAGAGAATAATTTGAAAGTGATAGATTGAATCTATACATGTATGTTTTTGCTTCTACTATTCAGTCGTCTGTCAGCTCTGTCTTAATGTATAAAAATTGTAAAGAAGTGAGAAGCCATGCTAACATCTCTGTAGTAATGTCTAATGAAAATCAGTTTAGCTATAAACTGGCCATAAACCAAAGTATTGATATAACAGCTCATCCTGTTGGCAATGTGATATTTCAATCCTAAGCAAAGAGGTGGATTGTCCAGCCAACATCTCCATCCCTGAAACCACACTGCTGGCATTGCAAGAAAAAAAACATTGGGTCAATAAGATGGCTCACAGGCAAAACAAATAGGCTTTTATTGTGAAAATCCATTCTCCTCAGTCAAACATCTGTGTGCTTTGGCTTATACATCATACATGTTGAGTAAACATTAACCTTGTGTGCACTCATGACTGTAAACCTGTGCCTGGGTAAACCTCATGTATAATTATCAGTTATCTTCATTACAGTGACCTAGTGACTCAGACATGATGGCAGTAAATAAATATCCTCTCTTCTTCTCTTTTGTTTCATTTGAATGTGCACATGTGCATGTAAACACACAAACACAAACACACACACACACACACACACACACACACACACACAACTCAAACATTACATACTAGTCATTCATAAGTTAATTCATGTTGAAGAAGTACTCAAACTAACTAGGTTAGAATATTAAGGCCTTAAAACTTAACAGTTCAAAAAGAGCTGGGAACAGATTACATCTGACTTAACTCAGAGTCACAAACATCTCAGATATCAAATGATAATAATTGTTATTTTTTTAGAAGATTAAAAAAATGACTCTTTGTGAGAAATAACTTTAGGACAGACACTTTCCGACGATTTCACTCGGCAACTTCAACGTAATTGGCCGGGTAGAAGCCCTCCTTCCCCCCGCTCAGCACCCCTCGACACCATCCCTGGTCATCCTCCTCTTCAACCTTAAGGAACACTTCACCTGAGGGCAGAGTGAATAAAACGTTTGTTGGTTGAAATGCATCGTCCTGATTCTGTGATGGTCTCACTCAACTCTCTTTGGATTTGAGAACTTTATCATTCATACATGACAGTATCAAATGTACTCAAAATATCTCAATAAATGCAACACAATCATAGTTGCTTTTGTCTATGCAGAATGCAAATGATATTACAGCCACAACACTTATGTTTAGTGCTGTAGATTTGTGCCATCTGTATGATTAAGATAGTAGTTTTGTGTTATATGATGAATATCCTGTGTATGTAAAACATCTATTTACTCATAAAACCTGATCCTGAAAAGTTGGTTTCATCCTTTAAAGCTCCACGATGACACTTCACATCATTTCAGATACCAGATACATCTTTATGTAACATCAGTATTATATATATATATATATATATATATATATATATATATATCCATGCTGAATGTAGCTTTGACATAGCAAGGGCTGTAGAACACAATGTATTTAGGTGTTGTGAATATAACACTTTGCATCACCTGCTTTAAAGGACAGCTCATCACCCTCCTCTCCCACATAGTCGTACAGAGCTCGCACCTTCACACCCCCGATCATCACACTAACAGGAGAAGACACAGACATTTAATTAGTGAAAAAACAGAACAGATGCCATCTTTGGGATTTAAAAAAAATATATAATTTACTATAGTTATATAGTTACTATAGCCTATAGGTGAAAAGTACTACTTACGGTTGGCCCTCTTTTCTTTTCTGGTCTCTTTTCTTTCTGTTTAGCTTTTTTACTGGTGGGACCCATTCCTGACAACGATAAAAGTTGGGGTTTTAAATGTGTTGACACTTTGGTCATGTAAAACATCTACACATCTTCACACAAATCAAGTTAAATGTTATTTTAGGTCTGAGAGATTTATAAATACTATCATGCCTTTGTGAAAATGCACAATCATATGCAAAATGTTACATTTCCAAGGAGAAAGCTTGTTTTAATGGGTTATAGTTCACGTGTAAACTCTCACTGAGGTGAGAATTAGCAAAACACTGAAATGTTTGAGATTTCATTTGACATCGTCACCTTCAGTTTCTGGTGTTTATGTACTTCAGAACGTCTTATGTATGTATTATTCTATTGTTTTTTTTTTTTTAATTGTGTTTTTCTGCACGTGTACGTAGTTTTCTCCTCTGGTTTGCAGTGTAACTTTGTACCACACCTCAATCTTCGGCCAGTCGGTGGGCATGCCGGGGCCTCGGTTGTTCTTCCACCATTTGAGATCATCCTGGTCATCGATGGACATCAGAGTTTGATGGAGCTCACTGTACACCGCCTTCACACTGACACAGGGACACGGAGCTGGATGTTTATCACTACACAATAAGCACTTAAATGTATGAACCCATCCATCCGCAAGCTCTGCTGCTTGAATGGACGCCTGCTCACCTCTCATTGTTGGTGACGTCCAGGTGCCTGTGGATGGAGAGGAAAGCCTGCTTCAGAAAGTTGATCCTCTTCTTCTCCTCCTCCTGCGACTGTTCAAAAATGGCCTCCATCTCCTCCATGTAGCGAGGCGTGTAGGACGTCACATCCTCCAGCATTTTCTCGTAGCACTCTTTATTCTGCGGGCAGGTTCAGAGGAACAGTCTTATGATGAGAGGTTGCCATACTCTCCCTCAGGAACAACATCCCCTGTGTTTCTTAAATGGAGGGGGATCTAGAAAGTATAAATCATCGGGTGCTCTTCCCTGTTCCCATGCTGGGCTCCATAAACACTGAGCCGAGTAACAATAACACATCTCCATACAAGGAAAATGCCTGGAACAGATATCTAAGGCTGGGGCTTGTGTTTGGAGTTGCTAGTTCCTGAACTGAATAAATATGGCAACATGCAGCGGGGCCAGCACATCTTTCTTGGAATGCAACATCTCGCGGTGAATCAGGATGTGTGATTTAAATGGAAATGTGCTGTGAATTAATTCTTTATTGAACATGCATGGCTAACTTGGAGTGAGATGGCGAAGTGTGCGTGAACATCTCTCCTCACCTTCTCCTTCTCCTCTCTGGCCTTTTCTCTGGCCTCTGTGATCTTCTGCTTTTTCTCCGGACTCATCTCTGCGTTTTCATTTGCTTGTTTTTCTTTCTCCACCGCTGCTTGCTCCCTCTGACACGACTTATGGTATGCGACTCGGACCTTCTCCAGCTGTTGAATAAACATGCACATATAGATATTTACATGAGGCAGAGATCTGACATTATGGGAAAAGTGCTGAATTGTTGGAATTGTTGTGGAAAGTGGAAAGATTGATAATGCTCTTGTCTGTATATGCAACATCTGGCGATTAGCTTATAAAGCTGACTAATTACCATTTATATATATTCATATTTATAATGTCTGCTATCTTAATATTCAGTGTCTGCACAGAAACAGTCCAGTGCAAAACTCCCTGTAATACTGCAACCTCTCATTTATGCACACATTTTATTTATTTTATCTTTTTTCCAAAATTTCAAGTCAAAGTTAAGTTTGCTTGTTTTGATGAATAAATTATTATTTTTTTAATGTAAGTTCAAGTTGCATGTACTTTAAATATAGAAAAATATACGTATAATATATGTATAATTTCTTGCTGAAAGTTACAAGAGAAGATTATTACCGCTCATGCTTGTACAGAAAAAATGAAGCTAGCAGGTGGTCGGATTAACTTGTGTTGGATGTCTTTTCTCTTACTTTTGTAATTAAATCATTACTTTGTATGAAACAAATTAGTTACAAAGTAATCCATTACTTTGAAAAAGCTGAAATAGCTTATTTCGCTAATGAAGACCATTAGTTATAGTCGTAACTATAATAATTACAACTCACCATTACTAGCATGCACACACACACACACACAATGTAAATTATTTGTATTAGGACCTTTATGAGCTTTTTGGACCAGGGTTTTTGGGCTCGAGAAAAGCTGGTGTTGTTGTCGTAGCTCTCCCTGAACCCACAAAAGATTTTTTTGGGAAAGGTCTCCTTCTGCCAGGTCTTCACTTGCTTCCCCTCCTCAGCGGTGAGTGACTGGGAGATGGAGGAGTGGAGGGTGGACAGGCGCTCGGTGGAGGTGAAGAAGCACTGCCACGCCCTCATGAGGGAGCCATAAAGTGGCCCTGGGGGGGTGAAAAAAAGACAGACGGAGAAATGAAATAATAGCGGTGACTCATGGAAACAATCGAGAAATAATGGCATCCATTTGTCCGCTGGAGCTTTTCAAACAAGCAACACATGCACTCATTTAATGCGACCAAAGAGGCAATTTTAACTTGATGAGAGCAAGCTGAGATGATCAAAAGGGCCCAGGAGTGCATGTGCTCTGATGTTAGGCCACCATGGCTGTGCAGCAATCATGCGGTTTCTCATACTTACGCGACTCGACTATGGTCTTCCACTTGCTGCTCCACTGGCTGAGCTGCTGGGCGTACTGTTTCTCTACCTTCGCTCTCTCCGTGAAGCAGGCCACGATGTCGTTGCAGGCCTGGAAGGACTGTTCAGTTCTGTGCACTGTGCGCACATAATTCCCCGTCTGCAAGGAGAGGCGGAGACCATGTGTAACAAGCCAGCCACAAGCACTCGGGTACTGTTTTGGATTAACAAGCGGTTCCTAGGGCGGTAGTTTTCTTTGATTTTGATGATAAATATAATCCTCACCATCCAGAAGCTCTGTTTCTTGGCATCTTCGGCGGGGTCTTTGGGGAGGCTCGCCATTTTTTCGGAACGTGTCTGTCTCGGAAAGCAAACGATAGCTGTTTGTGTGATACAAGAGAGTTGCCAGACAGGTTAAGATGCATAACGAGCAAGGAAAGAGAGGGTTTTTATTGGCAGGCAAGTGACACTGATTATCATGGAACAGGTTCGACGTCTACGCGGTGTAATGTGCAGATACAGCAGGCCTCCTCATAAACAGAGCTTTTCCCCATGTAGGGCAGGCATCTATGATAAGAAATGATTGGCAGCTGATGGCTTGCGTTGTGTGTGTGTGTGTGTGGGGACGTTGCTGAGCTTATTGCCATAACAACTTAGAAGATTCTGACGAGGTGTTATTTACACTGTACAGTACTCGGGAACATCCGAACCCGCTGCGTGAGTAAGGGGAGTGTCGCTGCAGTGGCAGACTGGAATTCACAGGGGTGGGATCTGCCAGCAGGAATAGAACAGCTGCTCTGGCATTCTTCCTGTTGCCTTCCCAAAATAAACAGCACAGAAAGGTCATCTTTTCCTTTGCTCCGGCTAATAAAGGCCTATTAGAACCAACTGTCGCCTGCTCTGACTCAATTCGATACAGAGATCGTGAGCGCAGAAGGGGTAGATTTACCGATCTGGCGAACCAAACGGAATGTAGGATTTGAAAGGAATAACTTGTCCAGATAGCACACGTTCTTTTTGTTGCACAGCATGTAAATTGAAGCACATGTGGCAGATATGTTGGCGGGTGAGACGCATCTCGAAGAAAAGCAGGGAAATGCATGCACAGACACGCACATTTGGGCCTATTTGTGTCCAGGCACACACACATTGCTGGCTGAGTAATATGAAAGTGACTAACCACACCTCATCACAAGACTGAGCATGACGGAGAGTCAGACTCATGTAGGACCGTCTTTCCCTCAGCTAACTGTTCTTCATATTGTCTTTTCACAATTCCTTTCCAATTTTAAACTTTATCCTGTTCCTGTAGTTGTCCATGCACAGGGAAAGAAGAGGTTTGAGATAGAACTCAACAGCTCAGCCTGCATCACCACAGCAAAGTATTTCAATGCCAAATAATCTTCTATCCCCGAGCCAAGAAGAAGCAAAAGGCAGCAGAGCAGTCAAGCCTGTGAGCAACCGGCACTTACATGTCTCTCTGAATCACCAGTGATTACTCAAGTGACCACTTGTTACTGTAGTTCAAGGGCTACAGAGGATTTCCCTTCATTTCTCTGTCCGTCTCCCCCTCTCCCAGTGTGTCTCTCCTCCTCTAAGGCAGGCTTCTCTCCCCCTCTCCCCTCTCACTGACCCAATTTTCCCTTGGCACTTAAAGTTACACACACACACACACGTTGTTGATCTGAAAGTGGGCGTGAGACGCAATGACAATTCAAACACGCGGAGAGAGAGAAAAATTTAACACGCATTTTCAAGGCAATCGCTCTCCTGCTTATTGGCTTCAGGAGGAGGAAACTTACCTTTCTTGCCCTGCTCCCACGTCAGCTGTGATACTCTAGCTCTCAATCATTCCAGGATGAACTCTTCTTCCTCTTTCCCCTCTCTGCCCTCACTTCAATCTCATGCTTTGCTTCTTTAACTCATTGGCTTCCTCCTGTCAGGCTGGTCAGGTCTCCCTCCTATCTTTGACAATCACCCCTCTCACTTTCTCCACTGTGCTATTAGAAAAAAAAAAAAAAAACAGCTGGAAGAATCCCCCTCCTTCTCTCCTCCCTGCCCAACCCTCCTTCTGTCTCTCTAAATATGGTGCTAATGAGATGCTGGACCTTCATTTTGACCGTCTGCTGGTCACAGTATCATGTCAGTGTGGCACACAGTCATGTGAGCTTATTAGTGAGTGTGTGTGACAGCAGAGGCGAGGGTGGGAGCAGGGGGTTACCCATGAACTGCCAGATTAGCCCTGTGCTCCTCTGTGACCTGCCATTCTCTCTCTGGTCAGGCCTAGAAAGAGAGGCCGTCAAAGAGGGTGGAATATGCAGCATGTTCTCCATGTTTACTTATTCTGCATCTGCACTCTTGTGGATATTTGCCAGTGTCATCAAGAGTTACACTTTGTTTACTGCTGACGGCATCTGGTCTAGATTTCCTCTCTGCAATAAATACTGTTTAAAATGGGACTTTTCAAAAATCCACTAATCTCAACAGCTTCTTCCAACAGTATCTTGGGGACCACTGTTCCAAAACTGACAAGATAAAATATGTTCTTTTTTGTACTCGTGTTGGCTGAGTTTTGTTATCAACTTCAGAGCATCTTCTACGTATATAGCTCTTTTCTTCATCCGTTCGTCATGTGTGTTTAGAAACATCAAAATTCCCATTCTCATTGGCTGTGAATTTTCCTGGTGTATTCTCATATGGGCCCCTTCAGGACATTTTACTAGGGGTAGCATGGCAGGAATAGTGTACGGAGCAACTAACTCGGACATATGTGTTCGCAACAACAGCCCCTCTGGGAATTTACAGGAAAAGGAAAACTGGAATTCAGTGTATGTGTGAAAGCAGCATGTGACACCTGATGGATTCTTCTTGAACTTGTTAGGGTCGTCTGTAGCTTCTAGCAAATAAATTGTCTCATTGAAAACAGTATGGAGTGACCTGGTGACTCAACATAAATGAGTCAGATCACATAAATAAAGTCAAATATAAAAACCTAATCAAACCCACATGAGTAGTGGAGGTTTTTATCCTCCTGTCATACTGCGAGAAGAGCAAACCCAGATATCTGAACTTTTACTACCAATGAGCAAACCCCCATCTACAGAAACACAAGGACGCAGTTAATAGTATTTACAGTTTTCAACAGTGAACTGGCCACAGCTCTCAAAAACAATATCCCAATCTTCCAAGTTGTTTATCGTCCTTCTCCATGCCTTACAGGCGTCTCTTGGTTTGCTGCATGAACGCAGCCGCTGCTCGCTTTGAATTAAGCCATCTCATCTTCTCCCTCCCCATGAGCTCCCCTCTTTTGTGCCTTTTACCTCACTGAGCACGATGGGAAAATAATCCAGGAACCTGAAAACAATGTTGTGCCGAACGACCGTGGGGCTAAAACGAGCCGCTGCCAATTGACTCAGTTCAAACACAGCACTTTAAATTGGATCATTATGTGAAACTGTCAGAAGAGGGAATCCAAGCAGAAATGAGAATCGTGGCAGGGTCATAGTTTATCTTAGCATTTATTTCAACACCTTAGTTGTACCTCTATCAACTTTTATACTGTTTTAGTTAAAAACAAAACTTTATATATATAATTTATATATATACCTTTTTATCTCTGCATACTTACACTCATACTGCATGAAGTCATATTCATAATGCATTATGCTAGACCTAAAATACTCTTTAATTCATAGCATGTTATGCTTTCTACACTACTGCTCAGTCCTTCCACTTCTCTGGAATAGCATCCATCGGGTAAAAGCATCGAGGCAACTCAGCATGAGAACAGAGACGTTATTTGTAAACTCACATAGAGAGAATATACATTAAATAACGTGTCAGCTTCACTGGAGAGCAGTAGAGAAAGCACTGACTGAAAACCCCAAATTAAAACATAAACCAAACGAAGCTTCAAAGAATTTGTCCACACTATCTGGAAGACAGAGATTCTTAAAAATGATTACATACTTAATAATATTATCTTTATTATACTATATTTTTTATCATTGTCATCATCATCATTACATATAGATCTATAAATGATGTGTTGAATTCTCTGCAAGGAACGGCTAAACTGGCATGTAAAAAAAAAAAAAATGCAGGGTGTTCATGTTCACCTCTATCAAACATATACAGTTTTGACTTTGGAAAAGGAAAAACGTTTTTTAAAAGTGGGTCAGAGGGTTTTCTTTTTGAAGGGTTATGTGTGGAACAGGGAAACACTGGGATTGTCAACTGGTGAGAAAAGTCTTCTTCGCTGACTGTTATAAATATGTTTTGGAAAAGGCCTTAGAAATCGAAAAGGTGTAGGTCAGGGGAAGCATTTAGCCACCGACGCAGGCCGACGAACACGCACGCACAAAATCAGACACACACGGACTCACAGGGGCTGAAGGTTGAGGAAGTCAGGCAGACAGAGTAGCCGTAAAAAGCCCTTTTTGATCACCTGCTGTGTGAGAGAGAGCACTCAACATTATGGCATCAGAGAGGATGGATCCATCCCTTGACCTGTGCTATGGCCGTGAACACCCATTAAGTCTAAAGAGCGATTTGCAGCTTGAAGTGACATGCAGACCTGTTTCAGTTGCTCCGTCTCTCCTTTTCTATAGAATGATTAGGAAAATAATAGCAGCTCATTTCCTAACAACATCTGTATGCCCTCATTATTCATACCTTCAATTCAACAGTTTAAAATACCCTGACCTGTTTGAAATGAATGATTGCGATCAGCACTTAGTACAAAACAAATGGTTCTACTAATAGTGAATCCAGTTTAACATGTAAGATATATTTAGTGCTCGCAAAGTACGTACATACAAAGCCTACTGGGGGAATCCTTTGGGGGTATATGGCAAATATATAAAAAGAATACTATTGTTGTCTATCATTTTCCTCTAGCATCATTTACAAACAAAACCCATTTATCTCATATTCTGACTTTGGCTGCAGTACTCACACCCATATACTTAAAGCTACAAAACTGATGTGGCTCTTTCTCTTTTCACCAGAAAACAACACTTCATAGGGGTTCACCCTTTAAGATGCACCTTTTCAACTTTTCTTCGAACACAGAACAAAGTTTTCTCAGTGCTGCTGAGCTGCAGACGGTGCGAGAATCCATCTGTCGGTCGATGTGAGCGTACGTGTCTTTTACAGCACAAAACGGTGTGTTAATTAAATGCCTGTCCGTCAAAAGTTTTAAAGAATCTTTCAGTTGGAGAGCGTTGTTTTTTCGTATCCTCTTCATTTCTTCATACCCTTTCTTGACCAGAAATCCACAAGTTTCATAACAATAGTCTTTACATGTGAAGCAAATTTGAAACAGCCCCCCCCCCCCCCCACATGTCCAGAACTGTCTTAATTGAGCCTGTTGATGTCCACTGTTCAGTCTCTCCCCTTCGCTCTCTCAGTCTGTGTCTCGGGGAGAAGTAGTGAGATGCAAAGGAGAGGAGAGCCGCCTGGGAAGAGAGGGAGGGCAAATCAAAGAATAAGAATGGGCAGAAATTAAATAAAGATGAAGCAAACTAAATAGGGTTGATAAAACAGATTAATAAAGAGAGAGAAAGGGATGGAGGGAAGATGGAATAACTTATATATATCAAATTATATGCATCGAATGAACAAAGGGGAAGGTCCAGCTATGGAAGGAATGAGACACTTTGACTTTCCTTCACCTTCCTTTTTGACCTTTTGATCCCGCTGCCTCTATGTGTTCCAGAGTCTAGTGGTCCTCCCTCACCTGTCAGTGAGTTTCTTCAGTGCCCTCTCGATGTTCATTCGGTGTCCCACGCGTGTCACTCCCAGGTCCAAGAAGTCGTCCTTGGTGAGCGAAGGCAGATGCGATCCATCAATCTCATTGTCTATAAAACGCTCCCTGTGTTCACTCAGGTTTAGATAAGCCAGCCAGTCTGCAACGTCGTACTTGGTCCAGAAGGGCAGGGGTTTGACGGCAAAGGGTTTGGCTGGTGGAGGAGGGGTGAGATGGGGATAGTTGAGACAAGATGGGCTGAGGGGCAAATGCATTGGGGAGGAGGCTCCAGAGAGAAAGTGGGTGGGGGAGAGAGAGCGGGAGACAAGTAGGGGATTTTGGCTTGGAACACTGGCTGGGGAGTACAATGGAGGTGTTGAGGCCTGGTAGGTGTCTCCTAGAGGGAGGCCAGGTGAAGGAGGAGTGAGGGGCCCGGGAAAGTCAAACGGGTTGTTGTAGACAGGTGTAGTGGGAAGTATGGGGAGTGAGGAGGGCCTAGGCGGGGTGGAGTTTGGTTGTTCGGTGTTATAGATGAGAGGGCTTGGAGCACGGCGCCGAGAGACTGAGGACCGCATCTCCTTCGTGGGACTGCACTGGAAATCAAAAGTCTGTCTACGGAACTTGGAGCGATGCTTCGGCGATGTTGGGTATGGGCAGTAGGTCGGGGAATGGGGAGGGTGGGAAAGAACCGGAGATGTAGGCATCTGTGGGGAAGGGGATCGGGTCCAGCTGCGCTGAACTGGTACTTGAGGAGTAGGGGACATAGAAGGGGTGGCCGAAAGGTTGGGTGTCAGGATCTGACGGTGCTGTGGGGAGTAGGTGGGTAATGGCGAGGTGGAGCGGCCGGTGGGGGGGCTGTGAAACACATCAGTAAAATCTGCTGAATACCTGAAAGACACAAAAATGCACCTGTGAATATTACATTCTTACAATAGATACAAAACAGATATAAAAACTGTTATTTTTAGGACAACAAACAAACCTATGCATGGTGGGTGATTTTGGAGTGTGGCTCCAGTCATCCATGCTCTTCATGGTACTCATCTGTTGCAGCTTGGAGCTTAGTTCAGTGATGATACTGGCCTTCACACCAGAAAGAGGTGAGTGCAGCCTGCGGCCCTCCAAGACCATACCACCTCTTTGGACTCCTCCACCTTGCTCATGCTCCTCGACCTCACCCCAGCCAACCGACCGGGTGTCAATAGGTCTTTCTAAGCAGGCGGCCAGAGCTGTGCTAAAGCCATCTTCCATTTTGGATCGACTCTGCTTATGTTTCCTCTCATCTATAAGAGCTTCATCTAGCCTGGCGTCCTCTAGGTTGCTTTGTCTGTGCAACTGCAGTGGAGCAGGGTTGGTGCTGTTCTGCCTGCGTAGTGCTACAGACTGGCCCCTCCCTCCTCCCTCCTTGTAATGAGTCATCTTTGGAAACACAGGGTTTGCCAGTTTGGCACTGTGCACCTCAAATGTTTGCCCACCTGAGTAGGTTGTACAAGGATCCTGATGTTCGCTACTTTTCTCCATCTCTCCTCCTCGCCCGTCTCCTCCAACCCCTCCCCTCTCTCCTCTCAAACCACTTAGTCCCAGCATTTCTAAATGGTGGTCGCTGCTGCTGTGACTGTCCAGCTCCTCAATCCCAGAATCCACCACACCGTCTTGCCAGTCTCCGCTCTTGGATATAATAGTAGTGTGATGAGTGTGGTCTGCAGCTTTACCCCCGACGGTGAGGCCAGCCTTGGGCCCAGCCAGGCTGATGCTGTAGTCAGAGGATGCAGGTGAGGTTGTAGTGGTGGCGGCAACAGTGGCTGTCATGGTTGTGGTAGCATATGTCATGGTGGTGGTGAGGGCGGCTGTACCTCTGTCCTGGGCAAGAGTGTGGCCACCTACTGAGGGGTCATTAACGCTGCTGTAATAGACATGAGAATGGGCCATGGGCTGAGGTCTGTGTAGTGAAGGAGGCAGAGCAGCAATAGAGGTGGTGGTAGTAGTGGAGGAAGGGGGAAATATCTGAGGGGATGGATAAGCTGGAGAGAGAGCTGACTGTGTGAGGTTGGCTACCTCACTGTCATAGGAGGTAAGGCTGGAGGCAGCAGAGTCACCACCCTGTGAAGAGGATTGGGGAACATTTGAGGGCTTGGGAGATGGAAGAGGTGGTGGGGGAGGTGGAGCAAAAGCAGGAGTAGAGTGTTGACTTGGGTGTTGATGGCGCTGAGTAAACTCTTGGCTTCTCTCTCTTTTACCATTAGCAAACTGTATAGGAGGGGGCAAGGGATCTGCAAAAACAAACTCATCATCTGCGTCTATTGACGGAGCTGGTGGAGGGAGAACCATCAGTCCTAGACCTCCACCTGACCCTACTCTTACATCTCCCATAGCTTGATCTGTCTGTGCTGGGGCTGTGGGGACAGTGTACTGAGGGATGTAGCTGGTGTTTGAAGTGCTGTCCATCTGCAGAAAGGAAGGTCTGCGGGGGGCAGGTTGAGCCGGAGGTGGAGGAGGCTGTATGGATGAAGCAGGTCTGCTGTCGTACAACTCCTTTTCTCTTTCTCTCTCCCTGGGACTCTGTGGGTAATACTGGGGTGAATATTGATTGGTTCTGTCCTCTGAAAAGCGAACTCGAAGACCCTCTCTGGGCCCTCCTTCCTTTTCTCTCTCAGTCCTATCCCCACCTCCTCCTCCCAAACGTAATATCCTTGGTGACTGTGGCCGGCTCAGAGATGCAGGCGAGGTGGTGGTGGAGCTTAGTTGGAGCGACACAGGTGAAGTGTAGGTCGATTGTGTGGGGGTTACAAATAGGGAAGGAGCTGGGGTCTGAACAGGAGTTGGGAATGCTCCCACAGTGGACATCTGCCGACCAAAATGTCTGTCCTCTCGGCGTGTCCGGCGGTCATCTTTTAAGGCTCTTTCTCTTGCAGCTAGGGCCAGGCCAAGTGGTGATGAAGGATCGAGAACTTTTCCTGTAAGCGGATGGATGAAAGTAGTAGCTGGCTGGGTGCCGTACACTGAGGGAGCAGACTTGGGTTGTCCATCCTGACCAAGGACAGGGGAGGAATACTCAGGCAGGCCAAAGGCTGGGGGCATGCTGCTGGAATAGTTGACAGTAGTTGTCTCCAGAAAACATGCCCTCATCTATAGACTTTGACGGCCGGAGTCGAGGCGTGGGTACATCCACTTGTGAGCCCTGCAAAGGCTGAATTCTTACCCCTAGTGCTCCTCCTCCATCTCCTGCTCCTCCTCCTGCCTCTCCTTGAATATCCTCCTCAGATGATAGGAAGAAAGAAGCGCTCTTTCTTCTCATATCTCGAAAACGTTCTCTTTCTCTGCGTGCTCCTCCTCCTCCCCCAAAGGCTGTACCAAAAATTGAAGTGTAATCCAAGTTTTCCAGGTTTTGATGTGAGGAAACAGAGGGGGCGACAGTTGACGAAGGCAAGGAAGAGGATGTCGGGGGCTGAGGTGGTGAGGAGGTGAGTGGTGATGGTAGACTGGTATTGGGGATGTCTGGGGTTGCATCAGCTGAGGTGTGGTCTACTACATCCTGGGAGGTATCAGCTTCCATGCTGCTTCCCTGGCTGCTACGGCCACTGCTGCTTGTTGAGGGCGCTTTGACGATAATGGTAGGAATGGGGATCGAGCTCTTCTCTTTTGCAGCACCTCCTTTACCTCTTTGCTGGCGCAGCCCATCTTCCACTTTTGACTGCTTCATCAGAGCCCCTCGACCACCCCTCCTGGCTCCGCCCCTGCCAACTCCTCCACCCTGCTCCCGGTTGGCCGTGTGCGCTTGATGTTGCGGTGCCTGTGGGGCCTTA
The DNA here is from genome assembly GCA_026259375.1 of Verasper variegatus. Lineage (NCBI taxonomy): Eukaryota > Metazoa > Chordata > Actinopteri > Pleuronectiformes > Pleuronectidae > Verasper > Verasper variegatus. The sequence goes on from CM048057.1 coordinate 10,401,111, forward strand.
GGTTTAGCGCTTGTTGGTGGCGTAGCGCTGCTATAGCCTCTCCGTAACCCTCCCATCTTGCCACCACCTCTCCTGGATGCCTCTGGTCCCTCCGATTGTCTCCTGAGAGTAGGGACCTGCTGGTTCATCCCACCAGTGCCTCCCCTCTCCCAGCCAGCTTGAGTAGAATGCCCTGGCTGGGAGTGGGCCTGGTAGTGGGCTTGAGATACAGGGGGTATGGGCATAGCAGGCCCTCTCACAGGATGAGGGCCTGCAGATAAAGGTGGTTCTGGAGCAGATGTGTTAGGGGGTGGGGGGATTTCCTCTGGTCCCGGCACTGACAGGCTGCGAGCCAGCTTCATAGCAGGGGGGTGCAAGTACTGCCTCTCCTCCTCGGTTACACCTGAGCACACAGAAACAGGCAGTTACAAACAGACACATATATACTGAGCAGACAGAAATCTTTTCAGAATAATCGCCGTTACCAATAGATTTTTGACGCATCATGACTGCATGCTGAGGACCGTGGCCTGGTTGAAAATGAGCTTGGTTGTAGCCAAAACCTGGTCCTTGCTGCACCATGCTCATGGCTGACTGCTGCTCATAGGGTTGCTTCAGGCGTCGAAACAAGGGAGCAAAAGAGAATTGCAAAGGAAGGAGGGAGTAAAGGAAGAAAAGGAAACATTAACTCAGATATAATCAGATAAAAATGATGCTGGCTGTTGAGCTGATATTGATTTCATATACAGTAAAATGCAATGCAGCAAAACCAGTATTAGTGTATCAGGCAACAGAGCAAAGATGAATGGACACAGGCTGACTCACAGTTAAACAAATGTTTTGATGTGGGTGGTCCATTGTCAATCATTGTCTCTAGGGCAGGACAACACACAGGGCTAAAAACAAGCTAAAGACCAAGCTGATTTATACATAGGAATCATTAGTCACTTCCATGACTAACTGTGTGCTGCATCCTGAGCAGTGTTGTTTATCCGAATCTGATACTGCTGGATTAGGAGAGAGGTGTTCAGTTTTTGATAATATTTTGTACGTAATAGTGAAAGAGTGTCTAAGATGTTATGAATGCAATATGTTATGGTATAAAGATCCTTAATAGGACAATTTCCTTCCAATTCCCAACAATACCTCATTGGAGACATTGGGAACAATGCTCTTGCTCCGGTCCCTCTTGCCTCCATGACCCCTCTGGCCCTGGTTGTCTGATGTAATAGTGTGTTGGGCAGCAGCCAAGATTTCATCCAGTTTATCTAAAACAAAGATGGTGCAGGAGCAGGGCCAGGCCAGAGGAGAAAGGTAAAGAGTTAGTAAGAAGTAGCGTAAAGGGAGAAAATATGAATAGGAGGATTTCAGTGAGCCCCCTCCCATCCCCTCAAGGTGTAAAAACACCGTGCTAGAGCATGACAAGAGCGGGTAGAGTGATTCCTTACTTAGTGCCATCTGATAGACTGTCCTCTTCTTATCAGGACCCTGAGAGGACTCGTAATCTGAAAAAAAGGAGGAGAAGGGAGCATCAAACAGGCTGACTTTTAATTAAAGCTCAGGGGCTGATGGGGGCAGCGATAAAGGCTGATACTCACCTGCTTTCTTTTTCCATGGAGAGGCCGCTGTAGCATGCATAATTTGGGAAACAGAAAATTAGGTGTGACTAGAATTGCTCTGCATGTGTATAAACCAGATGAAAGGATGAAATACATACTCAGACACATGTGATGGTGTGAACGCTGATGTGATGAGAGGGAAGGTGATGGGGACAGACATGATAATAAGAGCAGATAAATCTAGGATTCTCCCACCTTTGTCCACTGTATGCAGCACATGTGGTTCAGAAGGGGGGGGGAAGCAAAGCAATTGGTGATTGATGGCATCAGGCAAGTGGCATTTAACAACCTGTAATTGCTTTTATATCTCGTAACTTCATGGTTTAATTATCACCAGGTATTATTAAAAGTGCCATTGAATCAAATGACTACTTCCCCATCAAACTACTGCTAATGAAAAAAATGAAAACGCACCCACACATCATTCTCTTGGCTTTCTGCATCAACTCCGTAAATATTTAATGCTCTGTTTCCCTAATAGTGCCATAGTACTGTCATCCTGCAGAGAAGCAACTAACCCACCAAAAAGAGCCTTTTTTTTACTATGCCCCCCCTCACCAACAAATATAAAACTGTGGGGGACATAAATTTCATCTCTTTCTCATATGTTCTTTCCTGTTTTATGCTCCTTTTTATATATAGCTTTCTGTCTTCACTCTCCTATGTCATCTTACCCATGTCTTCCAGCTCTGATGTCATTGACTTGGAGCGCAGGGCAATGGCAGGAGGAGTCAGTCTCTTCGTCTGCTGTGGGGCTGCCAAGGGAAGCCAGCCAAATGCAGACTTAATGTTTAGTATTCTTGTGTAAACATGCAGTCACCAAAGACAACCTCACAGCAAAAGGCTTTTAGGGTGAAGTAAACATGGTATCAGCTTTATCGTCACATCAGAAACATATTACAACGTATGAGGAAAGTTTGACCCCCCCTACCCCTCTTCCGGGTGGTATCCTCCAGCTCAGGGTTCCGAGCAACCATCACAACTTTCACCATGAGGCTGTTGCCTCCCTGTCGGATCATGTTGACCACCTGCCGGTGGCCTACCTTCACCACATTTTGGCCGTTGACCTGACAGACACAGAAACAAAGAACGACTGAAGGATGCAGAATGAGCTGTTGTGTTGCCTTCATTCCCATTTAAATTAAAAAAAACAATAACAGAGACACCACATGTCATGTCGTCAAGGGTTAACTTTTTTCCAGTGGTTGGTATTTGGCATAAACCGATGAATTTTACGACTTAGCTTAGCTTTGGACGGGTGCACCAGCAATACAGACAGCAACTACAGTACAAAGGCTCGGGCAGCTACGTAGGTGAGTCATATTAGGTTGAATACCAATTAGCTGTATGTGTCAGATTTAATAGAGGTTTGGCCATTTTTAGAACCGACTTTTCAAGGCAACATACGGGGACTTTTAAAGGCACAAAATGGTCGACAGTTGCTGCGTCAACTGCTGTTACTTTGTCAGAGAGGAAGAGCAATAACAAATACAGCAGTTCCTCACCAGCTCAACTAAAATTCACTACATAAGGATATGTTTTTATATTTTAAAACATGATAAACACTACAGTCTGAAAAACTACCACTGAAATGACTCTGGCCAATAAACTGTAACACGTCCACCCGGAAGATTTCAATATTTAAAGATTTGACTCTTTGGTTCAGTGCATCCTTAAAGGGTTAGTGTAGTTAACGTAGTTTTTTCATGTGACCACTTTTGAGCCTCTTAAAGGAACGTAGCTGCACATGTTACATTCAGAACGCGTCAGTGGAGAAAGCACTGGTGATATGATTTTTTAATACGTGTGGAACATCTCACTCTAAATGTGGTATGGTGCATAGTGTAGCTTGTTGCATAATCGTCCATTTAAGCTCTGTGAGTTGGAAAAATGTGTACGCCAGCTCTTGTTTCACCATGGAACTCTTCCTGTTTGATTTGTGAATTATCCTAAAGGTGCATCAGTAAGGTCATTTTTTTTATCCTTCTGGATAGACCGTGTTGTCATTAAAAAAAGTTCTGTGTGTGTTTCAGTCCAAAATGTATCCTGTTCTTACCTCGATGAGGAAATCCCCCATCCTCAGGCCCGCCCTCCACGCCACACCCCCTTCATCGACTGACTCCAGGTACTGCAGCGCGGGAAACGCTGGCGTTGGAGTGAACTCCTCTATGGGAGTCTGAGCTGAGGAGGATAAGACAAAAAGGATGAGAATGAGTGGACACAGATAACAAGAACATGGGTTTGAAAATGAGAGAGGGATGGAGAGATTACAGAGGGAGAAAACGAGCATGTGAAAGTGACAAATCTATAAAAGGCAGAGGAATGTGGTGAATTTTGAATAAGAAGCTCACCTTTGGCTCCTCTAAGCACAAAGCCAAAGCCCTCATTGTCTTTCTTCTGTAGGAGCACTGTCTTTTCCTTAATGATGTAGTCACTTAGAGGGAGGAAAGAGGGAGGAGAAGAGAGGGGGTAAAACATGTAGAGAGACAGGGAGAAAAGGAGAGAGAATTGGAGAGGAAGAGAGCTATATGACTTCTATAGCAAAATAAAAAAATGTATTGTCATGCAAATAAAGCATTTATTAAACAGCTATACCGCATGACATTATGAAAAATCATACTGCAGCAAATACAGGTTGGCTTGAGAATGTCACAGAAAGCGCTGGTGCACAAAAATGGTCGATGGCAGGGACACAGTTATTGTCACAATGGGCGGAAGTGTACATGAGATGATGTTCCATACAATGGACTAATCCAGCCACAGCTGACGAGCACTGGGCCAGGGCACATTAGAAAAATGTGTCACATACACATCACTGATAATGGAAACTTTCAAATTCACCTAAATCGCCGCATTAGCTTTCACCGCCTCTGGCAGCATTTGCAAGGATACCGCTTTACTGGCTCCAGCACATCAATACCGGTCCTACATGACACGTCAATTTATGCACAAGAACAAGTCGGACAGGCCTCTATTCTCCCGCCATAAACAGCTCCTCTCGCTCAGAGTCTGAAAACGGAGAGCAGGCCAGAAACGGCGATCGCAGACTTTTGTGATGCAATCTTGTTACGAGACAGTTGGAGTAGTGTATCGGCTGGCCCTGCAAACTCCTTCATTATTCTAATATCATGACTGCGACTTTTGGCCAAGCTGCTTTACAACCCTTCATCTAATACGGGACTGTTTAAATGGACTCCGAACACAGCCACATCTCATGACTCATTTCTGGACTTGACTTTCTAACAATGTCATTTCACCCTGGTTCTGTTGGAGAGCCCGGGGCTTTAGCAGAGCTGTATGATTTAACAGGAATTTCAGATATTTCTTTTCCTGGGCAGCTCATTTCTGTGTTAGCTTGTGCTCATCAGCGTAACCCGAATTGACACTCTAACTGAAATCAAATCCTCTGATTTGATTTCCTATAAGGGCTGAACGAGCGAAGTGGCCTGGTTAAAGAGTTGCCTTTATATACAGTAAAAGCTTGACTGGTAACACAGCGCAGCAAAAACACAGGATATATGAGTCAGAGAGTCTGTTTTTATGCCCCCCTCTTTTAAATAGGAAGTTGGAATTAAAGCAACACAGCAACTTTTTTCACCATAAAATAGCAGTTTCAAATTTATTTTGATGCACACCCACTTGTGAGAGGGAGAATGGAGCCAATTTCATTCCCCCTACTCATGTCCGTTATTGCTCTATTCAACTTTGGTGAGCGGATATAATCTCCTGGGTGAACTGTGTCACAAGAGTAATGCCAAACTGTACATTAGTTAAGAAGACTCAGAAGTCACGTCAAACCAGCGTTTATCTCCGATATTCAACAATAAAACTTTTAAAATATGAAGAATTCAGAGATTGATCCATTTGTTACGGGAGCAGCTCTTCTAGGGATCCGGGAGAAATATCCACTGTTCAGTTGTGTTTCAGTTCAGTGAGTTGGACTATGCAGCCAGAGCTCCAGGCAAAACATTGATAGGGTTCTTTTTCTACAAGAAAACCACTTAATCGCTCAGACATTGAGCCCAACAGAATTAACCACCACGCGTGGCTGCAGGAGGTGCTGTTGCTCAGTTGCATAGCATTGCTTTAAATGTGCCAGGCATCGCTTTCTAACTTCTTGAGTACACACACACACACACAAATTCTGCCTGCTTTGTTTGAGTGAGCTGATCAGAGACCCAAAACTGTGCCACTAAATTGAACCGTAATGTCTCTAAACCCAATGTAAACACAATCATTTGATTTGCAGCCTGGCAGGCACTCATCAGGGCAACTCGGCCATGAAACCACTTAGTAGAAAATAAATCAATGTATCATTTAAAAGAACCACTGTGTTATTTTGATTGTAGGTTTCTGGCAGCAAACACAATCACTCCAACTTCAATTTGCCTCACCACTTCTGAAACTTGACCGACGTGTATACAGATGCTAAAATAACATTAAAACAGTGGAAAGAATGTCTGCACTGTTTCTTACAGCACAACCACAATGAGTTCTTGTGTATTTAATCCAACAGAGCATCAATAAACAAAGTTTGGCTGTGGAGTCACCGAGGTACAGCGGAGTCACGAGCGTTGGCCTCCAGGCCTGAACATCCAGACTTCGACACCAAGCCGCAACTTTAGCACTGAACAGACGATCGCTAGTTTCCCCGACTGAGGTCCATCCCTTGTGTGTTCTCCATCAATGTTACTGTTTCGCCAACGCACAGCCGCCTTCCAGCCATCTGCTCCTCACACCTCATTCCTTTTTCTCTCACCCTGTCCTCCATCATGCTTTCCCTTTCTGAGGATCAAAGTAACGTCGAGTGGGTGGACGGATCCATCCACTTCTATTAGGGGGAAACATGGCAGGTGGTTCCAAGTAATTCACCTGGTTAACTTAACATACATGAAAGTGTTCACCCGTCACCACATTAATCACTGCAGGCCAATTAGAAGCATAAAAAGCACAAATGTCCCTGCTTAATCTCTGTTGGCTGCGAGGAGCCGCTCGCTCTGAACTGGCTGCAATAGAGCTGTAAGCCTACTAGAGAGCAGAGTTATTATGTACCCTACTGAGTCATCCTCTCTTCTAGCTACAATTACTGAGAAAAAGGCAACTTTTTAACCATTAACCTGCTGAACGCACACGAAGAGAGACTGGTTATGTGGGGACAATACCCAGACACCTCAAGTGACAGATGTTAGTGTGGATGGAGAGACGGATGAGCGGCGCACACACACACACACACATACTGTACGTACAGGAGAGATACTCCCACAGCAATCAAGCACAATGACGTATACACTTATATGTGAAAACCACATATATATGTTATTCACTGCATATAGTCCCTTGCACGCACACATGTAAATGCATGCAGACACACACACACACACACACACCGAGACATGCACAGAAATGACAGGTACCTCAATAGGAACTGACAAACTGCACTCTTACCACTTATTGACTCATTCACATTCATCCTTCTGTACAGTCAAAATACCTCACATTTTTAATGACCCACTGGGATACATGAAAAATTACAGGATGTGACAGCAGCGTTTTTAAAGCAGCAGCGAAAAATGGGAAGTCCTGGTGAATGAAGAATATCTGCTTAAAGAAATCATGACTCAAAGAGAATGAAATACACCCACACTGTCTGACTGAAATGCATCAATATGTGCTCCCTTTCACGCACTGACACACACACATTCAGAGACACACCGGAGGAAGACACAGAAATAAACATGCTGCAGAGTCTCCATTCAATAGCCACTTCCGTCCCACAGATATTCACACGCACAGGGAAAAATACAGATTTAAGACAGACACACAGATACACACAAGCACACTCAAGAGACACACACGCACAGAATAGATAGCTTATTAGTCTGTCTTTGAAAAGGCACGGCCTCTCAATAGCATCATCTACCTCTCCCCTCTCTCCATTGTCCTCTCCTCACATCCATAGCCAGCCAATGAATGAGGAAACAGCCGCTACCTGTAAATGAACCACACGCTCCTGTTTCTGGGGCCCAGTGACGGCCACGAAGAAGAGAGGGAGAGAGAGAAATCTCTCTCTCCGCATCCCCCCATTGCCATGTCCCCCCCTCCTCTATCTCGCGCGCTCTCCACCACCTCCCTCCTCTCTCTCCTCCCGCCTCCCTCCTCCTCACGGTCTTCCAGCGAGAGCTCAGCCGAAGAGAGCCGCGAGAGTGGAGGAGAGAGGTGGGGAACGAGAGAGGATGGAGAGAATGTGCTGCTGTGCACCCCACATGCATCAGACGAGGGAAAGACAATGTCAAAGATGAAGCGTGTGTGCGAGAGAGACAGAGAATACCAGCGATCATCACAACAGGGGGAATGTGTACTGTACAGTGTGTGTGTGCTGGTGGATGACAGGGAGATGGTTTGGTTGCAACATCGTGGAGATGGAGAGATGAATTTGCGGGGTGGGGATGCGGGGGATGGGTATAAATGTAAGGCGAGAGAGAGGAAAGAGAGAGAGGGAGAGAGACAGAGAGCATATCCACTGACCACACAGATCCACTGGTGTTTCACAGATATACTAACAGCTGATTTCCACCCTGGATTTACTCTCTGTCTCTCTCTCTCTCTCTCTCTCTCTCTCTCTCTCTCTCTCTCTCACACACACACACGCACACACACACACACACACACACACACACACACACACACACTTGCCAACTTTCATCTCGCCCCCTCCTCTCCTCTAAAGCAGATCTGTCATCACCACCCAGGCTAACAAACACTCTGCCGCTCTCTGTCTCTCTCTGAAATAGTAATTGACATTCTCCCAAATGCCGAGCTGCAGCGAGGGAACATGCACCAGATCACCTTGCTCTTAATTGAGCACCACTTCACCACAGTGCTGCAATTATGCTCTGCCAACTTAACACAGGTAATACAACCCCAGTGGCCACTATTTCCATTTAGAAGGCAAGCGCAGATGCATTAAGGCAAATCCCTTTTCTGAATGACAGTGAGAGCTGCTGAGCACAAGGGTAATGCCGGCGACCGCGTGTGAGAGGCTGAAAAACCCTAAGGTGGCAACTGCAAAGTCCTTCTCAGTAGCCATGGGATATAACCAGTGCCTGCTGCTTCAGCCTACATATGACTCATCAGGAGAGTGATGTATGTACACGGAAAGACACATGCACATTAGCACTCGGACAAACATGCACAAGCTTCGTGCAGCACCTGCCCTGGGCTGGGCTGAGCTGCGACTTTCGACAGATGTCATGGAGGAGAGAACCCCAACCCAACCTTTCATTAAGCCATTATTGTGCTCAGTGTAAACAGGCAACACGACATGAGAGGAGAGGGAGAAATATGGATGGAAGCGACAAGTGTGTTTGTCTGGTGGAGCCAAAAGGGGGCAGAGCCGAAAATGACATGGCTGCTCTTTGTGCTTTCTGCAGCGACATGCTCACAGAACAACACAATAGTGAACGGGCGCTGTTCAGGATCAGAACAAATCAGATGCATAAAGCGCAGAGGACGACATGAAAGCAAGTGAAACCAGTGACCATGGACACACACACACACACACACACACACACACACACACACACACACACGGAGCTCCTCATACCCACAAAACAACTGTGTGTCATCTTCTTCAATCACCTTGAGGCCTCACAGTCTTAGCTCACAGCTCAGTTGCTGCCCACACTGACAATCTACATCAGAGGCTGCAGCCAATCAGCTTTATTTAGTTTTTTTTATCATTATATTTGTCTAATTTCTCAACTTCTCTGGTAAGTAGGGCCTCCTCCCACAGTCCAAAGACATGCAGATTGCTGGAGACTAGAAATCTGTGTGAATGTGAGCGTGAATGGTTGTTTGTCTCCTTACGTCAGGTGTGCAAAGTGCTGGCGATCTGTTCAAGTTGAACCCCACCTTTCGCCCAATGTTAGCTAGGACTGGCTCCAGCCCTCCCAGGGACCCCTTAAGGATGAGCGATATATGGAAGGATGGATGGATGGATATACACTACACCAGCAATTTGGGTATTTCAAGTTTTTATCCCCTTTACGCCAGGTTGTAAAACTTCGGATCAAGCTTCCTTACCTGGGGCCGTCGGTGCCATCGTAGGCTCCAACAGTGACGTTTCGGAAAAGCTTCCTCTTGGCTTTCTCGCTACGCGTCTCTGCAAGACACGCGGAGGCAAGACATAAGCTGGAATCAAACTTTCACCTTCCTTCTTGACACCGTCTCCGTCTATTTATAGGAGCACCACGTTTTGAGCACGAGCCTCAAGTGAATCAAATGTAATTACTCCATGTTTTTGTGTCTATAAACGTCGTGACATATGGTTTGCTTGCTGTGCGAAAAGTGCAGCTGGGATAATATGAGAAAATGGAATGCCTGTGCTGTACATGTGCCACTGTCTGCTGCAATACAGTGCCTGCTGGTAAACATGAGTGTGACGTGCTGGGTGTTACAGTGACTTAAAGGATAATGCCATCCTGAGGGGGTATGTAACCCATTTTCCTGTGCGCCCCTTTACCAATCTATGAGCTATTTAAACGATTACTATACATCTTGTTAACCCATCTCTTGATATCATAAACATTATGAGAACGATCACAAATATGTCACAAAATTATTTAATTTAATTTATAAACATGACTCAAACTGTTGGTCAGCGACAGCGAATCTCAGAAGATTACCATAAAAGGTTTTTTTTTATAACAGCTCACACATTTGCCATGAAGAGATTAATATTTTAGAATAACATCAAGAGACGAAGCTCCAACTGGATCCGTCTTACCTGATCGATTGTCTCTGGTGAGAGCCGCCACCTCTTCCACACAGTCTGAAGGGAACCAGCCAGTGCGACCTTTCACTGTTCCCTCCCAGTATCCCCCCTCTCCCACACTCAGTACTGAGGCAATACACGGACAGATAAACAGATAAAGGACATAATTAGATGAATAGAATTGTAGTAAATGCAGTGTATCTTACTCTCCCACTGTTATACATCTTTCCTCCAACTCTCCTAGTCTGTCCTTATTAACCTGTTCTATAATAACGGTGTACGATCCACTGAGAGGCTCCGAACATGTATTGCTTTGTGATGACTGGATGCTGGTTCTTCTCATTTCTCTTGTTTACAATCCTCTCTTCCCTCATGTACGTCTTTTCCTTGTTGATGTTTTACAGAGTTTATCAACCTGCCCTGCAGCTGCACTGACGGTTTTGAAACATTGCACCAGATGAGGGAACATTTAGATAAAGAAAAGAACAACCTTTAGCAAAATAGACAACTTTTGTGTGATTCTGTGAGAACAACTGTAGTGACTGATACTGCACACTTCAATGTGTTTTTTGAGCTGTAAACTAAATGATATAACTGTTTTTTAATTAAATATGTTAATGGTGATTTTAAAACATTTATTACCAAATTTATAAAAACAAATCATTTGTCCATCTTGGACCCTGCAGGCGCAATGCTTATGCAGCTCATGAGTGGGAATCTAGAAAACTGCGATTTGATGAGACTAAGCCCCGAAAACCACCATATTGTCCATCGTTCAGAGACGTCCCCCATCCTCTCCTCTCCCCCGCCTGTCTCACACACACCGTTTGAAATTGAGGCTGAGGTGGGCCAGCAGTTCGAACAGCTTGAGACGGCCATCAGGAAACTCTAGAGGCAAGAAGCCCTCCACTTAATGAGAAAATTCTACAGCAGCAGTGTGTGTGCTGCTCCTGGAGATGTACCACATTACTAGACAACCTAGATAACTTAGATTTATCAAGCTATATTGGTATGTTGTTTATGTGTGTGTGTTGCTGATGATATGAGCACAGTCTGGCCAGCCTCGGCCTCCGACATATACCCCCTGCTCAGGAGGAACATACAGTGGAAAGTACAAATCAAATATATGGCTCCTACAATAACAATGATTACAATTCTGTTGAAATCTTGCGGGGATGACTTCCCTCATTCTTCACCTCCCATTTGTTGATTTGGCTCCATCTCACCTTTAACTTTATCCCCTTTGCTGATTGAGAGCTCCCTGTCTCCACCAGCAGAGTGGGCGCGGGTGGCCACATACACCCGCCCCGGCACCGCACTGTACATACGCTTTATGTGACCTCCCCCGCTGCCCGCAGAGGTTGCTCTATGGAGGGAGAACGAGAGAGAAAGAGGGAGAGTCTCTTACAAAACTGTGAGATTAGACCGTGATACACACTGTGGAAAACACAAGCGAGACGAAGTAAGACGACATGCAGCTTGTCAGGCCACATCACAGACAGCCGGCATGTTGAGTCTTACTCATCAGTCATAGCAACAGGGAGAGAGCCGGCTGCAGCAGTGTATTTACTGACAGTCTGGCAATTGATTCATATGTCATGAAGAAAGTACTAACATTTCTGCTCCGTCCTGCAAGTACAGACTTGGGTCTTGTTTATATCCAAGTTGTTGTCATTGAGCTGTTATACCTGCCCTTTTTTTCTTTTTTTCGGGCGGTGAATATCTCTACATTTCCGTTGCCTCGCAGAACAACAATGTACAGTGACACCACACCTAAAATATGTGACTAGCAGTTAAAAATAGTGCATAACCATGCAACTGAGACACAAATAGTAGTTTCTCCGCATACAGCTGAGGGTAACTGGATATTAGCGACGCCCTGTTGGTGGATGTCCTCACGGGATCTAGTTAGAATAAGAGTTAAGATACTTTCATTAAGTGCAACTATGTGCAGCACTGTCTCTATCACACACTAAGGGCACAGACGTCAGGGGTAAGTTGGGGTTCAATATCTGGCCCTAGGACACTTTGGCAAACGGAACGGGGGAAAACTAGGATGGAACTGCCGACCCTCTGGTTAGTGGATGACCCGCTCCATCTCCTGAGCCATAAGCTGCTTTCGGACATGCGCTGAACTCTGGATAATCTCCTGGCATTCTCCGGAGGGACTGTATGTGAGAACACCAATGAAGAAGACACATCTTACTTACCCCTGTCTACCTCGCGGCTGCCGGTGCCTCTCCTCCGTGTCACTTTGGCCTCCTCTCCCTCTGGATGGGGAGCGGGTACGAGTTCTGGGGCTGCTGGAGCTTCTCATGCCTATGGAGGCCCTGCGCTGGCCCTGCAGAAACACACCCATAACGACAGAATGTCAAAAGCTGATCTATCATTCCTGTAAGAGCCTGAGAGGCAATACATTGTCAGTAATCATATCTAAGAGCAATCAGTGGATGGCCATCCACCTAATGGTCTTCAGTACCTGTCCTGGGTTGGGATTGGTTGCAGCCTTGTTGGGGAGGGCCAGAGGGTCAGACTGGGTCATGGTGTTATCACTGTTAGCACGCAGTAGGTGGTGGGAATGGAGCGAGGGGAGAGGCAGTGTGTGGGCGCTCTCTTTTCTTTTGGGAACAAACTTTGGCGATTCCAAAAAGGGCACTGGAGATGGAGGTGTGACGGTGAGGGGTCGGAGGTGAGGAAGGGGAGCAGGGAGGATGTGACAGGATGAAATGGAAGGAGAAATAAGGTAGATTAGGGGGAAAATGAGATCATATAGGGGCAAAAAAAAGTGCTGGGATTTTAAAAAAAAATTTAAATATTGAATAGCTCCTTCAGAAGAGGAAGTCTGGCTTGAATGCTTACCTACGTCAGAATCTTTGTGGTTTTTGATGATTTCCCCGAGTTCAAAGTGACCAGAAACTACAGCTAGCTGCAAACAGAGAAAACAAAATGAAGTATATAGTTATTCTAGCTCTTGTAATAAGTGTTATTTTTGTATTAACTATCTCTCTCTGCAACAGAAGAGTTTGGTCAAAGCCACGTGATTAAAATTCCAAACTATATTCATCGTAAAAATAATTATCATGAATACATTTACCTGAAAGGGGGTCTGGCCATGTTTGTTCTTTGCCTCGCTGTTTGCTCCCCGGTACAGAAGAACGCGGACACAGCTCTCCTGATGATTCACAGAGGGGACGTGATTGGTTAGCACCTTTAGAAGAAGCAGCAGTAATTATTATGGTAATGATAGTTTAATATAAGGGCTCTATTTCCATACTCACCTTGTTGTACAGGGCAGAAATGTGAAGTGCAGTGTTCCCTGAGGCATTTTGAGAAGTGGTGTCTGCCCCATAAAACAGCAGATGCTCCAAATGCTGGGCAAAGCCATTCTGGCAAGCCTGTAATGTCAAGGGTGTGATAGAAATATCCACAAATTATCATTGTTATTAAGTATGGAAGGATGAAGATGGGTGGGGGTTACATAGGGCAGTATAGTACAAGAGAATTAGGCAGATAAAGAGAGGGGAAAAAAGATTTTGTAGAGGAGATAAGATAAAGAAAAAGGAAATATTGTGTCCTGCATCCACATTTAGATCCATAATTACTCTTACAGGAAAAACAGGTCAGAGCCACTTACATTGCACCGTGGAGGAAAAGAAAGGAAACAAAAAAACATTCGAACAACAGAAACGAGCGATCAACAGCCTGAGAGGTTTCCTCATATCCCCCTGCAGGGACTAAAATATCACATCATACGTACAAAGTAAAGAAAGAAAACACAGAGCACGGCAAAACCAAAATAAGATACCATGACAACCGGCTCGCAGCACAAACGCAAATTTACCATAATGTCACAGAGACATGGTGGAGGCAATGCACCCATATCTACAGTAAGAAAGAGATAATAATACAATGCTCTTTCTGAACTGGACTCAGCTCAAGATGACTCAGATTTGAATATTTAAAGAAACTATGTGGTCGTCTTATCCACGACTGTTTAGTGACATTTTTTAAATGTTTTTTCATATCATGATTCTCAGTGAGAGGCTGATATGGATGGAGAGATGGTGGGATGAAGGGTACCTTATGTATTTCTTCCATTCCAAACTCCTCTTCATCCCTGTGCTATAGACAGAGAGAGGGAGGGGAGGAGGCAGAGGGAATGGAGAGACGGGTGAGGAAGGCCAAGAGGAGAGGGGTGTGAGAAAATGCTGAGAGAGAAACTGAGGGCGGCACGACGTGAACGACAGAGATAAGAAACATTGGTGCATTGCTCAAGTTTACATGAAGAGACAAAACAGACCAAAGATGTTTAATGTTACAATTTGAAGACAGACAGAGGAGATGGAGAGATAGGTAGAGGGAGATATATGTAATATGTATAAAATATGGAGAGAGAGAGAGAGAGAGAGAGAGAGAGAGAGAGAGAGAGAGAGAGAGAGAGGGAGAGAAATAGAGAGATAGAGAAAGAGAGAGATAGAGATAGAGAAAGAGAGATATAGAGAGCGATAAAGAGAGATAGAAAGTGAGATGGAGTGAGATGGAGAGAGATAGAGAAATAGAGTAAGAGATATAGAGATATAGATAGACAGACAGACAGACAGACAGACAGACAGACAGACAGACAGATAGATAGATAGATCTGACCATTACCTGATGGGACTCATCCCAGCCATTCTCATCCCTTGTCCCCAGTCTTGCTCTGTAGTAGAGCAAGGTCTCACAGCAGGACGTGTCGCCCCCTGTCAGCACAGTGTGGTACAGCGGGGTCAGGCCACAGCGGTCTTTGTAGTCAGGAGACGCGCCGAGGGACAAGAGAGCCTGGCAAGAGGAGAAGAAAGAACTTCTGACTTTGTTCAGTGTGTGTGTGTGTGTGTGTGTGTGTGTGTGTGTGTGTGTGTGTGTGTGTGTGTGTGTGTGTGTGTGTGTGTGTGTGTTCTGTTTGTAATGAGCAACAGACAAACTGACTAGGAAATGAAAAGATGATTGCTGTATATAGTTGGGCATTATTCTAGTCCTCATGATGATGCTGACCGATACAATCACAAAGTTTTACTTTTAGATACATCATGTCAATATATACCTTATAGCTTGATTATTACCAGCGCCAAGTTTATGTTTTCATCAGCGTTTGTTTGTCTGTTTGAAATGTTGTGGTGGGGTGGGGCATGACACCAGGAAGAAGCCAATAAACTTTGTAGCAGATCCGGATAAACAGGCAGACTCAGGAGTTGTTGTTTTTTACATTTCAATGTGGCGAGATAGGGTGTTGGCCCCTGGTGGAGGTATTCTAGTTAAACATTTGATTTTGTATACAACATAGATTGTTTTAATGCATGTTGAAGTTGCACCAGGGGGGTAGACAAAATAACTTAAACATGTCAATACCTGTAAAAGTAGATTTTAAATGCATAGAAACTAACTAACTAACCATGTTATACCCACAATATTCAAGGTACTAATGCTTCAAATCTTCTTTGAATTCAATGGGAAATAAATTACTTCAAAATTCAAAACATTGTATATAAAGTGCACTTGCAACCTACAGTATGAGTGTGCAACCTAAAACCAGTCCTTACCAGCAGCCCAGCGTGATTCTGAGCCCTCACAGCTTTGTGCACTGGTGTCAGGCTGTCTCTGCTCCTAAAGTCCAAATGAGCGCCGCCCTGAACCAGCACCTTGATGCCCTCCACTGGCAGACCAGACTGCACCGCCACAGACAGCGGGGTCTCTGACCAATGGAGGAGTGATAGGGGTTAAGGAGGGATGGCAGGTAGAAAGGTGAAAATCCATCCTGGGATATTCTCACAGCATTTGAAATCACTCAATATCACAATATAATTTATTTGAAGGCAAAGTATTAATCTTATATTATAGATAAATCCAGAGTGAGAAGTTGCACAAAAAGTTCTGTGACAAACTCACCTCCGGTGTCAGGGTCATGAAAATTTGGATCAAGACCTTTATCAAGGACTTTTGATATTTTCTCCGTTGTTCCAGTCTGAATATAATCCAGGAACTTCTTCAGACTGGCCTGGGGGGAAGGAGATGGATGCCAGTTAGTGGAAATGAACAGTTTACAGCAGTAATGTTTCAGAGAGAAGAGAAGAAATACCTTTGTGCTGAGCTTTCCAAGAGCCTTCTCATCCAGGTTGGTCTGTTTATAAACTCTGGTTTTGTACCTAAACTGAGGAGCAGAAAATGATCCGTGTGAAAACTGTGAAGAATCCTTCTGCAACACAGTTTATCATTGAAGGTGTAAAAAGAGGAAAATAAGAGAAAGGATGATTGTGCTGTACATCTGTGGCTCAGATGGTGTTAAACAATAATACAAAAAAAATGTTCTTAAGAGGAACAGAAGTCAGACTGGGGATTAGTTTTAGAGCAAATAATTCCAAATAAACAGCCGGTTCCATGAATTTCTTTATAAAAATATAAATTGGGCGCATGGAAGCAAAGAAGACCAACACAGTAAAAGAGTTAATGCTGATTATTCATTCTAATGATGATTAAATTCTAGAGCCTAGAGCACTTTCATTTTATTAACAGCAAATATTTCATGCCTACATACTGCAAAGCCATAGTATATGTCAAACTGAATAGTACTAAAATATAATGTACTCTATTTTGATATCTGTACTCTGTTGGGGGGGGCACTGTACTGAGCAGCACTAGCTAACTTAGATTTATTTTCTGTAAGTGTTGATTATTTTATTTGCAGGCAGCAGAGTGTTCTCATATAAGTGCTGTTACATTAGTGTCTATCTAAAAGCTTTTAGATTCAGATGACCCCAAAACTAACAGTGTCAGAGACAATGTGGAGACAAAAGGATATTGATTATGAAAAAACTAAACAAATCAATGACTTGTACATGTCACAATTGTACCTTTCAATCATGTCACATATTAGTCCCAACAAACTTGTAATTGTTTTTAAATTCTAGTTGTCTCCTTGAGAACCCTTCTCTGTATCTGGTGACCAGCCTCTGAAAACACTGGCCTAGAGAACCAGACTTCAAAAATTCAGTTCAGGTCGGTTTGCCGTCTCTTCCTTTCTGAATACTCCGAGGTGTCAATGAAAAGCGCCTATCTGAATGTGGGGTCTCCACACCTTTACTGCAGTGTGATGACAAACCGTTAAACTGCAGAGGAGCTGGGAGGCGAGAGTAGAGAACTAAGTTACTGCTGAACTGAGGCACACACTGCACCTCAGAGCGGCTGCGTACGTGCAGCGTCAGGATGAAGGAAATAAACTTGAATAGAATAAAATAACTATACCGTGTTCACTGGTATGTGGTGGTACACACTAAGAACTAACTGTGTGGATAAACTACTGGACCAGTGAATGTGCACTAAGCTGGCTTTACAAAATGGCATTACTGGTGTTATAAATACATCCACTCCTGGTGCTGTGAGATACATTCTGCTGTGGAGTGGAATCCAGTTACGAGGCCTCATCACTACACAGACATGTCCTAATCTGGAACCTTGTCAAGAATGTAAACACGCTGCTTTGAAGCCAAGCCCTGAGAGCAAGGATAGGATTTCAGCCCCACCCAAGCGGCACTCAACATTGACAGCAAGCTGGACCAGCAGGGGGCGCTGTTAGATAATCAAAACACAGCATGCAACTTTTCACTGATGCCTCCAACAACCCACCTCCCAAACGGTGGAGAAAAATAATATCCTTTCTATGTTACATAATGAAAGCTATCAAATCAACAATGTGCTTATTATTTTCTGTTTTTAGATGATGTTCTTTCTGAATAATCTATACACAGTAATAAACACTGGACTGAATATTTTATAGTATTTTTATTGGACTTGGTTATTAAACAAACTTTAGGCCCACAAACAAATACATTAAAGAAAGGTTTTCCCATCAGATTTGTATTTATGGCTGTGTAGAGCAGCCATGTGCATAATTCTGACTAGGAAATGAAATATATAAACAAAATAACGTAACAACTTAGTCCTCACTTAACAAGCATATATTCAAAAAAGCTCTAAATGCTTTTTGTCTGACTGTTTGAACTTTCCCACCCTTTCAGTCTCCATACCTCCAGGTAAGGCACGCCTTTCTCAAAGGACTGGGAGTAGTCTCGCAGGGCCCGCTCCTCCTCCAGGAACTTGGCGTCCCGTCCGTCTCCAGCTGGCTGGAAGAGGCCGTAGTTGTAGACGTCCCACAGCGACTCGCTGAGGGTTAAGACGATCTGCTGCTTGGCGCTCCACACCGTGCAGTCCTGGTCAAACTGGAGACACCTCTGACAGACATGGAACACAGGGCAAGGCAGAGGTCAAGTGTGGGAGTTTTTGGAGGCAGAAATTATAATGGTTAAGCAGAACAAAAAGCAGAAAAAGGTGGTTCTATGGTGCAGCAGTTCCCAAAACTAGGGGTTGTGAACCTCGGGGGCAGGGAGGTGCAACATTATTTCCAAAAATCCAACTAAAAAACAGTAAAATAAAACTCGAGTTGATACTGACAGATTAGCAGCAGCACTATTTGCAGCAGATTTAAAGAACCATGGGAAACACTGCGACATGACTACATGTAGGTGATTTCGTCTCCAAGGATACTGACGTCACCATGACATAATTTATTTCATACAATGAGGAATGATGGTTAATGTAAATGAGCTGTAGATCATGTGCCTTGTTGGTTGCAATAGTTAATGCATTACTATACTATTCATCTGGAGTCATGAATACATAATTCCTACCATATGATATGATTATTTTTCAAGCTTTATAACCTTTAGGTCATGTCTGTAGTTCTTTAGGAGGCAGAGAAACCGACATGTACCTTTCTTCTATGTGACTTCTTCAAGATGACTTATTATATGATGTCATGTGCCGAATCGTTTTCTGCTCAACATGAGTCTCAGATTGTCTCTCGATTCCTATTATTTGCAGAGATATCTTGGAAAACGTGATTTTTTTTTTCGAGCTGCTACTTTTACTGAAGTAACAGGTCTGAATACTTCCTCCACCACTGCGGAGTAGCAGTAGTGCCAGACTTCATAAGCTGCCTCAGCCTCCCTCTGTCTTGTTTTGATCTCTTTCCCTATCTCTGATCTTAGAAAGAAAACCAGACTCTTTCTGTCTCTAACAGCAGGAGTTTATATCAGTATGACAACAGCTTTTTTGAATGGTCAAGTTTTGATGTGTAAACCTGTGTCTCAATAAATAATACTATGTAGTTGCACTTTATCATTATGGATAAATAATGTAGCATGATGGTTTTAACATCAGCTGGTGAGTGATGAATGCATGAGTGTGTGGTGTGTGCAGAATATGAATGCATTACTTGTTAATAATAGATCATCTGCCAAATCACTGGAGAGGAGATGACTTATATGCTCTCCTTATAGTTTGAGCTGACACTCATTTCATCTTTTACCCTGAATGAAGAACGTTTCTATACCGGGATAAATATTGTATGTCACATTTGCACCATGATCCAGAAGAGGAAGTAGTTTGGAGAGAAAATCCTCTTTGCCTCGTAATGTATGTGTGTGAAAAAAAACCCACCTTGGATGTATTATGTGAATGCCCGACCAGATTTCACGGTGATTTGTACGCTGCCCATTCCCTCATATTATTCCATTTCCACAGGAAGACAATCTTTTTTCCCCTTTTCTTATTAGAGTCTGGAGCTGCAGGACGGAGCTGGAGTGGGTCTTAACAACGGAGCTGAGACGTCTCAATGAGATGTATGCATCTATGCCATTGTTCCATCTCAGCGCACTGTAAGTAAAATTGCACAGCTCAGCACACTTCCATGTCCCTCTGCTCCCCTCGAGCCCCCGCCCTCCACCGCTCCCCCCACCTCACTAGTTTGCACAGTTTGATAATGTAGCCAACTCTATTGGCATGGCAACCGATTCATTAGTGGAGGCAGGCACCCGTTGCCGTAGCAATGTCTCGGTGGTCCCTGGGAGGTAAACCACATGACCATATATAACTGAGTTGTAAAGAACGTGTGTGTGTGTGTGTGGAAGACACAGAGTGCGTAATTCCTGGGAGAGATGTCTAATGTAATGTATACTGTGTATTACAGGGACACTCCTCTCCCCATCGTTCTCTTTTATACAATCAGGGATTTTTGGACACTTTTATTATTACGGTTTATAGAAACGCACACTGTAAATCTCCCACTTTGTTCATTCGCTCCCAACTTGCTCTTCACAGCATCCGTCTCCACTCTCGCCCTCTTTAACCCGCTCCCAACATGTTCTTCCCTCTTGTCGTCTCTCTTGCATTTGGCTCAATAATATTTCAGCTCCACGGCATGAGGTGCTGAGTGTTAGTCAGTGGTGTGCAGAGCCGAACCCGACGCCTGTGGCTGACGGAGACCTACGAGCAACACAGAGGCCTTCCATATATTCCAGAGCAACTCGCTCTCCCCAAACTCATTAAAAACCTATTAGATAATTAGCAATTACTGTTATATTGAGGGCAGATTGGCTGACATGTAGAACAGCCGGCATGTTCGGGGAGTTGAAAATGCAGAAAGGAAGATGGTGGGGAGGGGGTCTACAGTCGGGTTAGCCATTCTCACCTGGATGTGTGGGCTGGCCAATTCACACCTGCTGCCACCGCTCAGCTGAGAGCAACTGCAAGTGTGAATTGATGCCAACTTCAGTTTTGGAAACTAATTATGACCAAACATGACCAAAACATGGTGGTGTTGACAGAATACACATACGTCTGCCCTCACAGGTTACGCAACACATACGCTGTATTCTTCCTTCAGGGACGCATCCCTGGGCTTGTGGGACGACTGGAGTGAAACAAGGCTTTGAAACAAGAGATGTGCCAGTACAGTCGTGCACACTGTTTGGTTAATGCACAATGTATGCATGGAGTACTCCCCCAGTACTTTTCAGAGACTAATTTCAAACAGATGTGGAGTCAACACTGCAGCTATAAACCTGAATAATGTTTTCATTTAGGCATGCACAATAAACCGGCTTTGGAGTGGAAACAGTTGTGAATCATTTTAGCAGACAGCAGGCTTAAAAACAAAGAGGAGGAAGGCGTTGAAAAACAGACGACGAACGCAGCAACCAAGAGCAAACCTGATGAGTCACTGAGAGAATATAGTGACCAAGGTCTAAGGTTGTGCTCTTACCTCATCTCTGTTGATAATTTGTTTTTTATTATCACAAATCCAGGTTATATGTTTGAATAATAGAATTCCTCTCTAAATCCACATGAAAACCCCTGCATCACTAAAATAACATTTACAGGTTTCGTCATGTCCATACAGAAACATGACAATCACTCAAGGTTATTGCCTTAACATTGTAAATGAATCTGATATCTATACTGTATATGTTTATAACCTCTCTCAATGTTTGTTCATGTAAAGCTTTCAGTTCTGAGGCAGTAATATCAGAGACACTTCCCTCAAGTGGTGCCCTGAGGGAGAATTGTTTTACATAGACTTTTAAATGTTGGATTTTGATTTGATTGTACTTGATGGTTCATTCTTAAAGATTTTAAACATGAGGAGCCAAAGTGTACAACAACGTTTTAGAGTATTTTACTTTTTTGCTTTATGGATTTAAATCTGTGCTAAATTAGGAGACTAGAAGAACATGAGATTCTGTCATGTGAAGGTGTCTTCATGCCATGAGTGTTTTTGCATTGCATTTGGCCATAGGGAGGACATGCACCTACTGTTTGTTTGATGTCTGGAATTCCAATGCGAAACACCATCATTGTCAGGAACGTGTCCTCTAGAGGACCCATCGTGGTCATGCTGCGCTCCATGAGAGCTCGTCTCTTCTGCGGCGCATTCAGGCCTGGGTGATGAGGCTGCTGATTGGCTGCATTGAAAGGATGCTGCTGCTGCTGCTGCTGCTGCTGCTGCTTATTGGCTGCTTGATGGTGTAACAGAGCTTGATTTGACATGTAACCGAATCCTCGGTGGCCCGGCCTCAGTGGCCTGTCCGCTCTCTGTCTGCCGATCACTATGGCAGCTGGTTTCACCACCTCGCCACCTTTCCCTTCCCAGGATTGTCGTCCTCTCGTCATTTCCTCCTCCTCCAGACCCTCTAACCCTCCATTCTCCGTGTCACGTCCATCTTCCTCGTCTGTGTTTTCTGTTCCCTGCTCCTCTTCCTCCTCCTCATCCTCCCCATCTTTGTCATCCTGACCGGGATAAAAGTGCTCATTATTTCCCAGCATCCTTTGCTGTGCAGGGGTCACTGCAGAGAGGGCTGAGTGACATAGCTGTCATGAAGACAAAACATGGCTATCCCATGAGACTGGTCTCATCCTTAGAAACATGCTGTGGGAAACAGGCAGAGAAGGGAGTAACCTTTGGTCATTTATCTCTGGAACATTTCAGTGATAGAGTGAACATTACAACATTAGAAAAAGACACGTGCAATAATAGAAATACGAGCCACGGGCAATGCTAATAAGTCCACATGTGTGAATGAGCACAGAGCTGGTCCACATTTTCCATTTAGCCGCTGGGAATGCATCGGGGAATAGCAGGCTGATGAAAGACGGACTATATATAAACTCTGTGAATTTGCATCACAGGTTCTTTGCAGAAGGGAATGAGTTTGATATGAAATTTAGCTTCGCATGAGGTCAAGATCATTGCTGCTTTGTGATAATGGAGCCGACCCATGTCTGAGGCACAACCCTGGGCCGACTGCTAACTGTGAGGTCCTTAAAAGGGAAAATCCACCCTCAGCTCAGTGTTGTACATCATCACATCTCGGTGTTCACTGTGCAGGTGTAATGTTTAAATGAGCTGTCACAATGGATCATTGGTTTCTTTTACCTCCAGTCCCTCCACCTGTCTGGACAATGATGATGTGATAAAGACCAGGGGATACTTTACCCACAATAGCTTTTGACAACCTCCAGAAACAATACTGACCTTGCTACACAAAGTTACATGAAGCTATATGCAGTATACTCCAAGCTAAATTAAAATAGTTTTATTTGTACATCGTGGATTTACAAAATTTACAAAGTTTTTTTTCCACTACACTCTAAGACACATTAGTGTTTGCTCACATGTAAAGCTTTTGAGCTTCCAGTTGTAGTTGGTAAATCCAGGTTATTTGTGAGTCATGGCTTCATGACATCTGAAATCTTATCCTTGGACAACCTTCCAGCTTTCTCAGTGAGTGTGGGCACCAGTCAATTAATTGACAGGACTTGTTCCAAGAAGCAGATTACCTGGACAACCTACTTTAACACCAGGCCACGTTTCAGATTTAGTGAGATTAGCAGCAAAAGTATCCAGATAAATCCTGCTTCTTGTCACATCTGAATGTACTGGCTCTGACTCTGTCTCCAGTTGTTGAAATAGTCTGAGAATGTGCCAAATTCAATTTAGTGTGTAGCATGCTGCAAAAGTTCAGGAGGTTTTTCAGCTGAGACGAGCAGCAGTCATGACCCTTAATTAAAATTAAAAGTGTAGCGGCTACATGAGGTTCAGGTCAGATGAGGGCTCTCTGAGTGGAAACGTCTTATGATCAATTGCTTTCTTCTTCCGTGTGTAAAGTCTATTAAGAGGACCTTGGGGAAAACAAGATTGTTACTGTGGATAGTTTTAATGGCTGAAACACTCGTGCAACATAACTCAACTGACATTATGTGAAAAATATCTTGGCTGACATGGTGTCAGGTCCTCTGCATTTTGGCCAGTTATCTGCAGGAAGAAAACAAGTTGGACCAACAAAAACAAGTGGCATCACCAACAGCAATTTGAAAGTGTCTTACAGGGTGGATTTTTTGCTCTAAGACTTCATTGTGCTTCAGATTTGGCATACTGGCGCCTCCATATGTACTGTCCTGGTTTTTCTGTGGTGAAGTCTGGCTACAGGGGCTTTGCCATCATGTAGATCTGGACCATTGCCAACAGCCGCCTTAATGATGGCGAATTACGCTGGGAATCTCCCACTGTCTCATTGGCAATGTGGTGCTCTGAATACAATATGAGTTGGGGGTCTGAAATAGATGATTATCTGAAAGATGGACAGATGGAACTCATGGAGACAAACTCAAATTAGAACACGTCCAAAATCATTCAATCCCAAGCTCCATGATTTTGTACTTAAATGAATTATTTTTGGCTCCACCTCTGGTTGTTGTACAGTTCTAATGTGTAAGCATTGTATAATGTGGTACATGAAGAAAAGTAGGTTGGTTTAAGTTAGTTTCTGTATTAACTTGGGTTAGGCATTAGACTTTGACTCAGGTTATGGGCAAAATGTTTTTGCTTAAAATGTCTTATTGTGATCTATCGTCCATGGTTGTATCACCTACAATGTGTTCATGATTCACATAAAGCAATATATAAAATTGCAGAATTATCAAATTAAAAGTGTTTCTGCTTTCCTTAACTGTTATTCCTGATTTATCTTGTGAACCTTTTGGGGAACAACAGGGTTAAGATTAAAAAAATCAATCACTGCAACACATTTGTAGCAAAATATAAATAATATGAGTCAGTGAGAGATTTATCTAAATCTGATTTTGTTCAACAACAAGACACAACCAAATGAAAATGGTTGTTTTATGCAATGGAACAATACAAAATAACAGTTACTGCACCTATAAAGGCAACCATATTTCAAATGCCATGATTTTAAAGTCAGCAGTGTATGAATGATTGATGGGATGAATGCAAAACAGTCCAGGCCTGGTCTGTTCATGTCTCACTGGCTTAGAGGAAGTCTGCTAGTTTAGCATTCCTAAGAGGATACCACAGCAGGAGGAGGACTGAGCATGGTGGATTCCCCTAGATGTTCTGAGAGTGACAGGGTGGGCCACTTCAACACAAACACAATGTCTGTCAGAGCAAGTAAACTGGGGACAACAAGAAGAGGAGAAAACTGACGGTTTCTGATAAGAAACTGCAGCAACTTGTGGAAAAAAAAGGATAAATGAAAAGGCATTCAAAACAATAAGTGTTGAGTACAAAGTGTGAGGCTAGAAAGCCATATAAAAGTTGTTCATTAAGTTTTTCTACTGCTGGCTTTAAAATGAAGGACCTTACTGCCCATCAATAGCCACAAAAGAGCTCAGCTGTAAATGGTTGGAAACCAATACTCAGCATACATTTAACCATAGGGGACCATCCACTCTGGCCATTGTTGTTGAGTATGATTCACATGCTCAAAATGTCAATAGCTGACAAAACCCTCACAAGGTTTCTGGAGATTAACACCATCATTCAAGCACAACAGAAGGGAATAGAGAAGGTTGATTTATGACAAAAGTCTCATAAAATATTTAACAACATTGAGTCTGCACCGGGCAAGATAAGGAACAGGACAGGAGGGGGACAGGCCGAGAGTCGACAGGAGCCAACTAATTGGGATGTAAAAGCAAAAGGAGGACACACAAGAGAGAACGACAGGGAGAGTTATAGTTTGCATAAAGCAGAGTAATCAAATTGAGAGAGAAAAGGGAGGAGGGGGTGAGACGACAGCTGTAGCTGGATGAGGGATGAGACGGGGTTGAGAGCCATAAGACAAAGTATAACAGGTAAGGAAAAGCTGTTTGATAATCTTAGCAGAATGGCACTTAGTAGAGCGCATACCTCCACCAAGGCCCAACAGTACCCATGTTTAAATCTGCAAGGTCCAGGTCTTAGAACGCTTTCACACCTATCTTGTTTGGTCTGGACCTTTGGACTCACTTTCGTACTCGCAAATCATACTGAAATGTTGGATTTTTGAAGCTTAAATCTGGTCACATCTTAAATTCTTGTAGTCAAAGCTGATCAGTGACAAGTTCATGTAATGTGTTGCATGCTATATATCATATTATTTAAAAAATCATTACTAAATACAATATTTTCATTGGACAACAAAATCATACAATACATTTTTCCTGATCTTATGAGCTTCTCACTCAAAACTTAGACAATAATATTTGATTGGTTGTCCATTGATTGGAATCGGAGAGTTGCTCTGTTCATCGGACCCATTCAGAAGCTGATCATCAGAGGATTTCATTCTGGGTCAACAGACAGTGAGAAACTAGAGTAAATCTAAGAGGAAGAATCAGGGGCTGATTAATCATGACAACGGCGACAGTGATCGATGCCCTTCCTTGAGACATGGAAAGCAAAGAAGGATGGATGGTGATATTTGCAGAGGTCCCTTATATCTCTCCTCTCTATCCATCTTTGCCTTCTCTGAGATATTTTCCGTACGCCCTTCTTTCTTTGGAAAGTGCAGCAATGTTGCAATAATGACTTGGGGGCTCATTTGGCTGCTTTCACTCCTTGGGGTTCCATATAAACAAAACATTATGCCTGTTTTGGGGCAAATAACTCACACTCAACTTTACTGCATTACAAATTATGAACAATGAACAATGAACAATGGTGACTAAGCCTGTCAACCCTGATTTATTGTTTCTGTCTCCTGTTATTAACATATATCACCTTTATCTGTATTTAGTAGCGTTTGCTCTGAGAGCTGGTGTTACTGGTTTTGAGGTTTCTCTCGAGGGAAATTCGGTCCAGTCCTGGCACAATGTACTGTACGGATCTTATCAGTTCATCTCATATTCACACTTTTTGTCAATCTCTGTCTCTCTCCATCTCTCACTCCACTCTCTCCCTATGTAGGCCGGAGCATGTATATAGATATATTTTCAGTGTATCAGTCCCCGGAAAGTAGATTTGGAGACGGTCCAAGGAACAGATTGTCCCACTTTTACGTCCTGCTAAAGTGGAACGGCCAAGTACTGTCCTCTATATCGCTCCCTCTCTCTGGGTCTCCACCCTTCAGCCTCTTTTACACCGAGGAGCTGTTGAGAACACTCTAGGCCTACTCCAACAACACGAGGAGTTACTAAACTCGGGAGGAGAGGACATTTAGCTTTATGTGAATGGTGCATCAGATCTCGAGGTGGTGCTCGGATGTGGGAGTTTACGGGGGGAAGGGGCCAAGCTGGGATATGATAAGTGGGTACCCTGTTGTTTAATGCGACAAGATTCATAGCTTCAACTCAAAAGGAGATTTCAACGGGGAAAAAAATCTTTTACATTTCAGTGTCTGCATTCTTTATTGTATTATTTGTATGCCTTCCTGTTGCCATTACGAGGCTTTGCATTTTCAAGCGTTAATTAAATCTATGCTTGATAAAAATCAGATGAATTGCAAGAGCTTAATTGAAAGTTAGGGTGTCTTTGATTCATTTAACAGGCAGATAACACCAGCCATAAAATCATCTTCTACAGTCTGGTATTTCCCTCAGTAGGGGAGATATTCTCCTATGCAACACACACAGACGCCAATTAATCAATTGCATATCTGATGCCAATGAAACAGAAATGATAACCCTGCTAATCAAGGATTAAGTGGATGATTGAAACAATCACCTCCCTCTCTCTCCATTTCACAAGAAACATCCTGCTCGTTTGATCACTTTAATTGCCACCTCACCAAGGACACTCTCTTGTAAGGGAAAAGCAGATCCAGCTATATGTTACAAACTGCTCATCAGCTCCTCCCAGCACGCGTGTTCCCGGCACACAGTGTACCCTGCACAGTTTGACTCTTTAAGCAGCAGTCAAACACATCAGCCCTGGTAAATAAAAAAAACGTGGAGCACGTAGCAAGTAAATGCCAGACCAGTAAGCCCGAGCTTCGCTTTGCTGGCGGTCTCGTGTCGATCAAAGTGGGCTATCTTTCCCCTCAGACTGGATATAATTGGGTCAGGTGGAGCGTGCGCTGAGGGCCTCACTCGGGCTAAACTTGGCCGTATAGGCTGGGAGACCTCAATGCGGTACAGATTTAGGAGTGAACATCCCCTGGGCTATTTTTGAGACTTCCCCAATCATTGTTTGATACAAAGCTGCAGCGTCTCTGCACGACTGCACAACAGAATTCCATAAATCAGGGTTTCCTCATTTTCACTTTTTCTAAATGTTCACGATAGCACGGTATTTTATTACAGATCTGGATAGAGGGCAGATCCAGGAATTTATATTTTCCCCACTTTCTTTAACATTGCGAGATAGGGGGAGCTCTTCAATATTTTCATTGATTTCTCAGAGAATAATTCATGGATATTGATGAAAAATCAATCAGGCATGTTAGGGGGAATGATATGTATGTGAGTGTGTGCAATTTGGTGCAGATCCAAATAAATGGATGCATGTGTAGTGAATTTAAATGTGGTTTTATAACAGGACTGTTGGGCCTTGGTGAAGGTATGCGCTCAACTGAGTGTCAATCTAGCTCTGCACAAGTTTTACAAATCTCCTGTGGCTCCTTCCCCAAATCATGTGAGGTATCAATTCTGATATGAAGGAGAAAATGATGCGACGTGATTTCATCTATAATATTAATGACGCACATTTAATGTCTTCGAACAACTCACAATTTCAAGTGTTAGTGGAGGTTATAATTGCAAGTTAATGAGCTAATCCACGTGGGCCAATATTTGAGACGCAATGTTCTTGTTCTTTTAGTATTAGAATGTTCCCTTCGACAATGCAGCAGCACTGAGACCAAACACAACAACGAGTCTGAGTTGGTGCATTATGGCCAGTCTCTTGATAACGTGGACATGACGTACATAAAAATTATATTATCGGTGCTCTGTGCTTAAATGTAAAATTCCTTATTCCCATAAACTAATTAATTCCATAAAACACAAATTTCCCATCTGCTCTTAGCGCATGAAACGAAAGAATTTAAATGTCATGAAATTCTTCCTGAATCTTAAAAAGGCAACGGTGCAGCAGGTTGCCTTCTGCTAAACAGCAACAGAGAAGTGCAGATGCAGGTTCAAAACATTTCTAAAACATTATACAATTCCTAGACAAAGAACTTTTTTCAAGGGCATCTTTTACTTTTTATACTTGTCCCAGAGCTCCTGAGTAAAGACCTCAGGACAAACTGAAAGCAGGCCACAGACAGACTTGTCAGACACACGCAGATGAGTGCAGCTTTGAGGCTTTAGGGTGGGTTTTATGTCAGATAAACAGCCACAAATAGACCGTCCAGCAGTGACAGTTTCACTTACCTTGTGTGTCCATTGATATTAAGGTAACACTGAGAGACAAAAAGTCAACAAGATACTAATAAATGCTGTTAGACACGGCTGACAAAGTGAGGACAATGTCAGTGCCTGTCAGGCCCCATTACAGCTCGTCCACCTACCATGTAATGAATCTAATTGGCTCTACCATTGGCTGCATATAAAGATGGACGACATGACAGCTCCCTCAAAGTGAAGCCAAATCGGCAGTATAGATCACACAACCTGCCTCCTCCATGTTATCAGATGGGACATTGACTAAATTTGAAAAGAAAAAAATGTATTCAGATCATTTTTCCGTACATTTGTAATTAGTTATTTGATGCTGTAAAAACAAGGTGAAATATTATGATTGACAGCTGCGACTGACTTGTGATTGGTCGCACGCGTGTATCGGCTGCTCCATACCGCGATCACTACTACTACAATATGACGTTCACAGCGCCAATGGCAGCACCCACATCTGGAATTTTGGGGCTTTTTGTACAGTGGGAGGAAGTGGAGCTGTGTCACCCATCTTTATATACAATCTATGGGTTTTACAGACAAGGAGACCCTTCCGTCTTCTTATGACTATTATCCTGCTATCACTATTAACATACCTTAAACTAAGAGGGCAACATAAAGTGTGAGGAAACACAGGCAGTGAACATTCATCACTGTTTGTTTTGGGAGAACACAAACTGCAGTTGGAATTCTAAACAGAGAAAAGCAAGAAGGGCACTAAATGTGTCCTTCTGTCCAGGTTAATTTGTGGAAATTGAAATCTACGCTCGGTTGTTACGGCCCAAAAATGAGCCAGAATGTTCCCAGCGAAGGACCATCTGACCCTGCTGGTTGGAAACGGGTAGCTCGGCAGCACAGAAGCTGGATTACATCAGCAAACAGTGAGGTTAATGAGGCAGAGATAATTACACCGAGACCTAAAGGGGTTTGATCACCCACTCGCTCTGTCATCATATTATACATTACTCCTCCTTTCATGTTAGATGGTGGATTTTCATACTTTCGTCTCCAACTAAGTGAAAAGTCGTGATTCCTCGTTGCTTCCTAAGCCATCCGTGCATTCAGAACACGACGGCACTTTTGACTCATTCATTTGAAGTTGTGTGCAAAATGGTTCAAATCTGGAGCTATTTCCGTTCTTCATATCGGTGGATGTGTTGCCGTTTGCTGGCTTTTGTTTGCATGGCTTACGGCAATCCTCCAGATCTTTCCCCTGGGGCAAATATCCCTGTATGTAATAATGAAAAGCCTGCAGAGTCAGGGGAAACAGCCCTTCTCTGGCGTTCCGTCTTAATGAGCAGAACAATGGGACTCCGTCGGTTCCACAAATAACAATTAGAGGTTCATTAAAAATCATATTGGATGACAATTTTTGTTTAAACATGAAATTACTTCTTAAGGTTATTTGATGAGACCACTTTTAAATGTCAGACAGAGGATGGTCTGTGTGCATGTGAAGATTTGGCAGCTTGTCCTTGAATTACAAGGTAATAATGAAATGTGTATGTGTGTCTGTGTGTGTGTGTGTGTCCATGTGTATTTTGCTTATACTGTATGTGGGTTTTTCATAGCTCTCCGCAGCTGTAACCCAGTTTACTTCTCCCATGGGACTGATTTAAGGAACCTTTTGTTGTGAGTTTTGCGTTTCTCCTTCACAGATACAGTAGCACGTTGCAGCTAATAGAGTCTGGCTCTATTCCTCCACAGCAGTGAGCTGTCAATGGAAATATTCTCTCAGCGTATCTGCCGCTTGTCCTACTATCTCTCACCACACCAAACCCCAGAGAATTACTGGACTATATGGCTTTGTCACATCTGCTACAGGAACCGGCCTGTTTATCGACTCCTGCTCCTCCTGCAGAGATGATACAGGACAGAACAGGACCAGGCAGGGAAGAGCAACATGAGGCAGGACAGGATGGAGTGGAAATAAGTAGGCAGTGGTGGTGGAAATGTTCTGAATCAGGGAGACACATTAAGCTTTCTGCCAGATCCAGTATTTCTCATGTCTTTCATCCTCCATTGTTGCTTGACCACGTTCTCCTTTGGCATAACCCGCACGTCATGTATAATCACTCAGTTGCTCTCTGGCATTGATAACGTCAACCGGCGTCCTTTGTTCCATAATGATCAATTGTTCTGCGTTTGAGAGGAAGCCATTAATCTCAGTGTTCCCACTCTGCTCTAAATTGGCCAGTTTGTTTGTTTTCTTTCTTTTCCAAATGAATTTCCCTCGGCGCAGCTCTCCAATAGAGAAATATGCTTTTAAAGGCAGTTTTGCTTGTTATGCATTTCAGCCGTGTGGGGCAGGTCTTAGGAGGCTGTGCAAAGTCAATTATGTTGCATCCAGGGTGAAAGTGCAAAGAGATGGTCCACACCACTGGTGCAGAGGAGAAATATGAAATAAATAAGGTGTGGGTGCATGTGTGCACTCGTTTTTTCACCTCTTTAAGAGCTTTTCCAGCATAAACACTGACCTTATCAGGACCAGTAGACCTCATGGGGATCAAAGCCTGGTTCTGATGAGGCAATATTTTCCTCTTTAAGGTTAGTGGTAAGATGTGAATAGCGTTTATGTTAAGGTTAGACATGTCATGGGTAAGGGTTGGTTAGTGGTTAGGCTGTACATAATGAATGGAAGTAAATGCAAAGTCCTAATAGGGAAAGCTGCGCAGGTGTGTGTGTGTGTGTGTGTGTGTGTGTGTGTGTGTGTGTGTGTGTGTGTGTGTGTGTGTGTGTGTGTGTGTGTGTGTGTGTGTGTGTGTGTGTAGAGGACATGAATCAGATTAACACAGTCGCATTATGAGGACAAAAAGCAAGTCCCCATAACGTAGATCATTACATTTTAAAGGGTGAAGACATGTTTTGAGTTAGGGTTAAGATTAGGTTTAGTTTAAGATCTGGTTTAGGTGAGGATTATGCTCAGGTTAAGTGTGTTTCCATCAGCTGACACCGTAACTCACTTGTACGTAATGATTTTGACAAGTCGCAGCGGAAGGAGCTTGTAAAATGTGGGTGTTGATGAGCTCTCGTTTGTTTCCGCTAACCATTTCATATCAACTCCTATCAGACAATCCTCTAAGTGTCTCATTGTTATTAACATTAGAATTACACAAATGTACATTTTTACACAAGCATTCTTTTTTTCCCCTACAACTCCCAGACTGATTACTAGCTTATAATAAATTATTCCCCCCCGTTTCCTCTGTGCACGGATCCCTGTAATGCAGCAGGTCATAACCTACTTTGTAATTGTGGGGGAGCAGTTGTACAATGTAGAATTCTGATTAATAATGAGCACGGAGTCATCTACATGAAACTGGGTGTTAACTAGTCACAAGAGATTCAATTATGGCCATGAAGTTGGATTCAGGATTATTTTTTTAAATCCTCATCCTGAGAAATGACCTTTTCCACCATCACGGTCCACTGTGTCCAGAAAAAAAAAATGTATTTCAATTTCTATGATTCACATTAACTACGAGAAAACAAATCTACATAACCCTCACCCCAGCCGCCTCATGCTCCAAATAAAGCTTACACGCACTGCAGCCGAGCAGTTTTACAAATCAGTGTTCAAGCTGCTCTGGAGTGAATATGGAGTTTTCTTTGAAGGCTCTGTGATCTTTGTGATTTTTCTTTTTATCTGTCCCACTTTGCTTTTTCTCCCCACCGACATGAGAAATGTGAATCAGACCTCAGAGGATGTCCCCCCCCCCCCCCCCCCATCTCTCTGCCACAATTCCAGCAGCACCCGCTTCTTTTTAAGTGCTGTCGCTTTCACCCTCACAAACCTGGACGCTAAATAATTTCCAGATTCTTGGTCAAAACACTTTCTTTTCTTTTTTTATATCAAGACACTACACAAGACTTTGATTTCATTGTGACATCCGCACAGCAGTTGCTCCTTTTTAGGGTGAATACATTTTTAGGATGAAAAAGTCAGTACCTTTCGTTCTGCAGTTCAGTCTGTGTTGCTCCTCATTGTATCCGCTGCGACCTCCTTTATAAACCACAAAGAGAACAGATGAGATAAAGATCCAATGGATAAAATACAGATGAGAGGAAAAAAAAAAAAAAAGATTAGCTTTTTCCTCTTTCAAAAATCACATTTTCATGCCTTCTAGTGTTTAAATGTGCAGCGGTGAGAGCCAGCTTGAGCCACTGTATTCTGCAGCCTCTCTTTCTCTTTCACACACACTCACTTTCACCTACTCTGTGCCCTGGTATAGCCATCTCTCCCTCTCTCTCTCCCCATCTCTCCCTCTCTCTTGCACTCTCTCTACTCTCCCTCTCTCTTCAGCAGCTACATTGATCTCTCTCCTCCGTTCTGCTTCCTCTCTTTGTACTTCCACTGTGCAGCGACTCTTCACCGTCCGTCTGTCAGTCGCTCTCTCGCTCAAGTGCTCTTCTATTCAATTATCCCCAATTTTCTTCATTACTCTCTCTCTCTCTCTCTCTCTCTCTCTCTCTCTTTTCTTTTGTCACTGTCCCTCTTGCATTCCAACTCTCACTCTCCACTCTTCTGCATCCTCCATCCTCTGCCTCTCACCCTCATTATTTCTGTCACTCTATCAATCAAACACACTCACTTGTCCCATGATATGATCCTCCCTCTGCTTTTCTCTTTCCCATCTCTCTCTCTCTCTCTCTTTCTCTCTCTCTCACACACACACACAGACGCGGTGGGTGGATGGATTCAGGCCACCTCACTGTTCTCGTTTTATCTTTGACGCCCAGAGGTCGTCGCAGGCAAAGAAAAATGGTTTTGACTTCCTCCATTGATACAATGTGGCCTTTATGATGTCAGGTATCGCAGCTACAGGTTTGTTCAGTGGTCATCGTTCATCTTCAGCCCCAATTAGTGGTCAGGAGAATTGTCTGACTTTGAACGAACTAGGAGGACAATGCCGTCTTCTTTCATTCAAAGGGTCTATTCACCTCAATGAAAAGAAAGAAGCACGTTGCCTTGGTTAACTCACCATGTATCGGGTGAGGTTTGAGACAGTGGCAGTTGGGAAAACTGAGCTGAATAGCATGTTGGTTTTTGTGCTCATCGCATTGAGAAAACAGTTAGAAAACTCAGCAGTAGACAGTTGCCAGTGGTTCAGTTGGCACAATTGCAAGTGAGGCATTAACAGTTGCTCTTTGCAGTGTATCTGTGGAAGTATCACTCAAGTATCACTCAATTACTTGATGCTGAATAAACTTCATATAAAATACAAGATTCTCCGGCAAGTGCTAAGAGGTTGGTTTCCCCCCATGTGTTGAGATTTGACTTTGAGAAGAAGTGGTATAAAGAGCAGCACCAGGCTGAAATGTAGTGTTTTTGCTGCCGAAAATTTAAAGCCTGTTGTCTCCACTTCCTTCCACCAAAATATCCCAAATATGAAGACAGACTTGTTGTGCATTTGGAGTCAGAGTAGCGATTGGGGGATGGAGCCGTGGTTTTGGTGTCCTGCTGATGCAAGCATTCGACCAATCGCAAGCCAGTCTGAGCTAGTCAATCATGAGGTCTCACCCTGTTTTTATAGCATCAAATAACAAATTAAAACCAAATAAAAAAACGAGCACTTGAACATACATCACTGTGATAAAAAACTACCTAAAATGGCAGAAACTTTGAGACAAACAAATAGTTTGACCTTGTAATTCGGCTCATATCCCATCCACAAGCACAGAGGAGGGAGGATTTTATCATTTCTACTGCTGCCGGCCCTCGGGTGTTGATTGAGACACTTTGGCTTCACTTTTCGTCTTGTTTGTGTGTATGCGTGAGGCACAGTGGTCAAAGGTTTGCAGACTACACGTTTCCCACACATCTCTATACCTCATCTCACCTCTAAGTAAGAATATTGAAGAAACACATTTTATAGATTTTTATAAAAATTCACATCAATCACATTCTGTTGTTGTGGAGATGACCGGTGGTGGCGTGAGGAGAGGGTCCTTCGCAGGAGTCGAACTGGGGACCTTCTGATTATGCTAACTATCTAACTATGATAAATCCTGGTGATGCATGGTTGTTTGTGACTGCATCATTATACCACTGGGTAAAGGTTTGGGAACTACACATGATGCTCTGCAAGGATGGCAGGTGTCATGACTAGTTTACTCCACCACACACACACACACACACACACACACACACACACACACACACACACACACACACACACACACACACACACACACACACACTTCCTGTCCATACACTGTTAAGCTGTAAAGGAAAATGCTAAAAAGAAAACAGTCAAACTAAAGCAAAAATACTGAGAGCCAAATAATAAATTATAAATGGGTAGTTATTTAGTGCTCTAATGTTGGTAAAGTGAGTTTATATAATAGGTATAATATATAATTCTGCTCCAGTGAATAGCAGCAGCTGGAGGGTTTGAGTGAGAAAATGTCCTTACGTTTGCTTTATGGCAGCTTTTAGAGTCCATCAAGAGAAGTTGGAAGACGGAGGAAGGTGAACTTGAAAAACATTAATACACACTATGCTACACTTTGTTAAGGGGTGCTGTAGATGGATCCTGCCATTTCCAGCCTTTTAAGGAGGGCATTCGACTGGATTGTACCCCTTGATAGGAGCTCTAGTGGGAGCCCTAATGGTGTATATTCACCGCAATGTCATCCTACCTCGCAGCCTCCATAGCCATTGTTGCCCAATGCCCTTATTCTGAGAAACTAGCTTTCCTCCTGCTTTCTGCGTTAACCCATCTCATGCCAAAGGCGACGAGAGAAAAGTGGGTCACGGACAGATGGAGCATACAGTAGTAAGACTGTGCTGGCTGGGATTGTATTTGTTTTGGTCTTGCTTTTTGTGAGTGTGGTTCACTTTGCTTTGGGTGAAGTAGAGTCAGAATGAAAAGATAAACTAAAGCAGAAGGAGAGACAGGAGCTGAGGGCAGAATGAGAGAGAAATCTAGATTCGTAAAATCAAAGCTGTGAAGCACAAAGTGCTGCTTTAAATCAATCACTGTTTAAAAGGAATTATGTACATTTTAGTGAGAGTATGTAAATAAAACTTCAATTTGAAGACGTAAAATGTTGCAATCACATTTTGACATTTGCTATTTGTGAATGCTGCACTCTCACACACTTTCTATATTATGATGCCCAATCAAACGTTTGCTTTCTGTACAGACACACGGTGAAATACAGGCTCAAACCTGCTGAAGGACCTCAGTCATGCATTGTGCTTGTAAAGAAAACTGATGCAGTGCTGGACTCTGGTGGCCAACTCAAGTAACTGAAACACTGAACTCAAACTGATGTGACATATGAGCAATAAAACAAAAGTGCTGCTTTTCAAAACACTGGATTTCTTTGCCATTTTTGAATAGAATTTAATTGTCCAAGGAGTGTATTTCCACACTCATACTGTGGTTTCATCTTCCTCTTTAAAGGGACCAAAAATAAAGTTCATATGTGTATTTGAATAATCTACTAACTAATTCCACAAACGTCTGTCTGTCTGTATGTGGAATGCAAAGTTCACAAACCACTTATCCAATCAGTCCACACTTGGTATTTGTATTATCACTCCGGAAAGTGTTTTGGACTCACAATATGTTTGTGATAATACAATTTGAATAAACAAACAGTTTCATATTATTAAAAAATCATTGTTTCTATGATTAGTCGAAACCTAACATAGCATTTTAGTGCTGTATGGTAAAGTTAAGTAACCCCTCGCTCTGGATGATCAAGACGCAAATCTATCAGAAAAAGAACAGAATAGATTTCATATAGGTAACAAATGGAAACCTGAATCAAGGTTTTTAAACATCTACCTCGTTACAAAAGTCAGGTTAAAACAATAAAGAACATCCTTCATGTTGCAGTACCTAACAACTGTTGCCATTTGTTAATTATTAATTACACAGAATATTCTGTAAAATGTGTAAACCAGAACAGAAAATGGTGACATTTCGTGACATGGACATTCAAAAACAACGTAGCCAATGTTCAAAGTCAGTAAAACCTTACATTCAGTCAAGCTGTAAAGTGAACAGTGGTATTGATCAGCTTGATGGATTGTTCAGCTCAGATCTTGTCAACTCATTTTTCAACCCTGATACCCATCATACACTCTGTACTCCCAACAACAGCATTGCAGATGCTTCATTCGACGATTGTGTTAAGGACAAACATACAGTATGCCTTTTCTGAAGCCCTTTAGTGTTTAACATTTAATATAGAGTGTTTGATAAACAACTTATCTACTTTCAGTGATGGAAAAAGGTGTCATCATTCATTTTGTTTACATTCCCTTGTCATAGTGTCATTTGTACAGGGATGTACAGTTGGACAATTTCAACAATGTACATGATAACATTATTTAGCTTTCACATGTAATTTGTAGTAAAACCTTGTAGCTTGAGAGAGGTTTTTATTTTGTTTTTTTATGTCGTCTTTCTAAATCTCTTAAAGTCCCAACTTTTGAGTGAAGATTCTAAATCCAACCAGGAAGTGATTTACGTTTAAGGGCCATTTACACATTTAAGTGGTTGTGGTGCTATAGAGAAAATGAAGGTCAAGGTCACTTTTTAGAAGCAAAGAGTTTTTTCAGCAACAAGACCAGGCAGACTCTGAATATTATAGCGTTGGGCACAATATTTTCCAAATTTAAAGCAATGCCCTCATGGCTCTTCTGCATAACGTTGTGTTTCTGAAAGCTATATAACTACAAAACTTACTAAAAGTAGCTGTGACAACCCGGTGCAAAGACATAGAGAAAGATGATCTTAGCAACAAGAGGGAGCAGGCTTACTGAGGGATGAGGCAGGCGAGAGTTAACATAGAACCAGCAGGTCCTCTGCACACAACCTAAACCAATAACTTATTCCTGAATCTGTGAGCAAACAGAAGGGAAGGGGGGTTTTAGGTTAGGATACACTGTATGGTGACTACATGATTTATCATTTTTTGGAAGCCAGTACAGTGATTATCACTCAACTTGCTGATAACAGATACTTTACTTGTTGATATTCAGTGTTGTTTCTATGCAACACCTCTAATCATGGTGAAGAAACTAAATTTCCCAACAAATACCCACTGGGAATTGCCAGCTATTATAAAGTTGCTATAGTGGGTAATACACCCTATAGATAATGATGATAAAGTGTCCAGAAGGAGAAGCATTTATTCAATGTTTTTATGCATCTGTGGTCGTGGAAGGAACCTCATTGCAGCGATGGTTGATACTGACCACATTGCCACTTATTGGATTTGTTCAAGAAAGCAATTGTTGGCCCATTAAATCGACAGTTTGCTCTAATCCCACTTCAGCTCTCCCTGTTCTCCTCTGTCCCTTTATTTGCCCTTTGTGTGTGTGTGAGTGTGTGTTCGTAACTTGATGCTGGCACAAACAAACTGCCAGGAATGTTTCACTGCAGTGTTATTCGATGTCAGTGATGAATATCTTTCTCCCTCTTATTCTCACTCGTTCTCTCACTGACAGATGGACGCAGGATAATCCCATTGATTTCAGACACCAGAGCGGGGCAGCGAGGGTGAATCCCTGCTTCTTACCGCATGAGGAAATGTGGTGAGCCCCCTCGTTCTGGTGTCGTTCTTCTTCGTTTCCATGCTCTTGTACTTTGGCTCAGGGATCGACACACTGTCTGGGGAGGAGTGGCACATTATGGGAAACATGACACCACTGTGTTCAGAGGTTAACATGGCTGGTACCTGGATCACGATGAAGAGGAAATTTGGTTTGAAGAAGACAAAACAGGTTCTTTTATTAGATCAGAAATGCATCATTAGGCTGTAAGTACAGTTTATGCACCATCACATAAAGAAAACATAAAAATAGGAGTAATCAATAATATCTATGATTAGTGTACAGGAATCATACCCTCTAGGTTTTATTATACAATTTTTCACATGTACAGGATTTTTTTTTACATTTACAATTTGAGTTAACAATCCAGAACAAAACATGAAACAATAAATTAATGAAAAAAATGACAAAAACAGTAAAAACCCTAACATTTATTCAATATATAATCAGTGAACTCAATTGATGAAACAGTAACAGCCAGTTACCATCTCACAGTCTAACACAGGGATATATTAAACCCTAAATTTGGGGTTATAGCTAAATACATTATACATCAGCTAAGAAAAATTCATGTACTGTGAAATGTTAAGTTGTCCTTTATCAGCCTCTTATGTTTAATTGGCCTTTAATTCACAGATCATTTTTCACATATCCTCAGACTGCTGCCCTATAGATTTAAGCAAAGCAAAACGTCCCCCTTCTAACTTTGCTCATTAATTTGGATGTATGCTACATAAGCGGCACCACACGCCTGCCACTGCTGTGAGAGACCGGCATGTGCTGGGGTTCTTAGGGTTATTAATACTGTGGCAGCAGTGTCTTGCCTGAAAGAGAATATGTCAACACTTAGAGCATGAAGAGCCTGAACACAACAAAGACACAATAGAATAATATGAATGAAGAATATGTTACATGAGAAGCATTTTTGAGAAAACAGTTTTTAAAGGACTTCATCTAAGGCTAAATCCACACTACTAGGGTTTTTGTTTGAAATAGCGTTTTTTCAAACAAAAAAATATTTATGTCCACATGAGGATTTTGGATCCGAATCAGTTTTAATCCCCGTCCATTCTAACATGCCTGAAAACACATATGACGTGACCACTCACGTACACATTTGGTTAGTTGCAGAACGAGCTAGGCTACAAACGCTTGAATAATACCTTGTTTCCTACGCATGTAAGCAGTTGTATCATTGTAAAATCCAGAATGTAATTGGAGAACAGGGTCAGCAACATTTGTAATTGATAATCTGGTTGTTTTCTTCCAGAAGTCAGGTCATCTGATAGGAGCCTGGCGAGTAGTGTGGATGCCAGGCATATCATTAGCAGAGCTGATGTATTTTCAAACAAAAACGTCATAGTGAGGATGTAGCCTAAGAAATCAATTTAATAAAGGTTTGTTTTTACCCTGGATTCCCTGAAGTCCTGTATGAGACATTTTTTATTCCCCAGTTTGTGAACAGGCAGACAGGTCAGAGGCCTGGTACATAAAACATTTTTTGCACGAGGAATTCAAACTTCTGCATCTAGAAATAATCCGTATTGAAGCTATCCACAGAAAACAGTAATATTTGCAGATGTTCCACCACCTTCTCAGTGGATAAGTAAATTAATACTAGAGAGCAAAAATATTTAGTTGTATTGGCACAAGGAAAATGCTTTTTCTTAAAAGTGTGCACATTAGAGACAAAACTTTAACTTCAGTGGAGGTACAGTACTCTACAACTCAGTAAGTTTTCATCTGTCAACAGATGCGCTTGTGACCAATGTGCGCCTAGAGATTCGGAATGACTTCAATGAGAGGGTTGCTAATGTCCTGTCAATTCTTATATAAAGGTCTACAATTATTACAATGGATACACGTCAACGAAAAGCCACACCAGGCCTAAAACACAGCCCGTCTCCAGCAGATATCACAGGGAGGCTGACAGGTCCTACTACTCTCCTATTTAAAGTGTCTGTCACACAAGGTACACAATTGCAATCACAAACACACATTTTACATCTACTAATTTCTTCACCTCCACTGTGCAGTCTCTTTGAATTCAGTTCAGTTGTATTAATAGTCAGACTTGCTGAGAATCGTCCTTCCCGGCTTCTGTTTTAAATCCGCACTTTTAAAGTCATCCGGTGAGACGTGACACGGCTGATGCACAGTTTCTGCCTCACTACAGGTTGTGTGCAGAGGACCTGCTGATTCTATGTTAACTCTCGGTCCCCCTCTCCTCCATAAAGGTAATTATTGGCTCCGGCTGGTTGTACATACTCCTCAGTTTTGTCCCAGTCTGAGACCCAGCCTCCTCCTCCTCCTCCACCTGCCATGCCACCGCCTCCATTAGGATCCGCACCTTGGTTCATGGCTCCGTAGCCTGCCCCGCCGCTTGTGCGATACAGCTCTTCCGTCTCGTTCGCGAGCTCATCCTCGTCCAGGATGCCACATTTCTCGTCGCTCAGCTGCTCCGGCTCGGCCCAAGCCTGCTTCTCTCCAGACGCAAAGAGTCCTGCAGCAGAGACGGACAAAAAATAAGACGTTTGGCACATAATTCAGATCAACACACAGGAGCATAAAGAAAGATCCTAATGATCTGAGGCAGAATGAGTGGAACATTTGGAGGTGAATATACCCACCATAGAATATAACACCTCCGTAATGTACAAGTGAGGCAATAAGGAACACGCCCTGCCACTCCTCTCGAGTCTGTGATGGAGAGAACGAAAAAAGGGGACAAATGGTTATAAGCATACTTTTTTAGACTTTGTAATAAAGTTAAGATTTAAAAGTTAAATCAATCCAGTCGGATAATTAAGCTGAAATGATCCTATCAGGATGTAATGGCAGGCATACTATACTACCTTCTAATATGTAATTGTAGTTGATGACTGTTCATACAAATACACACGGGCCTCTGTATGATTTAGTAGAATCATTTCTCACCTTGTGCTTTGTCATGGCACCAACTATCAGTGGGCAAACCATACCAGACAAGGTGCCCACACCGTTGGAGATACCCATGAGGATACTGGCATATCGAGGTGCAATGTCCAGGTGGTTGACATTGAAACCTTTTGAAAAGAAAAAATATATGATCGGTGATATATTTGTTTCATAATTAAAGCCAACTAGTGGAGTGCCTGCTTGGAAGTGGCAGTTTTCTTGTCCATACATTGGATAAACATGAGAACTATTCCTCGTCATCAGCGAGTTCTCCCCAAACAGTCTGTGGTTCAGAGTGAAGTTAGAAAACGTTATGTTCATCCTACCTTGTTTATCTGCCATGAAGACTAAGATTTTAGTCATTGTTTTAATAAAATGAGAATAAACAGTCTCAAGCTATGTTTTCACCTGAAATGGCAAAGCCAGAGAAACCCACAGCCAGGACCAGGAATGTGATGGCAACAGCTTTCGTATGAGAGAAGCCCACCACCAGCAGCAGAGTGGCCTCCATCCCAAACCCTGTCGGATGATGAAGAAGTCACAGAAATCAAACAAAGAGTGGGGTCTCAAAGGAAGACACTTTTAATGTCAACTGATGTGCATTTTATTCATGTATTT
Organism: Verasper variegatus; assembly: GCA_026259375.1. NCBI lineage: Eukaryota > Metazoa > Chordata > Actinopteri > Pleuronectiformes > Pleuronectidae > Verasper > Verasper variegatus. The sequence continues at coordinate 10,443,655 of CM048057.1, forward strand.
GTGTCTTTCTCTCTGTTCACAAACTGCTTTTCTCTGAGCTGTATCTGAAAATAGCCTCAGTACTGACACAGCTACCAACAAAGTGATATGTGCACTGCTCGCTTCTACATTTCACTCTGCTGGGGACGTTCAAAAATAGCTGACAGGCGCAGAGCTTCTGCTTTATAGTGAGTCACCATTTGTCTTTTCCAGCAAATGTTTTCTCACCAGGGCTGAAGAAATACTTCAGTTCACACTTTACAGCATAATCAGTCAAGGAGTCACAAGGAGTTTACATGACGGAACCTTCTGACTGAAAAACCCCAGACAGTAAAATGCTTTTGAATGTCGAATTTTGCATATTGATTAGCTTGACTACAGGTTTGATCTTTGGGAAGTAAAACAGCAAACCAGCATCATTTCCTCTATGCGAGTGTAATTTTGCTTTCCCTTCATTTGGCCCTTTCTTACCTCCACAGTTCATAAGTTTCCTGACGTTAGTGGTGGTCATGATGTGGTTGGAGCGCATATAGTCAGCAAGCTGGCCACCAATGGGCACGATGATGGTCATAACCAGATGGGGGAGTGCAGAAACTATGCCCACCTACATGAAAATAAAAAGAAAGGGTTGAAAATGCAGTAAACATTCAAAGTGACAACGAGGTTATGTTCTCACCCCTGTCCGTTTGTTTGTTGGTTACTTTGTATGTTCATTTGATATTTTGCAAGATTACACAAAAACAACTGAGTGGAATCTCTACGAAATTTGGTGGAAGGATGCAGTACGGGTCAGGGAGGAACCCATTACTGTTGGACCTGTGCTATTCTACCTTTATGTATCAGGCGCTTTTGTTCCTGTTTCCGTTACCTTGCTAATCTCGAACCCAAACACCTCCTCGAAGTACGCGGGCTGGCTGATGAGAAGCAAGTAGAAAGTCCAGCTTCTGCAGAAATTAGCCACGATGATGGCGTACACTGGCATGGACGTGAAGAAGGCCCTCCATGGGGTGTTAAATTTCTGGAACACATAAAAATGTGTTATTTACTAACTTCTCAAACCTTTTGAAGGACAGTGTCTAAATCACACTTCCGAGGGAATCTACTGACCGTTACTGTGTGTTGGGCAGACTCTCCTATGCTCTCCTCGATATATGTCCTCTCCTCGGTAGTGATGGTGGGATGAGCTGCTGGACTTTCATAAGACACCAGGGTCCAGAAACAGTACCACATGATCCCAAAACTTCCTGGAGCGGAGGAAGGGCAGACAGGCAGGGAAAAGAAGGACAAAAATGTAAATGTCAAGTTCAGTCTGAAAATCCTGGTTCATTTTTTGAAACATGCTAAAATAAATGCCAATTTTCTGTTTGAAGAGTTTGAAAAGCAAGATTAGTGAAAAAGCTGTATGTTGTTTATCTTCAGTTCAAGGGTCGCTTACCGTAGACGTAGAAGACCGAGGACCATCCTGAATACTGGACGAGGATTCCAGCTAACGGCATGGCAATCACAGCACCAGCATAAGAACCTGGGGAAGCACATACAAATTGCGGGTTTAATAAAATGAGCAGATCAATTTGTCCTAAAGTGAAACATCAAACCTCCATCATTCAAAGTGACAAAAGAACCAGTTATAAGAGACTCACCACAAAACGCTGTTGTGGCCAGGCGACTTCTTTCGAGAGGTGGTGCCCATTTTGCCCAAATACCGTGACAGGCAGGATATGAAACACCCTGTAGCGTAGAGAAGAAATTACACAATGTTGAATGATCTGAATAAAATGTAAATCTGTCCATCTTGTCTTTTTCTTGTATTTTAGAGGAAGCTCAGGAGTAGAAGTACCTCTACAAGCCCTTGAAATATCCTGACGATGATAACGCAGCCAAAATGCATCCGGGCGGCCGCGGGGATGAGCATGTTCAGGCATGATGTGGCTACTATGGCGAAGCCAAACACTCTGGAAATGGGAGGAGTAAAGAAAGAAAAAGCCATTCGGTAGGTGTAGAAGGATGTGCACTTAACCCTTGCATACGTAAAAAAGTACAGAAATAACAGACCTGTTTGCTGCAAACTTTTGACAAATGAATCCTCCTGGAATCTGAGTTACGATGTATCCCCAGAAGAAGGAGCCGTGGATCATTCCCACTGTCTCTGGGTCCCAGTCAAATTGAGGTTGCTGTCAGGACAGACAGTGAACTGATCAAAACAACAGAATTGCAGTGACTGATTCATGGTCCTCTGAGGGGATACAGTTGACCACAATCTTAAGCACCTTGAACCGTCAAAAATATTTCTTCAAATTACTGATTACAATGCTTGGTGACGACTCCTTTTTTTTATTTGCCCACTTCCACGTCCAACATCACGGAAGGTTTGTAAAATAATTAAGTTTGAACACTGTTCCCCATTATATGCTGTAGTAATGGCGACTCACCACTATGACCTCCTTGTTGTCTTTGTAGATCTTGTGGCTGTTGACCATGCTGACGATGGCCACACCCAAGTTACACCGGATTCCAAAGGAGATGCAGAAGCCAATACCGGAGAGGATGGCAATGATGTAGCGCCTGGGCAGGCCGAAGCACGTGCAGTCAACCACCGGCATCTCCTTCTCCTCCACCATCTCTGGCCGGCCCTCCGCCGACAGCTCGATGGTCTCGCCATTTTCCTGCTTCTTCTCGAGAGCTCTGAAAAGAAGAGTTTGGAAAAGGGAAAAGTGAGGGAATGAAAAATCCCACACTTCATCCATCCGTATATTATCCACAGCGCTTAACCATTGAGGGTTGTTGGAGCGCTAGAGCCAATCGCAGCTGACATTCAGCGAGAGGCGGGGAACAACCTGGACAGGTCGCCACTCCATCACAGGGCCAACATGCAGAGACAACGGGAAAATCTGTTTCTCCAATTGAGCCAAGGGGAATGTGTTTGTATTGTGGGAGGAAGTCGGACTACCTGGTAATAAAAAACACGGAGACACCGATAAAACATGAAAACTCAATTCATCCATTGATGGATGGATGGATGGATGGATGGATGGATGGATGGATACAGCTTTCTCTTCTATCAGATTATGATGGTAGGTTGTGGTTGTCTGGGCTTGATCACGTCTTAGCAACCTTGTGGAATTGATTGGTGGAAAGATGCCTTATTGGTCAGTGAAGAACCAATAGGACGTTTTTTGCACATTTTCCCAGGAAACAATACAAGGATCTTCATAACTGATTTGCCATGAGTTTGTGAAATTTGGTTTTAACTTTTACATTCTAGATTGAATATTTTTACATTACTCATACCTTGACTGAACCAGCTCACAGTAAAGACTACTGTGTGAATAAAAGACAACAGTGTTGACAGACACATGTCTCATCTTGGTGCATTCATCCGCCTCTTCCTCCTCCAACTCCTCCTTTCCTGCTCCTGTCTGTGACTGATATTCATGAGGCTTGCTGAGAAACCCTGAGAAGCCATGACCCCTGCCAAGCTTGAAGTCTAACGGGCATCAAATATGCATCTAAACGTGCAGCGGATAATCTATTAAACATGATGCTTGTTCTCGGATCAGACTCGAGAGCTGCAGGTCCGCGTGATGGAGTCCGTCTGCTGCTCCTGCTGCTTTCGTCAGGTAAATATAGTTTCTCGCCAATGTCGAAGGATGAATTCGGTACCTGAGAGCTGGTTGTGCTGAAGCAAAAACATATGAGTCAGCTCAGTCCTGCCGTTTTTGTATCTAAAATACAACAGTGCAGAACATGAGTAAATCTTTAGGGAAATGGGGGTGTGTGCTTTTTTCAGCAGCTGGTTGTTCAAGACAGAAGATGATGATATTAGATGGAGCTCATGGGCTCAAGTCTCATCTGATGTGTTATGATTCTTCGCTGACTGAGCCACTAGTTCTCCCCCAGTGAACATTCATCACGGTGGCGATGACAATCTTTATACCTTGCAGAGCAAGTACAGCCTGGATACTTGATGTCTCATTGCATTTCACTAACACACTACACAATCCCTGATCACAGTTTCAACCACAGCAGTTCTGGTGTTTGTTCAAGTCTTCATTTTAATGGTGAGTTTTGTTTGAATTAGTTATTTGATGAAATAACAACAGGGTTAAACGTCATGAGTGCTAAACCTGACTCGCGATTGATCAAGAGTGTGTATCGGCGGGTTTTCACTACCATGGATCTACTCTTCAATCACGACTGCACAGACATTAGCTGTGTCTCGTCTCAGGGGCCGCATCCATCAGAAGCTGCATTTGAAGACCGATTGCATCACAGCAACAGGACTAGACTGTCCCATTTGGAACGCTCCCCCAAATGTGTCCTTCCATCCCTCAGAGACGAAGGCTCCGACAAGTGGATCCTTCTCTGCCCCAACCTAACCCAGGACCCATAGCGCTTCAGTGACAAACTGTTTTTCAAAACGGTAATGGCGCCTGCAAGCGAGGAGACAACTTCAACTCAACCGAACAGCTCACAGGCGTTAAAACTTTATCACTGTGTCTAACTACAGCTCTGTTGCTTGCCGACAGCAGTGAGGGCGGGACGAGCTGGTGACAGCAATGCTGGAAATCCTCTGTTGATCAGACTAAGTTTAATTTAGGTTCAACCGTTGTGGTGTACAAAGCCCACAAAAAACGCCTCCTTAGTGGGCTGCATAGACCGCGATCTCCGAAGTTCAAGGAATTGGAACACACAAATTGGCCCATATTAAACTGAATGAGCCACCATGGTTGATACATCACTGTGGTGAATACAGGTTTAAAATGTCAAGAAAGCACCTCACACCTGGTAAGACTCAAACTGATGTTTGGTAGTTTTCATGGGATTACTCCTTTCATTGGATTCAATCCTTAGTATCAAGATGTAATTCATATTTTCATGCAATTGTCTTTCTTTTACAGTAAACTCAGAAAATATTCCGCTGATTTCAAGTGCACCTTGATCTTGACGTTGCTATAAATTGATTTTATAACGATGATTTTATGTTTCTGCAGAGCTGCGTTGCCTTGTATTGAGACAGGAATTATCAGGGGAGAGGGAGACATGTGGTAAAGACCCTAAACAAGATATAAACCATCCCAGAAGTCCTTGTTTTGACAGAAAGTGTATCTTAGCTGGTGATGTGTGATTAGCTCTTATAAAAATGACCTTTCTGCAGACAAAATGAGACTGATCCTAACATATCAAATGACAGCAAAGACTTTGTGTTCCTGCCAATAATCCTGTTCAGACAAAAACTCCAGCGGTAAGCAGGCTGCATGGGAAATAACAGCGACGCAACAATAAAACATACAGGCTCTATTAGTTACTGTAAAGCAGTGGATCTAACAGTCTTCAACACTGATCAAGTATTAATGATTCTCCATCCTGAATTATTAATATCTCTGGCTCGCTTGGACTATTTTTGTCTGGGCGGGCCTCTCTCCTCCTTCCTCCTGTCTCCTCTTTATCTTTAACCCTTCCTTTTACCGCCAACTCCCCCGGGCTCCCGCTCAGTCTCGCACACAATTCACAACATTTCCTTCCTCCTCAACACCAATTTATTTCCCGGTGTCCAGAGGACGTCCACGCGGAGCTTTCTTTAACTGCTCGGATTTCCACTTTTGTTTTATTACATATCATACATGCTGTGGTTTTCATGACTGACCCGGAGTTAAGGAAAATCCATTGTAATCCTCACAAGCTACCTGACCTCCTCCTTATTGCTCTTGTCACACCATGAGGGAAGTTAAAATGATTAGTTGTGGATCTTGACGTCATGTAAGAAAGCTGAATTCACATTAACTTCAGAATATCCTAGTTAATCTTTTAATTCATGTGTCAAGTGTGGTTCAGCCGCTCGGTTCAGAGTTGAGTCTGTGCTTGGATAAGAGAAAGTCAAATCACTATTATATGAACCTACTGAATTCACTTGTGAGTAAATACAGCCTAACAAAGCATGCACTTAATGAAAAGGTTTAACACTCTCACGTGTCACTCATACTGAAATACAGAAGAGACACACACAAAAGAAGAGCAACAGCAGAGGGTCCCTGAATTCTATTCTACATAGAGACTCAACAATAAATAATACACAGTCCCTATTCTATTCAATTCTATAGTTTGATTGTTATTATAAATTTTAGAATTGAATAGAAGCGAGACGGCCAGACATAGAGACACCATCAAAAAACACCCAACAGTAAACAGTACAGGATAGTAAAGTATAGTATAGTATAGTATAGTATAGTATAGTATAGTATAGAATAGCTACATAGAGGCACATTCAAAAACACCCAACATGCAGTAGATATTATATTCAATATATTATATATTTGTTGTTGTTATTGTTATTATAGAATAGAATAGAATAGAGACACCTTTAACATCCGCCACCAAATAAAACGCAGGCAGCTTGTCACAGTGCGTGCCCCTTCGTTAAAGTTGCGTGCAGGGAGCAGCAGCAGGGAGCGGGGCGGGTGCATGTTACGCACGGCAGCGAGGTACCCAGGGAGTATATCTACCTGCGAGCACGTGCACGCTTCACTAAAATGACACCCCGTGGGCAGCGGCGGGCTCTCTGCCATGGCCTAATCTTGGCTGTGAGGTGCCCTGTGAGAGGGGGGGGGGGGCACAATGACGAGCTATCGGGCTACTTAGGGTGGGAGAGAGAGAGAGAGAGAGAGAGAGAGAGAGAGAGAGAGAGAGAGAGAGAGGTGTCCAAGGTGTACGGCCTGCGGGGATTTACGTGGGCCGACAGCTTGGACGAGGAGAGGCTATTTCTGGAGAGGATTTAAGTGTTTAGACGCTCCATCAAATCCCGAGAGAGAGGAGGAAGAGGAGGCCATCAATACCTTCCTCCTCCTCAGATACCAATCACCGGCCAGACTCCTGACCACCACACACACTCGGTGTCGGCTGCAAGTGGAGGGAGTGCCACCAAGTTCAGCCAGTTGCCGATAGAATAGGAGCAGAACTGTGGAACAGTGGCTTTTGCGCAAGGTGGCTTGCGCAATGCGTAATAACGCACGATGGATGTTAGATTTCCTCCCATGTTCCACGTCCCCTAGTCTTTCATGACACGTTTGCTTGCTCTTCTATTATCTAACACAAAAAGGTGGAGCCTCCACTAGAGTGAGGTTTTTAATGGAAGTCGCCCTGAGCTTGCTGTCCCGTGGAGGCAGGTGCGACTAAATAACAGGCCGCAGAGAAAGAAAACCCTCACACACGATATAAACTGAGACACGTCACTTTGTCCAGGCATGAAGTCCCACAACAGACCCCCACATGAAAGGTGTGACCGTGGCTCTGTGATATGACAGCGCTGCAGAAAGGCCTGGATGAGCTGAATCTGCTTATTGATCCAAGGCTTCATCTTACACCGATCGAGCAGTTTGGGTCTGAAATGAAACTTAATTCTGAAGCTCAGAGGAGGATAATTCACTTACTGTGTCTCTGCGTGTGGAGCAGATTTTGACTCGCTCCCCTAACAAAATTACACCTATATCGCCACTATAGGTTCCACCTTGAGATATATTTATAACTTTGTATCTGGAGTTTGTAATGACTGTAATCATTTGTATAACAGTTTGTTATGTGATGGCTTCAGCTGAGACACAGATGTGGTGCCAGGTCATACAACTCCACACTAATCCAGCTCCCTTGACACCCTCAGCTTTAAAGGAGCAGTTTGCTTAAAATCAGAAACTTACACGATAAGATCAGGGGACTCGATTTAAGGTAGAACATAGAGGTCGTTACTTTTGCTGGTGGTTATTCTACATACCCGTATATTTTCCCGAGAGTCTTGGCTGCCACGGCCTTAAACCTGTCCGGCCGGATCTCCATCCTCACGACTCCAGGTTCCGACCAAGGTGCAGTCTTTGCGCGCTCCCGCCCGAGCGCACAGGCTTCTCCTCCTCCTCCTCTCCTGCTCCCTCCGCCTCGTGTCTCTCACTCACACATAAAAAAAAACTAAAAACAAAGAAACTTGATTTGTACTTGATCACCAGCCTCCTTAACCTCGCAGTGTCCTGGAGCTGCAGTCAGCAACTCTGGTTTTCCACAAACGTCCTCCACATGGTCAGTGCCCCTTTGTCCCCTTTCTTTCCTCCTCGGTGTCCTAAATGAACTTTCCTCACACTCCCCGGTGTCCGGTGATGTTCAGGAGGAGCAGGAGACAACTTTCCACAGGATTCATGGCCCGGGGCGGCGTCTCTGGCCGTGGTCCTGAAACCAGATTACCGCTGCCTGCGCGCTAATCTCTCCAAGTGTGTGTAGTGAGTGGAAGGTAGCATGTCACTTCCTTCCCGGCGTTTTAAGCGGCGGCTATTCTTGGAGCGCGCAAGCCGTGAATGGCGAGAGTCAGAGTAAATACTGTCCGATCGAAGCATATCACCACAGTTCCCAGGTATTCGTGACACAGGGAGGGGCAGGCTGCCGCCGGGAGGCTGCCGGGGAGTCTGGATTACATGCGCTCTTTCGACCAGTGATTGTATTATTTCAAACTATGGACCCAGGCTGTGCAAGTGTAGGATTAAAAAAAGTTATCTGATTTGTAGCCTAAAAAATTAAATATTCTCGAAATTGATCTTATTGCAGCTTTTCCTTTGCGCCCTGACGCATAGGAAACGCTGCCATGACGCAACTGCATTGTATTATTCATTGTTTTCAGTGAATAACCACTTGACTTTAAACAATTGTGACACGTGACTTTTGTCAATGGTGTAATATAACTGTAAATCGGGAGATGTTTTCAAGATTCAAGAACTTTATTGACATTGTGGAGGCACAACAAAAATATGAAAGTGTCATTCTCAAATCAAAGTGTGCCTATAAAGATAGAAAAGGTGATATACATATAAAAATCAGCAGCTAAATAAGAGAATATAAATACAAGCAATGGAAGCATGAAATAAAGTTCTTCAATAAAATATAAGTAAACACAAGTTTAGGTGATAAAGGTACAAGAGCATAGTATCAGTAAAGTGACTGATATAGTTTAGTATGTTACATAATATAAATAATATGAAAATTGCAGTGTTTTTAGGTGACATGTGGATAGGATGACAATAAATTGAAAAGTGGAGTTTTATAGAAAGAATCTATCTGTCTACATTGGTTTGTATTTTGTTAAGTTCTAAATATGAATAAGAACCTTGTCTGAAACTAAGTGTATTAAAACCACTTTTAACATTATTTTTAACAACATGATCTAAAGAGACTCAAACACAGATCAAGGACTGTCAAATACTTTCTGATATCACCCGTTCGCTGAATGTCTCAAGAAAAGATATTTTTAGCCCAGGAACAAGTGACTCTTCTTTGGTCTGGGATTTTAGATGTGCCTTGTTAAGATTTCATTTGAATAAATCTGACAATAAGACTGTGATTATTGGCCATAAAGAGCAGAAACGTGGAGGCAGTGCTGAAAGGATGAATAGTATCAGGTGCAGAGAAGATCTAGTTTATTGTAGCTACAAACACACAAACACAAATAACTACAGTTTATACATATAGGTGTGATGCACAGACAAATGTAGAGGGGAGATTTGGAGCAGGTAGTGAGACGGCTAAAGGTCAGGAGGTCACAGACAACAACAGTGTCAGGTTTAGTGGGTGCATCAGGTGAATGGGATGTTTCTAATAAAACGATTTTTGAATGTTCCTGCAGAAGAGTCAGTGTGTGCAAACCATAGATGAAGCGAAGATGAAAAACATGCCACCTGCCCAAGAGTGAAGCCAGACCATCTAGATCGCCATCTGGTGGCTGGCTGCAGTACAGGTCATTAAATCCCACCTCCTCTATGTGAGTGGATGGGACATGGACCAAAATAAAAAGTATACGTAAAATATTTTTTTCTAATGAATGTATTTTTGTCATTTTAGGTAGTTCTTATCACACTGATGAAACGTCATGATTGACAGCTAAGAGACTACCTTGCGATTGGTCCACATTGTGTATCAGTGGGATCTTCATCTCCTGATAGCTACTGCACAGACTGTGGCGCCAAATGAACAAGATGGCAGCGATTTAGGGGGGAGGTGGAGAGGCGTTGTCCATCTTTATTTACAGTCAATAGTCCAAACATGCTCTTCAGGTGTGAAAATGATTATGTGCTTAAAAAACAAACAAACATGTTAAGCTAGATTTTGTCCACAAAGATTTTAAATTGTGTCAGATGTGTTCAGATAATGACAAGCAACATGCACAGTGAAAGAGAAACTACTTCTTTACGTCACTGAAACGTGTCGGACTTCTCACTGAGCATTTAACATCAGATGCAGCCTTTCTCCAGATCCTTGGCCGATATAGTTCTCATGGAGCGAGAGGAGAGGAAGGGGGGAGGGAAGGGCATGGCGGAGGGAGGAGGGGACAGGCAGGGTGGGACAGAGATGATGGACGGAGTGTCTGAGAGCGAGCCGTAACCGGCTTTACACACATCCACTGCGCTGGAGTTAACAGAGGTGTGAAAATACACAGGGGGAGGGTCCATGGGGTCTGTAGATAAATCTGCAGACAGAGATATGAAACACTTTATTTGACACTTGTAGATATTTCCTGTGAATTCGAAGGTTGATTTATTTCGATATTTTCTCACAGGATGAAGCAAAAGAATCAGTCGAACTACTGTATTTTGTTGTATCCTTAAAGCTACACCATGCAACGTTATTTACTGTATTACTGTACCCACAACAGTTCTTTTCCATATAGTTACTTAAAATACAGTCATGCAAAAGTCATGCACGTACCAGAAAGTGTGAATCTCAACAAGCCTCCAACTCAATAAGGATTTAATGAAAAGCACGAATGTACCTGGGTCGTCATTCAGCTGGGTGTGCAGGTACTGGTGTTTGCTGTAGAACTTGTTGTAGATGCAGTAAACAGACGCCATCAGGGTGAACGTTCCCAGGGCTGCAGCGACGAACAGGCCCACTTTGGCATTATCTCCGTCTCCATGGCCGTCTGTGGAGACGCAAGGACAGGGCAAAGACACGCAGAGTAGGAGTTATCCGCCTTTATCAATATGAACTTACTGTTCTGTCTTTGTTTTGGCATGTGCTGCCTTTCTAAGATTAACACTGTGCAGGGTGGGTGGGGAATAAGCTTACATGTCCGCTTTGTATTTAAGTGAGTGGTTTCTTCTTTTCTAAGAAGGTCCTGTATGTGTGTTGGAGGAGGAGGAGCTGCCGGTGCCTGATGGCCGTTGATCTGCTGCTCAGACTGCAGGGTGCTCTGGGAGCTGCACAGTGGAATCACCAGCAGCAGACACAGAGCTGCCAGGCCTGCCATGTGGGTACGCCTATAAATCATATACAGGTTACTGCACCAACAAAACAATTACCTGCACGGGGGCTGTCATACATCAGATTCTCAATACATGATTATCACAGTAATTGTGAATCATGGACACAACTTCTTTCATTCCGAATATTCAATTTTTCCAAGGCGGAAGGTGAAAACTCCTCTTCATCGATCGAAATTTACGAGCTTTGTATTTTTGATGTGAAAGAAATGCTGGTTCACTTGGTGTCTTAATGCTCACAAACGATTTCCTGCACTTCACCATCATGTTTGTGGGTAATGTTTCATACCATAGTCACTTCAAAATTAAGGAAATGTGCATCTGTTTATCAACTTCACGAGCAATCTGTATTTTTTTCATGTTGCCCTTTGAGAGAAATGTAATGTACATTTTTGTCAAAGTAAAATTGAGATCTCTTTATCTCCAGACGAGGGGAGGTTGTGTCGAACTGACAGATTCTGGAGATTCTCCTTTGGCCACATACAGCAGGTAACAGGGTGTTAAAAGCTTCAGAACAGAAATCAGGTTGATCTGTTTTCCACTGTCCGGGATGATGGAGGAGGGTCAAGGTTTTGTTCACCATGTGGATTTTCCCCACTAGTTGTCAGCAGAGGACCCTGAGTGATGAAGCCTCTGAAATTGTTCCTGCTTCTACTTTTGTGGCTTGTCTGAATTCATTTTGTTTATCTGGAAAACAACACTTGGTTTCTGGTCCAACCCACTCACACTACAAATCATCCTCCAGTGCAACACAGCAGAAAACCTAAAGAATAATAATGTTTCCTGTCACTTTAATTTTTAACTTCACTTTGTTTTGTCTCTTTTGACCGACTGTTGGCATGTGAACAGATGTTTAATGCAAAATGATGGAGAGGAATTAAACAGATTTAAGAAGCGTCGGATTATTTACATTAATAACATCAATATTTCATATTGAAATCAAGTATATCACTACACCCCTACTCTGTACTAAAATTGATTTATTTAGAAAGTAAGCATATACGCACTTTCTAAGAACAGACTTTGCCAAGAGGTATCAGAAATTCACTGAGCCTAATGTAAGTAGTTATCACCTCCATCATCTTTCAAAACATTATTATTCATAATTCTGAGGCAAATCCTACCTGGCCCTGAAACCATTCACCGTTAAGCAAAGTTATAGCATTTAAAAAGCATCGTATTAATATAGTTTACCTGAGGTTGAAGTGATGAGGTCGTGTTTCTCTCAGCAGGGTGTTGGTCCTGTCCTCTCTGTCTCTCCACCTGACTGAGGTGAGACTGCATCCAAGACAACTGAACTCCCCGGACACGTTACATTTCCAAGGGGACCAGTGTTCTTCCAAACAAGCGTACACTTAGTGCCAAGTGACTTACACCAGCGATTTGTGCAGCCAGACAAAGGGTAGGAAAACTCTTCTGTGTGCACATTTTGCTTTGGCAATTTAGTTTGTACACCTTTATAATATTTGACAGTAAATTTGTAGTTTGAATGGAAAGTAAAAGGCAAATAACTGGAGGTCAGTGGTTGTTGTTTTTACTGAGGTCTTTAAAAGTTGTGAAATGAGGAAAGACATCCAACATAAAAATGACACAACAGATAATAGTGAAGGTGATGGTGCTCAGCAGAGAAACAACAGCAGAGCTCCCTACTGACACATAACAGTACTGCTCCGGTCTCATCTGGATTTAAAAAAGTGTCTAAAACTGAATGTGCTCAATATGAAGTCCGAAAAACTGTTATTCAAACAATTATTAATAAAATAAAATATCTAAGAATTGAAAAACAATACAGTAGCCAGGAGGATTCTCTGGACAATTATATTATTATCATATATTATATGTTTTTGTGAAATTAATCAGCTAATCTAGTAATATATAAAAAGTTTAAGTTCCTAAAATGCATCATTATAATGTAAAATTCAGTCTGCAGTGTTAATGGATACCCTCAAGGTAAAACATCCTCTTAAGTCGGCTGCTTTGAAACAGTTTTCAATGAGGGCAGTATATTTGCCTGTCGTCTGCACTGCCCTGCAAGGACACGCACACTTCCCAAGGACTGATTGATAAGAGGCAAAAACAAAGAGCTCACTGTATCAGTCAAAATGTGTTTTAAAGCTACAGCTACAATAAGTCAGCTGCTTTTCCACAGCCTCGCACATTTCGGGGCCGCCTGCACTTACGAACACATGAAGACCCAAACTAAAATCTACACCAGTCAAAGCAGGGATGACCGAGAAGTGTTTCCCCACATCAGGCACAGTCAGTTACAACCTGTACAATCACACGTCAGTAGGAAAAGCAAATCCTCATACTGCTGCTGCATGTTGTTTCTACTGCTGCACACACACGTCGTGATGTGCTTCAACTTTCCCCAGTGTGCAGACGGCAGGAGATGAAAGTGGTGAACTTGATAAAAAAAAAAAAATAAATAAATGAAACGCTCTTTTTCTCCTTAAAAGTTGCCAGTGGGTCCAGAGAGTCCGTGCTTGTGATGCTTCAATGAAAACTCTCTGTAAGAAACAGTACAAAACTGTCATTTTCAAAGTAAACGTGTTGAACCAGAAGGCAAAGAGAACCTTGCTGTCTGAGCAGACTTGTAAACAACATTCGATCAGTATCTGACTGGTGATATTTGTGGTTTCTTGAGCAATTAAAGGGGTCAAGGGAACATTAACCAGACATTAGGGAACGTTTGTGGACTCACAACACAAAACTGAAACTACAAACCCATGCCAGCCTGATTTCTACGGCTACTTCAGTTAGTGCGGTTGTGATTTCACAAATATTTGCAACACCAACTGTTACTCAAGTGTTTCCTTTGCACATCTGCAATTCAGACATGCAGAACTCATTTGGATTTAGTGCCACCTTTTTGAAAATGTAAATCAGGAAAATGTTCAACCTGAGCAGGTTCAAATAATAAATTACAAGCTAAATCCACATTTTAACAACAGATAGTTTAAATACAATATGATGCTGCAAGTTTTTAATTAAAAAAAAATTACATTATATACAGTAGCAGTGGAATTATATTACATTTTCTCAAAGGTTCATTTTATACAAACAAGATTGAAAAGTGAAACAATTTGATGCTGGAATGTTTTTGACAATTGGTTAATTTGGCCTCATTGAATATAAAAGGCACTTGATACAGATACATTCAACAGCATTCAAGTTCATAAGGTCAATTCATTTTCATCGTAACCCACCGAACATTAACGAAACATTTCACTTCAGAAAAATGGCTGATAAAAATAGACAAGTGATCAAGGACTGAAGTCTAAAAATCATTTTTACAACATTTTAAAACACTGTGATTACTTGATAAACAGTAACAGTTAAGTATACAAACTGTTTGGTTTGGCCTTTTAGTTTCTACTTAAACCAGAAAGAAAAGTACAAAGAAAATTAAACAAAGCTTCAAGCTAAATTGATGTACAAATAAAGTCCCACAAACATTTGTTCTTGAGGAGACTCAATGTACTTTATACATATTTACAATTAAAATGTGAGTTTCCACTCAGTGTTTGTATTCCGTCACCCACTCAGAAAAGAACATGTTTACAATTGTAACAGTGTAGTGCTGCTGATGTTTTGCTGCTACTGTCTAAAATCAGACATTTTCTTAAACCTCAAGTTTGTGCTTAAATACAAGGAAGACACAGTGACGCTAAAATAAATAAATGTTTTGAAACAAAGTCAGAAACCAGTTGGATTTCAACAGAGAATGTTACCATATGAAGTGTTTAGGTGCCTCTGCATACATACACTTAAATATGAAACTCAGGCCTCAAATGTGTTGAGCTGTAAACATTCTGTGTAGTGAAAAGAACTAACACTCTACCAAATAACAGTTTAATGTCAACACACCTGAATTCGCCGTCCTGATGTAACAGTCTCACTATCTGCTAATAAAAGTACCTGTGGTTTCTGAGATTTGAGAAGAAAATGCGGAGTAATAATACAACAGATCTGTTTCCTTTAACAGAATCTTTTCCTAACACTCCTCAGCCACGACAAAACAGCATCTGTGTGGTGCTACGTGCACTGTACGTAATGCTGCCTTACACATGGATACAGCAACCCTATAATCAACTATAATTATTATATTTGATTATAATGTAGTTTTCCTGTTTGATTTAAGGCCCCATATTGTTGTTACTCAACCCAAGACATAACTGACAATCTAAAGCAACACATCTTTTACCATCAGTTTACTGTGCTGTGTAAAGATTAGGAATGAAAAATAAAAACAGCACATAACAGCTCTGTAAAGTTCACATGGAGGGGGACATTGTTTACTGTAACACGTTGTGAATTTGTCTAAAATAAAATGAGGAGCAAAAGTTGGCTGTTTAGTTTCTGGGACATTCACTGTCAAAGTAAGATGTGTACATTTCTCAAGTGATGAGCTGCATCTCACAAGTGAAGCTTTTATACAAAAATACAAAAATGCAGGAAGAGGATGTGATATCTTACGGCTTGTGCAGATAGTTTTTTCGCTCATTTGGACAGTTCTACCGTTTGTTACCATACAGCAATAGTTTGTTCTCTATTTTCCATATTACACTCCTCTGGAATCTCTCAGTTCATTTTCAGTTTCCAGGCGGAGTGGTGTAACCAGAGTGACAGAAAATGTGTACACAGACAACAGGGTACAGGTGTTTGTGTTTCTCCCCTTAGAGAAAATAGACCAACCTGTTTGTTTAATACTGTCTCAATAGCTGATTCATCACACCTCTTCAAATCAGCTGCAGCCATATTGGTTAATGATCAGGATTCAGTGGCGCTCTAATTGGACACTCCTGAGAGTTATGGTATAAAACCTGCCCCACTTTAGATCAACGGTTGTGATCTCCTTGGATCAGCAGTATTGATAAAATCATCTGTATATGATTGGACTTCATAAAAGTATAGAAAAAGGTTTTAAATATTAAAATAAGGAACTTTCTTTTACACACTGCAATAGGTCATTTCCCACAAGTTCAATATTCATGAAAAGGAAACAGCGGTCCCATTCCTTTGGTCCAGTTGTGTCATGTCAGTCATCGGAGTCTCGAACTTGTCGTCCGAGCTAACAATGATGTACTGACCATTCTCTGCTTCTCTGGATCTTTTCTTTGTCCTTTCCTGCAGGAGAGAGTGGATCAAGGCGACTGGCACGGGCATCATGGCAAATATGATCAGTAAGGCCAGAACAGCCAGAGCCCAGTCAGGGTATGGCAGGTGCTCCTCGGTGGCCTGGAAAAAGAATCACATTCATTAAACAACAACTTAAAGCAGCAACCTTAAAGATTTGTATTTAAATATATGTTTAAGTTGCTCACTGCCATATACTATTTATTTTATACATATTTTTAATTTTACAAACTGGGTATTTGTGGCCACAGTCCCAGAACAATGCTGTATTAAGTTGCAGGTAATGTTAAAACTGACATCTGAACACAGATCGCTAAATTGCCGATGTGTGAACTGATCATTTCCTTGTGCTGCAGCTTCACATTAAAAGCATCTGACCAGCAAAACACAAATTGACTTTTATTTGGTTATAGTGAAAGGAAGTAAAATGTGTTTGTCAGTGAGCTTATAACTATCCTCTACAGTTATACATCATCATAACAAGACACCAGTCATTATCTGCACTTTTTGACAGGGACTCAGAGTGAAATATTGCAGGGTGAAATGAACAGGTAGCGAACCGTACCGTCTCTCGGTTCCATGCCATGTAAGTCGGTCGTGTGATGACCATGCGAATGCCAGTGGCTCCCAGTAACCCCAGCATAGAAAACAGGCAAATGTATTTCCACAGATATTTGTAAATCACAGAGGGACGCCAGCCCAGCATTGCCTCGATGTCGTCAAGGAACCTTCGAAAACAGAGAGCGGTCCACTTTCAGTTTGGGTGAACTGATTAACTGAAAAACAGATTGAATTTACCCACAGTGTTAAAATAGAGCTCACCTATCGGCTCCGTATAACCAAGACACACTGAAGGTTTCAAAGACCACCACGATAATGAGGGGCAGAGTGGCAGAGTAGTCATCGAACATCATCACAAAGTAGTTCCCACTGCGCTGGGTGAAGAGCAGGCCAATCACAAAGCCAATGATGCAGCTGAAAACTGAAGCCAAACAGACATGTCAGGGTAAAACATCATTTCTTTAGAGAGATGATATGCAATCAAGCAGAGGGACAAGGCTGAGAGCCATTGTCCAATTTGTCCCATCAGTTTCATAATGATCAGAACATTTTGATCACTTCTCATAATGACATAAAGGATCTGATGTGCACCGTTGCTTTATTGTAGACCCTGGAGCTGCACACTTTGTCCCGCTCTCGCCATCAAATTTTACCCTCCTCTACAGACAGACTGACTTCACAATAACATTTGTAGATATTGCTTTTGTTTTGCATGTTGTCGCGACAAGCATACGGTTGGAAAAATATCTAAAAGGTAAAATGAGTGGAACAGGTATTTACTTGTGAATTTGGTCTTGTTGTTGGCCAGAGTTTTGAAGCGGTCAGTGAGGGGAGCGAGGATGCCCTCCATCGTGCCAAACATCGTGCTGAGCCCCAAATTGAGCAGCATGAGGAAGAAGAGCGCTGACCAGAAAGGACTTCCAGGCAGAAGTGACATGGCCTCTGTGAAGGCAATGAAAGCCAGGCCCGTGCCCTCTACGCCCTGAACACAAAGAGTGCCAGCTTTAGCTTTTGTATGCAATATACATAACACAAAACGGAAGTTAAGTGCTTTTTATTGACATTAGTACAAAAAGTCTTTACCTTCTGCATCTCTACTTCCAGGTCACAGTCTGTTAAATTACCAGGGACGTTATCTCCATGCTCTTTAAACCAGGCCTTGTAATCCTCCAGACTCACAGAACTGGGGGCAGAGTAGTTGAAGCTTGGCATCCAGCTTACGTTTACATGACTGCTGTGAAACTGTTCTGACAGCTCCTTTACATTACTAAGAACAAGACAAAAAGAAACTGATTAATATATAATTAATAACACGCAATGGGGTACAAAAGTCAGAGACCACATTTCCCATTCACTTAAATGGAAAATCAGTTTCTTCCATGCACAAATCCTCCAAATTCTGTAAAAAAAAAAAAACAGTTTGCAACTGTCCATTACAAACACTATTTTATTTATTCATATTTGTCCTGTAATTAAACCTACCTGACGACACACTTCATGACATTGCCTTTGGCGCGGAAGCCAAGCACAGCAAACACCACCAGGGTGGCCAGCACAGATGTGAGGAAGTTCATAGAGGAGACAGTGAAGGCATCACGGTGGCAGTTGTTGTTCCTTGGATTATAGGAGGAGTAGGCGATAAGGGAGCCGAAGCCGAGACCCAGGGCAAAGAAAACCTGTGTGGCCGCCTGCCGCCACACCTGCATGTCAGCCCAAATTTCCAGCTAAAACGTACAGAAGGAACAGCGGGTGCATCAGGGAAATATGCACATGTGCTTCACTTCTACAAACTCAACCAGACATTTCATCTGCAGCTACCTTGGGATAGAACATGTAGCTGATTCCCTCTGAGGCTCCATCCAGCAGGAGTCCTCGGACAAGGAAGCAGAACAGAACCACATAGGGGAAGATGGAGGAAAAGTACATCACCTAAGAAGCAAGGAAGACATATTAGATTAACAAGCACATACAAACATTACCAGTATTCCCAGTATACATCAGCTATTTGGTTTTGTACACACAGGTGCTTTAGGGTAAAGGGAACTGCCACCTGTGCTTCAGTAAAAACATGACATTTACATCTCATATAGTTATGTAAACCATCTTTTTGACAGTTCCCTGCTGAAACCTACTCATTTTGCTGCTTTAACAACCCATACTCTCTGCAGAGAGGACTGACGTTTCATTTAATCTTGTGTAAGCCTGCTGCTTGTTACACACTGAACATATGGCCCTTGCAATTGAGAAGTGCTTAAGTCAGTAATTGCGTGAAACACCTGATGTCAGCCAGAGTGGGATTAAACCTCCCCTTAGAGGTTGAACTAAACACAAAACATGATTTATGCTCCAAACATGTTTTAAAATGATATTTGTCTCATTGTCTCTTGGAAGCTGTGAACACTGACACCTGCTGTGACACTAGAGGGAGGCAGGTTGCTTTATGCTCCATGTGGTATACGATTGGGAGTCTGCACATGGAAACTGACTGTATGCTCTACGCTATTCCTGAGTTTTCTCAATCTGCTCCATGCAGGTTATGTGGTTTAAATTAATTAATACATTTTTCACGTCCTTGAATAAATAGGATATTCACACTAGGAAAAAGCTACACAGTTCAATGCCTCATAATATTGTCATCAAGATGTGTTAAAATGTCTTTGGAACCTTGACTTTGTTCAATTGATTTAACAGTGATTTAATACTTTTAAAACCCCAACACCCTAGTTGGGGAAAACAACCAACCCAGTATTAAAACAAAACTCACACAGGAAGTTTGCCGTATGAAGTTTGGTCAACAACACTTAAGCTTAAACATTCCAGAAATTCCATCAGCCAGTGATTTAGTAACTCTAAGCCCAACACATGAGTGGGATTAAACCAAACCGCCACAACACATCGCACACTTGCCTTCACAGAGCTCTTGATACCCTTGAACATTCCCAGGCACACAATGGTCCAGGCCGCCAGAAGGCAGCAGGTGATGTAAGGGTTGAAAGAAGCTGGGTCATCAATCGAGTCTGTAGTATCCAGAGCTTTGCGGTACCAGAAGTAAGACGTTGGGGAGCTCTTCTCACATTCTTTTACTGTTTAAAAAATAACGAAGAAAAACAAAGGGTATTTCTTAATAATCTTACATGTGACACACAGCTATACATTTTTTATTTAATAACTGCACATGTCTGGTCGGTTTTGAATCGTCATGTGTTGAGTGTTTACCGGTTACATTCCCCTGTTCTGGACACTGGCTCCATGGTAAAGGGTGTTGGAATGAGTTCCCAAGATAGAAAATACTCCACGCAAGGATCACATTGTAGTAGAGAGCCACAAAGAAACACACCTGAGGATATTTGAGAACAAGATGATTGGGTTCATTAAATAAAAAAATATATGTTTGTTTTCAAATCCACAGTTCAAACACAATTAACCATACATCAAAAAAGAATGACAGCCTGCAGGAAATAAGCTCACAGTTTGTCATCATGTTCCTAGGTCACGGTGTTGAATCATGTCCAAAAAGGTGTTTGTGCAGAACAGTGTTGCTGTCAACAACAGATAACAGCTGTTGGCAGATCTCAGGTTGGTGTCAACATAGTCACTGTTCTGTCTGTGCTCAACCTGATCATTAAGGAGGATGTGCTTTACGACTTTCCCCTAATGGTCAACATTATAAAATCAACAAACGATCAAATAAATTGAGCTGAAGTGAAAATGTTTCCAGTAATATCCCATTTCCAAGGCAAAGGTAATGTGAGGTATAATAGAAGTCAAAAGGTTTGAGCTTTTAAAGGTTTCCCTGTCTTACGTTTCTATCTGCCTCAGAGGCTGAGAAATAAAGGTTTTCATTCATTTCAAGTTTTTCTATAACCCCTCAGGATTTAGGAAGTCGTTTTCTATCAATACTTTTTAGGTTTTAGAATATTTCTAATAGGATTTGTCAGTCTGTTTTTATTTGAGAAATATACCATTGCTCTATTGCCAGGCACATAACTCATATAACTAAACTGCAACTCAACTATTGTGCTTTTCCAGATGTTGACAAATGTGTTTTAAGGAAACTTTCTCATTTAGCAAAAGTGTACAACACAAAAACAATTATTGGAATGCATGCAACACTATATATTGAACAGTCTAAGAGTTTTAGTGGGTGGGTTGAACATATATCAAAACTTATCTTACCACACAGCTGGAATAGCCGATCCCTGCGAGCCTGGGGGAGATGTACTTCCACACTCCGATGCTGCCCTGTCGGATGGCCTGACCGGCCGCCAGCTCCAGGAAGAACAGGGGAATGCCCACAACAATCATCAGCAGCACGTAGAGGAGGAGAAAAGCTCCTGAGAAGAAAAGGTGAACAGGGTTCAGTTGGCAAATGAGCAAAAATTACAAAAAGGAGAAGCAGATGCTTGTGCTCGTCTGTATATTTTTGTCCCACAGCAGCAGATTTATCATTCTGGTTACTCCTGCCTGCAATATTAGTTCTGTTGAAAATAGGCCTTATCCATCCTGCAGGGTCAATAATGCAGTTCTTACAGGTTTTTACATATATTTTTATTTAAATCTCATATGACATCCGAAGACAAACTGGCTGCAAGCTTATTTTTCATATTTAACATAAAACAACTTCATATTGAGGAAGTAGGAAGCAAAAGCTGGAAAAAAAACATTACAGATATAAAGAGATATTAACCTAACTCTGGAAAATGTGACTACAGAGCAGTAGTGTTGTTTGTTGTTTACAGATAGTTTAAACATCCAGCTGCTCAGATTTAGAGGCTTACATTTAGGACATCATGCATGGACATGCACTGTAACGCACATACAGTATATTAATAGTCTCTCTGATCACATGCACATCCTGTGACAGCAACCTCCCCATCTCCCATGTGAGTAAATACAGTATATCTGCACCAACAACATGTGTGTTTACTTCGTTGGAACCGGATTTAACATGGGCAACAACAATGGGGTCTCACCTCCTCCATTCTGGTGGCACAAATAAGGAAACCTCCAGACGTTGCCGAGCCCGACGCTGAATCCCACCTGGGCCAGGAAGTACTCTATTTTACTGTTCCATCCGGCTCGAGCGGGAGGCTCCGATAAGGCCTGCTCGCTCTCCTCACCAGCGTGGCCGTTGACCTCTGACTCAGTGGTTCCTGTCATGTTGTCATCAGTTGGCAGAGGCTGCTTCGCCATCTGAAACAGGAGGATTTTATGCACCTGTCAGAGAGTCTCCTGTCAGAGTCTGACTCCCCCGCTGACCTGCGCTCACTTTAAACTTTAACAACAAACACCATCACTGATCAGAAGTTGTTAGGACACAAACGGGACTGACGTTTACTCTGTTTGTTTGATTCGCTCTAGATTTTGAGAGACACTTGTTTAAACCTGCTACACAACACTAGACGTAACGTGATGCGCGCAGTCAGGACATCAGGGTTAAATGGAACGGAACGATCCAGAGCCATGATCCGACTTCATCGAATAATCACAAAAAACATGTGATCATCAGCTTGTGTGTGAGGAGGGACAGAAACAAGCAGACACACACACACTCCTGCAGACAGAAGTTCTTTTCGCAGATAATGACGCAACGCAGTGTTTTAACTTTTAACATAGATATGAATTCAGTAGGATTCAGTAGTGATGATTAGAAAACATCAGAGGAGCAGAGTCGCTTGTTGACCTGCGGAGGATCGCGCCTCAGTGCAGTGGTGCTAAAGTTTTTGTAGAAAGTGTTTTAGAGGTGTTCACTCAAATATATGGTTTTTTTTGAGGCTGTTGTTGTGGTGCTGTTCGAGTAAAACATGGTACATCATAGGAATGGGGGACATGACCAAAATGTATATCATGATAAAAATGTCATCACAATAAATGTCACATCATTATTTCTTTTAGGTTTAAAGACGGATATATATTATATTGTATTATTGCCCACTCATTTTTATTAATGAAAATATCTTGCAAACAAAAAAGTCTATAGGTGCAATTTGAAAAACGCAACAGGAAGCTAACTAGCATTAGCTTAAGTCTGATAAACAGTTACATAAACAGCCTGTTACCACAACAGGTGGTTAAATACACTCGTTCTGGTCAACTGGGGTAACATAATCCCAAACTAGACGACACGTGTCCCGTCATACTTTATTATAATCTATATTTCTAATCAATAATATAATCTACAGTGATAACAAATGAAAACATTTGAAGTGTAACACACTACTGAGCCACAACATGTGAAACCAACCATGTGTGTGTGACTGGACTCAAACAGGGAAAACACACAACACACAACACACACACACACACACACACACACACACACACACACACACACACACACACACACACACACACACACACACACACACACTGACCTTAGCACCGGAGAATGTGGCGGACAAAGCCGCAGAGGAGGCACCGGAGGCGGCAGAAAACCCGGAGCGGCTCCGGTGGTTCTGTCGGTTATTCTTCACAGGAGGACACGAGCACGTGCAGCCGCGGTCTGTGCCTTCACCGTGTTGTCGGTTGTCAACCACCTGAGTTATTCTTCAGCCTCTATTCATCTAATTAAACCCAAAAACATAAAACACCCACGTTAACTTTAAACCATTACAATATATAAAATACAAACAGAACCGAAGAATACGATAAACGACGCACCCGCCAGATGATCCTCTCTCCTGATTGGCTCAGAGACCCAGCCTCTGCTTCCGCGTGATGCAACCACCAGGGTGCGTTCAAGTGCTGCGGGACAATACAGACACAACAGCATCCTGCAGCTATGAATACCTTTCTGTTTATCCTTAAGGCTCTGGGAATCTGCAGTTGAACCCATTAACTGTATATCGTCACCTTCCTAAAATATTGACCGACGTCTTTTTTTTTTTTTTTTGCCTAAATCATCTCCTCATGATGCTGGCCACCTCTGGTAAAATCGCCTACATCCTCAGTTGAACAGATCATGGGATTCTACCCCTGTAGAATAATGCCCTATGTCATTAGTGTGACTTAGGCCGTTTTATTTTGCCTAAGTCAAAAGACAAAGTGACTTAGGCAATTTTACAAGCTTTTCAAGATGGCGGCTGCATCAAATAGAACAAAAATCTACTTGTTGAACAATATTTGCCAGTATTAGCACGACGTGATGTTTTGACACAAAGCAGCAAATCATTATGTTGAAGTAGATTTACTTCCAGTCGAATTATTTATTACGTTACTAAGTATTTTTTACACTGCATTTAAATTCTTAACTTTAATTTGAATATTGGCACTGAATCAGTCATGACTCCCTGTTACTGTTATTCTCTATGTAACTTTTGATGTAACGTTTAATTTCTTTCCGACAACTTATACTATCATATAGTTATATATAGTATAGTGTATATTATATGTATATTTATGTAAAGCACGTTGAATTGCATTGTTTTTGTTAATGCATTCAGATATTCAACACATAAATGAAATTTAATGAAAAAAGAACTGATCGCGTATATATTTTTAACACACACTCCTTAACTTCAGTCTTTCACTGTGTGTGTTCGTGTCTGTGGTCGTGTGTGATTTTAAAAGTGAAAACTTCAAATTGTCAGGCAGCCACAGAGGATGAAGAAAAGTTACTGTGAACATAACACGTGGTAAAACATCACTAATCCATTACAGCTTCTCCCACTTAATATTTATTTTTCACATTTCCACGTGTCACTTTTGAATTAATACAAAATAATAAAGACATCTAAGTTCAACCACTTTCTCGTTCCTTTGCAGTGTCGACGTTCTGCCTGTGACATTTCTCTAGAAACACACACACACACACACACACACACACACACACACACACACACACACACACACACACACACACACACACACGCACGCACGCTGTCTGCCACGTATGCCTGTTCTGTGATCAAATAAATCACACACTCCCCTGGCACTGCCAACCCGCAAACTACTAATCAAGATCTATAGCTTGGAAATAACGTGCACGCACTTATTGATGGCGGACAAATACCTTGAGCTGTCAGACCAGTGGCGATTCTTCAGAAAGTATCCAGACGTACTCACAGCAAAGTCAAGTAGGCTCCTCCGCTTGTTGTCTCTTCACCTGACTCCGCCTTTCTCCTCTATTGGTGGACAACATGGAGCTAAGGTCTGTTATGAAAAGTGAAACCCACTGCCACATTTGTTCAAACACCATGTGTGGCCCCACCCCTCGACATGCAGTGTGTGTGTGCGTGTAGACCAGGTGATCATCAAAAATCTTAGGCAAATCTTGCCAACTTTAGGACAAGGTTAGGTAATGGTTAAGGTTAGGTTAAGTTTAGGCTAAGATTTGGTTAAGGTAAAGGTTAGGTTTAAATTAAGGTTAGGTTTAGGTTTAAGTTCAGGCGACAGTTATAATACATTTAATTTCCCAACATTTAAGGTTTAATTTTTAATGACAACCTTGCTGCCTGGAAAAATATCATTACAATTATTTGTAAATTAATAGTATTCAGTCTTAAATAAAGTTTATAATATATATATAATTCTATATAATATAATTCCACCATGTGCAAGTGATTAAGTTTAAATTGTAAACCCAACTTTCCAAAAAGAAAACACAGATATTTCTCTCTATGTGCCTGCACAGTTTTTCCAAATGTGTCCCTGTGTTTTTAAAAAAGTGCAGGTGTTGGTGTGTAGGTGAACAGGAGGGAGGGTGAGTAAATATTTTATCTCCAAGGTGGGGTGGTATACTGGGCGGGAACAACACAAGGTGACACAACTCTGCTCCGCGAAAGCTTTAAGTTTCTAAGAGGAGAGCGAGACACGGGACAGGTTTTTATCTCAGTACAAACACACACACAGCTGTTCACAGCAGGAATAAAGCAGTGGGAGTCTTTTCTAACCTCGGTAAGTTGATTTAACAAATATTTTCCAATCATCCACATCTGTAGTTGACTGAACTGTATATATATATATATATATATCAACTTTGGATATAATCTGGATGGCTGATAATGTGTTTTTGTAAAATTAATAAAAGGGTAATGTGCTGGGTTGAATTCTCACTATATCTTATTATACATTAATTCTTTGTAGTGCTGATGTAGACTTTATTTTAAAAGGTATTAGATCACTTCACTGAAGAATTATTTGGATATTGAAATATTTAAATTCTTGTTTTTGGAAATATCATTAGTGTGACTTCAAGTAGACCAGTTTGACAATGATTTTTATTAACAAATAATATGGAAAGACGCTTTGTATCAAGTGTCTTTCCTGAAACCAATGGACGTTGACTCTCATGTGATACTGGTGGCTCCAGTATTGATGGTCAATGACGAGCCGAGAGACTGAGTGATGAGGCACACTGTACTGTCGTCAGACTGGTTGGGCGGTTCTCTCTCTCTCTCTCTCTCTCTCACACACACACACACACACACACACACACACACACACACACACACACACACACACACACACACACACACGCACACACATACGCCATGGTTACTGAAGCAGGGATAGTAACAGGCTAACGAGCACTGAAACAGAGGAAAGGAAAATTTGAATGAGAATGTTGCTTTCATGCGTCCCTGCCTACTATGTGTTAGTTTAGAGAGAAGGTGAAACTTCAGGTCTTAAAAATAAGACGAGTGGCACCCGACCCAGATTGCATACAGATGAAGGCCACTTCAGGCAATGATGCAGCCCTTCTGGCCCTCTTGTGGCCCAGACAAAATGGACTTGAACCAAGAATAGGCCACTTGTAAAACAGCAAATGTGGCCTAAATATCCCAAAAATAAATGTGGGCTTTTTTTGGCAAACATGCTGTGCTCTAGGCGAGGTGTAATCTGGATGTGAACCTGAAGTGGCCCAAGTGGTGAACTGTTAATTTGGCCCAAATAGCACATAACAATTTCAGGCCACCTTTGGTTGACATCCGGTATTACTACGGCATACTTGTGGCCCAGATCTGGCAAACATGAGCATACTGCCTAAGTGCCATCATTCCATGTGGAATGTGGGCAGTGACAGTGTAGCGGTGTGACAGTGTGGGTCAAATATGGGCTAAATATGAGCCAAATCTAGGCTAAAACTGCAGCTGTACCTGAACTGTCCTCTGACCCCCTCTCCTCAGCCATCGACTCACTGAAAGCTGACACAGTGGACGAAGGATGACAAACATCTCCCGGTATCTAGTAAACGTGAGTCTCACCTGCTCACCACATTCCTGTAGAGATCAAGAGATGTTTAAAGGTGCATTTTCCCTCACTTCATCATGACCACCTCTCGCTCTCTGCTCGCAGCATCTGCTCACGTTCTCACTCCAGGACGGGGATGTGCAGGGCGTGGAGGAGGCCCGCTCACGCCTCTCCTTCCTGGCTCAGAACAACAAGCTGTGGAGTCAACAGATGTTGCTGGACGTCGGAGCGCAGGCCGTTCAGCTCCGAGACATACAGAGCAGGGTGAGGACCGATGGCCCCAAAAGCCACTGCAGGATGAAGATGAGATGCATGCATGTATAATAACTTTGACGTCCTGCAGGATGAGCTGGAGAACTACCCCTTCAAATCCATCTTCAGATGCGATGCCATCAACACCATGAAACACTTCCCCTCCCTCCTCATGCTCATCTGCCAAAGTGAGGATCAGAAGAAGCCGGACATTCTCTTCTTCAACTGTGAGACTGTGCCGGTGAGTAATAACACTGGAGCGTCTTCCCTGCCTTTCCCACCTGACTCACTGTCAGGTTTGAATCGTCAGTGCGGTTCTGGTTTTACAAGTGATGATGCCATTTGGTTTCTCACTCCCGCAGGCAGAAGAAATCCGTGACAATATCGCACAGACAGTTTCGGGTTCCTCCAGCAGAAGGAGCAAGAAGCCCGCTGCTGAAACCTCCAGGTATGTCCTACGAGAATGACTTAAAAAAATGAAATGCATTGATTTGATGTTGGTTCCTCATGAAATTCTGTCTCTGTCTCTAGGGTTAGGGCCAGTGTTTATGTCTCTATGTGTATGTTTGCAATCATATTATCCTAGAGGAGGTTGATTGACACCCAGAGACGACAAGATGATAATTCAGACCCATCGTCCATTTATTTACCTCCTTCCTCTTTTTTTTTTTAGCCCCATTATAAAAGCAAAACTGCCTGATGTCACCATCCACCTGTGTGCGAGAGAGAGGGCGGGAGAGAGACAGAGAGGACAGTGTAAACAGCTGAGAGAGAGAAAGAGAGCGTGCAAGAGAGAGAGACTTGTTCAACTGGTTTTCACATAACTTAAGAAGGTGTGACAGAGATAACAAGTCCATTGTGACAGAAAATAGAGAGAGAGAGAGAGAGAGAGAGAGAGAGCAGGTGGAGGGATGACGGAGGCACAGTGCCGGCTCGGAGCCTGAATGGATTACTTCCTTTAAAAAATAAAAGATTCTCCGTCAAGGACGAGTTAAGGACACACTCATGTGGTAAGAAGGGCGGATAGACGGGTGGGGATTTTGAATGTGTACGATTGTGAGTCAGTCCTCCGAGGCACTTGCAGGGACCTTGCGATTGTACAAGAGTGAGCAAACATAAGGAAAGTTTTGACCTGCAGTGATCCACAGCCTTGTCTTTTGCTTTTTAAACCCGGCTCGTTGCTGACTGGTGTGTTTAAAGGTGGATTCAGATTGAAGCAGACTGTTTGTGAAATGGAAGGCCTCCCTGTGAGTAAGCACTTTCACACTGTTTACTGTATCTCAGTGGAATAAGGGCTGTGGCATTGAATTTCAGAGACAGCACATTGTCTATTGATGGAGGTCTCCATTGTGTGGCCTGGATCAAAGTTGCCCTTGTGTTGCAACCGCTCTGCGAGGCTGCATCGGTTTGAGCCTCTCAGAATGAGGATGAGCCTGTCTGACAGTCAGGAGTCACGAAAAGTGTGTCACACTCACTTGAAGGGTGTTTCCGTTGATTGTCGCTGCCATCGTTCTGCAAGATGGATGCAAAGTTGTGAGAGTGCAGCGGGGATGAAACTCTCCACTTGTTTCCTCAGGGCTTCTCCAGAGAGCGGAGGAGAGGTGATCGACCCCTATGGAATCCCACATCCCCCCATCGCACAGGCTCCAAATGCTCCACCAGCAAACCCTCCGCCTTACCCTGGACCCAGAGGTAAGAAAAAAAGATCGACTTTCACACAAATGCCTTTGTATGACAGTAAAAGCCTTTGTTGTAGAAGTATTTGTCAAGATGTTAGACGGTAAGACGGAAAGGAGAGAAGCTGGACATGAAAGTTAAAAGGCTCAGGAGCACAGAGATTCCTTTGTGTGTGTGTATTTGTAAAAGGGGGAGGGTGGGTATCAGGGGTAAGAGGGGACAGGAATTTCAAACAGCATACACAGTCGGGAATGAAAATGGATCACCTGACTCCACTCCTCTCTTCCCAAGCCGCAAACGCTGTGAACGGCGGCCCTGATGTCTCTTTCCTGCGAGCCGTGCGAGAAGTGGTATGCCTCCTCATCACCTCTGTGTCTTTTCATTCAGCTCTTCAGCATTTCATTCCATGTCATAACCAACTGGTTCTTGCTTTCTCCAGGGGATCCTCAATCACTGCTTCGACGACATTGAGAACTTCATGGCTAAGCTGCAGCAGACGGCCGAGGCCGCCACGGTGCTGAGCCTTAAGAAGAAGAAAAAGAAGAAGAGCAAAAAGCAAACTGCAGAAGGTAGGAAGGAGACAGGGGCGGAGTTTTGCAGATGTTATTTACAAAAATATTCATTCTAATTGTTCGCTATAATAACCATTGGCGGATCCAGGATTTTTCAATCCCAGGGGCCATAAAGGGGAATCAATTTACACAGAGGGGGAAATTAAATGTCCAACATCTGTGCACCATCTCTGACTCAGTAAGATGCATATTGAAATCATTCCTGTTTGCTCTATAACTTTGAGCAAAAGCAAACATCATTGAATATAGTTCAAAATACCTTTTTCAAGCACATTGAATTCCTCCAAAGAGCTCATAAAGTAGATAAATTGTCATATTTATTGTTAGTATTGCTAGTTTTTCTTTTTTAAGGATTGCTGACAGGAAGGGGGCACATCCTGGTGATAACCCATTTTATTCTGTGTGTCTCCACTCTTGGTCAACAGATGATCAACTCTCTATAAAGGCACGTCCCCCACCAGAGGAGGAATTCATCGACATATTCCAGAAATTCAAATATTGCTTCAGCCTCCTGGTGCGTATTCAGTCAGGTCATTATTTCTTTTCCTCTTTGCACAACCCTGTGATAAATTCCTCCTATTTATTTCTTTACAGGCCCGTCTGAAATCAACCATCTCCAACCCTTCATCAGAGGAGCTCGTTCACCATGTATTCAAACCTCTGGACATGGTGAGTCAGTGCTGTTTGACCTCACGTCTCCACCAGGTCTCTGGTGGAGACACCTGTTGTTGCTGTTGCTATAAACACTTTCATGGCAGCATAGATATTCGCCGGGATATGACATGATAAACATCTTAAAATAAATCCACACACTGTTTACTGTGTTGGGTGCAGGGGGAGAGAGGAAAAATGTGAGGAGGAAAATAAATTGTCATGATGATGAGGTTATATAAAAGACGTTGTTGGACAAAGGCATGTGTCATGTCAAAATAATGGAAAAGTCATTTAGTTGAGTAATGTTGTCATAAAATCAATGTTCCAGTCAGTGTTTACTCAGGGTCGTTCCCTGTGTGATAACCTTATTGAAACTTGATCAAATCAGCATTTGTTTGATCTTATTGCCTGAGACATTGTTTGCAGATATGCTTTCCTGGTGCATATGCCTTTTTAGACGTGGAAATGTAGGAAAAATACATCCTGATAACAATAGCAATGGCTTTTATTATTTATTCATTTTCCCATTGCATGTCAAAATATCTGCTGTGAGAAAAATCAATATACTTTAGCCTTTAGTTCGGATTTTACCTGGATACTTGCATTTGTACAAAAAAAAAATCCTTCCTTCGTCTTTCTTTAAAAGAAAGTCCTGCTGATTTAGAAACTTAAATGACTTTAATACTTAATACTTTATTTTCCTGTCGGGGAAGTTTTCAACAGTGAAGTGGCCCCAATCCGCCTTAACAGAGGGAACGTATCAATATTGAACTAATGTCAAAAGAGGCTTGGTATTTCAGGTGTGTCTCCTTTGATATTTGATAAAACATTTAAGGTCGGTGCTTCAGTATTTCTACAGCAATGAATCAGTCCAAACAGTCAAAGGGTGGAACGGGTGTGTTTGATATGTGTAAACTGGCGTGCCTGAATGGAAAACCCTAGAGCCCCACACGTCTGGAAATGTGTCTCTTCTTTTCATGTGTGTGTGTGTGTCTGTGGTTTTTGTGCCTGATTTGTGTCACTGTGCTTTGATATTCAGTTTTCTAACACAAAGTTGTCTTCTGACTCTCTTGCTTCAGTTGGACTTTGAGTATCAGGCCTGTTTTCGCAGACTGTGGGCATTAACACATGTTTTGCTGTTCTCTGGGTGCGGACAGATGGTGAAAACAACAGGAGGACCAGCTCTGGGAGCCTCAGTGTCCAGCCCCTCCATGACCAACTCTGCTGTGTCGCTGCTGGATGACACCCTGAGCCAGGAGGAGAGGCAGCTGTGGACGTCGCTGGGTCCCAACTGGACACACTCTCGGTCAGTACCAAACAAACACCTCCAGCTTACAGTGGCCTTTTTTATAAAGCAACATAAAATAATGTTTTTATTTATATGATTATTCATTATACCACCATCCTGGAAAAGATAGCAAACATTACTTAACATGCTTGTACCTTGTTTTCATTGATACATGAACGTTTTGTCTTACAATATGCGAGGTTGAACAAAGAGACTTCCATGGCCCATGCATCCTTTATAGACAAAACATTACATATATACATACACATAAATACATATACGCATATAAACACATTCCTACATATGCACACATGCATGAGGAAGAAAACAAATCTGATCTAATTGGAACATTAGACTGATAATTGAAAACAAAACAAAATACAATGATGGTTTGTCCTTGGATTTTGTGAATATAAACGTTTTTGAATAGAGAAAATGTACCAGTGTGAGGATATTTTTCTATTGGCTCAAATGAACAACTTTAACCATTAGTATTAGCTTGGTTTAAAAAAACAGAATAAATATAATGACAGTTTTGGTGCATTGAGGACTAATCCAGTGTTTTTGCTCTCTCAGCTCTCAGCTCAGAGGACCCTGTCGCTCCGTACACGCCTGTTTTCTTGGACGGCTGGAAACCAGAAGCCTTGAGGGCAGATGGGCAGGTTTGGGAAGATCCGGTCGAGTCACAGCACAAACATGAAGCCCTCCCAGTAAAACAAGAGGTATGGAATACCTGTGTTCAGGAAATGGGTTTGACGCTCCATTGTGTGTCAACTCATACTCATAATATTGTGAAAATACAACACATGTAAATATCAAGTGCAATAAGTAGTAGAGCTGCAACACAGCAGTGAAAAACTGTTGAAAAGAAAGTTCTCTGAGGTGTTAAATAGAGGTTGGAGCTTTGTCACACCAAAATTGTCCCATAAATTTAGTTTGTTTCTTAAATTTGTTAAATAGAAAGTGTCTTGATGCAGAAATACAAATGCACAAAGTCACAGACTGTAATGAGACGTAAATTCAGCACTGTTTAACATTTGTCATTTGTCCCGGAGGTGTGTTTGGAATTTTCTTTTTAAATGGTTTTGAAATAAGTAAGTCACCAAATACAAACCTGTTGAAAACCCTCCAATCATGTAGCTTTCCCTTCATTTCTCCAGGGCTCCACATTCTGCTCTTTTTTCTTAATGGAGTAATGCATATTTTCTTATTGGCACATGCAGGGGTGGATCCAGAGGTGGGGCCAGCAGCTACAATCTGAAGTGTCCCTGTCCTGCCTGTAGTCTTTAAGAAGAAATAGTAATAATAACAATAAAAATGACAATTTGTTAAGAATTGTCATTTTTGAGGAACACAATGCACTTAAACAAGGAGCTATAGAGCTAATGGTAATAACTTAGACGTGCACCTTACTGAATCAGAATCAGAATTCTTTTAATTGCCAAGTATATTTACACATACAGGAAATTGCCTTGGTGTGGTTGGTGCATTTGGACATAAAAACAACAATCGGACATAAAACAACAGTGTGCACGTATGTTGGACGTACAATTGCACAGTCTCTGTCAGTGAATTTGACCTGTTGTAATTAAAGTACTTCAAACCTTAGATAAAAAGAAATATAATATAATCTAAGTCATCTTTAATCTCTTCTTGCAAAAGCTCAACACATTACAGATACATGCTGTGTTTTCATGCTGTATACCCACACATGTCCATCTTGTCTTGGCCCGCAGCAGCAGCATCAGCCGGTCCCTCCTCCTGGTACCCGTGTCGGTGACGAGACGTAGGTCCTCTTTTGAAAAGGCAAATCAGTCAGTTGCTCTTATTCACCCACCGTGTGCATAACACCGGCGTGTGTCTCCTCTCCCTCTCAGAGACTCCAGCCCATTCACACCGGATCCTGATAGACTCTACAGCTGCAGTTACGATTTCATAGCCAGGAACAGCAGCGAGCTGTCGGTGCAGCAGGGGGAGAAGCTGGAGGTAATATAGCCAAGCAGATCATGTACAGTCACATGTTCAGGAATCCAGCATTAAGCTTCTTCATTATTGTTTATTTTACAGTTTGCATTATTTTATTGTGTTGTAGAGTTGTTAAAAACACTGACATCCTGTGAATAGTGCTGACAGAGGAATTTCTGGATAGATAGATAGATTAGGTAGATTAAATAGATAAGATTAGATAGATAGATAGCCCTGACTGACAGCATCTCCTCTGTCTGACAGGTGGTTGAATCCTCAAAGCGCTGGTGGAAGTGTCGTAATAGCTACAACCAGATCGGATTTGTCCCCTTCAACATCCTGGAGCCCATGGCCCACATAGACAGCCCCATCACCAACCAGCCCCCCAGTGTAAGACACACACCCACACATGCATATAAACACACACACACGCAGCTCTCACCTGTACATACCAGAGGGAATTCAAGTGTTTGCTTTTCTCTCCGCCCTAAATTCCTACAGGCTCCCGCTCCACCTCCCCTCACCAAGACTTTCTCTGCGGTCCCACCCAGCCCTCCTGCCCAGCCCCAGGCCCCGACCCACTCCCCACAGCGCCCCCGCAGCATACCGGGATACAACCAACACATGCAGACTGCAGAGGACTCAGATAAAGGTACCAAAACAGTTGAGCGTGACACATAAATGCTGTGATAAAGAGGTTTGAATATAGGGAGCTATACTGTCTCTGTGTATGTGTGACTGAGAGGCACGGACACAAACTGAAATGAGGAAGCCAGAGTACCGAGTTTAGATAAAGATAAAGTCCCCCACAGGGACCACAGGAATAATAAATAGTTCAATAAAAATTTTTTACAATATTAAAAGCAGTGGTTGAATGTAACAAAGTACATTTTCTTATTTATTGCATTACTTAAGATAATTGTTCAGGTATCTGTCCTTAATTAGATATATTTTCATGTACTTTTCACTTTTACTCCACAACATGTATAAATATCTGTACCTTCTGTTCCACTACATTTTTAGAATGCATTGCATTACACCTAAAATATATTCGGAAGAGGCCATTCATTGTCAAGACTCTGAATACCTATACTAATTAATACTAATTCTGGTATTAAACAGAATATACTGAATGATGTTGTAAACAGCTGCATTAGGGAATAGGCTACACTCTGCAAGTACTTTTACTTTTAATATTTAGTAGTAAATCTTGTAGTCAGGCTTGAATAATACTCATAAACTGTGCAATGATTAACGATTATTTATCTCTGGAATGTTTGATTTGAATGTTTTTATTTATATTTTGTTGTTCACACATTATCATTTGAGCACGAGAAGCTGAAATGTCCCCATGAATCTTTGCAGCCATGATGGTGAATGACGAGCTGCTCCAGAGGCTGACCAACGGAAAGACCCACCTGCACAAACCTCTGCTGATCCCTCGCTCCTCAGAGACCGCCGTCCCTCTGGACTACCACTCCCCCTCAGAGGAAGTGGCCGAGTGGCTCCGAGGGAAAGGCTTCAGTGAACCGTGAGTGATGGCTACAGGGCAGATTAACCGCTCACTGTTTATGCACTGGAGTGCTGCAATGGCCTCCTTCATTTGACATGAATTAAAGTGTACAGGCTCATTTCTTGTGTAACGTTTATATGGATGAAAACTGTGTACTGGAGAATTTATTCTCCTTGTGTCGCTCAGGACGGTGTCGTGTCTGGGAGTGCTGACAGGGGCCCAGCTCTTCTCCCTCAACAAGGAGGAGCTACGAGCTGTGATTCCAGACGAGGGCGCAAGAGTCTACAGTCAGCTCACTGTGCAGAAAACACTGCTGGAGGTACGGTCCGGGAAAACAGTGGATTTTACTAGATAAGATATTGTTAAATGCTGAACTGTGCACTGAAGACCCAAGTTTCAGTCCCCAAACCCCTGAAGTTACTACTATAGCACATCCTTTCGCTCAGTAACAATCAGCAACATGTTTTGCATCTTTTATCCTGAAAATTATCCAATTACCTTAAAATATGCAATAATGTAACATCAATCAGTTATTTTATGAACTAATTTCACTTAATTCATAAGATTGGAAATGCAGCATTTCTTCATCACCAAATGTGTAATTTAACTAAGATGGCACATTAACAGTCCCCACTTATGAAACCACATTTAAATTCACGAGATCCATATTTTAAGTCAGTTTTGGAGAAAGTTGCACACACCCATAGATATCAGTCACCTAGACATGCCTGAATCTTTTCCCCATCAAGATCCATGAATTATTTGAAAACTGTCTAACAATTTTAACGCACACTTCTTTTTTTAACATCTTTTACTATGCAATAGTTTATCAAAATGCACAATTTTACTATGAATATATGTATGACCCTTTTCGTTGTTTATTTACTATACATTTTGGAGATGCTCAGCAAATTCCCTTGTACAATATACAATGTCAATAAAGACATTCTATTTCATTATTTACACTTAACTAATAAATAAGATTATAATTATGTGAGGATGAAACATTTAACTTTTAATCTCACTTATGTGACTTTGGCCTCACTATGAATTATAAACCTGAGTCATAAATTGCTAAAAACTAAGGTCAAGCATGAATACTTTTAAAACTCTGCTGCTAAATGTGTGCGACAATCAGTTTTCACCTAGTTTCTTTGCAGCACATTTGACTTCAGTGATCTCTTGAGCTTCATTTGTTTGTTTGTTTCCTCTGCAGGACGCCAGAAGGGCCACAGAGTTGGAGACGGTCATGGAGAAACAGAAGATGAAGGTGGATCTGAAGGTGGAGAGCAGCACACTGTGAGCAGCAGGCGTCTCCACCATGAAGAGATTCACATGATGGATTGTTCGCCTGGTGCTGCAGCTGTCACCGAATTTTTAAATTATATTCACCAGAGCAAACGTGTCACAGCCAATCTATAATCAAAGACTGGCTGAAGATCGTCATGCTCACTCATACGCAACTACATTAAGTGTTTTTAATCCAAGCAGGCGCTGTGCAAACTACACATTCTAACATTAAAATACACCATTTTTAAATTATGATGCTTGTCTCAAATGTGAATTTATTTTTCCTGCCTAAGACGAACTCCAATGATACAAATATCTTTGCAAAATACTTCAACCATGATTAACATGCCAAGACACAATGAAAAGTAAAATGGTAAGAGTTTTTAATTGAGACTTAAACTAAAGAAAGATTTCCAGCAGAACATAAACAGATATGACTTCACACATGAAGGTAAAGCAATGCATCCATTTAAATCTGTCTGCACTGAAATATAAATCTACACACAAAGGAATTTGTTTTGAACCACGCCGACGTTTCAGTTTGACTCGAGCCACGTGTACACAGTTTTAGCACTGAATTTAAGATGTGTCATTTCTGAGCCCACTGCTTCACATGCCGACGCTAATGTGGAAGTTTCCATTTATTCTCGATATTTTAAATAAAAAGGAAATTAAGCTACAACAAAAAATTTCGAAACAAGAGAGACTGCCAGCAATACAAACTAAAAACAAGCAGTTACTTCAACTGACAAAACAACTGAACAGATTCCCTTCACAACTGGCAGCATAAAAGAAAACTTGATTTGGACAGTGAGAGTTATATTTGTTGCTCATACGACGAATTACAAACCCTTCATTTTGAATTTAGACCAAATACTGGAGACAAAGATGTGAACAAACATTCAAGAACTGCACTCAAAGCAGAGGGAGATTAAAACAAAAAAATATCAGGATTGGACGAGGTTGATCAGACCAAGACAATCAGTAGGCCCAAAATATATTTACAGACTGGTTCTGTATCAAAAGACCATCCGCCACTAATAATGAATGACGAATATGGATCGGTTCCGTTTTTACGATTTAATCCAGCAGTTCGGTAGCTCAGGTTTTCTGCATCCATTGGAATCGGTGTTGGGGAGTTTAGAACAAGACATGGGACGTGTTGAACAGACAGCCACCAAATTACAGATGTACACTATGGATCGAATAGCTAATCCCGCCATCCGAATGCAATCTGATATATCTGGACGCTGGACAAGTGAAACTGCATTAACTCTTAAAGCAAAGAAAGGAGGCAGGCAGGAGAACAAAGGGGTCAAGGCAAAGACTGTGTGTAACATTAGGTTACATTAACCAGAGGGACAGGAGGAGACTGTGTCGGTGGTGGATGGAGTCGGGTCTTCAGAGGTCCCCCATGTCCCTGTCGTCTGCTCGGCGGGAGTCCGACCGGCCGTTCACGCCGTCCCTCCTGTCTCGCTCCCGTGACCCGTCTCTGGACACGCGCTCTCGGTCCCTGGAAGACCTGCGTGACCAGACCAGATGTTCAGAGAGGCAAAGCTAAGTCCTCAGATTCAAATCTTGCCTGCACACGCCCGTCACCAAACAAACCTACAAACTCACTATTTTATTCTTATAAACAAGTAAAAGATTATTTGAGAAAAGGCTGAAACTGTGACTGAAAAAAACCCCCACATCCAACTCCTGATAAGTGCAATGGAGCAAAAGTCGGTGTGGGCTGGGTGTGAACTCAGTGGGCTTTGTTGTGTACAAACTTGTGTCTGGAGCTCTGCTCGTGGCTGTGACGGTGGCCTCGGCTGCGGGAGCGGGATCGGCTGCGATGCCGCCTCTTCCTCTCCCTGGAGCGGGAACGGCGCTTGTCTCGTGATGAGGAGCTCGAGCGCCGCCTCCTGCGGTCACGAGAACGGGACCTGATGAGAATGAGAGATAAACCTTGGGAGTTACAAACAGCACTTTTCATCAGAGCAACTCATTTAAAACGTGGACAGATGGTTAAGGCAATGCTCTCACCTCTTTTGCTCTCGGCTTCGTGATCTGGTCCTAAGAAATAAGCAGAGAACAAAATCACACTTATGTAATAAACAAAAATGCACTGAATACAACAAATTAAATTCCATGAAGAGTTTTAAATGTCTGCACCCACCTCTTCTTCAGCCGTTCCTCTTTCTCCCTCTCTTCTCGTCTCTTTAAGCGTTCCTGGTTCCTTTGCTCCTGCTTGTCAACCACAGTTTTCTGATAAAATAAAACCAAACGACCCATTTAGAAGTTAAACATCTTTCTCCAAACCTCTGTGTTTTGATGATCAGCCCACTGTCAATCACAGATATACAGGCAGAAATTTACCTTTAGTTGGTCCAGTTTTTCTCTGATCTGGATGAAGCCAAGGTGAAGCTTCCCACCAAAATGGTCTGCCAGGCGACGGTCGTTGTCATGGAGACCCAGGTAGGCAGAGCATACCTCGCACACCCGAAGCTTCTGCTGCTGAAAGCTGGAGGCTGGCATTGAGTTTCTGTACTCTTCCTGAGGAGACACAGACAGGAACGGACATTGAGTTCTCACAAGATTAATGTATTATGTTAAGAAACAATAGGCGCCACACTCCATTTCCTGCATTCCTCACCTCTGCATCCTTCTTCCTGGTGCGGACCTTCTCCACCTCCTGCAGAACCTTCTGGGCCTCGTCCACGTTTCCCTCGGCTCCAAGCTGCTCAGCCTTGGCCAGGAGCTTTCCTATTTCCTCATTCAGCTCATGAACCTTCTCTGCCTACAACAACAGCCCAGAACAACACATTTTACATCTGGCTATTTCCTGCACAAAACATTAGACGGTGCATTAAAAAAAAAAAAAAGACTATACGTATGAAACGTAGGTGTAAATAAGTTTCACTCTTTCTTCTTAAAACTCTGTTTGCTCACCTTTGCTGCCACCTCAGCACTGATCTCTTCTTGGGTCTCAGCGAGGCGCTTCTTGGCGAGTTCTGTCCTCCGGTCACAGTCGGCAATGAATGACTCCAGGTGGTCCACCGCCTTTCAGAATGAGAAAACTTTCACAGAACGACACTCAGACAGGAAGGCAGCGCGGATTCTTACTTTATAAGAAATTTTAAACTATGGGTTATAAATGAGGTGCTGATATACATGTATAATTCACATGTGTATTTCGTGTCCCTGAAGGGGTCACAAAACCAGTATTATCACTTCCCTTCCCTGAGGCTCAGTTTATCATATCTTTTACGGCCTTGGTTGCTTATGGCAACCGCTAATGGGAAATGGGCAAGCTTAACTGTATGTATTATCTTTCCATCTGTTGACTCACTCCACCTCAGCTTACTAGCTTGCTTTTAGGGCGTAATGAATAATACTTCATAAAGACCCAGAGAAGGGAAAATTCACATCCTCCACAATATAGATCTGTTAACCCGACATCTTGAGAACTGGGATGTGTTGTACGACATTTACAACAGCAAAAAATATCTGGTGATAGCAAGTAGTTCCTCTATCAGTAAGAATGCTGTACAACCTATTTCTCCACATAAAGCAATATGAATATGCATTTGACAGTTTTAACATCAGCATACATGTATTATTAATAGTAGGATATCACTTACATCTAGCTCAAAGAACAGATCTCTGTCTTTGGAGGCAATTTCATAATCTGCCCGAAGTGCGAGGTCATGGATCTTCGTGCACTCTCCCAGGTCCATGCGCTATCAGCAAGACATAAGCAGACATGTCACACACATGCAAATATAAATGAGTGATGTTAATAATTAAATCATGGTGCATAAACTGTTTTACTTCCTCTTTACAGTAATTTACTGTAAGGAGAATTCATATCCTGCGAGGAGTCAAATGTGCTTTTAAATATTACGATATATTCTAGCATCTTAAAATATACATATTTGTACAGTATGTGGAAGCTCAAACCAGAAATGCAGTCAACTCACAGTTCCGGACAGGATGTCATGTGGACAGCAGTTGAGAAGATGACTTTTGCAGACTCGCTCGTCACTGAACTTGACCCTCTGCCTCGTCTCATCGCCTGAAATAATCCAGAAAACCACCAGTGAGAAAGACCTCACATACTTGGTAGCAGGTGCGAGGTTTCCAATGGTTTAGTACATATTACTATACTGCAGTAAAAATAATTCTGCATATGTCTGTCAATATACCTGCAATCGTGTGAAAACCAATTCTTAGATATCTGAAGTTTCAAATATATTTTATTAGTGCAACATTATATTTACCTGCAACTAATGAACTGTGTGTCGAGTGGACTATGTTAACTTATGTGACAATGCAGAAGCTAGATCTGGTTCTGTGTTTTTACCTCACCTCCTTGTTTACCTTAACCACACCTTGATAAAAATGTGGAAATATTAGAGCCTCCGTTCAGTTTAACTTGTGATCAGGCTCAACGTTCACTGTATAAATGTGGAGCAACAAAAGATGAAGCCAAGTAGGACACAATATGTTACATTTCTTTCCTAGAACTCATTTGGATTACCATGACTTTGTAGCATTTCTATTACATATACACACACACAAGTTGGAAATTGGACTATACAAGAAAGCCTGCTACTAAGACAGTGACAGTAAAATGTAAACATG
Organism: Verasper variegatus; assembly: GCA_026259375.1. Taxonomy (NCBI): domain Eukaryota; kingdom Metazoa; phylum Chordata; class Actinopteri; order Pleuronectiformes; family Pleuronectidae; genus Verasper; species Verasper variegatus. Next base: position 10,484,647 of record CM048057.1, read on the forward strand.
TCCGACAAATATTCCAGCAAAGACCTTTACAAATATTAAAAAGAAAAAAGAAAAAAAAACACAAAAGAAATCCAAGGGAAAAAATGGGTTTATACACACTGCGATTTTCACCACATACTGTACCCTTCTGCATCTTCAAGACCTCAGCTGCAGAATTTTAAACCCGCTGTAGAAAAGTATAAATGGGAACAGTTTTCTTGCCCATACCTGTAGTAAGAAGTTGGGAGTCATACACAAGTCAGATCGAAAATGATGTGTGCAAAGTTTTAGTTTTGACTGAATGCAAAAATTGCCTTCTGAAAAACAAGACGTCGAATCGGAATTTGAGAACTTCTCCTTTTGGCTTCAGCGCAACCAGGCGTCTGGTTGTGTAGTTCTACTCCAAATTGTCATTCTAGTGCCACTAAAGATTAACCCATTTGTGTGATTACAAAATGGCTACAATAACTTCCGGAAGGCAAACAAATTGTTTGGATATTCATCATAACAGCTTTAAAAATTATGTGTGACTCACGGCTCGATGAACATGAGGCTTTTCTGCAACTCCTTTGCAGATTGATGTAGGCTGGCAAAGATACACTGAACCTTAATGAATAAAATAAAGGGGCCACAATTGTTCAGTTTGTATGCAACAAATGTATGGGAAGAATTTGATATCAATGTCATCACACATACACCCACAAACTCACAACACAAAGTAACTCTTACAGTACAAATCGAGTTAACAATTTGTTAAAAGATAATCTAAAAGGGCTGCAGTTTTATTCTATCGTCAGGATGCATCAGCTTTTTATTAAATAACATGACAGCAGCAAGCCGTCATGTTCTGCTACAGGAAATCAGACTTGACAGCCGATTCATCTTTTAATGTTTGCATCCAAATGGCAGAACGATAATACTAAAATAATATATTAGCATTAAGAGATAACAGATTTGCACTTGTCATGTGCACTACATGGGTTGGATCTCATAGACACAAGTTTTAAATTATTGATATTATTTTTTATAAATTCTACGCAACAATGCAATCTGAAGCAGATGGAAAGAATATGAAGACACGGCTATGATCTAAAAACTTCCCATAAAACCAATTCCATTTTTAAGTTACTTTTACCTTGTGTACCATGAGTATTTTCTACAACATTTAAAATATTGTCCCTACAATCGTCTCACAGATGCAGACGTTACCGATGTGGTTTAGATTTTTAATATAAAACATGCAATCAACTGAAGATATATGATACAATACACTGTTATATTCAACAAAATAAAAGCACTGACATTAAAAGTCTTCCAGCACATTAATGTTGTACTTTACATGGTTATAACATTACACAAAAAGGGAGCATTGCAGTGCGTAATAAATGTTTTTACTTATAGTCAAAAAATGTAGTGAGATTATGAATGCAAGTCTAGATCTTGAATATTTTTGGATGATTGGATGTTTTACTAAAATGGACAGGGGGCCCTATACACGATAAGGGCAACTTCAATTAATTATTTAGACATTTTCATTCTTTCATTTAGTTTATTTCCTTCATGCAAATATCATGTATATGAACAATTACTATGCTTTACGTGTGCTGCCTTGGAAATGACTATAACAATGGTCTAATTGGTTGTTGTGTATCGTTCAGTGGCGCTCAGGAGCAAAGGTTTCATAACTTCAACAGTAAACATTAGCGTTTGCTAACTTAGCCACGAGCTACGTTTAAGGTTAACTTTCATAGTGACAAAAGCGAAACTAAAATATCTCTAAATCTATGGATGCAAACATTAAAGTCTAGTGTTAATCCGTTAAAGCGCATCGAGTCTAACTGTGCGGTATTTAACGCAGCCCTCTTTAGTACATCCATTCATGCAGGTCTGTCCATCACACGACAACAGCAGCCAGCCTCAGCGGTGGCTCCATCTTGGCTATGCTAGCTCGGCTAGCATGCTACAGCAACTCACCATCCCTCGCTGTCCCCATCAGCTGGTCGAGCAGAGCCCGCATTTGAGCCTGGGCAGACATCGCTGGGCCTTCCGTCGACGGTGCTGTGTACAGGTTAGAAAACAGAGGGCGGCTCCTTGGTGTGTGGCTCAGGTGAAGTATGATAATGTGTTCGTCCAAGCATCACCTCTCGCAGCTTTTCTCGATTTCGTGGATTCGTCTGTTTCCGTTTCACACAAGGGAAGTGACGACACAGCCAGTGGTTCCGGTGTTGTGCCGAGTTCAGCATGCCCGCCGAGAATGGCATGCACCTCCCGGGACCGCGCACAGCTAAAGAACTGTATAGTCTCGTTTGTTGATGTTTTTTAAAAATGATGCTAATGTTGATCATGAATGTTTAGAGTCATCGAGGATTTATGAGACTCAGTTGAAGACGCATCTCCTCGCGACAGGTCTGATCAGTCAATATTTCTGAGGACGTTGGCGTTACAATGCCGACGTCCTCAGAAATATGGCAGGACGTTGCCAAACTGCCCAACTCAATGAAATTAAGCTGGTTTTAATGCTGTTTATTTGTGTTGAATTGCTGAATGTGAGACTCGATCTGCAGAACAGCTGACATGTAATGTATAAACGGCTATTTCAGCATTATTGACCTGACATCTATACAGTTAAGGATCTAAAAGCCTGTTTTGACTCAACATTCAGAACTTCACACGTGTACTCGTTTCCTGGCTGAAAAAACAGAGGGATATAAATACAGGTCCAAAATCTGCTTTTCCAAATAATGCATCCTCCTCCCAGGTCTCTTTTCAGACACTTTGAGGTCAAACACTGATGCCAGCTGATGTTTTGTTGTGTTTGTACTTTACATTGGGAATTTGACAGATCTAGCTCAGCAATTAATGAAATACACAACTGTCAAATAATGCATTCGCAGTCCAACTTTATTTCTAGAGATCTGTTTTAGACGTTTGGCTCGATTGTAAAGTGTCAGGTCAATAATGCTGAAATACCTGTGAATACATTACATGTCCGCCGTTCTGCAGATGGAGTCTCACATTCAGCTCTTCAACACTAAATAACCCTGTGGGATTCTAAACATTCATGGACATTATCATCATTAATAAACACCAACAAACGAGATTATACAGTATTTAGTTGCCATAGAGATGATCACGACAGGAAGCGTGTTTCCACTGCAGCTGTGCGCGCTCCCGCGAGCAGGCGGAACTCGGCACGACACCGGTTAGCAGACGCCAGGGTGAGGGGCGGGCCATATGTCTGAAACTGACCAATCGTTGGAGCGCAAGTAAAGGGACCAATCAAAGCTTCTTCAACTAAATTCTGGCTCCTCACGCTCTGTTTTCCCTGAGTTTGACCTGACAGGCAGCAGCTGGTCTCAGAAGGTGAGTCCTTCGCACTCAGTGTTAGAACTAGGCTTAGGTAACTGGAGGTTTTTGTTAAAGGTTGTGTCGTAGATGAGGTTTTCGTCCTTTTTAATGGTTCAGACCCGTGTGTGCTTTGTTTACTTATGTTGACAGGCCTCAGTGTGTGTGTGTGTGTGTGTTAGCGCCGCTGATCACATGACGGTGCATACGGAATAAGTACGAACAAACTTTTCTTCAGTGTCTTTCCATTCTTTTCTCAGCTTCACGTACCTTGTTTGACCAAGTTCTGAACCAACCGGGTGTTAACTGCGAACTTTAGCTGGCTAACGAAGGTAGCTGCACCCAGAAGTCAACCCTCTTCCTGGGGCTACTCGGCTAACCTGGCACGGTGTGTTCACTTGGGGACATTTGACAGCGGAACTTTAACTTCAAATACACACGTTCAAGTTTGTATCTACAAGCCACTAGTTCCCTCAAGATTCCTACATGGAGTAATGTGCCCGTGGCGACAGAGCAAATAGCAGGGTGTGTTAGCTGCTGATTGTTCATCGTGGGTTTGTTGTTGTCGTGCTGAGAAATCTCTGGAGTGCCGTGCGGGCACAGATTGAATAGGTCCAGGTCCACAAAGGTTGATGCAGCAGAAACAGCTGGACTCTGCTGCCTTCAGTGTATGTTCCTGTGCTACATCCGCGAATGCCTGCAGGCCTGTCTCTTTTGATTGCTGGTTATTGTGACAGATGTCAGGGGCCTGCCATGACAGGTAGCTCGTGCCTTTGGTTGCCCTTGTTGTCCCTCTGGAGGCGTTTAGGCTAAAGACATGGCATACATGACACCATTTGGAGTTGGATTTGAATGTCAGGGCTTACAGGCACTTGGATTACACCACAGAAGCAGTGTGGAGGTATATTAGTTAAAAAAAAAAGACCCTGTGTTTTTCTCCAGCGAGGAAACTTTAAAAATATCTTTTTAAGGTATGGCACATTTCAACAACAAGGCATTTCAAAGTGCTTTACATAAAATACAAAAGGCATCATGACAAATTGTAGAAAGCAACATAAGACGATACAAAAAAAAGAAGCATGACGAATTGTAAAGTTACACGGTGTTGCTTTAAGATTAGGATTATATTGGGGCATTGTTTTACAGTTCACTCTTTCCTGTGTTAGGTGGATCAGTAATGCATTGAGGATACGATGGAGACCACAGACCATCCCACTGAGGGCGACCCTCTGAAGAGTGGAGAGGAAGCAACCAAGCTGAAGAAGAAGAGTTGTAAGGAAGTGCTGGGTTTTGCCAAATTGACCCATTGGCGAACTGCGCTCTTCTTCTTCTCCCTGTTCCTCTGCCTCACCGTTGTGTTTGCCTACTCCTTCGTCCTCCCCTGTCCCGTCAGACCGCAGTATCTTGTTTCCTGGAACAGGACTTTCCCTGAAGCAGGTGTGTGTTTGGATGGTGTGCGTTTCGCTGCTCGGCAGTGTCTAGAATGTGGGACTGATTTCTTCTCTCTCTGCCACAGCAACTTTTGATTTCTTAGCCGTTGAAGCTGTGAGTAGCGACAAGGTGCTGGACGTCCTGTTTGTGCTCAAGACGAGAGAATGCGGTGTGAACAACACCTGTGCTGATGCAGGTATGAAGGGCTTTTCAGTTTGAATGAAATCACGAGGTTGTTGCTCAAACTACATGTTCCTACTTTAAATGTTGTTTTGTGTAGTTCATTTACACTGTGTGTGTTTTCCAGGTCTGCCTTCGCCATGCGTGTTTGTGTTGGCAGTGGATGGGACAGATGGAGAGACCCTGTGGGAGCGTCCACTGCATGCTGAGTTCCACTGGGCCCAGTGCGGTCTGGAGGAAAATACAGGCAGAACCTGGGACTGCCTGCTCTCCCACTCTGACCAGATCACTGCTGTTGACAAACACTCTGGTTTGTGACTCACCACTCTGTCTCTTTGTAAAGGATACTATAAATTACAGTAACATTTTAGATTTTTATCCCCACTAATTTATAGTAATATTATTCATTTTATGATATATAATAAGTTGTTTTTTCACTTCATTTTTTAAATTAGTTGGTAAATCTTTAAAAGAGCCATGAAATATTTAACTACCTATGTATAAATCTTTTTATATGAATATTGCAAATTGTTCTTAAGTTGCGTGTTTTTGTGAACATTGTTGTCTATGTATTACATTCATCACAGCGTCCACAGGTCAATAATAAGTGCAGTTACTGCCAGGATTTAACACATTAAAGATTCAAGTGGTAGTAATAAGCAAAAGGTACCTTTACAGTGCTGTGTGGTGGGTTTGTGTACAGGTGAAATAAAGTGGCAGCAGCCTCAGCTCGCTGGTCTGCACAGCACTGTGCCTGTTCTCAGTATCCCAGATCTGGATGGGGACAAGGTCAATGACGTGGCTCTGGTGGGATCTGACAACACACAGGTGAAAACCAGCAGTGTTGTTTATTACAGTGACATTTAGTTGCTTCTTTTTGTAGCAGAGGTGCTGTTTAGAAGCATCAACGTCTGTCCTGGGTGATCTAATCCCAAGTGGACAGCTCTGAGTACATCGGTTCACACATGGGATTAGAAGGAGTCTCCCCATGTGTCTTGGATCTCAAATGCATCCTCAGTGCATCTTAAGTGCGTTCACACCTTTACTTAAAGGCTGACCACTTGTTATTCGATCCCCTGATATGAATGTTAATACTGAACAGGGCCTCACGGTGCAAATATTAAGTTACAGTACATTATGAGTGTTTGTGTTTTTGAATTTGTGTATTTTTACATTTTACTTGGTGATAATGCACTGATTCATTCCTCAAATATGCAAATAACAAGCTTTGGCAGTGAAACCATCTGTCAATGTTGCACTCAAAACAGAATCCAGCCAGTCTCATTGTTTCCCATCATACCTGCAGACTCAGCTGGTGTTCCTCTCAGGGAAGACGGGCGTCCAGATCGGCTCCACGGTGTCTCTGAACTCCACAGAGATGCATCTTCTCCATCGCACCAAAGAGGGTTCTCACTATGTGCTGCTCCGAACAGGTTTGTATAAGAAAACAGCTGGGGCAGTCCCAACAGGTTACTACTGCATATCTGTATTCAGACCAGTCAAGTTATGGAGGATGTAGTGATTTCAGTTAAGGTGCTCCTTAGAACTAAAACAGAAAATAACCTGAAGTCATAAGAGATTTAAAAACAATTATCTTAATTTATTTAACACACTTGGATGAACTTCACTCTTGAGTCAATTCAAATTCAAAACAACTTTATTTGTCCCTGGAGGGCAATTCAAGGGCACATAGAGCATGTAAAAAAATAAAATAAAAGTGCAGTAACCTCAAATTGAGTAAGAGTAGTGTAAAAGGATGGTGAACAGGATAACGGCTGTGAAACTGATTTTTAAGAACGTATATAAATACTGGATGATAAATACTGAATGATTAAAGTGATAGGAGTGCATTGAGGTCAGTAATATGGATGTAAAATGATGTACAGTTAAAGTAAACAAGAATAAATATATATATACATATACAGGACCAGGTAGCAGCAGATGAATCAATACTGTAGCGTATGAAAATATATATGCAGCACATAAATATATATCAGACAATGAGCAGTTAAGGTGAATATTAATATGAAGAATATATATTACATATATTATATATTTACACGGTCGATAGCAGCAGATGAATAATCATTTTAGCTTATGAATAAATAAGAGATAAGTGAGTATGATGTAATTGTGTGTTCATTCAGACACTGGCTTGTATGGACTTGCACTATGGAGGATTGCTGCCAAGGCTGAAGAAGGGATTGAGGTCCGCTTAAAGAAGGATAAACACTGGGAGAAAAACGCTAGCAGTGCAACCGGCCTTGTACCCATCTACGAGTGAGAGGAGCCCTCCATTCTACTCTTACTTCACTGAACCACCTGAAATCATTGTGGCTCCCGCCAGAGACTGTGGCTGATATTTCTCTTCCACTCTGTAGGTCTGAACCAGTGAGTCGAGTGGTCAGAAAAGAAGAAAGAGGTGATCCACCAAACCTGCTGCTTGTGACCAGCACGGCTGTGGTGTTGGTAAATGGAAAAACCCGGAAACTACTGTGGAGATTCAACACCAGCTCAGTCCTCAGGTGTCACTTCTGTCTGTTTTTTTTTTATTTCACACACAAATTAGAGCTTAAACAATTTGTAGGGAGGAAAACAAATATTAACTATAAATCTTTTGGTTATGGGCCTAAAATGAATATTGCACTAACAGATAAACATATCATTTAGTAATTGGAAAGCTTTGTCAACGACATTTTTCTGGCTTATGTTATGCTGCCAGGTAATCATTTTAAATAATAGTTATAAACTCTGTTAAGAATAAAGTTGCAGAAATAACTAAACTGATAAAAACCACACAACCCAAAGCCAGAATCTTATAACCTGTTGAGGAAATTGAGTCATTTGTAATATCAGCAATCCTCTAAAATCCCTGTAGCTGCATTATGTTCAGTAGTTTTGTAATAACATCAATGTTTCTCCCCTGTTTTCTCATTCATCCAGCGAGCCCTCCTTTGGTCACTTTAACAAAGACGATGTACTTGATGTTGTGGTTGAGGAGGATGTTGGCAACTACACAAAGAGGGTGAGTTGGGTTTAAAATGTTCAAACACTGTTGTGATGTCTACATTGTGTCCACTTCCTCTCATGCAGTGTTTGATTTGAATCATACTTTAGCCGCACTACTTTCTGTTTTATATGTAGATAGTAATTCTTGACGGGAAGTCCGGCGTTGTGCTGTGGCAAGTCAGTCTTTTGTCTTGTCCGAATTCACCGAGTCCCACCGCAATACACACCACCAACTCTGTTTCAGTCTTTGTGTTTTGGGGCATGATGCCCACAGAGACCAACTCGTCTGTGAGTACACTGCCTTAATGGAAAAGATGTATGTTACAGGAACACAAACCTACTCAGATTCACAAAACACTGATATGACTCAAATATTTCCTTCCAGATCCCTTCAATGAGTGACCGCCACTCTTACTTGCTGCTCCCTCTTTATTCTGAAGTTCTTCTCGAGTCCACCAATGTCCTGGACCACATCATAACATTTAAAGGTACCCATGAATTTATGCTATAAAATCACATCTTCACTACAACAATGTGCTCAGAGGGATAAAGAAAACTCTTTCTAAATCTGTGATCTTCTCCCAGCCACTCTGTTGGAGCGTGGGCGTCACGCTGCCTACTTCCTGCTGACCGGTCCGGAGGTGGAGGGGGATGAAGACAGTGTTGTCCTCAGAAAGCGAAAGCTGAAGCAGGATGTCCCGCACAGCAAAGTGCTGCATATCAGAAGCGGAGGAGACCAGGAGAGCAACAAGGACATTATAGCGGCGTTCCAACGACTCCGCTTCAGTGAAGAGTGAAAGGACCGACTGTGACGTGTTGTGTCAGTGTTTGAACCAGTCGTATGATGGCTTTATAAAAGTGTGTACACTAGTTACAACTTTCCTACTGCTGACAACAAAAAGATTCCTTCAAACTGAGCATTACCTTCAGACTTGACTGTAAACATACAATCATATGAGTTAGATTTGATCTCACGTCCAAAGAGCTACTTGTTCTCTGACTCCTTCACTGTACACAGACGCCGTTTTCCTGCTGACGAATCGAGGGGGGACCTGCCTCATAGCGTTTCAATGCATTGCTCTTTTTTTTTAACGGCTGAGGCTGGGTTATTGTTTGGATCTATGCAACTGTATGTGACACCGTGCTTCAAAGGAAGCGGACGCACTCTGCCAAAGGTGACTTTTTCAAATTATTGTTCCAACCTTTTAAGAAGCCACAATGATGGGGCTCTTTTTCTTTAGTTGAATTTAATCATTTACCTGCGCAGTGAAACGGATAGTTGTGCGGAGAGAAACTTGAAATCCATGAACCTTAAAGTACTGGCGTTACTTTTTTTTTTTATCATATTCTATTTGCAAAAGTATGTGAGGGCTGGCTTTTAGTCATTGGTACTGTTGTCAATAACCAAGACGTGTGTTATTTACTTAATCCAAGATGCTGTAAGGGTGAGTCAAAGGATCACCTACTGAGTTATTGCTGTGGTGTTACTGCTCCATATGAAGCAGTTTCTTTTCTTAGTGATTTATAGGAGTTAAAGAGTTTCTGGTTTATGCTTTACATTAATATATTGAACCTGTTGGGCAGGTCTGTGTTGAAGCTGGCTGTTGTTTCTGTCTTGATAAGCTTGAATCTGAGCAATATTCAGTCTTAAAAGAAGTGATATTGTTTAATCTCAAAGACGGTAAACAGATTGTATTTATGTAGCCCTGACACATTCATACAGCGCTTCTATATGCAGAGCTTCTTCTATCCCACAGTTTACACTGTTGCTAAAGGCCTCGGGCAATTTGGGGATCAGTGTCCCAAGGTCACCTGTACATGCAGAGTGGCGGTGCCGGGGATCGAACAATGTCGTCTCATAGCAGACACTGAATGGATAAAAATAAATGGGCTTGCTCTCTCTCAAACATTAAGTCGCCAATCCCTACAAGAATGTATCGACCTTATGTCTTAGAGAAGAGATTTTCATAGAGTTTTTATAAACCTCCAGTCAAGACAACACAAATGATGTTGAATGTTGTGCGACCCTTTACTAACACAGTAAACAGTTTAAAGTTAAAATCCCCAAACTAGAAAATTGGCATGACAGTGAGTTGGAGGCTAAATATGCAAATTTTTGTAGCGGTGGAGGCTGACCTTTTCGCAAAAAAAAAAAAAAAATCTAAATCGTGCTGATATTGGCCAGTGACCATACATATATATTTTTATGCCTACATATATACAATGTAATGTGATATATTTTTTTCCAGCAATTTGCAGTGTAATAAATGTGTCAAACCAATTTAAATGAATTTACAGTACTTCATTTTTGAGTTGATGATTTACTGAATCTCTAACTTTTGCCTTTGATGTTTTGTACCAATAAAATCCTGCCCAGTCACAACATACAAAAGAAAACTCTGTCGCCCCCTAGTGTTGTATTATAGACACTGCACATGATATGGACTCATTGACACATTGAGGCTAGTCACGTAGTACAGGGGTTAAACCCTGAACAGTGGCAGCGCGTCATTTTATCACCATGACGCTCAAACACCGACAGTGCTCCTGCCCTCGTGAGCTATCTCGGAATGGAAATGTCGGTCCTTGTAGGGAAGTGGTCGGATCGGGAAACACTTTGAAAGTCCATAGTAATAGACAGGAAACCGGTTCAAAGCAGGACGAGGCGCGGGGAGGAGAGGAGCCGGGCAGGAGAACTGCACAGACGCATTTGACATCATCTGATCGGTGTGGTGGTTTTAGAAAACAACAGACAAGATGGTGAATATCCCTCATATGTTTGGGATTAAAGTGGAGCGGAGCAGCCCACCTCCTCCTGCGCGCTCCTCTGTCCTCAGATAACACCTGACAGGACGCCCCCACGTGTCCCGACTACCGCGACTTCCTAGACACCGAGTTCCTGGTTTGAATAAACGAGCATTTATTTTGTATTATTCTCCCATGTGACGTCCTCAGCTGAGCACAGGACACAAAATGAAGTCCACAGACAGAGGGAGACGAATCAAACCGAGCCACCTGAGATACTTTAAATTCTCTGCGTGAACATCTGGTAATGATTAACACGTTCACCGAATACTTCCGCGTTGAGAATAAATGAGGGTAAACACGATTAAAACATCCCCACGATGCTGCTGGGGGGGGGGGGGGGGTCTCCATCCACGAGGCTGCCTCCAAGCAGCAAACCCACGCGCGTGTGTGTGTGCACCCTGATCAGCGTGTGTGTCATTTCAATGTGACCTGGGTCCGCCATACCGTTATGATTCCACTGCACGCCTGCAGCAGCCCCAGAGCGGAGCGCGCGCGCGCGGCACTGTGCGCACACGGCTTCTAATCCAAGCAACCAGACGCAGGGAGCTCGAACCAGCGACTCAAGCGACCACACAGGTAACGTCCACCTGCTCGGCTTCACATTTTTTGACACCGAGGTCCCGCCACACTCACAGAACGTGTACGTTGAAGGCTGCGTGAATACATTAATGAGAGAATGACAAGAATAACTTGAGGCTGAGCCCACGCACGCGTCGGAGAATACAAGTTCCGCATGTACATTTTTCCCACGCACACGCTTTGAATGACCTTAATTATTATTCACCTTGACATGATAAATTAGACAAATAGTTGTACATGTGCTGTGTGATATAGAAAGAGAAACTGGGTTGTGTTATAGGAGGAAATGAGCGCAAAGGCCTGATGACGAGACTCTATTGAAAACCTGTTTGGCAATATCCTTACGCGTATTTTGTATCTGACCCATTTCCTCGAATCTTCCAGTGGAGCGGCTGCCATTAGACGTCTGACTGATAGCTGACAGCACATACAGTGTTGTGTTGATCCATGTATTTTCACTATGAAATGAATAATTGTTGATATATATGTATATACGTTATTCGCATGCAGATGCCCTAAATCTTCTCCCCAAAATAAGCCTCTGCAGAGCCGCCACTTGTGCCCGGTCACACCTGAGCTGCAGCTCCACAGCTGCTCTGTCTCTAGTCTTGGTAGTGCACAAACTGACGATCCTCTCTCGACAGAGGTGACCATGGCCGAGGACATCAAGACCAAACTGGAGAACTATCGCACTGCTCCATTCGACGCCAGGTTCCCCAACCAGAACCAGACCAAGAACTGCTGGTCCAACTACCTGGGTAAGGCTGCTTGTTGTGCTCCTCAAGGTCAAAGCTGGCACTTCTGGTTCCACACCACTGAAATACTGATCTAAGAATATATGGAAACTGTGGAAACATGCTGTGCTATAAAATATTCTATGCCTTCCATCTGAGTCAGTTGTGCGGAGCTAACGCCGTTTACCTGAGGTCTTTCAAAAGGTGTTGACCTCTGACCTCTGACCTCTGACCTGGAGCTAATCCAAATTGAGGACGCTGACTTGACCCTTACCCCTTGAAAGAAAAAATGTGGCGTGAATCCATGGTCCTTCTATTTCTATATTCATTGTTATTGTTTCTCTATTAATAGACTATCACCGCTGCCAGAAATCTCTGGAGGCTAAAGGACAAGACATCATGCCCTGTGATTGGTACAAGAGGGTCTACAAATCCCTCTGCCCCTTGTCCTGGGTAAACAACACTTTTTCACATCTCAACATTTCAATGAGATAGTTTGAGAAAATCACACAGACAAGTACTGGCAGAGTATACATGGTCCCCCCCCCCCCCCCCCACATGTTGGCCGAGTTTGTTTAGTGGGGGTCAAACAACTTTATCGTTCCGCGCATTCCTGCGAGTCTCTGCTCAGGAACGAGAATCAAAACAAAATGAAGTGATTCAGTCCAAATTTAGAGATTGGAGTTCCCCCTTGAAACAGTTCTCAGCTGAAAAAAGACCAGAGCATTCTAAGTTGCTGTTTCAAGGAATAATTGAAAATATTTACTGTCCAGCATCAGATACTCTAAACTGACAAAAATGTCTTGGATTGTTTGGACAGCATCACTCGAAATACTTTTTAAGGAAGAGTATTAGGGGACGGGAGAAGAAGAAAAATGACATTGTTTTTGCATTTCACGAATTTAATTTTGATTATAAAGTTGAAAGTGTCAACTGACCGACACTGAAACTGAAAAACGAGGCTGTCAATGTTCTATCTTTTTGTTCTCCGCAAAATCTCCTAATAGAACTAAGACTGATTACTACATTGTGTAAATGTGCTAAAAGAGAAAGAATTTCCTTAATATTAAAACTGATTCTGAGGTCAATTTCATCTAAATTAGACATTTTATAGAGGCCGTCAGTAGTTTGAACTAATTGTAAAAGTTAGACTTAATATCAACATTTCAAATTTTTAATCGACATTTTGTTTTATTCTCAATATGAAAATATCTGAAATTTTAACCTACACCAGGCCCTAATACTTTTCTATATGGGGTCTTAAATCAACACAAAGGATAATAGGTTACATAGTGATATCACAGCACATTGTTTTATCACATTTAGTCATGGTAGTTCAAACTTGTAAGTAGCCGTATTGGAATTTTTTCTAAATCTTTTACTATATATTGATGTCAAAAAGTAAGTTTCCCTCTGACATCTTGTCCCTTCAGGTCCAGAAGTGGGACGACCAGAGAGAAGAGGGAACATTCCCGGGAAAAATCTGAGATTGTCGTCTCCAAAAGATGTTGAATTGCAAAGATGTAATCTTCTCAGCTAAATGTTTGTGTCTGTGGTGGGGAGACCACTTGGCTCTGTCACCACCTTTCCACTACTGGTGCTCTGTCCCAGGAATACGCTGACACTGAATGGTCATTCCCCTCAAATCTCATGAAATGTACAGCGAATACTGAATTAAAATATCTCAGGATATATTTATGGATCTCAGTTGTCCCGGTTTTTTTCTTAACCCAACTAGAATACGACTAAGATACAGCAGCTGTGTCTCAATTCAGGGGCTGCATCCTTCAGAGGCTGCATTTGAACTACTTCCCACGACTTTCCCATTTCGAAGTCTCCTTCAAATGTGTCAAATGACAAATGCAAACTTCCATCGCTGACCAACTTGGCTCCTACGCATGGATACTTCCCAGCCCAACATCAGCGCACAGTATCAGTATAGTTAAAAACCAAGGGGCATTCAAATATTCGCATCATGTCCAACTGCAGCTCTGTTAAGAAGAGCGCCTCCTCCTTTGGACGGGTACACAGCATCCTCAGAAGGATGCAGCCCCTGAACTGAGACACATTGACGCTTAGATGAGAAGTGACTGAACAAGTCCACTGTAACAAATCTTCTGGTATTGTTCATGAAACCGATGGAAGAAACATTGATATATTTGAGATTTTATTCAATCAAATAAACCTACATCAAATATACATATTTAATCAAGGTTAGAAAAATAATTAAATATTTCAAAACACTAAAAGTTACACATACAATCACAGCCACTACCCCACAGAGCAGGACTGAGTAATGGCTACTGCTGCTGTTGGACATAAAGAAATAAAATACATAAAACTGCATTTCATATACAAGGACCCCCCCCCCATCCGGTGTAAGGAGTATCAAACAGTTTATATCTGGGCTCAATGAAGCAGTAAAAACACAGATGTGTCTTAACATTTTTAGATAACAACAGCTAATGCTGAAGAAACTTTCCCATGCAACAAGTTAGTACAGTAAATATTGAATAAGTGAGTAGTACAACACCAAGTACCAAGTATTATAGTGAAGGTACAACCACATTTATCCTTTTTTTTTTTTTAAGGATATTTCTCAATTTGAGGTAATTGAGAGTATTTGCATATAAGAAGTTTCCTGTTACCCTATCTGCTCAAAATCTAAACAGGAAAAAGTCGATATTTTTTTTCCATTTCTGATTAAGTTACTAAAATTACTGGCTCAGGAAATGTTTGCTTTACAGCAGCTTCAATAAAAGGTCACTTGTATCACAAACAAGTATTTTCTACCTGATGCTACACAGAAAACAACTGACCAAGTCGTGTAGAGCCAAATATATGTTGAAAATTCAACTGTGGAGTGTTTTTTTTTTTTCAAACACACTCTGAAGTTGTACATGCACTTTTCGTTTTTCCTTTTACTTGAAACGTACAAACATGTGACTACTTGTACTTTCATCATCAATATAAATCTTGTAAAAGGTCAAAACCTGCGTAGAAGCACTTTCCAGTGAAAGTAAAACCACTAGCTTTGAAATATAATAGCTACCAGGTATAAATGATCAACAGGTATAAATAAGTGTCTGCATAGGGTTACGAGTGGTGGTAGGGAGTGGTCGTCAGGTCTCACACCTACGAGGCGACGAGCTGATCGTTCAGGCTCATCAGTGGATACAACTCAGGGAGAAATGTAGCATCAGCCACATCCTGATCTGTGAGTGTATCTGTGTGGCCTCGCAGCGTATTTATGTCTTCTCTTTCTTCTTTTAAAACACGCCACAAGCAGCATTTAAATATGCAGCACAAAAGTCACAAGTAGCAGCGACAGATATAGTGTTTAAGTACGAGGCACAATAACAGGGCTGATAAAATGCAGCCTCACAGATTTATCCTGGCACCGTGGGATGGACGACCGGGGCTACGACGTAGTACGTGTTGGGGATAATATGTACGTGTGGGCGGTGGGTCGAAAGCAAGGGAAGAAGGGGAGTGATCCAACCATAAAGTGGAATTCTGTGAGTGTGAGAGTGTGTGTAAACCCATCGTGCAGCCTCTGTCCTCTTCAGTGTGAAGTGTCAACCCAACCACGGCTCGGGGGCTGATGTGGATCTCGTTAAGGGAGGTCATCCACCAGAAAGTGGCTTCAAAAAGTCAGTACCTCCTCTTGCCATGTTTCCCACCATCAGTCATGCAGGTCTTAGGTCGAAGAGCTGTATAAAAGGGGAGAACGAGCAATTTACGTTTTTTTTTTAAACTGCTGAGTATGTGTGCCCGAAAAGCTTTGATCCAAGTTCACTTGTTTCCCCGACTCACCTGGATCGGCCGTCTGCTTCTTCTTGGTGTGATGGACTATCTGGTTGTCGTTGGTCATCTTCACATCCTGATCCTCCACGTAATTACTGCAACACAGCAAGAGAAAGGAAGAAAGGGCAGATGCATGATGCATGTGAGTCAATCTTGTGCGTCTGTGGGAAAATAAGGACAGAGATACGACACGAAATGGAGGAGTGACTGATAACAAAGCCTGAAGTCAGCAGGTCCAGGCTTTGAGACCAAAGGTGGAGCTAGAGAGGTAACAGGAGAGAGGAGGCAAGGGAGAGGGACTAAGGTATCACAAGTCAAGTGTGTGGGAAGGAGGGTGGGGCATGGCTGTGGGCGTTTGAGGGCACCGGAGGAATCTTCAATACAGGGATTGACCACAGGGAGGTGCTGACACAAGGCTTTCAGGGGCTCTGTTACTCACTGTTGGTGGTGTCGGCTGCCGAGGGGGCTGAGGTGGAGAAGAGCACATCTCCGTTCAGAACAACTCACTGCTCGAAACAGTTGGACTGAACCAAATCTCCTCTGTCAAACAATTTGTGTCTCCCAGTTTCAGCCAATCCCTCAACAAATGTTCTTGAGTTAATTCACAGTAAAAAGTCATCCGTCTATGATTCGATGGCATTGAAAGAGCTGCGGGACGAAGTCTAATTCAGGAACACAATGTGCAAAACGACCAAAAGGAAACATGCATGACACATGACTCATGCATGTCCTGGAAAAGATGCGGGGCTGACCAGCAATCTGTATCTTTGCCTCCGCCAAAGAGGTTATGTCTTCCACCTGTTCGCTGGTTTGTTTGTTTTTAAACAAGATTATGCAAAAACAGGACAGATTACAGTGAAACTTGGTGGAAGGATGTGGTATGGGTCAGGGAACAACCCATTAAAGTCTGGTGCGGATCCAATTCCGGGATCCAGGCATATTTAGGGGACTGATATCGACAATGATTCAATTTAAGGGGACTGTTGGGCCTTGGCGGAGGTACGTGCTCAACTGAGTGCCATTCTAGTTTGTAAAAGTAAATGCACAACCAATCAGTTACACTTACAGTGTATATAGGCTCAGAAATTACAGATACCTGATAACAGTGTTCCTCTCACGGTGTGCGATGTAGGCATCGTCTGTGAACAGGATGGTGTGGTAGGGCACCACTGGATCACAGGTCGGCAGAATGCCCCGAGCCACGTGGCTCACACTGTCCAAGATGCCGTTGTACACGAGGAGGTCGTCCACCAGCAGCTGAACACACGCAGGGACACATTCACATTTTGCTGCCTGAAGTCTGACTTTTACAAACATTAATGACTAATAGACAGAGCGGCGTACCCCAAACTCCTTCACTCCCCTCTGGTGTGTTTTAGAGTAGTTCCACAGCTTGATCATCGACACGGTCACCGGCTGTTCAAAGATGACGTACACACGGTTCACCTGCATGGAAACAAGAAATACACTGAGGGTGTTAACTGACTGCAGTCTGGTATGGTCTCTCTCTCTCCTCCTCCCCCCCCCCACACACACACACACACACTTCCTCACCAGGCCTGGGAGAACAGGAGCTAGCCACATATGTCTTCCATCGTGGGTACTGTTGACTCCATCTATTAATTTATCTGGCGTCCTCACATCACCACTCACATGGTCCACCACATTCACACTGTCGGGAAAAGCAGCGATGTCTGGTGGACATGATGTCAAGGTACAGACATTTATTAGTACCTATTATTATGCCTTCAAAAGTATATGTGTCCTCTCCTCCTAAATAAAATCAGAATAGGACTGGTCGTGTAGCAGCTATAGAATGTTTTTTGACCTTGATGTCTCTCTTCTTTGCATCTCCTCTGCTGTTTGGAGTAAAACTGTTTTAACTGTGCAGTAAATCTTGTTAAACCAAAATTATAGCATAGCTTCTGACATTTTCGGTAAAAAAATAAAATAATAATAATAATATCAATACCTATGAAGTCCACTGGATATTCATAAGTCTATTTACCCATTGTCTGTAGATTTAAACTACAAATTTGGAAGTGAACAACAACCACATGAAATAAAATGTGGATTTATTACTGCTGGTGAAGAGAGCACAGGTTAGTGAGGATAGATGCATGGAGGCTGAGGGTGACTGATGAGGATACTGTTGTCACTGAGACTGATCTTCTGGTGGTTGTGGTCGTAAAACTCGAGGCCGTTGAGGCCGATGTAGTACGGGTCTCCCCAGGTTGTTAAAAGCTGCAGCTGAAAAATGACTGATGGGTTAGGGTCAAGGAATGTATAACATGGGTCATCTGGTATATCACATATACTGTTTATATGGTACACAGGCTGTGCTTAGACTGTCAGCCAGCTGTGGCAGTACCATTTAACATGGCTACATATACAGTATTCATGTGCACACAATGTTGTTACCAAAGCAACTTGCGAATATCAAAATATTGCATGTGAACTGCAAACAGGGGCAAAAACACAGCTGTCAAAACCATCATTTCCTGCTATGGTTGGCAGAAGGATACACCCACAAGGCATGATGGGAGCTTCATAGTCCATGCTGGCCTGCTCTTGTTTCTTCGAGCTAACTCTGAATTAGAAACCACAAAAATTAGAAATTAGGAAATGACATTCTTTCATTTCTCCTGAAATAGGAGTTTGAACGCCGGCTCCTACTTGTGATAGTCTTCAGCACTGTTGTTGTCTGTCGGCGTCTGCAGGAAGTCGACGAAGAGGATCTCCTGTGCAAAGTCAAAGTGGCAGTTGCCCGGACCTTTCCTGATGAGGAATCCCTCCGCTGGGGAGATTGCGACATCGTCCACAAAAACATGGATCAACTTCACCTGAACAAAATACAAAAAGACATTTGTTCGTTTTGTGTGTGGTATATAATCGACTGAATAGAACATTTCAGGTTGAATCTAGAAACTAATCCATGCCTTGTAGCATCACACAGCAGCTTTATCACCTTTTAAGTGTGAACTATGTGATGTTTCAAGCAGCTTTACAATCATGTGCTGAATTCCTGTGTGAATTCTATTTTGGTTTTCCACACCATCTGTCTCTGACACCTGTATAAATCTAAAAGCTGATCTCTGAGATAACTGACACAATAGTGGAATTTGTTGTTTCACAGTTTAGTATCTACAGTGTCATACCGCTTAATATACATGTTTTATTACCACGAGAGTCCAACAGAGAAATATCTCACCCCTCTGTAGGAGTCCTCAGGAGACTTGTTGTAGTTCCAGATGCGGAGTCCTGCGATGGTCTGGGCCGTGTTGAAGGTAATGTTCAGGGTGTGGGAATCTCCACGGGAGAAAGGGATCAGCCACATGTGCTGGTCTTCAGTGGTAATGTTTTGGCCATCAACAAGCCTGGTTATTGGAAACAGATGATAACGAGTGTGGATTTCTTTTTGTGATATTCGATTTTTCTTGACCATAAGAAGCACTTTGTGTTGGACGTACTTATCGAGTGTTCGCTGGTCGTGTCCGTACTCAGGCAGGTCGTTGAGGTCGCAGGGTGACGCGGCCATCATACTGAGGTCTAAAGGTAAATACTCTCCATCTTTCCCCACCACCTCCAATCCGGTCAGGCCCATGTAGTGGGAGTCCCCCCAAGTGAGCAACAGCTCTAGTCTGAGGCCTGGAGGAGGAAGAGAGACAGTTATTTTGAGCATCCAGACATTAAAAAAAAATCTAAATAAAGGGAGAAGAGAACATGTGGTGACAGGATATCGTTGCTATACTCACACTTTCCAGTGAACATCCCTGGAATATGTTCCATGTTCTCCTCAGACTGGCTAACAGTGGGGTTGAGTTGAAGTTTCAACTAAGAGAATATTTGAAAACATTTATAGCGTTATTATAATCCAGTGTTCTGTTGATGATGTGAGGGCTAGGGATTGCAATGGTAAGAGAGTGTTTGAAAGAAAAATCCCTGTGGAGACTTCTGTAACAGCCTGTACTCACAGCGAGGTCTTCCTCTCGGAAACCGGCCTGTGTGAAGGGTCTTTCCTCTCCCTCTCCATCGGCGGTTCGCGGCCTCTGCAGCTCTTCCTCATTCACCAGACTCTCACGACCCTCACCTTCACTGAGGAAGGTTTCATCGTAACGAGACATAGCCTCCAGGATGTCATCATCTGTGGTGAACAGGATAGTGTCCCCAAACTGGTCCAGCTCTGAAAAAGACAACAGTGTAAGGAGAAAGGACAAGTTGATCGGAAAAAACTAAAAACAGCCGAAAAACCAGCGATCTTTACCTCCAGACAGGGTGCCTGAAGCTTTGGCAATCTCTCCCCTGAAGATGCACCTTCCATCCAAGAGCATTTCCACTTCTTTCACCCCTCGGAAAGAGTGGATGCGAGACTTGTTGTAGTTCCACACACGGATCATGGCCACTTGGCAGGGAGCGCCGAAGTCCAGGAAGACGGTGTGGTTACGACCAGGTGTGAACGGGGCCAACCAAAGATGCATGTCGTCCTGTGTACGATTGATCCCGTCAGTCAAGTTGTGAACAACACGTGGGTCTTTGCCATATGCAGGGAGAATGTTGATGTCTGGAGGATCAGCCCGGATGTGAGCAGGTCGAAGAGGCTCTCCACTGGAGCTGAACACCTCCAGGCCGTTGAGGCCCACGTAGTGGCGATCTCCCCAGGTAGACAGGATGTTGATGACCAGCCTTTGACCCTGTGGCAGAACTGGGATTTCAAACTCGTCCTCGCGCTCCATGGATGGATCATCGTCAGGGACTTCGCACAGAGTCCCCTGAGCAGTCAAGGAGGAAAGGGGGCTCCTCGGTGGCATGGAGGGGTTGGATGGGACTGTGGAGGGACAAAGGCCCTGCTGCTGGATGAAGTCATCGAAGATGTCACCTTCAAAGCCCATGTTGGAGATGCGTCCACGTTGGCATTGGTTAAACTTAATGAGGGAGTCCCAGGACTCCATGAGGGTGTCATCCTGCTGGCTGTGCAGCTGGGCCCGAGACGAACACTGCCTCCTGTTGGTGTTCACCAATGACAGTGGCTCCTCTGGAAAATACACAAACAATTGCTATTAGGTAAGGAAATATGCCTCAGCATTTATTATCAAACACTGAATACAAGAAAAGTGTAATAACTAAACAGTAAATATATAATTTCTAAATTTCACGAAAAAATACAATTTAAATTCAACTGGCAGGTGAAATAAAAAGTACATGGGTTAAATAACATACCAATAAAGGTGTCCCTCTATGTCTTAGTATTAAAACCTCACACATTGAAGGTGGTAGCATTGACTACCTGTGTTTGACAGTGTTGCAGCTCTGAGGTTCTGCTCCTCCGTCTGTTTGGCGGAAACAGAAACTACACTGTTTCGAAATGAGCTCCTGCGTCCACTGATGGGTCTGTCTGGCTTCTGCTCCCCAAGCTCCTCCAGCAGGTCGCAGCTTATGTCCAGAGAGTCAGCGTTCCACTGACTCCCATTCGCTGTCCTCTCCGTCCCTCTGCACACCCGGCCCGGGTTACAAGGCAGCTCCGGGAGCATTGAAGAGGATGAGGCTGGGGATAATTTGGGCTCTGTGCAGTGCTGAGGCACGAGCCACCTGGGCCTCTCCCTGCCGGCCTCGCAGCCCTCTGCTACTTCTCTGTTCAGGGGCTGCAGCCACTGGGGGGCCACCCGTGATGAGGACGGCTGGGTAGTGACAGTCTGCTCCATGGGCACTGGCTGCACCACCTGCTGCCTGAGAGAGAGGGGCTCTTCTGAGGCAGGCAGGTCGAAAAAGGTTCTCTGCGCGGAGGGGTGGCGAGAGGAGGATGAAACCCCCACTGCTGAAGGAGTAATCGGTGGTAGTGATATATGTGATTTCTCCTGCATTTCTATCATAGCCTGGCCTTGGGTGTCTGATATGTGGTGTTGCTGGATGGTGCTGGCCTCCCCACCATTCCTGTCCTCATGGCGTTGGGGGCTGACCCCCCGCAGATTGTGTCCTGAAGACACAGGGCTGGAAAACACAGAGTCTAGGATCTGGAAATCCGGGAGATCAATCGTGGTGCTGTAGTCATAGACCTGGTTGCCGCAGCCCTTCTCCAGCTCACCTTCAAACACCAATGTGCTGTTGAGGTACAGCTTAATATGCCGAGCACCAATGTCAAGCTCCTAAAAGACAAACAGGGCATTTTCATTTACCTGCACCTTGAACTTTGAGCCATATTTAACAGCTTCCATAGCAACACTCATGTTAGTAAATACCTAAATAATTCCAAAATAAATTCTACATATTCAGACAAAATTTGTATAAACATATATAATATTTTGAGTACATAATAATAATTTATCAAAACAAAGTCGGTCAAATTATAAACCCAAAAGCATAAGGTGCAAAAATGTATATCTCACAAACAATTCATGGAGCTATTTCTGTCATGCAGAGTCCCCCACGCTAGCAGTAATTAGCACGCTCACAGATATCAAGTCATGTCTACCGGGAAGAAATGTCTGAAGCCCAACTCAAATCTGCTCGATCCTCAGGACAGTAAACTTCTGAAAATCCAGGTCAGACTACAATCTACTTCTCACCGACAGGTCCTTACCTTGCAGGTTCAAGACACAAGTAAGTCTGGACAATGGTAGTAACATATAAAGAGATATGGTGGGGCTGTAGTGCCCCTCTATGAACAGCAGTGAAGCTGAGAGGCAGAAGCCCACGTTTCCCCCCCCAACACTAATCCTCTGGGGCTAATCTCTCACTGTTCCACATTTGGACAGCCTGACTGGCAGCTCAGCCAGCCACTGCTTAAAGGGGACCACACCCCCCGATGTAACCACACCACACCCTGTCCGATAGTGACAACACACAAGCATGAGGGATTTATGAGCACATGGAAACGAACAATCTCTGGACGAGAGAGCCAGAGGGATAAATCAGAAGACGTGAGGAGAGATGGGACAGATTGCACTTGGTTTTTAACAAGATGACTTTTTAGAAACTGTAATGACCAAATGACATGAATGAAACAAAAATAAGAAGCCCGTACATTGAGGCTTCTGTTGTAGTTCCAGATTTTGATGCGGGATATTCCAAAGTCCGGGGAGCGCTCTGTGTTCCTGATGATGAAGTAGAGCTGGATGGGAGGGTGGTACGGACACGTCCACATGTGACGCTCTTTGGTGGTCTGTCAACCCAAGAGAATAGACGGAATGTCCCCTTTACACCACAGACAGTTGCACATGTACAAGTGTACTTAAAAAATACAAGCTCAATAAGCTTTAGAGCCCTGTTATTTGGCATGTTTCTTTATTGTCATAGCCATAAAGAGACTTAATTAATGTTACAGTTGTACTTTTCCTGCTATGACAAGTCAAAATATCTGCTGTGAATTTTTTTTCAATATAATCCAAAGAAAATTTAATAATTCTAACAAAAATATCTTATGCACATTTCAATTATTTTTATATTATGATTCTGTTGTAACAAGATGTAAAAAAAAAACTAAATATATATATATATATATATAATAATTATGTAAAAAATATTAAAATCTACATTTCTCAATTGAATGGCAAGCTACACAATGCAGGGCATTGGGCAGGACTCTGGCTGTGTATATTCAAATGGACAGAGTTTAATTGGTGTCATTTTGTATGCAGATGGAATTTGTGCTTACACACTAGCAGAAACCATTCAAACGAGATGCTGACGCAGCAAAGACTCACCTTCGCCTTCCCATTGACGAGTGCCCCCAGATTCCCGGGGAAGTCAGTGTTCCTGATGTCCAGGTCGTGCGGCGACACGTACAGCTTCCTGTTTCTGAGGCAGAAGAACTGCAGCTCAGTCAGGCCGACCTGCAAAGCGTTCCCCCAGTTCGACAGGATCTCCATGGTAACGTACAATGCTGGGGTGACCTCTGCTGTGGACTGAATTCTCTGCAATGAAACACAGGATTCAAAAGTGTTTCTGTAAACCTTTGTCTGTATCACACAGGATTATCCATATCTGCACTGTGTGGCGGAGTCACTGACTCACCGGCTGCTTGCTACACTCTGTTTGGACACTCTGAGGAATGTTGCAACCGGGCCCAGGTTCAAGTTTCTCCAAGGCCATCAGCAGTTTCTGTTGTTGCCTGAACAGAAGGATGACATCCTCAGCTCTGCTGCTTCCCCTCTTGTCCCTGACCTTCACGTCAGTGGTGAGGGATGGCTAGCCAATGTGTTAGCTACACTGATGAATAATTCCTCAAGGTCGGGGTGCATACACCCCATAAATTACTGTTCCTGTTCGCTTCTATAAAACACTATTATGTTCTGACACTGTGCACCAGGTGTCCTTCTACCCATCCGAAGGCAGATGAATTAAGTGTGTAAGTGTTCTGTCAACATACCTGGGGCCCATAAGAGTGATTCTCTGCATGGCCAAACTAACACTGCTCTCATTCTTGTCGTGGGTGTTGTGGTGCACTAAGCCATTTATTATCTGGCGTGCCCTGCCCTAGATGGAGAGAAAGCAGAAAGATAAATAAGCTTTAGGGACAGGGTTTACATGTAAGCTCAATCCAGAACACCATCAATGTATTCAAATCAAGAGCACATATACTACATGTAGGGTAGACACAGTGAAAAGAGAAATCTGTGTGATAGAAATACAAAAAAACAAACATGTATGTAATAGCTAATGGCCTGAATGCAGTAAAGATTGAGCAGTGCAGTGTGGGGCAGGCGGACCGTGCTGCGACTGAAGAGCTCAGGACTCTGCACAGAGTGGTTTTCTCTCTGGATGGCCTGGCGAACCCGGCACGCCACCTCCTCTGGGTCCTGCTCCTCAACCGAAGCCTTTCTGGGTGCTGACAGTGGCCTTTCCACACGACTTCTTGACCCTAAAGCAAAAAGTAAAAAAAAAAAAATTCAGCATCTCTTGGGCTTGTATCAAGAGATTCCAAAGTGCAAAATCAACAGTCTTTACATTTAAAAGTGAATCTTGACTCTCGTATCAGACTTTTCAAATGTGAATATTTAAAATAAAAATACTTACTCTGCCCATCCCAGGTCTCTTCTGAAGGGGGCCTATCTAATGTCTTGCTCTTCACCAACATAGGCTTGGTTTGTATGTAGGTGTCAAAGTTTTCTTTCCTTTTTGCTGACAGAGAACGTTGAATCTTACGACCTACAAATAGATAAACACTTTTTATGTTAGGGAGGAACAGTGAATACCTTTTATAGTTCATATGCACAAAAGTGTCTCACTGTTTCTGACAAACATAGCAGAACTCTTCGGTATTTTATCTACTTGTATACCGGTCAGCACATGGTGCAGATAAGGAGGAGACGGAGCCACTTTGGACAATTAATATTCAACCAAAACCATCAATAATATAGTTGCATGTGAAAGTGGATGATGCCGCCTACCTTTAGGTGAGAGTGCAAAGTCCAGGACAATGAGGTTCGCAGAGTCAAAATGGTCGTGGGAGCTGCTGGGCCGAGGGCTGGAGGAGGACTTGGAGGATGAAAGAGGGAGCCCCAGTTCATCCAGACTCTCGGTGCTCTCCTCTCTCTCAATCTGCTCCTCCACCCACTCTTCCTCCGACTCCTCCCCCGCGGAGTCGCGGCTGCTCCGCCTCATGCTAACCACCAGGCTCCGACGCAGAACCTAGTTTACAAAGGGTCAGCGTTTATGTAGGCAGCCATGCACGCAGTCATCAGCTTGAGCATCCACAGGCGCATGCAAGCACGTGCATACTGACAGTTTAAGCATTTGATTTTTGTGACAACCCTAGGAAACATGACAAATTAACACCCAAGAGCATGAAACACATTTAGATGATTCACTTAATCTCATGCCACCTTGACAAGATGAAATAAAACACCTTCTCACCTTCACTTCCTCCAGGTTGAGGAGCACCTTCTCACCGTGCTCCTGGCTTGTTTGACCTCCTTGGCTCTCGGGCCTGGAGCTGAACGAGCGCGTCCCCTTGCATGTGCCCCTGGGGGAGCAGGGACTGCGAGGAGAGCGCAGACTGGAGCTCTGTGGGAAACACTGCGATTAGATAATGAGGAAATGGCAAAGATGGAGAGATGCTAAGCGGTACAGACAGCTGCCTCTGACATAGAGCCCCTCCCTTAGAAAAAAAAAAAAAAAACACCCACACACACACACACAGGCTTATTAGGCTTTGTTGTGTCTTCACTCTACCTCCATGTCTAAGCTTTCGTAGGGCTCAAAATCCTCAGCATAGCACTTTTCTGGGCATAACAGTAGATTTGATCCTTCCTCTGTTCGAACTTTGACAGAATTCTGCGCAAATGACAGAAGAAGAATTGAATGTGTGTTATCTAATATGCATACTTTCATTGTAAAAGATTTACATCATCAAGGTTTTTAAGGATCTCGAGACAAGTGCGGCCTCTACCTGCACCCATTCTTTCCTCTGGACCTTTCCCGGGGCTGTGTGGCTCCGCTTCTCGTAGGTCTGCTACCAGATTATGGCTGTCTTCACTTAACTGGTGGGCACTTCTACAGACATCTGCCGATGAGTCACAGCACAGAAAAGAACATGAGCGGCGTGCAGCAGGCTAAAGCCTCAGACGAGAAGGAACACACAGTCACATACGCAGATGGTCCACAGCCCAAAGAGGAAGAGCGATGAAACTGGCTGCCAGCTACAACTGTCACTATCATTTATTCACTGAGATAACGGCACGCGGTTGATGACGTGCGAACTACAAGCTGAGGAGTGGTGGCTGTTAGCTGGTTTTCATATGGTCTGCAGATGACAGAAGCATCACGAATAGAGTATGATGATGAGCTATGTTTGATTTCATTGTGAAAATGACTCAACCCTCAAGATCAGTGCCCGCCTTAGTACGGTGATGCAGTAAAAAAAAATTGAAAAGGTCTTACGAAAAAAGGATTTTTTGTTTTGAGTGCCAAGTTTATTTTGGTCCGGCAGCAACATACCTGCTGTGCGTTCAGGCCTCAAAGCAGGTGAGGAGGTAGTGGACTTGTGGCTGGAGCTTTTGAGCTGCTTCCTACTGGTTTCAGCATTGGCTCCGTTAAGATATATGGAAAAGCCTTGCTCCAGCTTTTCCAACTCAATGTCCCTGGAGTCTTTGGCTTTAAGGCGCTTAAGGATCCTGAGGAGGAAAGAAAACTAGTAACTCAAATTGAGAAAAGAAATCTACGGTGTTCTTTTGCCACATTTCAAATGCTTTTTTTGGGGGGGGGGGGGGGGCTATCAATGCAAAGAACCAATCAGTGCTCCTTCTGTGAAATCCAATCTGTCGCTCCCCAACAGTCTCACACTTCACCTGTTTTTGTGCTGGAGGGTGATTAAATATTCATTCAGAGTGTCATCCACAGCAGAGGAAAGCTTCTCCTCTTGGCACGCGTTGCTCTCCTTCAAGAACAGAAGCATGTTTACACACACACACACACACACACACACACACAAAGGAGAGGTCAGAAAAACCTACATCAGCTGTTTGAGGAAAACAAAAATTACAATACACATCATTGTTGCACAGGTATCCACAGGCACAAACACTCGATACATCACATGATATGAAACAAACCACTTGCTCCTCCAGTAAATAAAGAAACAACACAGAGCATGCAGTGGGACCAAAACCCTTAATAAGAACTGCTCAGCGAACAGACCGAAATATTGCTGGAGTGCAGGTGCATCCCTCTGTGAGCACAATCTAAAGTGTTTCTAAAACTCTGCATGATACATTTCGTTCTCTCGTGATGATTTCATGGTCATCTCAATATTTAGTTAACTGGACTGGACTTCAGACTTTTAATTATGAGATGAGGTGAGAGGAGGTAAAGTGATCACAGGAAAGGAGCATCGGGGAAAAACATGGATTAACTGAGGGAGAATACTGACTCGGCATTGGGCAAGATGCCTGGGGAATAATTCCAACAATTCAGGCTCCTTTTTAAAAGAGTGACTGGAACAGAAGCTATTGCATCTTCCAAAAAGGTAACCCTTGCATAATGAAATGAAGTGCAGCCTTTTCAAATAAACTAGCATCGACAAACACGTGTGACAAATCTGTGACTATAAAGTGAAGAACAACGGAATATCACAAACATCTCACAACAGCCAGCATCTGTTGACTCGACTAAAATGAAATCGTCCTCATTAAAACCTCAGATGTCTGCCAGCTCCTCAACCTCAGCCGGTGGTAAGCTTGACAGAGATTCAGCTGTGTTTGTCACTTCCATAACAAATGTCCCAGCATACATGGGAGCAAAATGCCCAAACTCAGCAGATCAGGGTGCAGGTCACATTTAATAACAACACAAGACACAATAAAACACACTATCCATGTCCACATGAAAAACTCGGCAGGCAGTCAGTGCACATCGGTTGCTTGTGTACATAACATGGACGCCTACAGCTCATGCCATCCCCAGCATACATCAGATAAATCATCATAATCATGCAGGACGAGCAGAGAAAACCCAAAGCCCTTACTCGGAGTCTACAAGTCAACTAGGCTACAGCATCGGTCAGTGTCAGCAGCAGAAGAGAGAAGCAAAGACACGTGAAGGAAGAGTGGAGAAGAAGACCTGTTAGTGACAGAGCGGAGACACAGAGCTGTAAATATACAGTGTCTCGCATCAGGTTGAGTGACAGGTGATGTGCAGAGGAGGTGTCACATGACCCCAACCCTGTCTTACCTCGCTGTCCATTGTGTGGCTGCAGATGCCGGAGTCCACACTATCCCGTGTCTCACTCTCCACAAAGATCCCGGGAATCGACCTTGTGTCGGACCACCACTGCGGAGCAACACAGATGAGACATGAAACCCTCAGTTACCTCGAATGCGCGTTGGTTTGAAATGTGGCTCCACCCGCTGAGTGACCCAGCACAACAAATAGGATTTTCAAGTCAGTTGTCGAACAGCTGGTTTCAAACCATTGTCCTCGTCGGGACACATTTCAACATGCGACTGGCATGTGGGCGCTGCTGCGGCGATCTGCCAGATGTGCGGCAACGCTTGCTGTCTATTGTGATAGCATTCGCGGCTAACCCGCTAGCTGCCGCTGCTGCCAGTGTTAACACCGGGGTTCCAGTTAAACTGGGGATCATGGCTACTGGTGATTTGTTGTCTTTATTCCAGATGTTGTCGGTCGGTTGCAGATTCGTCATTTTCACAAAGCGCCAGTGCGGTGATACAATAAAGACCCAAACCCATAGCTAGATCAACAAAATAAAACTCGAAATAGAACAGTATATACTTAAAAGACAGGTTGATATGCATTTGAAAATATGCTTTTGATTTTCTCTATCCAGAGTGTTAGTATGGCTGGTCGCAATCATTTCAGACTTACAGTTGGTAAGTGGCTTACTGTTAACGTGTTCATAAAGATGCTGTATGAAGAACAGGATGACGAAAATGAGGAGGCAATTCTTGGTCTTGATTCTGAGTCTGAAATCTCTGATGCCGAGGACCTAGACTTTGTTCCACAGGATCAAGCATGAGTTGTGGGTGTGTCTTGGAATCCAGCTCTGCTAAATGAACAAGGCGCCTTTGATGGCATGAAGAAGATGAGTCTTCTATGCCATGAAAGGAGCCTTCTCCTAAACGAAGATGGCAAAGAAACACCCAGCCCTGCGTGAAATAACACAGGAAATGAACACGGGTCATTTTTGACCCATGTTGGGCATTAGGAGGGGTTTGCATAGCTTGTGTGTGTTGTGTGTGAAGTTAGTTTTCCAGGTTTGCCTCGTGTCATGTTGGCAACGCACTCAACACACGTCAGAAAGATCATCTGTTGATTACACACAGATAAACAGCACTTTCAACGGGATGTTGACTCGGACACGTTACATTAACTCGTGATGGGTTTCTGTTTGACGTTTATTTCAACGAGGCCTTCAGTGTATCACCACACATCACACAGGCACTTTGTGAGAATGACGAATCTGCGACCGAGAAACCGACCGACAACATCTGGAATAAAGACAACAAATCACCAGTTGCCATGATCCCCAGTTCAACTGGAACACCAGCAGTGTCGCTACGCTAACAACACAGGCTAGCGAGTTAGCGTGTAATGACACAAAAAGTGGCTCATTCAGCTTTTTTATTCGTGCACGACCTTCACTCGTGCTCTAATAGAATGATTCAAAGATACTTACTGTCTCTGTAAAATAGCGATTTGTTCTCCGTTAGCTTTAAAATGAGCGACTCTCTGTTTTCTCATGTGCACAGCGTGTTGTGTTGGTTGGTAACCAGGATGGATTCTCCACCAATGGGAAGAGCCGCAGCGGAATCAGACACGCCCTCTGCCTGCTGCTGCCACAGCCATACGGGACAGAAAATAACATAGAAATAAATAAATACATCAGTAAATGAAAACAGTTTGCGATGAAAAGGGCTATTTATGTATTTCTACATTTGTTTATTTATACATTTATATATTTATTGATGCATTTCTACATTTCTTTCTACATTCTTGTATTTTTACATGTGTTCTGTCGGTCTACAGTTCCTCCTTTCTGTATTTCTCAAGTTATTAATTTATTTCTGTATTCCTACTCAATTATTTCTGTATTTCTACATTTATTAATTTGTGTATCTTTAGTTATGTATTAATATCTACATTTATTTACTTCCACTTTATTTACAATTTTCTACATTTATTTATACGTTGATGTATTTTTACATTTATCTATTTCTTTCTTTCTTTCTGTATTTCTCAAATTATTTATTTATTTCTACATTTGTTAAGTCATTTTTTGTGCTTCATACCATACAAGCCTGCACAAAACCCCGAGCTGCTGAACCACACTCCCTCTGACGACAGTGGTATGTAAGCAATGTAATTAAGCAATAGCACAGCATGAAGTTACAAGGAAATGAGATCTCCGAAGTTAAATCACACACACATTCATGGTCAACAGTCAAAAGTTCAACACTGTTTTTATTATTATAAATCAATACATTTTATATTAAAAAAAAAAAAAGGACAAAAAAAAAGGGGGGGGGCTGAAATAAAACCATTGTAGATGTAAACCAAACAGATCAGGTTATGGAAACCCTTTTACCATACTTGACCCATAGCTCAGACCGTTGATTCACCACCACTCATTCACTCATCCTAAAACACCCAAGGCTCTACTTAAGATCAATCTACAGTTTGGATATCTTCAAAATGGAAACCACGTGGTTGACATCAATCTCTCTGCAAAGTGTTGCAAGTATAGCGACTTAACATGCCATTGGCTTTTGTGCAATCCATTATAACCATCGCCAGCAGCAGTCAACATTACTTGCGAAGTGTGTGCATTATTTATTTCTGTCTATAGCTGTTCAAGGACGTGAAGACTCTTGAGCTCATGAAGGTAAACAATACAATACAAGCTTTGTGTGGTGCCCAGTGTAATGGTCCTGAATGTAACATGGGTTTAGGCATCTTCTGTCCAGAAATGATCATGACCTAGCCTTAGCCCATTTGTCATGTTACAAACGTCCCTCTGAGAAATGACAGCATCATCGTGGTGTATACACTTAACTGCTTCTTGAAAATAGATGGACATCCAAATGGTAGATGCTAGAGGTCAAAAAGAAGCACAGCCAGCAGCTTAAACAAGCCAAGCTCACTCACTGCACTAGTAGCACTCAAAAACACTCAACACAGGAAAAAAAGTTGGCCTGTTACTATGGAAATGAATTGGGGTTTTAAATGGTTATCATAGCAACTATCATGGATTAAGCATATAGACGTCATTTGTTTTAGTTTCAAAAGTAAATCGCCCTTGTGAGATTTATTCAATCTGATAGGGTTTGCAATGTAATTACAGGCCAATGGGTGTGAAGGCAATACAAGTGCAAACAATTCATCCTCACAGCACCGCAAGTTAAAAGCATAGGATCTAACTATGTCAGTCCAGTCCAGACAATTTCACCCCGACCCCCATGATAAATCTCAGATTTTGGTGGTAAGAAATTACTTGTATATAGGTTTCCCAAATTTCCCTTCTTGTTATTAACTATTTGTACATATTAGCAGTGTTACCAGGTCAAAATGAAGTGTCTAGATAATCTGTGTGGGAAGAGGTTATGGCTTTCTCTTGCCTGCTTTTTAAACCAAGCCTTTACTTTACTTTACTTTACTGTGCTGGGTTACAGTAGGTAGGTGTAGGTTAAAATGGACCATGTCCATTTACTAAAAACACACATGGGAGGAGAAGAAAAGTAAAACAATAACTTAAATAGAAGTGCTTAAAACAAAACAGTTCATAGAGCCCTTTCAAAAACCCCAAAAAAGGTGCGAAGCAGGAATCCCAACAGACAAAGAGAGCAAAATGAACAGCTGTAATGGTAATACTAATGTTTATCCGATGATTCACAGATGTACAGTTCACTTATAGGTCATTTCCTTCCCTCGCTTACAAATATTTCTTGTTTCCTGATCAGTGGCCCCCCCATGTCTGTGAGCCGCGGCTTCCCTCTGTTTCGAGTCTATCTGTTGAAGGAGAGGACTCTGTGTCAGTACACGTCCCCTCGTCCTCCTTCGCCATCAGTGCCTGTTCCTCCTCTTTTTTCCTGCGCTCCAACTCCCACTCCACAAAGGTGTCGAAGAGACTAGGCCACGCCTCGTCCTCGCTGTAGTTGCTCAGGTCAGGCCCGATCGCCTGGGTGAAGTTGAGGAACATGTTCCACGTGTCCCTTGAGATGCCCCGAATACCTGGGGAGTTCTCCCCTAGGAAGTCCAGCCAGCGCTCCAGGATCGAGGGCGTGTCCTGCGTGAAAACCAGGCGCCATAGGGCAATGGCGATTTCGCGCTGCAGAGAGCGTTGGCCCTCGTCCGCGTCCAAGCCAAACTGGAAGGTAAAGCGGTAAAGGTCCTTGAAGTTCTCCTCGCCTCTGGCATCCACCAACATGCAGGGGAAACGTGAGTAGATGCCTTTGAGGCTGTCTGCCTGTATGGCCTTACAGCCGTCGACAAACTCCTTCCTGCAGACACAAAGAAAACAGGAACGCACATCAGAATAACATTAGACCAGTTCACTCAAGATCACGTGGCTCAGAAGCAGAGACTGTACTTTTCCACAGCAAAGCTACAGGAACTGTTCTAACATTACCAGTCCACTCTCCATCTGCAAATGGGGCCGGAACCCCTCAGTTAATTCAAGTTTTCTAGGGGCATAATTAATTGTTGCAGAGCAAGTCTACGAGCAAACATGTGATGTCGCACAGTGACAGAAAAATGTCAATGT
Organism: Verasper variegatus; assembly: GCA_026259375.1. Classification (NCBI taxonomy): domain Eukaryota; kingdom Metazoa; phylum Chordata; class Actinopteri; order Pleuronectiformes; family Pleuronectidae; genus Verasper; species Verasper variegatus. The sequence goes on from CM048057.1 coordinate 10,517,731, forward strand.
CAAATTGTTTAGTATTGAGTCATCAAACATCTCCACATCAGCAGCAGCTATATTGGTTGTTTCCTTTGAGCGCCCTGCCTGTCAGTCAATCTATCAAACCTGTCTCACTTTAGATAAACCGATGGCCGAGCAGTTTCAGAACAATAGGAATCAGTCAGAATGAATGGAGGGCCAGACACATAAACACTAACTACAGGCTAACAGATGCAGCACCAGAGCTAACTAACTGCTAATTATGGCAAAAACACCAACAAAGCACTGTGATGTCACCTAATGCAAACAACAGGCTGTGTGTCTACAATGACACAACAAACATCAGTGACAATGACGCCATGGTCCCTTGTACTTAAAGAAACGCATTTTAAAATGTACAAAAAAAAAAAAAAAAAAACTGTCCATGCATTAAGCTTCAAGTTTACTAATATATTTCCATTCAGTGTCACGGGCCTCAACCTTTGCAGATATAACTTTGACTTTGTTATTGAGCCCAACAACAATATAGGCTTTCAAGGTCAAATGTAATATAAAGAGCTTCAGTAAGCATCGGTTGACAATGAAGCATGTTGGTAACCACAGTGTGGCATTGTCCAAAGCCTCTGGATAGAAAAGTGCTGAGTTAAGAATCAGAGAGGGGGAGCAGTGACAAGTGACCCAGCCAGCAGGCAGCTCTATTCATCTCCAACACTAACTGCAGAGCGAGAGCACAGAGCGGGATCCATTTCCTCTGTGTCCCCTACCTGACAGAGAGACGCTGTGTGTGTGTGTGTGTGTGTGTGTGTGTGTGTGTGTGTGTGTGTGTGTGTGTGTGTGTGTGTGTGTGTGTGTGTGTGTGTGTGTGTGTGTGTGTGTGTGTGTGTGTGTGTGTGTGTGTGTGTGTGTGTGTGTGTGTGTGTGTGTGTGTGTGTGTGTGTGTGTGTGTGTGTGTGTGTGTGTCTTTACATAGAAAACATCAAAAGTGAGTGTGTGAGGTGGGATGGCTGGACCAGTCCACAGTGGAAAATTGAAAACCTGTAGGTCAAACAGTTCAAATCTTATAAAGCAGCCTGAAGTGTATAATCTAAAAACAAGCTGGTTATAAAAGGGACAACATTTATTGTGCCAGCAGGATCAGACAGCAATTGCTTAAAAACAAGTAGTAGATCAAAAAACATTTTAAAATTAGGCCAGTTTGGTGATTGTATTATGCAATAAGCCACTTGTCGAATTGAAAGTTCAGCCAATTTATGATACACATTCTCCTAAATGTGATCTTTTCTGGCCAATTTCACCTTTGAGTCTAAATTATATTTTTTCTTTAATTGTGTATAGGCCACACATTCAAGATTAGAGGGCCTGCTCAGACAAAGGAGGATGTTCTCATAGACTTGCAAATGGACAGACACAAGGTTTTCCATTATGCAAGTCAGAAATAGTAGAGCCCATCTCTTTTAGAAGGGATGTGTTTAAGAGCTGTTCATGTAAATGTGTTACACAGTGCCAGTTCGGAACTTCTTGTCAGAACAGGGCATGTTATATATTATTTAAATTAAAGTCATCTGTGCTCATCTCCGTTGGTGTTTGCAGATACATAAAAGCAGCCTTGTGTTGGGAAATTAAATCAGGACAAGCTCTAATGCAGATATGCTTTTCCTTCATCTGGGATGAGAAAATATCTGTATCACAATTTTCAGTTTTCATCTACAGCCAATTACTATACAGCAGTGATGGTAGTTTATCCTGACAACCATTTCCATAAAACCCTGCTTTACCTTGTAAACTTGCACATAGTGGCCGCTTGAAACTTCCAGGCGAGAATAAGCACCCGATATTCCGCTGGGTCCACGCACAGATCATTGCAAAACCTCTCCATGCCTTCCTCCAAGATGGCGTCGTCCACTTCATCCTTGTAGCAGCAGAACAGCTCCTCGATGCGCAGCAACGACAGCCCGTCTGCGTCCAGAAACTCGTCCTTGCGCGGCTCGCCCATCAGTGCGGGTATGACTGGCGTCTCCATTGTAACGTCCAAGGCCTTGGTGCCATTCGACAGCTCGCTGGTGGCTTTGCTACAAGGGCCACTGAGCTCCTCTTTATGGCTCCCACCACCACTGCTACCTTTCTTGTGGTGGGACTTGGAGCTGCTCTCCTTGTCTCCACTCTTACTGCCGAGTGAGGACGTTGGATTCTTACACTTGGTGACACACTGGCCCATGTCTTCCTCCCTGGTCCCTCGTCAGTCTTTCCTCCTCGCCTTCAGGCCCCGTCCGAACCACCTAGACGCCTCTGCTCTGGTCTGGTGAGACGTCTCAACATACCCTCAGGCCTGAGGTGAAGAACAATTTAACAGGGCTCATTATCACATACTGTAGCTGTTAACTGAACCAGTCTTGCTCACAATCGAAAAGGTCAAGATCCACATCAATGTGAATTTGAAATGAAATATGTGGATTTTTTAATAATGAAGGTCAATAAATGATGGTACCTGTGCCAAATCTACCAGGAAGTCTTGCTCTGCTTGATTTAAACCCTAAAAAGAGAAGAGCAGAGAAAAGAATTGCTTACACAGCACAGAATATCATGAAAACCGAGAAGACATTGGAAAAAGAAACATCACTAGTAACCACAGAAACCTACAGCAATATTATCTGTTACGTTTTCCTTGTGGTCACTGACAGGCAATTGGAGTTGAAATAGATTTGCATAATTGTATATTGTTATGTTACTTATTATCTTTATTGTAGTTTATGTTATTTCACAATGATCCTATGTGCAATATCTTCATAGCTTGTTTACAACTGTATCTTTACTTTGTATTGAGAAGACAAAACTTAGTACCACACATTCACTACAGTCATCAGACACGTAGTATGTGCAAATCTTTAACCTCTCCTCAGTCCACTCAATTGCTCAGAATAATCGAATTTCACGTGCACATGTTAATGCAATTAATCACTCTGTTGTCACAGCAACAGCCACAACACACAGGAGTTGACCAAGTGTTCGATGACTAATCAAGCAGCCGGTCAGGAGGTTACTTACAGAACGTCTGTCAGATGGCACTGGCCACAGATCAAAGTGTCCTCCTACTCTGCTCCATCATTGTGCTCTTGACATCTGCAGTGCTGAAAAGACACATTATCTCGTCACCATAAGCAGAAAGCGATAGCTCATCCTTCCCCATCCTAGAGGACTATGTTGGGCAGCGGGCTATGAATGTGTCATTTCAGCACAGCACGACGGTTTGTCTTGAAGCAGGATTGATCAATAACTCATTTATACCCACAATGGAGATGGTTCACAGCATGTGAGGTAGACACAGACAGAGCACTGGGGACTTAAGCAGGGCTTATGAATCTGTGGTGGAAAAGCCTCTAACGCTAGGTGTCCAGTGTGGGAGCTAGCTTTGTCCTGGATTACAGCTCATTGGCTCGATTGTAAACATCACAACTTCTGAAACCAACTTTGAGTCTGTGTTCCAATCAGGACTTTAGTCTCGCAACAACGAACACAACCAACGATCAGCCTCGTAGGACACGTACGAGGGTGTGAGGGAGATCACTGCACTGGGCATGTAGGGGCAAATCTCTCACAGGTCCTTTGCGACTACACCTACTCCACCTGATGGAGAAGTGATCAGACACCTTTTCAAATCGGAATCGAACTTGTTTCATCCACAACAAGCTAACATGCGAGGCTAGCACACACTTCGGTGTCAGTTAGTCCAGAGTGTTAATATTAAAACAGCCAGAGTCAAGTTTAGCCCGAATACAAATGTGTGGTATGTGGACCATTGTTGTCTATGTACACTCTCACATAAGATCGATATTAGATGTCTACTAACATTAGCTTAGCATTCACGTTAATTTGACCAACTTGTGCTCTTTGGGAAGCACGAACAGGATCGAGAGAGCTCAGCAGCTCATGCCCGACACAACTAAATGTCTCGCAAACAGGGTTTTAATGAGTATATACTGCTGGCGGTTTAACCCATTCACCAACCCGGATCGTAAATGTTCTAAAGCTGCTATCGATCCCCAACACATCACCGGCATTTACATCTAAAGTGCTTGGCCCTGGCGACGTCGCCATAGCTAGCTAGCATCAGCTCGTTTAACTAAAAGTTAGCTATCGGCTAAGCTAGGTCTTTCGGGATGTGCCACAACTGTCCTTGTGGTGAAACTCACCCGTCGGGGGGGATCGTGCCGTGTGGAGCCGGGTGTTCATCACTCCGGGGGATGTCAGTGCGAAGCTGAAGTAGTTAGTAAGTTGGCCGGAGGCAGCGTTTACGCGCAGGAGCGAACTGACCCAAACTCGTCGCGTTAACTCAGATAGCTAGCCGACTAGCTGCGAGCTAACAAAAATAAACTTCCACATCGATAACGCATCCTTCTCCGCGTTGGGGAGAAAAACGAGTAAGAAGCGTTTGACCGGAATGTGCTTTAAAATCCATTTGGACTATTGTTTCTCCTCGGGAGGGAGTTAGAAGAGCAGCCCGGACTCCAGCAGCCAGTTTCTTTGTGCTTCCCCCTTCTAGTCATTGACTGTAGCTACATTATGGGCATTTTCCTGCATCACTTCCTCTAACAGCTGATCCTCATCTCCGCGGTGGCATCGACGAGATCAATCTCTCTGTCCCGACACGGGGACGTTTGTAAAGACTGTTTCACACCCAGGGGGACAAATAACCACACGAACAATTACAGAGACATGTGTTTACAGGATGACATTTAAAAAGAGTTTTAGGAGAATAATATTAAAGACTGGGAAACATTTGTAACTCACCTAAAATGGCTCAAACTGGGTCTAATGGCGATCTTGTTTATGAATCAAATTAATAATTTAAACAGATTAAAAATCTGTAACTTTTATGTGCGATATAAAAGAGGAAATGGTGATTTATGATCGGATTTATTTTTCATGTATTTTTCTACGTCATCATCAGGCGACACATGCGTCGGTGCTGCCCTGGTGAGCTGCTCGTCTCCAGACACGGTCGGTAGGTCAGAGTCTGTAGCTGTCCGATAATTAGCTATGAGCTAATGAAGCTAGTTCATATGGTTGAAATGAACGTGGGGGCGGTTTAAAGTCAGAAACAGCAGAGGCTCCGTTTTGTGCTGTCGTGGTTGAGGGCTAAAGGAGAGCTAGCTTCATGCTAACAGGTGATGCCTGCATGTATGAAAACAAGAATCAGAAGTAAGAAGTACAGGAAGTTCAAATTCATCATTTTTATACATATTGAACTTACTATTAATATATTGCAGTCAGTTGTGTTTCTGTTTGTTGATGTCATGTGTTGAAAACAGCCCTGTGTAGGTTTTTAGCGACATCAGGCGTTGATAGATGGGGAACCCTAACCCTGGACCACTAACCCGACAAAGCGAGTGGGTGTCCCGGGGCCACTGACTCCCAGGGGCCCCTTAACATGCTCGGTTCATCGCGTGTCAAATGGATTATGTCATTTCATTATTTTCAGATTTGTTGGGGAATCTGCACCACAATAGTACAACCTCAGCAAAGCCAAGTGCCCTGGTGTTAACGGAGTTGGCTCCCTTAAAGATAGATAGATAGATAGATAGATAGCATGTCAAGGGCATTGCTCATAGAGCGAGGTTGCAATAAAACAGATACGAAGAATTAAAACAACTCAAAATAGAATGTAATAAACATAAAATGTACTAAAAAGTATAATACTCCCTAAGTAAATGCAACACAATACAGCACTAGAATACACAGTAAAGCATTAGAAATAATAGAACAGAGAATACGCCTATAAACAAGAGACTAAATACAAGAGATGAAAAACTATGAATAGAGACAAGTGTGCAAAATTGCAGTAGTTGTTTGTTATCCCTGCTCATTTAGTTTTAATCAAATAGAGCGTTTAAAGACACCGAATACTTGGGCCCCTCCGGTTTTATTCAAGCTGCTGCCTCGTGTACTAAAAATAATGGACTTTTAAGGAGAACTTAACTTTCCTGTCCTTAAAATACATACATGTGTGAGAGAAAACCCTTTTTTTCATAACACCACCTTCAATCTTGTTAAGAATAAAGGGATCATGAGAAACAGATGATACAATTCGTCATGCCATTAAGCGTAATGTCCTTTCTCGTGCAGGCACATGCTGTTTTCCTCGGAAATTTGATCCCAGATGACGGCCTCCACTCGCAGGACGGTGCTGGCACTGTACATGCGGGTGTTTCGTATCGCCCGAACGTGGCAGGCGCAGAGTGAAGTTACAAGTGACACAGAATCGGAGAGAAACTACATACTTCAGGAGGCCCGCACTCTGTTCAGACAAAACCAGCAGGTGTGGACGACAATTACTCTACAACAAATGCACAGTAGTTTTCTATATATATAGAAATGTGTGTGTGTGTGTGCATGACCAATTCTTTCTTCTGTGTGCTTCTTTTCAGCTCCAAGATCAAGCGTCAGTGAAGAGGTGTATAGAGGAATGTGAAGCAAGGATAGAAATAGGTAAGAGTGGAGGAGAGAGGCCACAAGTGTTCCTTAGATAACTCTGGACTAAGCTTTGGTGTTTTGGTCACAGAGTGGCTGTTAGAGTTCATCTGGAAGTCTTCACCTGAGTAAACAAACACTGACCCCATGGTCTGAACGTTGCTGACAATAGAAAAAGCAGCACCATCAGCATCAGCAGAGTTTACAGTGTCAACAGTTCAGTGAAATATAAACAGGCTCTAATCACTCGTGCAAATGAGATCTGCATGCCCAATTGTTTTTACATGTTATTGTTTTTAGCTTCTGCCAAGGAGGTGATGATGATGACTGATGATGATGATGATGATGATTTCTGTTAGTTAGACAATTTTTTACACTCATGCTCATTTATTGTAGATAATTAATGCTCTGATTTGACTACAGAGAAACTTCAATAAATTATAAATATATTCTGTCCTTGCAAAAAGTAAATAAAACAGATGAATGCCTAAAAAAGCATCAGTATTAAGTGAATAAGACACTTTGGCCCTGCAGAACTGTAGGATTTACTCTGAAAGAGTAATACAGTATGTTTTCAAGGTTTAATAGGATGTTGACATGATGTTTTCTTCACAGGTCTCCATTACAGGAACCCATATCCAAGGGCCGTAAGTTACCATTTGTCACATCCACCATTATTCCAGTCTGTTTTGTTTACTGTGCTGTTGATAGATTTTATTCAATATTTCTATTGTTTGAATCTTCCTGTAGACCTACTTGCCACCAATGGGACTAGCAACTCAGAAGGGCAGGAAGTTGCGAGCGCAGCAGCGCCTGAGGAAGCAGGCCAAGCCAATTTATTTGCAGTCACATGACGAGACCTGATGCTTGATTTCGTAGATCGTCGCCGGGAGTTCAAGTTAACAAGGACAGGAGACAAGAGTGCAGTCACAAGCCGATCGCACAGAGGATCGCAAGCTCTCATTGATGCATGAACACTTGTCATTCAGGGGAAAAAGCCATGTTTCGTTGTCTTTTTTTACATTTTATTCTGTAGACCTCGTAAACAAGGCTGCGTGGTCAGTGTGGTATCACCTGTAATATAAAATCCAAAAATTGTATATTTTATTTATTTTTCAGTTGTAATAAACACTATCTATATTAAGTAGAAGAGTACAGAGATAAACACTGGTGTTTAAATGGTTTGTCAACAGATATGTTAAACTAAAGTTCCATATTCTAGTAATAAATGTGAATATTGATATGACGAATTCATGTAGTGTTTCTTTAAGATCTTTGGGACAAACTCCTGATTAATGCTAAAAGCAGCATTGAAGGAACATCAGGACTTAGTGCATGGGGTGTGTGTGTGTGTGGGGGGGGGGTGTAGATGCTGTTACCGTGGAAACACAAGATTCACAAACTGATCTCTGGATTCTGCACAAAGGAGCAGACTGTTGAGTGAATGGATCATGTCTGTAGTGCACACAGACTCCTTTCTGAAATAGTAATGCTTTGTTAATGGAGAACAAACTGCTGCGTAACACTTCAAATAGAGTGACAACTGAAGACAATATCGGAAATCACAAGTAGTGCTGAGTAATGAATTGTCTTTACATATGAGCTTGCACCATAATCACATGGTGTAAGAAAACATACTTAATTTAGGGCTGGGCACCAAAGTCTGGCATTAAATAGACCTTAAGGTGAAGACAAGCGAGAACTGATCAGCTGCATCCTTACTGTCTTTCCTCCTGTGCTGTGTCACACTCCCCTCTGCTGGAAGATACTAGTACATGACCCTATTTTACACATTTCACAACCAGAATTTAATAAATCTGGTTGAAAATTACCCCAACGGCTACTTTGTGAAGTGAATTTTGCCACCTGATCAGCGACCTTGACTTGAGATCTCAGTGGGGGAAACATTCACAGTTCACTATTGTTCTCTTGTGATACCGTCCTGGACATATCACTGAGCTATAACTCACAGTGTAGCCTTTATCAGATCCTTTTCATTTCTTACTCTGGACTGAATCACCTTGACAAGCACAGTCTTCTCTGAGACTTTTCCGAGGCAGTTTCTCTGTCCTCCAGTGCGACATCGACCTGCATGCAGCCACATGATGGAGCTGAACACAGAAGTTAGTGTACATGTTTCACGGAGTGGGCTACACTTGACTCCAACCTCAGGTGTCTGGGCTGTGTTGTCTTCTGCAGTGAGAAGTCCGGGTGTGATAAAGTGAGCTTGTTTTAAAGGGGCTTAGGATTAAACTCGTCAATGTATAGTATGAAAGATGTTTATCTCAGCTAAATTCTCGAAAACAATCTTAACAATCTTTATCCACCAGGGGTCACACTATGCCTAGCACTGAAGCTGTAAATACACTAGTTCAGTGAGTTCACCATGGCTGGATTTACCAGTGTGAGTGGACCACATGCTTTGCTCTGCATTTGAGGTGACATTCAAAATGACTCAAACTTGAAAAAGACAGCCCTTGATCAGGACTAAATACAGTCACTAGTGAATCATCATTAATTTAACTTTTAACCTGAATCGAGCAACAATTACAAATCATTTCCACTTCTCTGGTTGGTTTTCTGAGGACTGAGTCACAGTCACTTCACTTCAGATGTAAATATTTGTCTGGCGCACAGTAAATACACTCAGTGAAAGTGTGTGGGGTTGTTGCTGCTCTCTCTGGAGATGACATCACCTCCGTGATAAATGACTGTCGTCACTGTAATTGACCACTGATGGCAGCAGCAGCAGCAGCAGCCGCTGACTGTCTTCACCTTTTATGCTGAGTAGTGACTCACTCCATGCATTCATAGCACTCATATTTAACTTAGACTCCACATTTCTCACTGGAAAGATATTTCATTTAAAAACCAAATTTCTAAGTTAGAACATAAGTAAACAGACAGTCTCTAAATGGGATGAGCAACGGACAATGATTCACTTGCACTTTTTGCACATTTAGATCGACAAAATAAACATTTGAGCACTATCAACAAATAATATTTTTGTAGACTGTGAATAGCATTACTATTTGCATTTAGTGCTGCTTAAAAAGTGTTAGTATGCTGGCATCATCATTGTGACAATATCAATGTGCTAATATGCTCACAATGATAGAATGATATTCTGTTCACCTTGTTCCCCCCTCCTTCGTTAAGAACCCAAGCAAGCAAACAATTGTTAATTAGCTTGCTATCGTTACCATTAAAAGCATTTTAGCATGTTGACGTTAGCATTGACCTCAGTGTATGTGATACATTTTCACATTAACTTTGTCATCCCTTATTTCCCCCTTGTCTTCTATATAACAAAGGCTGTCTCTGTGAAAAGCAACCGCAGCGACGGTGGAGAGGTTGTTAGACATAGTGTGGACGCCTGCTGTATTATATGAGTGTGAAATTGGACAGCTCATGAACATGAACATCATCCCAATCCTACGTTTCAATGTTGTGTCTGTTTGAGCAGACCTAATTGGCAGCATAGTAGCAGAATGTGGACAGTGTTGTCTGTCCAATCTTGCTGCTTTGGGGCTTTTATAATAATAATACACAATATGCACAGACAAAGATTTCAAGTTTCAGGGTTTTCTACGAATAATCTTTGTGTCAGAAAATAGCACAGAAGTTACAATACTATCTAACTCAACTCTTACAGATCTATTGTCCATGTTTCTCTCTCGTTCTGGGTATGGTCATGTCTTTGTTGCTGAGGTCCACCACCGCCATTGCATCTATTCTGTGGAAAGAATACACCTTTTAGTCAGGTGGGTTATTGAAGAGTAAGATGAACATACAATGTCATTATGCCTTACTGCTGCAGTGAGCTGATTTCCCCACAGGGCCTGTTAGTTTCATTCTATCTTTCAAGTGATCTTCGTACAGATGCACTGTATGTTTCTGGTGAGTTTCCTCTCTGGGGCATTTCCTCTCCTTTCCCTGGCAAAAAAAGTTAGTCAAAACAGTCAGTAGGTGGATACTGAGAAGTTTGTTGAAAATAGTTTAACTTTTAACTCCTTACATTTATATCTTTATAATAATTTCTACTTAAATAACATTTTAATTTGTAGGGAGATTCGCTTTCCACACTTATAACAGTAGTTTGAGTAATTCTCACTTAATATGCAAAAATTGTGTCTCAGGTTGTATTATAACCTATTACAAACTGAATGTCAGTTCTGGCCAAACACGACAAGTGGCTATTGGTTGATTTCCCTGTCTGTAAATAAGCTTTCAAGATAAAAGTCTAGGTGACCTATTTTATCCACTAATGACATGCACCAAAAACTGGATCATGGGACAAAAACAGGTTCTTTCTAAAGGTTGTGCACATATAGGTATTTAGAGATTCACCTGAGAGCAGTGCCATTATGGAAATGATAAATAAGCTTCGGTGCAGGAAGAATACAGCAGCTCCAGAAAGGGGAGAGTGATCCATCATGCGGCCCCCTCGCTCTGTGTGCATTATTTAGGGGTTTCGGAGCGACCCTGGGGGAAATATGGTGGAAGAAACAGTGGGAGACAGGAAACAAAGGGAAAGCAATAGGGGTAAAGAATAATGCAAGAGTTAGACAGGTGATGTCGTACTTAAAGAGCTAAAATAAGGTAAATAGATGCTTATAAATGAGGAAATCTCCTCGTCTTGCTTGGTCAAGTTGCCTTAATGCCCTGATGCAGATCACATTATCAGCTGACCTGCCAACACTTGAATCAGCATTAAATAAATATCAAGCTTGTTTTCACTTTACTATGCAGTCAAAACACACAAGAGGATCAAACTAATTCAAATGCTACTACAATGGCATGTCATTTCTAACGAGGTATTACTGGAAGATATGGAAATACATTGTTTTATATTCTATTCTAGTCTCCTGAAGTTACTTCCAACATTGTCACAGCCATAGCACCACAGCACTACCTGCTACAACCTGCAACCCAAATGGTATTCAATGCTTCCGAATACAAAATACACAAGTGTAGCACTTTGTTGCCCATTTGATTTAAATAACTGTTCGGTCTTGATTAGACTGGTGCTCCTGTGATTCAGTTAGATGCAATCATCCTCATCACAGTCATGGTATATATTCATTCAAAAGGCAATCAGCCATATTCTGAAGCCTCCGAGATTCAAGTACATCTCAGCAGGCTGATTTGTATTATATATTTTCATATCTTAACTCATTACACGTATACATCCACGGTGCTGTCAGTGCAAGTTCCACGACACATTATGGCTTTTGCAAACACATGCAAACTATTATGACAATTAACCTTAGCTTCATTAGTACGTTTTAAAATGATACAATGTATCCGTTTTCAGTACATAAATAATTTGTTATTAGAGCCATCAATGAGTTAAGCAGTAACATTTGTAGGTGCATTTTCCAAAACAGTGTTTATAAAGGGCAGCAATTGAAGCAATATATCAGGATAAGATTTGATATCTTCATTTAAAGTTATATTTGGACTAACACAAAGTATTCTCTCGTGACTAAGCAGCCCTTTTGTGTTGCCTCAGACATTTCTCATCTCCAGCTCTGTTGCTCACTACCTTCCCACTCACTCTTTGTCTTTCTCTTGGCTTTTGTTTGGACTATACGTTTCACATTGTCTCAGCTCGCAGAGTAGCGAGAGTAGAGGAGGAGGCCTGAGGTGTGTGCGAGTTGACTCGACTTGTGTAGTGACTATTGCTGTATGCCTGCAGTGTGGAGAGCACAGACCTGTGCTGATGCATGCTTGGTTAAGCTCTGTCCACTGGGACAGTGTATGCAAGTGTGTCTGGGAGTCAGGGTTAGGTCAAGGGCGATGGGCTGTCGATTAGCTCATGAAGAACAAAACTGAGCACCAAAGATATCAACCGTTTTTTAAACCTTTAAGAGGATACAGTGGAAAGCTGTCACACTTTTGTCCTCTGGGTTCTTACACTTTATCTTTTATCAGCAGCTGACACACCGTAGCAGAGCATATGTCCCTGAATGGCTTTATACACTGAGGACTACTAGTCATAATTGTGACCTGCACAGCGAGCGGAGAGTGCTTTATACTATTTGCCAACCAGAGTCATGTGCCCACAAATGTGAGCCAGTGCTGTGTAGAGGTGTTTAACAAGGACTGGATGTGCTGAAGTCCAACTCCAGTGTTGGGTCACTGGGTGACTGTTCCTGGGTAACTTGAAGAAGCCATCAAATATTTAGCTGGCCTCCTTTTCATGATCATGGTATGTAAACAAACATATTATCTGTGTGATTGACACTGGAATCTTTTGCCCTGGTCAAAGCTTGGCCACCGGGGAGGATTTGTCATTTAATTAACTTTCGCAAGATTTGATCAGACGGGAAGGAATGTGACACATCCGCATGCAGGCACACTTTGAAGAACTCAGCTTGGATTCTGTAAGTAAGCAAACTGGTGTCTTTTAATATTACTTTTCAGAGATAAAAGAGTCTCTGTTTCAGTGCTGCACCTTTCTTTCTGCATGCAGCTGCTGCTGTTTTTAGGGCACCCTATCTGCTGAAAAATCTACCTTTCATTTTGCATTTTCTGATTCATCATTCTCTCCGCGCATTCTTCCTTACACAGGAGAGAGGTTACTGCAGGGAAGATGCATTTGCATAAGGCAATGCTTTCGTGAAAGAACATTAAAGTGATCAAACACAATAATTGTTTCTTTTAATCGTAGTGGATGCATGAAGGTGGATGGAAAACTCATTAAATGGGCAGATGAATAATGGAGGAGGGTGTGTTGGTGTTGTGCTAGCTTAGTTTACATCTTCGCTGGATGGAGAGCTGTTGTGGCTCCTCGGGGCGGGGGGGGGGGCAAAGTGTGGGCTTGCGGAAGGTGGGCTGGTCAGAGACAAAGCGAGGAAGCAGGAGGAGGAGGAGGAGGAGGAGGAGGCAAGCAGGCAGAGAGCCAGAGTGTCTCAGAGCTGCACAGTGAAAGTGAGGAGACGGCCTCACTCAAAGGCCGGGGCCAGCACCAGCCTAATCAGACAAAAATGGAAAAACGGTTAGCCAGCCAGACAGCAAGCTGCAGGGATGCAAGGCAACCATGACCACCGGCAGTCGTCATAGGAAACTCACACACACACACAAAGTAAAACACGGGTGGGCAGGGCCTCCTGAAATGTGATAGGCTGCTTGATTATGCATGTTTAATGCACATTTTGATCCTTGAATGTCACGTGTTGTCTAATTCCACTGTGTGTGAGCTGCATTTGTCCCTCTGCTCCAATTGTGACGAGGAAAGGTTTTCATCACTGCTGTGAAGCAACGAATGCATCTGTTTGCAGCAGTTATTGATAATTTAGGAAGGCTTCAGGCAGAGCACATATATGTAGTCGAGTGCACAGTGAAAGTACGTGTACAGCCATGTGGGGAAAGTGACAAATGAAGCCGATTGGTTGTAGGTGGCTGAAGGTGCTGGGTTTCAAGTGACCAGTGTTGTGTGGTCTGTGTGGTAACCAGAGCTGGAATCTCCTTCGGAGAATAAAGAGTCCATGCTCCATCCGGATCAGTCCGATATGTTCAGCGTCCAGAATGGGAAATGACAGGCTGATGCAGATGGAAGGATTGTTACACAATCAGGCATTAAAACATAAAAACAGGCACATGAATGCGCGGATCAGATGCACTCTCACACACACTAAATTAATGTAAGTTCATGTACGGTAAAGCTCGGTATAGCAGCTCCTTCTGTCTCGTCACACTTCCTCCTCTAAGGTGTCTGGAAGCAACTGCAAGTGAAAATTAATAATCACAGGTCTCAATGTGTGATCTTCGGCACATCCTTTACATATGCCTTGTTACGAGGGACAGGGCAATGATGTGCTCGTCTAATTTTAGAAAGAAACTAAATGGCTGTTGGTAAATCGTTTGTCACAGTAGAATTTAGAACATAGGCGAATCAGAAAGGTGATTTAAGCGGGTTTGGTGAATGGATGGTAGAAGATAAACTAAACACAAGTTAGTGGTAGTGAAATGGGGAGCAATATAGAAATAGCTAACAGGGAAGACATCTATCGATCTAGCTTTCTATGTAAATCTCTCTTTATCTATATCTGTCTATATTTATCTATCTGTTACATGTTCAAAAACATTTCATACTGTCGTTCCCATGTTAAATGTCTTTTTAGATGTAAATGGTCTCATCTGTTGCAGTGGATGAATCCATTGCAAACAGAGAAGAGGGACAGCGGGTGCAAACCTGGACAAAGACCTGTGCGAGAGCGGAGGTTCACCCGGGGTCCTGGCTGGTTTAGAACCGGTGCTGTTGCCGCAGGTATAACCTGGTCAGAGACAATGCACTCCGAGTGGCAGATGACTCATTTTGAGAGTGATTGTGCAGCATTGAGCGAGCAGACAAAGAGAGCGTGGTTGAGAAAACACTCACCGTGAGTAGGAAGACTAACAATTCACAGCACAGCATTTAAATCAGGATCAGATTCATCTTCATTGCACCGTTAACGTATTATGTAGATTAATTTAAATTATATACTAATTTTGAAGCTTTTGAATAGACCCTTATTAGCCACATTATAACATATAGCTGGGGTCATGATAAAATGACAAAACTTGAATACGGAATTTATAATAGGACAAAAATGAGGGTTTTGCTGGTGGCGTGAAAACAAGGTCTGTTTTTTTCTTCGTGCCACAAACACATTCTGCAAAAATAGAGTTTTCAACATAGTGCAAAAGAGCAGTGTAAGACTTATTATAGATATATAGACATAAATAGAGCACTCATCACAGATTCATTTATCTTCAGTGGGGAAAAGCACTAAGTATTCAGCCCACGTGTCACTAAGTAGACTTTCAGCTGTCGTGGAGGGAGAAGTAAATTAGCGCTAATGTAATGATATGTGCTTAATATGAAAAGGCACATATCACAGGCAGTTGTGTCCATCATCACATATATTTAAAATCGTTGATACTTGGTGTCATGAATCCATAAAATTGTAAAGCATCTTAAAATGTCACAAATTTTGAAACCTGCCAAACAAATGAATTCCTGGACCACATTATGAAACCTCCTGCAATGGCCTGAATTGTTTTGTGAGTGAGCAGCTGAAAATGCACAAGCACTTACTGCCGTCTTTTCTCTTTTTTTCTCCTTCATTTTATTGTTACCACAGTGGAATTTCAGTTAAAAAACAGTAGAATAAAATAGACGAGTTTCTCAAAGTTAAGTTTTTAAACTGGACATATGCCTGTGTGGGCAGGTCAGCAGTGATCCTTCCTGTCACTTCACATCACTCTTCAGACGGCCTTTTAGCTGTCTGAAGAGACATGTCCTCCTCCCGACCTCAAGGTCACTGCTTGGTTTAAATTGCATAGAGATCACTTGTCAATTAGCGTGGCCAAATACATCACTTCCTGTGTGCCAGATGATTTCTTTATAAAGGCTTTCATTAACCGCAGCAAATCAGATATTAATTGATATCGAAAATGTCATAAATTATTACTTAAGAGTCGTTGGCCTCACAAATCCAGCCAGTCCACGCAGGTCACAGGGCCACCAGGCTGACCTAGATACTAAAAGTACCACTGGCTGCAGTTAATTAGTGAAGTAATAATGTTAGAAAGCTTGATTGGGTAGAAATGAACAAGAGCTGCAGTAGAAGAAGACTAATCTTGTTCAGCAGCCGTGAGCCTGATCACACATCCATAGACAGCATTAATGGAGTTTTCACTTATTCAGCTAAAAAGTGTTCAAATGAAAAATCGTACATTTGAATAAATGACAGTCATAATGATCATACAACCACAGCAGATAGTAGGATCCAGTAGCAAATGTTGGTATTCCAAGATTTCTATCGTTCACATCTTACAGATCAAATTATTAACCGAAGTTGAACTGAGGTGACCTTTTCTTAACTGACAGACAGAAACACATCATCAGTGTTGCAGGTTCAGTATAACTGTGTATTTTTATGATATGTCTGTCTGAAACGGCATTGAGCCACTGGCTCAGGTAACCAGCATCCATTAAAAGACAACAGGCGTCAAGGAAGCAGATGGCAAATGTGGGCAATCTGAGCAATTTAAGAAAAAACTGTGAATGATAACCTGTGTTTTTCAACAGGTCCATATATTCTAATCTATCTATCTTTCCTGGGTTGTTATAACACTTGAGTCAAACCTGGTGACGTGAAAATTAAGCACAACTGTGATTCAGCATCAATCCAATGCCAGGGTGGTTGAAGGAATAAGGAATTCACCATTTTACTGACTGTGAAAGCAAAAGGATTTCAGTCTAAACAAGATACAGAAAGACAGCTCAACTGTTGTGACGGTGCCTTCACAGGTCTTAGCTCATCCAGAACGCTGCTGCCTCGCTAACACCAAGAAAGCGTAGCACATTACATTGTTTCCTCAAACCACTGCTCCAGCTTCCTTTGTATCGAAGAATGGATTTTAAAACCCCTTTACTCGTTTATAATGCACTAAATAGTCTCGGGCCTGAATGGATTTCTGATTTACTTGTACGCTACAAGCTATTCAGATCCCTCAGGTCAACAAGAACATCTTTACTAAGTGTTCCCCGAATCAAAACCAGATGAAGTGAAGTAGCTTTTAGTTTCTATGTATCTGAGGCCTCATAATACTGTCAGCTCATTTGAGTTTGCTGCAGCTTTCAAATAAATGAGATATGTAACACCTTTGTTTTTGTCAGATTTATGTGTCTTTCAAATGCAATCTTTCAATTACAATCTCTTATTTATTGTTATTCTAAGCCTCTGTGAAGCACCTCCTTTGAGTCTGAATAGTGCTCGAGAAATAAACCTGCCTTGACAGTGCAGTGGTTACTTTGCTGGACAGTTGCATGCTCAGCAACACTGAGGTGTATAAAAGCATAGAGCACTCCATCATTCCACAGGGAGAATACGAGAACAAACAAAAAGTGACGCAGTATTTTAGATTAAAAAATGAAGACGACACAGTGAAGTGAAGGGTTGATTGCCCAGCATGACGCAAAACCAGAGCTCCTCAATGACTTCATCCAACCAGGGGCAGATGATTGTGACAAGCTGTCATCAGGGGTTTCTGCCTGTTTTCAGTTTTTGTCAGCAAACAATAAGTTTGATCTGAAGGATAATACTATGTGTACTTTTCTAGTAAGCTGCACGATCGTTTAAATACAAATTCAAATATATTTACGCTAGGTATATTCAGTAGATCACACAGTTAAAAGATATTTGCCAAAACTTTGTATAATAAGATGAACGACCTGACTCGTCCATGTTGCTGGATAGGAAATGGACCAAAGTCAGAGTATCCTCAAAGTACACGTCAAGCACATTTTCTCAAACATGGTGTGTGTCATTGTGAGAGAGCATGAACCTCCACTGTGGGCGTTGATAAACCTTTTACATCATACAGATGAAAAGACCCCAAAGTCTGGATAATTATGCATTCTCTTAAAGGTCATATGGTGAAAAAGTGAGAAAAGGTACTGTGTCTCATTAGCATTCCCAACTCCCCGTGGACATGCCGTTCTCTATTGTAAGCAAAGGTACCGGTGTTGAAGTAATAATTGCTCTTTCCAGAGCGCTACAGTTCAGTTGTGTGTGATTAGAGCCGCCGTCCCTCTCCAGCAGATCATCTTAACACAGCTCCAATTACACAGGAGATGATTAGATGTTCCCTGTTGAAAAGGCCGGGAGGAATACAGAGGACCCAGACAGACACATGAACTCCCAAAAAATGATGTCTCCGATATTTATGAGAGGAAATAGATGTAATGAGTGATTATTTTTCTAACCCTAAAAAGACAGGTGCAAGCCAACACACAGTTTATAATAAATACTAATAGACACTATCAATGGGTTATCACACTGTTCAAAGAAATCTCATGTTAAAAATGTATTAAAATACAGATTGTTGAAGTGAAATTATGAGCAAAGAACCAAAATAGGCAAAGACTGTATAGACTGAATGTAAAGATGGATGACATGATGGCTCACTACCCATTAGGTCCCACCTCCTCCACGTTAGTGGATTGGACATGGACTGAAATAAAAGTCAAAGTACACATCAAATAAATGGTTTCTGTCATTTTAGGTAGTTATCAAACTAATGTTATGTTCAAGTGCTCATTTGTTATTTGATGCTATAAAAACTGGGTGAAAAATCCTTCATTGACATGTACACAGACTCAGACTTCAAATGATATCATCGGTGCAAGATGGCAGCATTCGATACTTTGGCTTTATTTCTGGATAATGGGAGGTAGTGGAGATGCATCGTCCATCTTTATTGACAGTCTTTGGTCTGCATACGTATGCATCTGTGAAAACAAGACGACTAAAATAGCTGTGGATCGTTCATTTTTCTTTAATGGGCTGAACAAAAACAACATGTGTTAGTTAGGCAGATACCACTTTATTCATACATACAACAACCACAAAGGTCAGTCCCCCAAATTGACTGAGCGTCAGTAGCTGTCAGGTTTCAGTAAAGTTCACACCTATGCAGAGGGAAATCCATCACGGATGTGTTAAAGCTACCAAACTACAGACAAAGCCCCAAGAGACCATGATGCAATGCAACCAAACGACATTTTGTGCTCAGTAAGCGGTGCTACTCTCAGCTTCTCTCAGCTGAATTTCTCACTCCAGTACATTTAGTTGTGCACTCTGCCTGCTGAACATCTGTAAGCCTCGGCTGAATGCAGCGAGTTCGCACCCAGTCACAAGAGACACTCTGGGAGATTAGGGATAACAGGAACTGGAGACAAAGAAGACATGGTTGAGAAAAAGCGGCAACATTAAAGATATAAATGACAACACAAAGATCTTCGAAAATAAATCCTGGAATTCAGATGTTACAATTATCATCATGGATAATTTTGTTGATACAAACAAATGCAAGACGATGCACCTGACTGCTTTGTAAAAAGTTTGAAGCTGATGTCAGAATGATGTAAATCATTACTCCTGAGATGTCCAGGAGAGAGAGCAGTCTGGGGTGACTGTTGGGAAAAGGCCGCATGTCCTGGGAATGTCATCGCTCTGTTGGTGGCCTGTCCTGGAGACTCACCCTGACGCCGGTTCAGCACAGCCAGCACAGGCCCAGACACTAAGCCGGGCTGACAGCACCGTACACTGTCGGCTCTCCTTGGCAGGCACTGCTCTTACCTTACTATGCCTTCAAAACTGCCCCGTCTTGGTTAAAAGAAATCTCTTAGGTTCAAAGATAGTTTTGCGTGATTAAAACTTTGAGTGGAATGGAAGTAAGTTCAAGAAACAACTAGAATGACACAGACCTCTGACAAGACTGAACAATCCTTCACATCGTAAATTATAGTTCAAGAAAGTGAAACAAATTCCTGGATCATGACCCTTAATCTGAATCAGCACCTTAATATAATGGGTTCTTCCCGGGCACAGCCCTCATCCCTCCACCAAGTTTGGTGGAAATCAGTTAAGTAGTTTTGCATAACTCTGCTAATAACTATTCCAACGAGGACAGAAGAAGGGTGCTCAGACAGGGCATACGTCTGCCAAGGTCAACAGCTTCTCTCGGCACCTAAAAGAAGGTGAAAGAAAATTCCTGAATCCACTTGTTTATCTGGATAAGCTCCCAAATTTAATGTTTTTTTCTCTCCTTGGCCTATGCCCCGCCCTAACAGCAAGTTTCAATAAAATCAGTCAAGCAGTTTTTGCACAATCCTGCTGACAAGCCGCAAAACATAGTTCGTAATTAATCCGTAATGGACAAAAACATCTAACGGAATCAAGTGTTTACATTAAACTTCAAAACTGTTTTGACAATTTACCTTTTTGGTAAATTCCCTCTCTGTATTGTTCTAAATGCATTGCGATAGTACCATAAGACTGCAAGGGAAGGCAGCTGAGTATTTTTTGCTATTGATTAAGTGATTGATTATAACGTTGGATTTTAGTTCCTTACAATTCCCACAGTGCAGGGAGAAAATCAATCACCAGCAGGATGTAGCCACTCTTAAATTCTTGCTTCAAAATAATTGAGGAAATCAGCCTGAAGGTATAATTTGAGCTAATCTGTAAAGGGTAGCGTATTGCAGTTAATGAAGTTTCTCCTAAAAATATAATGCTAAATATTTTATTAATCCACATTACTATTATACCAACGCTTTCAGGAATAAAGCTTTAAAATAAAACTGTGGGTCTTCCGCCCATCCAGAAATACAGAAACCCTCCCTGTGAGGTTGCCAGTGGGGGGTGGAGGTAAAGAGCAGACTGGTGAAACACAATCCAGGAGGATAGAGTGGTCGGTGGTGGTAAAGCAGCCGGGGCGATGATGCTCAGAGGACGCTCAGAGTCCGCTGATCAGTGTGCCACCGTGGCTCCTCCACGCCACCACACATGCTTCCGCATCAGCCAATTACAGTAATTAGAGGATCGTTTCCAGTTGGTGAAAGATTCAACGCTCAATTTACTGGCTGCTGAGATCGCTTTTACTTGACATGTTTCAGTAACAGTGATGTTAAAGTGAAATTGTTATGAAGCCATCAAACCTTTGCATCTCTCTAAAAATCCCTGGCTGTATCACCATTGTGTTAACAAATTAGAAAAGTATGTTCCTAGAATGATGTGTTAAAGATCATTAGTTTAAAGTCTGTTTCCTTACAGGTACTGAGTCAACATAAGTGATAGTAATGTGAAGTACAATGACACACACTTCACTGTCGAACAATCAGTCACACATTAATGACCAGGCCACTGAGGTTACTGCACAGTGCTGCTGGCACAGCCACTTCAGAGCTTGAGTGTGGCAAAGGAGCCAAAAATAAAACCAGTCCTCCAAAATGAGAGCATGAAGCATGTCCACTTGGGATCCTCCTGTCCTCTAATGTTATTGCCCTGTGAAGCTCTGATGCAACACAATGAATAATCCTGCAGCAGTTTGGATACGTGAACCATGGTCAGCCTGTGCTCCCAAAATAGAAAATCTTTTGTAAAAGTCGAGGTTTGAGAAATGTCTTGATTTTCCCCCCCAGGGGTAATGCAGCTGTTTTAGCTTCAATGATCACTGCATGAGCCTTTAAAAGGTGTATCGTATTGACGTTAAAATGTTTGCCAAAATCCACCAATATGAAAACTGTAGATTTACTTTGAATTTAACTTAAGATGTGCATTCATAATTACGTTTTACATTTAAGAAAATACATTTGATTATAGTTGTTTTAATAAAGTTTACTGTTAAACCCTAAAAATATATATGTTGGCCGAATTACATTTTTACTGGCTAATATTCACTATTTGTTCCCAACAATCCACATTGGTTGGCCTCTACTCTAGTGATGCATTCATTTAGTACATTAACTCATCATGTGATGTCTAATAACAGTTTAATGGAAAAGTAAAACAAACTTTTTAAAAATGCATTAAAATATGTACATATCAATCAAACATGTGTAATGCATTTAGATTGATAAAAAGAATATCAATATCTATGATAAAACTAAGTCCAGTTATACATAAAAACTGCTTTCATCGAATTATGATTAGGCATCAATATGAAAAAATAAAAACATGTGCAACAGGACGACAGAGTTTAGAAGCGGTGAGATGGAGTTACAGGTGAGACAAAACCTCAGAGGGTGTTCTCTGTCCCTCGTCTTACTGACGCGTGCATTGTCGGGTTAATAACAGCTTCTCCCCATCAGTGTAATAGAGAAGACTGGCCACTGTCAGTTTGCACCTCTTCTTTCATGCTGCTGCGGCTCTGAACCTAATGGTGACATGAGGGCTCACTCAGGAGGCCCATCGCTGTAATGAGAGCACCCCATCCCAGTGTCTGCTGAGTTGGATAATGTTATGAGCGCTCAGCTTTAGGCTTTAATGCCCGGAGGATTAGATGCACTAAAGCTAAATGTTACATTAGTTTGGGTCCTCCATCCCTGAGGTCTCCTATATAATCAAACGATCTTCCCTTGAGCAGAGGATCAGGTCCTCTGTCCAACAAAGTTTGAAAAGGTACGGCCAGTTAAAGTCACTTTGGCACATTACACTCGCTATCCTTTTGTTTTACAGCAATTTGTAATATTATTTTGAAAGGTGCAAGTGAACACGCGAAGTGCACATTTCTCATAGTCACAGCTGTTTATATATAAGAATTGCAACATATGGTTGTGTATCCTGCTTGGTTTTTGTTTTAATGGTCTGGTTGCAGGCTTCATTTTAAACATTCACTAATGCTCCATAATCATGAATTCAACAAGAATCCAAAAACAAACTGAGAACTACTGTTTATGGTATTGCAGACATTTAATCAGCATAAGCTACTGGACAAGACATATATAATTAGCAGCTACTTAAAGTAGGATAGTTCAGTAGTTGAAGGATTGATTGATTGAATCCATGTGGTTTGTATTCTCTCTCCCTACACTATGCAATTCCCACAACTAAAATAAGAGCTGACTTTTAATTATTTCACACAGCCTCAGTCTATTTCTCACTTCTCGTCCACACGCCCACAGTGAGAGGTGTTAAAGAGGGACAGCAACTCAAAAAGCTCAACTCCGACCAGAGCAAAAGTGAATCTCACTGGGTTATCCTTGGTTAGCGACACCAAAATAAGCACACACATGTGCGTGCACTTTGTTTTCAAAATTTCACAAGCAATTATCAAAAAGTTCTGGCAAAGTTCATCCATGTAAACCCTACCGGTCCCAAAATAAATAAAAAATGCTGAACATCCTCCTCTTCCCCGGCCGTCTCTTTAAATCCGGCCTCTCTCCAGGGAACAATGGGAGACATTTTTGGCCATTGGAGCCGGTGAGCGAGGCCATTGAGTGCGGGATCGGATGCAGTGAATTAGTTTAAAGCCTCAGTGGAGAATTAAGCTGACACAACGGCACTGCTATGACCATGCTATCAGCTCCTGCCGCGCAATACTGGCCCCAACCTGGAAAACCCCAGTGTTGGGAACAACTGATAACCCCATACCCAAGCTGGGGTACATTTTTTTTTTTGAATTGCACCAAACGGCTACTCTCTGGCTTGAGGTGAATCCTCCAGATCATCTCATGTCGGAAGTGCACAGCAACTGACTCGAACATTTGTAGAGCATGTCTGAGAGCAGCTTTAGTGTCTGAATGTCCTCGAAGACATCAACAATAGCAATATTTTTTCATTTTAATGATATCATTACAGTGATGAGATGTTCACGGACTATCAATCTCAAGTTACATATCTCTCCCAGGCTGATTTTAACATCATGCTCGTATGATTGGAAACAGGTGTCTACCTAAATGGAAAACATTTGCTCTAAATTGCTTTTTTTTATGAAATGGTTCAAAAGATATTAAACCACCTTCAAATAAATGCAGTACAGGTTCCTGACATGTCCTCTTTACTCCAGCTCTCGTGTAAGGGACAGTTTCTTAGCCCTGTCTTATGAATGGCTTCTTATAACTCTCTCCAAAAAGGCCCCAAACTAAAGGGGCAAGTGGCATCCCACCATATGCCTGCAAAAAAACCACCATATGCTCTACTGGGTAATTCATTTTTCCAAGGCCATGGGGCTTCTATTCAGCATATCAACATACTAATAATACCCCCAACACACTTTTGAACCTCTGTAAATCATGTGATGAATTTTTTTAAGCTTCCAAACGTTTAAATATGCATATTCTGTCTTGTGTCTATTCTAGTAGCGTTGCAGATGAACATGTGGGTGTGACAGTGACTGTGTCTGAGCGTGTGAAAGAGCATGTAGAGAGTAAAGGTGGGCTTTTATGAGTGGGTTTGTCATAAAGAAAGAGAAAGAGGGGAAGAGTAGAGCAGACAGTAAGTGAGAAAGTAAGTGATGCTTTGAAATAATGGGGTCTATGATACCATTCAGAGAAAAGGGTCAGCTGCTGGTAAATTTAGGGGTAAAATTAGGGCTTCGCTGGGCTCGGCTGTGAGAAATTGACAGATGGAGGATGGCTCCCAGGGAGCCAGACCTGCTACAAATAGCTCTGTGAGCACACACTCTCCTGTCTGCAAATACATACCGACATAGAGAAAAGCTCTGAATAAGACGACAAGTTCCAACGCAGATGTATGCACACCCACAAGGACACATTTGAAAACAAGTACATGAAACATTCCTCGCTGAAGCTTTCGGACAACTCGTGTAGGGTCTAATTAAAAATCGCAGAATTGTTTGTTCTCCCCTCTTTGTGGAACATGACCAGATGTGATCTGATTCTTGACCTGGTTTCTTTTGGTTTGGTTCATCGTCCTGAACACAACAATGTGACCAGGGCCCACATCCACAGGAACTGTCCAATCACACTGCGGCTTAACCATCAAGGTTAGAGAGCAGATTAACAAGGGAACACATACAGTAGTTCTGATAAATTCACGTTGCAATGTGAGCTAATTTGCAAGAATTGCAGGGGAATTTTACAACTTTGAGGAGTATTAAACCGTTTAATTCAGCTTCAGACAGGAACTGTGCAAAATAATAATAATAATGTCTCACATATGAAGAACTGTAGCAGGAGATTATTGTCAAAAGCTCTCAAATCTTGTTGTCGTTCCAAGTTGACATATTTGTTGGTGTCTTCTAGATATTCGTATTTTCTATGTCCAACTGTCTGGACAATTTCCTGCTGTGTTCTCACAAGGGCCCACTCTGACATTTACAGGACATTTTACCGGGGTGCTGGAAGGAAAACATCCAGAAAATGTGCGGAGCAACTGACTCGGACATTTGCGTCCTGACATACACCCCCCTCCTGAGTATCTTAGGAAAATGTCTGCACTTCAATGCATGTCTGAAAGCAGCTATAAGTATTTACTTTTTTCACAACTATAAAATAAATGCAATGGAATTAAAAGGAAATTCTCCAGTGTGGTGTTGGTGTCTATATACTGTCCTGACGTATACTACGAAAGTTAACTTTCCCTCAATGTGAAATGGGGGACGAGAGTGTTTGATCACTACAGGGAAGGTTTGTCGTTTTGGGCAAAGGCAGAGGCCGGGGTCAGCAGAGGGAGGGATGGCTGTGGGGACACTGGATCCTGAGCCGATTAATTTTCTCACCCCCAGGGTATCGATGGAAAGGCAGACAGGGGCTCGTTTCTCAGCATGCTGTCAAGGTGAGGACATGTTGAACCCTGCACACCATACCGTCACCCCCAGCATCGCACCGCAGAGCACATTAGGTAATGAAACTCTTGTTAAAAGCGAGGATACTAGTTTTGGGCAAGGTGAACTGTTTTCTATACCTCAGAGTGATTCTGCTAATCAGAGAGTGAAGAATATACTTCTCAAATGAAATGCAAACTCATGATCAGAAGCAGCAAAAATTACACAGACCTATATTTTTCGTGTGAAATATATAATAGTCTATATCTCCCATTAACAACAAGAAGACGAAAATATTCTAAAAGAGCTTCCACTCGCAATGAAAGCTTCTGTGTTGAGCTAAGTGGCTACTTAAGTGGAATATTGCATTTTATCCATTCTTCAAAATGTATGTCAAACACACACACAGAAGTTTGAGTGTGTACAACAGGGCTTATATGGATGACACACACACTCTCAGTGTCACTCGCCACACTCCATTATCACAAGTGCATGAAAGCTTAGATCCAGCCTGTTTAATGAAGTGTAGCCAGTCTGCTCTAAACAACTACGTATGACGAGGCGTAAAAAGCTTATACAACTGTAGCTCGCAGTCAACTGCAAGCTTCAAAGTGAAATCATTACAAGCCCCATGGCAGCACTGAAAGTCTCCATATGTAAACAGATTTCTCAAAACTTATTCATGTGACAATTTTCTATAAATTACAAAGATTTACATGTAATTAGCTCCAATAGCCCTCGCAGATTATCATTAGAACAATAATCGATAAAGTAGATGCCCACATCATCCTGAGTTATGTCACTCCTATAAACACGAGCCGGTTCAGATACATTTCGAAATTAAATTTCTATTCACGTCGCACTTTACAAGACCATTGTGACAACGTGCAATGCTAACAACACACACATCATTTAGAGCAGACGTTAGCTGAGAAAACTTGCAAATAAAAATACAAAGAATCAAACATTGGATCTGTCACAGAAAAAAATTGTAATTAATCTGTGAATCGTTTAGTTTTGTATCCAGCCTTAAACAACACAGTCACATAAAACCAAACTAAGGCTTTAAGATTATATCATGGAAAATGTTAGCGGCCCACTTTAAACAACAACCAGCTGAGTCCAGGAACAAGGCCTTTTCACCACTTTTTCAGTGTGAGTACAGTAATATCACATTCCTAATCCCTGCAGACAAGAAATGAAGTTGCACAAATGGAATGGCGCCAAGCCTGAAATAGCTGTATCAGATGGGAGTCTCAGAGAATAATGTAATTGAGGTTCTTGGTGAGGGCGGGGAAGTTCAGGGCTCTTCTGGGCTTCCACGCAATATAAAGTCTGGGACAAAATTAATTGTTACGATGACAGGTCAAGACGGTTCTGAGATATATTGCAGTTACAAGTATCAGCACAACAGAGTCCTTTTAATGCATTAAGTGATCTTTACCTAAACTGGGAAAATATACTTCATTAACGTCACGTATCAAAACAGCACACATTTCATTTATTCATGTTTCATCTGTATCTCACTTTGAGTGTCAGAACCATGTACATGGTATTTCCTGATTATGATGGAGAGCGATTGAGCTGTCAGCAGCAATAAGTCAATAGAGGTCCTGTGCACCATCTGCCTTAGGCGAGCGTCACAGTGGAAGATGAAATGCCACAATCGCTATCACAAGAAAGATCATGAAATGTTTATTCTTAGGAACCTTCTGATTAATGCAAATTACACCTTGCTGAAACTGGCAAGACAGAGAAATCTCCAGCTCCCCTCTTTCCTCACATTATCTGCTCAGCTGCAGATTTAATTCCTGAGCATTTAAATTTCCTTGCTTCTATTTTCACCATCCAGCTTTACTTCAAAGCTTTATTTCTTTACTTCCCATTTTTGTCTGTTTTCTGTTACACTATGTTTTCTTTTTGTATTTAATTTCTTTTGGAATCATTTGGTTAATGAGTTGTGTGGTTTTTGCCGAAAGGACAAATAGTCACAATCCTGCACTTCATGGAGGCATTTCAGCTCAAGTGCTGCAAAATTGGCCCTGTTCAGACCTGGTATTAACATCTGCTCCAATCACAAGTGCACAATGTTAAGTTTGTCTGTTCACACCTGGCATTAGAATGCGTCCTCAATGTGTCTCCGGTGAACACTTGTGATAGGATTTCACTTCCCTGAACTATATGCAAATAATCGGGACTGTCATTTGTGTCTGACTACAGATATGACCGTAAAGTGACAATATTTGTACGTGTGTGTTTGTGTGTCGCCGTGTGTCGCCGTGTGTCGGCCTGAGCGAGGGAAAGAGAGAGAAAGAGAGCAAGCAGAGTCAGGAGGGACTGAATGAATGAATGTGCGCAGCTTAAAAGAAAGATTTGACCATTTTCAGAAAAACGTATCGTAGTGGTCAGTGTTGGTATGGTGGCTACAAACAAATCAACGTAAAATGGTCTGAACGGTGTCATAGTTAGACCAGTGGGAAGTTTGTGAATGTTCAGTGACTGGACCCAATCACACCCAGCTAATTTGTTATGTACCCATTTAAGCAAGATCAAATTTCAAATTTCAATTTGAAGGTTAAA
Organism: Verasper variegatus; assembly: GCA_026259375.1. Classification (NCBI taxonomy): domain Eukaryota; kingdom Metazoa; phylum Chordata; class Actinopteri; order Pleuronectiformes; family Pleuronectidae; genus Verasper; species Verasper variegatus. The sequence continues at coordinate 10,545,814 of CM048057.1, forward strand.
GATTCAAATACCTATATAAATGCATATAAACTAAATTTTGTCATCTTTCCAAAACAATCTAATCACGTTGTCAAGGGCCGTAGCTGAACCAAATCCTCCCTTCCCCTTTATCTCTTTAATTCGTCTCTACCAGTTCCTGTTAGTCTGAAAATAGTGAAAATGTGTGATAGCTGTAGCCATAGAAGCGGCAGTGAATCCCACTTAGCCATCTCCCTGGGAGGTGAAACCCTTTCATTTAGACACAGACATGCAAAGGATATGTGAGCTGCCACCTGTGATTATGGTGCAGTTACATAACCAGGTTCAGAGTCTGCATGTGTGAACCTTGTGATCTACTGTTCTCCAGGCTCGCAGCACCGTGGCGTTGAAGTCTTACATTATGCAGGAGCCGGTACAGTACCTGTTGCCGCCACAGACCGAGAGGCGCTTTAAAAGGACGCTTTGAGCTCCATTAGTTGAAGTCCTCAGCCAAACACAATAGCCTGGTGATGATCACACACAGGCTATTGCAAATAACCCTAAGAAGCCTGAAATCAGAGGCTGCGAGGGAGAAAGAATAGGAGCGCAGAGAGAAAGAGAAAAAAAGAGAGTTCCTGCACTGATGAATCATTAGTGATAAAGCAGGGGCTGAGCCAGTATGGCTGTTTTTAGAAACTTCTCACTCTTTCAACCCCCTCCTTTACTAATTGTCATCTCTTTTAGCGTTTGACTGATGACTGGCTCTCTGAAGACGTGAGAAAAGGGGAGTGGGCACTCAGCTCTGAGGATAATGTCACACTTTGAAGCTGTCAAGGGTAACGGTAATGTCCTCGACAGTGGCTGAGAAAGCTTTGGCTGCAGGAACAAACCATGGACACTGAATACGTCTTCAGATATGCAGGCAGAGTGACACATCAAGACAATAGTCCTGCGTTTTCCTGACTTTATGTGTAGAGCAGTGTTACTGAAACAGATGACACAAGAGAGCTGACTAATCGTGATTGGCATACTTCAATTTCAATTCGTCTAACACGAGTGTCACTGGTGTGGCGATGCTGTCATATTGTCAAGCACACGCACGCGCGCCCACAAACACACGCAGCCTCAGTTCAATCGTTGTTGATTAGTTGTTGGTGACAAGTGTGAAAGGCATCACTCTGCATTGAGACACAGCAGCCAGCAGCTTGATATATTGATACACACTCTGCGCCGCACACAGCGCAGTCTTTCATTACAGCAGGTCAAAGAGACACAGGCCCTGGTCATGTTGAGGCCATGCAGCGATCAATATTCTCACCTGGTGAATTTGTTTGACTCTAATAGAGGAACTTTAATGAATCACCTCCTTCCTACGAGGGTGAATGTGGTAACATGCAGAGTAGAAGGACTCAAAAAAGCAGCAAACTCTGAGTTGTTCATTTTGCTTGGGAAGTCAGTGTTCAAGCCTGTCACCCTAATTATGTGGCCTCCATTTACTTTTGATTAACAAGTGATCGCACACAATGGTGGATTGTCTGCTCGTGTTTTCTCAATGATACGTCTGTGCATCAAGTTGCTGTCAACTGGTGGTGCCATGATGTGGGAGGCAGGGAGAGAGACAAAGAGACAGAGAGGGAGGGAGGGAGGGAGAGAGAGAGAGAGAGAGATAGAGAGAGAGAGGAGGGGAGGAGAAAAAAGGTAGGGAGGGAGAGAGGAGGGGAGGAGAAAAGAGGGAGGGAGAGAGACTGCAAATGGCAGCTTTTGTGACACCGAGGGAGGGAGAGGAGAGAACGAGCAAGAAATAGTCAGGGGGGAGAGAGTGTGAGAGTGAGAGAGAGAGAGAGAGAGAGAGAGAGAGAGAGAGAGAGAGAGAGAGAGAGAGAGAGAGAGAGAGAGAGAGAGAGAGAGAGAGAGAGAGAGAGAGAGAGAGAGAGAGAGGCAGAACAGCAGTTCAAACTAGATCAGATTGCAAAAGATTGATAGAGAGAGCTGTTCAGTTAATACGCAGTGAGGGACTATTGTACAGTTTAATGGGAAATGTGAAGGACAGACTTTATGTTAGTAAAGATGAGGGATAACCTGGAGACCAGCTGAAGAAACTGCCTCGGAAGATGGAGATACAAAACCCTGAATTTTCACTAGGATAGCCTTCATTAAAAGGTTTCACACCTGTCTTGCACGTCCAGCAGCGGCGGTGGCAGCATCGTGGCCCCGGGGGTCTTTCCGGGAATCAGCCTGGTCATTACCACTGCGTTTCACCTGCACTCGCAAACAGCTCCTGAGAAAAAAAGACAAGAGCACAGAGATCAAGCCAGGATGAAGAAATTCAAAGGGGGTCGGTGCCTTGTGCTGAAGATGATGGAGTGGTTTTCTCCAGTATTAGAGTAACACGGAGAGAGAAGGAGCAGCAGCGGTGGCAGAAGGAGAGAATGCCTTAGTTTGGTTACTGGGAGAGAAGATATCACCTTTTACTTCTGCAGCCTGGTGAAGTACAGGTAGAAAAAAAAGGTAAGGGAAGGAAAACTTTACCTCACACTTGCAGCCTGATTGTTACCTCAACATTTGTCGAATTCCATTGGTCTGTAGTGATAAACATAATGAGACAGTGGACAACAATGTCTACTCACTGTCACTGCTGTTTGGACCAGTAAATTATTATGTGTACCTACAAGCAATTTTAAATCTAGACTTTTCTTTTTGTCAGAGCCAATGTTGTCTTCTAAAAGTACAAGAAAAAAAAATAGTGTCAAATTAACTGAAATTGATGAAATTGACATGATAGATGACATCATTACAAATCACATCACAGCTTCTTTGGTGCAGAAAAGCTTTTCTGTAGAATACAAAATATCGATTGATTCCATGAGGGTTGATCGTCTTCATGGTTTAACTTAAATCCCCTACTGGCCAACAGGGCCTTGCTTGTCATTATCACAGCATGATATTGACAGGTACCCAGATCACAAATGGCTAAAATAAAAAAGCTGAAATAGAGCTAGAAGGCAGACAAAGACAACAATTAAAGGTAATCCATTCAAAGCACATTTAAATCCTGAAGTCAATGATCTTGATTCATATCACAGCCTGTTCACTGAGACGGTAAAGCAGAGTGAGAGGACATAAACACATTGTTTTGTGTGAAAACTGTAGGCTCCTGCTAAAACTTAAAGGCTTGACAATCAATTGACAATAGCAGAAACATTTTCTGGTCACATGTTCTAAAATGTGGAGGGCTGCTGCTTTTCTAAAGGTTTCCTATCATTTTAAACCGAATAGCTGTGGAGGGTCTTTTGCCCATGGGTCAGACAACACAAGCCAAAATAAGCAATTGTGCAATAGCACTTTCAAATATAGTCAACCATAATTTATAGATTGACTGACAGAAAACTAGTTAGAAATTGGACATCTAGTCAGAATGTAATCAGCAGAATCACAAATTGAGTCAATGTAAACAAACACTTATATTTCTACTGTTACTTCCTTGGTAACAAATCCACCTGTAAACACTTGGACACCTAATTTCATGTGTGTGTTACTTTAGATAACAGTAGCATCTTATTTGGCATAATAATACTGGAGGGACAGATATCAGTAGGGGTCACAGGATAAAGTATTGATTCTGATACAGCACATTTTTATCATTTGATAAAGAAATCCCCGATGTGAGGGCACAAAGGAGACAGAAGGAAAAGAAGGAATATTATGCAGTGATGTCTGACAGTTCATCGAACTCATTGTGCTTTTCATCTCCCATTTGATTCACTTATATTTTCCAAAAGACAAGTTTAGCACGTAGCAGGACTGAGTCAAAACACAAATTATAACACAGTCCCAAAACGGTTATAATAATATTTCAAACACATGGAGTACAACTTACTGTATACACAGTAGTCTTCTTGTGTGGCTTCATCTGTAACATCTAGCAGGACTGTCTTTTAAGTAATGCATCTTAGCTTGTGAGAAGGTGACTCAACTTCTTTATGAACACTTCTTTCTGACACTCTCAACATGCACCTGAGATGTAATCTCAGCACAGGAGATGGCCTACATAGCAGGTCTAACAGCCTCCAGGGTTGGTCAGTGTCTGGTTCTGACTTACTGCCTTTGTCTAGCAGCATTTATTTTACTGCACTACATTAGAAAAACAACAATAAAACATGCTATCAATCAGAAAGCATATCTGCATGGGGAGATGGTGTGGCTTTCTATAGGAAAATACCTGTTGGTCACTTGAGATGAGATGGGTTCTGCATGGTGAGCTATAGGAAAATACAAAGACACCTGAGCCTCGACTCTTCCTTCACAAAGGCCTTGGGAGGTGGATCGTAGTGGCTGAGCTCAGTTTCCTGCGTGCTTGTCTTGAGATGAAGTACCTTTTCTCACTCCACTTCATTGTTCCACCGAGTCCCTTCCATTATTTTGCACATCTAATTATTTTTCCTAGTTATCCATTCCTCATTAGCTGCAAGGTTATCATCTCTCTTAGTCACATCTCTCAACTCCTCAAGAAGACACACAGCGGACAAGATCGCAAAAGGTTGTTCAAGCATACAATTTGCATAATGACACTGAATTGCTCTTGGAATTAACAACCAGTGTTAAAAGCAAAATCTAAGATCCCAGAACAAAAATTCAAAACACAGGACTGGAACATGCTATCACTTCCAGACTAGCTTTAACTTTACACCTTTAACAGCTGCAGAGAACTCATCTTTTGTCCTATTTTTTTTCATTGCAACATTGAGACATTTGCACCTTGTAGGGCTGCTCAGGTGTGTAGTGCGGAGACAGGAAGTAAAGTGGAAGGCTGAGAGAATACTCAGGTTTCAGATTTGTCAAACAGATGCTTAATGGATGAACCGAGCAAAATTAACCTGCTTAATTTAACTGTCTGTTTAAAAAGTGGTAGATACAATTAGAAAGGATTAGACAATCCAGTTAGTTTACTTACAACATTTTAACAGAATTATATATCTGAAAGTAGTAGAAGGAACATTATATTTAGTAATAAGGTGTGCTCTTTGGCTACATTGTGTTTTCCTGATACAGACGTGTTTGACCCCTAAGGGACAAATTTGAGACTGTGCATGAGATAATCTGGCTCCAGATCAGAAGAACTTCCACCTGAAAGAGTGTGAGTAAGGAGGGAATTAGTGTGAGTTTGTGGCAGACGGCAGGACACCTGGGATTTGGGAGCGCACATGAGTGAACTGTCAAGTCTTAGGCAGACAGACACAGAAGGGACGTGGCTAAGCGATAAAAGCTGCCTGCACCAGAGGGGCCTCAGTCCAACACCCACGGGTAAAAAAAAAAAAACTTGACCCTGAGACTTGTCGTCCAATGCAGTGGCCAGGAGATCTGCTGCTTAATCAAGATTTGACCACGATCCATACATACTGCAAATTACATTTTAACACATATACTGAGTGTGAGCTTTATGTTGACAAATGTGTTGTCTAATTTCATAACAATCTTCTAAGCTTAAACTGTGGTGAGTAATTACCATGAATAAGTCATACACAGGATTGTAGAGGGGACAATCTATGACCTACTTTTATGGAGCACGATGGGACGGTGTTGGAGATTTACCTTATCCTCATTGAATGATTAATATTACTGCAAATTGTACAGAATGGGGTCAAAGAAAGTCCAGTCTCATCCCTGTACACAGCATCTGGAATTGCATGTCTAGGTCTATGCACACACACACATTTCCCTTAGGAGTTTAAACGCACACACACTGATAGGCTGATATGCCTATACCATATGACAGGGCTTTCAAACTAACACCTAACCAGACACAAGCAGTTTTTTTCCCCACTTCCAACCCTCTTTATCGTTTGAAAGAGAAAAGCAGAGGAAATGCCACGTGACAGAAGTGGATCTGCAACGAGGCCGCAGCTCTTCACTTACCCAGCCAAATTCAAAAGACTTGAGAACCCTTCAGTGAGGAGCTATTGGGTTTTGAGTCGTGATGTTTTAATAGAGCAAAATGGCAGAGAGAGAAGTGTGAAGTAACTATCAAGTAACTGGTATTATGGATGCAAACAATATAAACCATGACAATATAAACATACTGTAGTAGCTTATTGTTGACATGTTTTATGTTTTCCACAGAATTATATATATTGGCCAGAGAGACCAGTCCTGTCACATTCAGTACACTCATGTGCACCCTGAATGACAGGTACACAGAGAGGGCCCTCTACATGCCCGTGGTGGGAATGAGCACAAATAAAGCAAAAACTAGTCTTGTGCCGAGTTCTGCCTGCCTGCTGAGGATGGTACAGATGTTTTTATGTTGTACCAGCCCGCTGATTTGGGATTTCTCCTGGCGCTCATGATGGCCAGTCTGACTATGATTTGAGAGAAAGAGGGGGAGAGATGGAAAGAAAGGGGCAAGGAGTGGCGATTAAAAAAAACAACAACTTTTATCTCACTTAACTATTGAACAACATATTAATATGACAATCTTACTTATTTCCTTAAATTCCTTATTGTTTTCCTATTATGTTTCCTATAATTCTGTTTTGTGGAAGGATACACTTAACAGAAGCTGCACACAGTAACATGGTTACTGAAAAATCAATCTCTTAATCGGGTCCAGGTTTATCGATCTGATCACTTTTTTCAGGTGAGAGAAGATGTAAAAAACACTGCTGATGATTGTGAATTGGTGAATTGAAGTGGTCATTTGGGCTCTAACACACAGGCACCTTATCCAGTCTAATAGGCTATTGATATCTATTGAAACCTTCTTTTTTGGACCAGCAGAAAAACAGTTTGAGTGCTACTTATGTAACAAGGTTTTGCCATTTAGTCTCCACAAGCTATTATGGTTGGTTCTTTGTTGATGCTTTTATACACAGTTATGGTGTTGTTTGTCCATTATGTGACATAAAGATGCTAACATTGTTCTCTTCTCCTGACACACAGGGATTGGATTAAAACACACGACTTCCAGCCAGCTTCTGTCTATGACTCACTAAAATGCAGTGTAGCCAGTGATCAAGCTGTGAGGGGCCACAATCACACACTGGGACTCGGGGCCTGCCCTTCTCCTCTCACCTGCAGCTGGAGGCCCTGCCAGGAGCATGAGTGTGGGGAGGATAAACCGCTACAGCATTGTGTCATCCGAGGAAGAGGGTCTCCGCCTCACTACCATGCATGGCATGAACGGCTTTGGCAATGGCAAGATCCACACACGCCGCAAGTGCCGCAACCGCTTCGTCAAAAAGAATGGCCAGTGCAACGTGCAGTTTGCCAATATGGACGAAAAGTCACAACGCTACATGGCTGATATCTTCACTACATGTGTCGATATTCGCTGGCGATGGATGCTGTTGGTCTTCACTCTTGTATTCGTTGTCTCCTGGCTGGTCTTCGGCTTAGCCTTTTGGGTCATCGCTTTGCTGCATGGTGATCTGGATAACCCCGCCGGAGATGACAACTTCACTCCATGTGTTCTACAAGTCAATGGATTTGTGGCTGCTTTTCTCTTCTCCATTGAAACACAGTCTACAATAGGTTATGGCTACCGCTGTGTGACTGAGGAGTGCCCAGTGGCTGTTTTTATGGTGGTCTTTCAGTCCATAGTGGGCTGCATCATTGACTGCTTCATGATTGGGGCCATCATGGCCAAGATGGCAAGGCCTAAGAAGCGAGCACAAACACTGTTGTTTAGCCACAAAGCTGTCATCGCCATGCGGGATGGAAAGCTGTGTCTCATGTGGAGGGTAGGGAATCTTCGTAAGAGCCACATTGTAGAGGCCCATGTCAGGGCACAGCTCATCAAACCTCGGATCACGGATGAGGGAGAATACATCCCTTTAGACCAGATAGACATTAACGTGGGCTTTGATAAAGGCTTGGACAGGATTTTCTTAGTTTCACCCATCACTATTCTCCATGAGATCGATGAGGAGAGCCCTCTTTTTGGGATCAGTAAACAGGACTTAGAGACAGCAGACTTTGAGGTTGTTGTCATCTTGGAGGGCATGGTTGAAGCAACCGCCATGACCACGCAGGCTCGCAGCTCCTATTTGGCCTCTGAGATCCTTTGGGGTCACCGGTATGAGCCAGTCTTGTTTGAGGAGAAGAACCTGTACAAGGTGGATTACTCACACTTTCACAAAACATATGAGGTGCCGTCCACCCCCCGCTGCAGTGCCAAGGACATGGTGGAGAACAAGTTCCTAGTCCCCAGCTCTAACTCCTTCTGCTATGAAAATGAGCTGGCCTTCCTCAACCGTGATGAGGAGGAGGGGGATGTAGGTGGTGGAGGCAGGGTACTGGCAAACCTCAGTCCAGACCGGAACAGCCGACATGAGTTTGATCGCTTACAGCCCAACAGAGGGCTGGATCAACGGTCATATCGCAGAGAGTCGGAAATATGACCTCTACCTTCTGACCCCAGGTCAACTTTTGATAACTTTATCCAAGGGTAATAATGCCGAACAATGCAAAGTGCCATAGGAACTGACTACTGTGAAAGATTGGAAAAGAAATAAGACAACAATATAAGGGACTTAACTGGAAGGAATGTGGGAACAGTACACAGCTTAGAAATTGTGGTGAGGAATGTCCACAATCAAGGAACAGGCCAGAGAAAGACCTTCTTCTTTCATGGAAACTTGAATCTTTTTTCACATGGTCATTTTGAGTTAAGAGTTCAATGAGAGGGATCAAAAACTATTATGACAGATCCTTGTAATCATATTTAGTTGTAAATACATGCGTAGGTAAGTTATGTTTTGTGTGCAGTATCAGTTTCCAAAATGTCTCTTAAAATTGTTGCTATTTCATCTTGTTCTTACAAATAATGCTGTTGCAAGGTTTCTTTTTAGTGTTCCTTGCATTGCTGCAACGGCTGGACCTGTATTCAGTGGTACAAATTTGAATTCATGCACTGCAGCATTCAGATGCATTGAGCCATGATAAAACATCTGACCGCAAGCCACTGAAAGCAACATAATTCAACACCCTTTTTTTTTTTTTTTTACATTGGGGTAATCTGAAAATCTACCAACATAGGGAGAATTTGCACTATGAAGAAATATGTTGAACAGAAGTAAACCTGTACTGAAAACAACTATTTATATCATCTCTAAATGCCTCATGTTTAAATCCACTATTAAAATATTACAAGCCACCATCATTAATCGAAAAAAAGAATTGCACTATGAAGACTATAAAGAAATATTTTGAACAGAATTAAACATCATGATTCGGTGGCCCTGGCTTAAGAACATAAATTGAAAAGTATTCAGGTAAAAAAAAAAAATAGAAGCACAAATAGCCAATAGGACAACCAACTTTGATGAACATGTTATTTTTTGCAAGATATTAGTTGCAATATTCAGGTCTCCGATGATCAGATAAATTAATCAATGTCAATGTTAATTAATAATGTTTTGTAACCATATTAAGAAATGCACATTAAAGATTAGTGAACTTAACTTACATAACTTGAAAAATAATGTAATGAAGTATGGAAATTAAGATTGTGACAAATTGGCCTAAATTGATCACACAAAAGTATTTTTGTTCTCTTTAAAAACAAATCTATGCATATTAATAACTGTATCAGGGGACAGACGGACAGAAAGACAGAAAAAGTGTTCTTTGCAAGATGAAATAATGTAATATAATGACATTGCTTTCGGTTAGGGGTTGGAAAACTTTTCCCATCAAGGGCCCTTATTATTATTTTTTTAATCCTTCAAGGCCCCTACTAAAGTTACTTATTTTATTGAACACATATATCACAGTAAACTCTCTGATGCAATGGGTTGAACTGGTTCTTTTTGGCAACAAGTCTGATGTCAGATGGCAGTGATGATGATACTGCTGTCAGCTGGTTTTTCAGGTGTTAGTCAGTAAGTCTTGGGTGGGACTGAGTCTAATAAAGAACCAATTAGGAAAGGAATGGCTCACAGCAGAAGGTTGTCTGAAACGGAGATGCAACCTTCAGTGCATGTCTCCTCAGATTGAGAAAATCCTCAGGACGTACACACAGTTAATAGAATTTGATCAGAAGGCTTTGCACCCAAAATATGTCATGTTGTAGGTTGTTACGCATATCAGCTGGTTCCTAATTACACAGCTCAACAAATATGTTGATTTCCGTTTCATGTCATGAAACCAAACTCACCAGCATATTCACGTCATAGCAGGCTTTTGTTCTCACAGAAGAGTAAAATGCAGTGTTTGCACACAATGCACAATTTGAATGTTGTGCAATTCCAGAGCAAGCAGCTCTGCTGCAGCAACAAGGCTCTTTCAGTTCCCCTTCTGTATGAGGTTTCACTTAATAGCTTGTTCACAGCGAAACCTTCCTGTGTAACATTGTCTCTGTCAGAATACTTTTACTTTAAGGGTTGAAAGCTGCTTGTTGTCCATCCAGACTCTATCAAAGAAGTTTACCTTTATTCAAGCAACTCACCCACTTTAATTGTATGTTTCAAGCTGGAATTAAGCTTGAGATTGGCCTTTTTTGTGTTTCGTTCACCGTGACTGTGACCTGCAGGCATACAGCCAGAAGAGAGGTCCCACAAAAGGGACCAAATTTATTAAATGTCTCACAGGCTATATACATCCCAGAGGTTCCCCACCCCTGCTTTATTCAATGCCAAATGCTAAGAAAAACAGCCTGAAATAAAAATCTATTTGTAAAAATATTTGTCACATTCATCAAATCGATTCAACAAGAATTACAATCATATCTAAAAATGTTAAATGTGCACAGGGAATTTAGAAACATTTCTTTGGCTGTAGTGTTTTAACATTTTAGCATTTAACATCCTTTCGAAAGTATGACAAGGGCAGAGGTGTGTAAAACACTTTGCATTATGATAAGGCTAAAATATTCTTAAAATATTAACTGACTTGAGTAGCTGGGCCTACATTTGTAATAGTGGACAAATGTAACAGCTTTTTCTATTGTTACAAACAGAGTCAATGTCTGTTTCAAATCTTTATAGACTTGACGAGACAAATGTATCCTTTAATAAATAGAATGAATGTGTGCAAGATTAAATTTGGCTAAACATTTACACGAGCAACAGTACAACAAATATAAATATAACCTCCTCCTATTTACCTACTCCCATTCCCCTGGCATTTACAAAATTCAGACACTGTAGACAGCTAAATACATATTAGCAATATGCTGAATGGAAGCAATAAACACTGGAGCACACACCTTGGAATAATTTTAATACCTCCATTCTTAATTATTGTCTTGTAATACACTGAACATAGACATTTATCATTTTTGAGTCACAGATAACAAATGAAAGGAACGATGATGGGAGAATGATGAAAGTCGTTCAGTTTTTATTGTATTTGTATGCATATGATTTATTTGTGCAGATGTTAAACCTCAGATTTGATACCAAAGTAATGGAGTGTAGCTAAGACTAAGGTCCTGAGGTAATTGATCCCAATCCTCCAAACACAGTTAATATTGACAAATGGGTTGTTATATTCTAATAAGGTGTCCTCCACTTTGCAAATGGGCTTTGTATAGATTAGCATTCCTATTATTATTGTTATTAGCACATTTATCAATTAAAGCAAATTACATTTTCAATCAAAAATCTAAACTAGAGAATTTCCAGTTGTAGATCAAATCAATCAAAACTAAATCAAAGATAATTTTCAGATGTAGTTATAGATTGAAATCATTGTCACTATTAACATTAGTTTAAGAGACTAAAGTAGGATGCATGACTTCTTTTCCTTTGGCATGGACAACAGCATTTTAATATGATCCTGTATTCTTATTCAAACCTAAACATTTCTATGTTGTGTCACAAGATAGTGTTTATCTTAAGTCCAGTTTTACCTCATTAAAACACTAAAACAATAATAGTTTACTTTCATACAAAAAAGATCACATATGTGTAAAGGTGGTAAGCTATAGGATATAGTGAAAAACAAAGGGGATGACCATAACATGGTTGTAATGGTCACAATGACTAACATTTTCCAAATAGTATTCCAAATATCATTTCATTTTAGCGGGATGCTTGACTATGATATTTCTTGGTTGTATGTCGCTTTTTTGAAATTTGTAGGATGTAGAAAATGTAAAAAGCATTTTTTGGTTATAAGTGAAGTGTTCTTTACCCAACCCTATACATTGATTATGCTCATTGCCTTCTGGGAAGGTTTTATACACTGACGTGTGAATCCTCTGCACCTATACTCACAATATTTCAGTGGTAAAAAAAAAAAGGTGAAGCATAAACAGCTTCTATGCTGCGTCACTTAAATGCATAGTTCAATAATTTCTACTGAATAATGTTTTTCAGAGATTGTTTTAGATGTGATGTTTCCCACCTGAGCCCTTAAAAACTGAACACACAAAGAATTTGATAAATAGGTTTATAGTGTAAAAAGCATAATAACATTATCAAAAAATCACAAATAGGGAGCAGCTAGGCTGAACAAATCTGCTTATTTTTATACAATGTTCTTTTTGATAGAATATAGCAATCAATATTTATCTTTTTTTAATAGAGTAACACAATGAAATCACTACTGGGAGGCATCCTTTGATTCTTGTCTCAGTTTGTTAAAGATTTAATTTCTGTTGTTTTCCTTTCAGCACAGATGCTCATGATTAAACAGGTATTTCTCTTAAAGGGATGATTGGAAAAACCTTTGACCTCTGTAGAAGTCTTCCTATATGTCCAGCGAAATGTCTACTGGGCTTTTGAGTTTCATTCAGAATCATTTAAATTATTCAATTAAAAACTAATTGTGAAAAAAAAAAAAAGACTGCGTTTTATCTCTTTTGTTTCAACAGTTTTTGTGATGGTCTGGGCTGTACCGAAATGTAAAAATCCAATTACAAACCACAGACATCATTAAGCTTGACTAATCAATGGGTGAAGTGGTAGCTGAGGCAATGCATCACTATGAGGGCTGGTTTGAGATTCGCGTCACCACAGACAGATGACTCCCTGGTCTTAGGCCAATTATTCAAGAAGGCTCATCAATTAATCACTGTGACACACAAACAACCAGCAGGGCCACAGGCCTTTTGGCCCTGCTGAACTAGGCAAGAGGCCTGCAGCTGACTGAATCAGATCAATGGAGTAGCATCACATGAGAGATCACTATTGCTCTAACAACCTGAATGTTTTCAAGGATTACATTTCCCTCTGGGCCTTTTTGCATGAATCAATGTGTATTTCTCAAATCCATTTATTTGCTCCAGTAAGGTCCCTGTTATTCGAGGGAATTGGCTCAATGACACACTGTCATGTCTTACTAGGACACGTCAATAGAATTAAGCCTATGTTAAAGTCATTCGTAACATTTGTGTATTTCTCACTGCAACAAGTGAAATGTCCGCTCTGATAAAGCCCTAATACCTGCACAATGGTAAGTTTCTGTATTGTACTGTTCAGCAGTCTCACCAATACTAGATGAAAACATATACATAAAACTAAAAGAACACTCAGAGAGCCCATAACAGTCCCCTCATGAAACAACATGTAAATGTTCACTAGATTTCCACATCTAAATGTAATGGGTTCCTTCCTGACCCATGCTGCCTCCTTCCACCAAGTATAACTACGACGTAATAACTACAATGACGCTGGGCCACCTTAGAGTAAATTTTATACGAGTTTTGCAATAACCAAACAAGGAAAGAACCACGTCATCGTCGCCACTAAACAAACGTTTGTCCGGTGATTGCACTACAATCAATTGTTTCTAAATGATTCAGATTCAGAGTGAGTGACAGATGTGGGATTAACTTGCTGGCCACTGCTTGTGCTGAGCTCAGGCGTTGGGTCTCAGCACTAACTGACACTGGGATCATAGAGGCTATGCTGGAAGCTTTTGCCAAGTTTGATTATGTAACACGGCCGGGGCAGGGTTTGTCTGGCTTTGTGGGGCTTGGTAACATACACATACAGTAGAAGTGAGGCTTTCAGGATTATAGGCGGACAGTGTTAATGAGTGCCCAATGCATGAAAGCATGATAGATTTTTCATCAGTGTAGCACGGGTTGCAGAACTCGGAATTTGACTTCTGTAAATGAGCGATCTTCTGATAGCAGTGATGTCAAACTAGTGTACTGTCACAGTAGGATTAGACGACAAGCGGTCCTGGATAATTAAGGCCATGTCAGGATAAATTGCCTCACAAGTCAGAGGGCTGCTATAATCCTAAACACATATCATACAGATCTGATGAGCATATAGCATATTGAGATGGTTAACAGTGACTTCAGTTGCTTAAATAGTTCTCAGCAGGTAGAAGCTGCAGTGTTTTCTTGTGCCAACTATTACCAACCCCTCAGGCAGAAAATTGTACAATTCAATATTGGGTTTGTTTAGCAGTTGTTTGTAACTGTAGAGCTATGAACAGCGCTGGTGCACAGCCACTCACGGCTCCAGCAAGTAGAACCTATTAATTGCCATATGGAGGCCGTTGCCATGTAACCCGCTGGTCCAAAAAAACAAAAAGGCATGCAGCTTGGAAGCATACCTCAAGCACCAATAGTAATTATGGATACTATGATTTGAAGGCAGACAGACAGACAGTGATGACTTTTTCACTGTCTTCATAATTTGTCTAAATTACGCAACAGTAAAGTTAGCACCCAGGATCCCCTGGGAATGCCCCTTCTGTGAGTCCCAGGGAACAGTTGATGAAGCCAGCTGGGGCCTGGACTTACACGTTTGATTCGGTGTTATAAAATAAAAACTGCTGCACCAACAAAAGGCTTCAGCGAGGAGCAAAAACACGTGGAAGGATGCGAGGAAGAGGCCGTGCCGGGCTTTCTGCCAGCCCTTATAGACTAGCTCTAATTAATGCTGAAAGAAACTCCTGGTAGCCTGGAATTCTGATGACGGTAAAATGAGGGGAAATAGCATTGAAGGGTCTATATAAAGCTCCTCAGTGTCGATCCGCATGTGGCTCTGTGACCAACACTTTCAACAGTAAAATACTCCTTGTTAGTTCCTGAGTTATTATTTATATATATAGTTATTTATATATATATTCATATTATTTCTATTATTCAGCCCCTCGTAACTATGCCTTTTCTGACATGATGGAAATGTCCACTACAAAGGACTGTACATACAATATATTGTGCATAAGAAAACTATATAGTGTAACAGTGTATATAAAATATTTCAGCTATTTTGTTACAAATAGACAACATTGTGTGAACTTAAGTCCAATACAATTGAAATCGAAAAAAGAATAAATTAAAACTATTCTGTCCAGTGGAAGTCAAGTATTTAACCTTGTTAAGACTGATTATAGTTAAGCAGAGTATTTCCACCTTGAAACGGAATTAAATTTAGGAAACAAACAAAAACAGATTCAGACAGCCAAGGTTTCAATACGTCACATACCTCAGGATCCAATCCTGTCAACTTGCTGGACGGAGCTTTACATATTGTTTTGGCATAGATACATGTCATAGTGCGACAATGAAACCTACAAATCTGTGGGATGAAATTGGAGTTCAGTGATATTAACCATGCACCAACAAGAACAAGCCTGCAACACCTGTGACAATGGTTGTATGCAGCATTAAAAATGGTGACATATCTACCTTCAGTTCCCTCTGGTCTGTCCTGATTCATGGAGTAACATGAATTGACAACCTGAGGGGACATAAAGGGGCCCACTCTCATTTCCTGGCTCTCAACTCTTGGTAATTACCTGTGTGTGCCCAAAGGCCCTCAGTGTGTTTTAGATAAAGAAGGAGGAAGACAGTGAAGTTGTGTAGAAAAAAAAAATCGATTGATTATCCTCTTCCGCCTCTGTGTAAATAATAATACTGTATATTTGTTATGCATTTGTTACCAGTTTCCTTTGATGTGTTTAATATATAGTTTACACAAAAATACAATACATACAATCCACATAGTTTCAGGGTTATTTGCTGAGGTCTGAATATAATTGTTATTGTTCACCCCAGACAAATGGAGCTCTTTTGAAGAACTCAAAGTGCCTATAAAATTACATCTGAGAACATTTCAGTCATGATCATGAAATCAACAGAAGATGTTATGAGTAGTGCCTTCCTTCAGGGCAAAGTTAGACAACCAGTGGGTATACATGCTGAGGTAATTTTGGAGGAATAACAGAAACCAAACACCAGTGAGCTCCATTGTACTGGGACAAGTCGATAGATTCAAACTGAAGCAAATCACAAAGTGGCCCAGAAGAAAAATGAGAGTCAGCAAATCGGAGTCTGTCCCAGCAGTGAAGTCATGAGAACAGACACAGAGCTGCGACAACAGTCTCTCTGGTGTCCCCAGACTCAAATCTGTCAGCACCCTTATGTAATGCAGCAGAGAGCAACAGGGAGATGATTCTACTCCCCAGTTACCCCTGCACGCACAAACACACACACAAACACACACACACACACACACACAAACAACTCATTCCCTCATCACCTCTCCAAAGCCAGCCTACCTAGACTATGCCAGCGTGCATGGATCATCTTTGGCTGGCTGGCATCGCTCCGTCCCAGGACGCGAACATCGCTTGAGCCAGGACAACGTCTCCAGTGTCAGACAGAATGAGGGTCTTTGTTGTCACAGACTCAATACAGGACCTCACTCACAGGAGTAGTTGAGGTGCTTTTGATATGGTGAAAAGTATCCCTTTTAACAAGTTGAAGAAGTGAGTCTAAAAGTGGAAACGAGACAGCTAGAGAAACTCACACCATGCTCAAGTGGTATTGTCTTGTCTCAGTAAACTCTACATTGAATTTAAATTAAAGTCTATTCAGTATCGAGTAGCTTTATGCTACTAGATACGAATTTCCTCATAGCTTTAATAACTTGCTCCTATTAAATATAAATAAAATCCTTCAGAACTTTCACGCTAAATGCGTTGTCAAAGCACAAATACCATGTTGGCAGTCAAAGAATCATATTAACAATAACAATGTAACATTCACATTAAAATCTATTTAATTGATTGCATGGGTGTTGAATTGTTAATTAATTAATTGTGATTTTGTATTTATTTATTTATTCTCTCAACCTCTAACACAATCGACAGAACAGAACCTAGTGTTGAATAACACTGGACTGACACACAACAAATAAAATGCAGTGAATCACACAAGTGAATGGGATGGTTACACATCTCAACCCAGTTATTGGACAGGTGGTTGGAGCGGAAAGTAAGGGTTACTTATTATGGACATTTGATCAAATAAGTAAACATTATTACACAAAACATTTTGACTTTCCAAACAGGAAATTAACAATATAATGAAATGGAATATTATACATGCTTTTAAAGGAAATTTAAGTTAAAATCAGAGAGAATTTCCTCATAGCTTGAATAACTTGCTCCTATTAAATATAAATAAAATCCTTCAGAACTTTCACCTCACTCTTGTTCATGGTGACTCCGAGTTTCGAGGGATTTTACCGAATACATTTTGAGAAATTTAAAGTGGACGTTAGCCAAAACGTCATTATGGCATTAATAACTTTCACCTATGAAATATTATTTTGAAATTTCCTTAAGAGGTGACAAAGAGTTTCCCCCTCACTCTTGTTCATGGTGACCCCCACTGTCTGCAGGTCAAGGGGTCAATTATTTGCCATAATACTATATAAAAACTATATTTAACCTTTAATTTTGTTGTGTAAAAACATTTATATAATATTCCATTTCACGATACCTGCTCGTGTCCTATGTGAAAATGAAAACTTATTTTATCAACTGATGTTTGTTTTCAGGCTTTTCTTTCCGCCCCTGCCCTGTACCCGAACATAACGTCCGGGTTTGACAGCAAATAACTGATAAATATTCCTCCAGTCACTTTAATATTTCTACTTTACACCGCAGTATTAAATGCAAGCTGGTGTTTACAGTCTATGGTTCTTTCCTTGCGCCTCCACTTATTATGTGGGGTTTTATTTGACTCTAAAGTTTGTAAAGTGCGCCATCTTGTGATGCTAGCGCGAGTTCCGCTGTGTGTTTCCCTCTCTGGCCAATCAGCGGGAGGAATACTAACGCGTCACGAGATGAACCAATGAGCGCTTACGTCTTTCACAACAACAATACCGTACCTTGCATTGTGAAGCGCATGAGAGTCAAACGGTGAAGGAGCTGCAAAAATACAGCAAACAGGTAAAATGTCGATGTGACGCAGTGCGACTGGAGTTTATCTGCCTTTCTGGGGCATTTGGGGGATTTTCCCGCAGCCAGCAGGACAACTTTACTTGAATCTGTGGGTGAATGACATCGGAAGCTAACGGCTAGTGGCCAAAGAGCTAATGAGTAATGTAAAAGAATGACAGGCTAAACTGAGTGGCGCATAAAAGATTACCACGATATAACTGCAATGGCTGCGTGGCTGAACATTATATTCGTTGCCAACGTGTTGTTGTTTGTAGCAGGATGAAGGTGGTCAACCTGAAGCAAGCCATTCTGCAGGCATGGAAGGAGCGGTGGAGTGACTACCAGTGGGCGATCAACATCAAGAAGAACTTTCCTAAGGGAGCCACATGGGACTATCTTAACCTCGCAGGTTAGTGAGGAGAAGAGCAGTGTTCAGTCTATCACTTGGGTTGGAAAAATGGAGAAACACGTTGAAACCTCGTAGAGAGCCACAAGTGAGGGATCCATACCTGAGGACTGACAGAAGTGCAATAGATGTCACATGTCACATCAATCAAATCAACCAGTGAAATGTATTTATGCAAAAGAAAATCGTTTAGAGAGATATAAAGAGCAGCAATTGAAATGGTAGTATATCCGAGTAGGCATATTGTATATCTCAACAATCTAGTGGTAATCATAATCCACAATCGGCTGCCACCACAATCACAATTTGTGACTTACTATGAGCTTTATCAAAAAGGAAGGTTTTAAATCTACTTTTAAACCTAGAGAGGGTGTCTGCCTCCCGAACTGAAACTGGGAGATGATTCCACAGGAGAGGAGCTTGAAAGCTGAAGGCTGTGGCTCCTATACTCCTAAACTGAATTAGTGGGATGATAAGGTACTTTTTTGAATGCTGATTATTTGACACTTGTCTTACTGTCACCTTTTAATGTGACTATTTGTGTGTCTATTCCAGAAGCCCTGATGGAGCAAGCGATGATCGGCCCCTCCCCTAACCCCCTTATTTTGTCTTACCTCAAATATGCTATAAGTTCACAGGTAATGCAAAACATTATGTAGCTGCTCAGTGTGTCAAACTGTTTTCATGTTATTTTGGCACCTGTGAACATTACCCCCTCTCTCCCCAGATGGTGTCTTATTCCAGCGTCCTCTTAGCCATCAGCAAGGTAATGTATGCTTGATGAGAATGATGGTAGCGTGCACTTTACCTAGCCATTTTCATTACACATGCCTTTTTGTTCTGTTAGTTTGATGATTTTTCTCGGGAGCTGTGTGTCACTTCACTGTTGGAGATCATGGACATGTTCTGCCATCGTCTCAGGTATGTGAAACTATCCATGGTGGTTGTTACTATTTAAAATTGCCAACAGGCAAATCTACATTTGTATGTTAGATGACACAATTATATTATTGTTACATTAGAGAAACTGTTCAAACAAAATCTTTCCAAAATTCTGATCCAAATTCAGAGTGTAACCTAACAAACACATTGAAAACATAGTGGACTGAATACATGAAACATAAATTGGCATTTTTAAATAAATAAACAAATTCATAATATTCAGTCTAGAAACCACTCATATTATGCAGAAGGGAATCTGCTTTGTACTTGGCCAAAATGGAAACCCTGAAGTATCTAATTGCATATTAAACATTAATAAACAGGTTGAATTGAATTTACACATTTTCTTTCATATATTTTACCGACCACCTCTCCATTCTGACTTTGAAGCTGTCACGGGAAAGCAGAGGAATGCATCGGACTGTGTCGGGCTGTGCTGGGAGTGGTGATGTGGCTGCTGCACGGCTGCGCCTGGTACTGTGAGAGGCTGAGAGAACTGGGCCCCTCGGCCAGCACAGAGGCCAGTCTGAGAGCCTGCCAGGAGAGGCTTCACAGTCTGATGACCAGCAACAAGAACAGAGCCCTGGTCCACATTGCCCGGCTGGAGGAACAAGGTGACAGGATCGCATTCGAACACGATGGTGCTGATTCTCTCCTTGCCACGACTTTACGAAATCAATCAGCAAACCTGCTACTTTTCCTCCACAGGATCCTGGAGCAGTGTAGAGCAAGCAATTCAGAAAGTGACAGATGGCCTCGGCAGCGTGCCTAACCAGACACTGAGGACTAAACTAGAGGAGAGCTTGTCACTAGTGAAAGGGTGAAGATTCCCATCTCGTTCCTTATTTGTGCACTGATGCTCCTTTTTAAAGACCTTCGGAGTCAATCTTCCTCCTCCTAACTCTTCAGTCTCTCCTCAGTGTTCCCCTGATGCTGTCAGAGCAGAGTGACCCTCCGGTCCATGCGTCCTTTCCTTCAGTCCACGCTTTCATCATGCTAGAAGGGACCATGAATTTGACAGGCGAGACGCAGCCGCTAGTGGAGCAGTTGATGATGATCAAGAGAATGCAGGTGACAATTTTAGTTTCAGATAAATGTGCTGTTAAATCTGTTGCACATCTTTTCAAGCTAGCAGATCAAAATGATAAAGATGTATAAGAGTTGGAAAAAATAGTTTTTGAAAGGTGCTTTTAATATTGAATTAATTCAGCATGAAATTATGTCAATTTAATCTGAGTGGACAGCTATGAGAGAAATATTAAAAGATCTAATGTAAGAGAAGCCGTGTGATCTGTGTTCAAAGTGTTTTATTTGTCATATATACAGTCCTGTATGATGAAATTCTTACTTTGCCTTCTGCGACAAAAAACGTGCTTTTAGAGTTATAAAAAGTAAAAAATAAAATATATATCAACATTACAGTATAAATATGTGCAATCAAACATCCTTGAATAGACAGTAACGCTGTTGTAAATTTGACATAACACCTGGTAATGGAACTTATACAACCAAGTTTTCTCTGGGAAATTGTTTCAATAGCATGTCACTGAAAACACTTCAAATAAATCTTCAAGGTGCGTTGTATATTTGCACAGTTTCCGCGCTACACTGGCCAGATGAAAGGGTGCTGTCAGTTCTTTTCCATATGTTTTACTTTATCAACTGCAGATGTCTCAAACTGTTTGTCCTCCTTAGCAAATTCCTACTCCTCATTTTGTCCTGGAGGTCTGGAAGGCTTGCTTCACCGGCCTCATTGAGTCACCAGAGGGCACAGAGGAGCTCAAATGGACTGCGTTCACATTCCTCAAGGTGAGATCTGTTCTGCTTGGTCTGTGACATTAGCTTTTAAGTTAACTTAACTTAAAAGTAAGTACTAAACTTTTGAGGGGAAACATATCGTTTCGACTTAATAGTCTTAACTTGATTCTGCTTTTTCTTCCCCTAAACTGTTTTTATTTCTGTATACAGTAATCGCTTTAGTGTGCAAGGTGAAATAAGTTTAACTGATCAACATCCATTAAGTGATTAATCAAGGATTTTCCTCTGACCACACTTGTATGGGTGTACATTTCTTTCCTATTCATCCCAGATCCCACAAGTTTTACTGCGACTGAAGAAGTATCCACAAGGTGACAAAGGACAGGTACAACAATTGAGTCTCTAAAAACTTTCCAACAAACTGACTATCAAAGGTTTTAACTACTGCCAAGCAAACATTCTAATAAGGCCATAACTCTTGATATGTTTTTAACTGTAATATGTGATCCTTCACCCCCACTTTTCAATTTATTTTCCAGGACTTCATGGAGGATGTAAATATTGCCTTTCAGTACTTACTCCAGCTCACTCCACTGCTGGACAAAGCTGACCAGAGATGCAAGTGAGCAATGTTGCTACAAGCATATTTACTGTCTGTAGCGTTATCGTAAGACATTACCAGATTAGAAAGCTATTTTAAAAATGCCATCACCTTGACTCTTATGTTTTCATACCTTCTCTTGTGCGTCTTTACATAGTTGCGACTGTCTCGGTATGCTGTTACAGGAGTGCAACAAGCTTGGGCTGCTGTCAGAGTCAAATACAGCCAACCTCACTGCAAAACGGTACGGTTTGCCATCTCAAGAAGAACACATATGATGCAGAGCATTTCAGGAACAGGACTTTTATCGAGAATTAAATGCACCAGAAATCCTGTTTTCTGCCCTTTTTAAAAAGAAAATTCTTTGTTTTTGAACATGGATGGATTTATTCACCATATTCACACAATATCACACCCTCCATATCCCCCAACCCCTCCACTCTGTCTCTCTCGCTCTCTCCCCCCCCCCTCCTCTTTCCCTCTCCCCTTGCAAATTTGATTCAGGGCTGAGGACAGGGAGTTCTCCCCAAGGCTAAAGACAGCAGAAAATGCTAACATCCAGCCTAACCCGGGACTTATCCTGAGAGCTGAACCCACGGTCACAAATATTCTCAAGGTAGAGCACCGCAACCTGATCTAAACTGTACAGGGAATCCATGATTTGTTACTGTGTTGATGTTGAGCTTATAGTCTCAGTCAATGAAAGTGGTTCTTAAAGCATATACTATGGTCAATACACCTCATGTAAAAATTACCACTGAGCATAACCTGTTTATTCTTGTTCATTAGACTGTAGATGCAGACCACTCCAAGTCCCCTGAGGGCCTTTTAGGGGTCCTGGGACACATGTTGTCTGGGAAGAGCCTTGATCTCCTCCTGGCAGCAGCAGCAGCTACTGGGAAACTCAAATCCTTTGCCCGAAAGTTTATTAAGTGAGTAAATGCTAAACAGTTGACATCCCCAGAATCATGAATAATAAGATGCCAAGTTACAGCCGTATTTGAATGGTCTTCAGATTATTAAGGTTTCTTTTTTGTCATAGGCTCAATGAGTTTCCCAAGCACATCAGTGGTGAAGGATGTAAGTTGACATGTTTCAATGTGGGAATTAATTTCTTCATTGACCATTTGATGAATGAAACATATTAACCCTGTGGATTTACCCCTCCTCTCTCTCAGCTAAATCTGCATCAGTACGGGCCCTGCTCTTTGACATCTCCTTCCTCATGCTCTGCCATGTGGTGCAGACATACGGCTCAGAGGTTAGTAAATGGCAATTCAAGCTTGCTCTACATTAAGTCAGCCTGCTTTTTCGGTGCAAGACCACAAGATGTCCACAGAGCGTTGTGCATTACAGCCCTAACGTTATCTCCATTATCTTCAGGAACTACTGAATTTGGTTGATTCAGCCTTGTTTGATTCAAACTGTGCATGGCTGCCCCATGTTTACCATCTGCAGGTGATCCTGTCAGACCCCAGTCCTTCAGGGGAGACCCCTTTCTTTGAAACCTGGCTGCAGACATGTATGCCTGAAGAGGGCAAGACACTGAACCCAGACCACCCTTGCTTCAGACCCGAGCCTGGAAAAGTGGAGAGCCTGGTGACCCTGCTGAACAACTCCTCTGAGATGAAACTAGTGTGAGTTGCAGACAAATGTAAAGTACATTTTTACCACCACTAACAAGGCCTAAGAATACCTGAAACAGTGAAGTTCCATCCCCTCCAAACAACCGGTTTCTATTCGTTTCAGTGAGAGATGGAAAATAAATTTCCACGTCTTTAAAACAGCAACACACGGTTGTATTTTATATATGTATAATTCATAAATAATCATGTTATACATTTTTAAAACTGTGATTATATACTTGTAAGCACTTATTTGTTAAAAACTACGATTCCAACGTGTGGACAAATCAGTTTGTCTCAGATCAGATTCAGGACAGTTATAACTTGCACTACTTTAGTGTTTAATTTCAATATTGGGGTTTTCATTTCAGTTTTGTTTCTGTGATGGAAATTTCTTAAACACGGCAAGTCATCCTCTAAATATGGAAGTTCTTCTGACGTTTATTTATTGTGACAGTCAGGTGAAATGGCACGAAATTTGCCTCAGCACTCCCGCGGCCATCCTGGAAGTACTGAATGCGTGGGAGAATGGCGTACTGTCTGTTGAGGCCGTGCAGGTATGTCTAAACTTTTTTTTTTATTTGCCTTCCTGTAACTGAGAAATCGTCTTTCCAGATGTTTTTTGCTTATCTTGTATTAGTAACCACCCTGCCCATTCCACATTGCATGTCTAAGAAAGTTCTTCCGATTTTTTTCTTGTAATTTGACTAATTTATCAAGTGAGCATGATTCACAACTGTGGAACATTGCAACAACAGTGACATTACAAATTCGGATGTCTCAGTTTTTTCTCATTTCTTCCCTATTCCATTCAAGGTTTTTGTACTACGTGTTTTAGTCAGAATCCTGTCTCCTTCCTTCCTCTTTTCTTTCTGCTGTCATCTCTCTCTCTCTGAGTGTAGAAGATCACTGACAACATTAAGGGGAAGGTGTGCAGTATGGCCATATGCGCAGTGGCCTGGCTGGTCGCCCACGTCAGGATGCTGGGGCGGGACGAGAGGGAGAAGCCTCAGACGATGATTAGACAGCTTGTGACTCCGCTGTACGGGGAGAACACGCTGCAGTTTTACAATGAACGGTACAAGTCTGTCTGAAACACACACTAACTGAGCACTCGCATGTACGTGTTGCTTTAACGCTTGATGGAAATTGTGCCTGCGATCCCCATAATCAACACAAACAATTATTGTTTCCAGCTCGGGATACACAATACAGTCATCATTTGTGCTTACATGCCCTACCAGGGGAAGTACCTGGGTGATAAACTCCACAACAAGGGGCCTCATTTACAACTGTTTTACAACCGTCTCACGCAAAAGTTGGGATTTATAAAAACAAACTGGACGGGAGAATGTGTGCACCTCCACGCAAACTCTTGACTCATGCGTACAAACATTTTTGGAGATGAGAAAGTGGCGATGTGAGGTGGTGAACTGAAGCCAGATTATTGATCCACTTCATCATTATCATCAAACCAACAGCTTTAGTTGTGCTCAGCGTTACATATGTTTCATAAGAACCTTCATTCGAAAAAGATATAAAACAACTTTCTAAAACAACAGCAAATTATGAAAATATAAACAGATGATACAACAAAGTCTCCTTCATTCGAATCTTTTTTACATCCACCTTTAAATTGGATCTTTTTGTATTTCTCTCTATCGTCCTCACTCTCACTCACAGTATTAGCAGCAGCAGTGTGTCAGTGCATTTTCTTTATCAGTGACATTACTGCTGTCCCATTAAATCGCTCTCCACCTCAGTTACAAACACATCGATGTCAGTGTCAGAGAGTTTCGCTTCCTCTTTTCATTGCTTGATGCCGTGACTACCAGTGGTAATGGCACCAGGTTCACCAGCGGACACTGCCCCCTCTCTCCCAGTTCATTTTGATGTTTGATGTCAGGCACGAAGTGTAAATGCATCAACGTGATTTGATTGGCTAGAGCCTGCATGACGTTTGGAAAGCTGATCTTTTGTCAACCTCTGCCTACGCATATGTCTGAGTGCTTCGTAAGATTTCGCAATGGCCCTCACTGCCCATTATAACATGGCATAACGATTACATCATCTCCCCATGCTCTCACCAGCGTCATCATCATGAGTTCCATCATGGAGCACATGTGCGCTGATGTCTTCCAACAAACAGCCGCGACTCTGCGCCCCCCGGTGGAGGGCCAGGAGCCGATACCCTACCGCAACCTGCTGCCCGCCAAAGAGCCCATCCACAAGGCCCTCAGCGTGCAGTTCCAGACGGTGCTGCGCAAAGGCTGGGTGGACAGCCGCGCCCTACATCTGTTTGAGAGTCTTCTGAACATGGGAGGGGTTTTCTGGTTCACCAACAATCTGGTCAAGGTAAGAGGGTGAAGTAAAGGTGCTGATCGCTCAATGATCAACGTTAACAACTCCCTGCTGTTTATAAAGGCTTCAGATTTCATTATCTGACAGTTATTGTCATGATTAATCCCTTAATCTAATTACCATTTTTTTTTAAAACTGCCATTTTAATTTACTTATCCGGGTTTGGACAATTTTGAAATCAATCTTAATCGAATCATTTGTTCAGCTCTGCTTTATTTACACACAATTACATTCCTGACCAGTTACAGTACAACATTATGACAATGTCAGTATAATGAATGATTAATACCGTATTATGATTCTATACAGAGGTCACTGTAGGTTTTATGTTGCCTTTTGCTCACAAACTGGAGCCATCAGTAGGAATGTGTGTCGTGTTCCCTGTCTCGCAGGACTGTGCATTCAATATGGGTGCTCCTTCGCACTACTGTTATTCATAAAGTCCTTGTGGTACAATTTAAGATGATTCAAAACACCATCTTATGATAAGAAAGTTGCATCCAAAGAAGCCTTACGCAGGGTCACTGCATCTTCTTTCAGGAACTGCTGAAGGAGACTCGTCAGGAGTGGGCCAATCGGGTGGTGGAGCTGCTCTACAGCATCTTCTGTCTGGACACGCAGCAGATCACCCTCACCCTCTTGGGTACCATACTGCCAAACCTGCTCACAGACTCCGCCCACTGGCACAGCCTGGCAGACCCACCTGGAAAAGCGCTCGCCAAGTAAGAGGAGCAGATGTCAATGGTGGCAGTGTTTTTTTTTTTTAGTTTCTGGGTGTTAACTTTACTCTCCTGGTGACTCCTCAGGTTGTCCGTCTGGTGCGCACTCAGCTCCTTCTCTACTCACCACAGAGGCTCGTTCTCAGCGCGTCAACGCAAAAGACAGCGAGAAGATATTGAGGTAAGCTGTTGAATACTATTTTGAGCAGGTGAAAACAAGGCCCATTGTCTTAATGATCTCTGCCACGCTGAAGTCTAAGCACATGCATTGTTTGACACAGGATTACAACAGCCTCTTTCCCCTGGATGACACGCAACCATCTAAACTCATGCGACTGCTTAGCTCCAACGAGGACGAGCCTGTAGCCCTTTCCAGTCCAGGTCAGTCTATTAACATCTGGTTTTTAATACACAGTCGTTTTATATACCATGGGACCGTTCAGTCATCAGTGTGTCAGTCTGAGCTGGGGATTATGCAAATACCAGATGGTTTTCAAAAGTAAACTGACTTCGTAAGATCCAGTTACCGGCATGTTGCCTCTTTGCACTTTGGCCTAGATCAGAAAAGCTTGAATAAATCTATATAAACAGATTTGTCTGAAGATAACTTATCTGTTGAGCGTCTACATACATCACCAAGTTCTAACTTGAGCACTGCGGGTTGATGGGAGGTTTTTGCTCGTAATATTAAACTACTAAGCAACAAGTTTGATATTGAGAGCAACAGAGGGATTGTATTGTGTCTAATACTTCTCATCCTGACTAACCTAAAGAACATTCAGACTATCACCTTCAGGAATTTTAACTGTTTCACTTTAAGATCATTTTAGATACATTCAGCGTGAAATTCCGACAGAGGTCATCAGAAATCAGTGTGTTCCATGACTTGGAAAAAACATATCAGCCACTTTTTCTCGGTGACCTCATAAACTTCTGTAAAAAAACCTTGTCCGTGAAAAGACCAGTTACTTAGAAACATCATTGAGAAAATTAAGAAAATCTCTGTGTTTATTTTGGTTTCTATATTATTTGTTTAAGTCTGCCCCACATCTTTAAAAGAAATGTGGAACTGCATCTAACATGGTTATTTTAGGAACAATGTAAGATTGTGTAAGAGGAAGCCTTGTAGACTTTCACAATCTGTAGTCAAGATTATGTTTTGTCAACCAACCGCACAATACGAATTACTGTATAACTACAACTTCCCTGTTGACGTACTGTAATATTGTGTATGTTTTATCTCAAATATCCACGTGAAATGAAAACAAAAATCATCTGTTTCTCATGTCACATGTTGCATCACAGGAGACCGATCTATGAGCAGTTCCCTGTCGGCGTCCCAGCTCCACACCGTCAACATGAGGGACCCTCTGAACAGAGTCCTGGGTGAGAACGTTAGCCCTCGTGTCCACTCAATGTCCTGTTGTGAGCAACTTACAAGGAGAAAAGAACCACCATGTTTCTAGTCTGGCTTGCTACCACCTTTAAGATTAAATAAAGGTGACAAATTAAGTCTTGAAAGTTTGGAAATTATGTTAGTCATATTCTATCACCTTCAAAGTCACAAGATTTAAAATCCTTCAAATCCAGAGTAAAGAAGGTAAGGTTGCGATTCCTCACCTTCGATAAAAAAATCTGCAGAAATATCTTTTAAAGGTGGTTTCACTTTTCTCAGGTAGAGACAGGCAGGCTTGTCAAATCTATGCCAAAGAGCACCGAACGTGGGCAGGTGCCTTGTGGCGACTCAGCACCTTTTTATGAGACACTACAGCTGTGTTTAGACATGAACGTCTGGAAAATTGATTCTTGAGTTTTCCTTTCACATATCTGCTGGGAAGAACACTTTTTTATTTTTTTTTTACAGCACATCAACACCGGCATCAGCCCTTATCACCAAAAGATTTAGAATCTTGTCGTCTTTCCAAGTTTACATATTTGCCGACATCGTCTACGTGTTTCATCATGTGATATTTGTCCAAAGCAAACAACACAGATATTTGCATTCTCACATACATAGATTTCAGTGCATGACTGAAAGAAGTTTTTCCCCCTTAAATTTGTCACCCAGTAAAGTAAAATTTATTTGATATACCATTGATAAAGTACTCTAGTACTTCTATGGTGGTCAAATATAAAAACAATGTTTTATGTTGTTTGAATGGAAGAAAACAAGAAGATTATTAGTCTAAAGTCAGTAACTGCGTGTTTTTAATGTGATGATTCCCTGCAGAAATTACAGTTGCACAACAGCTGCATGATATTATCTAACAGGCGCTCAAGGAGTTTGCTGTTTTGGGCTGTTTTCTTTGCCAAATGCAACTGTTGTTCCAAACAAGTGTTGGGTAACATTTATTAATGTTTGGAGGGGCAGCTCTTAAATACTCTAATTACAAATCTCTGCAATAAGTTGACAGTGTACACCAACTGTCCTCTTCTCCCCAGCAAACCTATTCCTCCTCATTTCCTCCATCCTGGGCTCCAAGATGGCCGGACCTCACACACAGTTTGTGCAGAGTTTCATGGATGAGTGTGTTGAGTCTCTGGAGCAGGGAAGTCGCGGCAGCATCCTGCAGTTCATGCCCTTTACTATGGTGAGTTATGAGACATCGGATGGGTGGAGAAAGGGAGGAAGATAAGTGTCTGTTACATCAGACATTAGTGGGAAGGTTTCGGATCTCCTCCTCAGACTGAGTGTTTCTTGTGCTTGTTACAAACACACTTTTCAGGATTAAGTGCTTTGGTTTAGAGTGATAAATCTTGATAGTGAGAGAGAAGAGCATTCACATGAACTTTCAAAAACCTGGTTTTAAGATCCACTTTTTTTGTTCATCTTATTTTATAACTATTGGCTTTCTGGCCCACAGTGCATTCTGAGGGATATTTGAGTAGCAGAACAAGCCCATATAACTTAAAAAAAACAAATTCAAAAAACATTACATTTCATTTTTATCCCAAGCGACTTATAATAAGTGCATTTAACCATAATGGTACAAACCCAGAACACAAGAATCAAGAAAGTACACTTTCTGTAGCCAAACTACAAGGTGCTACTAAAGTTTAAACTTAATTTTTTTTCAACATTACCGACAGAGGGATGGAAATACAAAGGGTTTAGATTTACTAACTATATCTGTTTCTCATTGTGAAAAATGTGGCGTTGGCATGTTATTTCTGTTTCTTATGACCCACCAAAGCTGGAAAATAATGGTTATTGGTCTTTTTGTGCTCCCAGGTTTCTGAGCTGGTGAAGCTGCCTGCTCTGGCCAAGCCTAAAGTTGTCCTGGCCATCACTGACCTGACTCTGCCCCTGGGAAGGAGAGTAGCTGCCAAAGCTATATCTGCCTTGTGAAGAGAGTGTTTAAATATACATTAGTACTAAGTTAACATCCAGGTCCAGGACTGTGTCAGAGGGTAAAAACCTAATATTTCCTGTTTTGTATCTGGCAGAATCATCCATTGTAAGGGAGTCTATTTGTTGGACAATGTGTCTGTAACCATTTATCTGTTAACGCTGTTTTTCTACTGTTTTTTTTAATGTTGCTTTTCACACTTGTCTAAATAAGATTTAGACTGGAACCTACACGTAATCTCCTGTTTTCTGTTTGACAGCATTTACTCATTTATGGTGTGGTTATTTATAAGGAAATATTGGGTGGATAAATCCTGAGTCAGTTGATTGGTCACATGCCAGCCAGGCTACCACATGACATTACGCACAAGGGCCAACAGACCATCACCTGACAGACAAAAGCGAGTGGTCAGCACCCAACCATCAGTTGCTTCATTTCCTCAAGGAAATCGGTCTGGTTTTGGGGCAGAAATAACGACACTTGAGTATCTATTTCACTTTTAGTTGCACTTCTTGAGTAGTGTCAGCTTTACTGGAATTTTATACATAATTTCATTGATGAGGCGGAATTCGCCAGGATGACTCAGTGCTTGCATCTGATGTTCCACTGCGGTTGGTCAATAAGAAACAAGTCACTTTTCAGGAAGAGTTTTTTTTTTCTTTCTTTTTTTTATTGAAAAGATCAGAACATACAGTTTTTAAAAGGTTTCACTCCAAAATAAAATGTGCCCACATTCCCTAACATGAGTGTTAATAGTTGATAAAGTTCATACACATGTACACTTACTGTTTTCTTACACATTACTGATATTAAACTCTGTTATGAAGACAAAGAGTAAGTATAGTTGTCGGACTACTCAAATATATTGTTAGATTTCATCTGAGACGTGATTTAATTTTCAATGCTTTTGTGTGAGCATGCTGTTAAATAGTTGAAGTCGGCAGGATAAAACATAACGGAGCAAAACAAAGCTTTATCAAAATGAATTCCCCCAAATAAATACTAAATATTCCACATTTATAAATAAATACATTATATAATTTTAGAATATAGGACAAGATGATGAATATGTGCAATATCCCCAGAACTTTGAGCAACCTGATGGTGGATGTTACTTAAATATTGCTTTCCAGCCATGTTGCTCTGCCTCTAATTCCATGTCTTCATACCGCAGCCTTTTCTTCTCATCCGCTTCATCCACAGCTTCCTCCCAGGGTACTGTCCGGGTGTTGGACCAGAGCATCCGGTCTCAGTGTGGTAGTGACAATATGTGATTGGGCTGAAAGCCGCTGGCCCACGTCCACCAACATCCCCCAGTCCCAGTTCTCTTTGTTTCAATTGTTGCTTGCAAGGCATTTTAGTACCTGGTTGTGTCTCCACGTATACCAACCTTAGGAGAGGCTTATTTTACAACCAGTGAGGATGTGCCTGAGGGTAGTTGGAGTCGAGCATAGTGGGCCGGATGGATCTTCGGACGTCATAGTTTGCTCTAAGCAGGAAGCTAATCCTTGCTTCCATTCCCTCCAGCTGATCTTCCTTTTCTCTATGCTCTTAATTTCATCCACTGCCCCTGTCTTGCTTGAGTGACAGCCTTTCTTGCTTGATAAAAATAGAATATTAATAATAAATAATCTTTTAGTTAATAAATAAATTAAGTGCCATGACAAAAAAATGGCAGGATATGGTACTTTTGGAACAAAAGCCAAAAGCATTTAGAGCCCGACAACCGTTGGTCAGCTCTCCGTCTCCTCTTCGTTGCTCTGGTCCAGGTTCCTGAGGCAGCGGATGGTGTCCCGCACAAACGACTGGAGCTGCACCAGAGTTAGATGCGCCGCCACCTGAACCTCGTATTCCCCGTGCAGACGTAAAGCAACCAGGGTCGGCGAGGGTTGCACCGCTCCCTCTTTCTGCAACATCTGTAAGGCACAAGGAAATGGCTTCACATTGTTGCTACAAATGCAAATCCTTCATCACGGCTGAAGGTGATTGATGGAGGCATGCTCCTACCTTGTTGATCTGAATGGTGAGGTCTCTGATGTCGGCTATTAGCTCAGTCACTTTGCTTTTGCTCTGCAGCCTTTCAGAAACAGCGCTGAGTAAAGCCCGGTGCAGCTGAAGACCCTCAGACATGCGGGTCAAACAGGTATTCTAATAGAGAAAAAAAAATCACAATACATCAGTCATGTTTTTTTCCCCACCTTATTACATCCAGAGAAATGCCCCCCCCACCCCCCACTCCTTTGTAGATTCTTACCAAAGTGAAGTTTTCTGACACGGCTCTGAGCACGGGAGCCGGGAGGATGCCAATGTTGGCTGCCATTATCTCAAGCTTGGCATTTTCTGTGGAGTCTAGCTGCAGAGTCTGCAGTGGAGAGATAACACAAAGATCTTATGGATGATTTGCAGCTTGGCATGCAACTGCAAACATGTGCATCCTTCACACGCTTGGAGGCCTATTTGTTTGAAAAGCCCTGGATCCCACATGAGTAAATGGCAGAGGTGCTGAGACTCTTTCCTAGGAACAACATGAGTTGAGACCATTTACGTATTATCAGCCAAATGTACTGTAAGAGTCACCATTAAGGAGAATATTCTACTATAACGACCATCCAACTTCATCATTTATCATTATAGGCTAGTCTGCATGTGTAATGTGTAAAATAAGCATTTAAATGTACCTGTACAGTAGCACAGGTATAAATTGGCATAACATTTACACACTGTGGTTAAATTGATTTTCTTAAAAGTGCAGTACTAATAGTAAATGGCTGAAGAGAAAAAAAAGAATATGTAAATATGGGCAATACACAAAGGCTGCGATAGATTATGACATAGAATATGTCAGACAACTACAATGAAGAAACTCAACATGATCACAGACCAAAACACTTCAATATTATATGATGATAATAAACATAATAGATGTATTTATCTGTATAGGCAACTCCCCTCGACTGAAGGGAGCATAAACCATATGGAGACTGGCTTATTAACCCTGACAATAAATCCATAACTGCTCTAAGTCTAACAGTGAAGAACGGTCCAACAGCAGCCTCCGGTGATTTTGTAACTTTCCAACATGCGCAGTGATAAAATAATACTGACACATGGTTCCGACTCCAGGCCTTTCAGACCAGTAACGGAGGCTTGGTGCTGGCTAACAGTCTCAGCCACGCACGCGCAGGTAAACCACGCAGCAGCCCGCCTGGATCTCACAGTACAGCAGCGGGTCTCACCTCTGTGTGGATGCAGGATCTGTGCACGTCGGGCACGGACAGCAGGATCTTGTGCGCCAGGCTGCGGCTCTGCTGCAACAGCTTCTGGAACTGCGGCCCCTCAACAAGTGCGCTCCCCAGAGGCAGAGGTGCGCTGCGGGCGAGCGTGGCCATGACTAGGCAGGGGACGGCGAAGGCTGCGGGAGGAGGAGATCAGGTCGATCAGGAATGAACAAGGGAGCTCTTTGGCATCAGAACGAGCCCATCCGCGCGTACCCGGCACAATGTGTGTGTGTGTGTGTGTGTGTGTGTGTGTGAGAGTGTGTGTGAGAGAGAGAGAGAGAGAGAGGAGGAACAAAGCCCGGCTCTCTGCTCGGCTGCAGCAACATGCCCCCCTCCAGGCTGCATGAGTTGGGAGTGGAGTCAGTGAAATGTGAAACCTGACACAAAAACTAACTCCAGCAGTTAAACATAGCAAACAGGACACTTTGAGCCAATGTGGATTATAACCACCACCTGATATCTGCTCCTTCAGCTGCACCTCAGCGTGTCTCCCCTCTGAGAGTGAGGAGGTGACTGAGGAGCAGAGTTCCTCCACCAGAGTGACCTCACTACTCACCAATCAGGATGTCCATGGCCTCTGTCAGGGGAAAGGTCTTTCAAGTATTGACCTCAAGTGAACACTGGTTAATACATAACCTAAAACATATATATATAGCAGGTCCGTGTGGAGGGGTTTCCCTTTATGTGTTCATGGGAACAAGTCTCACTATGAGTAGCTGGACATTTCCATGAAATTCAACCAATTCTGTGGCGTGTCATTGTTTTTTTTTGTTTTTTTTTTCCACCACGCAACCAAATAACTGGGATTGTTGAGGATGTACTATTAGAATTAGTCCAGACATGATCTTGGATGTGTTGTTCTTTTAAATACGAATACAGCTCCGAATTATGATGATAATAAAGAATATAGAGTTTAATTGATTTCATATCTTTTTGAATTATAAGCAAGGGCAGAGAGCATAATACCAAAAATAAAATTAAAATAAAAAAAGACTACAATTATTATTATTATTATTATTATTATTATTATTATTATTATTATTGTTATTTTTGTTGTTGTTGTTGTTGTTGTTGTTATTCAGTTTCTGTTATGTAATGTTTTCAATTTAAGAGAACTGGAATTCCTTCATTAGTGTTTTTCTTTTTCTATTTTCTCTCATTTCATATTGGTGCAGTGTGATTGTTCAGTTGCCAAAAAAACTTCCTCGCAGTCACATATAAAAAGACCTGGAGGAAACAGGCATTTCCTCTGACAGCAGTCAGCGTGAGATTGAAAGTGCTAAAATGCTTTTTGAAATTGTGGGGTTTCTTTTTTTTTGTGTAGGGGGCTTTTCCTTTGTTGTGAACTGTGTGATCATCCTGAATGGTGTTGGGCCATCATGATTCCTCCATTCCTCCTTTTAATTAATAGATCGGAGAATGTGTCTTACACAGGCAAATATAGCGAAGACATTTTTGTTGATTAATGTTGAAATAGGAGTAGAGATGTGTGAGATTGTTGCAGCAATTAGACAGATCCAAACTACCTATACCTGCATGGGGTTGAGCATCTATATAGGTGCCCACTGATTCAGGGATACAGCCTTCATGTACCTATACAGGTGCACTGTAATGGTCCGTGTTAAGAGAAGAAAACAAGGCTTGGTTGATACAAGCATGCCATCTAGTGGAAGTATAGAATATGTAATATAGAGATTTAACCTCAGCTGTGTGGTTTTGCTCTGAGGAAAGTCTGACTCTTGCATTTCGTCATCAAAAGTCCCAAACAAAACAGAAGTCACTGCTTGAACACAAATTGCAAGAATCTTTTAAGGAGTGTAGTATAAGACGGAATTATTTGGTGTAGTAACATTTCAAATAGTCTTTTCAGTCAATCCTTGCCTCAAAGGAAGAGATTGACATCAATGAATTTCGCTTAACTTAAATAAGTTCATAATATAGTTCTTATATTCTAGTGGTGAATACCAAACTACAGCCACCTGCCAGTTTGCGTCATAGATTGTAAGTAAAGATTAATGACGCATCTCCACTTCCTCCTACAAAATGAAGCCGAAACCATTCCATCTCGTGACGATGATGAAATTTGGAGCAAGAGTCAGCAACAACTAGGTTCTACGGAAACATGCCCAGACCAATCGCGAGTCAGTTTCATCTGTCAGTCATGACGTTTCACACTGTTACTATAGCATCAACTAACAAATTAAAACCCAACTTAGTGTACAAATAAGCATTAGAACAAACATCAGTGTGATAAGAAATACCTCAAATTCAACCAAGCCGTGGTATATTAAAAATAACAATGAGTTTAAGAATTGGTATAGTAGTACATAGACGTCAATATGAGTACTTTAAGAGTAGCACTATCTAACCAGGTACGTTAGCTTTATTCGTACTGAGTGAGTGTTGAATATGAAAGACATTCTCAGAGAACTGAAGCTGTAAACTGTCACGATAACACATTTTGTTGGAAGATATGTTGTCCCAGTAATAATTGTGTTATATTATTGTCATCATTTTGAAACAATTTCATACCACTGATACAACAATAATGTTATAGCATAATAAGTCACGCAGGTGAAAAGGTATTTATCAAATGATCGATCTGTGCTTTTTATGAATCGATATCGGATCATTCAAATGAAGATCAATGTCAGAGAATAGTTTAAACCAAGACCAACCCTGTGTCCAACCAGCAATTCAGAAATCGGGACAATCTGATGGGGTATATTAAATCATGTGATTATGTGATAGGCAGATTCAAATGGCACAGAATAAAGTTCACCAATTGGGTGGGCAGAGTTCTAGATCCAGGCCCGTCATCATCGTGGCAAGAAAGTGAAATGGTGTAATTCCTCCACACAGTCAAACCACCTGTTACTTTACCCTCTCAAATCATCCATTAAATCCATTATTCCGTTATGTAATCACCTCATAGGTCACTCATGTTCCTCCTCTGTAGCAGGTTGCATTGCCTCATGCTCTGACACGAGGCCCCTTGATCAGTCACTGTAGCTACGTTACATCTGGCCATGCTCGATAGGTTGTGAAGTGAAGCTGTCAAATCTGATCCCTGAAATCCACACTGGTTTGATCTCCAGTCAATCCTGCACATGAAAGGAGGCCATTATTCACTGCTGAGGCCTCGCTCTACAGCTTGATTTTCAATGACCCGTTTGGAAAGCAACCACACAGATTATTTGATGTACCGTGTAACACAGTGTCACCTTTAGATCTGCCTGGTACAATGCAAGAGAAAAGTATGTGGTGCATGAATACCAGTAAATTGAATGTGATATATCTTTTAGTCTGTGGAAGCCTTGTGGTGTAAGGTGTTTAAAATAAGGTTCAGCGTAATGAACAATGCGCGTCTCTTCAACACATTTCAAAAATGGACCCACAGGTCAATCTGGATGGATTTAAAGGTCCAGTGTGTAGAATTTAGTGACATCTAGTGGTGAAGTAGCATTTTGACCTCACCCTCCCCTTTCAAGCATGAAGGAGAACCTAATGGTAGCCTTCAGTTGTCAAAAACTGGTTTGTTTATCCTGTCTGGGCTACTGTAAAAAACACGGCGGCCTCCGTAGAGAGGTCCTGCTACCAATGTTAATATAACAGGCTCATTCTAGGGTAAAGAAAACCACAATTTGTACACACAAGGTTTATTTTATTTTCAATTTGTACCAATAGACCCCTTTCACCTAAATCGTACCCACTGGACCATAAAGAAGTAAAGATGGGTTTTAAGCTGACTGGCAAGGGAGACATTACGAACAGAGAGGAATGTGTACTGTGCATACCAACCCTTATACACAATTCTCTCATTTGTTAAAGTTCAGGTTCTTTAAATGTTAGATTACCCAGGAAGTCATGAAAAGACATTCACAAAACTGGAAATAAGATGACCCAATTTTTAACAATTTTACATAGAGGAAATGGGTTTATGGTCTTGGGAACTCCTCGAAAAGTAACATAGTATTCACAAAATAAGTAGTTATTAAATTCTTATCACAAAAATATTGTTCATCTGCAATGTTCTTAGCAGATTTTCCAGTCAATTTAAAGGACTTAGCCAATTTAATTGGAATTAATTAACATTAGTTTTCATGACAAACATCAATCCTGTGAACAGAAACATCAGAAATATCATATATATGTTTTCACTTAACAAACACTGAGTTCCACTGATTGATAATTATATTATATGGTCCAGAATTTTTTTTAGATGACACAAATGGTTGTTCTTGGGTCAGGTCAGATTGGTTGTGTCCTAGGATGTGAGTGAAAGTGTCATGCTGAGCTGTTTAGTTTCTCGGAAGATGATCAAACTGAGGGCAGGGCTCTTTCTCAAAGGAAGGAAGTTTCATCAGAAGTGCATTACATTACTCAACAAATGATTTCACAACAAATGGGAATGCTATGACTTCAGATGTGTTTCATCTTTGGAGGAGGATTTAGTATAATGTATAATGCGAAAACCATCTAGGATTATTTATGTCAACAGTTTGCCTTCAGAAAATGCATCAATTTGATTTATGTCATATACTACTAAGTAGGTTATATCTCTCATTCTAGAATAATACGAGTATTCCCCCCCCCCTGTGTATGCCTCTGCCAAACAGTACAATTTCAGTCCCTCCAGATATTCCTGACATATCACATTCACAATAATATGACCTTTGACGCTTGATCACTGAAATCTAATCAGCTCATCTTTGAGTCCAAGTGACAACTGGTCAAAATTTAACATCATGTTCAAGAAGCCCAAAACCTCATTTGTCATTTGAGCTTTCACCACCAAATCTAATCAGTTAATCGGTTAGTGCAAGTTAATATTTGTGGCAAATTTTAAAGGATTCCCTGGAGGCGACCCTAAGATATTGCGTTCACAATGTGAAAGATGTGTTTTGTGAGCGCTCAACAACCTTGACCTTTGACCCCACCAAATTCGAATCACTTAATCTGTGAGTCCAAATTAATATTTTTACAGAAATTTAAAGAAATTCCCTCAAGGCATTCATGATAAATCATGTTCAAAAGAATGGGGCGGATGGATCCGGAAAAAAAAATGTCTTCGTCCACAGGGTAAAAAGTAAAATGAAACGAAATCTGCACTTGTTACAACAGTTCAACCAGTTACAGTGACTACATGTTGCAATCTTGAACATTTCCAGTTTGTGTACATAATGGTCACTAAATCCATCTGTACATTTCAGTTGTTCCATATGAAAACACTATTCACCTCATGTACAACTACACAATGGTAATACCCATTTACACAGTAGTAGCCACAAGAAGCCACTTGTACACTGGCGTATGACATTTTTACATGATTTTATGCTATGCCACCTAGTGTTTGGTAAAACCAATGTAAGTGGATATGTAATGTCGTCCCTGCTCCTCTGCTCTTTCTTCATGCTCACTGAATATTCTGTTATGTAGATTAGCATGCTCAACCCAGATAGGATTACCAACGATACAAAATGGGTAAAGTGGGAAACTGCGCTGAGGCCCTTCACCATCAGGTGCCCTAAGGCTTCAGGTTATGGGTGTGGTATAAACTTTGTGGTAATTTGCTTATTTACAATGTTGTATTACAACCACTACTTATATGTTAAGGTCCCTTGGTCAGTGTCTGCATTTTAAATTCATCATGACGCTGTGCGTCGATTATACTTACCCTTAATATTTAGGTTAATTTTATGCTTTTTATACTTATATTTATACTTCATATTTAGTTCTTATTATAAAACACTACTGTTTGCAGTGACCACTCTGTGTTTTACTTCTGCCTTTAACCTGTAGTTCATGACTG
Organism: Verasper variegatus; assembly: GCA_026259375.1. NCBI lineage: Eukaryota > Metazoa > Chordata > Actinopteri > Pleuronectiformes > Pleuronectidae > Verasper > Verasper variegatus. The sequence goes on from CM048057.1 coordinate 10,584,759, forward strand.
TAAATTCCTTGGATATACAAAAGTGTGTTTGACAATTACATGTTGGTTTTTCGTAATATAGAAAACGTAAAGGTGAAGGCATTTGTTTTTCCCTCACACTTACACACTTACCACAACAGGGGGAGCAGTGTAACACAGCAAACTGAGTCTAGGAGCTTGACACAGTGTTTTCTCCTTGGACAGCACTAATCGTCAGTCTTTCTTCTCTGGATAACCCCCTGCAGGGGGACACACATATACACACACACAAACAAAGGAGACTATCTTAGAATATTGACCCTCACACAAAGGATGTCCTTGTCACCCTCCTCAGATGCTGCATCTTAGGTGTCACCTTTTTAAGCTAAAAGAGGAAATTGACAGGCGCCCACACAGGCCCTCGCTGGGAGGTCCCCATGTGATCTCAGAGCTTGGAAACATTTTCACTTGCAACCTAATGCTGAACAGGGCCGCGCTCTGCGGGATTGGATGTGTCACCTTATCCCCCACTTTGTGTCCCATTACCCAGCAGTTGTAATGCTCACACCAGTGTAACGTGTCCGAGGTAGCAGGCGGGGCAAGCCGAGCTGTCCTGAAATTTAAATTAACCCGCAGGGACATTTATGTGTGTGCTGGCCGGACAGAGGTGTTTCATTACCAGTGCCCTCAGTCCTGGCATGCACACACACCTGTCGTACACACAGGTGAACAAAAGAATGTGCTCACTCACATACATTCGCTGAAAGAAATACACACACACACACATACACACATTTGTTACAAGGTTTATGTTTATCTCCTCTTGTGGCAAGGCTGCCTTAACAGTGGCTGGTTTCAAAGCCACCGTGAGGCTCTGTTATCAGAGTGTGTGTGTGTGTGTGTGTGTGTGCGCGCGCGCGCGCGGCAGGAAATGTCAGAGAGAGAGGCTTACCATCTGTTTTTCAGAACTGTTGAACCTCCTGCTTGTCACGAGAGGCCGTGCCCGTCCTCAAGAGCAACTCTGTCAAGATCAACATCATGGTTTTCTGTAAAACAAACTCATGGTGCATGGACTCTGTTAAGCAGGTATGGCCTACAAGAAAGAAAAAGCCTGGGGCTTTCTCCAGCTACGTATTTACCATAAAAACCTGACATTGGTGTTAATCTTAAAAGTTAACCCTCAGCAAGGAAGGGAAGAACCATATTTCCCAAAATGTCAAACCGTTCCGCTTCCTTTCGATAAGGGGTCGTCCGAAAATGAGGTGGAACTCACTTTGGTCACCGCCGTAACTCCTCTGGACTCTGAGTGAGCAGCCGCAGGGCAATAAGAACCAAAGCAAGGGTAAGCCAGGCAGCAGAGAGGAGGGCAGCTGATCCCCCGCGGCATTCTCCCCTTAATCTCTACCCGAGAAGTGGGTCACAACCGTGGATGGGTGCATTCCCAGACTTTCTGCTCAAGTGCTTTTTATGGCCGTCATAAATCATTCAGTGTTCTCTGTTCTTGGGGGGGAAACCCTTGTTGACAAACCATTTCCCACATTTTAAGCATCGGATTTCCTTATTCAAGAGTGCACCAGGTTATCCTTACCTTTGCTCCAAGGAAAAGAAGCACATCTTCAGAGCACTACAGTCTCGTCTGGATTAGATTAAGTCCACGCTCGGTTTGTCTCACTTTGTATTGATGTTTTCATCTCAAGAGAAGCAATTTTATCTTCCTCTGTGACCGCGATCAGGTGAAATAGGAGATTCCCATCACTTGCAGCTCTTTTTAAATGGTCCATGGATGTGATTTTGAAATCCTATGGGAGTGAATGCATCAGACAAAATGGCTCCCAGAGGAACCTTGTCCTTATTAAAGACACAGGAGAGGATGAAAAACAGCGAGAGAGGGCTCTTTCTAGATAACCAGGTATGATCATGAGGGATTCCTCTGTGTTGCCTTAATTACTCTGGGTGAAGAGGTGAGAGTAATGAGTGTTTGCTAAAGGGCTTTTCCTACCAGATTATGAAAAACCTGTTTTGATTAGAAGTCTCCCTCCCTCCCTCTTTGACAGTCGATCTGCAGCAGCCTCTCACTCTCAAGTCTCAAAATCAACCTTTTTGACAATTAGATGTTACATGATAGTTGCGGCGTTACTGTCAACATTTGCATATTATGCTAAGGAGTAATTCCAGAGCTGTGGCGTGTTTGTGGTATCAGGTTGGCATTAAATGCAACGCCTTTGTAAAGTGTACTTTCATTTGGCAGATAGCAGGACTCTTCAAAGCCTCCATTCACTTACAGCGTTCAATATAACTGTATTTGTATTGTATAAATCATTCAAGGCTCCTACAGGTTACGAGAGTGCGATAGCAGCAGTTTCCCGTCAGATGCTCTTAACACACGGAGAGAGCTCTGGGAGGCTTGCTCAGCATGGTGCTTTGGTGCAGTACCTACTATCGTAACATCACAGAATAACCAGTAAGTCCTTCATCATTTGCCAAAAGGTGGATTGATTCAAATTCAAATTTGTGTTTTTCCTGTGATAGATTTGAGTGAGTTCAGAATGAAGAAAAAAAAGTCCAAAACAACAATTTAAAAGGAAAACATCATTTTACTCATTGTATACTGGCGAATACTGTAAGAATTGAACGGAATACAGATCACAAAGTTCCTCATTCTGGCGTTGCTGTTACCCTCCATTCATATGGCTGTTTGCCTCCTGAATTGTCTGTGTATGAAAGAGGTACATCAGGGTGCATGTGCCACTGGATAAATCCCATTTGTATCCCATATTTGTAGTTCACCATATACCCACAGCTGCTTTTTTTCCTCCCTCTGAAAAAAAAAACTCCTAATGGGCAGCTGGAAGATGAATTATTAATCTGGGCTAGGTTGCATCGGCCGGGTTTTCTTGTGCAGGCATATGTCTCCTCGCCCACCTTGACTCTGTGACAGCAGCTGAGCACAACCGCCTGCGACTGATGACGACTGTGTAATTGCAGGTTGTAGCTCCATCCTGTTTGGTGTGGGTTCAAGTTCCAGGTGGGACTCCATCCACCCTATACCACAGTACTAATGGTGGAAGACTCCTCTGACTTGCCCTGCTTGCTGGGCAATGACTTGAGATACTCCAGGTGCCTGCGGGCGTCCTCCTGGTTAGCCCTGACATAGTAGACCAGGTAGGAGATGACCATGGAGAACCAGCCAAACATTACCACCAGCATGGCCACATCTGTAGTCCTCTTCATCACCACACATAGATCTATGTCTGGTGCTAACAGGAAGGCAAGTCCTTGAACTCCTATTTCCTTGGGATCCGAAGTCTGGCACACAATGCCAGTCAGTGATGCAGGCTCCAGGTCGACACGAGGCATGGCCATCTGCAAGTTGCAGTCACAATGCCATGGATTGTTTGTGAGATTGGCGCGAGCCCTCAGGCCCTCAAAGGCCTCAGGGATAAACTTTACTAACTTGTTGGAGGACAGGTCCAGGAAATGTAGTGAGGAGCCCAGGCCTCGGAAAGCCCCTGGTTCTAGCTGGCTCAATTCATTGTGTGAAAGATCCAGTTCAACCAAATGAGGCAAACCCGCAAACGCATTTGCTGGGACTGTAGTGAAGAGGTTGAAGTCCAAATAGATGCGCCGCGTGTCATTGGGGATGTCCAGGGGAATCTCTGTGAGCTGCAGATTGCTGCAGCGCACCGTCTTGCCAGTGCTCTCGCTCTCAGAGCAGTAGCAGTTCTTGGAGCAACTGGTGGCGGCGTGGTGGAAGCAGAAGGTCATTAGCACCAGGCTGTGCAGCAGCAAACACATGACCACCGAGTGGCGCAGTAACCAGCCTGCAAGTAGGGACATTGTGGTAAGCGGGCATGCTCCAGGAAAGACCACCTGGGTGCTCGGAGTGAAGTCCACATCAACCTCCCCAGTAGCTGTTGAGTCTGTGACATAAAAACAACACAGTGAAATTAGCCATACTGAGAAGACCAATACCAAGAAACATACATAAAAGCACTTTTTCTTCTTTCTAAAACATGGGTTGTTTTTCTTCAGAGGCCATATTGTTATCTAACGTAGAAATGTGGGGTACAGTAGCTTGTGTAATTGCTGTGAGGAGGCAGCCGGAATGCCGCACGCTCATTTCAGCATATTGCTGGCACAGAAACAACTTGCACTTGTGTTGTACTTCCAAGAAAAGTCTAAAGATCAAACATTCCCTTCACACCAGCACAATAAACGAGCTAGGAAAATCCTTTGGTGTCACTGTGGCTCTTTTATAATTGACATCCCTGCAGTGCAGGGCTATTTCAGTACTCAGAGACCGATATTAACATAGTGATGTGACACCACAAGGAACAAAATGTACCGAAAGAAAAATAAAATCGGCAAACATTGTAAATTGAGTTGTATATATTGTGTTTCCACTAAAACTGTAGCTCCAAGATTTATCTATAAAATTGACAACTTCCCTAGTTGGTCAGGCTCTGCAATGTCTAATCCATCAGGTAATTTACCTTTAACACAAAGGTATAAGCTTGACTGTGAGTGCTGTAAATTACACTTTTTATTTTGTACGTCAGCCTTTTTAAAATGTTACTTCTACCAACCCGAACACACTTCATTAATAGCTGATCAGGGCTACCTCCTATCTCGTTACTAATCCTCTTAAGGAAAAAAAACTCCTCAAGTCAGTGTAGCATCAGTGTTGGCCACCCAATCCCTTTGTCAGGGGGGGGAATGCTAATGCCTTAAACAGCACCGGGGCCGACAGAACAGACAATGTGATGGCCTGTCTTCTTCAGAGACAAAAAAAGGAATCGTGCAGTTCGAGCGAAACTCTTAATTTCTTCAAAATGGCTGGAGACTGGGCAAGGATCCCTTACCAAGATTAAAAAATGAAATCGATCTCTAAGTACCTCTAAGTATCACATGACGCTGGGGGCAGGTGGAAGGGGGGGGTAGAGGATGGAGGGGACAGAGTGTAGTATCAATAGTGGTTTGTCTATAAGTGTGTAAGGGTGGGAGCTGGTCTGTGACATACAGCTAATAACACTCATTGTGTTTAAGAGATTCCTGCCAGATCCCTGATAACAAGCCATGGAGGTGGGGGGGGGGGGGGGGGGGGGGGGGGGGGGGTGTTTATCCATGTGTCTTCATCAAGGCCAGGCAAAGCAGCTTCCAAAGGATTTCCCTCTGCGGGGTGCACAAGAAAGCAACACAGCATGACTGATGCAGCTTAACACACAAGGAAATAAAAGATCCTGTTTCAGCTTGGGTAATGTAATGCCCCCCGTAAAAGGCTGCACTTTTCCTGTCGTATCGAACGCCAGCCTGGTATTTTGGAGAGAGAAAATGGGGGAGCAGCAGCAGTAGAGGGCTGGTGCCAGGGTAGGAGGGAGGAGGGGAACGCATGTGGGCAAGAAGGGGAAATTGGACACAGGAGCACATGGGTTGTGAGAGAAGGACTGATATAGAGAGGATTCGAGCAGAGGGCGAACAGTGTGTGACACCAGTGAGATATTGAGGAAAGGGGCAAATGTTGGCTGATGAAAGAGTAAAGATAAACACACAGGAGAGGGTGGAAACCTAATGATCAACAGGGTGGGGCACCATGTGTGATTCCAAGTTTTACAACAATATACTTCTCAAAGACTCATTTGACTCTACCTATACCCTCATAACAAAAATAACTCCTTTCGGGGCCTTATTATAAATCAATGGCCTTAAATCAAGTGAGGTCTGTGCAGTGTTCTTAAAGTCGTTGCCTGGTGATAAATAACTCCTGCGTTTAATATACACAATAAATACAGCACTGGGGCAACCAAAGGTCAGTCTGCCACTCCATAAATTCACCACGACGACATGTCCCTGCAACCAATTAAATGAGGAGCAGTAATTTGGACTGAAACCCAAACACCATCAAGCATTAAAAATCAAAAACTACTTCATTATGTTAACATGTTTTTTTGCGATATGATGTTTTTAGGAATCTGACTCTTCCATGACATCACGCCTCATGCAGCCTGACAGCAAATGCATGAATGGTAAAGAAGCTGCGTGGTTTCTTATTATCAATGGGGAGGTGTGGTTGACAGAAAGGGAAACAGGGAATATAAACCATTCATATGTTTACCTTGAAATTTTGGCTTTTAATGCAACTGTTATCATATTCCAGTGCTTTTTAGCTCCATGCAACTTCCTCTGCGGATCCTTTTATACTCAACGTGTCAATCTCAATCACTGGAGATACTCTTTTTTTGTACCTTAGAGCAAATCCCTGTTCTGGGCAGATTTATATTGTGCCTTGACACGACCTCTCTCACACACACACACACACACACACACACACACACACTGAAAATAATCTCGTTGAGTTTACCTAGAGAGCAATATGCAAGCATGCACTGTAAGAGAAAAGCAGTCAGTAATTTGATCTTATGGTCATTGTCATCAGTGTAAACATCCTTTCATACCCTCAATATGCACTCCAACAGTAAATTAGTGTTAATCCTATTGTTTCCAAACTTAAAAATATGATTTTTCTTCTTGATAAGACAAGCTGAGCACATTTAAGATGCAGAATGAAAGCCTAACTTCAACTTAATGTTGAAATTTCAATACTGCTCTTAAGCAACAAGCATCTGGTGAAAATTAACTCAAAAGACATGAATGCCTGGTGCATGGGGGCTGACACTACCCGTGTTGAGTTCACATTTCATGCTGAAGTTGTTTTCAGCACCAATCGCATTCAAAACAGCAGGGGGGGGGGAAAAACTAAACACTTTCATCGAAAAACGAGGAGGTGCGTGCAATATCGCAAAGTAAACGTCTTACTCACGTCTTTGCTGCTTTCCCTCTCCTTCTCATGATGCGTCCGTCAAGCGAGTGTCCACGACAAGACGGTCCAGCAGATCGGCTCGCTCCACAGCCCCGCCAGTGTTTTGCTCCTCTTCCATGGGCTCCTCTCCTGCGAGCTGCTCCAACTTGTATCCCGAGAGCCGCTCCGGCAGCAGGCACCACGACGCGCCGCTGGAAATGCGCCTGCAGCTCCGGGCTGACTCGGTGCAGCTGCTTAGTTTCCACGCAACCACAACACTAGGTGGTGGAGCCAGCGCGAAATATGAAGGGGCTGTGTCACTGATGGCGGCATCTCACTCACTCTGTCCAATCCTGGATCTGCCAAGTAATAATAATAATAACAATAATAATAATAATACGTTTAAAATGGCAGACACGTGGCGCACAATGCGTTACGCACAGAGGGGGTGCGTTAATGATTGGATATGATCCGTCTTTGCCGCAAAGATCTGAGTGTTTGGTGAAAAGACATTAATGCAAATGTGTAATATATGACTGGTTCTCTTCGTTCGTGTGCCTCTGACTCACTGATTGACGTGAGTGAAGTGGATTATTGCGCATGCAGCAGGTGCCAGTTAAAGTGAGGAGTACCCCTCCCTTCCTCTCACGCGCACGCGCAGGCAAACACACATAGACAAACTCACAGGTTTGCGCAACAACCCTTAATGGGACTTTGCATTGACTTCCACTCAAGCTTAACCAAAAACCTTATCCTCAGAAATTAAGTTCTGACTTCATCTCACGTGTAATATTTATTTATCACATTCATTATGTCACCTTAAAACATAACTATAATACACACTATAATTCACATCTCAACCCTAACCATTACCAACTCATGCCTTACTAACCACAGTTCACATCTTAACCCGAACCATAACCAACTCATGCCTCACTAACCACAGTCACATCTCAACCCTAACCATTACCAACTCATGCCTCACTAACCACAGCTCACATCTCAACCCTAACCATTACCAACTCATGCCTCACTAACCACAGTTCACATCTTAACCCTAACCATTACCAACTCATGCCTTACTAACCACAGTCACATCTCAACCCTAACCATTACCAACTCATGCCTTACTAACCACAGTCACATCTCAACCCTAACCATTACCAGGACCTTACAAAGTTTTGCCTCATTATGGTTGAGCCTTGGTCCCCATGAGGTCTACTGGGCCTGATACAGTCAGTGTTTATGCTGGGAAAGGTCCTGAAGAGGTGACAAAAATGAGTGGGTACACACACATACACCCACTTACACACAGGAATGATCTCATACATGGTGTAATGGTGTAATGCTGGTACATGTAGCAGTCGGGCTGGACATTAATCATGTTTGATCTGCAGCTTGTTGTTTCAGACATGAAGCCTGGCTGCTGCAGGGCGGTGGATCGTTGGCTGTCTCCGGGTCCTTTTCCTGCCTGCTGCCAGCCGATAAGGGAGCCCAGTCAAATTCACTATGAAAACAGACGTGCATGGGTGCCGGCCTGGGAGAGTCTGCCAAGTGGCTAGTCATGAGGTATTAATGGAATTAAAATCAATAAAGTGGGTTACCTCACCCAAACTCCCTCCACGCTGGTCTACTGCAGCTATGACTCTTTCTTTCTTTCTTTCTTTCTTTCTTTCTTTCTTTCTTTCTTTCTTTCTTTCTTTCTTTCTACCTGGTGATTTGATTATTTGCCATTTTGTTATAGCCTATAAAAAACTGCAGGTTCTCCAGAGACCATATAGACAGACCTATATGCTTACACAGAACTGTGTCAGTGCTAAACCCTTTAATATTTCAGTTTTATATTATGCTTACATAGACACATTTTAGATTATTCGAATTTCTCACAGCAGAACTTGGACTGGGTCGTGAATGTCAGCATAGGAATACTTGGCAAAATAAGTTGAAGAAAAATGGTAGTACTGCTTCTGTGCTATTTGTGGTATATCCCACAGTAGAATAATCTACAGGACATAGTCATATCTGGGTTATTGAGCTACTAGGTTTTATGTTTATTCTCTGAACAGTTGCATTTCTAATTAAGTTAAGATTGCACTTGGGGCTTGTATTTCTCATGCCTCACTGGACTCTGTTATAAAGCTGCTACAGTGAAGAGACTTACTGCAATGTCATCATTGGAACTGTGTATTTTCTAAAACTGTCAGTAAAATGCAGCTCATAAAAATCACTATCTTTAATGTTTGTATTACTTGCTATAGTGCCAATAAATGATTGGATAAAAAAACACAGTGATACAATGGTGAGTCTCAGACCTAATGAGAAACACATACAACATGGTGTTCATTGTCGCTGCTCTGTATTCACTGCTGTTGTAGCCCCGAGGTTACTGCTCTTGTCAATTAGAAGAAGATCAGATAGGTGGAAGAGCATATGACAGTGGAACAGCAGAAAATGGGATTAAGTTCCTCATCGACAGAGGAGAGTGCACTGGCAGTCAGTCTTCCCAAGCTTTATCAGATTACTTCAAATGCTCCACTGTGGTTGGCAGCTAGACGGTGTGCTGTATGCATTAACAACCAAGCATTAGTCCTGTTAAACTACACTTTCAAGTTTCGTTCTTCCCCTTGTGCTCCATTTCTCTCCAGACTGGAAAGTTTCCCGTCCTCTTTGTTACCTTCATACGCATTTACAGTGTCTGCAAACCAACCATTAATCCATGAGGCCAAGTGCTAAGTGGAACATTTTGCTGAGGAAATACTCAAAGTTTAAACGTCACCTCAGCAGGGCGGGAATGTTTTGCCATCCGTGTGCTCTGCAGCTGCAGTGGAACAAAAGCCGTCATATTAATGAGACCTCTCCCTTTCATAGGCATTTTCATATTTGTCTTTACCGGCTCACGCAAACACACACTAACATACGCACGTACAGTATGCACACACAAACACGCACTCTCTGTCTCTGGCTTCTAGCTCTCTCCTCATCGCAGAGCCAGATCAAAGCCCTGCCTTGCCTTTGTGAATACAGCACTGCCTTGCTTTATTTATTTATATCCCGCCTGGCCTGTCTTGAACCTTTTAATCAAAAAGCTGTGAGAAAAGGTGTATTAAAAGGATTTTCCAGCTACCGCCAGTAATAAGGGGGGTCACCTCACCTCATCTTCCCTGTGAGGAGCCTTGTCTTTGAAGTCTGATATCACCGACATTAAGGAAACAATGGACCAGCAATATGAAATGTGTCGTAGATATTCATTGATCCTGGCTGAATTCCCCCACTGGTAGTGCTCTGGCTGACAAAGTGTCATCAAAAAGCAGATTAAGAATGAATTTTTGCTCCACAGGCTTGGTCCAGATGGCTGATGGTGATTGTTCTTCATAATTAATCAGGGATACTCAAAAAAGATTGCAGCTAAGTGAATTTTCACATGTTTTAAGGAAGTACTTTCCAATTTAAGGGTCTGGACCATAAATTGTAGCTCCTCCACTTCCTCCCACTATCCAGATATGATGCAGAAATATCCCGGATACTAACGCTGCCATTTGGAGCAGAATTCTGCGCAGTAGCGATTTGTGGACGGAGCCGCGGCATCAAGGTCCTGCCGATACACATTGTCGAAACAAAAATTCGAAACTTACTAAAAACAAACTTACAAAGTTTCTAAATGACAGAAGCCATCTTTGACTTTTTGGTTTGGTCCATTTCCAACATAAAGGAGGCAGGATTTAGGCACTTGGCCACAGCATGCCAGAATCATGACATAACGTATAAATTCTACCGTGGAAATCACATGTTGTGTTTACAGCGCATCAACAGCCTCTGCCTGTATTGTCAATAACATGCAGATCTTGTTGTCTTTCCATGTCGACATCTTCATTGGCGTAGAGTATAGCACCTCTTTTTTCATCCTGAGATATTTGTCCTTCTTTCAGTTTGGCATCCGATAGAAATAACACCTGCACTCACAGACATTTTCCTGCTGTCTTACATAGGTTCTGAAAGATGTCCGGAGCAGAGTCAGTGTGAGAGGAGAAAAACTCGGACTTGAATTGCTACCAACTCAAAGATGATGACGGGAAGTAGATACTACTTCATATTGAGGGTTCACAAGCAGAAAAGGCTGCTAACCTGTTTTCAGGAGGTTTTGATGCACTGAGGAGAGTTGTTGCAATGTTTTCGCAGAGATCACCAGACCAACAGGCAACATATCGAACGTGACTGATATATGGACAGGATCAGTTTATGTGTCCATTGGCTTCTATCGATTAGCTCAGTCAATACTGTTCTGGTCTTGGCACTCTGCTGGTAGAGTAAAATCCAATCCAGTCGCCTGCCCCACCTCCCCCCGAATCCATATAAGGTCGGACCTTGCAAAAGAAACCTTACGTGTAATAAAGCACTTACTGTGCATTCTATCAATATTATTTCTTCCATTTGCAGCAAATTCCAAGCTGTTATTTTCATGAAGCAGCTCAAGCTAACATGTGTGGGCAATCAACGGAGTGGCGTCGCTGATTGTGAAGAACAGCATCTTTAAATGTTAAGCTGTTAGAGTTGCCTGCAGTTCCTGCCAACACAGGATATAAGTGGTTGAAATTGTTTTCCATTGCCCTTTTAAAGTAATTAATAACTGTTAGTGCATTGTGTCTCTCAGACGTGTTCACAATGACAGCCGGGCAGGGGTGTTCGCCCTCAAAGGTCATGTTATCGGCCTCCAAGGATACTGAAATGTGATGGTTTACTGTCTTTTGTACTCTATTGCAGTACAGATGCTCTACTGTACATATTTATATTTTTCTTACCTTGATATTTTTTAGCTCCATGTGTCACATTTTGAAGAATATTGACAGCGTTTTTTATTTGCCATGTTAGTTATGCTTCTCATTTCTATTTGTGCTTTGAACATCTGCTGGTGTGATTCAGAACTGTTAACAGTTTGCTGCCGGTCATTGCTGCTGTCACATGGCTGTATATTTCCGGAGCTAAATACAGGCATAGAACATGACCATCATTATTTCATTCTTGATGGGTGTACGGACATTACGCCCTACATGCTCTGTTTGCCAGGAAATAATAACTCACAAACACCGAAGCAAATTCACTTGAGCAAACTCCTCATTCTCCACACTCATCTCCAACACCAACGTTTCTCAACATATTGCTGCTGGAGGCGAAAGATGTAACATTTGACCCATGACATATCAATTTTATAGATCATATGTGAAGCTATATGTTAAACTGGGACACAGAGGACTCAAGTGCTGAGACACAAAGTTAAGTTAAAAAACAGTACTTGGAAAACGGAAGTCAACCTCTGAGGCAAAAGACGAGATCAGAATTCAAAGCTCGGTCACAGATGGAGACAAGGTTGCCACATCCTTCGGAGGCTGCATTTGAGGACCGACTGCGTAACAGCACCGCAACTAGACTGTCCCATTTCGAAAGCTACTTCGAATACGGCCAACAAATGTGTCCTTCCATCCCAGAGAAACGAAGGCTACAACGGGTGGATGTTTACCGGCCCAAACTATCCCAGAATTCATTGTGATTCAGGGACAATTTTGAGCCGTGTTTCAAAGAGGTAATGGCACTGGAAACTGAAGAGATGTCAGCGTGTGCCGACACTGCCGAGAAAGACATCAGGAGATGCTCTAAAAAAAAAAAAGATGCGTGGTTCATATCCGTGTACATCATCACAACAAGCATGCATAAAGACAGACACAGGAATCTGGCTGATTATTACCGCAATGCCTAAAACTGTCACTTACTGACAAAATGATCGGACATTAAGGCATCGTGCGGCAAAATTAAATGCGATAATTATCAAACATCTGGCAAGGCTGTAGGCGGGGCAGGTAATCAATGGGGAGCGGAAAAACAGACAATGGCAGGAAGTATCTTAATGAGAGACTAGGGTAAGTGACAAAATAAAACAGGAAGTAACTAAAAATAAATGTATTTGTTTGTGTATTAATCAAGCAAAGGAAGCTCAGATTTGATATGTGATGCATCAAAAGTAGCTATCAAAGCTCTGTTTTTGTCGTCCCACATTACAGTGAGTTTCTTCACACACCTCTGGAGCTGATATATCTCTGGCTAATCTTTGGTGCTCCTCAGTGGGGGTGGACAGATGCATGTTTACAATCTTCCGCCGAGCTCCAAATCCTGGATCGAGCTCAGACAAACCTTTCACGTGCGCAGTCGCAAGCAGCAACCTGTCACTCTAATATCTGCAAAGCAGCACGGTACTGGGAAGAGTCTGGGCATCAAACTGCAACAAACAGACCATCAGCAGATCTGTGACGCGTCAAGTTTCTTTCTTCCCAAACAGTCAAGCTGCATCAGGCCTCAGAAATATCAACTGCCATAAATAAATAAACATGAAAAGCATGTGGCACTGAGAGACTCAGTCTCCGTCTACTTTGCTAACGTTTCTCAACAGCTTCAGATAAATGACTATTTTGGGATGTTAAGTACTCACTATTCCCTGATTCAGCATCTGAGCATCAGTTCTAGATAAGAGGAAGTCTGTGAGTGAGTGTTTTATATGGGCGGAGTAGTAATGGCACAGTTGCAAAGAAAACTAGATGTACCGTTATAATGGAATAATTTGGCATATTGGGAAATATGCTTATTTTCTCACTTGATGAAATATTTGTCTGGTAAATATGAGGCTACCGATCTTCCTCTCAACCACACTAAGGACATTTTGGATCTAATTTGTCTGATGGTTTGTCGGGAACAGAATCAGACAGGATATTTTATTTTGAAGATAGAAATATCCAACTCCCTGTGTGTTGGGTTTAAACAAAAATTATGAAAGCAGTAGCCACACTCTTTTGTATTTATTAACAGAGATAAATCATCTTTTTTCCAGCTTCAAAAATCCCACTGCAATGTGTGTTCTCACCTTCATTCATGTGTGCAGCTGTGGGTGTATTTGTGTGTGTACTGCACACTGCACTGCATCCAGCTCAAGCTCTTCAGCCCTATTATTATCATGCCAAGGTCAGAGGAGTGGGAAACATAGCAGAGGAAGACAGATAAGACTGATAGAATGGTTAGAGAAATCAGATTACTGCATTTCCACTGACTGATAGCCAGCGGAGCCGAAATGTAAAAGCCCAAGTTATGTCAGTATTGAATAAAATCATCTGTTGTTTCTCCGTCGTGCCTGAACCCTGCACTTCTGAATCCCTTTACATCAGCCGAACGCGGCCGCAAGACGTGAAGCAGAGCTCTGCATGATGATACACAGCTGCAAGAACACATCAGCTGACGGCCATAAAGAACAACCACACACGTCTGGGGAGATAAACCCATTAACTCTCATTAACTCTCATGTACAGTGTGTATGCATGTGTGACCTGGAGGAAATGAGGGAGAGAGAGAGAGAGAGAGAGAGAGAGAGAGAGAGAGAGAGAGAGAGAGAGAGAGAGAGAGAGAAGGGGGTGAGTATTGATAAATGAAGCCAAACTGAAATTGAAACACATGCACTTCCAAAAAACATTACAGAACTCGTTCTCGCAAGGCAATTTTGCACATTTGGTGCCTATGATCGACTGTATGGACATGAAGAAATACTGATAAAATTGTGATTCTTTCCCTTTTTCATCTCTTGCCTGTTCTCCTCTTTCGTCTCTTCAGCTGAGGAATGTGAAGAGGAAATAAAGACACAACAACTCAACAACCAGTACAACAATCTCTTACCTATGTTGCTTTGTTAGTTCCAATCAACAGAACCGGGATCTCAGCAGAGGGGTGCTTGTTGGGATTTATCTGGATGACACAATAGTTGAATGTTGTATTGCCCACCTTTTTTTTTACTTCTTGTATTCCTATTTATTTTTTTGCCATGAATCATAACTTGGAAGCAATAAATTTGCATCTGTGAAAAATAATAATATATTTCTGACTTCAGTTCTATGAATATGCATCTTGAACTGTCTGAGTGAATATTTTCTTGTTAATCAAGAGGTATATGCATTCGGAGGCTATTTTTCTTTCTTATCATTATTCATTTTCTGATAGAGACAGTGCTCATCTGTTGTCCCGAGCCTGTTCTCACAAGGCAACTTGAAATGAAAAATAAAATTACAAATATCTATGGATAATTCGTATGCATTATACATACCATGTAAATTAATAACCCATGATAAAAATACATTATTAAAGTTAATCAATATAATGCAAACTCATTGCATATTTGCAAATGTCCATCTCCAGATTTTTTTTTCTAATATGACAGCCGCAGCTGCCACCTGCTGTACTTAAATACTTTGGGTGGCTTCTAGATGAACGACCTGACTTCTAAGAAGTGCTAAATTATTTACCATTTTTGCAAGAGTAGCTTCAAGATGAGATATAAACAATATTGCAGTTTCTCTTAGCCCTATGAATCCTGGATGGATTATGCAGCCGTGGATATCACAGTTTCTCTGATCTCTGAAAATCCTAAAGGATTATACAGCTGGCATACGAGGCTTCGAAAAATATGGGAGAGCTTTAAAAACTGCGACGCAGCAACTTGTCTGATGTGCCATCAAGACTAACTGAATTAGACTTGTGCAGTTTTGCGATGTAATGAAATTAAAAGGGACGTACCAAAGACCAGACATTAGATTGTTGATATTTGTTGTAAACCACAAATTATATCCTTAAATTAAGTGTCAGTGCTCTCTTTGTTGAAACGTGCTGCATGTGACACTTTGTGCACCATTAAGATTCATCTTTCTCTCTGTCATCTGCCATAAAAAACTGTAAATGTCATAACATCAAATAAAGAAGGTTTTTATGGTTACATGCATGGTGCATAGAGTGCAGCAAATGAAACAGTGTGTTTGACCCTCCCCTCTAACACACAGCCCTTTTTTTGTAGTTTCATAAACGTGTCGGAGATGGACCTCCATTAACCGTGACAAATAACAATCAAGAAATCGATTAATACCAAAAGCTCATATCCGCATTGGTCAGTTATTGACAAATCAGACCTGAATGGACAGTTTTTAATGTCCTTTCCTCTGTCGATATATTTCCTTGGAAGCTGATTGGCCGCGAGCCACAAGGGCGGGCTCATACCTTATTTGCCGTCGGTGATTGGTTGTTTTCACGGCGGAAGGAAGACGGATCTACGTTCCTCATTGGGGAGAATCATCAAACGGCCCTTCGCCGGATTGGTCCGTACAGCTGGCGCGAGAGGTTTCCCTCAAAGTTTTGAATTTTCAAACTGGATTCTTGATTCGCCACCGACCTGCAGGCGGCTGTTGTTCGGAAGTTAGCACCGAGCCGGTGATAAAAGTAGTTTAATAAGCGTTTGTCGGCAAAAACAGGAAGAATGTCTGACCCACTGAAGGTAACTGTACGCTCATGTTTGTATTTTGCTGCTCGCGCACGGTGCAGCCAGCAAACAGCTAGTTCTGCTGCTGGCCGAACGATTAACTCCATGCTAACGGACAAAGTTAGCTAGCTGAAGTCGTACAGTAGCTTAAAGCATGAACGTAATTACTGTTGTCGATGTTTTAGAAAAGCAAATATAGATCATGTAAAATACACCGGTCAAAAAACTACATTTCTCCATGTGTGCATTGAGGAAAGAAGAGTCGTCCCCTCTCAGACACATGGTCAAAGCAAATGATTTACATTAAGCAGATAGTTAGCTAACGCCACATTTATATCTTAATGTACTTGGATTTCTACTGCGTCTAAACAACGTCTTTGCTCAGCGGTGTTTACAAACTGGTGCAACTGGTGCTTGTTACTGTAATGTAAAGTTATAACAAGCGAAATACAAACCTAATTCTATTTCCCCTTCTGTTGTGGCAGTGAGCAACTCGATGAATCAGATCCCAGCACACTGTACACAGATTATTATTTGTGTTTACCTAATGGCCTGAGGTTTCCTCCAGGTCCACATTAACATTTAAGATTCAAATAATTGATAGGAGGCGGTTTGAGCATTATCTGACACTGCAGATGTAGTTCTGTAACACAGACAGAATGAAAAATCAGGAAATTCACATCGCATTTCACTCTGTCGCTTGCAGCAAACGTTCCTTGAGAACAAGCCGTTGGAGAAGACAAAGAAAGATCCCAAGAGGATGTCGGTGGAGAGGATCTATCAGAAGAAGACGCAGCTGGAGCACATCTTGCTCCGGCCGGACTCCTACATAGGCTCAGTGGAGCCTGTCACTCAAGTAAGAAGTCGCACAGCAACAACACCAGTCTTTTTAAAGTGAAGAGCTTCTCTAGCTAACTTCTATTCATTTTAAGACCTCCCATATATCTCACTTGAGCTAATTCCCTCGCTGCAAAGTTGCATGATGTCAATAACAAGATTAAAGCCTCAAAGGTTCATATTATACGAATTGATGCATCTTTATCCTTTTTTTTCTTTAGCAAATGTGGGTGTATGATGAGGGTGTTGGAATGAACTGCCGCGATGTGGTGTTTGTTCCCGGTCTGTACAAGATTTTTGATGAGATCCTTGGTGAGTGAACAGCTCTCGTACTTTTAGATGGTGCACGTTCTAAAAAGACAACATTTTTGCCATCCCACTGTGGACCTACTATAATGAATCTATTTGTTTTTATATTCTTCCTACAGTTAATGCAGCGGACAATAAGCAGAGGGACAAGCGCATGTCCAGCATCAAAGTCAATATTGATGTGTGAGTATTATGACACGGTACACCCAGAATATTTTATATTCTTACCCCAGTGTCTCCTGCAGTCCAAGTTGTCAAAAAACAACTCTCTGTATTCCTAGAAGAATATAATGAAATATGTTTGTATGTTTTCCCTCTCAGTGAAAACAACACCATCAGTGTGTGGAATAATGGGAAGGGTATTCCTGTGGTGCAGCACAAGGTGGAGAAGGTCTTTGTGCCTGCTCTCATCTTCGGACAGCTCCTCACCTCCAGTAACTATGATGACGACGAGAAGAAAGTCACTGGTGAGACTAGTTGTGAAACAATCATTTTTGTTTTGATGACAGTGCCCATGCGACATATCCATTGATGGACATTAAAGAAAATACAATGTTTGAAGAACCTGGGTTTTACTTAAGTAGTTTTGTTCATCTTGCCTATTGGTCATGATAGCATTTATCTCACCATTGACCTTTCTCAGATATCGGCCTGTGATAACAATGCTAGACAACTACATTACAATTTGCAAAAAACAATAATATCTGAAACATTTATTAGTAAGTTAAAATTGCAAGAAATTCTCCCTGAATGTATTATGAGGTGGCCGAAGGTCCTTAAATTCACAATGGTTGGGTCTTAACTTTTTATGCACTTCACCATGATTGTTTCTCTGCTGTGCCGGACTGAAGTATTGTTAGTTTTAGCATGCGTTGTATCATTTGTCTGTTTCTGGTCAAGGTGAACACATTTAACTAAAGCCCTTCTAGCCAGCCTAGCTAGTTTATTAACATTGTGAAATGCAACTTTATCGATAAGTGGCTTGAGAATGACAAGTGGTGTTAAATGCCTGAAAGTACTTATGAAGCAAACTGTGCTGTGTCAAATTGACCTTTTTAACATGGGACAGAGTGGATCAATGTGGTGGAGTCTAACAGACATAAATGTGTTTACTTTGAAGAAGAATATTTTCTATTTTGATGTGTTTCCATTGCACATTTGAATTGTTAATAGCTGTAGACACACTAAATTAGAATTATATGGGCGCCATTAAAGTGCAGACATAGGGCTTGAAAAACTGAACACTGGGTAGTAAACAGAATTTAGAGTCACATATAGAGCTTAGAATAAACTTGCCACTGCCAGGTTTGGCAGAAGAACCTTTTCCAGACCAGCATCCTAATCCTCATCTCTTCACCAACACTTGTTTTTTAGGTGGACGTAATGGATATGGTGCAAAGCTTTGCAATATCTTCAGCACAAAGTTCACTGTGGAGACTGCCTGTAAAGAGTCAAAGAAATATTTCAAGCAGGTGAGGAGGAGACAAAACTATGTTTTTCCCTTTTCTGTTCATCTTCAACCATATGGGAAAAAATCCATTTTTACTGTATGTCCGTGTTTTCTACAGACTTGGTACGACAACATGGGCAGGACAGGAGATGCTAACATCAAACCCTTTGACGGAGAGGAATACACATGTATCACCTTCAGTCCAGATCTACCCAAGTTCAAGATGAGCATCTTGGACAAAGATACGGTGGCACTAATGACCAGGAGGGCCTACGACATTGCTGGAGCCAGTAACGGTGTCCGTGTGTTCTTCAATGGCAAGAAGCTGCCAGTAAGTTATTTGACTGTTTCAGTTGTTTAGAAAGTATTCAGACTACTATATATTATTTGGGGCATTTATGAAATCCTTTTTTTTTTTAACATCTTGAATTGTTACACAGCTTTGATGTCAGATGTATTTTAAATGATACAAGCAGCAATAACCACATCCCTCTCTCTACCATTTCTAACTGCCCATCTATTGAGCTTGTTTATGTGCAAGGGACAGTGCTCATTAATCAACACACTAAATACTTTCAATTAGCCAGAGTTGGCTGTATGAGCTAATCTTCATCCATTGTCCCTGGCCAGTTTTTACAAGGCAATCGGAAATATAATGTTCTATTTGATATAATTACAAATATCTACGGATAATTCCTGTGCATTATAGATACCATCCAAACCAACGATACAACAAACCCATAATTAAAACACCAGATCCCTAAAAAACAATCAAATAATTAAAAACTACTATGGGAATAAAACATACAATGCAACACTTAGAATACAAAGCCTCAAATATACATGTAAACTAAACAACATGAGATAAATTGGAAGTTTGGTTTGTTTTAAGCCACATCTTAAGTTTATATGTAAAGGTTAGATTAGCTCTTTGGATTTTGCTGATGATCACATAAGCTTGTATATTAATTGTTCTCCAGGTTACGAACTTCCGAAGCTACGTGGACATGTATGTGAAGGACAAGGTGGATGAGCTTGGTGAGGCCCTCAAAATCATCCACGAGTCTGTGGATGAGCGCTGGGAGGTCTGCCTCACCATGAGCGAGAAGGGTTTCCAGCAAGTCAGCTTTGTCAACAGTATTGCCACGACCAAGGTAATGCTTCATTGTAGTGTGTTAACTGTGTTTGTGCGTTGCAGAGTGATTGATACATGAGACCGGGTTACGACCCTCATGCCATACCATCATTTCATTTTTTTAAGTGATCTATTGGAATACTGATTGTCAATTCTAATTTGATGTATTTCGTCGGCCCTGATAAAATTCAATTCTCAAAGCAGCTATGAAGCATTTTATGGCTGACTGAACTAGTAGACCAGGGTTCTCTGGCAGCTGAGTACAAGTTTGGCTTCTCTCCCAGTCACTTAGCGTCACTGTGATTAAGAGTTATGACATTTATTCTGTAAAAGGGATCTAATGTTTGTCCTTTGGACCTCAGGGAGGGAGGCACATCGACTATGTGGCTGACCAGGTGGTCGGGAAGCTTATTGCAGTGGTGAAGAAGAAGAACAGAGCTGGGGTGACCGTCAAGCCTTTTCAGGTACAGTCATCATACATATATATTGTATAATGAAGCTGGAATTGAGTGATTATTGTTATTATATTGAGTAGCTAAACTGAAAATATTCAGTTTAACAAAAGATATGACCTAGTATTCTTCACTCCTTCTCCGTGCAGGTGAAGAACCACATGTGGCTGTTTGTCAACTGCCTGATTGAGAACCCCACCTTTGACTCTCAGACCAAAGAGAACATGACACTGCAGCAGAAGAACTTTGGATCCACCTGTCACCTCAGTGACAAGTTCATCAAACAGGTGCTAATAATAAAAAAAAACAATGGTGTTTTATTGTTTACCTCAAAGGTGTAAGTCTTCAGATTCCTGATTGCCTGTCATTTCTGTTCCCAACAGGCCACATCCTGTGGGATTGTGGAAAGTATAATGAACTGGGTGAAGTTCAAAGCTCAATCGCAGCTCAATAAGAAATGCTCAGCTGTCAAGCACACAAAAATCAAAGGGGTGCCAAAACTAGATGATGCTAATGATGCAGGTAATGTCTACCAAACTCATTATTTCCTCTTTAAATACAGTTTGGCCATTTCAAATGACAAATGATCGGTAATAACCATGTTCTCTGGCAGGTGGGAAGAACTCCATTAGCTGCACGCTGATCCTTACTGAGGGAGACTCAGCCAAGACATTGGCTGTGTCTGGGCTCGGAGTTGTCGGCAGGGACCGCTATGGCGTCTTTCCACTGAGGGGAAAAATGCTCAATGTCCGGGAGGCCTCTCACAAACAGGTGAGGCCCAGCAGAAATGTGTCAGCTATTAGATGGCAGCATACTGTTTTTGCAGATCCATAAAGATTCTTAAATGGTGTCTTGGAATACCATTATAATGGGTTCAATCAAAGAAAACATAATTTAGTTTGATAATTAGAATTTAATATTTCCTGAATCGTAATTTTTAATCATGTAATTCTTTAAGTTTAGCCAACAGCTGAAAGTGAAAATTGTTTGACTCTTCCCTCTCAGATTATGGAGAACGCCGAGATAAACAGCATCATTAAGATCCTCGGCCTTCAGTACAAGAAGAACTACAGCGACCCAGAATCCCTCAAGACTCTGCGTTATGGCAAGATCATGATCATGACAGATCAGGTGTGCTTTCATCATTTACTGATGGGTCTGATTTACTTAACCAATATTTGGTCTATTCATTGAAAACCCTTTTTATGCCCAATGTTTAGTGGTTAAGTTTATTACTTGTATTTATTACATTAATATGAATGGACTTTACTGTCTTCCTGTGACAGGATCAAGATGGCTCCCACATTAAGGGCTTGCTGATCAACTTCATCCACCATAACTGGCCGTCTTTGCTGCGCCATAACTTCCTGGAAGAGTTCATCACCCCCATCATCAAGGTACCAAAATTCACTGGATGTGTTGGTTTAAAATCTTGGTTATAGAGGCCAGTAAATCACAGGGATACATAGTTTGGTTGTATGACTTGTTCTGCTCTAATCACTTTATTATAATTATTATTATAAATATTATTATTGTTATTATATTATTCAAAGTTGGAAAATAATGTGGAGATCTACTAGATAACTGAATCGTTGTAGATTTTCTGCCGTGATAGTCTTTCTATATGTATTCTGCTTGAATTTACAACAACACTGCCATCTGGTGGCAAAAGCCTGTAACACTCTTTTTATTGAATACATGTAAAATGTTGACATAACACCAGACAAAGTGTTTGAAGATGTCTTTTATTTCTCTCTCTGTAGGCGTCTTTCAAGAAAAGTCAGCAGTCTTTCTACAGTATCCCTGAGTTCGATGCGTGGAAGAATAGTCAGACCAACCACAAATCTTGGAAAATCAAATACTACAAAGGTTTGTTACAAACCCCTGTGTGGTAGTAAGATAGACAAGTAAGCAACTCTTTACACCTGACTATTGTCATGGTTATAGTTCTGTGTATTAATAATTCTTCATCTAAGAAACAATCTCACTTTGTGGACTTTGTCCACACAGGTTTGGGAACCAGCACATCGCAGGAAGCCAAGGAGTATTTCTGTGATATGGAGAGACACCGTATCCCATTCAAGTACTCTGGTCCTGAAGACGATGAAGCTATCACCCTTGTAAGATGTTGCACATCTCTTACTCATTTTCATAGTGTGATTTGCGTCTTGGGGCATCACATCAATCTTGGCAAACATTTTTGACATCACGTAATGTACACCCACATGATACAATTTAATTCATCACAAATTACTTGCGATGATACAATTAGTGTTTGGAATGTAAATAATTCAATTCTTGTCTTCTTTTTTTTTTTTAGGCCTTTAGCAAAAAGAAAGTGGATGAGCGGAAAGAATGGTTGACCAATTTCATGAACAACAGGCGCCAGCGCAGAGAGCACAACCTGCCTGAGGTAACGTCCCAGCCACTGTCAACCATTGTGGGATTTTAGTTCTGTTTTCAGTGAAGGTTTACTGTATGTTTTGTTGTCTCTTCTCAGGACTACCTGTACGGTCAGACCACAAAGTCCCTCTCCTATAACGACTTTGTCAACAAGGAGCTGGTACTGTTCTCCAACTCTGACAACGAGAGGTCACTTCCCTGCCTGGTGGATGGTGCGTGAAATGATCATGTTCACAATAAACAAAGAAATGTAACTCATTAGAAATACTGAGAGTCTAACGTGTGTGTGTGTCTGTGTGTGTCAGGTCTTAAGCCTGGCCAGAGGAAGGTGTTGTTCTGTTGCTTCAAGAGAAACGACAAGCGTGAAGTCAAGGTGGCCCAGTTGGCTGGCTCAATTGCTGAGATGTCGGCGTACCACCATGGAGAGGTGAGATAACTTCACACTTTAATGAGCTTGTGGCTCAGTTTACAACACAGACGATTTTTGTTAACTTGCTAAGAAGCTTTCTTTAGCTGTTCAGACATGTCCTGCGGATAAAGTCAGGAGAAGTGTACCCACAGTCCTCCTTTCACACATACACAACACAGCGGGAGGTTCTCAGCACAGACACTTTCACAACAGCCACAAAGCCTCTGCATTATTCAGGCGAGAGGTGGAGATTTTCTTGTCAACACACAGACACGGGTGTCGGCTCTTATCGCCACAAAGTCACAAGACATTTTTGTCTGTGTCTTCATCGTGTATGACACCACTTTTTCACAGGGGGGTATTTGTTTTCCTTTTTTGCGTCTGGCACTGTTAGAAGCCTCATTAACACCCCCCCCCTCGTTTATTTAAACTTATTTAGTTTCATTAACTCTCGTGATGTATTTCTTCACAACTCTTCTCATTTCCAGATCTCTCTGATGATGACCATTGTTGGTTTGGCCCAGAACTTTGTGGGAAGCAACAACATGAACCTGCTGCAGCCTCTGGGTCAGTTTGGAACCAGGTTGCACGGTGGCAAGGACTCTGCCAGCCCTCGTTACATCTTCACCATGCTCAGGTCAGCCGCCTCCTTGCATCTATGAAACAGCCTGAAGCCTTTGGCCTCCGGCAGTAATCTACCTGGTTTCAGAATGTACAGGAGTTCATTTCATGGTTTATTTAGTCTGATTAACATAAAACTTCTACCTTTCTGTCTCTCCAGCCCTCTGGCCCGCCTTGTTTTCCCACCTGTGGACGACAACCTGCTCAAGTACAACTTTGATGACAACCAGCGCGTGGAGCCAGAGTGGTACATGCCCATCATCCCCACTGTGCTGGTGAATGGATCCGAGGGTATCGGCACAGGCTGGGCCAGCAAGATCCCGAACTTCGACATAAGAGAGATCGTCGCCAACATCCACCGAATGCTCAACGGCGAGGAGCCGCTGCCCATGGTGAGGACAGGAAGTGTCTGTTGTTGCTCTCTAAAACGATTTTCTGATGTATAAAACAGATGATGAGGGGGATTATTTTTTTTGTTGCATAGCTTCCAAACTACAGAGGCTTCAAAGGCACAATTGAGCAGGTGATGGACAACCAGTACATGAACACCGGCGAGGTCGCCATCATTAATTCCACCAGCATCGAGATATCTGAATTGCCCGTCAAAACTTGGACTCAGGTCAGTTTTTTTAAACTTCATCCTTCTTAAGTAAGTTCCATCATGTACATATTTATGTAGCGGTTAGGGCTTTGATTACCTCTATATGTCATTTCATGTTATTCTGTGCGCCTTAGGTTTACAAGGAGAACGTGCTGGAGCCAATGTTGAATGGCACAGAGAAGGTTCCTCCTCTGATCACCGACTACAGGGAGTACCACACCGACACCACCGTGCGCTTTGTGGTCCAGATGACCGAAGAGAAGCTGAGGGAGGCGGAAGCTGCCGGCCTCCATAAAGTCTTCAAACTGCAGAGTCCCCTCACCTGCAATTCTATGGTAATGGCTGCCACATACATGCTCACACCTTATATTCCCAAAAGAGAGAAAAAGTCTTCTGAAAAACATCCCCTGTTTTCAAATTGGATTTTTTTCTCCTTTTTTTTGCTTGGAATTTTTTCTAGGTTCTGTTTGACCATGTTGGCAGCCTGAAGAAGTACGAGTCTGTGCAGGATATTCTCAAGGACTTCTTTGAGTTGAGGATGAAGTACTATTTGCTGAGAAAGGACTGGTTGGTCGGCATGCTGGGGGCAGAGAGCGCCAGACTCACCAATCAGGCCCGCTTCATCCTGGAGAAAATCGAGGGCACCCTGGTCATTGGTTAGTGGCATGTTGCAAGTTTTTATTTAAAGTACACCATGTGGCAATATAATTCAAAGACATGAAAACAAGAAAAATAGATATTTGTAAATTTTTGCTATCTAAAAGTTGTTGTTAGGAAGCCTCAATTTAGAGGGTAATTTTTGCCATTATTGTTGCGACCTAGACTGTGTTTGTGTATCAACACTGTTTTTACCTACTTGTAGAGAACAAGCCAAAGAAGGAGCTGATCCGCATGCTGCAGCAGATGGGCTACGACTCAGACCCAGTCAAGGCTTGGAAACAGGCTCAAGAGAAGGTGAGTCACTTTGATCCAAATGGTTTTCAGGGAGGAATGTTGAATAGTCAGCCCCCACTCGTGCAAAACCAATTATTTATTTGTTTTCATGCTTTTAGAATGAGGAGGAGCTGGAGGAGGGAGAGGAGGAGGAAGGAGCAGAGAAAGAAGACCCCAGTGCGCCGGATTACAACTACCTACTCAGCATGCCCATGTGGTTCCTGTCCAAAGAGAAGAAAGAGGAGCTGTGCAAACAGAGGGATGCTAAGGTCTGATGTTCAGCTCTGCCACAAGCTCACCGATGGTCAAAATCCAAACTTTTAAATTGGACTCTATCCTCTAAACTTTGCCTGTTTTTCACTCAACTGCTGTTCTACAGATGACAGAGCTGAGCACCCTGAAGAAGAAGATTCCAGCAGACTTATGGAGGGAAGACCTTGCTGCTTTCTCTGAGGAACTAGTGGTATTGACTCTTAATTTTTCTCTTGGTTTCTTCTCTCATAATGTGGCTAATTGACATATCATTATATCCATATTGAGCGTTGATCTACGCTTTGAAACTCTGATTACATTCAGTGTTGTCAGCGTCAAACATTTCCCTCCTTAATCATCGTCTGCTCTTGTTCTTCCTTATTCTCAGCGCGTTGAGGCAAAAGAAAAGGAGAATAACGCCATGCCTGTCACAAAGGGGACTGGAAAAGGCAAAGCCGTGAAGGTGAAGGTGAAGCAGGAGACTATGCCCACTCCCCAGGGCCGCCGCGTCATCCCACGGGTTACCAGTACCATGAAAGCTGAGGCCAGCAGGAAGGCTGATCTCAAGAAAGGAGAAGGCAAGAAGGGCAAGAAGATCAAGGTAGGTCTCTTCAAATTTGGTGTCTCTTGAAGATCCTTATTTGTGAATTGGGGCGGTAGTTGAATCATCCCAACACTGTCTGTATCTTGCTGTAGCACAATCCCCAACTGAATGCAAGATGTTGCTTGACTTTGTTTCTGTGATTGCAGAGTGAAAATGTTGTGGTGAAGATGGAGTTTGGCGAAGATGCAGAGAACGCAGAGCCAGATGAGGCGCTTGGCTTGGCTGCACGACTGGAAAAGAAAAGAAAAACTCAGCCAAAAGAAAAAGGTGGAGAAAATGTTACCCTAAAATGTTTTGAGTTTTAGTGCAGAAGCCAACACGGAGCATGTGACTCTCTGTTTGCGCCAGCTCTGATGTACAACCCACGGTGTTGTTTTTTTCAGGGTTTTTTGAAAGGCCAAATTTCACAAAATCAGTTTCACATTTTGCTGCTCAGAGATGAAACATGACAAATACCCACAACGTCTGAATTTAATGGCAGCAGTTACTCCACATTTTTAGGGACGGATTCCGGACTGACTCTGGTGATGTGTTGCCATAGTGCTTAAGCTAGCAAAATAATATTTAGTTGGTATGTTTGTGCATTTGTTGCATTTGCAGTTTTATTTTGAAATCGCTGACTAATTAAAAATTTGCGAACGGCAGTGGACCATTACTATGATTTTGTTTAGGGTGTCAGTAAAATATTACACTTCTCAAAGTATTGTTTTTTAAAAAAAGCGTGATTGCGTTTATATTAAATATAACTTAAAAAAAAAAACCTATTTCTCTTCAGCTGCATCAAAGATAGGCAAGCAGACCACCATTCAGTTCAAGCCTGTTGCCAAGAAGCCCAAGAAGGACCCGTGGTCGGAGAGCGAGTCTGAAGATCTGTCCAAAGGTGACGCGGAGGAGGAGGTGTTGGTCGCCAGGGAACGCGTTGAGCGTAAAGGTCAAGGTGAGTCTGACCCCAATCACCCTCATCACTAAGAGTTAAGACAAGTGTATTGTGACTGCTTGCTCATACACCCTGCATAATCAGCAGATTGTTTTCAAGTGCTTCCCTTACCCAGACCATGAGATGAGATGTGAACATTCCAGACTTGTTTTGGTATTTTGAATTACAACACAGATAGAACTCATTTCCTGAGTTCCTCCTCTCATCTCAATCTACTTCTAACTTGATGACTGATCTATTATGAGCTAGATTCTTGTATACCCCCCCCCCCCCAAAAAAAAAAAGAATTGGATTCATAAAAACAATACATAAATTTGTAAAATCAACCCTTTCTGTTTCTTACCTCCTCAGCTGCAGTAAAGTACGCCATCTCTGACAGTGAAGATGACTTTGATGACTGGGGGAAGAAGGATGCTCCAAAAGGGAAAGCGGTTATGAGTGATGACGATGACAGCTTCGCCCCAGACCTCAGCACCATGGTCGACAGCGAAATGGACTCTCCAGCGCCACCACCAAAAGTCCCACAACCTGCGTGAGTATGAGACAACAGCCTCGATCAATAAAGCTTCTTTCACATTGAGTTTCTTTCTGTTTATTTACCTCATATTTCATCATTTCTATGCAGGAAGAAAGTGACAAAGCACAAATTAACCGGGAAAAAGGCTGAGTCCAAGTCAAGCTGTAAGTATTTTCACAGCAGACCTGTGTGATGAGTCTGATAAAAATGTTGAGCCTGATATTCAACGGTTTTCTCTTTGTGGGTCTGTTCAGCTCAGTCCGATGATCAGGCGCCTGCGTCCAAGGCTCCAGTTCAACGCAAAACCAAAGAGGCTGCGCCCAAGAAAGCTGCAGCTGCCAAGAAACCAGCTGCTCCCAGGAAGAAGGCTGCAGGTATTTATGTTTATTTCATTAAAACGGACTATTCACATTGAAGAGTCCAGCGTGTAAATGTGGCAGATTTAGCCATGCAGGCTAGTTTATAACTGCAGGTGGAATAAACATACAAATTACACATTAACACAAGTATGATAAACACAGAATTTCATGCAGAGACTTGGCATGAATAAATAATAAATGACATTTACAAAGGAAAGCGGAAGGTACAAAAAGCTTAGTGCTGCTAATATACAGGAAAAAGAGCAAATGTATAGTTTTAATTGGAAAAGTTTTAATTTATTTTATTATTTTATTAGATTTATTTTTCACATAAAATTATAGTAACAGTAACGACCCTCACAAAAGTTGAATTGTAATATGTGTGATATATTTCTTGAAATCATATAGATTAGACACTTAAGGTGAGTGTTGCATCCTAAGCTAATTACCATATTTGAGTGTGGTTTGTTTTTCTTGTTCATTTCTCTTAGATGTGAAGCAGCCGTCGATCCTGGACGCTCTCTCTAAGCCCAAACCTTCCTCCAAAACTTCTGCCAAGCCCGTCCCTTCGTTTGACTCCAGTGATTCAGAAGCTGATGTTAAAGTTACAAAGGCGGCGTGCGTTCTCAAGCGGAAAAAAATCGCCAGCTCCGACTCCGACTGCAGCTCCGACAACCTCATGTCACGCGTCGTGGCCAAAACGACGGCCAGCAGCAAGGTCAGCTTTCACACTGAATTCAGAGTTTTTCATTGTTTAGGGATTTTTAAGTCTCTTAACACCTTGTTTGTGCCTGAATATTTTCTCTGGTACAGAAAATGAAGAAATGGGAAGATGATGACAGCTTCCAGGTTTCAGATCAGGAGGCGGCAGAACCTCCCAAAGCCACAGCACCGCGGGAGCAGCCCTCACGTGCCCGCAAACCTGTGACCTACAACCTGACCTCCGACTCAGATGAAGACTTTTAAATTTTGCCTCCGAGTTAAACTTGTTTTTTTGTGTCAAGATTAAAGACAAGTTCTTAAGTAACTTTAACACATATGTTGTGCCATGTGGTTAAAACAGCTTCACTTTAATCACTAGAAGTATGGTGGCTGTACAACCGGGGCCTGAACACGTCCTGTAGAGGCTCAAATTTCAGATTTGTTGCACAGCAAAGAAAACGGAATTTAAAAAAATCATATTTGCTCAGTGTTGTTTGTTGACCTGGTTCTGTGTGTTGGTCAAGTTTTAAGCCTTTAAAATGTATTACTTGAAAGTTCCTCTTTTTGTAATCCCATGATGTTTTGTCCTGTAAATATTTCAATGGCTGTTTGTTTTTTATACATAGAAAAATAAAGCTAACATGTTTGTACTGATTTGTGTTCTCATGGAATTTCAATTTGCATGAAAATCTTGCTCGACCGCTAACGTCTCATGAACCATGTCGCTGATTGTGTCTGTACAAGTCAGGTTCGTGTGTGTGTGTGTGTGTGTGTGTGTGTGTGTGTGTGTGCAAGGAGGGGAGGAGCATCTGTGACATGTAGTAGATTAACTGAGGAACAGGTCATTTGGAAATATGAATGGGTGAGTATCATTTTATTTTAAAAGTTAGGGACTGAATTTATAGCTTTTGTTTTAAATTACAAGTTCTGTTTGATCATTGACCGTTGAAGTGATAATTTATCGGTATAACTAGTCACAATAAAAGTTTATCAGTTGTGATAATGACACAGAATGGTGTTTACAGTAAATGCAGTGGTTTTAACGAAGCTGGTCAGCTTAGTCTTTGATTCACTGGGAAGTTGTGACTGAACAAATCCTAAACTTAGAACCACTGAGCTGAAAAACTGCCGGACATGTTGTGATGCCAGTGATTGCAAACGTTAATCAGAGCTTGCTTTAGTCGTTTTACATTTTCTCCTGTGTGCCCCTGTGACCAGGGAAGCCGGTGGTACAGCTTAGAACAGATCCTTCCTGCCATTTAGGAAGCGCTTTGAAAATGCTCATCAAGATTTAGCCTTTCTCTGGGTAAACATTTCTGTTAGGGACTCTAGTGGGTGAGGAATTTCCTTAAACCGCCGCCGCCCTGTCAATTATAAGCACCGGCAAAACCTCTATCACGGGCCATTTGGAGCGGGAGAGAGCAACACAAGTCAAGACATGAGCTTAACGTCTGGGTTGGATGTGACTTTATTCCTTCGAGTCATACCTGTGTGGCAGGAGATAAAGGCTTATCAGTCTCTGTAACACCTTTTGCTGAACCTGTTCTGTCGTCTCATTGCATCTGAGTCGAGTTTCAGACTCAACCAGCCGGTGTTTTTCCACAGGTTGCAGCTTGTAAGTGACAGAGACTGAATTCATCTTGCTTTAGCCCTCACAACTCCAAATACAAACCCCTACTCAGGGGTATAGTACAGGCCAGTGTTGCTCTTTTATTCCTTGAATTGTTGTTATTGCAGGTTGTATAATCATGTTTTACTTTTGGTTCCAGGTCTTTTGAATCTGAGGCGCTATCACTGATTCAGACGCAGGAACCGGGGACCAAACTTTGACCTGCAGGTCACTCTCACTTTGAGTCATGAAATTGGAATAACAGGATACTGTACTTTCTGTTTTAAGCCAGAGGCAGCTTTCACTCTGAGAAGGAAAGGTGGACAAATCACCGGACTCCCAAGGATCCACTGCAATCATGGGGGAATGGGGCTACCTCGGCGGACTCTTCGACACCCTCCAGGCCCACTCGCCGATGCTTGGCCGTTTCTGGCTCTTGCTCATGCTCGTGTTCAGGATACTGATCCTGGGAACCGTCGCCAGTGACTTGTTCAATGACGAGCAGGAGGAGTTTGCCTGCAACACCCTCCAGCCGGGCTGCAAGCAGGTGTGCTACGACATGGCCTTCCCCATCTCCCAGTACCGATTCTGGGTGTTCCACATTGTCCTCATCGCCACCCCATCTCTGGTCTTCCTCATGTACGCCATGCACCACCACAACAAGAGGGAAAGAAGCTCCCAATCCGGCATAACCAGGAGCCAGCAGCACAGAGAGGACCGGCGCATACGGAGGCTCTACATCATCAACGTGGCCTTTCGCATAGTGGCAGAAGTTGGCTTCCTGGTGGGCCAGTGGCAGCTGTACGGCTTCAAGGTGGAGGCCCAGTTCCCCTGTAGCCGCTTTCCCTGCCCTTACACAGTGGACTGCTTCACCTCCCGCCCTGCAGAGAAAACCATCTTCCTCTGCTTCTACTTCGCTGTAGGGGTGATAGCAGCCGTTGCCAGCTGTGCCGAGTTTCTCTACGGCTCCATGAAGTGGTTTTGCACGGGCCAGATGCCCTTCCCAATAGAGCGCTCCTGCGACTGCCAGAACCTCCAAAACTTCAAGCAAGAGGAGGAGGAGGAGCTGGCCAAAGGAAGGAAGGGGTCAGAGAGTGCGCCCGGCAGCGTGAGGCTGAAGGGAGGTTCGCAGAAGAGCAGCCGAAAGGCCTCCAGCATCGGCCACAAGCACAAGGGCGGCAAACATGTGAGCTGCAGGACATTCATGGTGTGAAAGAGAGAGAGCCTTTGTGCTGTAGTCGTGTACGGTCGTCTTTCTCTTTGTTAATTTATTGTTAAGTATCTTTTGAATTCCTGTCATTCATTGCAGTTCACTCTTAAAGAGTTGGGGAGTTGTCCATGAGGAAATGCTCGAGAGACAAGACTGATGATAGGACAGATGCGTGCCAGATATTTGTGTCTTGTTTGCTTCCGTTACTCAATACAGACCACAAACAAAAGAGGAGGGAAACCGTGCGGATTACTCTCGTTACACAGTGTAACAGTGACTTGATCTTTGTTTTAAGGAGAACTGATTGCACATCCTTGTATCACATCCTGTGTGATTGGGGGAAAAAAAAAACCTGAAGCAGTATTTAGACACTGTGTCATTCTAGTGGTTTTGCACATTGAAGTCAGAACTTATAAATGACATTAACTGTCTCTGAAACCTGGAAACCACCTTTTATTTAAATGCTTTCTGAGGAAATGTGCTTATTCACTTTCCTGCAGCAGCCACAGTTGGTCAGCTTGAAAGACTGGAGACAGGAAATATAATGAAAATGTCTAAACTCTTCATGTGGATTCATCTGGTGACAGAGGGACTTTGAGTTTAGCTGAACTAAGACACTAAAGACTAAGACACACTACGATTTTACTAAGGTGTTACATTTCTCTATCTACATTTATCAATGTAAGGTCGACCATGTTTGATATTTTGGTACAACTTTATAATAATGCACCATTTATAATAAAGGGTTTTAGCTAATTGTTATTAATAGTTAAAAATGTATTTGATAGAACTTTAAAGATCAGTCATAAGCCATAATTAAAATCAACTTTTGCATGACCAGGTTGTGAAAAGGACCTTTTTGACCTCTGATTGGACCGACACCTGCAGGAAAACAGCGTTAAAAAATATTTCAACTTAATTTATAATAACTTGTTAAGCATCATGAGCAGCGCATTCATTGTATTATTACCAAACACAATGGATGAGCACCAGCTAAAAGGGATTTTCACAATTTCTTTCATCCAAACGTTATAATGGCTTGTAACTGGTCTATAAATCAATAACAATAGATCATGAACGTTAATATATTAATTTGTGATAACCTGCAAACCTCTCATAAAAGGTTTATCAAAAGCAGTTTATTACAATGGTAATTCACTTTTCAGTCAATCACATTAAAATGGCTGACTCAGGTTTGTAATATTTGTTGTTGTAACATAAGTAACCATGTTTAAATGTATGAACAAATATTGTTTTGTCTCTACTGTGAAGTTCATGTTCCCACAATTCAGCATATTGTGTCCAGCACTTAAACGATATATTAAACAATTTGCTGCAGATTCATTGATTTTGTATTTTTCAATATGTGAATATTTTTCTACAACTAAGTATATTCAACTGTTTGTGGTTGACCATCCATCCATCCATTATCTATGCCACTTATCTGACTTAGAGATACAAATATACAACCATTCACTCTCACATTCATATATTTAGAGTTTCTAATTAATTTAAACCTAACAACATGAATACAAAATAGATACATCAAATTGAAAGCGCTTGTGGTTTGTGGTAGAAAGCGTTTATGACTTCTATGAAAAACAAACCCATAGGATATACAGAAGGTAAAGTACAAAACAAAACATTACCTGTATCATTTATATGTTAATGCTGAAGAGAAATAAACAATATCAAATCCAAAATACCAATCCAAGCAGAGTGTTTTCATATCTCTAAAAAAAAATCTGGATCTGAAACTTGAATTTGCTGGGTAAATTTTAACATTTTATACAAAGCTTGTACTTGTACCCTGAAAAGAAGATTTGTGAGTTGTGTGCACTTCTGTTTTCAGGCCTATTTCTTTGTACAGTCACAAGTTTATTCAGGCACTTTTTCTTCAAGGCTGTAGTGTAGGTGCACTTGGTCGACAGTAGGTGGCAGCAGAGGAGCAGGAAATGACGCTGGCGTGACTAATGAAGTTCTCATTCTCTGCGAGATGACTTCATCCGCTGCCACATTATTCCTCTGACGGCGTCCACCACTCGGACTCATCACGGGGGCATCTGACACCGAGGCTGGCGACTCACGCGTCCTGAAACAATGACATGTTTCATCCAGACGTTGCACCGTTTAAAAAAAAAAAAAAAAAAAAAACCCCACTCACAGCTCCATGTGACTGGGAATGAGCTGAATCTGTAGCTTTTTGATGATCGCTTCCATATTTACGCAAGGAAGACGTGATCGACCTTTGAGAGCTCCAGAGGTCACTGACCCAAGTGACTCATCAGAACACAAAGTCCTCTGAATACCCTGCAAACAGGTTTATTTCTAACTCACACACAAACACACACACACCTCCTGCTGCTCCCTGGACGCATCATATATGCAGATTGCATAGCGGTGCAGGCTCTTTGATGTGCATAGAACAGAATTCTAGATGTGTTTTATATAACCGCTCCAGAGGGAAGGAAAGCGGAGTCGAAGAGGATTAGCATCAAAACTTTTCCCCATTTCCTTTCGTGTGCCTGCGTCTTTACCTCTACGTCTGCCTTGTCAAACTGGAAGTCTGCCTGTTTCTCTCTCTGTCTATATCTTCTTCTCCCCAGACAATCTCTCTCTTCTTCTTCTTCTTCTTCTTCTTCTTCTTCTTCTTCTTCTTCTTCTTCTTCTTCTTCTTCTTCTCTCTTCTCTTTTTTTCCATGCCTCTCCATTCTTCGCTCCATCTTTTCTGAATCCGGGGAGGCCTCTCTGCTGGAGTCTGCCTCACAGAAAATGTAGGTCATCTGTTTTCAGAGACTCCCTTCACACCAACACCAGAGGAGGGAGGGAAAAGTGCTAACATCTTTCTGTGCTGCACACACACACACACACACACACACACACACACACACACACACACACACCACGCACGCACGGACACAGTCATGTCTAAATGACTTCAGAGGACATTCTATAGACTATAGACTTACTCAAACCTTAACCATAATTACTACTTACCAAAACCTAACCTCAACCCAAACCTAAACCTAACTTTAACTAAACCTTAACCTAAAGCTAAACTTTACCCTCAACCTAACTTTTATCCAAACTTCAACTGAACCTACACCTTGACCTTAACATAAAGCAAAACTCAACCTTAATCAACTTCAAACTAGAGCCTGACCTAACCTAAATCCTAACCTTTACCTTACCACAAACCTTAAACTAACCTTAACCTTAACCCAAGCTTAACCTAATACGAAATCCTAACCTTAACCTATCCTAAATCCTAAACTTAACCTTACATTAAACCTAAAACTAACCTTAACCCAAGCTTAACCTAAAACTAAATCTTAACCCTTAATTTCAAGCTAAACCTAACCATAACCAAAAACGTATCCAAACCTTACCTCAACATTAACCTTACCCTTGACCTAAAACCAACCTTAACCTAATCCTAAACATGTCCTCACCATAAAATTATTTACGTGATGGGGACTAGATTTTTTGTCCCCATAAGGACGACAAGTCACCATAAAGTAACTGTAGCAAACACTTTTAGGTCCCCACAATGTCCGTGATACCTGGACCACACACACCAGCAGCTCCAGCAGTGTCTCATTCAAGGTGAAGGGAGTAGAGAGAGAAAGTGGTGTGTGTGTGTGTGTGTGTGTGTGTGTGTGTGTGCGCGTGGTCCGCTCCACTGGGGGCTCTGTCAACACTCACCTGAGCTAACTGACAGCCCCACATGCCGCCTCTCTGAGCATCTCACCTTCTGCTGAGTCACACGGGGACAGCACTAAGAAGACTGGGTTTTCGTCTTAGTCCGTCTCAGCAGCTTGTTTACTGGCCTGACTTTGGATAAACCTGTGACCCAATAGTGTTGACTCCAGTCAAAGTGAGGATACACAATAACAACAATTTGCAATCATTTGTGAGGAGGTTTCCTGGAAATATAATGTCATGGTAAAAGATGATAGTAGAAAATAAACAGTACCCTCTTCTTTTACTTGAGTTCACATTAAAAAACACAATAAATGATAGATAGTTATGAGCTGATGTTGCTAAATGTTCAAAGAAAAAGTGGCTCGATAAGACAAAGCGCGTTCATGTATCTGCTGACCTGCTGTGGTGGAACGCTGCGATCATTTTCAAACTCAATTTTACGCTTATTTTGGAAAAAGCAAGTTGTGCTGTCAGTGATTGTCAGAGTGCCAATTGAACACTTTTTCCATTTTCCCTGTAATTGGTTCCAAATTAAATGGTCATTTATAGAAAGTGTCTTGAGAAACTGCCGCAAACATCCTCAGTTTCCTCCCAGAAAAATGAAAAGGGAAACGAGAGAGCATGTTAAAAAGCCAATTCAAATAAAATTAAAATATGAGCATTGGTGCACGCTCTGTTAGCTTTCATTCTGCTTCACTTTCCATGAGTGGCTATCAGATGTTAAGATGCTCTCCCTGATGTCTAGAAACTCCCGTCCTTATATATAACCAAAAAAAAACTGGGCAGGTAACTCACAGGGCGAGGGAGGAGTAGCTGGATGTCAGTGTCACTGTCAGTCACGTCGTGGGGCCATATGTAAAATGAAGAGCGATGCAGAATCGCAAGGCGCCTGTGCCACAGAGGGCTCTTTAGAATCCCCTGAAGTGGGCATCAGTGTGGTGGAGGACCATGGTGGTCAGGAGCCCAAAGCCGGAGCTCTTGAAGTCGAGGCAGTGCAAGTGCAGGAGAGGACAGAGACCCGACTCTGAGTGGTAATGTTCATTTAGAGGGTTAGTGAATGATTGAATAAGTTAAAGCTCTGTAACTACCATGAATATCTTTGTAGGTCTGACAAGGAATGTCCGACGAATCAAAAGGAGGACTAGAGTCAGTGGGTTCCATCCTGTGGGAAATATTTGTGCATCAGAGGAAAACACCAGTGTATCACAAAAGTCCGGAGGATCCTCTGGGGACCATAAATGTCGAAACTAAATTTAATGTCAATCCATAAATAAGTGGTTTAGATATCTCTGTCTATGCCAAAGCTGTGACCTGACATTTATCATATGATGTCAACACATGTATGGATGTTGTGTGTGTGCGGAGGTGTACCCGCTTCAGCGGTTCCTCCTTTATGACCATCTGTGGCGCTGGCGATGACATATGCGTTTCTGCGACCTCTGACCCCCGACACACAACTCGCCACAGAGCCGGTTGTGTGTCGCCGAGGACGGCACAGCGGCTTATATCTCTGTCTTCCTCCCTCGAAGCCGCTGAAGCGTGCCGGGCAAGTTTATGGCGTCGCCGAGAGAGCTAGGGGTCACCGCACATCACACCTCGACCACTCCATCTCATTTTCCCCCCGTTAGCCATCCATCTGTACCACCACCACCCCCCGCTCCCCCCCTCCCGTGCCACAGGGCGCGCTGCAGTGTGAAAGCAGCATTTACAGTGAAATATTCCTGCTGCCTCCACTCTTCCCACCCTTCCTCCATTCCTTCCGTCTGCTTTCTTCACTTCTTCCTGTCCTCCTGTGCCTGGGGAGGGTGGGGGGGGGGCTGCAATATGAATGGTGCACCGTCATCTGAACCCTCCACTCGTCCACCCCTCTTTCTCTCATTTTCTCAAGGAAAATATTGTGTAATAGAAAAGCCTTTGGGCTCTCGGCCACAGAGCCATGTTCCATACAGTGACCACAGACAAGAGAGGATGACTGCTCTGCTCCCTGCCGACACGATGACTCTGTCTGACGAGGAGGATGCGTCTTGGCCGCTCCCTTCGCTTCCCAGTGTGTGTGTGAGATGTGTTTGATGGCGGTAAAGTAAATTGTTTTGGTTCATTTGTAGCTGTGTGAAGTCAGCACATCTGGGTTCGGAGAGCTTCTTTCCATAACAAGACATCGCCTGGGTCGCAGAAGCGGCAGGGCCCAGAACATCGGGTTGCAATATTCTCCCAACATGAATGCACAGTGTGCGGGGACAGACGGACTTCATCTGGCTCTGATTTCATTCGTCTCCAATCGTTATTTCCATTTAGTGCACATTCTTCTGAGAAACGGAAAAGGAAATTACTTTTCCTCTGTGATGATTTGATCCACAAATGGCTGATGGGGTGGATGGATGTATGGATGGATGGATGGCTGGGTGGATGGATGGATGGATGAATGGATGGATGTAAAGTTGGGAGGTTGAGCACTCTCCACTGGTTTCTGTCAAACCTCCATCGGTGCTCACTTGTATTGGACGTCCTTGTGGTCCTCGTGGGAGATTACAAATTGTGTGTGCGTGTGTGTGTGTGCACTCAAGTGAAGGCCCTGTGTGTCCTTGTGAAATGTGTGTGTGTGTGAGTGTGTGTGCTTCACCCCGTGTGTGCAGAGCTGTCCAGAGTGGTGTGCTCAGCAGTCGTGCTCGGCTGCACACTAACACGATGTGACAGGGCAGAAATACCAGTACCAACCGCGCTCTCGCCCACCCACCGTCACACACACCAGCTCTCCTACCCGACACACTCACACCCAACCCCTCCCCCCCAGCCCCTCGCCCACATCCCCATCACCCCACCCCGCCTGCACACCGCGCCCCCTCCCCATTGGCTGTCTACTTCCGTCACTCCACGTCTTCTGCTCGGAGACAGAACCATAAGCCCTCCGCGTTCCCCCTCCCCCCCCTTCATATCACCTCACCCGGAACCCCCCCCCCCCCTCCCTCCCCCTGCATGCCTTGCTTACGTGGGGTCCTAGTGTGCATCAGTGAGTGACGTGGTATCAAATGGGACATATTATGCAATGTCCCATTATGTAACGCTACATTTTCATATGCTCATCCGCCCAGCCCCTTGAGACGAGTTCCTCTGCTTGCTCAGTCTTTCTTCCAATATCCTCCTGCTGGTTTGTTTGCCTCCCAAACGATGAGCCAAGGTGACAGTCACAGCAGGAGACGAGTCATATGACATTTGCGACTGTCGCAGTTTGAACCGTGACCTCTGCTCCTTTGCAGCTGGTGAGTTCATGCTGACAGGACAAGGAGGAATCTCAAATGCCACACCATCTTCTCATCTCAACGTCCCGGTGTCACAGAACAAGGAGACACCTTCCTTTAAACCTTCAGCTCCAGGCTCTGGTGAAAGTTGACCTCGTCACTCAGCACCTTGCTTCATATTTATACCATTACACATTCACACGCCCCGGTGCTGCTGGATCGAGGCCCAGTCTCTGAGCCACTGAGCAGCTCCACTGAGGCGGTTTGAGTTTTCAGTGCCTTGCTCAAGGACATTTCAGCTTCTCTTGTCGAGTGAGGAGCGGGCTGCTGAATACTTTTCAACAATTCTTTTAGTTAATAACAAACAAAATATAATTGAAAAATGTACCAAAAAACGAGATATAACTCGAAATCCTTCACTATTCACCCACTCAGGTGCACACACACACACACACACACACACACACACACACACACACACACACACACACACACACACACAGTCGTGTCTCCATGCCTTCGGAGGACATCACATTGACTAACTATCTATTTCTACTACTCTAACCTTAACCATAGTTACCACTTGCCTAACCATCAAAACATGTTTTCAATTTAAAATCTAATGATTCACATTATGGGGACCTTGAGCTTGAGTGTGTTTTTCATCCTTGTCTTATTTTTCCTCCAGTGAACATTTGAAAAAGGTCAGTTTGCACCACGCCAGGTTAAGTAAACACCTGAGCACTTCCTCCACCATGTTGACAGCAAAGATGGCAGCCTGAGAGAGGAGGAGAGGGGATTCAAGCCACAGTTAAAGCGACAGCATCCCTCCCTCCTCCTGCCACTTTGACCTTTTACACAGCAGAATCTATATTAAGACTGAACACCCTGTTTTTATTTTCTTTCTGCATCACTCTCCCTCTCACCTCTCCTCCCCTCTGTGGGCTTACGTGTTCTTTCTCCCCCTCCTCCCCCTCCTCCATCTCTCCTCGCCTCCCTCCGTTCTGTGTTTTTTCTCTATCCTCGGGGAGACAGCTGCATGCACGAGCCTTGTGGATCACTGCGCTTCAAGACACCGTCTCTAAAAATTGCTCCGTTTTTCCACAAAGCATTTTAAAGCGCCGCATGAGCAGGAGGGCCGGCTTCGACATGATGCTGCAGATTCCTGCCTCGAGTTTGCTCCGCGAGCTGACGTTTGAGTCACAAAGACAGATCAGGCTTTGATGCATTATTGATTTAATATGATTTTCTTGTCCCAGTCACACATCATTAATTCACATTTGGGTTTTTTAAAGTAGTTTAAAGGAGGCAGTTTTGGGTCATAACATCATTCTACGTGAATTTTCTATTTCTAATGTGTAAAAATTGAGCAGCGGCGATGCAAAGCTTGTGTCTTCCAGGTTTCATCTACATTAGTGTAAGTTTCACAGCAGCACAGCCCTGGAGGCATCCATCTTGGATCTTCTCCAGTCCAGTAGAGAAGTTGATGGAGGGGCGGGTTGGTGGGGCGGGGGGGGGGCTGGTGGAGACTACATTTTGGCTCCCTTCCAGTCCAGTGGGCATGAAGCAGGCCTCAGAGGCTCCTGGGATTTCCCTTTACACCAAACCCCTCTGCCCTCCATTATCCAATTAGAGGAGAGAATTGCTTAACTGGACATATAAAAGTCTGCGTGCAGGCTGCAGGGGAAAAAAACATCAGGAGTAACGGGAGTCACGGAGAAGAAGCGTCATGGGAAATTAGATGATGGAGCGTGGGTACGGAAAGGGAGAAAACGGTGGAATGCAAATGCAAAAAACACAGACGACATCTTGAGGTAGCAGCCCTCAGTCGTCTCCGATGCATCTGATTCATCCGTCGCACATTCCACCCTCGAATGTGTGCTGCCGAACGCACAGGCCCGTGATAGATGTTTATGAGCTAATGTCAATTTTCTTGTGTGAATTTACTGTCAGTGGATGATGAATGCATTCAATATCGCTGGTTATTCATCTCATATATTTCTCTGCAACAGACTCCCATTGCAGCACAATGTCCCGTGTGCACCAATAGGTGTCGACATTGCCCAGCTTGTCACTGGGGCGATCAGGCCAGGAGAAGAGAAAGAGAGAGAGAGAGAGAGAGAGAGAGAGAGTGAGAGAGAGAGAGAGAGAGAGAGAGAGAGAGGGAGAGCTCCCCTTTGAAAACTACTGGAGCATGATGTGGTGTAACGCTGCATTGTTGCCATAGGTCTGTCAGAGTGAGTGTGACAGAAACAAAGACATATTTCTGTGTGTGTGTTCATCTGAATTTTACAGGTTCATGCATAAACAAGTAGTGTTTTGTGTGCAGATGCTAAGTTCAGAGAGTGCATGGCCTGCACGCCGCAGTTGAAATCAGGTGACAGGTGAAGGACGCCGCACATACGCACAGTGCCACTTCACCCTCGTCGTCAGCCTTTTATGTATGTGCCTGTGTGCGCCCGTCCTTGTCCTGGCCATGCTCCTGTAAGAGACCCACATCAATTCATACGGCCCTCTTGCCCTTTTCCCGGGGCTGCCTGGGAAATGTGATGTGACATGTGGGATGAGCAAGACGGGGCGAGGGGCGAGGAGGAGGAGGAGGAGGAGGAGGGGATAGGTGAGGTTGTTGTAGGTGGATTCCAGAGAAATGCACAAGGTAAGGCTGTCGAGTACAGACACAGACAGGCTGCGTTCTGAGAAACTCAGCCAGTGTGAGACAGATTCTCGAAACAGGAAGATATACTGTAGAATGAGAGATGTAAACTTCACAAAAGCATCCATCCTTCCATTATCTATGCTTATTCTGTAAGGGTGGCATGGGAGGCTGGGGTACACCTTCACCAGCATACTGCAGGACACAAACAACCATTCACACTCACATTCACACCTATATTCAAATTAGAGTGTCCAATAAATCCAATCTGCATGTTGAGAGGAAGCAGGAGAAAACCCACGCAGCCATAAGAGAAGTGCAAACTCCAAACGGACAGGCCCCTGGTCAAAGACCCACTGGACCACTGTGCAGCCCTGCAAAAAAACAACCGAGCATTAATACTTCATCAACAACACATATTCAAAGTTCGAAACAAAACTGACAAAGTAGCACAACAATTCTGAGACCGGTGTATTTTTTATTATAAACTGATAAGTCCTGGAAGGCTCCTCACCTTGTTAGACGACCTTGGATTAAATTGAAATTTGCTCGATTGCTTTTAGGCACCAAACAGGAACTATGTTGGTTTATTGACAACATGGGCTTGTTAGCATTCACTGTGAGTATGTTCGAATGTAGCTCAAGGCCATAATAATAATAATGAATAATAATAATTTCATTTATATAGCACCTTTCAAACTTAAAATACAGCTCAAAGTGCTTTAAAAACATAAATATGATAAAACTTTTAATTCATTTGGCAGTATTTTGTATTTTTCTGAAGATTTGTTCAAGGTTATGTATTGTGTCGTCAAATGCAGTGTATTGTATTTGTTATAGGCCATAGACAAACAAAAGATATAAAAGATTTCCATTTATGGCTGCATCACTGGATGATTAAGTTTTGATGGAATAGAATTGAATATGTTCTCTAACAGCCCAACAGAACTGACAACATGCACGTGGACTCCTGTAGTAATGTTAATGTGTGGTTGCAGTTTCAGCAGCTTTAAAAAACGTCCTTGCATGTCCACTAGTACCAGATGAAAGGTGACATGTAACGGACCTGCACCTTGCACCAGCTTGAGGGAGAAACTTTGTAGGAAAAAAAACCCCGGACGTGTTTGTTACTTCACTCCAGCTATTTAATTCCATCAGTGCATTTGGATACAGTAGCTTGTGGTGAGCAAACACTTGTGTCTGTAATGGGCAGCAGATGAGAAAGAGGGTGAGGAGGGGGGGTGACAGCGAGAAGGAAAATGAGAGAAGGTGAAATCTATTAGTGTGACAGGCTTCCTAGAGCTCGGGGGGGTGGGGGGGGACACACACACTCCGAATGCTTAGTGCGACACCAAGAGAGGGAGGGAGAGGAGGGGGCCAAGTCAAAGACATACAAGATGAGACAAGAGGCTGAAATTAAAGGAAGTAAACGAAGTGACAGAAACAGAAGGAGAATTATTCATATGAAACCTCTGAAGGGATTCCTGACTTTGTGGGAAAGCTAATTCACTGTGTGTGTGTGTGTGTGTGTGTGTGTGTGTGTGTGTGTGTGTGTGTGTGTGTGTGTGTGTGTGGAAAGTGTGTAGAATGCATGTACATTGATGCGCGTGCATGTTACCCCCCCCCCCCCCTCCCTCTTTTCTGAGCGCTACCAGGATGAGTGTGCTCCATATGTATGTCAGCTCCAATCACTCAGTCAAACAGGGGGGGAGGAGGAAGAGGAAAGGGGGGAGGCGTTGGGGGAGGCTCATTCATGTCCTCATCAGTCTGTGGCGACCACTATGTTTTCACACAAAAACTGTCCACACGAGCATTTTGGTTCCGTAAAACACATATCATGTGACCACTAACGTACACTGGGCCCGTCCGTGCCCCTGGACACGGGAATTGTCGCAGATCGCTTGAATAAGAGCAAGTCTCCTACACAGGAAAGCAGTTGTGTCATTGTAAAATGCAGAATTTAACAGCACAACAGCTGTTAGCAAAGAAAACAGGGTTAATTAACATTCTAGTCCTAAATTTCCCTCGGGATCAATAAAGTATCTATCTATCTATCTATCGATCTACCTATCTTCTACACTGGTGGCGGAGGCTGATTCTGGTTGTTTTTTGATGTGATAGGAGCCTGATGAATCAGTAAAGGCTACGTCCTGACCGAAAAGACCCACGTCAGCGCCATTGCTTCCAAATATCTCAATTTCTACCTGTGAAATGCACCCCTGGAGTTTTCAAACTAAAACGCAGCCAGCAGCGTTTTCAACTTCCTCCGTCTTGGCGTCTCTGAAACTCTGCAGTGGCGTGGACGTCAGGCGTATCCGTAACAGAGTTGATGCGTCTTTAAACGCAAACGTAGTAGTGTGGATGTAGCCAGAGCATCTCACACCTGAGACCTGAGAGGTGCTGTGGTTTTTAGGTAGGAGGTGATAGATGAGAGAGGAGGAAGGTGTCGTTAGGGGAGGGAGGGAGGGAGGGTTGGACGTCATTAATATTCTTTTAGTGGTTTCAGCTTGTGAAGAGAATCACTGCTAAGCTCCTTTACTTTCCCGATCTCTCTTTCTCTTCTCTTCTCTTCTCTTCTCTTCTCTTCTCTTCTCTTCTCTTCTCTTCTCTTTTCTTTCCTTCCTCTTCATATGTCTGCCTCTCACTCGATTATTGTTTCCCCGCTGCCAGTTCCCCTCTCCCTCTACACGCTGCCCCACCCATGTGTACTTTGACACCAAAACCCCCCCGAGCCTTCAGTGTCCTAGACCCCAGTCATGTGACGCTGACCTGCTATGTTTTACAAGGCTGCAGTGCATTGAAGGGGGGCCTCCGAGGAAAAGGGCTGCGTTCACCAGCGGGCAGGAAACAAAGCACAATTTCGAGAGGAGTGTGTGTGTGGATATATGGGGGTGGGGGAGGGGGGTCAGGAAGCAGTATTTCAAGGGATGGAACTCCACTATAAAAGTTTGACATGAAGAAGCACAGAGTATTCAAGCGAGTCCGTGTTCAAACGTGCTGCGTTGTTGTCTGCCTGGGATGGAAAGTCTTTGATCAGAGCGACTTGGATTTTTTCCACCTGGCTGACGTTAGATATTTCAACTTTTATTGACATGCTTAGATGAGCTCTGGCCTTAATCTCCTCTCTCCTTTTCTATCCCTTTCCCTCGTCGTTCTCTCTTCCTCTCTCTCCATCCGCATTAAATCTCACGCATCCTCTCCTCCTCTCCTCTCCTCCACTCCCTCCCTCTCT
This sequence comes from Verasper variegatus, assembly GCA_026259375.1. Classification (NCBI taxonomy): domain Eukaryota; kingdom Metazoa; phylum Chordata; class Actinopteri; order Pleuronectiformes; family Pleuronectidae; genus Verasper; species Verasper variegatus. The sequence goes on from CM048057.1 coordinate 10,629,010, forward strand.
CTCACTCCCCTCTTCTCCAATTCTAGTTTATTCCCAAATGAATTGACCTTCGCTATCGCTCAGCCCTGCAGAGCCGTAACTCTGCTCTCGCTCGCTCTGTGGCCGTACTCTACGGCCGGAGACTGCAGGCGGATCCTGTTGCCTCCCACGCACAAGTACACGCATGCACCAGTACAGCATATGCACAAAAGGGGACTTCTCACAGCACAGTAAGTAAGCCTATATGAAGGAATGACCATGGATGCTTACAGGCAAGCATGGAGACACACACACACACACACACATCTGTGTCATTCCTGGGAGATTTGAGACCATTAAATGAGAGCAGCCCAGTCCAGACTCTCAGATCGCTGCCGTTACCCCCTCTTTGTTCCCCAAACCAGGAACAGCTGTGCTCCTCCACAGTTGTAAGTCACTCACTCAGTGGAAATTTAAAAGCCATTAACCGAGCCCCTCATTGCTACCCCACCCCTTTGTGTGCATGAGTGTGTGTGTGTGTGTGTGTGTGCATGAGTGTGTGTGTGTGTGTCTGCCTTGCTTATCTGCTTCTCCACACAGACACACTTTTGTATGCACACTTGTGTGTACGCGCTGAAAGTCGAAATACCTCGCAGTGCATTCGACGCAGCGTCTCTTAAAGAGGCCTCTCTCGTCGAATCAGGAGGTTTTCAAGTCGAACATTTTGGGCCAAAGCACGGACGGTCGTGCCGGGATCCGCCTCCCACACCTTGAACGCTCCGCTGCGTCCCAGCCGTGAGTAGCTGGGAGGGGTCACGCTGGGTCATGTTGTCTTTGAGCGTGAAACAACAAAAACAAGGCCCCGCTGAAATAGCTCGCCGCTTGTCCACTTTCTTGGCTTAGCCGGCGCATTACTGTGCCAGGAAAGAACAACAAGCCCGGAGCCTTTCATAAGGCGAGCCCTTCGAGCTCATTATATAGACGCAGGCGCAGCTGCATGCTTGAACACACACAGCAAGCAGATGTTCACAGAGACAGAGATGGAGAGACAAGGAAAGGAGGAGATAAAGGAAATGGGGAGCGGGACCGTAACATGGATAGTGGACATTCGGATGCCAAAAGTTAAATCTATGGTTCTTTCCGCTGTTTTTCTTTTGTCTCCTCCCCCTCCTTCCCTCCCTCCCTCTATCTCCTGTGGAGATCTCTCATTTCCTGCAGGCCCAATGTTGATTTCATACTAGAGCTCAGGGCTTAGAGTGGGAGTCTGTGAGATGGGTAAGGGGGAACATTGGGAGGAGAAGTGTGGTGGTATTTGGGTTCGGGCCAAAAACAACCTTCACCTCCACTTCTCTCAACTGCTCTGCTGATTTTTTAAATGTAAGCAAGCGAGCAGACATTTTTCTTTACTTGCTCGACAATCACACACCTCAACACCTGGGAGAGGCCACAGTGCCAACTACATTCTGTAGTTGGACTCTTCCTGTGGAGACTTTACTAGCACGTTTGTGAATTATTTTTATAAACGTGATTCAGTGTAAATCCCGACGTTACACTATAGCTCCTAGTCATCATGACCTTATAAAATCCAAGACCTCTGTGGGTATAAATGACACATAGTCTGATGGAGGAACTTGCCTGGGTTAGAGTTTCATAGTGCCAGTTTCTATGTGGTGTCACTTTGACCTTTTCTAGTCGCGGCAGATAACTTTGTCAGCATACAAAACCACAATGAGTCACATGCATGAAAACTCACAGCTCTCCACACTGTTTTTTTTTACCTTTTGCTCAGTGTATTGATGTTACCAGCGGTAACCAAGGAAGAGAAAAAAGGACTGAGCTAGGCTGCGGCCTCTTTCTGGCCTAGACGCCGGTAACACAAATTTAGACTCACATGCACGACAGGTTGTAACGCTCCAATAACTGTGTGGCACAAGGGCAATTTCTGCTCTTGACTTCCTCTCTCGTATTGTTCACAGAGATGAGGCCTTCTAGACATGAACAGCTGCAGACCCCAGCTTTCACTTCCCCTTTTATGAAACCACACATGTATCTGTTACCACAACAAGTTCCCCAAACGTGGCCTCCCATGCTCTCTGTACCTCCCCCATGCCAACACATGCACACGTGTGCCTGCAGGCAGACTCAGAAAAAACGTCTGCCACCAAGGTCCCCATGAGACCGTCCAGTGGACGAGTTTGTAAAGGCTGTCCTTCATGGCCATTGTCGTGAAGTAGTGACGTTTCCAGATCTGCGAAAAGCATTGAAGGGTTTTGTGAGATTTTCACTTTTTTTTTTGAGAGGGGAAACTATGTTTTTTTAGCGTTGAAGGGGCGGTGTCAGAAACCTGCACTTCCTGTGTGCAGGTCTCTCAACGATAGTTCTTCACCTTTTTGCACTCACTATAGCTAACCACAGCACACATACCTAATTTGGCATACTGTTGCTACCATGGACCCCAAAACACACACACACACACATATACACACATATACACACAAAGCCGAACAGAGCGGCATTGCGTGACTGAGGCTTCACACCTCTCTTTCTCTCTTTCACTCAACGAAAGCATGAAAAAATCCCTCACCCAAAGTAATGTGAGAAGTGTGTGTGTGTCAGTGTGTCTATGTCTGTGTGTGTGTGTGTGTGTGTGTGTGTGTGTGCTTCTGGGGCACAGACTGCCATGCCCTTGTTTGGCCTCTGTCTTTAGCTGTTTTCAGAAATGCGGAGAATTGGCTACAGACTTTACCCGCAGTTTGCCTTTCAGACATGCACAACACAGCGGGAGGTTCTCTGCACAGACGTGTTCACAACAGCATCAAATCCTCTGCATTATTCAGGTGAGAGGTGAAGCAGCTGGGGGCAGCAGGCAGGGACAGGAAGTGACGTATTAACTCCGCTGCAGAGATCATAATGTGTACGGCACCTCGACACCGGTGTCAGCTCTTATCACCACAAACTCTCTTGACATCTTCAGCGGTTTTCTCCTACTACCGTCTGTTAGCGCACAGTCTGCGACTTCACAGCTTTGTTTATTAGCAGCCAGAAGACGCGCCTACACATTCACCCTGTATCTTGAGAACACAGCGAGTAATTTGTGAATGAACTCATTCACCTCGTTGTCTCTCATAGTGTTCTCTTGGGATTTCAGTTAAAAACCAATGCAATGAAAAGGTGTGGGCTGAACAATAGTTTCTGGATGATCTCATTTCCTCTACCAGCACATTCCTGTCGGTTTGTGCATGATTAGGAAATAAAAGCAACCAAGATTAAGAAAAGATCTATCAGCAAGGAAGCCGTTACCTTAAGCCTGTTTCTGCAGCTGGGAGCTGTTGATCCAATGCACCTCTGCCCACAGGCTGAAAACCTCTGTGTTTTGATGGGGAGCGGTGGCCATGTGGCTAATTGAGCTGTTCCCAGGTCAGCCTGTGACAGCGTGCCACCCTGTGCCAAGGTGTTGGGGTTTCCCAGGGCTCAGTAATAGATGCTTTTAGACCCCGTAAAGTGTGTCCAATTGCCCTGCCCCGCTGGCACACAGAGCGGGACAAGGGAAGGACAGAGTGGTCACACTTATCCCAGCGGAAAGATGTTGGGTCAAGTGAGCCTTTTGATTACTTGGGAGATGTGGATTCAGTGAGTAGTTGTGCATGCTGAGTGTGGTTATATGAAAGGGGGGGGAAGTCTACATCCATGCTACGACTATCGTTTCATTTTCAAACAAAAATTATCTCTGTCCACATGAATGCATCAGTTTTAATATCACATGACCGTTCATGTCCACAAGGCTACACAGATTTCTCAAACAATCGCTTGTCTCCTTTACATGCAAGCAGTTGTATTATTGTAAAATGCAGAATTTAACTGCGCAACAGCTGTTAGCAAAGACATCAGGGTCAACAACGCTTGTAATTGATTATGCATGTTGCGTTCTTGACTGGTAGCCATGGCTAATGCCGGTTGTTTTCTTCTGAAGGGGGGTCATGTGATAGGAGCCTGACCAATCAGCAAAGGTTACGTTGTGTCTGAAAGGACAAAATCAGCAAGCGGACGTGAGAGTCTACATCATGGTTTCCAAACATCCCCGTTTCTGTCCGTCCAGATCAAAACGCAGCCCCTGAGTCTTCAAACTAAAAGGGTTTCAACAGCTTTTCTAAACTTCTCAGTTTTAGTGGCTTGATGCGTTTTCAAAGAAAAACTAATTAATATGGATGTAGCCAAAGATGCAAAATAAAATGCACTCAAGTGGGGAAGCAACATTATCCCTACACTGCTGTTTGTAGTTACAGGCTAAATAAATGTATGATCTCTTCTCGTGGCCTAAAAGAATTACAATCGCATTATTTGTGATTTGATGCTATAACGTCATGATTGACAGCTGAGACTCGCTTATGATTGGTCGAGAGCGTGTATTGACAGTATTTCTGACTCTGGCTCCAAATGTGCAAGATGGCAGCGTTCGTATCCGCAATATTTAGTCATTTCTGAAAAGTGGATGGAAGAGGAGCCGCGTCGTCCAGCTTACATACAGTCTATAGCATTACCATGCTAAACTTAGCATTCAGCTGGATGCAGTGCTGTGTCGATGTACAAACTCAAAGAGTGTCCTTCGGCCTTGTCACAAACATGGGAAGCAAATCTCTGTCACCTCTGACTCTTATTGAAAATTTTTGTGTTTAAATTTACCAACACTGTGTTTTTGGTTAATAGAAAATGTGATTTGATCTTGAGGCATAAATATTATTTCCTCTACTGGAGCCGCACTCAGACTTGTAATCAAATCACCGTGACATTAGTTAATGGGTGATCAAAGAGATGTAGCAGAAAACTGATTCACACTTCCCAGAAGCAGTCCACCATGTCTGATCCTCCTACATCAATGAGCAACAGCTTGTTTTGCACTTTTACAGCTTTATTTTTCAGTTGTTCGGCCTCTTCCCTCAAACGCGTTTTTCCAGTGAAATTGCAGCAGCGTTTCACAGAGAAGTGGAACCAGCTCATCATGATCGCTGGAAGCCGCATCTCGAATGACATATGCTGCAAGTACAAATAGACATTGGAAGCATTCATATATCAAAACAGTAATTTCCTGCATAGTTTCAGTGTATGTATGAGTTTAACTTTCCTTTTTCTGTGTTTCTGGGGAGTGACGGGGTGGGGGGTAAAGCTGGAGGGAGCTTTGCCGGCTGTGAGGGATCAGTTTCAGGATTGTAAACATGGCTGGGTGCCCCCAACCACCCCCCCCCCCCCCCCCCCACCCCAACTCTTTCCCAACCCTGAAAAGTGCCTCTTTTGAAATGCTTGAGCCTTTGGGTGTGCCCCCCCCCACCCCCAAAAGAAAACCCATCCCACCCAGCACAACCCCCCCCCCCCCCTCTTTTCCTCTTCGTGTTTCCTGTTGAGCTGGCTAGACTCCTTTGACAGATTTACAACTCTGGGGTCAAAGTTTTCCGACGGCAGCAGATAAATCTTACACGGCCCCCTCCCCTACCTCCTTCACCTGATAAAAAGACACACACTCTGAACAGCCGCCCTGCGCTGCCCACACACTACACACACACACACACATCCCTACCCCACATCCTTTCATGTGTCAAAGTTCTGTGTCTATGTACATGTGTGAGGACGCCTGCGTTTATATGTTCTGGAAGAGGTGTGTGCAGATGCCTTTGTGCGTGTGTGTGTGTGCTCTTGTACAGATATCTTTGTGTTGACCATTTTGAGACTACAACCTACAGAGTGAGGACATTTTGGCCAGTCCTCAATTTCTGATCCACCTTTAATGGACTGTTTGAAGGTTAAGACTTGGTTTTAGGGTTAGGGTTAAAATTTGAATTAGGTTTATGTTAGGGTTAGGCATTTAGTTGGGATGGTTAAGGTTAGGGTAAGGGGCTAGGGAGTGCATTATGCCAATGAGTGTCCTCACTAAGAAGAAGTACAAACGTCTGTGTGTGCATGTGTGTGTGTGTCTGTGTGCACTGGAGGATAAGTGCCTTGCAGTTTTGCGGTCAACAGAAAAGAAATGCAGAACATTGTTCTGAAACCAAAGAGGCAGGTTCCAATTTTTTTTCTTTCTTCTTCTTTTCCCTCCATCACATTTTTATGTTTTGGTCCCAGTGTGATGCTGAGTCTTTTTGTCTCCTCTCCTCCTCCTCCTCCTCCTCCTCCTCCTCCTCCTCCTCCTCCCCTCGATAGATAAGAAGAGCAGGAGTGTGCAAAATTGCACCATCATGCCATCACGCCATCACGCCATAATTTGTATTTGCTAGCCCCTCTCCCTCTCCCTCTCTCTCTCACACACACACACACACACACCCTATATCCATCCCTCTCTCTCTCTCTCTCTCTCTCTCTCTCTCATCCCACCCACTGTTACATCAATTTCTATTCATTCAACTTCCTTTTATCAGTGTAAACATCTTCAGCTCCACAGAAATGAAGACATGAAGAAATGAAGAAATGAAGAAATGAAGTATTGCAGGACACAGAATGTAAAAAAAGGCTCAGCCTTGGTCTGCTCAAGTGTGCTGAAAAAGTATCTTTCTCACTGAAGACCTTGTGTAGCCCATGCTGTTTTATGGAGTAAGTGGAGAACAGGCTCCTTTTTTCCCCTTTCCTTGAGCTCCTTGAGCCTCGCAACCTTGTAAATCACTATCGACTTTCCTCTAATTTTAACCTTACAGTAATATCATATTCTTTATAGCCTGCAACAACAAACATTCCCCAATATACACACACATTCTTCCCGTGGCGTCGGATCAATGGACATGATTGATTTGGTGGCGCACTGGCAGCCGGTCCTGATCAATGTTAGCTTGGCTGACGGCCGCAGACCGTACGTCACTGTCGCTCACAATTTGTGTCGGCGTAAGGGTGAGTGAGTCTTCTGTTACTCCCATCTCTGATAGATGGCTATTTCTTGTTTTTTTATAGTATCATATTGAACATATTTGGCTTTGGTCATAATGTTGCAGACGGGTGAAAAGTGATTGGAGAGGTTCCCGTGTTTTACTTTTAGACTGTTGTTTTGGGCGTTTTTGCCTTCATTTAATAGCAGGCAATAAAAAGGGAGACAGGAAACAAGGAGAGAGACTGAGGTCACATCCATACGACTGCAAGTATGTTTTTGTTTGAAAAGCTGAAAAGCTTTTTTTAAACCAAAAACGATCTCTGTCCACACAAGTGTTCTGGCTCTATATCAGTTTTAATCCTTGCCCATACTAACACGCCTGACAACACATATCATGTGAATGGGAATTGTCGCAGATTGCTCCAATAATAGTTAATCGCATGTAAGCAGTTGCATCATTGTCCAACTTTAACTGCTCAACAGTTGTTAAGTTTGTAAGCTTTAGTATAGATGTTGCTTTTAACACTGGCAGCCAAGCCTGTTGTTGGTTGTTTTCTTCTGGAAGGGATCATGTGATAGGACCATGATGAATCAGCAAAGGCTATGTTGAGACCAAAAAGACGCGGCCTTGAGTGTCTACGTCATCGTTTTCAAACATCTCAGTTTCAGCCCATCAACCCTGGACGCCAGGCGTATCTGTAGCAGAGTTGATGCATAACAATGTATTAGTGAGGATGTAACCTGAGGAGTAGGACTGGCAAAGGGGGGGTCCCAAGCCGGAGGGCAACCCAGAATGATGTAGGTACAGTATGTGGTACGCTAAAGAATCACTATAAAACTTTTCAGAAAGAAGTGCACTGGATATTATGCAGCTATCGATCAGTTTCCTTACTGTTAGATTTCAGAGACACCAGTTCTTGTTCCTCTCCCCCAGGCATCAGATAAAAGTGATGAACTACAACTAAACCCACGTGCGTCAACTTCCTCAGAAAAAGTCAAAGCGTATACATACTTTCGTTGCTGAGACACACCCTGTCCACGGATCATCCTGTTTTGCAAACTTAGCTCACACACTCACACGCACACACACACACACACACACACACACACACACACACACACACACACACACACACACACACACACACACACACACACACACACACACACACAAACACCCGCAAACCGCGAGCAAACTATCAGATTTGCAGTGTAGCACATCAAATATTACAAAACATCACATGCCTTGTGAAACACTTCATGCGCTGCAGCGTACGCTTTGTCAGGCAGTGACCTTGAATACTTAAGAGGCCCCTTGGTGCAGGTTTCTCCCCCAGTGCTCTTCACACACCAGTGCCGGGTGGGATGAGTGATATGATGGCAGCAGAGGAAGAGAAGAGCGGAGGGACTCGAGTGACAGAGAGGAGGGTTAAAACAGATAAAGGAGAGGAAACGAGGTAAAGGGAGGCGGTGGGCAGGGGGGTTGAGTGGTACCATCTGACTCTCTGGGGAAATCTTATCATGGCGTAGTTGGGGGGAGGTGACTTTCTACTGGAGCGAAAGATTGGGATGAACAGATCCGAGGTAGGGGGGGCTTCAGGGGATTAACAAATTAACAAACTTGTTGTCCTGTCCTCCACTCTCCCTCTTTTCCCCTCTCCGTCCCATCATCCTCCTCTCCTGCCAACAGGACATGCTCTATATATCCGGCTGGGTCCCCACATAACCTCTCTGGAGTTTTTATGGTCAGCGTGTCTTTTCACAAGACCTGTTATTGGATTACAGTTCGCTCCAAAGACTCCCTTCTCCTGCTCTCATGTTCTGTACTCCCTCTCTGTCTATTACCGGGCGTGCTACTCATTCCTGCTCTCCTTTAAACCACTCTCTCTCCCTCGCTCTTGTTCTAAGCGTCTCTGTATTTGTTCTTGTCCTGAGGGATGAGGTGCAGGGATGGACAAAGGGAGGAAGACAGAGAAAGAGAGCTAATGCAGCCATTTAGTCTGCTTCGGTTTTAATATTTTTTTTTCTCTCTCTCTCTCTTGGCTCTGCACACCTTGTGCTGTTCCACTGGTGCTATAATGGTCATAATATCAAGCGACAGGCCGGGTTTCCACTCCGATAAGTCCTGTGTCCTTAAAACAGGGGACAAACCGAGGAAGCGAGTGGATGACAGTGAGAGGGAGGGATGGGAAAAGAGGGGGATATCAAAAAATAATGAGATGTGTAGAGGGTGGGGTGGTGGGTCAGGGGGAAGAGGGAGGAGAGGATAAAATATACCACATTCGAGCAGCACAGAGGTCGACTTTTCTATGAGAGATCCTGTGACCTTTCAGAGCAAACTTTGATGTTAACTTTGCATGATGTGTTTGGCTGCTCCAATGTGGTGGGAGAGAGAGAGAGAGAGAGAGAGAGACAGAGAGAGAGAGAGAGAGAGAGAGAGAGAGAGAGAGAGAGAGAGAGCATGGACTGTATTCCTGAAACTAGGCCAGTCACTGTCTAGAAATTTGGACTCATGTTCCCGTTTCCAACCATTTCCCGGAGGAGCTAGCCTGCCTGTCGTCTGCTCGCTCGGCCAGTTCTCTGTCTGCTGTGCTGCCTTTGCCGTCCTCGTCTGTTGTTTCTCTGTTGTATGATGCTCCTGCAGGAGGATAACTTAATAGATTTTCTGATAAGAATTTGGTTTGCATCTCTTGAAGGGCAAGGCTTGTGATATTTTAGATGTACAGCAGCCGAGACGTAGACACACAAGAGCATTAACGGTAAACAGGAATGCAAAAGCCACACGACGGAAACACAGCTACAACGGAAGTGAGCGACAATTGATGTGGGACAATGAAACGAGCAGAGTTACTTATTGCGGTCCAGCCATAGATGTGTGGGTCAAGTCAGTCACTGCATAAAATTAGATGCTTGTCTTTTTGAGGTATTACGGTACAGGTGCTCTGGAGCAAACCAATAGGAAGAACGCACCTGTGCCGTATTAGCTCACAGAGACAAGCATCGACTGATTTATCCAGGTTTACACACACGCCTGCTTTCTTGACCACAGCAAGCAAGTTTCATGGTCAACATTTGTCGTCACTCACTTCTGTTGTTGTTTTAGAGAGATAGAAAAACTAGTATTCAAACAAGAATGCCAAATATTTCCTGGTTGCAGCCTCTGAAAAATGTTTTAAACTGAATATCTTCTGGACTCTTCTGGATATTTACCTCTGCCAAAGAGGTTAGGTTTTCACCCTTGTACATTTGTTTGTAGGTTGCTTTGTTTGTATGTTTTTTTGTTTATTTGTATATTTTTTTGTTTGTTGGTTTGTATGTGTGTTTGTTTGTTTGTTTGTTTGTTTGTGAGCAAGATTACACAAACAACTGGGCGGATTCTCATGGAACTTGGTGAAGGGAAGTGGCATAGGTCAGCGAAGAACCTCATTAAATTTCGGTGCGGATTCATATCAGGGGGCAGATCCAGGAATTTATTTATTTCACATTGAGAAATAGGGGATTTGTTTTTGACATCTTCACTGTTGTCTCAGGGAATAATTCATGGCTCTTGATGAAATAAAAAAATAGGCACATGATGATATATATGAGTGTGTGAAATTTGGTGCAGCTTGAATAAATTGAAGGGGACTGTTGAGTAATGATTCCATGTCATTTGAGATTAGATTAATTAGGATGATTACTGGCAGATCTTAATACTGGAAATTATCCTAATTTTTTTTAAATCCCATTTGACAACTTCATACATGACACACTGAGGCAAAAGCTTCCCCTGATAAACAACAACAAGAACCACATTGCGTTGCCGGAGTTGCACTGCATAATGTGCTGTGTTACATGCACGTCACATGTTTTGGTGCATGTTTGATCTTTGTCCTTTGTCCTACTCTACAATAATCTTCGACGCGCACACAGCACACACAGCACATGCAGTTATCTCTCAACTTTGCTCAACTCCTAGCTTCAGTGCCTTTATCTGCCTGCTTCTTGAGGGCAAGGACACAATAACATGTACCACCTGCACAGTATAATAAAAAGTAACCCAATACAACACCACAGGAAAAGTATGGGCTTGCAGGCTGAATCGGTGCTTATCTGATGCAGTTTTAACAATAACTCGGCATAATAATCTTCACAAAGGCGGTGTTTATTGCAGGGCTACTGCGGTGAATCGCAATAGCTTTTGCAGGTGTTCGTTCCACCCATGTGTATATCTTTTTATAGCACCCAGGAGGTAATGTTACCTCAGTGTTCTTGCAGTTTCCTTGTTGGAGAATATTTATTTCTGAAGTCAGCGGAGGAGAAGTTAAAAGTGACAGATGTAGGGCGCACAATGAAAGAAGGCCATCTCTCAATCCACATTTAGAGCAAAGGGGTTGGGACCTTCAGGTGTTGCAGCCTCTTTCCTGACCCGGGCTGCTGCTACCAAACCTCTTATATCATTGCTCATCTGCTTGGGCAGGGTGAAGTCAGCTTGCGGATGGGAGGGGGGGGGGGGGCCGTGTGATGGAGGGCCCGGGCACAGACATAAAAGTCTTGTGTTGACATCTGCCGGTCTACCTATGCCTCCGCCCCGCCTGGCACTGCCAGCCCATTAGCATCATGTTGCGCCTGGCACTAATCCAGCCAGGACAGTGCGACCTTAATCTCTGTCACTGAGCCCCTAACACATCTGGCTATCTCTAGATACAAGAGTCAGGCCGGTTGCTCCTGTGTGCCCTGTGGGCGGCGTCATAATCCCTGACTGTTTTCACAGCCTCCTCACAACATCACTATAGGTTAGCCCTCATTAAACTGCACTGCCTAATCAGCTCTGACATAATGAGTGGCTCAGACTTGTTGTGGATTAACATGGACACACGGCGCTGTTCCAACCTGACGATACTCTTATAAATCTGCGCCCCTTTTTTGCCACATACAGGATCTTGCCACCCTTTCTAGAGATGCTGTGGTCCTCACCAACATGTGACTGTAGAGTTATAGAAAAACACAGACTGATCACGTCTTTGAAAGGTGCTAGGAACCTTGTAAACAGCATTTCTGTTTTGTTTTCCTGCTAACGTTCATTGGCTTAAGTACATTGTCAATAAGCTCAGTGAGTAATCCACTTACAAGTACTGTCACCTTTGCTATCAAACTGTAATGCCACACAGACGTTGCAAGGATTTGGTCCCATTTTAGTCCCAAACCTGTCGCACTGGGCTAGTTTAAATAAAAGGGCACAGAGTGTTCCCCAGATTTGGATTTCTGTCATGTCAGAACTTTTGTCAACTCTCTTGTGTGAGCATTTCCATGGTCAAGTTCCCCAAATCTATATGCTGTGACTAACACTGTAGTGTTGAGTTTCAGTTATAAAATTCCTTCACAGAAGAGCAGACAATATTCTCTGTATCCTCCTGCCATTTGGGTCCCCATACTTTTCATTCTTGCTCTCTTTTCATGGAAGAATCCCACAAAGTCAGGCTGGCCTTCTCTTTTCCTGTCAACACTGAGGATGCAGAATTCTTTGGAACGCGACAAAACAGACTTTGAGCTTTGTGCTTATGTTTGGTGCGAGCTCTCAATCGCTTGAGCCGTGCGTGAGCTGAGAAGTTTATTCGTGCAGGAGAGCAGATTGAAATGTGATGTGTGAGATTACACAATCAATAAAAGTCTCACAGGGTCTGCCCAGTTTTAGAAAATTAACTGTCTGCCCACAGGGGACATTTTCGCTTAGAGTCTAATTGGGATAATTGCACAGCCACAGCCCCCGGTGGTATCCTGCCAGCTTTGGATGCTTTATATTGACACAGCTGATAAATAATTGGTTCTGCAAAGAGAAACATGATATTACTTTATGTATTCATTCATTTTAAAAGGCATCACAATTATGTATTGAAATTGTCTGCAAACAGTATATGACACTGAGAGAGTCAGCAAATATAGATAAGGAACTTCCTCCTCTTGTCACCCTGACTCCAACAAACCACATGGCCAGTGGCCAACAGAGACAACAAGTCTTAATGGCTATTTCCCAAAAGGTCCATTATCAAATGTGTTTATTTATGTCCTTATACTCAAGACAAAAATCTTTTATGTACACAGGAACAAAATAAATCAAAAAGTTTTAGTATCTCTACTTGTGCCAAAATTCCTGGTATTACTTGATACTGTATCTACACACTCAATAAACTTTACTGTGTTGTCCTTGGTGACAAGAGATAAGGTTAGGCAATAATATGCAAGCATGCTGCAGCAGTTCTCTTGCTGCCCTTGTGTTGTGTTTTATTTTTTTCTTCTTCTTACACAGTGAGATCAGCTTCCTCCCAATGACATGCAGATTGGGGTTAAATAACTGGAGGCTCTACATTGACCATAGGTGTGAAAGCGCTGTGATAGGCTGGAGACCGGTCCAGGGTGCACGCCACCTCTCTCCCAATTACAGCTGGGATGCTCCAGCTCCCCTAAGGATTAAGTGGTATTGATAATGGGTGGATAATAGATCATGGAACACTAGCCTGCAGCGTTCTCACAACAGAAAAGAGGTTATAAAGATTTTCTGCTTTACTTTTCTCTTTACTACAGTGTGACTGATTAAGCTACAAGTCATCAGGGGCACAATATGGTGACTTTTACACAGGAAACCTAAAGCGAGAGAGAGAGAGAGAAAGAGAGAGCAAGAAATTTGGGTGGTGATAAACAACCAAAACCTCAAACATCCTCCCCCGAGTTCAAATTGTTAGTCGCTCTCTCAAAAAAGGAAAGACACACTTGATGCCCAGCTTGGCAGATATAAGTTTTCTCAGTTGCCCTCCTCCGTCCTTAGTTTATTAACATTTTCAACAAATAAAAAAGTCTTGCTTTAAGGCCGGACCCCTTCTGTGAGTGAGTGCAGGGCAGGTTTTTTAAAAGATCCGTTTTATTTACACTCCAGCAGAGTTTACTTTACATTCACTGACCCTCTGAGACGGTCTCCTGCTCAGCCATGCGTCGCACCCTTCAATTCTCATCACTCGCAGGTTTTCCTGTTTGTTCCTGTTGTTTCCCCTGTTTTTGTCTCAGCATGACACAGTAATCAATAAGCAATTAAAAAAGGCAACATGGCAGACGGATTACACGTTTTAGCCTCCTTAGTTCCAGTGTATGTTTAGCCTTCTCAGGGATGTGTTGCACTGCGTGTTTGAGGCCTTTTATTCACATTATTGGACAAAAAAAACACAAATATAGCTCAAAGATTACTTATGAAAGCGCACCACACTGCTTTAAGCAGGTATGATAAGGGAGTGTTTTTATTGACATTGTCACATCATTCGACCATTTTCCTGACATTCGAAGAAGTTGACAACTTCTTTGAGTAGCGTTTAAAGCTGCGGCTCACGATCAGTCTTAAAGGAGGGGGAAGACGAGCCAGCTCAAGGTCAGATGACACTCAGCGGTAATCTTAACCAGGAAGGGGTGTTGAAACCACCCATCCTGTGTGTGAGGGAATAGCTGCTGCTGGTTCGCAAGGAATTATCACGCGCTCACACACACACACACACACACACACACACATGCACCATGCAGTCACAGTTTTCCAGCCTTCACAACATTAACAGAGTTGCATTGGTTGCATGACATGAGCACTCGCCCACCATTACAGCTGTACTCGCGTACCTGAGGAGCAGATCAAGCACCTGACGGTTTAAACTGTGTTGTCTGTGCGGTGGGATTGAGATGTGTTTATGCAGTGGGTTCTCCCCCTCCCTGCACCATGTGTGTGTGTGTTTGTGTGTGTGTGGACTGTTTTATCACAATGCTGACACTTCATCAGATAGACCTTTGACCCTGGTAGATAGCCAACCAGAGGATCGATGTCCACCATCAGTCGGATCTTGTCCAAACCCAGAACCTCTGATATGACAAACCTGCCATCTTGGATGTCTTCTGGGAGAAGCCTCAGAGGGTGGAGGTGAGTATGAGGTAAATGTTTGTATAAAGACACTTTTCCACTAATACCCATTTAATCTGGCTTTTGTTTGCGATGGGAATGTTTACCATCGGCATTCACCCCTGGATCAAATGACTCTGCAGTAGACGCAGGTTTTTAGCGGCTCCAGCGCCAGTGACGCAAACATGACACCTGGGTGAAAGAGCTAATTTCGTCCTCTTCTTTATTTTGCCAGTCTAGACTCTGACACTGCACCTCTTCTTAGCCATGTTACGATGCAAAGGAGTCATTCACCTTCTTTAGCGGCTTTACCCACGTTTATAAAACCTGTGCGATACCCGTTAATTTTGGTGTAAAAGAGCGAAAGAAAAAGATCTTCATGTGACATTTTGTGCGTCCTTGTAATGACTGATGATATTTTATGCCGTTAAAATTCATGGTGAGTGTGAAATTCTACACTTCCCTGCATTAAAGCGAGTTTCTGGGTGTCTCTGTTTTTGCATGTGTGTGGTACAAGCCCAGGAAAAAGTATGAGTGTGGTATGTTTTGCGTTAATGCGAGGGATGAAAAAAAAAAAGAAAGAAAGAAAGAAAAAATCACTTCTGGCGAAGTCCAGAAACGTCCACTTCTCCCCTCTCTGCCTCTCTCCCTCTTCTCCTCCTTTCACTAACACTTTTCGCATTTTACAGGCTGCCATTTCCACTAAATTAGTGCCCAGGGTTTTAATTGCAGTTTATGAAGCTCATTTATTGGCACAAAAGTCAGTGTTTGTGTGATCTGGCATCTAGCGAGGCAGGCCTAGTCCTCTCCAAGCCTCCCTGCGGTTTTGCATTTCTTCCCCCCTCTGTTGTTTTTTTTCTCCCCCTCCTTCTTTTCTTTTTAACACCAGAATGCTGTTGGGCTTAACCGTACACGCTGCTGTTTTTATAGAGAATTAGCACTTCTCTACCCAGCACTGGCTGTGCGGCTCCACGCTGGAAGTGTTGCCTTTAAATCAAGCCCATCCCCTTTAAAACCGCACAGGCACGTGCCAAGGGTCGCACATTTACCATGCGCAGCGTTTCTCGTTTCATCAAAGCACCGACACCGCTAAGTAATGTTGTGGTAGCAAAACATGATACACAATAATTGTAGCATGTCGTTTATGATCGTTACGCATGCCATAGGTTATAGCGCTGGTGATCCTTAGAGAAAGAGCCGCCATTGTGATGACCCGTGACAATCTCGCTCTCTCCAAATTTCTCTTTCACTTCCCCACTCTCTCTCTCTCTCTCTCTCTCTCTCTCTCTCTCTCTCTCTCTCTCTCTCTCTTGTCCGCATTGTCCCCTCCCTGGCATTCCAGTGACACCCTGGAGGCTAATTAAGCCTTAATTACATTTGTTGGAATTGATTTGTGATTTAGACTTTCCTCTGTTGTTCCAGCTCATTGGCCCCCATAGAAATGTCATTAATGCACCATTATTTTCACGGGCGGTCTAATTAAAGGGACATACTCTCTGGGCTTCCTCTGATGAGACGCTGGGATGGGAAACATGATGGCGACTGGCACCCCGATGATTCCAAAATGGAAGACGCGGTGGGAGGCAGAGGGTGTAACATAACCGTATGTGTGGGTATGAAGGCGCTGTGCGGATGAAGGCTGCCAGGTGGTTAGTTCGGGATGGAAATCTAATTCATGGTGCATGACATGTCATTATCGTATGACGTGTTTGTTTGGATTAGATGATGAGGAGATGGAGATGCATGTATGAGATTTTGTTTTGTTAACAGCACTACCAGCTGTAAAGGAATAGTTTTGAGAAATAGGTTGCAGAGAAATGGGAAGACCAGTACCACAATCATCTATGGTCAATATGAAATAGGAAGAATGAATCAATCTAGAGAAATGTGTGCTGCAGAGGTTTGATGTTTCCCCTTATTTCTAGTCTGTAGGCTAAGCTAAGATCAATCCCGGAGCCCATCGGCTATCATGACGAATTATCTTCTTCCATTCATTGCATTCTGTTAACAGTCCAACTAGTCTCTTGTGTCACACTTCATATGATATATATGGTCGATGTGGTCCAACTCTTTTGCTCCCCACAGGACTGTTTACCTGCAGGCAACCGAAGCCTGCTCAAAGGTATGGATCTTTCAGGCTCTCAATAAGAGAGTAGATCGAGGACATTCTCAAAATTAAGATAACTCCTGACCTTGAAATCACAATAACAATGATCTTATTTTTTCACATGCAGCACTTGGTGCTGAATGTAATCTTTTGCATTTTCATTTGTTTCTACTAGATAAAAAGAGAAGCAGGAATTTTATGGGAAGAGGTGGAAATGAAAGACACACAAATATGACCCTGTTGCACATTCATCTATGTTTCCCTCTGGATACGTTCCCAGGCCTTAAAAAACTCTGTCTCAATGGGCGACCCGAGCATTTGAGCGTCAGACCACTTGCTAAGGAAACGAACACACGCTTGATTTCCCTTTGCAGAAATAAAAAGCAGAATTTGGAGTTGCCGATTGTTTGTGCTTCTTTTAAAACACTGGTCTTTCCTTAGGGAGGCCTGTGGGAGGGAGGGGGGAGAAAAAAGGGAGAGGGGGGTTTTGCGGTGCATTCACATGTGGAAGCTCAAAGCGGTAACAATCTTTCCCAGCCTGCTCTGGCCTCATATGGCCTATGGTATCCTGCTCAGAGCCTCACAGCACAAGACTATTGCCTGTCTCTCTCTATTTCTCTGGCTGCTCCTCTCTCTCTGTGTCTCTGCTCACGAACACGCCGCCTGCCACTCTCCTCTGCCCTCGATTTTTAGTGCACTTCTATCAGCATGTACCCTCTCTGTCTGCTATGATTGTGTATAATGAGACCTGGGCCAAAATGCTGGCTGGCAGGCTGACGGGTGTGTCAGACAACTGCTTCACAGTTGGCCAGGCTGGTGAGAGAGGGGGAAGTATAGAGGGTGAGAGAGAGAGACTAAAAGGCAGAGGGAGGGAACGACAGGAGCTGGAGATAGAGAGGGAGAACAAGGAATGGGGTCACTTGAGTTTGTTGCTCATAGGATATCAAGCAGCTCACTCCCTCCACCCCATTTGGTAGCTCGGCTGCGCTGTTGCCTCCCTCCCTATCTCATCAAAACCGCCATCTTTGGGAGTTTTACTACAACAACAATGTCCTTCATAAAACGATCCAGCAGCCCCGCTTCAGAATCCCGGCTTAATCGTGCCATGTAAACAATGATGATGAAGTTCAAGCGAAGCATTAAGTAAGCTTAAGTCTTGTATTTCTTTTATATGGCATTGGCAGAGCTCAGCAGACGATATTAAATGCCCCGAGAGACGCGGCTGATAAACAAGAAATGTTCCGCTTTGTTACAGGTTGCTTTGCAGGGGATGAAAACCGCCAAGAGAACCGTCTGTGGAGCGACGCAGAGAGAAGTTAACCGTGTCGGGAGTATGAACTGTCCCTCACAAAGGTGTTTTCCTTAACTTTGTCAGTTCCCTGCGATTGCTGAGTCATCTGGAAAAAGCAGCGCTCTCACATTCTTTATTCTTGGGTAATGCAGCATAAGAGGACTTCCATTTTTAGCCTTAAGGCAAATTACATTAAGCCACAGTTCAGTGAGCCCTAATGCTTTGAAAGTAACAAAAATCGACGGAGAGGGATGAAAGTTTTTTGATACTGCTCAGACATTCTCCCGGCGAGGCCTCATTTATACCTCCTCCCTGCCGCTGAGCGGGAAAAGAATGGGTTAAACCTGTCTGCAGCCCACATCTGGGAATCATTTGAAACATTCCAGAAGGCTTACCACATGTTTTCAGATGGACTTAGTCCTGCGAAAGGCTCGGCTGTCAGAGGTTTGAAAAATCATCTTTTTTTTTTCGCCAGGAGGGGAAAAAATGGGAAAGAAAATTAAACTGTATAATGGGTTTTCTCTCGCAGGTGAGATTAGGCAGGGATATGAGTGCGTTGCCAGGGCTGTCCCTGTGTCTGGCGGCTGCATTGTTGGTGGTGGCGTGTTGTGTCTGGGAACGTGTGTTGTCCCTCGTGTTGGTGGCATGTTATTCGAATGGGTTCTGAGTGAAAGCTGTTTCTTAACAGGCATTCGCAGTTCAAAGGAGGCTGTGGGGCTCGGCTAAATGTTTCCATGCGGCTGATACAATCTCGACGGCTCGCTCTTTCCTCCCCCTCACTCATTTCTGCTTTATTCTTCACAACCTAGCACCATAAAGTGAACCAACGTGAGAGCCGTGTCGCCTTTCACCACGCTCGTCCCGACACACTTACGACATTCATGTACTCCCAGGGTGGCTCCTTTTGAGCACAAAAATGGTGTGATAGGACTTCATTGGAACGTATCTAGAAAGCCTCGCTAAGACCAATCATGCAGCTTTCAGCCTTGCCATGAAGAGCCTTCAATGGTGGCAGCTTGATTATTTCACCATTATGCTCTGGACCATTAATGACAGACTATTAAAGGGGAGTTGCAAAGTGCATGATGAATAGTTGGTCACTGGGAGTCCCAAATAAACACAAGGCTTTAAGAGCAGCAGCAGCAGAATGGGTGAGAGTCTCTATGGATGGTGACTGACCCCCCCAGGCCTTGGTACCTTCCCGGTTCGCTCACTGCTGGACCGCTGGCCTGTCTGACATCAGGCCCCGTGGCTCTCATGTTGCACCGGGTTGCATTAGACGCCCCGCTGTAAATGTCCGCTGACATTTGGGCAACTTGAAATGTTTCTCTCTCTCCCCACCCGCTTGTCTCTGCCACCCTCTTTTTTTTTTTTTCTCTCTCTGCGAACCAGGCCGTGACATGTGGTATGTGGCCCCACGCTGGGGGTGAAAGCATTCATCCTGCCGGCTAATGTTACCGCACTTTAGAAATAGCACTGTATTTCCACACTGGACAGTAAATAGGCACCCGATGTTTGGAGGTGGAAACCGAGCACCTGTTTGGGGGCTCAGTGCAGGCTTTGTAAAAGACGAAACACGAGAGAGACGCTCCACTGCGGTGCTGTAACAATAACCATCAAGTGGGACTATTTAACAGTATGCTATGTGTTTTCAAAGGAGGGAATCACATGATTAAGCTCTGCAAGGCAACTGAGAACGCTTAATGTTCTGCCTCTTATGCTCAGTGTGAGTCTGTATTAAGTAATGCTCTCAACCCTCTGGGCTTGTGACGTCTGAAAGAAATAGGAACATTATGGAAAATGGGCTGAGTACGATATCTGTACATTACCGAGCCACAGCCTGCAGCCCGTTAGTTTACTGGGAACAGAGGGAAAACCGCTGCCCTGGATCCGTCCAAACCGTAACAAAATCTGCCAGCATCGCCTGCTGAAACTCCACGAAGCGTCTGCTCTCAGCCAAGAAATAGTCCAGCACAATTAGTTTATCAATTAGTGAGCTTTAGCGGCACCGGTAGCCAATTTTTTGTAACCGCGGGATAGAGCCAGGGCAGCTGTTTACACCTGTTTCCAATCTTAATGCTAAGCCGAGCTAACCAGCTGCTTGTGGTGGTACACAGACATGGGGGTAGTAACAACTTTTTCAACAAACTCTGAAAGAAAGTACATTCCCCAAAACTTTGCAACAACATCCCAGGTTGTTTATATTTACAGGCTGTGAAACTGTTATTTAGTATTAAATTATTGTTGTTGTGTCTTGATTCTGTTATTGACATTGTTACGAGGTTTGCGCTTCTTTATATTTGTTTATTTAAGATAATTATTAAACTTAGTATTAACTTGGAACTGTCAAGAGTAAATGTGTTAAATTTCAACTTCCAATTTGCCTCAGCAATAAAATCAAACGATTTTTTTTATTCATCTTAAGAGGATGAAATCTGTAAAATAATATATTCCTCAGAACAAAGCTCTCATTCTGGAAACACTTTTAATTTTACATAGCAATATATGCACTCGTCTTCCAATATTCTGTGAATCATCCCAGGAACACTTAAATTTATTGGCCGACCTCTGACGCGATCTTGAGACAGGGAATCCCAGGAGTAACAGATCTAAGTAGAAACATAATTTACTTTACCTAACCACAAGCAGGGACATTTTGCATTAATGATCACTTTTAAAAATATAAAAAACATTACGTTAATGCATTGTGAAAATGTAGAGTAGAAAGTTCAGATATTTGCTGATATATGAACTGGAGAAAAACTAAAGTAAAGATGCATGAAAAATTGACCGAAGTACAGAAGTATAGTAAATGTACTTGGCTACATCCCACCACTGGCATTAGACATGATGGATCTTCAAAGCTTTTCCAAACTGATGTTCTCTCTGTACAGTAGACACACACACACACACCTCATGCATGAGCCTTACAAGCCAACACTGTGTCGGACACTCTGGACGTTTGCCTGCGTACATGGAGAGTATGTAAGGCATTAAACAGAAAACGCATCACAAGACTTTTCACTATGCTTGGCATGTCCTCGTGGCTGTACAGTACACGCTGAAACACTGTCTATATCTGTATCTGTATCTAAGAGTGCAGGGGAGCTACACCAGACTGGAGAGCCATTAAGATTCAACTCCAGTAACTTCCAGTGCAAACCAGGCTACACGTGGAGGATGCAGCTGGGCCAGGGAGACCCCAGAGGCCTTTACTATCCAACCTTGAGATATGTAGAGGAAACCCAACGCTACACAATACAAATCCCCGCACTGAAGGAGAGTAAACCGAGGCGAGCCGGGCCCAGTCTACATGAACACATGCTATGCACACACCCGCATGCCGGGCCCCGCTTCCACCTGTCACGAGTCAGTGAAATAAGACAGCCCCACGTCTTCAACCAGTCTGTTATGACAGCAACTATATCCACCAGTACATGCTTTTAGCGTTTGACGACTCCCTCAGTCCATGGTTACTCGCATGCCTGTGTTTCTCATGCACCCCTCCAGCCCCCCGACGCCCGCCCCCAGAGCTGCATTCCTCACTTGTGTAGTATGTGTGACAACTGACACAGCTTAGTGCCAGTCAGAGCTTTTGTATAAGAACGCCTTAAAGGCAGCGGGAGGAAACAAGGAGGATACTGTCACTCGCACTCTCTGTCGCAGTGTCAATGCTCCCAGGGAAAGTTGAAAAAGCAACTGAGAAGGTGACACGGAGGTAAAGTATGTCACTTGGTATCTTGTTGGCTTTTGTCCAATCATGTGGGACTCCGGGGTTGCACATCTAGCACCTGTCACAAAACTTTGCTTTCTGGGTCGGAAAGCTATTGAGTGTAGCCGCTATCTCTGAGAGACTGGAGAGAACCTGAGCACTCCT
This sequence comes from Verasper variegatus, assembly GCA_026259375.1. Lineage (NCBI taxonomy): Eukaryota > Metazoa > Chordata > Actinopteri > Pleuronectiformes > Pleuronectidae > Verasper > Verasper variegatus. The sequence continues at coordinate 10,650,993 of CM048057.1, forward strand.
CTGGCTCACAAATCCCTCGCACGCAAACCCCACTCACAGGTGCATGCACTCCTTTGCACCGACTTCTGTGCACACACACACACACACACACACACACACACACACACACACACACACACACACACACACACACGCATGCACACTTGAGTATACATGGGAGCATTAGGGCTGCAAATAACAATTGTTTGACTTATTGATCCATTTAAACTTTGATGAACTATTTATTTGCAAAGTCAATAAACTGTTGAAAATATGTAGAATCACAAATTAACAGGAGGTTCAAGTGTCTCAAAATAAACTTTCATTGGTCTGTAATGAAAAATTCCGAGGGGTTTCTCACATATAAATAAATTATATTTTTGAAACTGTGAATTATTTATTGCTAAATGTGGAACCAATTGTTCTACAGTTCATTGACACCATATTCATAGATGCACATAAAATCACCTATTTATCTATTGAATACATATATTTTATACAAATATTTATACTATTTAATACGTATATTCCACTACTTTTGTGAACCTAGCACTTTGATAAACCTAATTTAAGCTTCAAAACTGTTTATCCACATGAGTAAAGGTATATTTCCAAAAGGGATTTGAAGAATTTCTACAGACATTATGAGTTTAGTCTTAAACTAATAATTACATATTAGAGAAAGAATTTGACTTTATTTCTTTATTTTCCTGTAATTTTTTTTTTTTGGGGGGGGGGGGGGGGGAATATCATTGCACAGCATCTGCTGTTAAAACACTGACCCAACAATTAGCCTAGAGCAAATTTTCACACGCCGTCTCTTTGTGTGCCCAATTAAAAACATGTTATGACATCCATCAGAAAAAAAAGGGGAGAGCTGCTTTCAGACATGCACTGAACTAAGGATGTAAGAACGCAAATGTCAGTTGCTTTAAGTAAATTTCTGGAGTTTTTCCTGCAAACCCCTTAAAATGTCTGGAGTCCAAGTGAGCAGAATACTGTCTGAAAAAACTAAACGAATACAAATATCTCAGGATGAAAAAGAGGTGCCATAAATAAAGAAGAAGCTGATGAAAGTACCAACGTGGGGTGTCGATAGTGTAAAATAAAATGATGGAATCTCCTGGTGCATTCTTCAATAGTGAAAGGCAAATGTGACGTAAACAAATTATTTCATTTTAAAAACAAAAACCAGCATCAACACACAGTGGGGTTGCCCTTATGTATAATTTGGTGGTGGAGCTGCTGATGGAGCTGCAGCTCTTGGTGGCTGCTTTGACGAGAGAGGCTGACTTCCTAAATGCAGAGTGACAAAAGGGGACAGTTCAGTCTGTGATGGAAGATATTTTAGAGGCTTTAATGGTGCTCTCAGCAGGACACGGAGGCACAGTCACGCAACGGAGAAGGGGCCTTATTGTTTAAATTTTCATACAAAAGATACATATTTGAATATCTGAAAAAGATCTACCGAAATGGCCTCTGAGACGGATGATGTTCAGAGTGGAATTTTGCAGTGTATGATTAACTGTGAAGGGGACGCATGATTGTTCATGATATTACACATTTAAAACTAAATATTACAGTCCACAAATTTTGTATTAAATTCCCTGTATTTTGGGGACAATATTACAGCAGTGTTATTTGTGTGCGTGGAGAGTCGTGTAATTCATGGGTATGTAATCAAATTTGTAAATGTGTACAAGAGTCTGCAAATGTGCATTCAGAAATGTATTCACAAATCTCAAATACACTACTTCTTTATTTTACACATTCACAAATCTGTTTGCAAACAGCGATTTTTAACAGATTCTGTGTTTCATATTTACAAATCAGATTAGGCACACACGGATTCTAAATACACATTAAGATATTTAAAAAAAAAAAAAACACATATTTGCAGATTCCTGTACACATTCGCATATCTCAGCACTCTTTCTGATTCTTTTACACATTTACAAATTGTACAACTCATGAGCGGAATGACATACAGTCTCACACACATTCACAAACATGATTGCCACAATACAAGCCCCATATCCTTTTCTTTGCACTCTCCTCCTGCGAACCTGTTTGGTTGCATTACACCTGTATCTGTTAAATAATGACACACTCTCCGGAGGCACCGCTGAGTTTAACCTCACTTGAAGGGTTAAGCATCAGGCTCGTTCCTCCCCAACACCAGAAGCTGCCTGGTGGGAGTTGTTGTGCATCTTTTCAGCGAAGCTCAGAGGAGCTGAGAGGATGAGAGGCACAAGTAAAGTGCGGTAAAACGAACGTTGCTCTGTCCTCCTGTCGCCTCACATCCGTCCAGCAGAGCAGGGAGCACATCTGGAGGAGAGCGGGGACATCGTCCACTTTTTCTTTTCGGTGTTTTACGTGAGGGACTGGCCCCCCCATAAAAGGAGAGGGGCGGGGTCGGGGCTGGTGTTGGGTTTCACAGCCAGAGGACGCAACTGCAATGGTTTCCTCCGCTGCCTCTGAGCAAAGCTGTGCCAAACGTGTCCCTGCGCCCTGAGACGCGGCTCTTCACCTCCGCGTTAGACCAAGAGGAGGAGGAGGAGGAGGAGGGGGAGGAGGAAGAGAGGAGGCTAATTTCACTCGGCGGCTCGCGGGAGGAGAGGCTTTGAAGAGGCGACGGGAAACTTTGAGGAGAAATAACAGAGAAATACAGCTGCAACTTCCAGCAGCAGCAGCGAAGAAGAAGAAGAAGAAGAAGCAGCAGCAGGAGGAGGAGGAGGAGGAGGAGGAGGAGGAGAAGAAGAAGAAGAAAAAGAAAAAGAAAAAGAAGAAGAAGTTTCCAGCAGCAGGAGCAGAAACAGTCCGAGCAGGGGACCGGGGAGGAGGAGTCAACAGGTCCCAGGTATTATCCACATCCACTTGTCAGTGACAGCTTGTCAACATTTGACAGCCTCCCTCCAGGTGTTAGCCTGTGGCGGGGGTTAACCGTGTGAACCCCTCTGTTCACCTGGAGGATTTTAAATGCGTCACGCTTGGTCGGGTTATGTTACCGTTTATGTTTTTAACGCTGACAGAAAGCGAGTGAACAGCTGGAGGGGAACTCCCGTGAAGTTCACGGCCACTTCTAGCATTGTTAAAAAATAGGAAAGTAGCTAATAACAAGCTAACCAGCTAATGTTCGGTGCGAGCGACGTTGTTGTATTCAGTGGACGCTTGTTAGCACGCGAAGCTAACGCGTCTCCTCCGCTTGTAAACACACGTCCACGCTGACACTTGGAGTCAATCGGCAAAAGAACAAGCTGCTCACCACGGGGAAAGGCTGCTTCACTAAAGTGGGAATATGTGGAGTTAAAGGCGTGCGATAATGTGTCTGAGCGTGTTTCTGTCTTTGCAGCGTCAGGAGTAGGGAATGTGCAGGAATTGGATTTCCATATTGTCCCTTTTGCAGAATTGGGTCTGCGTTGCTTCCTCGCAGATAACGTGGTGAACTTTGCTCTATTGCATGATTCAAGTGGCTGTGGATATGATCTCAGGATTCATCTCAGTTAATGTGAGATTCAAGATTCACTTCATCGTCCCACAAAGTGGAAGATTTGTCTTGGGCTCTACCCGCCCCTGTAACTATAGAAATACACATAGATATGTACACATGCACGAATCCCCATCATAAAACAAACATGGCAGTACATCACATGGTGCTAAAGAGTGCGTGCCTGACCATATTGCAAATACATGCACTTATACATGTACAAAGATCCTAATGAATGCAGTCAGCGAAAATCTTTAAAAAATAAATACATAACAACCAATAAAAAAAGTACAAGGATAAATAGATAAGCAACACCAAGCGAGCTGAGATATCGTCGTCCTCCAGTGCCAATTCTGGCTTTATCAGCCACTATTTAAAATCTTTCTCCGAACAGAGGGCAGCGGCTCATACTGCAGAATATGAGATGTGTCATTGACGATCTCATCGGCTTGTCTTAGAGTAGCCTGTTCATAAATAGTCTGCAGGGATATGTCCTCTTTAATGCCAATGATTTTCCATGCAGTATAAATCAACCCGGTGCAGTTTGGTTTCAGTGGATGAGCAGGCAGGAGCTCACTCCACAGAGGGGGCAACCACAGCCTGCATTCTTCTCATGGGCTCTAATAAAGAGCTGCAAACTTGTTGACCCGAGACACGCTTGCATTCCTCTGTTGCATCAACAACACACGCTCACGCACACAAAAGTACCTCAGCAAACTGACAGGCATCTCAACCAATTTGTTAACACCTGTGATTAATCCCTGTCAAGATACTGTGCCAACTGGAGGTGTCTGGATCCCAGCAAATAAAATGTCAGCACTGTGTTATAACATTTATTTTACATATACCCTGCAGCGCCACAGACCTGCAGTGTTATCTTGTAAAATGTTGTCTTGTAAAAACCACAGATTACAGTGCTCATTACTCTTCATTTGCGGCTGTAACAAGCACTTTGCAAGAGTTTGCGTTTGTTTGAGTAATCCGTTAAGCCGATGCCCTGCACAAATATGCTGATTGAAACTTAAGGATACCACAGATTCCTCTCTCCACTTCTCTGATTCTGGCTGCAGACATGAAAGTGTCTGTCTGTGTGTGGGGTTGGAGGAGGAAGATGCTCTTTCCTGTGAAAACGTGTGACATTTAGAGCAAGATGCAGTCACCGAGTGGGAGATTTGGTGTTTGTCAGGGTTTTCCCTCTCTGTCACGTCATCTTTTTAATGATTCACGTTAGACACATTTGCTGAGACAGCATTGTCTGATGACCTTAACCCAAGTAAGGTCATACCCCGAATACACAAATATCAAATAAAGACTTATTGAGAATTACAACTTTAATCACATTACCACAGCAGTTTTAACAGCATTTTGTGACATCAACATACTTGATACTGCTTAACGGCACATGTCCTGGGTTCGAGTGTACACAAGTAGTAGGACATACTTTTGACATGAGTCATAAACCCACTATGCTGTATAACATGTAAAAGAGGATATCAATGGAATATTTAATGAGCAACTCATTTAAACATCATGATCAAAATGATGTCTTATTCTGAATAATGTCATTAGTTGGAGTATTGCTGTCCATCTAATTCGAGTCAATGATTAAAGGTTGTGCCATCACTATAATTGCTTTGGTTAAATGTCAGATTTGTTTACCTGCCTGGTAAACTGTCACATTAGATACACATTTTAATACTAACTTTTAGATGTGTGTTTTAATGTAATGCCTGATCCCATGTCATGGCCTTACTGAACTCTAAAAATGTGGTTTCTTTCTCAGTGGTAGGGATGTGTTGATCTATCACTGAGTAAATCTGATGTATAAATTTGTGGTCTGACGTAATGAGAGAAATGATATCCCAAAATCATCACTGACAGCAGCTCTAGTCACATGTTCCTCCATGCTGCTCCCTCCTACATTATAGAGGAACATTTAGAAGAGTTTTTACAACCATGCATTCAAAACCAAATAACTAATGGAATTATATATGTGTTTATTCAAGGCGATCCACCGCTCAGTGTGGTAAAACTGCAGTGCCGTTCTGTTCTGTAGCACAAGGCGAGAGATTTAACGTGATACGTCAAACCCTCTCTGTCGAGCGTCAACGGGAAGTCGTCTCTCTCTCTCTTCGTGTGAACAGTGCCAGTTAAAAGCCTCACAAGTTTCACATGGTACTAAATGTGTCATCGTCGGGGAGGCAGTGGCACACTTACATCCCCCGTCCCTTCACCACGGCCCCTCTCCTTCCTCTGCAGATTGTAAAAAGTCAAGTGCGAATGACACTGGAAAGGAAATTTTTTTTTTCTTCCTAGTTAAACACTGTGGTAGTGAGTCAGTAGCTCCAACCTTTGTCAGGTTTATTTGTTACATTTTATGACACTTGCTCATCTCGTTTGGAACAGATTACTTTATCCAATGAAGGACAATGAGTGATGAAAGGCAAGATGTGTCAAATTTGTGCAGGGAATTTGAAGGTTCAATCTAATTGCATTCAATAGACACACTCCAACTATGTTGTTCTTTTCTTCTGTACAATGAAATTATATAAAGTCAACTTTTTGTGTTGAATTTTGGGTCACTAATAATTTGTGCAAAAAGGAGAGTGAGTGCAGTTTTTCCTTCCTCCTATTATTATCAGTTGCAAATAGAGGTTGTCATCCGTGCAGGTCACCATATTGAGTCATATTCATTTTGCTTTCGACCCCAGCTTCCTCTGAGAAAGCCTAGAGTGTGTCAGGTGGTGCAGTCTGTCGTGATAGAGGCAGCCTCACCACAGTGGCCTGCACCCCGTTGCTGACTAGCCAGTCTGACTCACGGCACAAACTGATCAGGCACTGACAGATGAGACATGGTCCCCACGATGGCAGGGCACCCCAGAGAAGCCATCCAGCTCCTTTAATAGTAAACACCTCTACCCAGTCCCACACGCTCAGTCTGCAGTAGCTTTGTTTCAGTGAAAACAACCGTGCAGAAGAGTTTCACTCTGCTGGAAATAGGAAAAAACACAACGTGCTTGGTTGTTAAGAGCCAGTGTCGATGTGTTCATGTTTTGGTTCGCCAATTTATTGATGTAGCAAATAAAATCCATTTGGTTTCAGCAAATGATGTTTTTGGCCTAATAGAGAAACAGTCCCACAAACGGAGTCCAGTGAAACCAAGCAGTGTAGCTTTGCACTAATAAAACCAGCCTTGACCTAAATGAAACAGGCCCTGACTTTGTCAGAATAAGTAGAAATAAATTGGGATATTACAGTGGTTTGGCAGTTGTGCCCGATGACGTAGTCATTGCCTCAGGGACTCGGGCGAGTGTGGGAAAAGGAGGAGAGAAGAAGGGTGGGAGCCGATACCAGGAGAGTGTAGCGGAGTCTGAGTGGATTTTTTTTTGGAGGCGGAATGGGGCCGCTGTGATGTTGGGATGTGGGAGCTCCACTCACATAGGCCAGCGGCACATTATTAGGTAGGCTTTTGCATACTGATTCTCTTGTACTGCCGCGCTCCACACGGCAAACTGGCCTGCACGGCCCCGTCAGCCTCAAGAGAGTTAACCCCCCTCTCCTTTTCACACCACTTCCTTTTATTCCTCTTTTTATGGCTTTGATGGTATTAAATAATCTTTACATGTCAGAGTGCACAGCTCCCAGTGTTCATGTCGGGAGAGCGAGAGAGCAATTAGGTCAGAGTGGTAGAATAACTTGGTTTCATCCCAGTCTTAAAGTGGCAGGGTACCTCACTACAACTTGTGCTTTTATATTCACCTCAAACCTTTAGAGTAAGACTTTCAAAGAGGTCCAAGGCCAGTGGGGTTATCAAAGCACTCAGAGAGAGAACTTTATATCTTTCCGTTTATAGCCTCATAATAAAATGCCCTAGAATGGATTATCGGTTGTGATATTTTAGGTTTCTCACTACGTTAATTTGCCTGAAGAATCAGGCCACATTTGTCTCCTTTTCTCTAATTAGGCTGAGCTAAAGCCCAATATAACCTCTTATCCTGGTTATTGATTTGGGGTGTGTTTTAAGCTTCGGATTGTTTTGGCAGACCTTGAAATTATCGGCATCTGTAACTGCCGTTGTTGTACTGATTTGTCTTTATTTTATTTATTATGAAAAAAAGATCAAGATGAAGATCATACCGAACAATAATAAACGGAAAGCCCTGTATTTATTTTCACTGCTTCCGCTTCGCATGATCTGTGCTGTAAAGTTTCCCATAGAATGTTGTCACATGTTCAAGATTGCATTTCTACCATTTGGCATGTGAACGTTCTGGCCCATGTTACAGCATTTCATTGCCCTCTTCACAGAGTTTCATATTATTTTCCACGCTCATTTTGTACCTTGGCTTTTTATGAAAGTGTCTCTGCCCGGTCGGACTGTCCCCCGGCGTGACGGCTGACATTTCCAGTGAAAGAGGCCTATTGTTGGATCTTAATCCCCCTCCACCCTCCTCTCCATAAAACAATGGTATCAATTGCTTCCACTGAGTACATCCACAGCTCTGAGTGAGAGACAGGCTGGCCGGGCTCTTGGCGAGCCTGCCAGCCATCCTACCAGGCAGCCAGACCGACCTCTTAATTTCCAGTGATAGCTCTGTGCTTGGGCCCACAGATTCCTCTTCAGGCATGTGCGCTAATATTATCTCTGTAGCATGACTACTAGCCCTTGATCGTGACTGCCCTGCTACCTCGTAAAGGCACAAATAATGGCTTGTGTATATATTTATTTTCCCAGGGAGACAGTTGAACAGACCTGTGGATTCGACACACTCCCCCATCCCCCATCATCTTAATGAATGGTCTCCATTCTATTTTCCTTCATTTTCCCCAGGACACTGCCATTAACTTTTGACAGATATGTTCTCTGACTGAAACAGTGATCCTGAGCACACTGTCACTGGAAATTGGATTCGCGCACCCACCCCTTTGCTTGTTGCCTTTTCTCCATCTCTCTTTTTCTCTCTGTCCTCCTTCTTTCCTGTTGGTCTCTCTCTGTCAGAACTGGAGGACATGCTGCTAATATTCCTTTTAGAGCAGCGTCAAACTGCTGAGCTGCCAAGTTAACCCTCTGCTGCCATGAGTCAGACAGCGAGCCAGATAGTCGGTGTCACTTACACAGATGTCTGACTAGCCAATCTGTCCTTAAGCGCTCTTTAAAACACCAGTACTACTTCGAGCCAAGTGTGTGTCTGCAGTCAGTTATGACATCGTCGTGATTTTTTTTCAAAACCCTCCATCTGCTCTGTTGACATTGGCTAAAATACAGATTCTCTTTTTTTAGTAACTTGAATCTTTGACAATAGAATATATATTCAAAAGAATACAGCTCAGGTGCCAGATAGAAAAATATCTATGTAGGCAAAAAGATTAGACTTGTCACTCTGAATGGCTCCAGATTATGTCTGCAACTAATGGTTATTTTCTTTATAGATTCATCGATTATTTTCCCTACAACGAGTCCAAGTTGATGTCATCAAATGCGTTGGTGTTTCCCGCTTCCAGATGAAAAAGTTCAGTTTAAAGTGATAATAAAAGCAGAGAAAAGCAAAGAAAAGCTCACAATGGAAAAACCTGGGAATGTTTTTTGTGGTTTTGCTTGTAAAAAGCAAATGACTTGAATGAATAAATGATTATCAAACAAATCCACCAGTGCAGGGGTGGGTAACCTTTTTCCTATCAAGGGCCATTTTAGTTTTTATAACATCCTTCGAGGGCCATACAGACTCATTGAACACATATTACACTAACCCCTCTAATGCGATGCCTGGAACTGCTTCTCTTTGGCGAGGCGTCGGACGTCTGATGGTGATGTCAGTCACAGCTGGTTTTTGACAAAATATCTTGTTCAAACAATTCCTCACCTTTGGTAGAGCCCTGCATGGCTCACAAAGATAGTGATTCATCCCCCGTATAATATTCAACAGTAATCCTCACAGAAACATGTCTAATGGGGTCATATTTTTTGTTTGTTGTTTCATCCTAGGCCAGACAGAAAACTGGAAGTTATAACAAATGTCATCTTACCTTTCTATTTATTTCTGTATTTTTTTTGCTGAATAAAATAATATATTTAGTTTTTTTTTGTACTTTTGTAAATGATATCACAGGCTGGATCAAACTGTCTTCTGGGTGGGAGGTTTCCGACCCCTGCTCTTATCACTTGGGAGTTCTCTTCATCTCAGCCTCCTAATTAAGACTCTTGACAGGTTCTGTGTCATTCTTATAGGCAACATAACATGTGTGTCTCCTGTGCAGTGGCCATGTCCACTTTCAAAGCACTGCACAAGCCAAAGCATCTTAACACTGATTTGAGTGGAACAAATCCTCTCCATTGTGCCTCCTGTGTGGGCATATGTGGCAGTTGACAGTGTATTCTGCATTTACTGGGGTTGCAGCTGCCTGCACATTAGCTTGAGTTGCCATAGGCCACATTTATCAGTGTGAAGTAAACGCCATGGTGAAGACACAATGGCCCTGAACAAGGATGATTCAGCTGTTGCTGCTTCTAGCTTGAACGGCTAGCTGGGCGTAAGTGGCTCAGCTCATAGTGTCGTTATTGTGCTGCTCTGCTGCCTTGGCTTTTGCAAGCAAAGTCTATGTAGCTAGTGAGCCGCTGCTACTTATTCTGTCTCCACTGGCTGTCATCATAGTGCAGCCAGACACAGTGAAGAGCCATCGCACCAGATCACTGTCATTCTGCACTGTTGAAGTACAGAGCCTGTTAGATGAGTGTGCTTGCAAGAGGAGTAGACGTGAAGCTAAAATTACCACCAAAAACAGAGCAGCAAAAGTCCATTATTGGCTAATCACATTTACCTTTTATGTTTGTTTTTAAAGCGCTAATGAATCTCCCCTGTCTTGTTTCTATAAATGCTGCAGAAATATTTGTTGCGTTTGTATTTTATGTACATAATTGTAAGGAATTATCAGATATGCACCCAGTAAACTCAGCCTGCAGATGTTTGCCAGCAAGAAAGCATAACCCATGGGTATAAATTATACTCTTTCAGTCAGTGAGACTGTGAGACACTATCAATAATGGCAGATCCTTTGATTTGTTTTTGTTTTTAATTTCATGTCAACATAATTTTCATTTTCTTGGCTTTATGTGTCGCAGTAATAATTCTGTAATATGGCGCACCAGGCAGCATATGGCTGCCATTTATGATCAACAGCCTCAGTAAAGAGGTGACTGGAATATGCAAATGCCTGCATGCTAATGGAATAGTAATGTAATGAAGCACGCTGTATATGGCCAATAATGAGCTCTGGTTATTGAGTGTTGATGGCTTCTTCTCAGCCTTTGTTGTTTCACAAGCTGCGGCTTTCTTATTTGTTCTTCATGGCACACGTACACACCATCACCCAAAACACGCATGAACACAAACACAGACTTGGATACATGAACATTGCGTTCTAATTGATTCATGGCATCGGGTGAAAAGCACATTGATAAATACCTGGAACGCCTATTGAAATCATGAAACTAAATTGGCCAGAACTGAGACAGATGCAGTGCAGTAAATTAAACAAGCAATCTTCAATGTTGGGTGACAGCACAATGGTGATTAGGGTTTCATGTGAGCTGCCCTACATTATTTATGGCTGTGCTGTGGGCTGCCTGCAGTTGAATAGACCCACAGTCCATTGACTGGGCCCATTACAGGAGGCCGACTCGTAGCAAGAGGGGGAGTTAAAAATGACTCTATTTCTTCTTGAGGAGGTCCATTTTCATCTAAATGAAGGTGGAAGCCCCAAGCGTATTGTTTCCAGGCTCTGTGAGGGTGAAATGTGTCAACTGTGTTGCACAAGGCTTCTGTGCTCAGCTCTGCTCTGTGTTCCAGGGTGATTTCTGCAGAACCTCCCATTTGTTCCATCACTAGTTCTCTTAGTCACTGCCTACTCAGCTGCCCACTGCCCATTGCCAACTCACAAATTGGCTGTTTTTTGTTCACAGTTGGACTTATGGATATTTGTTTGATCCCAGATTTCATACAATATATATTTGTATTTTCCTACATGACATTAGATACTACTAGTGCAATGCCCGCACTGAACAGGTCTGGTTGGGACTAAAGCAATGGTTGCAGCTTTCCACTGCTGCTGCACAAAGAGCAGTTTATCTAAGTATTCAATGTCGGGTGAAGCTCGACTCAGTACACAGAACCCCAACGTGGAGATTCAGATTGTCGTGATGCGCTGTTGACGCGATCGTGTCACCTACATTGATGAGTCACTTCGTTGCTGCTATAGAGCGTTGGTCAGGGGTTTATTAAAATTTGACTTATACTGAACATAATGTGTGAGCTGATAAGTTAAATGGTTTGCGATATATTCACAGGACACACAGACAGACAGACAGAGATTTCTGGAATGTTAGATGGATATGTGAAATCACAGCCTGTTGTAGATATTCTATATCTAGATATTTTCTTCTCAGCGAGATGAGAAGAATGGATTTTTCAGTTCAAATTCAGCTGTTTTGAAAAATATTTAACGGAAATTCCTGTTTATTTGTTCATGCTGCTTTGCAGTTCTATCATTTGCAATGATACGCTTTGCATAAAGGAACAGATTTCAGTGTTTAGATTATGACAAAAAAGAAGGATTGGAAGGAGATTGAGTTTTAGCCCATTCAAAATGCCTTGATGGCCTCAATCCCTGCTGGATCACTCCGGGACACACCTAGTTTGAGCTTTGCTAAGCATTACAGGATGCAGTTCGTAATACAAAAAAGATCCACGGTCAACAGGATTAAGGCTTGAAAACTCCTCTTGAGTGGTTTGTGCTGTACCCACTACAAGTCAAGTTCCTGCAGCAGACAGTGGCCGTCTTTGTCGAGAGAGTGATCTTTACCACATTCAAGGACTGTGAGTGACTTCATTGTCAAACTCAGCATCAGAGATAAGAGAAATGCGGAAGGCATGTACAAATATCCTCCTACAAGCATGTTGTATGTACATCAACACTTCCATCACACCCCAGTAGCAAAGTATAAAGCGTCAGTGATCATTAGTATAAGATCCATGAAAAGGCTACAGAATAATAGATATTGCCCCAAGTGTTTGAGTTGTGTAACTGTGGAGTAGAGATGTAGTGAGCGTTTCCCGATGCTCACTTCACTTGCTCCCCTTCAGTTTCCTCTCTTGAACCACACTTTTCCTCAATCACTCCCAACACAGAGGTGACTGGTGTAGTTCAGCAGTGAGCTCAGACAATGGAAGCAGGAATATGACAGTTGATGAGAAAACGGTTTGCAGAGCATTTGGAGTTCTTCTCATTGTCACACCAATGTGTGAACATACTGCTTACTTGGCTTTTCATGCAGCGCTGATCCCTAACATTACTGGGATGCCTGAAGTGTTAAATCATCGTGTTTGTCTCAGTGTTACGCTATTTATATTTATCAGTTACATTTTACAGTTTCAGTGGTGATCATATACATTTTTCGATTTCAATTTTTTAGCTTGTAGTGTTGTAAGGATAAAAATAAATAAGAGCTACCTCGTCAGTGTCTTCTACATGTGTGCCACTGCTTTTTCACCAGGAGATATTTGTTTTCTTTTAATTCTTTCATTTTTGAGTCTGTCGCATGTTAGAAGGATCATCAACTTCATCAATTTCAGCTCAGCACTGAACCTCCTGTGTGAATACCTGAAAATAACTTCTCTGCTTTTGGATCATGCTTGAGTGCCTTGAGTGATTTGCCCGAGGGACTTGGAAGCTTGTGTTTGCAACTGAAAACTGTTAATCTTCTCAGTGCATGTGGGATATTAAAATGGAATGCCATCTCTAATTTGTGTTTTGTTTGTACATTTCACGTCTAGTAGCATCATTGTAGATGTTCTGCCCATGCACAAGTTATTAAGTGGCTAACAAGAAGGCTATGTTTGTTTTGTTTATGAAATTAACTGTCATCTTCACTTTGATGGATGTCTGTTGCGTGAGTGTGTGTCCTAATTGTCCTTGCACACAACAGCGTGTTTTCATTTTCAGTTGGCTCCTGGCCCAGGATACCCACTCAAACTCAAGTCCACTTGTCCAGAGCAGCGAAACAATACTGAGCTGCCGTGCTTCTTCAGAGAGCCACTGTCCTGGTGGACAGTCCCCTGGGGGGTGGGGTGTATTCTGATAAGTCCGGGCCAAATACAGTCCCGGCTTTCAATTGCTTCTTTGTCATTTCCACCATGTGAATGTCAGTGTGGCTGAGCTGTGGCTCCATGGATTCCCTGCTTTCAGATACCTTGCATGACTCTGATCAGGACTTAGAGAGCGCAGCTTGCCTCCCCCTTAACCACAACCGCAGCCCCTTCATCCTCCAACCATTGTTTTCCTATCGAGTGAAACTTACTTTTTAGCCTCTCTCATGAAGCATGAAATACAAGCTTTTATATTGGCACTGGCAGGTATTTAAACTTCTGATCTAATCCAGGCTGTGCTCATTAAATCGTCAAAATGATGTAACGTTTCGCTGACGCTTCTGTGTGCCAGCATGGCATGTTGTTCCACTTAGGGATTCCAGTATTTGTCTCTGTCATAAACACATGGCATCTGTTTGACTGCAGTGGGCCCAGCCTTCATTTGGACTTTGACATCGAAATGTGGCTAGATTCTGTATAGAGAAGCTGCCTGGCTTCTCATTTAGCAGCTCGCAGAGGTATGATAAATGTTACTAATCACCTATTGACCCACAAGGGTCAAGCCTTTGCCCTGTTGCCCATCACCCTCCTCCTTCTCGCTGTCTTCTTCCTGCCCCTGTACACTGTGGATATCCTTTATCTTGCTCAGGCCATAGTTTTCCTCTCCTAACACTGCTTGTCCACTGGCACCTACCAGGCAACATACGTTTTAGCTCTCCCTGTTTGCAGTCAAATATGATCTCTCCATGAAATACACTTAAGAGATATGCTTTCCTCTCTGTCTCTCAGCTTTAGTTTGGACCTTTGCACTTCTAATATCATAGCCAGTTTTTAGGACCTTACTGAAGAGATAAGTAAAAAGAGGAAAGTGTGAGATTATCAGAGAAATAATCTTCTGAAAGAAATGAATTTGGACAAAATACCAAGGACCGGGAGCTATAAATGTGTATGTGCACACACCGTCTGAGTGTGTGTGCTTGATGGGGTTTCTGTTCCGCTTTTTTCCACTGGCAGAGTGTAGTAATCGAAGAGGAGCTTTTGTTCTTTTGACAATCCACCTGATAATGTTGGTAGCTGGCTCTTTGCCTGAGCTGGTTGGATTTAAAAGACGAAATAGAAAAAAACTCTGCTCCAAGCCCAGTGTTACGCACTTTACACACCCAACACAGTGGCCCAGATTTCCTACAATCCCCTGGTGGAGCAGCTCTTCTGTTTTTGGCACATTTCATTTTCAAGGGAGAACCCTCTGAGTTGAAGAGTGCAGCACAGGTAGGAATAATAATGCTGGCAACACAATAATGGCATCAACACAATGCTACATTTTCTGGGTTCACAGCTAGGCCCTTACTCTATCCTCCCCTTCCACGTTCTGACTTTAATGTTCCACATGAGACTGATTGAGCCAGTTTCGTATATTGCTAAGCTGCGTGAAGAGTGCTACTTTTATAATGAAAGAATAATGCAAAATCAAGGCTTGACAAATCTACTTTCTCCATGTCTCCACATGGAGAGTTGGGCGGATTAGGCTCTAATTTTAGTGCCATTTATCTCTTCAGCTGCTTTTGAGAATTAGTTCCAAATAACAAATAAGTGTGAAAATGTGAAGGGTTTTGGGGGAGTTGGATTGGAGGGTGGTTGGAGTTGGGTATTGTCAGGGAAACGAGCCTGTGAAAAAAAGATTGTCTAGTGTTTGTGAGGGCATTTTGCGTAAGAGTTCAAATTTATATTCAAATCTCCAGGAATTTCTTTTCGTGGTGTTTAGGCAGCAGGCAGCTGTTTGAACAGAAATGTTTGAAGAATTTTTCAGTTGCCATCGGTCCCACCACGCAGTGTCTCGAGTGGCTTCATGAGATCACAAAGCCTGATGGAGCTTTCAAACAATGCAGACAGTGAAAATTTTTAAAATGTTCCTCCTCTTTCTCAGTTTTCCTCCCCCTCTTTCTCTTGTTCAGTTCTCCATAACAGAAAGTCACATCCTGGGTGTTTGTTATTGAAGTTGAATGTGTGAGTAGTAAGTAGACTGCTGAAACAAACACACAAAGTTCATCTCAGTCAAAATCACTTCTCACTAAGGCACTAAGGCCTTGATAGTTTAGACCTTTCCATATCACCTGTATTTGGTTACTGGGACACATCATCAATACTAAACAACCATCAATACCTCTCTGGAGGCAATTGCATTTAAAACAATGGAGGACACATGCAGTGTAGGTGTGCATTCAGCACTTTTGAATAGCCGTCAACTTATTGATTCTCCTTCAAGGTCGGCATCAATTCCTATCTGCCCTGTTTTTTTCTGTTTGCGACAGCGGAGGGCAAACGCATGTACAAAAAAAATAAAATAATACTTGCTCAATTGACTCGGGAGGGGAAGACCCATTAAAAATAACCTACCATGGCAATTTCCACTCATATTCTCTTCGCTGGGAGAGGAGCCTTTGTCATTGAGGGCAGTGTTTGGGTGTGATTATGTAATCTATCAGGGTATTACCATAAAGGGGAGGGGGGTGGGGTGTCGAGGGGTTGGAAGGTAATAGCGGTGCTACTGATGATCATCGTCTAGCAACTGCCCAAGGGCAGGAATGTTTTGTGCGCCGATGTGTCCGACAGGTGGCTAGGAGACGCTAATTGATTAATGATCAGAGTGATGTATGAGCCCCTGCGGCCAGCCTAAACATAAAAGCTCAGAGCACCGGTGTCGCTCTAAATCATTTCCAACCAGGCCAGTAAACCCAAAACAGTTCCCCCATTAGCATATGAAAGACCAATCAGAAGCTGGACTGTGCCTTCCAAGCCCCTTTGTGGACCGCCTATTGTCAACATCCTGAGTCTGAATTAACAGGCGAGCATTTTATGCCAGATGAATAATGACAACAAAGATGGTTTTATAATAAGGGTCACTCAGCACTAATGAATCATTAACATCTCCACAATCTATGCCTTTGATATCGTTGGGTTTTAGCCCCTTTTTCTGCCTCTGCACCGCTTTGAGAAGAGCGACACATTTGCCCAGATGACTGTATATCGTCAGAGGAACTCTTGTCTCCTAAACTGTAGGAGATGCAACCTGCTATTTTACTACAGAGCATAAAATATTGTTTTAAACCTCAAAGTTGAATTAATGTCTACTCACCGTTTGTTATAAGAACTGTAATTCCTCATACCTGGAGGTGAGATCCTTTTACATTGCTGTTTTTGCTCTGTACATCACACAGCTGACATATTTTCAATTCAAGTGGTGTCAGGTTCTTCCTGAATGATTGAACATTAGTGGAATTCACCTGCTCACAGTTGGTCATATTTTGCACTTGGTGGTCCATGTCACACTGTCGAGGTGGATTAGTTTCTCTGTCTCGCTTCTTCTCTGCTTCTGTCTCTCTGAATCTCCCTCCGTCTCTTCCTCTCACTCTCTCTGGTTATTTACCATTCCACGGGGGGCCTTTCGTGACCCTCTTCATTGTTTTGTTTGGATGACTCTGAAGGACAATGGCAGTCTGGAGCCTTGGCCGGCACTCAGCGTGTGTGAATCTGCGTCTTTCCATTGGGAGTGCTGTCCTCCGATGTCAAGAAAGGTTATGTGATCTATGTGCGACTGAAGGGGGTTTCCACCGCTGAGAGTCAGAGCCTCAAAGAGAGGGATTTATATTGTGTCAGCGTGTGTGTTGGTGAGGGTGTGTATGTGCGTGCGTGCATACGGCCTGTGGAATTTTATACAACCAAGTGAGTTAAAACAACACATTGTGTCTGTTTTAATGTGAGCTCATGACTCTCGCCACAGGGCTGCCATTCCCAAGTAACCACACACTTGGAGACTGCTGGTCGTACCCTCCATCAGTTTTTTACACATTTGTAGTGAGCGGCAGTGGAGGGGCACTGCTGTCACAGCGAGTAAGCGACTGTCCCAGGGCCGATCAAACCTTTTTAACCATCAGCACTACAGCAACCCAAATCCCAGTCCAAGTTGCCGATGCTAGGCCGTACACGTAAGATCGGGTGACCCCACTGTATTATCCTTTCAGGCTCTCTGCTCGGTGAGTCTGTGTGTCCCCGAGCAATTGAGGTCTTCTAGGTGCAGTAAATTGGGTTCAATTTGAAAAGCAGATGGACTTGTCTGGCCAGGCTCCAGCAGTGAAGGCCCCCTCTTCACTCTCTCTGTGCGTGTGTGTGTATGTGTGTTAAAGGTGAGTGTCTGCATTGAGTTGCTTTTGCCCATCAGCAAAGATAAAGATGCGATTACCCCAGGCTATTCCTGTCCACTCTCATCAGTGTATGGGCTCCGGGCTCTCTCTCACACACACACACACACACACACACACACACACACACACACACACACACACACACACACACACACACACACACGCGCATTAACGTTGTCCTCATTTTATCCTACCTGCTGTCTTTAAATTAAGCTGTTCCTGGTCTAGTGGACTGACAAAACCTCAGCATTCAAACACCACTCAGGTCTACAACAGGAAATGAGGGCGTGTAACAAGACAGGAAGTGAGATGAGGAGTCATTCAGGGCCTGGGCACTGACCACATGATTGTCATGTTGGATTGGATACCAGTCTCTCACACATTAAAGTGCAGCCAGCTGTAATAACAAACACCATCTCATTATATCATATAGTAGACTGGGTCACTGTCAGCTAGTTTGTCTATGAATTGTCGTCATACAATTCGAGTCACACCTTCAATGAATGGAGGTATGGTCTAATGCAATGAAATGAGTATTACTGTACATCGTTTGAAATGCCATTTAAAGGCAAAGGAACAAATGCTGGTGCATTAATCATTTGACTTTTGTTGACCTCTGTCACTGATTTAATGAAATGCAACACAATGGACCAGAATTGTCAGGTGATTTAAAGACATTGTGTTGGATAAACCCACACATACAATATAAAAAAGCCACGCATGCCAATGCAAACAACACACTAGTAAAACTTATAATGTTCAGTTTGTGGTGTTGACTCAGATCTTTTTATGAAATTGAAGGATGTGGTTTTGCATTATTATCATAAACTGGGAAGGGACACATAAAATATTAGGTTGTGTTTGATACAGGATATTTGCATTTGATTGGACTGAGGTGCAACTATTCATGGTGTATTTGTTCATACCCAGTGGTTAAACAAACTTTGCGAACAAAGCCATGAATGAAACATTCATCTGCCAAAAACTTTGTGAATGTGCAACTGGGATTTGATTGAAGGTCTTAATATTGAATTGAGGCTTGTCCACCAGCTTGGAAGTGTGTCCCATGGAAACGGAAACCAGTCTTTATAGTAAAGATTCATATTTTTTTTGTTTTTTGGGGGGAAAATGCTATTTTTACATCTCTGCAGTTTGACTGTCCTCGGGAGCTTGTGATAGCAAATGAGTGTTAAATTAATTTGCTCCTTGTAAAATGGCACCAAGGCCACTCTGACCTGGAGGGAGGGGATTTTTTTCTGTAGTGGTATCATGACACATCTTAAAAGCAACCATTACCATGGCTGTCAGAAAAGCTCTGTCCTGATATAACTTGCCGCATTCTTTTTTTATCTAGCTATTACAGAAATGTTCTTTTTATGAAGTGACTGGTGAAGTAAAATAATCTCAAATAGACCATACTTTTAAATGTCATTGGTTTCTCTTGAACATGCCTTTGGAAAAACTTGGCCTTCTCCAATGTTCTGCAGTTAATGGGAGCTGGATGGATCCTGTAGCCAGGATCTGCTAAAAAAAGATGGTCTGCTTTCTCTGTTTTCCTCAAACAGAAAGACAGTGTGCACTCACTGCTTTTGAATGCTTTTGACACAAACCAATTTTCTATTCCAATATTATTAACCATGATTGTGCAGCTTGGCATTTATGTTGAATGCATAAACTAACAAAGTGCCTTTTTACATGTGCAAACCACCACCCTGTAATTGCCATCCAGTTGTTTTTGGTTAAAAACAATTCCACAAAGCATTTTTCATGCTTTCTGCAGCACAAAGGTGCTGTTTATCAGAGATTCTAAGTGCCATGTGACTCTTTCAATTTAGAACTGCAAGCAGACATGTTGGTAAATTTTCACAACTTGCATAAACAAAATGGCATTGTTCACATAAGCCAGTGATGCTGGATCCTTGTGTGCAGTGGCCATTCATTTTTCCAATATCAGCCAAGCTCTCCTTCTATGAAAAGATGACACGCCACTTTAGTCTGTCTCCATCTTGGCAATGAAGGCGCCTCTGTGTCCCTATTTGTGCATCAGGCTGAGGGGATTTCTAGGCAGCCACCTGATTCACATTGCTGTAATTGAGTTGTGGCCATAAGCACTACTGCGCCTGCCTGGGCCCTAGGTAATTCTCACACCACAAAAGCACTGTTTTACTCCAGTTTTCACATGATGTCTAGGGCGCAAACATAGTGAGTGAGAAAGTCCAATCTATTGGTAAAGGGCGGGGAGATTACAGGCAGTATGAGAGCGAGGGAAGGAAAAAGAGTGTAAGAGGTTTGTGTAGTGAAAGAGTTCTGAGCCAGAGAGGCTAGGGAGTCACTGAGTCTGCAGCACGTGGATAAGGACCACAAAGCTCTTGGTTTCAAATATCTCTCTCTCTCTTTCTTTCTCTCTCCTCAGAGCTTAGGAGCTGCAATCGATTCAAGGGGAGATTTCCTTGGACAAGGACAGGGAGATTGACGTTTTTGGGGTAAGCCCGAATTTGTCACTCCTCTCATCTCTGGGTAATTGGACCTCTTCGCACTCCACACGTGTGTGTGGGTACCAAACACCATCTTGCTCTCTATACAGTAGCGTTGTTCCTCATCATGTGACAGCCATGCTGGGTTTGTGGTCGGGTTCACACGATGTGTGGCTCATGACTGAGTGTTTTGTCTGTCGTGCCATATCTTCTGCCTTTTACTACCTCTGTAAAACGTACTGTTTGTGCTCAGCGGAATGTCTTTGCAAACCTGTGGAATAATTTTCAATCACGTGTACACACTTATACGCTGTGTACTGTTTAGAGGACTTACTGAATCCTGTGGCCTGCATGCTGCCAGTGGTGGGATCAAGTCTAATCCCAGATCTGTTGCATCAGAGTTGGAGCTGGCAGCTAGGAGATTTGCTCCGTCATGTCAAAGTGACAAAGACGAAACAAAAACAGCCGTTTATTATTAAGAACTGGCTTGAAGAACTAGGACCATCACTCAGTGTGTATATAGACTTATTTATTGTGTCTGATCATCTTACTTGTATCAGCTGCAAAACATTATGGCAGCTAAAATAATAACACTATTGATTTTATTCTGTCATTTCCCTTTATTTCATTTCATGCTGATTTGCCAGGATGTTGACATAATAATGACTGACAGAAAAGGAGCAGAAAAGGTTGGTCAGTTCCTCTCGGCCGATCATAGCACCATGTCCCCAGGACTGAGAAAGCAATGTCTCCTGTCCTGTCCTGTTTGGTCTTCTCCTGCCTGTACAAACTTGCATTTATCCTTTCCTTTCCTGTTCCGTCATGTCACAGTTTGACCTCTCCAATCCTGTCCTGTCCTTTCCTGCTTGATCGCTTACCACAGAGGAACAACATCCACCCCCATACCAGCCTTAAAGCTAAAGCAAATAGGATGGTATGTGCACCAAAACCCCAGCCGATACTGCTATCAGTGGATGGCCATGCCAGTGAGGTTTTGTGTTTTTTGTGCACAAGCGTGTAGTCACACTCCTACAAGACATCCATGTATCGTAACTGGGAATGACAAGTGGTCTGGCGGATACACCGCTGTTAGCAACCGGTCTGGCATACAGCTGTCCTGACGGACTAAGGCTGACACTTTGGTCATATATGCGTACAACTCTGATTTCCTGTCTCTTCTTTTGTCTTTCTACACCCTTTGATTTGTGCTCTTGGAAAAAATCATACAACTGTGTTGACTTAGCTCTTGTGAGGTTAGAAGTTGGCAAAGGCAGCCAGAAAGACATGGAAGAATAAAAGTAGGGAAGCTTTCTTTTTTAACTTCCTCTGCTCGTGATAAAACATCAAGTCTTTTTTCTGGAATCAAGCAATTATTCAATTTGCTTCTTTATTTGTTTATTACTGATTTATTTAGTGAATGGGGGGGGGTTACGTGCAGTACTTCTAGGAAGTGATTATCCAATTCCTCTCACTCTCCGTCTCTGAGTTTGCAGGTTTAGGTTTTTATCTCCAAGTTGAGCCCTGTTTAACCCCCCCTCCCCGTCATAATTTAGATCCAGTGTCATAAGTGGGTTGGGAAGCGACCCCAGCAGTTGATGTGGAACACATGCCTTTAATGATTCACACTCTGCGTGCGGTAGGTCGGTGGTGGCTGCCGAGCCCGCAGCCTCTCCCTCTGTCTAGAATGGAACTCCTGTGCTTTTTTTTTAAAGTGTTGTGTTTTTCTCTACTCCACACATGGAATCTTCAGGGAAGTTTATATGTGTTGTTTATGCACAGTTGTTCCTGTGTAAGCTGGACAGAGTTGAATAATCAGTATTCGACACCTTTGCTGCTGCAGCTTTCCTTCAGTTTTTGTACTTTTCCCCAAGTTAAATTAAAACTGCCTTCCTTGTGTGGCCCTGCCAATTTCTGTGAAACTCCAGTGGCTCCTTAGGCATTTCTGTTATTTCATTGTGACAAATGTTACTGTGGTGTTTGGTGTGATTGTTTTCCACATGGGGGCTTTCCAACACTCACATCCTGAATAACCAATATGATTTGTTTGATTTACACAAACCTCCAAATCTGGAGAGTTAACCGTTGAATAAACTACTTAAAGCTCAGTTGGTGTCAGCTTATATATCTGCTGCTGAGCCCATTTATTGTGAGGCTTTTGAATAGCAAGATATTGTGTGGCTTCTTACTTCCTCTGCCTCAGCGGAATAGCAGAAGTGTTCTGCAAGTTCTGATGCTCAATTGATTTTAAGTTTTCAGTTGTGTTCTCCACCCACAGGGAAAAAATGGGGAAGTTTACGACAACAACATTAATCATATTCAAACAAATGCATCCAATGCGTTTCCACTGTGCATTCTCAGCCAACGGTGTCACTCACATTTTGTGCTCAGATAGGGAATTTCTGTCTGCATGGTTTAGGAGCAGTGAAATGTGACAGTACGTGAGGGGGAGAGGGCACTGTCCATCCAAGTTGACATAAATTGCTTCCTGTTTTTGCCTTTACGCAATCCCCCCCCAAAACCCCAGCCAACATTTTTCTATCCACGCTTCCATCTTTTGTTCTTCTCCCTTCTTCTCTCCAACTCTTCCTCTGTCTTGCCATCCTGGGTCCCACGCCCCTTTGTTAGGCCTTGTCTGACCCTCTCCTTCCTCCGCTCACACATATATACATCTCTCAATTTCCTACACACACACTCCACATCACACATGCATGGTATGATTGTGGACAATCTCATGTCCATGACTTAACTGCATATGTGGAATTCTTTCTTTTTTGTGCAGATCGAAAACTTTCGGGTGGCAGCAGCACTCAAAAACTATACTAACGCACTTGCTGACCTTGCTTGACAGAGGAGCTGCTCATGTGCAGTGAGATGACTCAGGAAACGGCTTGTTTTGTAAATGCCAGGCTGAGGCATTGTGTTTTGTGCAAATGTGATGCAGTTATTGTTTCTCAGGCTACAACAGATCATATTTTGTCACGATTCAAAGACATGTTTGTTTGTGTTGTTGGAAGTGGGGAATGCTTTGCTCTTTTGCATTAGTGTGAGAGTGATTTTGATTGTAGCTCTTTTTCCCCCACAAGTGGTTGATTTGATGCCCATGAGTTTACCAATCCTGTTTAGTGTGTTTTTATGTGGTGGTGCTCAGTTTTTACAATACCCATAATCCAAAGCAACAAAGTGCCACTCGTAAAGCATTGCTTTTATGAAACTAAGCCTTTGTGCTTTTTTATGTACTGTGTTTTGAGTAAATTGGTGTTAATTTGTTTGGGGTCATAAATTAAGCTTTATGTTAGAACTTGTTTTATGACATTCCGTGTTCCCAAAGCTGATTTTGGAGCAACAGAGTAGGTGCTTGAAGTATGGAGTGTGTGTGTGTGTGTGTGTGTGTGTGTGTGTTGTGTATATGTTGTGTGTGTGTGTGTGTGTGTGTGTGTGTGTGTGTGCTGAAATTGATGAAGAGACCTCCCTGGATTTGAGTGTTGCTATAAAGCACCACCCGATACTGCCTGTAGAAAACCCCAGCCACTCTAGGCGAGAGGGCGTAGCTAACAGTACTGAGCCGTCTGCAGTTCCTCTTTGGGGCGCCTCCTGACAGGAACTTGGCAGCAAGGAAACATAAACAAATTCCCTGTGGTGGGCTGGCAAGCTGGGCGGCGCGGTTCCCCCCGCTACCATACATGCACAGCGCAGTGCAGCGCAGCACGGCCCGGCTCGGACTAGCCCGCTCAGCTCAGCTGTGCGAAATACATCTTAAAGGGACAGTTGCCGCCTGTGCTTTTTCAGGGGGCACAGGCCCACTCTGCAGCTGTAGTCTGTTTTCCCTGTAGTTGTCACGGTTGCATAGGCCGACATGTTTGCTTTCCACTGTATTGTTTCAGACTGACAGTGATGTGTGTTACTCCTGGTGCAATATCTTCTCGGAGGTTTCCTACAACACCATTCAAATGCTGCCCGGAGGAGGGAAACTGCTGCCAGGGGTCCCAAAATGGTTGTTTGTGCTGAGGTAGCAGAAAACAGTTGCAATGATGTAACGATGGAGGTTGGAGAGATGGGAGGGAGGCCTCTCAAGCCACTATAATAGAGGGGTGTGGGGGGCCCCAATAGTCATAACACACACATCCACATGCTCACACAGCACATTCATGCTCACACAGAACATTCATGCTCATACAGAACATTCATGCTCATACAGAACATACATGCTTGCACATATACTTATTTATACCCGTGTGTGTGTGCATGGACTCATGTGCTTATAGTTTTCTCGTTCCCTCTCTCTTTCTCTCTACCTCTTTCTCTCTTGCTCTCCAAACACAGTGGTGTATTGTGCAGCCTGACCTGGTCCCTGTCCAAAGGCAAAGAGAACCCAGATTGCTGAAACAGATGCGCCCACTGCTAACATGCCGGCCAGGCTGTAGTTGTTATAGCCTGCTATGGCCTTCCAAACCAATGGGGACTGCTAACTGTGGCCCAGAAACTGTGTGCATATGTGTGTGTGTATGTGCACACAAACATAAACTTTCTTTTTGATCAGCCACTGAAGGGTTTTTTGGACAGCGCTTGCAGGAGCCGACATGGCACCTCAGTGCAATTTCATGAGCACTGGTAAAGGCATTTGCCTGACTTTTAATAGTCCGAAGTCTCCACAACATCATCCAAATGCACTATTTTCATCCGTCGTTTAATCGTGCTGCTGGCGGAGATGGGCCGTGGATTCTGCAATTCTTACAAGATGGATTCAATGTAAACAGTGAATCTCTTTTTTTCACTTTTTCCCTCCAGAGTAGTGATGGAAGCTAGAGCCAGCTCACAGTCTGCCTCATTTGCTTCAGTTGTCTGCTTGACTGGCTCATCTGTGTGATCTTCTCTGTTTACGTAATGGAGAAGGGGAATTTGGCGATGGATATTTGGTGTAAATAGAGTCTCAATTATAATTTTATTTTCAACATTAACTGAACACATTTGTGTGACCCAGCTTATCTAAATACACCTACATTAAATGCACCCCCTCACACGTCATTTCAGGCATGTAATTACATTGGACCATGAGTAAACCTTTATGCAAAAATCATTGGAGACTTCTTAAGAACATGTAAAACAGGAAGCGGCGGGGGATTATGTCACTGCCACACTTTTGTGGAAGTAACTGTCATTTCCTCAGCACCGTGTGTATGTGTAAGAGATAGAATAGAACAGCCAGTGCTCTCTCTGTGAGCAGCAGAGAGGTGGAGGAGGAGAAGGGGGTGACAGAAAGTCTTAGGATCAAGCTGTTCCACTGACAGAGCACAGCACAGGCAGCTCTGGTGACACTGCAGTGCACAGGAGGAAGGAAAGCTGAGGAGGAAATAGAGGAGAAGATGGCACCAAAAGTGAGTTAGAGAGATCGAGTGAAGAAAACTGCAGACGAGGACAATGAAAACGGGGCGATTTAGAGACGAAGGTGAAGGTGAGCACTTTTGGTGTGGCAGCAGGTCTCTCGGGATGCCATTAGTTGCTGTGTGTGTGAGAGAGAGCGATCAAATGTGTGCACAGTGTGTAACATTCTCTATTAGACTCATAATGTAAGTCTTCCTAATGCACGTACATCTACTGTATGTTCTACTGCTTGTATGTGTCCTAGCACTTACCCTCCCACCGATGAGGGAAAGAAGAAGGCATCAAGGGCCCAGATGTATCTTCACCCCACCTACACCTCCTCTTCAAGGTCCCACTAGGCACATCTCTGTAATGGCTCCTTATCGATCCTGAGGCCTCCTTGTCCACACTCAATGCCCATCGATCGGCACCTCACAAAGAGTCTCACAGGGCTGCTTCATATTCTGTGGCTTGCGGGTAGATGGATAGTAGATGTTGGTGTGCATGTGTGTAAAACAGTACCTGTTAATATTTAGAAGGAGAGACCGGTGTCTGCGTGCCTGTGCCTTCATTCGTCTGTGTACCTCTTTTTGTGAGAGCGGGAATGTGCGTCTGCATACCTCTCCGACAACCTTCCTGTACCCCTTTAATGTAGCCGGAGACCTCCAGTGACCACATCAAACTATGAACGATGCAGGCCTCCATGTCTAAAAACCTTGCAGCATAAAGACATAAACACCCGACATAAAAAGAATTGCTCTGCCACTCTCTGTAGTCTCACACCAGAGAGACAAGACAGAGAAGGAAGAAAAGACTTCCTCGCTTCCCATGTCAAAAAAAACCCTGATTAATCAGTCAAGCCACATGAAAACTTTGCTTGTTATTGTTGCTGCTTGATTTATTAAAGGCCTGGATTTGGGTCAAGCATCCCCCTTCTCTCTCTCTCTCTCTCTCTCTCTCTCTCTCTCCCTCCCTCTCTCCCTCTCCTCTCTGTCTTACCCTCTTTGCCTTTTTTTTGTACCTAAACAAGGGCCCACCCCCCACGTCTCTTCCCTTTGTCTCTCATCTGGTTTTCTGTTTTTGTTAAAGGACAGTTGATTAATGATGCCACAGACAAAGCCCACAGTCTGCTCTCAGCCCGGGCTCAGATAGAGCTCCACTCTAGGTAAACCAAAACACATGTGATCCGGACAGCCACTGCGAACCCCTGAGGAGCGAGCAGGAGAATGGGAAAGAGAGGAGAAATTAACGACAGTAGTCACTGATGTATTATATACAGGGATATACTGTAGGCTCCTCCCTACACTGGAAAATGTGCAGCAAGAGGAAAGAGAGGAAGGATGATGGAGCAGTGTGTAATACGCTCAGGGTGTGGCCTTTTTACAGCATTTGTGGTTAACTAAGATTTAGTTGCACCATTCCAGCCCATACGTGTTCATTAAAGTGTAAAGTTATCCTTTGGCTCAGGCTCAGTTTCACCTCTCGTGGTTTGAAATTGCACATATTTACTGATTTTAATGTAGCAAAGAGACATTTTAGTACCTTAGTTGTGTTGCCTGCCCGCAGGCTCCTGAGAGTCTTGTAGAGGCGAAGTGCCTTATTGAGTTATAAGGGAGCATATTATTCCCGTGACTGAATTGAGAGCTTTATTGTCAGTTGTCTTCATAATGGCGGGGCTTGACATTCATGTCATACTCTATCGCTACATACAGCCCTATGTTTGAATGCAGTGCTGACATGCTCTAATTGGCTGTGCTTGCCGCCTACAGTAAACATGTCATCTCAGGAATTATTACCCAGAAGGACCAGCGGCTAATGACAATTATGTGTTCACTTTTACTATATGGTATTAACCTCTCCTTCAGTTCAGACCTCTTCATGTAACCATAAGCTCATAGCATGTTGATTGTATTGTGTGATGGCGATGTGCCTCAGGCCGTCTCTTAACCTGAGCAGTTTGTGAAGTGCTGTTGCCTTTGAACAATGTCTTTAATCCATATTCGGAGTATTTTGTTACCAAAAACAAATAGCATACAGCTCCTTTTTAAATGAATTGACTTGGTTATATAAGTGTTCATATTGGATTTTATTTGCCTACCAATTGACAGTAATGTTTGCTTAAAAGCTGCTTTGGTTAGTTTACACTTTTGTAGTTGTCTTCACCAAGAGAGATATATTTTTTCAGCCTTTATATATCGCAGACATGCAGTCACAATAATTGTTTTACTCTGTTGCTTAGGTCTCTTGTTACATATATGCAGTGTAAGCAAAATAGGAAGAACTACAGAGAAACACATTGTTCCAAGGTGTTTACCTTAGTGCCAACCCTTTAGCTGCTTTTGTTGTGTTATACACAACAAAAGTATGTATTTGTAGCAGCCAATGGAGGTTATGTGTTCACCCCTGACTTTGTGGAACGATGCAGTCTGGATCAGGGAAGATCCCATTACATTTTTGGTGCAGATGCAGATTTCTTTTCGCTTTCATTAACATTGTGAGATCAATTTATACCATTTATCCAGGAGATAATTAATGGATCTTGATGAAAAAAAGTTTGGCTTATTTAGGGAACTTATACCTATGAGTGCGTGTGCAATTTGGTGCCGCTTGTTTGAATTTAAGGGAACTGTTGTGCCTTTGGCGAAGGTATGTGCTCTACTGAGTGACATTCTAGTTGTCTAGGTGAAACCAAATTTCAAACAAACACTGTGTAGCTCCAATAACATGAGCTGGGTTAATTGTAGTGTAGTATAATAGTATTAATATAATATAGACTTTATTTTGATGTATGAAGCAGTGACAGTGCAGTAGCAGCCAACAGTTTCTGATACCTCAGACTTGGAAATTAAGCTTATGAGAAGGTAGAGGTTTTTACCCTTTGCCCATTAACTAATTTAAACATTATTATCCTCAGATTTTTAAGTTGAATAGATATGACCATGCTCTGCCACCACCCAGACTGCAGTGTGTGGGCCAAAGTAAGCCGGTCTTGAATGTTGGCTTTTGAGGCAGAGCGATCCAGGAGGAGTCTAGCTGGTCAGCAAGGTCACAATCCAAGACCAACAGCAACATCACCAGCACTTTACGTAGCTTTGCACACCCAGGGGATGGATGGAGCTCTCCTGACAAGTCTGCCACAGTCATCCACTGCCTCTCACCCAGACCATATATGCCTACCAGCTTCCTGTCTTTTCCAGCTCACACATGGGATGATCCCGAAGCCTTCCTGTGGGTCTGTGAGGGATTAGCAGTGGCATGTGGACAACCAGAAGAGGAGGCAGGCTGAGAGCTGCCGAGCAGCGACCGTGGCCCTAGAGCGACATTGTGGCAGAAAAATGAATCTCCCTCTCCTTCATCTTGTCCTCCGTCCCTTGGTCTGGATTTGTACTGTAGAGAATCATAGGAGAGAAGGGCTGGTTAAACTACACTTCCACCAATGCTACTGGTTTGTTTACCACTGTGTTAAGCCCTGCTAAAGATCAAGGTTGTGACTCAAGGCTCACTTTGGGACACCAATGAAGGCATTTTGCATGTTAGAGCAGGGCGTACTTTGCAATATTCACATACTTATTCTTGTATATGACTGGAAACGAGAATACAAAAAAAGATGTCTCCCGCACTTCAAGTCCCCAGATTGACACAGATTGGCATGATTGTACAATGAGAAAATGCACTGGGGAATGTTCACAGGGTTAGTGGGACTCACTGTGAAATGGGGCTGAGTTGGGTCCAATATTCACTTCAGAAGAAAAGGGCCCTATGCTCTAGATCAAGGCAATAAATTGTGGTCACTAGGTCAGCTGAGCCTCTGCTGATGGGTAGAAAAAAGCTTATGAAAATGTGTGTTTTTCCTCTTTTTCATTGCCCTTCTTTATTTGACCAGGACACCACTAAAATCCATTAAACGCATTAGTTGACATTGTCATGTGTGCACTGAGAGGGAGAGTGTGTTGTGCATGAAATCTAAAATATATTACACACATCCTGGTAAAGTACATTTTTCCCTAGATAACCACAAGTATTCAGAGCAGCGGCGTAGGCGTCATGTCACTTGTTGACACAGTGTCCTGCTGTGGGGCCTGAGCACGAGCGTGATTGTCTGCTCTGATCATCGTGGAGCCAAGCTCATCTCCACTTTATGAGACTGAGCACCTGTTAATAATTTATGCCCCCACTTTACCTGGAAACCAAACCATAGGCTCAGCTGTGCCTGTCTGTCCGCGTTCCTTGTCACCAGACATTTAAGCCTTTTACCCCGTTTTGGACTTGGAGCTATTTACTCAGCCACCCCCACCCCCCCTCCCCTAACCTGCAATATGCACCAGCCTGGATGAGCTGATGATGCTATAATGCCAGGGGTGCAGGTTAGTGTATATATATATATATATATATACTGTATATTTTTATCTTTACTTTTTGGGGGCTTGTTTTTTTGTTTCTGTCATTACCTCTCTCCTCCAGTATTGTTTCTCGAAGAGGATGTGTACCCAGTACTCGATGTACTGTCTTCCTCTCTCCCTCCATCCCGAGGGAGTGTCTGTTCCCTTTATATTTCAATGTTTTTTGTCCCCCCCACTCCCTCCTTGCTCATCGTCTCGTGTTGCACGGCAGTGTCAGATTCAGTTATGTATGCACCCCATGTCTTTGATCCCCCCCCCCGCACTCTTGTGTTGTGTACATTGCATAACCCCCTGCTGCGAAACCTAAAAGTGTACCTCTGCTCTCTCTCTCTCCTTTTTTCTCTCTCTCTCACACACACTCTCATTCCTCTTTTCCTGACACCCCCTCTTCATCTACCTTTTGCCTCTTTGGCAGCAATCCAGGTCATCCATCCTTCCCTCTCCACTTCAAGCTGCCTCCCCTTCTTCCAATCCCAGAACCTTGAAGGTTTGCTCTCTTACTCTCTCTGTGTATTTGTCTTTTTCTTGCCCTCTCATTTTCCCTTGCTATTCCTTCCTTCCCATTATCTCTCTCTCCTCTCTCGACCCATCTCCCTCTCCCTGTCTCCTCCTGCTCTCCACTCTCCCAGTGGTCTCATTAGGCGTGAAGGAGGTTGCCTGGTGTTTGTGTGTATGTGTGTGAATGTGTGTTCTCTTAGGCAAAGTCTCACTTGACTGAGCATGCCACTTGCACTAGCAGAGGCCCAGGCTCTATTATTACCACAAAGCTGTCACAAACAGTATATAAAGTAGCCTCCTGTTGCTGAGTTGTGGGTGAACACAGGGCACTCTCTTAACAACAGTATAGCAACCACTGTACTGCCCCACCCGTCCTATAGCTGCAGAATGTGCATGTGAAGAATGTAAACAGAACTGTCAGAAATATATGCATAACCGTGACCGGCAACAGTTTTTCCAGCACATACTGATCCTGACACTGAAAATCACATACCAGACACATCTGTCTCTTCTCTGTAATGACACCCCACCTATGTGGTCCAACCTGTGGGATGTCTGATGCCCCTCTGTCTCCCTCTGTACTGAGTCAGTGAGTGATTATGTGTATGTGTGTGTGCGCACAACTGTTTTGCTAGTGTCTAGTTACAGGTATGGGGCCATGCGCAGGAATGAGCCCCCGCGCTACCTCGCTGGCAGGCCTGACCCTGACAGGTCATCGTCCATTACCACATGAAACCTAAATGTCAAGCAGGGCCCCCTGCTACAGCCATTTGTCTTTCTCTGTGGGTCAGCCGGCCTGGGTACACATATACACACACACACACGCATGGGAACACACTCACCTGCTCTCCCTTGACTATATTTCTCCTCCACAGCAGGGAAATATCCCTTTGTCGTCATTGCCCCGATACATAAATATAATGAGTAGTAACAGGGGATATTTCTTTTTCCTTTAAATACCAGAGACTAATTTGTTCGAACAAGTTTTTTTTTGTTGCTATTGGCTGACAGAGGTTGACTGGACCCAGCTGTTGGCCAACAGTTGTTTAGTTTTAGCTTATCTGTGAGCAGGCAGAATAACCTTTGGTGCAGATCTGGCCACAATGGACACAGAAAGCAGTAAACCATCGACATAGGGCTCAGGTGCAGCTGGAAACGTCTTTAGGTTTATTTTATCTGCTGTCTGATGATTATGTTAAACTGTTAAAAAAGTAGGTTTCATATCTTACTAGGCCTTCATGGTCTTTGTCTATTGAACTTTTTGTTGCAAGGTCACATCATGAGAGCGATGCATTAATTATTCAAGGATGTGTTATCTTGGAGGTGATTAAGTATGGAAAACATCTTGAATAACTGAACGTAAAACCTCATTTGTTCCCAGTCACCTCGTGCATTAAGTCCTCTTCACCAGGGGAAAGAAAAGCCTTTTTCCTCCTGTGTTAAACAACCTCAATCTCTGTATACAGTGATGAGTCCTAACTGCTGTTATCAGAAAGAACACTGGCCAACTCCATCACTCAGTCCTCACATTACTGAGCCGCAGTCATCCATTTTAATAGATAAAGGACAGAGAGACCAAGCACTTGGGTGTGTGTGTCTGTGTGTTATGATAGCTTTTGTAAATGCTACAGTGAGTGTACATACACACACATGCACATGCATAAACACACGACTTGTTTACGGGAAGCTGTCAGCCATGTGTCCTTATGATAAATAAACAGGGACGCGTCCCCTTTTTAATGATGGCATATACAGGCCTGCACGCCGAATATTGACGGAAAGATTGAAAGCGTTCTCAAGGGCCTTTCCAACATGACGTATGGCTCTTGCTCTGTATTTTTCCTCCACTGCCCTTCATTTTTAACCCCCCACCCCCACCCCACCCCACCACCACCACCACGTTCAGCTCTTCTTTTATTAATCTTAAGACGGCGGCTTGCACAGGCGTTTGTTGACATGAGGGATGCTATAAACACATTTATCAAGAGAGACTGCCAATAGGGGAAACATCAGGTTTGTGAAAGAAAAGAATGTGATAATAAATGCATAATGCATAACAGAGAAAATTGCATAACAATGAGCTCCTCGGGGATAGCAGAGGGCATCTACATAGTACAGTGCCGAGAGGGAACAGGTTGTTTGCAAGTTTTGTGCAAACACGAAGCACCGTAGCTCGTTGTCTTTGAGCAGTGGCAGCTCAGGATACCACATCAACAATGCCACCTGCATTAGCAGTCTGCCCGTGCAACGAGGAAGATGCCGCGCTCCTGGCTTTGATAAATGTTTCATTGTTTATGCTGTCTCTGTCTCCGTCTCTCTCCTTTCTTCTCTCGTCTGTCTTTCTCTCTCCTGCTCTCCATCCTACATGCACACCGGCGAGTCTGTTCGAGAGACTGGAGACGAGCTTTTGGCCAAGTGTTGTTTCAGTGTTAGTCAGCCGTTTGATGTCTGTCTCAATTGTTGTTCATCAGCCTCCCTGAGCTGAGATCACAAGGCGCATTTATTAATCTGCAGGTTCAGACTCACTGCTGAGGGGCCGCTACCAGCAGGTCCTCCACATGCCTGCTTTTTTTTTTTTTTTACTTAAAAACTGTATGCTACCCCCACTTTTTGACTGTTGGCAATTAGACCTACTTTTTTAATCTAAACTTAGCTTCACTCAACACAGGGCCATGGAGTTTTGCTTGTGAAAAGGAAAGTGTGTGTGTGTGGGGGGGGGGGGTCAGAGTGTTTTCTGTACTCCACAAAGACGCTGGGTTAATTGATGCACGCTGGTGTCACTGTGCTTTTTTGCCTCTTTGGCTTTTTTTCACGCTACTCTATTATCTGATTGGTTTTATGTGTGGATGGCCAAGGAGTATTTTTGAGTATACGTGTGTGGTTGTCTCACAAAAATGAAGAGCTCTCTCTTTACCTAAGGGGGATGGGGTTTGACAGTACTGTAGTGCCCCTAGCCAACCTCCATCCTTCTAACAAAGACCCCACCTCCCCTCCTCACCCACCACCACTCCATTGCTGATAAATGTGTTTTTCTTAAAGGAAGGAGGTGGTTGGTTGAGAGGAGTCTCTTTCTCTCTCTCTCTCTCTGTGTGTGTGTGTGTGTGTGTGTGTGTGTGTGTGTGTGTGTGTGTGTGTGTGTGTGTGTGTGTGTGTGTGTGTGTGTGTGTGTGTGTGTGTGTGTGTGTGTGTGTGTGTGTGTGTGTGTGTGTGTGTGTGTGTGTGTGTGTGTGTGTGTGTGGCTTGCTAATGCAGTGCAGGGCCGACGTGGCGCGACTACAGGCAGGCTGACTCGAAGGCAGGCCCGCAACCTCGACCCCAGCATCATTTGTTTGGACGAGGGCCGTCAGCGCCTGTCGCGCAGCCCATGATGAAGTGTCAGTCGGTAATTGTCCCCACGAAGCATCCACATCTCAGGGGGTGATGGGGGAGGGAGGGAGGACGGGGAGGCAGGGAGCTGACAGAGAGAGAAATGGCACCCTGGGCTCCTCCTGTTCTCCCTCCCTCTCCCTCTGTCTTTTTCACTCCCCCCTTTCTTTCCAGCTTTTCCCTCCAGTCCTCCTACACCAGCAGCTTATATCGAGGTCTGCCTCAGACCAGTGGCCCCCGTGGAGCTTCAGCTGGGGCCAAGTGGCAACATAATGTGTGTTTGTGCATCTGCTGTACATTTGTGTGTGTGTGTGTGTGTGTGTGTGTATAAAGTTGCTCAGAGCAGGACGGAGTGCCTCTGTGTATGCACATTATCCACAGTGTTTAAACCTTGCGTATGTTCCTTCCTCCTTAATCCATGAACCACTCCTCCTCCTCCTCATTCAGCCCTCCATTTTTCTATCTTTATGCTCCCCACATTCCAATTAGCTCGTGTGCCTTGTACTTTAAATGGGCCATTTATTTTGGTAAGCATCCTTTTGAAACCTCTTTGGTCAAAACAGTGGCTGCCTGCGCTTCCCTAACCATCCAAATACATAGATATTTTGGTAATTAGATTTAGTGTGGGGCTTATATTGATTGAACGATGTCTCTATGTAATGAAAAGCTTTTACAGGACGCACAGCGGCTATATATAGTGCGATCCATAAAGCGTTACCATGCGGTGGGAGCCCTAATGCTCTTCGCCCGGGCTCCTGTACTTCAGAGCATGATGGAGGAGTGGGGGTTGAATAGACAGATAAGACAAGAGAAAGAAGAGATGTAGTAGAAGAGATTAAAGGAAAAAGGATGAAAAAGTCCAGAAGATCCAACATGAAGAAGAAAAAATGAATACTGAACGGTGGGCAGGGCAGGAAATGGACATGTGAAAAAAGAAAACCACCTTGAGATCGTGTCCTATATTTCCTTTTTCCTCCATAAGACACCTCCAGCCCTCCCACCATCACCATCTCTTCGGTGATGGGATGAATACTGTAATGCATGCTAGATCACTGATAAGACTGCCTATAGAGGTGGTGAAGCAAGGAAGAAAGGCTGAATTGAGGATAGGACTGTAAAGAAATAAATGATGAAATATGGGACAGAAGCAGGAGTAGAGGAATAAAAAATGATGGCAAGAGGGAGACTCCATTGTTTTGGCGTGTGGCTCCCGATGACGCCCTGAGGACAGCAGGTGAATTGGGAGGAGGCAGACGAGGAGGGGGCCTCGCGAGTCTTCGTCCCACTGTCTGTCTGTCTGTTGGTGGCAGGTGGAACACAGCCTGCCACTCCTGCTGTCTAAATGAGGAGCCACGCTTCCATCGCTCCTTCTCACACTCCTCTCTCTCTCTCTCTTTCTCTTTAATGGGGCACTGGCCTGAGGCGCTGAAACAGCTCCCTCCGGAGTGACACACACACAGCATGCACACACACTGATCACACATTACAGACACTACTGGATGCCCTTGCACATGGTGTGATGTACACACACACACACACACACACACACACACACACACAAGGGAGAAGCAGAAGCAGGGGAGAGACCACAGCCCCCCCCAAATTATGCCTGAGATGATGAATCTGGTTGGTGATTAGTTAGTTGAGGAGAGAAGCTCACTGCTTAGGCCCTTTAATGGGCCATAATTTGGAAGATAACTGTATTGTACTATCTCTCTTGACATTTAAATCTAATCAGACCCTGCTGGTTAGCACTGTGGTCCAAGACGAGGGAGCCAGGGACGGATGGAAGGCTGCTAGCGGAGAGGGATTGGCCCATAGAAGAGCAAAAGGGAAAACAAGTCCCACCCGCGCACACTCACACGCACACCTTCCTGCATTTCTATTTTATTTATTTTTCATTTACTGACAATCAGTTCGTGGGGCCTTAAATTGAGCAACAGAGTAGCACACAGACACTCTCATATCACTTGGGAGCTACTCCAAGGCCTCTTGTGCGCTCCTTATTACCACAGATGAGATGTTCAGTTTGATTAACACTTCTCTTTCATCCTCTTCATTAGCAGAGGAAAAGCCACTGCAGCAGCCGCTGCCCATGAAAACGGGGCATGAATTAGAATCCACTTATTCCATACAATGGTGGTTAATGGTGGGGAGTAATAGGAAAAGGGTGTTTCTAATTGTTTCTTTGGACGGTGCCGTGCGCGCTGCAGCAGCTGTTTCCGTACAGCGGACCCAGTCGCTCAAAGGGCCTGAACAAAGGCCAACGCCGGCATTGGAGGGCCCACACGACTCTATTCGATAGAGCTCACTAGCAATAAATGCGTGTGGAGGAGCCAATTTCCTCTGGCAAAGCATCCTGCTGAGTGGAGGAGCTGGGCCCCAGTCAATGAGAACCACCTGGTGCTGAGGGAAGTGATTAGAGTTGGCACCACAGTGAGCAAAAAGCTGTTTTGTTAAGGAGGAATAAGAGGGGGCGCTCACCCGCGTTTGGTTTGTTGGAGAAATATTGATGCAAGTTTTTTTTTTGTCAGATTGAGATCTGAGACAGTGTTGTTTTGTTGGTGCTCAATTAGAGGGAATTATTTTGGTTACGTGTGTTTTGGGTTCTGACGCTGGTGCTGATTGCCTTGTTGGTTGGAGTGCCTTGGACATGCCACAACAGTGGGGTTGTGGGTTTACCCCCCACACAGACTACACACATACCAAGCAAGAAGTCAAAATAGTTCAGAGAGTGGCTATAGCCATGGAGAGGATGATGGCAATTTTATAAAAAATGTGTCAGCAAATGTACAGAGAGTAGTGATAATATCCACATGGTAAGACGTTCAGTTGCAGCAGACCCCAAGCAAAGTACAAACAGACTCTACTGAATGCCACCAAATGGAATTCACTGTGCTTTATTACACTATGTCACCACGCAATTAAGGCCCTGTCTACACTACTGCAGATATTTTTCTTAAGGCTTCTACAAACTAGAGGTTTTTCAACTCTTGACCAATTTTTTAAAAAAACGTGGGAGACCAAAGGCATAATGACAGATTTAATATTTTATATAGTTTTGTTCGTAGTTTTTGTCTGTTACATAATTACTGTACTCACCAAAGTAGCAAGAACATGGCAACAGTGCTACAACAAAGTCAGATGATGGTTGCAAAGAAACCAAAAGGACAGTTTGGGTTATAATTTTACTGCTTCCCTGTGTTTCATCATCTGAATAAATTGATCACCATAGGGGTTTGTTTTAAAGTCAGATAATCATCTGACTGCTTGTGTTTCCTGCTCTGTCTGATTTCTCTTTTAGTGATGTGGCCACGTTCCCAGATCTCAACAATTAACTTGGTGAGCACAGTTTTGTTATTACCCATAGAAACAGCAGCCAAAACTATAAAAACAAGACCCAAGTTGTAATAAAGTGGAATTATCCTTTAAATTATACAATAAATTATATTCTAGTGCTGCTCATTTTCTTAGAGACAACACCCTGGAGCTCAGCCTCTGAGGCACTGCACTGCTCACTTTGATGTTTATTTAATTTATTTGACCTTTTAATTTAACCAGGCATGTCAGATCCTTCTCTGCTACCTATGCTGCTGACACAGTGCTCACCCCGTGTGTGTGTGTGTGTTTGCCGTGGGAGTGTATGTGTGTGTGCCGTGGGAGCGTTATCGCAGTTGAGTGAATCTTGGCTCGTGGATCGTAGTGCTGATCACATTTAATGATGGAAATGCATACCACAGGGGGATCGTGTATGTGTTTGTGTTTTTTGAATGGGTATACATGTGTGTATACAAAAGCAGAGCAATGGCAGCCAGGTGAAGGAGGTCATGGTAGCCCTGGTTGTGTGTCTGGCTGGCATTGATCTATTTTCTCTGCTGGATCTACCATTCTTGTACCACCACCTTCATATCCTTTATCTTTCTTTTTGCATTTCATCGTCCATCTCCCATATTCACCTGTTCTTTCTTTCTTTCTTTCTTTCTTTCTTTCTTTCCCATTCCCATTCCCATTGGGAGAGCTATGTATTGTCTATATCCTAACCCTAACCCTGTTTCAATTTTGGCCTACTTGTCTTCTGCTGTCCTCCTATCGGCCTCTGTTCTGTGTCCTCTTTGTTCCCCCACTCTGTCTGTTTCTCTTTTAATCGCTGTTCATCTCTGTATCTTGGCATTTAGGGCCTCTAATTGAGCTGGCGTCACTTGAATACTTGGTAAGGCAGGAACGGCAGAGAATCGCATCATTGTTTTCTGTGTCCTGCACTCAGAGAGAGGGCAGGGCTGCTCCCTCTCTCCCTATGTGTGTTTGTGTGAGAGAGAGAATTCTACTGAGAGGGAAATAGAGGATAAATTTAATTTAAGACTGCAGTTTTATGGAGATGGATTGCATGTTTATGTGTGTTTTGCAGTGTGCATATTCATTCAAAAATGGCAGTTTTATTGCTTTCATTTTCTTTACTCTACATTTTCATGGAGCTACTCTGTGAACTGAATGCACTTCTGCAGGGACAATACAACCCACTATAACCTTTTATAAACAGATAATCGCCATAATAGATTTTAAAGCAGGTTTGGAACATTTTCAAATACGTTGCTGTTGGGTTAAAACAATCAACAGATTAATCTGATCAACAGACAATTTAATAATCTGCCTTAAAAAGTCTTAAATATATTAATATAAATAACATTATCAAGACCTACCAAAACATTTTAGAGCTTCCTCTGTCACGCTTAAAATAAGTTATATTAAATGAGAAATGTTTAGGCCTCATACAGAGTTTTGTATGGTGTAGTTCTCACCACTCATACAAATATTATCACGCTGCAATAAAACTACATCCAAGACAACATGGAACTGCAATACACTCAGCGATGTCTCAATAGATAGGAGAATAGGAATTTAAAAAATAAATCAAAATTAATCAAAATCATTCCTCACAACTCACATTCTCCTCCTTCAGGTAATAATTCAAACATCTGTGTAACAATCCCTTGTGAGAAAGTAGATCCAAGCACAAAACCCTGAAAGTACCAACCGTCACTGTTAAATCACTGGTTCCTCCTCTCAGCTGAGAAATCATCCCCAACCCTGTTTCCAAAAAGTGGAATGAAGCAATAGTCTGCTACTTTTCCAAAATGTGTTTGACAGCTACCTCTCTACACTAACAAATCCCAGCACACACACACACACACACACACACACTGGAATACAACCTTGGCTCGCTCCAGTGTGCTGCCGAGTCACTGATCAATCAGGGTGAGGTTGTGGTCTCTGTTTTTTTGATGCAGCACATATCTATATGTATCCAAATCTTCACTATTCACTTTCTGCCTGCAACGCCTCAGGTTAGAGTGTGTGTGTGTGTGTGTGTGTGTGTGTGTGTGTGTGTGTGTGTGTGTGTGTGTGTGTGTGTGTGTGTGTGTGTGTGTGTGTGTGTGTGTGTGTGTGTGTGTGTGTGTGTGTGTGTGTGCGAGGTTTCTGTACTTGGGGCTCTCAATCTTTCATTGTGTTTGGAGAGGTAGCGGAGGAAAGAAAGAGTGTGACTGAGAGAGAAAGATGGAGAGAGAGAAATGGCCTGAGTTCTCAAGTTGCAAACAGAAAAAAGGAGCCACTGCAGGATGCCCTACAGGCAATTAATGTAGCCAACACACACACACATATTGAAAAACCTGGTGGAAAAAAAACAACAGAAATATGAAACAGTGACAGCACACGTCAGCACATACAGTAAGAGATGGAGAGCACACGTGCATGTACACGCACGTTCACCCAGCAGTGTGTGTGTGTACATGTCTTTGTTCTGTCTGGCTGTCCTCTTGGCACGTAAATCATAATGGATCTCATTATCCAGCTGGGTCGCTTGGTGGGGCCTGTCTGGCGGGAGATGATAGCTGGATGGCTGAAGGGCTACCACAACACACACACACACACACACACACACACACACGCACAAATTCACACACTCCGCATGTGTGTTATTTAGCTTATATTGGTGTAGGTGTATACACTGCTCATTCTCACTCATATCACATCAGCAACTACTACACACACGTGCACATTCACATGCATGCGCAACACTCTCAGCCCATCCAGACACAATGGACATTAGTGGCTCAGCTTGATGCAGAGCAGAGGGTGTGACGGATGAAAAATGAAACTTATCGTCTTAGTCCCTCGCTCTTGTCACCCCCCTTTCTTTCTTTTTTTGCTTTCCTTCTTGCTTACTTTCTTGTGTCCCTCCTTCCTCCCCATCTCCTCTTTGTCACTCGTTTCGGAGGACAGCGGCAGATGTTGGTTTGTCCCTCGAGGTGAGCAGGGTTTGTGTGCTGCCATCTTTTTCCTCCTTATCGCGGCGCAGTCTCCCACACAGGACACCAGCAAGTCATGAATCACTCATACAGAACACATCAGTTGTGCGTCTGGGGTAAAAAAGAAAAGTGTTGCCCCAGTAAATCACGTGTGTTGTAAGTGTTGTGCACAAACACACATGCGCGCCGCAGCCGTTTGGTATCCGAGCAGCGCTGGCTCTTATACTGTGAGCACAGGCGGAGCAGTTGGTTGCTCGTAACACGGTTAGGGCCTACACCATTTGTCTGGACATGACCATTACCCAAGCCAATTACTGACTGGTGTACAGCCGACTCGCCAACAGTCTAATGTTTTCCCGTCATGCCTGCCCCCCCCCCCCCCCTAAACACACACACAACAGAAGGAGGGGGTGTAGCGGGGAGAAATGGATAGAGCGGAAGGATGGAGGGCCTGAGGCATAACCCCCCGCCCCACCTGACTGACTGACTGACTGATACAGCTAATAAACTTTCATTTAAGCTAATGTTTTTCTGTTTTCTCTCACCTCCATCCCTCCCTTTCTTTCTCTCCTTCCCTACTTTTCTCTCCCTGCTCTATTTTTACACCTCTAATTCCCACTCTCCTCCCCCTCAATCTCTCGCTGTATTTCTGTATGTGCACCAGAAGAGGGGCTCGACCTGAGCAATCGATGCGGGCGGTCCACCAGCTGAAAGCCCAGTTGGTCGAACGGCACACCACTCAATCAGTCTGAACAGCAACACACGGGGCTGCTGGCGACCAACAGAGGTAGATGCACTCTGTGTACACAGCAGTAGATCCTGAGCTGAACTCATTTTATAAACGATGCACACACCTTGCAGCGGCAGTAAAAGTGATGCACTGTTTTTATAAATCAAAACAAAACCGACTTAGTCAACAGCAGCACATTAAAGATTCAAACCCATCTGTAAAACAGCGCTGACAGGCGGGAACATTTTGGCTCACGTCTCCTTGCCACTGCCAACACTTCTATCTTTGCATACTGTAGGTGCTGTGCTAATTAAACTTCCAGACAAAGCAACCGCCATGTTTCTCCTCTGTTTATAGCAGCTGAATGGTCTTTGTCTGAGACCAGAGTGAGTGCACGTGTGGTTTTCCCTGCGCTGCTTACGGTGTTGGTACGTGTCGACAGTGGTCACACTCCCTACAACCACACTTCTTCTAATTTCCAAGTGTGTTTGCAGCAGATAGTATGTGTGCTTTCTAGGTTTCGTTGATTTGTGTGTCTATGCTATTGTTACACCCATAAACTGCAAAGCAGCTTTCAGACATGAACTCCTGAAAAATGTTGTGAAAAATGGGTCTAGACCTTTTCTTGAGTTTGCCTTTCAATTAAAAACGCAGCAGGAGATTATCAGAGTCAGATGCTTTCGCAACACAGAAAAATATCCAGAACATTCAGACGAGGGGTGACACCTGGCTACAGCAGTCAGGACATTCTGTGTAAATTCCACTGGGGAGATCCCTTGTTTTTGTTTTCAGCACATCAACGTCAGCTTTGGCTCTAATCGCCAAAAGCTCTCAAATCTTGTTATCTCTCCAAGTTGACATCTTTGTCTTCTATATGTATTTCTCTTCTTTTTAATCCTTTATTAATTTGTCATCAACACGGCCAATCGCTCGCTGTGAGCTTTTCGGACACTTTCCTGCTGTATTGTGGTCTCACTCAGACATTTTACTAGGGGTCTGACAGGAAAAGTTTTAGAAAATCTGAAAGCAGCTTTTAGAAAAGTCTTCCATTAAAATTGTACTACTGTGTTTACAGATGCTGTAAGCTTGTTATTCTTGTGTGGTGTATCACGCTGCAGGTTCATCTTTGCCATTTTTCAACATTCAACATTTTGTTTTTTTTGTCAGAAGAGCATCTTAAACCAAATCACAATTGATCTTCGACCACAATCTTATAACAATTGGTTCTCCAAGACCTGAGTGTTTTATAACGTGCGGGAGTATCCATTTAGAGTCTCACCAATTTAAATCATCTCCTCGTGCCACAAGTCAGGATCCATTAAGACCGATTATGCCGCAGCGGACAGTAAACTGAGGCAAATTAGGGTCATCATATGGCGTGGCCAGTCTGAGAGGAAAAATCCTGTGTACGTGCTCTCTCCAGTAGAAGGACAGCAGAGATGTGTTGTCAGGGAGCGAGCGGCACCAGTGCGGCTGTTAAGTACACTGTCGAGTTCACTCCTGTCAAGAGCCGTAACAGTTTGATATGTGAAAGGAGAGTGTTTGAGTGCACAGCAGCCTGGAGTAGAATTGCCTCTTTTCCCTCCTCACCCACTGACCTACAGGCAGACGCTCACCCCCGTCACTCCATGTGCTCTATTCCTTTCCCTGAACTCCTAATGGTTGAAGTGAGAAAATAGAAATGCCACCCTCTGTCCTTTCTGGAGAAGAGAGGAGACGAGAGAGCTCCTATGTTAAAAATGTTGCATCCAAGTCTGTATGTTATCAACTGGGTTTTAAGAAAAACGAAGAAGGACTGCACTACCCACAATCCTCAGGTGTAGTAGCAACATCTCTGATTGGTTGAACTTGCTGTTACTATGGAAAGGTTTACTACAACAGCTGAAAATCATGACAGCTATATGATGATTCATTATTACTACATTAGGTTACTATACTATACACTTTATGAAACGCGAAAGATACAAACTACAATATATTGCAACACTGTATAAAATTTAAGAAGAAACTCTGGAAGTCGTTGGAAAGGGATCATTCGCAATGGTTCCTTCACTCTTGAAATACTTATGTGCACAGTCTTAATTTTCCAATATTTTTTGATCTGAATCAAATGTTTAATGGTCATGATTCATCTTGTAGCTGGTCGTCCTGGTTCCATTCTCGAAATTCTTTTTCTAAGGATTTTTCTGAGATGTCAATGGAGAAAATTAATGGGAAATTTACTTTCGATACCAGAAAAGTGGGTGGTCTCTGTTGCACTGGTGTGCTACAGTAGCTACAGCGAGGCAGACAGTCTTAGTATTTTTTAATAAGACAGGCAATAACAATAAATCCTACAGGCTAATCACCCACTCACCACTCTTCTTCTCTTCGCACCCCCCAAACCCAGAGCAATGCAGCATTACCCTGCCGCCGCCTTCAATTACACCATTCATCATGCGTCTTATCTGGCCGCTGCTTTGATTGAGTATGCAATGGGAGGCGTCGCAATCCCCACATTCTCTACACAAACGTGTGTGTGTGTGTGTGTGTGTGTGTGTGTGTGTGTGTGTGTGTGTGTGTGTGTGTGTGTGTGTGTGTGTGTGTGTGTGTGTGTGTGTGTGTGTGTGTGTGTGTGTGTGTGTGTGTGTGTGTGTGTGTGTGTGAGAGTGTGTGTGTGTGTTGGGAGCGCTGACAGGAATGGAAAACTGCATTGAGGGAGGGTGGGGGGAGGTAGTGGGCATGTGGCAGTGAGTGTATGTATCGGGATGTATGGGTGTGTGAAGAGAGGTTGAAATACAGAAAGGGTGTGTGTATGTGTGTGTGTGTGTGTGTGTGTGTGTGTGTGTGTGTGCAGGCCACATCTACAGGAGTGTATAAATCAAACCAGATGATCGTCCCCGACTCTGATCTGCTCCATCTCAGCAAGAACCCCCCCCTCCCCCTCCCCCTCCCTCTCCCCCTCCTACTGTCCCTGTACTTCCTTCCTTCCCTCTCTCCCCCTCTCCTTCTTCTCCTCCTCCTCTGGAACAGATTTGTCTGGGGGCCCCTGTCTAATCTCCAGCAGTGCCGGGTGTTGGGAGACGGGCGACAAATTTTAATAAGCAACTGGGCGCTGTAATTTAGCAGCCTGGGAGGGAGATTAGGCTGATTGATGCCGGGCTTGCCTAATGGTCCAGCCTACGGCTTCTGGCCCAAATTGGTGGTAATGAAAGTTTTGTGCAAATTGAGATGGAGGAAAATAAGGCATCCTCTCATCTTCCCTCACACCCTCTATCTTCATTCATTCTCTGCATTGCTCTCACTGCTTTCCATCTCCCTGCTCATTTTCTCCTCCGCTCTCTCAATCTCTTTGACAAGGTGTGTCTTTCTCTCTTTCTCCTTCCATCACATCCTCTTTCTTTCCTCCCCACTCCTTCTGTTCTTTATCTATTTCACATCCTCTCTTTTATGTAGTTCTCTATTTTCTACATCTCCTATTTTGTATTTCTTTCTTTCTTTCATTCGTTCTAGTTTTTCTCAGGCACTGAGAGTCTGTCAGCCCCTGTTGAACTTAATCCAACACCCACCACCCCTTTCTTGGCCCAGCCTGTAGTAGGTGTGTGTGTCTCTGTGTGTCTATGTGTGTGTACAGACGGCGCAGGAGGTGTTGTCTGAGTCACTTCTGTGTTGTCCGGACAAATTAATCTCGATCTACAGAGAGATGGGACGACAGGGCTGATGACTTGTCTCCCTTTACCT
Organism: Verasper variegatus; assembly: GCA_026259375.1. Classification (NCBI taxonomy): domain Eukaryota; kingdom Metazoa; phylum Chordata; class Actinopteri; order Pleuronectiformes; family Pleuronectidae; genus Verasper; species Verasper variegatus. The sequence continues at coordinate 10,695,648 of CM048057.1, forward strand.
CCACCTCTTTTTCCTTGTATTCCTCTGATTCACTCTCACTTTCTCTCTCTCTCTCTCTCTCTCTCTCTCTCTCTCTCTCTCTCTCTCTCTCTCTCTCTATGCCTTTTCTCTTCATCTCACCAAATCGTTTTCAGCAAGGCTGCCACTCTGACAAGCTCCGCCTGCCATGTGTTATTAGGCTGTGGAGATTTTCCGGACACCTCAGGATAAAGCAATTGCATGTTGATGTTCAAAGGCCTGTCCCACTACTAAACTTTGTATTATTCTGTGCATCTGCTGCACTCTGTTCCTGTAACAAAGGCCTACTTTGAATGAAAGGATAACATGGCATCAGAAAAGAAGTTCAAACACAATCATTATTGAAGGGAGAAGACATTGTATCACAAGATACTGCCACTTATCTTTGTGCTGCACAACAACGAACGATCTGTGGCAAAGACGTCAAAATAAATTCAGTGGAGATTTCTCGCTTGTGGCTCAGGAAACTGAGATTTCTTCCATGAGCAAAGGAGCATCCTTACTGAATCTCCTACTTCCTCTGACCACTGATACCTCAAGAAAGACAAAAACAGACAAAGCAAATCTCATGAGTACTGAATGCTGGGAAGCCAAGAGAGCGACTTTAGGGAACAGTAGAGTGGTTAGGGCTGGCCGTCATTCAAAATCCCTTCACCTCGATACTAGTTCCTGAATTGAATGATACTATGGTCCCAATTTTTAAATAACATTCGAAATATAAATCCAAATGATAAAAAATACATTGCTCAATACAGTACATATTTACTCTGGGCGTGACCTGCATGCCTCTGACCTGTTTGGGTAATGTTACGTTAGACAGCCAGCGGTGCTAGATCTTAATACAAGCATGCTGCATGCACACTGGCATCCTGACTCTGATGAGATTTACATGTTACGTGAAAAAAATTGGTAGCGAATGACGAGGCATTTTTTTTGGCACTCAATAGTATCTGTTTGGTTGGTGCCATAAAAAAAAGTTACGCAGCCATAGGGGTGGGCAATGCTACGCCTGTGGTAATAGAAGACTACAGCACTGTATGTAGCATTTGATATTCCGACTATTATAAAATCCCATGAGAATGGATTTGATGGTGTAAACTCGAGAGATTTCTGGCCCTCTAGGAGTTCCGCTTATGCATGTACTGAATAAGTTTGTGTGTGATGTGTGCACATTTTGGCTCATTTGTGTCTCACATTTCCCTGTGTGGGTGCGTAAGTGTGTTAGCCAGCTATCCAGCTCTGATTCCCCAACAACAGAGCGAATGTCCTCCGGCACTTTTCAGTCCCCTTTTCTCTTAACTCCCACACAGCTCTTCTTTTTTTTTTTCTTCTTTTTTTTTTTAAAAAGACGATGCTGCCGACTCGTCCTCCTCCTCCCTTGCTGCCACCTTGAGTTATGCACTGATCTATCATTAATAGCTTCATTAACATTTTTATCCCTCTGAGGTGCTGGTGTATATAGTTCAAACCGCTGCACGGATGTTCACATCATTAAACGAGCTGAATTCTTTCTATAGCTAAAGCAGAGGTGGATGATAACACCAATACGCTTGGAAATTTGACCGAATTCTGTGCGCTCACGGCCCCCGAATAAGCATTCCCTCCGCTGCTCCTCCTCAAGGCCTCCTGTAAAGTGTGTTTCCTAACTCATATTGCACAACCTGTGTCCTTTTTGCGATATCCTGGACAAAATGTGAACAAGAGGAGCGATTATTTCAAACCCAGTCTGCACGCCAACCGAGGCTGAAGAGAAAACCATGTACCGAAAACCAGTTTGATGCTCAATAGCAACAATGCAGAGTTGAACAGCCGAGCCTGAAAATGAATGGCAACCACCTGTGAAGTTTATCTTGGCGATAGGCGGCCCTTGTTGATTGCTCACCAAAGTGTGTGGTTGAAATCCCAGACAACACAATGCAGTCTTGCCTCCGGAGTCTCAACAACTGTTGAAATGCAGTTTGGTCGGAAAGCTGGTGTTGGTAATTTTAGATTGGATGTGGCCTCTTTCCTCAGGAGCTGTTAAGGCTTTGTATGGTTCACACTTGACTGGCCAAAGTGGTTTGTCAGAGTTGATTGTTTATTTTTTTTAGGGTGAGAGAGAGAGAGAAAGAGGGAGGTTTGTATGTACGAGATGGATGACGGAAACATCGAGTGTGGTTTGGACTGTAAACTTGTGGGAATTTTTATTTCCTGGTTTCCCCTTTTTTACAGTTCTTGTTTGCTCAAAATGTCCGGTGGCCAGGCATGCAGTAATTTGGCTCCGTTCAGCATGTTGCACAAGTGTCTCTGCAGGCCAGTGTGCCGAGTTGTTTCTGGGAGAGGCAGCAAGACGGGGCCATTTTAATAAATATACCCGTGGGGCAGCAGGAACAATGGATAATGCTTGGCTGCTCCCTATACTATTTTCTCCTGCCTTTGCCTCACTGGATTTTGATTTCTGCATGGTGTGCTTGAGGGTTTTTAAAGATATGGAGCGATAATAGATAATCTACCTCCCATGATACAGGCTAGTGGAGGGGCAATAATGCAAGAAAGCGAGAGCGTATGAATTGCCTCTGTTTGCTGAATGCTCTCCTCCCACCTCATAGTTATATGGTGGGTGATGCTGTGAGATATTAAATGGGCTGACAGAGTGCCCTGATGTTCAAGTTCCCCTTCATATGATAGTGGGATATGTCTGATGGTATGAGGTGCAGGGAAGGGGGGGTTGTCTGCTCTCCTCGCTGGTTGCGGAGATGTGAAGCATGGGAAGGGGAAAAATGGGCTGTATGGTGGAGGAGGGAAGGAGCAGGGCGAGGTGCTGATGGGAAAGAGACAAATGGCGTGCCAGTGTCAGAAGTGGTCACATGCCGAGGAAAGAGTAGGGGAGAATGAGAGGGAGGATGGAAGGAGGGCTTGACTGATTAACCTGTTTACCTCCCTGAAAATGCTCCAGGCGCCATTCTGATTAAAGTTCAGTCTTTCATCTATCATCACCATGGCTGTTTTGAACCTTCAGAGCTGCCGATACCAAACACCGTCAAAACGGTCGAGCCTCCGACCTGAGCCACCACCACAACACCCTCCTAACAGTAAACCTCATGCTCTCAACCAACACCCTTCATTTGCATCTCATCCTTCTTTGTCATCTCTCGACTTTTTCTTTCTGCCTCACATGCTGAGTTTGTATGTATGTATGAGTTTTGCATCGTTTCCTCCCACTCTGCTTCTAAGCTTCTTGCTCTCAAGACTCAGTGGGGACAGTACTTGTGTGTCTCAGTCTGTTTCCTCCAGTGACGTGCTTTCCCAACTCAAGGCTTTTAGCACCTCCAGCATAATACGATTACACCCGTTTGGGGACGTGATATTGTCAATGGCTTTCTATAAATATCCCTCCAGTCCAGTTGCAGAGGCACAGCAGCACTGTGAGTGGAGTGGAGGCAGCGACGGGCAGAGGCAGCGCTGCACACAATGTTCTGGCCAGTCAAGCACAAATGTTAGCCCTTTTTAAAAGCTTTTTGCAACGTCAGAAGTCCAGTGTGTGGGTGTGTGTGGTTGTGCGTGTGTGTGAGGACAGCCATATGGGAAAGTAGAAGACAGGAGTTAGCAATTAGATCCAAAGTGGTGAGTGAACCTGTACAGGTGCAGTGGATAGGCAGGCTTCACTCTTTCTCCTCCAACAACAGCATCAGTTCTTTCTTTTAACACTCAAAAGCGGCAAAACTGTATTTTCTAAGTTCAAGTGATAAAGCCCTCTAGCATCTGTGGTAATTATGAGTCTCAGGAGAAGAAAAACATCAGTCTGGGAGGGATAGACATTTCCTGTTTCCCATTATATTGCATGTTTTTTTTTTTTTAAACCATAACCATGTTTGCTCCCATATCTGACCAAGTTGATACTATTCTAATCAGGTCCCCTAATTTGTATTAGAGATAGGGATGGTAATCCTGGAAGGGTCCAGGCTGCACAAAAAATGCTACCGATACATCCCACCCTCACCCATCAGCCCTCTCGTCAAAGTATGTGACATTTGGTGTAGATCCAAATAAAAATAAACTGATTTCATAGGGGGTGATTGCTTGATTTGGATGACGTTGATTATGTTGACGCGTCGTCTCAGCACTATTTCACTTCTGCATTTCAGCACCAGGCTGTCCAGACTAGTGCTGAACTGCCTGTCTTGTGGTGCAGCACAGAGTATTATTTCTGTTTCCATATTGGGCTATAAGTTACTTTTATTGGTTTTCATATTTGCTCCTTAATGTAAATGTACAGAGGATGTTAGAAACAGGCCCAGTTTGGTTTTCCTCCACCAGTTACCCTCCACCACCTCTGTTGGAAACATCTACTGATGTCCACCCTCCTGTGTAAAACTGTGAAATGTTGGCCTCCTCCGATTTCAGCTTCTTCTCTCCAGTGTTGAGCTTCTTGGATCCCTCTCTCTTTTTCCTGCTTCTCAGCGATGGCAGAAAATTAGGTCAATGCTGTGTTTGATCACGCTTTCGCTCATTCCCTCGGAGCCTTCCCCGCATCCCCTAACTAACAATCTTATTTTAAAACTGCCTCTTTGTTTTCTTGCTGATTCTCTGTCTGTACTTTCCATGTTCTGTCTCTGCTTCTGCCAAGGAAAGTTTACTGAAAACACATGGGCATGGGTCCGCCTCGCCATGCCTCAACACACAAGCCTTCAGTCACGCCAAACAGCAATACAGACCAACTAAAGTCATGCTTCTTGCTCAGTTATTCACAAATGCAGAGGTTTTTGTCGTCTGTTTTACAGTGAGGGGTTCTGATACCGATACCAGTTACAGAAATGCCTCTGATACTGCCAAAAATGTTGGGTTGGGCATTGGTGAATCTACGTAGGCTACCGATAGCAAAAGTGCAATTTTCTTTTTACGGAAATCGCTTATTTTTCTCCGTTCCAAAACAGCAGGGTTTAACCTGAGCCAGGCCGTACAACAATGATAGCAATCATCATTTCCATACAGGGTAAGTAGCATACAGCTGTAAAAATACTTTATATAAGTTGTTATTTTTTAAATGCACTGGTATCTGATCGGTACTCAGTATTGTCCGGTTCGTAAAATCCAGGTATTGGAATCAGTATCAGGAAGGGAAAATGGTATCGGAACATCTCTAGCTACAGGGAATGAATTAGTTTCAAATAGTTACCATGGATATGAGAAGCATCATTTTGTTGGAGGTTTTGTAATATACAACTTTCTGAAGTGATTTAATAAGTAGGCTGTATAAATGTTATTCAATTATATTTGGCTTATGATCTGATGAAAAACCCTGTTGTTGTAGATTTCTCTATTTAGCTGTCTATTTTCTCTAACTACCGTGAGCACACACAAACGTGGCTGTGTCGTGCGTGGCTTTTGTTCCATCCCGAGCCAAAAAGCACATATGTCCACGCGTATCCACATCTGTGTACACAAAATTAGCTTAGAGAGTGCTATTACTGGTCTACGTGGACCCTAACCCTGGGGGCAACTGGAGAGGTTTAGGTGATTTCACTTCAGCCCAGACAGCCTATATGGTGTTATAGCAGCCTGTGATGGACTGATTTAATCCCACTGATGGTGCTCATAAGACACAGGAAGAGGGATAGACATACACACACACACACACACACACCCATGCACACACAAAGTCACCCTTCAGTCGTGTGTGTGTGTGTGTGTGTGTGTGTGTGTGTGTGTGTGTGTGTGTGTGTGTGTGTGTGTGTGTGTGTGTGTGTGTGTGTGTGTGTGTGTGTGTGTGTGTGTGTGTGTGTGTGTGTGTGTGTGTGTGTGTGTGTGTGTGTGTGTGAGTGTGTGAGTGAGTGTGTGTGTGTGTGACAAAAAGAGAGGTCAGCAGGGCTAACACAGTCCCCTGGCTGTTCTCAAGGTTAATGTGAGACTGACAGCGTCTGCTATTAGCGGCCTTCAGATGGCTTCCACCCCCATCTGCGGAGCTGATTCATCCCGGTGGCAGCGGTGCATTAAGATGTAACAGCTCCACTCTCAGGTGTCACTCACCCCTTTAGACTGTGCCCTTCGTCATAATTTTACATTTCCTATTAACTCCTATTGTCTACCGCTGTGCACTAAAAGGATAGGTGCTGCCGTTACCGCCTGACGCTCACGTGTCACTCAACACTTTCTTAATGGCATTATTTCATGTCACCTCATTGTGTGTTAATTGAAATATCTCAGACATTGTCTATATGGTCCATTAAAGGGACAGGAGCCTTGTTCTTACGTGTCTCCAGTGCTTTGTTCATTCATTTATATATTCAGGGTTTCACTTCTACTCGCATAAAGTGTGGCTGAGGAGACGGGGGGAAAAAATACCATCAAGAAGAATTGCACTCTGGCATGTTGACGTCTGCACCCAAACCATCTAAACCTCATTTACATTTTAATTCAAAGACATTAAGCAGATGCTCTTATCAAGTGCAGGTTGATGTTTAGTGTCTTGCTCAAGGACGCTTAGGTGAGGAGGGTTGAGCAAGTTAAATGAAAGCAATCAAATAGAGATGTTGTTTTTTCATGCTTAATAGTCACATTTTATTTTTAGTTTCTATTATAGTCCCCAATTTTTTGTTATTACATTTTATCTAATGACCAAAGTGGAGGCTTTAGAACAAATTAGGATTCAGCCTTTGTGGGAAAGACAGAGATGATAATTATATTGCATTTAGAAAATAACAATCAACAGCATACAGACCATTAAATTAATGTATAAACATTATTTAGAGAGATTATTGAAAACAACTAGCATCAGCCTCAGCTACCAGTGTAGAACGCAACATGTATAATCAATTACAAGCGTTGCTGACCCTGTTTTCTTTGCTAACAGTTGCTGATACAAACGCTTACATGCTTAGGAGATGAACTAATGTTCAAGCAATCTGTGTACACAGGAAGATGCATGCCCAGTGTACGTCAGCGTGTTAGTATGGGCGGGGATTAAAACTGATACAGAGCCAAAATGCTAGTGAGGACAGAGATCGTTTAAATTTTGAAAATTTGGAAATTTTAAAGCATCCTGATAAGCAGGGCTGGCAGAGAGTGGAGATGAGGTGGGTGGGGGATGCCTGGGCCCATATGAAGAGTGATGATGTTGTTGACTCACTGTCGGCCGGATGCCAATCAATCAATTAACCAATCAATAGTCATCTGGTGAGCGCCTAAGGACTCTGGGGAAAATCTCCCAGAAACACTCGAATCAATTACTTTCCGCCGCAGACACACAGGTGCACGGACCCATACGCACATATACACATTTCTACACCTACCTGGTTTACATGTTAAGGCCACTGCCTCTCGCCTTTTCTCCCACATGTCCAAATGCCAAGGCATCAGATTGCAGTGCCTTGGGAAAAAAGAAAAATGCGGAAATTCTGTCTTTCCCCTCGTTCCTAAAGCCTCATCCCTTTTTGTCTCCCCCCTCTCTTCTTCTCTGTCTCTCTCCTCATAATGGAAAGCAGCATACCCCGGCTGCCGTCAGCAGCTATATCCAGCTACACTATAACACAGTTAATAGATAGGCCTGGCAGCTTATGGAGCCCATGCATTTTTAAATGTAAGTTTTATGACTCCTGGAGAGCAAGTGAGGGAAGAGAGGGAGGAATGTACTTGATATTCGTTCCTTGAGCGTCTGTATAAGAAAGTGTGCCTGGAAAGAGAGAGGGAATATGAAGGACAAGCGCAGTGGAGAAGTTGAGCATCAGTTTAGCTCTTGTTTGCTTTCTCTCTTTTGCTCTCTGGGGGAAGGGAGGGGAGCTTTTTTATCTTTTCTTTGCACGGTTTTATTTTTACCTCTATCTCTCCCTACCTTATTTGAAGTTCTCTGTTTCTCTTTCATGCTTAATTTAAGGTGCAGTACACACACACACACTCACACATACAGGCCTATCTATAAGGTCATTGCGGTCATGAACCCTGTTATTAAGCAGTATATAGCTAAATCCATCCAACTGTTTTTATATTGTCTCGCATGCTTCCAGATGTCAAAAGGATTTATTTGCATACATACACATGCATGTATGTAGCGTATGCATTAGGCTAATGTGAGTTTTTTAATCTTGCAGCTCTAGATTAGTACAGTGACCTTTGGGAATCTCCAGGCAGCTCAATCTCATATACACACACACACACACACATGTTGTATGCTTATATATGCGTGTGTGTCCTAGAGAGGTCAAAGCATGTTGACCACCAGTCTGTAGAGTTCATCTATGTTTGGCCTGACCCACAAAACCCTGCCTACACTCTGGTGTTGCACATAAGCACAAACACACATGACTACACACACACACACACACACACACACACACACACACACACACACACACACACACAAACACACACAGCATCAGGCTCTGAGTGATCTCACTGTGCCCCACATTCTGCCTCTGTTGGCGTGCTTGTCTTGCTCATGGCACCAGTGGTGAGCTATGAAGATATGTGTTTCCCCTCCAGGGGGGAGAATGGCATGCAGAGTGTGGCGCAGTTTGCTCAGGGGTGTTAACCACAGACCAGTACACCGCAATGGGCAGCAGCACTATAGGTGATGGCAATTCCATTCCATATTGACATGCGGGTACAATCATTACTGACGGTTGAATTACTGCACTGTGCTGAGATGGGTGTGTTTGATCGCTGACATGTTCTCGTTCACATTGCCACACTGCTGCAAATGGTGCTAAAGCTGTGACCCTCAGAGTTAACAATGTCTGTGTAGAAGGGATTGCAGCTTCATTCTGTTGTATTATTCATTGTAAACTGCTGAGTGTGATATAGGTTATAAACATGAAATGTACTGTGAGGCCTACGAGGTGATATAAGGTTAACTGTGCCTGCATATACTACCTGCAATGTAGTAGGGACTGCAGTATAAATTTTTAAACAGTGTAGCATAAATATCTTTCTTTTCCAAGGGCCCTGGTGCAACTTTATTTTTATTTTTCAGTACAAATCCCCACTTTGTTTACAGTAAGTGACTTTATAAGTGATAGCGAGCCATTTAATTTAGAACAAAAGGATTTAAAAGTTATTGTTATTATTTTTAATTACGATGATTTAAAAAACTGGCTATATCTATACATGACTAGTCCCTTCTGCGAGCTCTGGGTCTAACCTGGGGTCTCCTCTTGGTTTGGTGTACCCAGTAAACCTGCAACGACAGGCGCCTAGGAGGCATCCCGACTAGATACTCACACCACCTCAACTGTGTCCTTTCAAGCGTGTGGGAGCAGCGGTTCTGCTCCAAGTTGAACTCCTCACCCACAGTATTGTATTCGCAATCGCAATTCTTTCGGTCACTAACCAGAGCTTATGATCATTGGTGATGGTTGGTTCGTCGATCGACTGATAAATCGAGAACTTTATCTTGCGGCTCAGCTCCTTCTTTACCAAATGGATCCTGTACACCCTCATCACCTCATATTTCTTCTGTTTACCTGGTTGATTTCGTAATGAAAGAAACAAAAAACGTATTTGTCCATGAGAATTTTTGTGCAGTGGTGTTTGAGTGAGATTCATTATTTGAAAATCGTGGATTTCCTGAACTGAATTTGATCTTTTAACATACACCACTTGTGTCGCCCCATGTGTAGTCATGCTGGTCTTTTATTGGTTTGAAAGGACAACAGCGCCAAAAGATGTACCAATCGTGAGTCCACTGCTTCACTGTGCTGCTCATAACTGCATGTATTTTTCACATCTTGCCTATTGTAGCTCTAAGCCCATAACAGTGTGTTTGCAAAGGTCATGTTTGAACAAATGAGCTCCTGGTTTGGTAACGTGGTGTGAGGTGAGTTATCACTTTGTGCAATGGTACCTTTTTATCCAATTGCCTCTGTCAATGAGAAACAAAGATAAAGCTCTGTGAATATGCAGATTTACACAGGTTGATCATTCAACCGATTTGATTTAGACTTCGCCCTCTGGAAATAAAGTGACATTTAGGCTGGTGAGTCAAACTAGCTTTTTGCTACACACACACACACACACACACACACACTTACATATATACACACAATGGTTAATACAAATACATCCACACTTCCACAATCATGGCTGCTGCAAACATCAATTCATATCTAAAGAGGCTCATACACAATGCTGCACAGAATAGTTGTCACACACGTACAGATACACACATTTAACCAGACAAAAACATCCACCCATACATACAGAGGCAAACACTCCTACCATAACAAACATTTAGTTTTTCTTAGTTTTTAAGTATTTCTATGTGTTACTTTAATCTTAGAAATACTGGTATTATCAGCAGGGGCTGCCTGGAGGAACCACACACTGTCCTTGTTAAGACGGCACACCCGCTCAAAGGAGCAGATCTTGTCTGATCCTCTGGCGGGCAAGTGGCGGCATAAACAGGAAGGGGCCCTGCACTTCAGTACGTCATTTGCTCTCGTGTCATTGGATCTTCTGTGTTGAAATGTGCCGAAGTGTTTTGCATAACATTGTTCGCCCGATATCCTGAGTAGGTACACAAAGGTGACACTACCTTAGATGTAGACACACATACACAGTTAGTTATTGTGTTGGCTGCAGAAAAAAAGAAATGTCCTCTTGACCCAGTTGTGTCCTGTTCCCTTATGAGGATAGAGAGTGACGCACATAACCTGGTAAAGTTTCTCATGTACCCATAGAATATGACAGCGTAAGTGTTCTGTGTGTATGTGTTAGCTGGTGGGGGACGTGAGTCTTTTGGAGGCTCTCTGACCAGAAATATGGACTTCATTTGTGCTGGGCCTCTCCCAGTAACGGGAACAGAGTTAGGGGTGGACTGAGGAAGACACACATACACACACACATACACACACACACACACACACACACACACACACATACACACACACATACACACACACACACACATGACACATGAGTTTAGGCTCACTCGGCTCATTATCTTCATACAAAGCACTGTATTATTTTTACCAGCTAGTATGGAGTGGACTCTCTTGCAGCAATTAATAACTCAATTTTCCATTTTCAGATGCCCTCCATTTTCTCTATCTCTGAATGGGATCTAATTCATTTCATATACATAAACATTATTGACAATGGAGACTGTCCTTCGCTCTCATAGAGATGTGCTACTTCCTGAAGCAGTAGTTGAGGATAAGGCCTCAGCTATTTAGAGGAGACTGTCCTGTGTAGAGTATCCATAGTTACGTTTTATTGTAAGGTGACCTCCAGCAGCTCTAGTTATTATGATGGCTGCAAACGAGGAAGTCTGTGTTCAGAAGACATGGGGGTGGATGGATTGAAATAACATGGAAAGCACAAGTCGTTGCTGTACCATGACCTCTCCTAAATCTTAACTGTGTTAGTTATTGTAAATATGATGTTGAAGGACGTTAAACCTTTCCTTTGCTCTAGGAAAATTGGGGCAAATTTGGCCTTCAGGAAATTGTAATGGACATTTTTACTATTTACAGACAATGATTTATCAAGTAAATCATCTGCAAATTTATTATTAATGAAAATGATTGTTAGTTGCAGCCCCACTTTGTTATAAAAATTAGATATTTTCATAGCAAGGTTAATAATAATAGTACACACAGGTCGTGCACAGGCTGTTTTCCCAGTAATATTGGGAAAACGAATGAAATATAGAGTGATGCTTGTGTGGTGCTCGTCTGATGATTGTCGGGCCACTTCCCTTTAAAGAGAACACAGGTCTTGTCATTGTGATACTGTAAATCGTCATCCCTGGGCTCTCTTGCTGCCTTTGTGAAAAAACACTGAGTCCACCACGACTGTTTTTTAAAACAAGTCCAAGTAACGCATCAAAGAAACTTTATAGCCTGAGGTTTTGTCGGATAAATTATTAAAGTGGGCAAGTGAAAGACCTAAGGAAGCAAGGGATCGTCAGGGCAGCACCAGAGGGCTGGTGGAAGGAGCAGAAGCAGTGTGTGTCTGTTGGGGAATGAATAACATGCACTACAGACCCCAGACCGCAGGAGGCATGACTCCTTTACCACCAGGAAACCTCAGGGTTTTCTGCTCTGTGTTCGGTTTGCTGTCACTTTACTTCTCATTTAGTTTGCCTCTTCTCTTCCTCCCACATTTCGTGTTACCATGTTATTTCCTTCTTGCTCACTGCGTTGTTTCCTTTAGAGTTTTTACCACCTTCTCTCCCAGCATGCTTCTCTTACTCTATAGCCCCCTTTCCACTGGTCAAAAAACCCACCAACACCCATGAACATCTGGCTTTTCCCTGGAATGGGAATGGATACAAACAGCATTCACTCCCGGGTCAAACGATTCTGCAGTAGAAAGGTTTTTATCAGCTCTGGCTCCGACCGCAAATTACTCCTTCTTGTTCGTCTTTATTTTGGAAATCTAGAAACTGACGCTGCACCCTTTTTTGGTGCTACGTCATAAATAGCCATGAAAGTTTGTTTACTTATTGGTTTTTTTACACCTTTTTTCTTTGTATTGTGCAAGATGCAACACTGGCAAGATGGCGAGGTGAGAGAGCTTCTCAGTTTCTAGAGAGTTTATGACATCAACCATGACTCACCAAGGGAAAAACAAACAGAAAGGCCAACTTGACTGACAATGGGAATTGAGTCAACCACCTTTATTTTGTGGGTTTACCCATGTTTAGAAAACCTGCTTACACCTGCTTATTTGGTTGTAAAAGAGTAACTGTATATCTTTATTGCTTACTTCCAATGTCGCCCAATCCAGAGCATGTTCAGCCTTTAACTCCCTCTCTGCGTTGGCCCTTTTATCTCCTCCCACCCCACCCCTCTCTCTTGGCTCCCTTCCTTTTTTTTCTTTCCAGCTCTCTTGCTCTCACCTCTCCACTCTCTTCATATTTCATATTAAGCAATCCTTTCCATGGAGCCAGCTGTGTAAACAATAGGGACCGGCCCTCCATGTTTTCTCAGAACGAGGGAAAAATGCCGGAAAACCTGGATGCAAGGAGCTCGCCACACGCCGTCCACACCGATGATCTATGGCCCTTTGTCTCCACGACCTCCTTTGAGCACGAGTGGGACTTTCTGGGCAGAGTGTTGATTTTTGTGTGTGTGTGGGGCTGAGCGTTAAGCATACAGCGCAGTGTGTTTATGCGGGTGTGGGAGCTTATCTGTTACCATAGCCCCCTGCAAATATTGACCAAACTGAATAGCTACAGTGAGTAGCTCGAAAGCAAATGCAGCATGTCCTGCTCTGCCAGATACGCCTGCAGTTTTTTTCAGCAACGGCATTCTCACCGGAAATAAACTGGCTTGCTTCATGGAGAATTTTGCAAGAACACCCCTATACCCCCGTTACTGATAAATAAAGCAATCTCAGCTGTGGTTCACATTCTGCAGCTGACCCATATTTAGCAGCACTGGCTCATGCTCCTTGTCTATGTATAGGTCTATAAACTGTCAACCTATGCTGTAGGCAGCCTATTTGTACATGGATGTTCCTAGAAGCTGCTGGTGTTCCTGGGATTTAACACTCTTCATCTGATACTCTTTATTTAATTGGTGGGTTGGCAGACTTACTTTGGTGGACACGGTTAGCTAAAGTGTGGGTGTGCATCTGTCAGGGGTTTGCTGTGTGCGTGTGTGTGTTTATGGGACTACACGCATGCATGCAGGTGGGCAGATGGTCCAGTTCTGCACCGACAGCCACAGCAGTGCTCATTTTGTGTGAAGGAAGAAGGCTACCATCTTACCCTGACACACATACACCACTCATCCCTGGGTTTATTTTTTGCAGGTGCAGTGCTTGTTGGCATTTGAGATAATTAAAGGCTGACCTTTCTGAGGTGAGGCAGAAATGTCACCTAGCCTTTGCTGACAAGTGGACTCACCCCATAGGGGGCCTTGGCAAAACGGCTGAGGATTCTCACCTCCCTGGATGTGCACTTAGCACCCTTTAGCCCTCTAGCACCACACTGTCTGGCTGTCATCGAGAAGTAGCTCCCACCTCTGGCTCTCTCACCCGCAATGCCTCAACTCATGAGGATTCTGACCATCTCGACGCAACGCAGGTGGAAGGAGCATCGAAGTGGAAGTATTGTTGGTTACCTTGCGAGGCAGCTGGATTATCCGACATTGGCAAGATCATGTGAGAATCATTTCTGTCAGACTAATCAGTAGAACTGTTGACAGCTACTAGTGTGTGATTGGTTAGCTGAACCCAAGACATTGTCGATACATGTTGGACACATGAGTCTGCTGATACACCAGGACAACTACATACCATTTAATCTGGGGAAACTCCTCTAAATGATTTTAGGTACATTATTAAAGTTATCAGCTAACTAGTACCATCATTTAGTAAAACAGTAATTTAAGGTAAGGTAGTGCAAACTATTAGTGACCTCTGACTCGCAATCTTCTCACTGGCCTTGCGTAATCCTTTCTCCCTTAAATAATTACCATGTATTATTTGAAGTCCGGTGTAAGTAACTTTTCAAAGTATCCCTACCTGTTCTTTTGCGAAACCCACCCAATTTGAACTAGTAACTTACAGTAAATGCAGTGTTCTGTAAGTCTCTTCCCCAGGGCACATAGATGATATGCACATGTGGTCCAGGATATGACTTGGACACACACAAGAACACACAAAGGCTACATGCACGGCTGCACAACACCACCCATTAGCTTAGACACTTGTTGATACCCAGTATACAAACTTGTGTGTCTCACACATGTACATCACGGCACATATACCTACACACACACACGTATATCACCACACATAAAACTACACACACACTTGCTCTCAAATGTGCAGTATGCACACACTGAATCGTGCACACATGCTCATTCACTCTTGCCATGTCCCGTCTCCATTCGGAGGCACAGTATATGTCCACCCACACTGCTTTGCTCATAAAAATTTTAGTGCATCGTGCTTCAGCGACTTCCATTATGTGTACCACTGCAAATCCAGACAGAGCCAGAGTCAGAGCTCACTCTGTGCTGTTAAAGACTGACAAACCACTGCGGGCCAGCAACCTGTGGTCTTACCTGTGGAGAGATCTTTGTACAAATCCATGTGGGTTTTCTGCTCAGGACATTACAGTGAAAGTCTTAAGTCATCATGTTAAATGGTGAAATACTGTCTATTGCAGGTGCGACACATTGACCATAACCAAATGACAGGTTCAGGAAAGCAACGTTATTCATAAAGTATCATAAAATATCATATACAACATAGTAGCACTTGATTTGATGTTGTGTTTATAGTTCTTTAATATTTGTTATTGACTAGACAATAAAGGAGTGAGAATCATTTCACTGTACTGCCTTGGTTTACACATAACATCGAATAATGCTGTTACAGAGCAATAACATATCCTTAAAAAACAGCTAAAGCTAAGCTTCTCTTATCAGCTGCTAACGGACTCTACAGTCATGCTTTGTGTAGCATTGACATCACCATGGGACTAGTTTTAACTCATTAGTACTGAGCTGAAGTGCTGCTGCCGTGGACCACCAGCTGCACACCTCTGTGATATGTAGCACTGGCAGCACCCATGTCAGAGATAATTGATTATATAGGAGAGATATAGATTATAAATGTATGTTTTCATAGTGTGTGTGTGTGTGTGTGTGTGTGTGTGTGTGTGTGTGTGTGTGTGTGTGTGTGTGTGTGTGTGTGTGTGTGTGTGTGTGTGTTGTTTTTATGTCATGCATTGCAGTTGAACTGAGTGTATCTGTGGACATGTGTGCGTTTCTGCTTTTTGAACTGTGTGCACATCCAAACATACACGCCTTGTTTATTTACGGGCACGCTGGAGCGGCTTGTGTATGCCACGCGTTGTATCTCCCGTCCCCTGTGGCTGTGTTCGCCGCGTTATCTGCCCATCCACCGCGACCTCATGCTGCCATTTGCTGCTTTTCCCGATTATTAATTCAGCATTTGCTGTCACAATCAATTACAGTCTCTCGTGCCCAGCGACCTCTGACTCTCCCTTCTCTCGGCCCGTTACATGCCAAACACAGAGTTAAGACCAACTGACCCAGATTGTTTGTTTATTCTTTCCTCCTGCTGTAAGTGATCACATACATTCCCTCAGGGGGTGCCCTCTGTACTAGCACCTTGCCTGTTTGCTCTTGAGTATGTTGAAATTAATTTGGCAGATATAGGCTAGCTGTATATGGTAAAGGGGACAAATAAAGCTATATAAGTAAATGCTGTAGAGCAATTGTTAGGAACAGAAAAAATATACATTAATGGATCCATTCCAGGCCCCAGGGTCCCTGCAGTGCACTTCTATAGGCTCCGCTATTGCATTACCTCGTCATCTCAGACTCCCGTACTCCATCATGTCTGTTTTTAGACTACAGTGTGTGCATCAAGCAAGTGCACGAGTTAATTTTTTAGGCGTACATGTAACACAGGCGTTCAGAAAGTGAACATTCATGCACGTCTTACCATCTTCAGTGTTTGTACTCATGCATGTTCATATGAGATGTATCATGTCGGCCTCGACAGCACTCAGGAACATCTATACTCCAAGAGAGACCAGCAGCTGCACGTCATTATACACACAACTGCTCCCGTTTCTTCTTCTCCATATCAACGACCTTGTGTGTCAGCCGCACCATATAGAACACATACATCATACAGTGGGAGGCACCTGCTGTTGAGATTCGAGTGCGCCCTGTCAGAGGAAGTGATGAGAGATTAGTGTGTTTGCGTGAATGCAGTTGTATGTGTGGGTGTGTGCTTCTGCATGTGTTAGTGTGGGTGAAGTACAACAGGAGAAAAGAGATGTGTGCATGATGAAAGATAGAAAATATTAGATGTCTGTTCTTGTGTGTGTGCGTGTGTGTGTGTGCGTGCATATGCTTTATATTTATGCACATAGAAACACGTGTATGTACAAACTTAAAGTGCATGTGTGTATGTGTGATATGATATGTTGCATGTTAACGGTCGTGTGCCAGGATTTCCGCGGACCCTGTCCAATGCAGGATCAGAACATCCAGCTGTTTGTGAGAATTGTGATTGGTTTGTGTGCGTTGACAGGAAGGAGGATGTGAAGTGCGTGTCAGCAGCTTTACCCAGCTTTGGTGTTGCGTGTGCGATTTTCACAGCAGATTATACTGACCCCCCAGTTGTGCCTTGATTCCTCATAAAGTGGCGTGTGTCTGATCGTTGTGCCGCTGATGTGAGTGCGTGTGTGGCTTGTCATTACTGCTGGTAAAGGGATTATACAGGTGCTCAGTTATGTTCTGCTGCTGTCCAGCCTCTGTAGTGTGTGGTTGTGTGTGTGTTTGTGTTCCTCTGTGCATGTGCAAAAAGGACTTCTGTTTGTAATGGCGTGTTTGAAATGCTTCAGCTGTACCACTCAGACATTGTTTACATCATGCATCAGAAAATGTTTGTCTTTCCCAGCTGTGGACACTGGGCCTCATTCATGGAAATCTCTGATGCCACAGATTCAATTTAAACTCATAAATATACTTCTATTTACAAAGGTTTAAAGGTAATAAAATAATAAAATGGGTCCACAGATGCAATGTATAGGCCAATATATAATAAATTAAACAAAGTAAGTAAGTAAAAAAAGTAACATACTTCAACTGTGTATTTTTTTCAACATTTCTATGTTTTAGAAATCTCAGGTCATGATTTATGTCTTCAAGTTAAAGGATGTTTTAGTAGTAAAACCATAATGAGATTAATAAAGTGAACCAGTGAATACATTTTCACCATTCTAGCAGATAGAGTACTTTTATATGCAATTTATTCCACGAACATGGTCAATTGTACACAATGTTACAATGATGTCAACCTTGGTCCCTACTTTACAAAATGTGAGTTGGAACTTTTTGGAACTACCTTTAAGTGTCTGCACCTATCCCTCAGAAAATATTTGAGAAGCTGCAACAATATCCTTCTCTATCTATGCCGTCTGACACCAGTAAAAAGAATCAGTTATGAAGGCACCACAACAAAGTTACTGCTGGTGTAAGTGCATGGTTATGTGTGATGCTGCTTATCATTCAGAGTAGCCTCTCATGGTACCCGCACTAGATGCTGTAATGATAATGATGAAGGAAGTGGCCCATTTCCAGCCAGTCAGTCCTCTTGGTGTCCCAGTGAGTGGTATAGTTCCTCATTAAAAGACCTAGTTCACCATCTGTAGCCTCTGGCTGGTGCATTAAAATGCATTTTATATGGTTTTACATCACTTCACTTCATATTTTTGACAATGCTAATGCATTTTACATTATCGTTCAAGTATACAAAGTGGAGTGTATCCAGGCTTAAATTCATAATGCTAATGATTGTGTATTACTCTGTATTATAGACCAAGAAATATTATTCTTATACATTCTCTTCAACTCTTAAGTCTCTTCTGGTTTAATGGGGGGCTGTTCAGGAGAGGGAGAGAGAAGGGAGGGGCTTTAAAAGCAAATAAAACTATACCCAACTCCTGTGGGCTTTAAAAACGCTAGTAAAGCTTTTGCACTAATACGAACTCATGCAGCTCTCAGTCCTGATCGCCACACACACCAGCTCACCGTGACAGGGTGACGACAGAGCAACAATCAATAAAAACAAGGCGTGTAATAGAAAGCCAAGCCAATAAAATCCGCTCTCCATCTGATTAAGGGACATATCGGGACTCCACATCCACTACCTGCAGTATACACACTCATACATGCACAAACTCACAGCTCTACTGCAGTTTGGTGCCTCGTTCCCATAAGTAATTACTCATTTCTCTTATGTGCAGGTGTATAGTTACACACATGCACACACATGCTCCGGTCTTGCACTGAGCCCATATGGAATCAGCTTTCAGACAGTTACACCCAAAGAATGTCCCTGTAATCAAAGATGGTTATGATGAACCTGGGCCGCTGCCTAGACAAAGACTCACACCACCAACATTGTTTGTTTAAAGATAACACGGTTTCAGTTATAGTTTCTAAATGTTTTAGAACACATCAAATGCTCCAGTGAAGATGGTGTTCAGTGACAAATAAGTGTTAGAATGATGATGAACTTGTTCTAAATATTTTTTCGGATGCATTAGGTTTGTTCAAATTTACAGTTTTTGTCAATATTGCTTTAATGTCATTTAAAATGATTGAGTGTGCCTGAAAATGCTCATTTTGAAATAACACACGGAAATTGATTTTATTAGCCATCCATTCATTTTATATACATGATGATACTCAGAAACCCACTCCCAAGATTCTAAAGGATCTTAACCAAGAACTTCCTTTCTATGAGATGACAGTGCCAACCACTGCCCCGTTAGAATCATCTCTAAATTTGAAATTGTTTTGTGTTTTTTCAATATTGACAGACAATATTTATATCACTGCGATAGTGTTGCCTTTTATTTGGACTTTATTTCATTTTCATGTATGTTATTTTTTTAAGTTGTGTTTTTTTATTAAAAAGAAGATTGCCTGGTTTATTGACACAATCGAAGAACCATGTGTTGAGTTAAAATTTCGAAGTAACCACAAACAATGATGCCTTGAGAAAGTTATTCCTCTTGGTAACTATTGAGTTGTTTCTCGACATTTATTTCATGACTTTTATTGTTTTTTGGACTTTTTGGACCCCACCACATTATTAATGCACCAAATGATGCAATATATTTTGTAAGAACGGAGTTTCAGAGGCTTTCAGAGGCATAGATAAATTATGCTTTTTTTCCTTTCATTTGTCACTCATCTGCACAATGCTGCCACCAGCGCTCCCCTCTCCCCTGTCATACCCTGATGCTTTATGCACATCATACAAGTGGGAACAGGCACACAAACGTATCTGACTTGACCCCTCACTCTTTGCAGGAGTTCATCCATGATGTCCTGGTGTGATTCATGTTAGAGTCGCACATTCCTGAGCAGAAATACTGCTTGTGCAAAGACACATTCCCCCTGCTAATTCAGTGTGTGTGTGTGTGTGTGTGTGTGTGATGAACTGCTTCTTAGTTTTACTGCTGTGCATTGCATCCACTGACTCATAAAAGGGTCATTACAGTAAAATATAAGTTATGCTCCTGTTATGACAAGCTGTTCGGAGACATAGCTTTTCTCTTAGTACTGCTTATGTTGCTGGTGCTTGTGATGGGCTTTATGATAATTGTGCTCTCAGGGTGTTTGTCAGTGCCCTTGTGTGAGCTCATGCGTTCTCTGATGATTACAGGTCTGTTTGTACATGTCTTGGTCCTAATTTGGAAGTAAACTCTGCAGCAGAAATCTCTAGTGGTCCCAGAACGGCGCTTTGGGTCTCACCTCTGGCTCCTGCAACTGGTATAATTAGCAAAGTTTTCTTTTGTGTTGCTCCCTTCATTTATGTTTTGGCTCGTCTCCCGCAGTATTTGTACTCTGTTACCGTTAATGAGTGCACGTATGAGCACACAAAGCGGCGCTGAGACATCACACGCCCGCTGCTCTCCTCACAGTTTTAACACTTCATTAGATAATTAAGGCGGATGGGGTGTTTTTGTAACATTTCTGATGAGACATTACCATTAATTAGCATCAAAAGACAAGCGCTGCTTTGCTCAAGTGCTTAAGTATGAAGGCAAATGATCTCTTTACCTTGTCACTGCAGCACCAAGTGATCTCTCTCTTTCTCTCTCCCTCTGTGTTTTTCCATAGGCAGAGGCTGTGCAACTGCAAAGAGGAAGCCCGTCCAAAGAGAAGACCTTTGTTTTGGCATCATGTGATCTGCGCATTCCCGAGCACTCTGCAGTGGAAGAGTAAACCTACGCTCCCGTGGAAGCATCGCAACCACTAGCGCCCTTATTACCACTATCACCCCGCAGTCATCAAAGTCACCTGTTCTTGACTCAACTTGCCTCCTGTCTCTTTCTGCTCCTTCATCTTGAAGATAAGGAATGGCCGTGTTACTTCCCAGCCTCCCCAACGCCTCTCGCAAATAAGGCCTTTCAGTTTGTTTCACAATACCAGAGAAAGGAAGGATAAAACTCTCTACAGTCCCCTTTTATACCTCTACCCCGGGTCTCTTTTTATCTTTGTGTCCTGAGTAACTCAAGCCTGAACACACACAGTCACTAAACCGGCAGGATTTTTGACATCTTCAACAGCCATTTTAAGGACCAGTTTCCAAACCATAAGGGGATTTTTACAAACTTCATCTGACAAGTCTTTTGGAATATCTACTCATGCCGCCTCCCTATGGGGGATTAAATCTGTACAGGAATCCACACTGACTCCTCTTTGGTGCTATTAGGTCTTGTTAAGGTGGTTTTTCAGTGAAGTCTGTTTGTGACTGGGGGTGGACTGAGCCATCATGGCTGGGAAGGGCAACCCGCTGCCGGGCCCCCACCTCAACGGCTTCCCTATGCCCACCTACTCCTACTTCTTCCCCCACATGTTGGGGAGCCTATCGCCACCAGCCCTGCCAGGACTGTCCCTCAGTGGGTACAGCACCCCTTCGCCAGCCAGTAAGTAAACTCTGTCTTTTGCCTTTTATTTCTGGTTCATGTTCATGCTGTTGTTATTGTGCAGGTTGGTTTACTTTCCCTTATGTGTGTCCTTGTTTGCTCGTGAAGCTGTGGCTCACTGTTTCCTGCATAACTCCCTAACAATGAGTGTGCACGTATATATGCGTGAGAGTCTGCTTGTAAAAAGACACTTTCATCTCATCCTGTTTGGATCATTCCTAAGTAAAAATGTGTCTGTGGGTAACAGAGAGTGGCACTGCGCACATGCACATCGCCTCCAGCGCTAGCCTTAATTTACACGCCCACACACATCAACACAGACATACACACTCAGAAACATCACAAGCAAATGAGGCAGGACAGCCAGAAAGGAGCATTGTTTATCTGGGTAACACAAATTTGGCAAGAGTTGCTCAGATAGATCTCACAAATGCTATCTCTGCAACCAACCTTCATGGTGCAACTCCTTTACACAATCAATCAAAAGCTCACTTGCAAAGTTTCTTATTTTGAAGTCAAACGAGGAGAAAAGTGCCTTTTTCGTAAGGAAAGAGATGCTGTTCTGTAATTTATTATTTATACTCGAGAACATTTGTTTAACCATGAAGGGTGGTGGAAGAAGAATACAGATCATTTGCTCAGGTAAAAACAGCCGAACCAGTAGTATTTATTAAGCAGAATGGCCCTTTTCAGTGTTATACATGGAAAAGAATAGCACGCATTATTTCTATTATTGATGTAATGATTTATGAGCATTATGTTTATATTATGGCAGAGGGAGCTTTGTAATGAGCACTTGTATCAACCTTATTGTACATGGTGCAGCATGGCAA
Source organism: Verasper variegatus (assembly GCA_026259375.1). Classification (NCBI taxonomy): domain Eukaryota; kingdom Metazoa; phylum Chordata; class Actinopteri; order Pleuronectiformes; family Pleuronectidae; genus Verasper; species Verasper variegatus. Next base: position 10,717,911 of record CM048057.1, read on the forward strand.
TAGAAGTATACGTTTTGCATTATAAGAAAATGTTTAAATAATTGTTGAGTCTTGATGAATTATGATTTTCATACCATGAAAGACAGAACGAGATTAACTGATACTGTTCTCACCACACCAGACCATTCAGCAACACACTGAATTTAAATTTGAAACAGAAATCATTGAAGCATTTGTATTGGAAATAATCGTAATACTCTGCCCGATCTTAATGTATAGAAATTATTTTGTGCTGTCTACAAACTTTAAAGTTGAAACTCTTAATTATAGATGACACATGTAGTGGTTTAATAATTAAATCATGCAATTTAAACTCTAGTGGAGTGGAAGTATGAATGAATCTAGTTTAATATGAAATGCACCACTGCCACTGATCAGAGTCCCAAAAGAGCTTTGAAACTCTTCCGCTGGTACAATCCCTGCCTCTCACAGCACACTGAGTAACACCGACAAACAGGCAGATAATCAATTAAACGGCACTGGCAGCAGCAGAAATATGAACTAAGGGAATGCAGTTAGTGGTGCAGATGTACAATCAGGTGGTGTGTATTGGCGTGGACAGGCCTGGCAGACCGCTGCCGCACTCTCACAGGTTCAGAGGGGGTCAGTGTATTGACTTTCTATCTGCTGGAGTTTGTGTTGGCAGCCGACATGGAGGGAAGTGAAGAACAGTTAGGGCCCAGCCCAGTCACTCCCACTTCCCCAATAGCATATACCCAGCCTCACTCACAAAGACTGGAATTCCCATCAGGTTCCTCTTTTTACACTGCTGCAAGCGTGTGTGCTTCTGTTTATGTCTCTGTGTGTGGTTGGGTGTGTGTGTGTGAGTGTTCACTCTCCCAGTGTTTGCCATGCAGGGCGGCAAGGTTCCTTCCCTCTTGCCTGGACAAACATTTCCTGTCTGTAAACATTGGAGGGCCATGGACACCACAGCTTCCTCACGAGCACACGCGCACACACACGCGCACACACACACACACACACACACGCACACACGCGCACACACACACACACACAAACTCATGCTGGCTCATTTTATCTCACTCCTGCTCCTCCTCGTATGCAGATAACTGCAAACATAACTCACACATGGTCTCTCTCTCTCTCTCACACACACACACACACACACACACACACAGCAACAGAACCACATGTGTCTTCCTCCCCTCACTTACACTCCCTGTGACACACACACTACCTTCCCCACTTTCTCTTCCTCCTCTACCTATCCACTTGTCTGGCAGATCATTTCTCTCACCCTCCCTCTTGCTCAAACACCTCGTTTTTTTCTCTTTTTTTCTCTCTTTCGCTCACATTTTCACACACTCACACTTGAAGCCAAGCCATTACCGACTCCGTTCAATGCCGAGCAGTGACGACAGAGAGAAAGACAGAGAGTGAGTGGTGAGGGGGGGGGGGGGCAAGAGAGAGAGAGAGAATCTGTTTGTGTGGAGCTTACAGAATGTCAGATAGGAAGCAAGAAAGACAATTAAAGTGAATGAGCAGCGTTTCGGTTGATGCATGCAATGCATACGTGTTAGTCCAACGTTAGGAAGCATGTACAAGAAGATAGTCTTCCTGACTGAACTTTCGCTTCGCTTAATTTTTCCTCTAAGTGAGCTTAAAGTATAATGGATAATGTAAACAGTCATAGAGTTTAGATGCTGGTCTTTTTTCTGTCTTCTTTTCTTTCTGGTCTCTCTCTTTTGTTCATACTCATCTTCCTCCAATGTGTTCTCAAATCACAAAAAAAAATTATTTGGACCATGCAGAGAGCAGAAGGGTAATGTCAGCCTATAACACACTCTTTCTCTCTGTGTGTGTGTGTGTGTGTGTGTGTGTGTGTGTGTGTGTGTGTGTGTGTGTGTGTGTGTGTGTGTGTGTGTGTGTGTGTGTGTGTGTGTGTGTGTGTGTGTGTGTCCAGCTAGAGACTCCTGGGTTATGTCTTCACATCACATTATCTGGAAATCATCAGGTTAGGTTATGCACCAGAGCAGATTGGTTTCAGATATTGATATTACATTTATTGCCTGAAGCTTTATTAGTTAACTGAATATTATCACTATGGATTGATCACACGCACACCCAAACAAATATCCACATCCAACAACATGAGCTCATTACGCCCACACATTTCATTAGCGTTTTTGATTAAATCCTTGACACCACACGCCTGTATGAATACAAAACTGTCTTCCCCTAGCAGCCTAACTATTGATCCTGTTATTATCACTAAAGCCCTCTGCTGTCTGTCACCAGCTCGAACACTGTGCTATTACATTAGCATGGTGTTATGAGGGATCATAATGAATGGAGCCAGCTTGCTACCTGCTGCCACAGTGGACTAATTGGCTTTTCCCCACAGAGCGCTCTTGTTTCCGCAGCCACAGTAATTGCTTGGTACAGGAGCATTTCCGACTGTGGCTAACACACATAAGCACCATCGCCTTTGACTTATTAGGGGGCACAAAATGGCATTTATGAATGTACTTTTGGACCAGTAGGAGAGATATGAAAGGATATTTTCAGACCTCAAGGAAGCTTGTGTGTGTGCGTGTCACCTATCCCGTATCCCATTAAGCAGCCAGTGGTGGAATGCATTGACCATGGGTAAATATGGATATGGTAATGTTGGCCAAAGTGTGTGTTTGTGAGCCTGTGTGCACTGGTTTCTGGACAGACAGGTGGTTCCTCTCTGCCCCGGTGGTCTGCAGGAATCAAGGGAGCATGTCAGTACACTCCATGGGTGGCAAAAACACACACACACACACACACACACACACACACACACACACACACACACACACACAGACACACACACTTACTTTAACATACACACACGAGGCTCGTGGATAAGGATAATGACTTGAGGAACTCTTGCGATGTGCTCCCCTTTGGCAGCAATCCAAAGTGTGTGTGTGAATACCACGCAAGCATGCACTCTATTGACTGAGGCAATTTTTTTCAATCAGGCTACCAGGTACCAGCCGTTTAGCCACTTCAGAAGGACGCACACACACACTTACACAGAAACAGCACCTCTGGGGAGCTGCTTGTCATTATTGGAAAGTCATTTGAGGGGTGCCGATACTCTTGATGGTGAGGACGCAGGCTTATTAAACATGGCGTGTAAAACACATCTAGCATGGCAGCGTAGCACTCATTCACCCGAGCTTAATGACCTTGTTAATTAACTGCAGAGCACTGGGAGGCTGAGAAATGAGCACAAGGACTGTCCTATTCTTAAATTTTCAAAGAAGTAATTGTCTCTGATGCTACTTTGAGATAATTGCCACATCACAAGTAGCTGAAGTAGTTGTATCCTTTGTGCTGAACCAGATAAGAAATAAGTTAGTTTCAAAAGGTTTAATGCATGTCTCAAACGAACGTAACGAATCAAAACATAAAGGCTACAACTTTCTCCACCGACTATTTAGATGATTCTGTTCCTGTCTCTCTGAAAGCACATACAACAATTTTTTTTAAAACATGAATAGTCTTTTGGTGTTTTTGAAATAAATTAATACAGAATAACATGATTATTATGACCATATTTTCATTATTACTGAACTATTGTAGATATGTTAGAGAAATGTGTTTACATTAATGCACTGCACATGTAACTGCAGCCTCAACCAACAGGAAATTACAGCAATAAGGCAAATAAGTGAATTACTTACAAATTATTTATTTAACAATAATGTCAAAAAGGCACTAAAAAAAACTAAGCAAGCCAAACCGAACCCAACAGATATTCTGAGCCTGATGCAGTTAATATGAGCTGAACTGAGTTTGTGTTACCCTGTCCCTCACAGATGTGGTTAGTACTTGATTTCCCCAATTACAGACATGTGCAGTGTATAAAGAGCTCTGATTGGCTGGAGTTGGCTAGAGTTGTCGATGACTCTGTCTAGATTTCCAGCAGGTTGAAATCTGATCGCACTGCCAAATTGGGTGGACAATTGTATTGTGTGGCTGAAGAGAACATTGCTCCAAAACTGAGATAAACATTATCTTGCTCATTGCTGATTGTCATTCTTTTGCATATGGCTTCTAGATTATAGTTAAGGTCAATATAAAAGCACAGAGAAGCAGACTTAATCCCTGTCCATCCACCTGCCCAAACTCTGTGCTCCTACTTCCCAACTTTGTGCATAAAGGGCACATTGCTCAAAACGAATGTAATTATAGAGGACACAAAGCTGAGGCAGGAAAACACACTCCATCTTGTGCAGATATTGAAAAAAAGATGTAGACGCTATGAATGCTATACCAAAATGAATTAGACAATAACTCAGTGCTGCTCTAATCAATACTGATGCTCGAGTAATTACAAACTATGTTATGCTCCTGGCCTCACATCTTACTGGCAGCAACAGTCCACAAGGATACACCAGTGTCACTATACATTAGGTGGAGCCGTTTTATGTGTACATCTGATTGTGAAGGGCCAAGATGGGGATTTTGTTGTGGATCAAAGTGTGTGTGTGTGTGTGTGTAGGAACACGCCTGGCAGAGAGATGAAATAGGGTGAAAGCAAAGGGGTGAACAAAAATATGAGACAGAGAAGCAGGGAGATAGAGATGCAAGCCTTTCTGTGCAGATGTGACAGAAGTGAGAGCCCTGGGCGCGCACACACACACACACACACACACACACACACGGACAGGCTTTGGCAACACCCGTGTCCTGTGCCAGCCTCATGTGCCAGCAAGCTTTGCCAAGTGGGGCTCCCTCAAGAAAACACATCACCTTCTCCACCGGCCCTCTGGTCTTCCCCCGTATCTATCCCTCCTCACCCCCTTCTCTTTTGGCCTCTATTTTTCTGGGTATTTTTCCTCTTTTCTTGCCTTATTCATCCACACTTAGCTTTCTTTCATCTTGTAAGTCCAGATAACGTAGGCCAGTCTTATACTTTCAGCACGTGTAAGTGTCTAAATGAATACAAAAATGAAATGAAATGAAATGTAAGCACACGAGGGTTCTGTGGGATGTAAAAGTCGTCATCAGAGTATGTACAGCATTTGAGTTTTCTCCAGGTCATCTGGCTTTCTCCTAAGACTTACAGATTTGTGTTTTAGGTTAATTGGAGACCATCGGTAGGAATGTGAGAGTGAATGGTTGTTTGTTTCTGTATGTCAGCCCTGCGTTACACGGTCAACCTACCCAGGATGTAATGGATCGGTGGAAGGGCTCTAGCTCTCACTCTCCCTTCCAATTAGTTTTCCACACAGACACCGGTTCCCCGACAAGGGTTCTAGCTGCACATGAGTTGAAAAACAAAAATGGATGCTGAAACTCTTGCACTACCCTCAACAATTCATCTTTAATAGAATATAAAGACATCAATGTCTTGGCTTATGCACTGGTTTTGGGCTGTGCATTGATTGCCATTTGACTTGATTCATAGTGCGTCTGCTTAGGATATATACTGTACAGTAGACTCTGAACTACTCCACATGTGGAACGTGGACTCAAGTGGAGTCTAATACAAACAACTATGTGTCTATGATGTCAGCAGCTGTTTGTTTACATGTCTGCAATGGAGTATAACCCAGGGCTCCCTACCTCTCTCTCTCATTTACTATGATCCCTCTTTCTTCCCACCCTCCCTTTCTCCACCTTAGGACTTGACAGAGCTATCATTACCCTGCCACCTATTTACTCGCAGCCTGTTATTTTCCATTTGCTTTGAGGAGACCCAGGGCCAAATCGCTGCCCAGAATACTAGATCCTTGCCACAGGATTTATCCCAGAGTGGCTTGGCAAGTGTGGTCCACTATCCCTACAACCCCCAACCCCCCTTTTTTCTCATCCCCTCTCTCTCCCTCTCTCTCACTCTCACTCCCTGTCTTTCTTTCTATAGGTTTTTCCTCTTCCATTGCTGCTTATGCAAATACAGCCCTTCCTTTTTAAAGAGCTGTCTACTCATAATCCGATGGATGGCTCCATTTTCAGAGTGATACACATACTCACACATACACACATACACACATACACTCACGCAAAGAAAGGCAGATTGCACCACTCGCTCTATTAGGAATACAAGGACACACGCTATCTCTCATGAACATTCACACTAACTGGCACATACATGCGCACATACATGCACACATGCGTACAGTTACACACACACACGCTGACACACGAGCACAGAGAGAAAACCCTCCTCTGCAGCATGGGTGTTATATTTTGAGCGGCGAGTGCTTTAAGCTGTAGTTGGGCCATAACAGCTTCAAAACTAGCAGACTGTCGCCAGCAGCCATGCAGCACTCAGTTGGGTAAACACTGGCATAATCTAAATCTCCCTCTGATGTGCCAGCGTATCTCTATTTCGGCTCTCTTCAAAGGCCCCGCAAGGAAGTCAAGACAAGGGTAAAACGATAAGAACCTCCCCCCCTTTTCCCCTCTCTTTCTCTATGGCTTTCCTATCCTTTGCTTCAACCCACTCTCGCACTGACCCTCTTCTCCTCCCTTTTATCTCTTTTATTCCCGCCCCAAAACACACACACACTCACACACAGACGTACACGCACACATGCACACACACAAATATATCTATCTTCTTATGCCCCTTTTGCAGCACCCATTGCACACAGCCATAATTCACACTGCCGCATACATTCAAATGTCAATGGCTCTCTCACAGGCATCATTCCTCTATTGTCCTTTGATAAGCAGCAGGAATGACAGCATCTGTAAAATATAGGGCAGTTACCTAATGGAAGGAGATGAAGGAGGGGAGGAAAGGAGGGAGCTGAGGAAAGTTTCTCAGAGGTTATGCAGTTTTGCCCTGCACAGCTCAAGAGAGTGATTGAATTATCAAGCAGAGCTTTGCTTGTTGTCCGAGGGGGTTTCAGAGGAAAAGCCCTTTTCTCTGCGGCTAATGTGCTTTTTCAGCCTAGCACAATGGCTAGCTGTGTTGCGCAAAGGGGCTAAGAGAGCTCTGTTCAGCCAAGGCTTATGGGGCCACCAGCTCTCTTTTGGCAACTCTATAAGGGGCCCCTGGCTACACTTAACCTCAGGCTTGTTAGCTAGCATTAGCACATAGCCACCTTTGAGTGCAAAGATAATGCACTTGAGGCAGCATGAGCACATTGCAGGGCGAAGCGTACCACCTAACCAATGCAAAATGAATTGTGCTGTGTTTAGATCATCATTAGTATTCAAGAGACTAGAGACCACACACGCATGTAAAGCTGTGGAACCTTCTGAATCAGTCTGATGTACTCTTTTCAGTTTTGGTACAGCTTTGATATGGCACCTTTTTACTCAGCTTCGAGCTCCTGCTGCCTTCTTCCGTCTGGATGTGAAGTATCATATCAAGTTGAGCAGTGAACACTTCGATACAGAGTGCTTCAAATAAAGGAAACCCTCAAAGAAAATTAAATGTCAGCTCTAGAAACATTTCTCATTCAATGTTAAGAAAAGACATCACTTTCCTCATACTGTACATCCCTGCACCTCCTCTTTTCAGTCTGAAACGCTCTGGTCTAGCTCCTGTCTCTGTAAGGCCCCCCCAACCTCTGTTCCTATTGGCCAGCTGGCCCACTCTGGATGGATCGGTCAACAACTTCCAGTGCGTGTAGGAAATGTTGGGGAGAGAGCCAGACTAGCTGCCAGGAGTACATTATGTAAATGTTGGGCATTATGATGTCATGTGACATCACACTGGTGCAGACGTATCAGTCAGACTTTTGACGAGGGGTTTTAGGAGATTCAGGAGCAGTGTATTCTGTGTATTGCTTTAGAGTTTTCACATGAACAAAAACCTATAAAACACAAAAGGAAAGATAAACTGAAAAAAAGTCTAATTTAATGTGCTGTGGAGATCATTAGTGAGAGATCTGATAACATTTTAGGTGTAAATACAAACAGTTAGTGAATTCAGTCTATAAATACAAGACTTAAACATAGAAAATGTAATGGATGTGCCAGAAATGAATAGATATTTGGTTCTGTTGTTTTTACTTTGATCAAAGGAAAAATAAACATGGACACATGTGCTCCAGACGGGATTAAAATCACCAATCAAAACTTGCAATATTAAAATCAACGAGCTTTCCCCTGCATTAATAAATTCCATGTGAATAGTGTTTCCTGTGCGAATGTGCTGCATGAAAAACAAATGTGGGGTCTAATTTCTTATATTATATGAGGTCCACAGATGATTCTGGTTTTATTATACTGAGCAAAATATGACTTAACTTTTCCACTCTTTTCCTTTTGAGTTATCAAGTGTGTGTCGACAGCCTGACATTCCTAGAATTCAATTTCTGGCCTTCAAAACATTAACTGCAGCCTCATTTTCTCTCTCTTAGGTCTTTACTTTGCATGCTCTCTTTTCACTCTGTGGCTTTCTCTCCTTTTGTGTTAACCTGTGATCAGTGTGAAGAGGCACTTAAAGCCTGGACTGACGCTCTCGACTTCTCATAAGTTGTTTTCATACATGAATTTGCCTTTCACACAAGCACAACACAGCAGGAGGTTCTCTGCACAGACGCGTTCGCAAAAAATCCTCTACATTATTCAGACGAGAGGTGGAGCAGCCGGGTGCAGCAGGCAGGGGCAGAAAGTGACGTATTAATTCCGCAGCTGAGATCACGTGATCAGGTTTACAGCAACACGACACCGTCGTCAGCTCTTATCACCAATAACTCTCTAGACATCTTCTTCAGTGTCTTCTACTTGTATGATGCCGCTTTTTCACCGGGAGATATTTGTTTTCTTAATTTTTGCATCTGTCGCGTGTTAGAAGCGTAATCAACCCCCCCACTCGCTCGCTGTGTTCACACATCAAATTCTCCTGACTTTCTATGGACTTTATACCAGGGGGCCAGGTGGAGAAAATCGGTAGAAACACACACATTCAGGGAGTATGAGTGTGATTAGTGACACATCTTTACTCTCCATTTGAAATTGCCTTCGAAACAACTGGTGTGCATTATGCCTTGATTAGTCCCCTAATTTGGCCTGTCCCATGCAACAAACAGATGTTCACACACTCTCACAGTCGGCGTTACTGTGGCCTTTTTAGTCCTTGGGCTGTTTTTATTACTGTCACTGTCATAACCTAATTATTCTGAGCTATATAACAAAAAGTGAAGTGGCCATGATATACCTCTTCAGTGGTAGCCTCCCTGCCATGGATTATGTCTTGACTATCTTCTGTTTTTAACCCAGTGTTATGTTAGATGTATTTGACTGTGAGGGATTTTCAGTGTAGCTCTCTCACAAACTGTTGATGGTTGTGAAACTGATCCGATCCGGTTGAGCTGCCTCGGAATTCCTCAGACATTAACAGAGATTGCTCGCTGACTACCAAACATTTTCTTTGTCCACTAACATAGACAAACATGCGGGAATACTCAATAACAGACTGTCCACATTGGAATTGCTGCAGACAACCTGGTCGTGGTTTCCGCATATCTCGTCTTCCTCCTGGTTGTCGAAGCTTACACAATACCCATTGATGAAGCACCAGCATTGCATAGTTACACAACAACAGAAACAAGCCTTTTGATCAGCCGCTTGTTTTGTGTACACTGTGTGCAGAAAAAAAATACATAAACAGGCAAAATCTCCCACAGCAAGGTATTCAAGGAAAGCTGCGGCTTGTCATCGGAAACGCTCTTCTGAGGGTCAGGAGAGGCCAAACCAGCCGCACTTGGTCAGCTGTCAGGGGTCATCATGCTTCAAATGAAGTGCTTGTTGGAGGGTTCAAACAGCATCAGAAACCTCTTCCCCTTGAAAGAGGACGAAACAGTGTCTCAATGTGTGCTCCAGTCCCCAATTTTAAATGATTATTGCTTCCCACCGCCTTCAAATGTAGCTGTTTGAAAAAGCCATAAACACATCGTTAGCCAAACGTATTTGGGAGAAAACAGATTATCTTTAAAGTTTTAATCCAAGCCCTCTTATAAACATTCATGCTTTACAGCACAACTTTGGCTCTGGCTAATGCAACACTAAAATAAATCACTTATTCTTCACTGCTCTAAACAGTACAGTACTTTGTGGAGCAGTGAAGAAAAGAAATTATTTCTGGGAAAAGAAAAATGCTGGGTGAAAATATACTTTAAAGACGTGGTATCAGATTGATACATAGATTTGCGTACTTCCCGGCATTTTGGGCAGTATCAGAGGCATTTCCAGTGCTGGTATCAGTATCATAACATCTCTGCTTAAAATCTGACCATTGAAAAACTAATAGAAATGATGGCTAGAATAAAAAAAAAGGTCCAAGTTGTATTAAGTGAGCGCTTGCTCTCAGGCTCTGTCTCACACACACTCATGTCTATGAGTCTGTGGTGTTTAAAAGAGGACATCTGAAAGGTGTCCGATCACAGAGAAAGTCACAGATCGACACCGCATACCTAAGGTCAAACTCAAGACCTGCCTCTCTGACCCTGAGCCCCCTCTAATCGTTCATTCTTTGAAAGAAAGAGACAGGACTGAAGATGCGGTTAAAAAGAGGGAGCGAAAGATCAAGCGCGAATGAGGGAAGTAAATGGCCCCTGCAGGCATCCTAAATCACAGCAGGCCCAGACACAGCCTTCACCAAAGAATCAGTAGCAGATTCACATGTTACACAAATGACCACGGACTTTACTCAAATACCTCCAGCAAGATGCAGGTGGGACGGGGATTGCTTTTAACCTTTATCTGTCCTTATTCAAAAAATCCACACAATCCTGAATGCTTCCGTTTCTTTGATGTGTGTCTGCATGCAATTGTGCAAATGCAGTTTTAAATGTTGTCAGCTGACTTGTTTATGCCCCAGACTGTACGTTAAATGTCTGTGTTTACAGTTAACACAGAGAAGAGGAGGAACAGAGGGAGGCAGAGGTCAGGCTGTGGCGGAGATGGGATTTCGCTGATTCAATATTTACTCATCAAACAGAACTATTTCCTGTAAGCACTTGGCCAAACTCTAGCTCTCAGCACCTCAGATCTCAATCTACCTTTGGTTTTATCCCACTCAGGTCGTCTTTCTGGCCTGTCTTAGACTTTCAGAGTACTTGTTTTCCCTCCCCAGCCTACGTATCTTCTTTCTCCTCTCTATCTCCCCCCACTGTAAGCCCTTCATCTTTTTCATCCTTTATATTTTTCATTCTTTCCGTGTTTCCATCTCCATCCCCACCATCCAAAAGAGCAGCATCCATCTTTCCACCCACCCACCTATCCAGCCAGGCATTCCTAGAGGCTGTGAGATTCAAATAAGGGAAGCTAGTTGAGCTGTGTACACAGTGTGTGAGGGAGTTGGTTTGACTTGGTTTGCCTTAAGTATTTTACTAACTGAGGTTCTCATGGGTGTGTGCAGGACAAGTGTGTTTTAGCATTTGTCCAGGAAAAGTCCACACCTTTTATTGATTTTAAAGTTTGTTTGCAGGGTTTTGTCTTTGAGGTTTGGTTGTTAAACAAAATTGGTATATACTGTATTTCTGTGTGCATGTGCCACAGTTTTGAACAGAGCAAAGCCAGTGAGTGCATGTTTCTGGACTGCATTAGGTGTTTTTTTGCTGGGAAGACAAGTATATGGCCTCTCGGCTCCTCCCCCGCCCAACGCTGAAAAAAGAAAGCACTCAGTCCTGGCAGATGTGTTGTCAAAGCCAGCGCCTCTCAGACCTTTGAAAAATAGCCTTTATGTCAAAACCAGATCACTTGGACAGAAGGTGCACATGGAAAGTAGTGGAAGAGCTCCAGGGGAAAACGTTTTGAGGGGAATATTTTAAGTCTTTATCATGAAGGTAGTCGTCTGTCTGTCGACACGTTTGCTCTGGCTGCTCGTACTGTATGCCCAGAACCTGACGTAGTTTTCCCTTTTGGTGCTTTGTGTGCTCGTGTCTGTGCACGAGCATGCACATCTGTCCATTTCTTACTTTGTGTGTTTGGCTGTGGACTAAAAAAACCATCCCGCCCAAAGTTGAGCCATTTTGCTGTAGCTGAATAGACTCCTCGAATAGGCCTCGAACAAGGAGGAGCGTCCTTGGACAATCATTTAGAGACCTCTTCCCTTTTTCTCTCCATAAACAGTGCTGTTGTTGTCCCCTCTGAGGTCAAGAGCTCTTACTGCTCTTAGCCCGCGCTTCCTTTATTTTCTCTCATGTTAATGGTCGGCATTTGGAGATGGGGAATTAATTGTATGGTCAAAATGTAATACTGGCATTAATAAGTAGTCTTTATACAGCAAAAGCAATTTTGTATTACACAACTATAGTGACTGGAAACAGGGGTAATTGCCTGAGCTTAGTTTATGCTCACCGTTCTTACTTGTGCACAGCAGCCCGCACAATTTACATCATTTCCACTAGTGCACTGTGTCGTTTTGGATTGTTGTGCACTTTGCAACTTTTTTTAACCTTGGCGTATGTGGCTCCATTAGCGCAACATGGATGGAGCTGGAATCTGCAAACAGGTCTTTGGAGCATAGAGAATCCCAGATGTCTCCTGGAGGAACATTGCAGAGATTGTCGATAAAGACAAGGGGAAATCTGAAAAAAACACAACTGGTTTGTCAAGGCAAAGAAGCGTCCACAAGCCCGAAGCATTGCTCTTCGAGGAAACAATTAATGTGTTATACTCTTAGCACTTAGCATCTCATATATCTAACCATCTGCTGACAGTAGCTTCATATTTACCAAACAGACATGAGACTGATATTAATCATCTCTTCTAACTCTCTGTGAGATAACAAATAAGCATATTTCCCAAAATGTTAAATTATCCCTTTAATCGAACGTAGCAATGAGTCAGTTAAGTTATGAGTTGGTCTGAGGATTGTTTTTGTTGTTGCCATGAGACAAATTGTTAACAAGAATTTGAATGTGAGTTTGTTTGTATCGTTTATCTGCCTCCATCGGTAGCTATTTTATTTGCTGGAGCGACCACATGCAAAGGGCTTCACAGGGCTTTTACTCTGGTCAGGAGCACCTCAGGTGTTGAGTTTCAGGACTTTGAGAAGGCAATGGAATGAATGCTTACACTCAGACACACACAGACACACACACACATACACTGAGGGACGTTCGCTCCTCCCCTCGCAGACTTCAAAGCTAGCTGTCCCTTGAGAAACTTCAAACGCTGGGGAGGCCATTAAAAGACAAAAATTATTTTCTGTAAGGTCGTGATTTATTTGATTGAAAAATGAAACCACTAACCCAACAGACATTATTTTTCCTTCCCAGAGCCTGCTTTACCAGGCACAAACTAAATTGCTACCAGGTGGGAATCCTCTTAAGAGCAGAGAGGCTCTGCCTGAGGAGCCGGAGCTTTTTTTGCTTGCTCTTGTCTTCCAGCCTCTCCTTTAAATCTATACCCCTTTATTCTGTCTCTTTGCCTCTCCATTTTTCATTAGGATGTCATTCCCTCATAAATGAATACAGCTGATTTAAACTGAATTTACAAACACACAGGAAGTTGTTAGTTTTAAGCTCTTTTGTATGGCGTAGTGTGAGTGAAGTCTTGGCCTGCAGTGCTTGCAAACAGCCCCCTGCGACCATCAGTCAATGGAGGAAAGATAAAAGAGGTGGAGCAGGAGTGTGCTGAGTGTTTGAGAGAAATGGGGCAGCGGTGAAATTCAAGCGTGTGAGAGAGCAGTGGACTTGATGAAGTGCGTGTCGTGAGACAGGTGAAAAGTTTGAGGGACTGAATTAAGAGAGTGGGTGGGTATGGAGTGTCCTCTCAAGGAGAAGAAAAGAGTTGGGAGGAAAGAGCACTTGAAAGAGATTAGAGAGTGATGGAGGAAAGGGAAAAGGTAGATGATAATAGGCTCAGAATGTTAAATAGAATCCTTGCTAACTGAATGTTAAAAGTCACTTGTGCTAATAAAAGCTGGAAAGTATGGCTTTGGAGCTACACTTGAAATAAATACAACATTTCATTCCTCACAAGGACGTGTCTTTATCACAAGCAAATGGGTGTTTGGTTTGCTCCTCTCTAAAGACTTTGTAGGCAACTGTGTTTCTAACATTTGCTTCATGTTCTGCTAACGTTCTGTACGCCTGCTAGAGGCAAATTTATGGTGGCTTAAGTACTAAAGTGATATGTCTGCCCACACAACGGTGGAGGTGTTTGTGGTGAAAATGTAAGAGACAAAAGCAGCCACGTTGCAAACAATGGTGGCTGCTTTTGTCTCGTTAGATCATTCAATTCATCGGGACATGTGCACGGTCAAAGTAACACCATAAAGATGCCTGTAGTTTCTCACCAATTCGCAAAGTCTGTCCTCCAAAAGTTCGACAGTTGTTGAAATTTCTTCCTTGTGTCTTATCGTGTCTATTATACTATATATATACTAAAAAATCTCTCTCACATCTTAAAGGCCGATATTTTACCAGATTGCTTGCAGTTTGAGCGCACTGGCCACTCATCACATGAATCACTTCTTTCCAGTGTGCTGCTGAGTCTATTTCATTCTTCCATGTGGATGTTCCCACTGTTTGCCTGAGTGTGCCTGTGCGTTCCCTAGGTTTGTGTGCGTGCGCCCCCCCTGATGAAATTGCGTCCCCCCTCCTCCCACTTCTCCTCCTCCTAATGTTATCTCGCTTCCTCTGGGCCCCCCGACAAACCCACCAAACAGGGAGAAAATAGAGCACTTTATTGGTGCGCCTGTCAGGACCCCCCCCTGGATTTATGGCCAACAGACAGCGTTTATCACTCAGTGGAGAGAGGCGGAGTTAAAAGGGGTGTGAGCGGGAGAAGAAAAAACTGGGTAAAGCAGCAGAGTACTCATATCAGCCATTTGCATAGAGTCCTGCTCAAACTGAGTGGAACCAGCTCTGGGAATGGATCATTAAAACATTACACTGTTGCTGTTACACATCTTGAACACATTCGCAGGACAAACCAATGCCACTGGAGATGTTTGTTGATCTATTATGTCAACTGTTCACCATTGTTGAAAAGTAATTGCACATTTTTGCTTGTTTGCAAAAGACAAAGCCAGGGGAATAAACATGATCTCTGTTGCTTTGATTTATCAATAACTGAAAGTGCTAACAGAGATGGGATTCGTGACGTTTTTAATTAGCATCTGTTGGGACTTATGATTGTATCTGCAAGACTTTTGTCCACTTCACTTTGTGTTTACATCTCCACTCTGTTCCTGGATGTCCTTGCAAACGGCTTGAGACGTTACTGAGTTTCAACCACAGTAAATCACCTTTGTAAATAACTTTGAGATGTGCTGTGATATTGTGTATAGAAATTTTATTGAAACAAATTCTCCAAACCAGACTGAAATGATCATGTACTCAGAACTCTGGGATACATTAGGTGCTTAGAAGTAGTGCTACCGCATCTATGTCTTTCATGAGCCATTATACCAACAAAATCAGCAGTGTAGTGTCTTTATTTTCATTATGTTAGTTCTCTGTTAGTTAGTTCTTATATTGAGGATGTTGTCATGATCCAGTAGTAGCTGGTATTAATTTGAAATATGTGCTAAATGCTTAGCAAGCTGCTGCCGACTCTTATGCATCGATTGCAGATTTAGATGATTGTCTCTGTTAGCTATCTTGTGGCACCTGTGTTCACCCAGTTTGTTGTTATCTAGGGACTGCCCCCATGCTGTTTTTCTTTTTTAAAGATATGTTTTAGGCATTCCGCCTTTATTGATTGGATAGTAAAAGTGAAATGGGAGAGAGAGCAAGAAAGACATGGCAAAGGACCGGGTCGGAACAGCGAAAAATTATTCTTGCGTGGTACATGTAAATAATGGGTTTCAGATTGTAGCGGTACTGCTGTAGCATTATTAATA
This sequence comes from Verasper variegatus, assembly GCA_026259375.1. Classification (NCBI taxonomy): domain Eukaryota; kingdom Metazoa; phylum Chordata; class Actinopteri; order Pleuronectiformes; family Pleuronectidae; genus Verasper; species Verasper variegatus. Next base: position 10,733,671 of record CM048057.1, read on the forward strand.
TATTCTATAAATATATTGTAGTAAAATTTCCCAATTTTCCTATTTGTATGCTACTTATTTATATTTTATTTTTCTATTCATTATTATTCTTAGGCCTGTCTGTATATTTTTGTATTCTTGTTTGAAGCCACTGTAACAAATCCTAATTCCCCCCAGGGATCAATAAAATACTCGGTTTCAGATTCTGTCACATATCAGTACGAATATCCATTCTGCTTAGCATAACAACACCTTTAGCATTTCTGCTCAGTGCAGAAGGCACATCATGTTTTAACTATCCATGCACCTTGAAATATGCCAGGTAACAACACGTAATGGCCCATAAGCATCAGTGAACCTGTCACCCTTCTAGTCTGTGCTACAACTACAACTAGCAAATGAGAGAAAGCTGAAATGACAGATAAGAGTCCATGGCGGCAACACAATGATCAACCAGAATGACTCACTCTGACATTGTAGAGAAGCCGAGATCTTATTGGCAGAATCTATTTCTAAAAGAGTCTCAGGAGAGGAGTTCACAGCCCTTCATCTTCTACCTCCCTCCACCGTCTCTCACCATCTTCTTTCTCTGTCTACCGAGAGGATGAATTAGGGATGATGGAGCCTCTGCACAGGCTTTTAGTGAAGGGGAAAGGATGAGGGAGGGAGGGAGGGGGAGAAGTGGGTTAACAGAGTCATTAACACATGATGATTTAACTGGTTTGATTTAGTGCTGCGTTCTGCTTTTCTGGCATCTTACACCATCCTCACGTGGATTGGAGAGGAAAGAATTTTCTTTTCCCTCACAACATCCTTCCTTCGTGCCCCTGAGGAGTTCCCCTGTGTGCACTTATGCAGCTTCTCCTCGCTCACCTTCTCTCTTCCTCCTCTTCTTTTTTAGCATCTTCTTCATCATGCACCCCCCATACACCTTTTACTCAGACTCTCATTTTCTCTTTTTCGCCGTCTCCTCCCCTGTGTTCCTGTGTATTAAGATTTAATGCCTCCAAACAAGCTTTCTGTGTCGTCCCACTGAGAGTGTCAGCAGGGGCGCTCTGTTCCCCCTTCTGTCTCTGCTGTGAGAATCACTCTGAAAGCTGCTTAGGGACACAAACTCACTCACAGGGCACTTGTGTTGTTGGCATGAACATATGCACTCTCAGTCATACATGCATTCAACCCCGCTGACTTCAGAGGGGTGTTTTTCTGCATACTGCGTCTGAGGATGGTGTCATGAAGCGTCTGACCAGGCCTCCATTCCAGAGTGTGTGTGTGTGTGTGTGTGTGTGTGTGTGTGTGTGTGTGTGTGTGTGTGTGTGTGTGTGTGTGTGTGTGTGTGTGTGTGTGTGTGTGTGTGTGTGTGTGTGTGTGTGTGTGTGTGTGTGTGTGTGACCAATGAACTACCCCATGGTTCCCCTCTCCATGGGCGGTGGGACTCCCTGCCTGATGATCAGGAATTAGATCATGCAGTCTCATGATTGGATTTGAGCTTTGATACATACACACACACACACACACACACACACACACACACACACACACACACACACACACACACACGCTTGACACTCCTGCTGCCTTAGCAAGAACCCGAAAGCCCCCTTTTCCATTGGTAAAAAAAAACGCACTAACACCCACTACGAAGCCACAAACAATTGTGTCCTTTTTTTTTTTTTTTTACGATCTTGGCTACAACATGCAACAGGATTTTTTTTCTTTCTATCGTGCAAGATGTGTTTGTGACATCGAACATGAGAGGGAATAACAGAAAGGCAAAATCCTCTACGGGCAATGAGAAAGGAGTCAATCATCTGTTTTTATCAGGTTTATCCACGTTTAAAAACCTTGCGTATACTTGCTAATTTTGGTGGAAAAGAAGTACAAGCCTTGCCATGCATATCCACGTGCTGCCATGACTACTTGCCTGTTTCTCCATGAGTTCCCAACCCCACACATACTGCTGCCCCACCACCACATGCAAAAAAGACAAGAACTAGGGCAGGAGGTGTAGCCATAATCTCCCCCTACATCTCCTCTTTCTCCCTCTTTGCGTATTCTTTTTTTTTTTCCTCCCCAAAGCCCTTAATCAGAGGGACCCCCATCCCTCCCGTGTTCCACCCGCGGGGCGTCCCTATTCACCAACCTGGTGAATAATTAATGCCGGCAGGGCAAGTTGATTAAAATAACACATCAGGTCTCCTTCATTCAGAAGAGCATGACTCCACTGTGATGTTGCCAGTGGTTTGGGCAAAGCCACAGCAGAGGGGAGTTTTATTCTTCATATTAACTTTGATTAAGATTTTATGGGTTTAAGACCATATGTGGGCCAATGTGATTTTCATATGGTGGTTTGGGCAACTTGATCAAGAGTTTAAAAAAAAACATGCACTTGATGTTTTGTAGCAGTTTAAGAAAATATCATAGGAATTGTTTGGCCAATGTTCTTTTTCCTCCTTAAGCGTTTTGCTCATTTTTTGATCCTTTAAATATGTTTATTAAAAGTTATGAGCTCAGAAATGTGCTGAGAGAAACATTTTAAAGTTGAAAACTTTTCTAATTAGAATGGCACTTCGAGAACATACCTCTGCTACAAGGCTGAACAATCCTACACAGAAACGGCCTAGATCTTATATTAGAATGTGAAATACAAAAGAAAGTGGTCTGATGACCTAAATGATTTACAGAGTCGTATATCTCCCTTCTCTTCCTCCTCCTCCCTCACTGTCTCCGCCTGTGTTATTCCTCTCTTCGTAATGTTCTAAATTGAAGCAGATGGCATTCATGGGTGACACATGATGCAAGTTCATGTTGGCTAATTATGTCTTTGCTGTGCCATTGGCCTGCCTGCTTTGATTCCTCTCTCTCTGACAGCTGTACAGATGTTCGCTCACCAGTGTCTGTTAGAGCTGATTTACAACAAATATGAAATATGTTAGAAGGGCAATTGCGCATATGTGAGTGTGTGTACAGATTTAATAAGGCACATTCCTTTTTTGGAATACTGTCTCATACAGGCAGAGGCTGTGTGCGCGTGTGTGCGCGTGTGTGCACATGTGTGTGTGTTATATTGTTGAGTGGATGCTCAAGTGAACTTGTTTACGATTCTTCGGTGCTGTGAACTGTGAGAGGCTGACTGACTGACCAAACACTCCTAATTAGACGAACATACACGCATGCACACTTGTCTCTGCTTCACTGACACATCAGTGCATCCACTGGGGGTCATTGTTTCCCATAGCTCCTGCTCAGACTCATCTCTGCTGTTGTTCTGGTGTGCGTGTGCGTGGTCCACACCAGCATCAGTGCTCACCAGTCTCACACTGTTCACCCAAACAGATTAGCACCTATTATTAATACATAACAACACACAAGGCTGTGAAAGGTCTGAATAAAAGAGTGACATGAGGTCACTGTTTTGTTTTATGATTTATTCATTTTTTACCTTGTTTTTCCAAAAAGCACATTCTGATTCTGAGCATCTCTACTGTTTTTATTCACAGCAGTGCTTCACTTCAATCTTTTTTTTCCAGATCATTCTCCTTCATCTGTGTGTTTTCTCTCATTGAGATGCAGCTTCTGCACTGATCTCTTTCATTCGTTACCTTTGCCTCACTCTTTCATGTTTCTCTCTTTTGTTCCTCTACTTTTGTCTAGTTAGCCCTCTTTTTCAGAATGGGAATTTTACTGGCGTTGACTGCCTTTAAAGTTTCTTCTATAGACACACGTTATATGATTTAAGCTTGTTGTGAGGACCTCCCAATAATCTTATTGTCTTTCATTGGGGCTAAATAAGCTCTGTGTAAGTGGCAGTTCCTGGTTTATATAATGCTGCTCTACTGCTACTAAGAGTTACCTGTGAGTTGGATGTCCGTACCACCTGTTAATGGTATTACCATTTGACCTTTGACCCCCCACAGCTAGCTAGCTAAGTAGAGCGCAAGCACATGATGGCTAGCAGATTAATTCTTGATCCCTGGATGTACTAAAGCTTGTTTGGTCAAGAAACTAACCCTGCAAAGGCATTGGTCATATAGAGTGCAAAGGCAGGCACACACAAACATGCACCCTCCTCCTCTTCCTCCTCGCTCTCACTCTCTTTCTCTCTTTTTCTCTCTCTCACTCACACACACACACACACACACAAATAGCCAGCCAGGAAGCAAACTGACATCAAGTGACCATGCGTTGTTTTTACTGTCAGCTTTCTCTGGATTGCAGCTCAGACAGGCCTCCTCCCCATCCTTCTCTCTCTCTCTTTTCATCTCTCTCCTTCTCCCTTGCTCCCTCTCTCTCTTATCACAAAGAGCGGCTGTTTTATGAGGGTCTGGCTGCAGTAAAAGCCAAGAGTTGTAGGGGGGCACAGAAGGCTGTCAGAGAAGATGTAAATTACACAAATAAAACTCCACACTGGCACTGAGCTTTCCCCAGGAGAGAAAGACAGACAGAGAGAGGGAAGGGGGGATGAGGAAACAAGAGATATTTACTATAACTTCAGAGAGGAAAGGGCCGGGGGGGGCGCAGACAGAAGGAGGGGAGGAAGAAAATAGAAGGGTATGCAGAGAATAGTTGGTATGAGTTTAGAGAATCAAGGAGGAAGCAATGGTACCACAGAAAGATTCGATCTGTGCGAAGAAAGGAAAAGAGATGGAAAAAAACATGATTCAGCAATTAAATATTACTGTCGGAGCCCTGTGCATGTGTCTCACTGGCACAATCACCCGTAACTATGGCACCTGTCTTCCTTTTCCGCTCTCTATCACCTCCTCCCATCCTTCCCTCAGCTTCCCTCCCTTCCGTCTTAAGGGGTTTGACTCATCTCCTTGTTGGTGCACCTTTTATGCAAGGAGGGCGTTGTCGCCTGCATTGTAGATACTACTGTTTTTAACACACACCATGTTTCTCCAACACAACAGCAGCTGTCACCAAAGTGAGGATGTGACGTGTGAGGTTGAGTAGGAAACCACAGGGCATGCATTGTGATGTAGGCATTATTTTGTAGCTTGGCAACATTAACAGTGAGAGGAAACCTGACTTGAACCAGAACTTCCTCTGTCCCAATGTAGGAGAACACACACAAACACACAAACACACAAACACACAAACACACACACACACACACACACACACACACAAACACAAACACACAGAATGTCCCTTTTAGTCAGGCTCTTATTTTGTAGAGCATGGTCTAGTGGGAACGCTATTGCTACCAACTACCCATTTAGTTGATAATTGTATTGTAAAAATATATATTTTTACAACAAATATAACTTCTGTATTGGTGTTAAATATCACAATGGTCACCTTTTAATTGCGCCTTTTTGCCTTCGTCGTCTCTGCTATGTGAACAGAACTTTAATACATCCTCATTAATGAACATGAATTGTGCCTAAGCCACGTCCGGTAGATTTCCATTGATAAAAAAAAACTGTATGGACATACAGTTTTTTATATTGTCGGCTAAGATACATGCAGAAGAAATCTTCTTTTGTTAGCCACTCAGTCAGTGTAACCAGCAAAAAGGGGAGAAATGAGCGGCAGCTGGCTCCTCTCACACTGTCTGCCCAGGCCTCTGGCTGCTGCACCATGCACGATAAGCTGCAGGACTACAGCCGTGTGACCAGTAAACCTCATGGCAGCTCAGCATAGTGGCAGACGGCAAAGCGGTTAAGTTGATTATATAGAGTTGTACATTTCCTCGGGGAGCCAAGGGAGGAAGAGATCACTTGGAGGGGGGGAAATCAATATAGTATAAGATATGCACAGACGGGCAGGAGAGAAGGAGGGGGAAATTATGTGTAGCGACAGTCAGAAGAGTTTATGACAAATATATAGAGGGAGGACAGTCAGGTAGAGAGAAGTAGAAAAAGCATCTAAAGCAGTGCAGATACGAGTCAGTACATTTCTGTAAAGTAAAAATCTAGATAGATGAATGAAATATGCGAATTAGCCAACAGAAACCAGCCTGTCTGCCCGTGTCTGACCACCTAGTTTTAGTAAAAGCTTTTAATAAGTAACAAATATTTTGACGAGCTGTTTTCTCTGATATGTACATGCTGCGTTGTCTGGATGACAAATTGACACACCAGTCTTAATTCACAATACTTTTGACTTCTTGATCATCAAGAACTTCACTTTGATGTTCAGGAAAATGGTCTCTTGTTAGGCTCCATTATACCTCAAATCTCTGCTCTGTTCTGTTTTTGGAATTAAATGCTTACTTTCTTGAAAACGGATGCTGATGCCAAATTGTTTTCTTTTTCAATTCACTCGAATAGCTTTTGTTACCATGCCAACAATGGTCTTTTACAGGAAATGATTTGGGGTTTTTTTTCGTCTCTTTGATTTTCTACATCTAAAACCATTGACGGACATTCTAAGCTGACTGATATTCAGACATTGAAGGACATGCTGGTGTCGACCTCAGCTTTGGGGACGGCTGTAGCCTCTAGTGACGCATCTGTGGAATGACTAAGTTCTAAAGAGGAAAACAAAAAACTCTATATGCACAACATCTGTTATGTCAACCAATCAGAGTAAAATAAAAACCTTAGACCTTACTTTCAGTTGTACCTTCCTTTGCACTGAAACTTTGGAATTTTTTTTTTTTTTTGCTTTTCTGAAAATGTATCACCACATTCAGATACCACACAGGATTTTCACCTTGGCCCAATTTATCCTTCATAAAAAAGTGTATTTTGTGAATGTTAGATTATGTATCCTATTTGTTAGGGTTCATAAGGGACAATTGTATTAGGGCCCCCAGACTTAAAATATTTGTATATAATAAAGTGAATAATAGCAATAATTTTACAGTTTAACAGTCAAACTGTTGATTTATGAAGAACCACATTTTTTCCCTGGGTGAAACAGGCTGCTGTGCCATTGTTGCTGCATGTGTGTGTGTCAGCCATATTGTGTGGCTCTGCTTTGGGACAACAGACATGCCCTGGATGATGTGTCCCACTCAGCTGTTTTGCCAGACGACTGGGTTGTTGGAACACACACACACACACACACACACACACACACACACACACACACACACACACACACACACACACACACACACACACACACAGGGAGAGCGAGAGAGAGAAAAAAGGGTGGTTTCCATTGTTGTTACTTTGCTGGAATAATCTTGCACCTGTATGTTGCTGATGGTGGGGTTTGCTGCACGTATCTGTATGACAGTGGTGGACTGTAACAAAGAGCCTTGTGTAGCTTGATGGCTGCCATTATTCTCATTGAGTTGCCAGCTCATTTCTAGGAACTGTAAATCTGTTATTAGTTTTGAATTAAAATACCAAACAAGTGAAATATTCTTTCAAATTCTTCTGCTTGAGAAAAGCATGTTGTAAATATACATGTTGATCTTTTGGTAATGGGTCAGAGCAGTTAGCTTCTAATTTACATCATCAATTGTTTGCACACATCTATTGACTCAACTCCCTTTAATTAGAGTCTATCTACACACATGTGGAACTGACTGTCTGTTTACAACCTGTGTGCGCCTGGGTCTGACTCAGTTTGTGTGTGTTTGTTGTTGTGTGTATGATGCTCATTAGGTAGCATTTGCTTGGTCCGAACTGTGGGTGTAACATGCACATGGACATCAATGGTGTCATTGCATTATTGGTCTTTGTTATTCAGTCTGACACAGATTATGATTATAACTCTTAGTTCAGTCCACAGCACTCTGGCTACCTGCCTGGGTTTGACCATTGAGCCCTCGGGTGTAGTCTAGCAACTCCCTCAGCAGCTCCAGGCCTGCAGGGCATTGTACGTGTGTATGTGTGTATGTGTGTGGGTGGTGCATGAGAGACAAACAGAGCTGTACAAGCTGGCTGCGTCTTCGCCTGATCATAGGAAACTGCAATAAAGTGTTCACACATGCAAATACATGTAAATCCACTGCACAAATATTGCTGTACTATAGACACTGTATGCAAGTTTGTGCTTAAAAGCTTGTGTATATGTTGTTTTTATTTGTACTCCATTTGTGTGTATCTGCATGCTGCTCCATACTTAGTGTTGTTTAATCATGAATTTTTTGGGGGGGACAGCTGAATGTCGGCAGATCCGTTATCCTCTATCTGAACTCCCCACAGCAGAGATAAAGAGAGAGAGAGAGTGGATGAGCCTGGTTGAGTAGATGGATGGATTAATGTCAGTGTCTTGTCGCACACTCCTGTGTTGCTCTCTGTAATTCATGAATTATTCACCCACAGTCTATTCACTTGTGTCATAGTTGCGATTCCCCTCCATTAGAAAAGACTCTATTACACACACACACTACACTTATTTATTTATTTTTTATATACTAAAGGTAGGACAGTAATTGTTATTTATATCGTGATGTATTATAGATGATGATCTCGCAGCATGTTGCATATTGCAGTACTTCCTTTATTGTGTTACTATTATTGTCGTGGTCAACATATCATAATAATACCATGCAGTACATTTCCCTGGTGTTCATACAGTGAAAAATAACAGTACAAAACCCGCTGTATTAGATCCATAGAGGATTTGATTGCCCATAACCCTGGCAGGTCTCAGTTATTTGTGTGTATACTGCATCTAAACCTACTTGTTAGGAATGGGCTGTGCTGCTTGTCTTCTTTCTGAAACTGTAAAAATGATCTGCAGTAAATGAGCCGCGGCAAGTATAGACCGATGGCTGAAGCAGCACCACCACCAAGCCGCCGCTATTACAGAGCGCTGGTCACCATTTTTATTTGAAGTTTATTAATATTGAAAGAACCACGTGTCCAAATTACACCAAATTCAACACTGTTCTTTGGGCCCTAAACAATACAGATGCCAAATGCGAGCCGCATACAGACAAGATCTCTGGAGTGATCAGATAGACTTATGATCCATTTGAGGCTGTAGACTGGAGTGGATGTGCAGAGGGATTGTTGCTTTGTAATGTGACCGATCAGACAGTTCCCGGCCTCTCACAGCGACAAAACAGTGGAAGTACACTAGGTGGAAATTCAAACAAAGGAGACGCAGAGAACACTGTGACTGAACTGCTGACATTAACCCTTTGGCAACTCTTACCACACATGTGTAAGCACACAAACAGAGGAGTTGCATGCAAATAGTCAACGTATCAATGTCAACCATTTTGCAACATAGAGAAGTTACAGTAGAATGAGGGAAGTTTAGAAACCTTTAGTCGTCACTGTTATTGCTCATGTGTTTTTCACCCCATCACTTACTTTATAATGCCTCTGGGCAATCACTGCTATTGTGTCAAAGCTGCAGTTACCGGGTTGCGAAATCAATTTCAAAATGCTTTTATCAGTACAGATCGGACAAGTCCACTCCCTTTTTACTGATGAGTAGAGCTGTGATGCAGGAATCCAGTTTAGAGGCCGAGAGGTGACGGTGCTGGGGTGGAGGAGGGGAAATTGGGAGGGGGCAGCACCTCCCATCACAGATGTTTGGTTGAATTGGACCCCCAGCACAGACCTGCAGCAGTAGATTCTTTTATCTCTGAACTCTTAAACCTTTTTCGACTAAACTGACTGTTAAGCTACGACTAATGGTTGTGATGTTGTAAGAGAAACCTCCTGTATCCCTCGTATCAGATCGGCCCTCCTGATAGCCAGATGGCTTATGAATCAGTGGTCAAATTTGGGACCATTCATCTACAATGTAGATGCTCTCAAACACAGAAAAGTCTATTCTCTGGTGTCTGTAAGATACCAGCATTAAAACTGTTAGGAGAATAACTATTTTTTATGACCTTGAAACTGCAAACCATCACTCTTTCTCTTTTCTTTTTTCTGCTGTTTAATCTTCTTTCATCTTCTTTCTATAGGCTAGAACTCATTTTCCTCACTCTATATAAGATGAGTTTGAATCCATCTCATGTCATGACCGTTATCTTTAATAACAGCTGTATTTGTGGGGCTAATGATGCTGGAAGAGAGGGGGAGTGTGTGATGCACGATCCATCCAGAGAGAGAAAGAGATGAAGAGAGAGAGAGACGGGCTTTTGTCCAATGAGGTTTTGCTGTTGATGTCTGCTTGGTTGCATAGTGACTGCCTCACATATACACACAAACCTGAGAGCATGCACACCTTACCTGGTCAAACAGAGTCTAGACAGTCTGACGCTTAGACTGTGTGCGAACTGAAATATGCATCATCCCTTGTTTATTCGCTACAAACACATCAACGACTGTAGACTCGAGGAAAAACACTGTAGAGTGAGAGAGAAGTCACTGTAAAATTGGAGTTTAAATGCAAAAAGCCTAATGTGGACATCACCACATTGTAAAAATGTATAATCTCAGTGAGACGTGAGGAAGCTTAGATGAATTTTATTTTAAAATCTAAATGTCTACATTAGATCTGAAGCTACAACAACAATACAGTTGACTGGTCTACATTATACAGCTGCTTTCAGACATGCACCGAACAAATCAGTTGCTCCGGACATTTCCTGAAACTTTTCCTGCCACCTGACAGATAATGTCACAGCTGAGCGACTTGGCGTGTGGACGATGCATCTAACGCACCACAAATGCAAAACTTGTGTCGATGTGCTGTACACAAAAACATGAGATTTCCACAGCAGAATCGATCAAGTCATGTCCTGTCACCTGCATGCACATTTGTTAAGAGTGTGAACCAAACCTCTCCTGCTGCTTTCTTCGAGAAAGGCACCTGAAAATGTCTGAACAAATTAGGTTGGGAGTTCATGTCTGTAAATAGCATATTCTATGTGCAGAGCATTGATGGTACAGCATGAAAGCATCTCTGCAGGTTGAGCAAATGTGCACTATTGTTCTGTTATCAGAGCTGCAGAACAGAAAGGACGACACGTGGAAATGGTGAAAGACGGGAGAGGATAGCAAACAGAATAATGACAGGTTTTACTGATAAGCTTTGACATGCCAGGCTTCCCAGCAGCCCCTGGCACTCCTGTTCTCACCTCTACACATGAGCAAGCTCATCTGTCAACTCCTCCTGCTCCTTTTTTACACGTTTCACTATGGCACATCTCTTTTTTCCTGATTAAACATGCAAACGCTGATACACAAGGATCCATGCCAAGGACCCAGACACACACATACACACACACACACACACACACACACACACACACACACACACACACACACACACACACACACACACACACACACACACACACACACACACACACACACACACACACACACACACACACGTACATTGTCTCTGAAGCTAAGCCTTCACTTTTCTGCAAAGATTGTTGGCAACAAGGAGGGAAAGACAGGAAGAGCTCCAGAGACAGCGGGGAGAGAAAATAAGAAAGGGAGGCAGAACAGATCTCTCCATCATGCTGCCAGTTCAGCTGCAGCTTTTGCATTAGCGGGGAGTAAAGAGTGTTTTTTAAAAGGTGCTGGGAGCCGCAGCAAAAACAAGTTGGATAAATCACTTTTCTCTTTTTCACTCAAAGACCCCACGGGGGGTGTGTGTGTGTGTGTGTGTGTGTGTGTGTGTGTGTGTGTGTGTGTGTTGCCTTTCTTTCTCTGAAGAAGACAAATATACATCAAATTTGTTTTAAACATGATCAAAGTGTCCGTACAAACATTTCAGCTCCATATCAGAAATAAACTGTCCGCACTAACACAATTGAAAACATGTATCACATGACCTTTCACATACATTGGACTTGAATGTTTTAGTGTAAACAGTCAGCTGACTTTCACTCTACTCTAGTTGGTTACTTTGTTGCAGAAAACACTTGGAATATTGAACAGCAATAGTGAAAAATAAGACCAAGGATTTCTGTTCTTGGACAAACATCTAGGTGGAACTGTGGAAAATTACCCACAGCCTTCCCAAAAGTCTCACTTTTAGGGGATGTAGAATTCCGGTGTCGTGTGGTTGCCAAGTGTAAACGTAGCAATAATTATGCATTATAAAACTAAAACGCATCAGTGTGGATGTAGCCTAAGAGTGTGTGCAAGGCGAGAAAGTCCGAGTTTGAGCTTGAGAATGCGTGCCAAACCCTGACTTTTGCCATGGCTCGCTGACGTTTTTGTTACTCCTGACACTATAACATATTATGGTTTTTTTCCCCTCTGGCTGTTGCCCATCTCCTTTCACCGCTGAGTGGGGAAACTAATGTAGTTCAGGGGGAGCATGTTAGGTGGAACAATAGCTCAAAAATATTGAATAAGGAGTGAAAGGGAGCCTGGGTTTGAATGACAATAGGCCGGAGCTGGGGGTGAGGACTGATGACGGTAGGAGGGGTGGCGAGTCCAGATTGATGATAGATCTCCACTAGTTAAATATTATCAGGCTTCTTTTTCCATGTATCAACCGACCCCCTCCACTCCCCCACCCCCGTGGTATCACACAGAGAATGGTAAGATGTGGACAGCTAATGATCTGCCCTCCTGAGCCATTCACTTTTTGTATTATCCTATTTACTTACTATTGAGATGGTCTCGCAGGCTCACAACACAGATGGTTTGCGTCGCCATAGTGACTGCCGAGCTTTGTTTTTATCAGCCCAAAGCCCTTATGTGCTTTTACTTTTACTTTAGAATGTTTTTTCCTCAGATGGAGTGCTCGGATGATTAGTCCAACTGCAAATTTGGATCAAGTATTTGTTCTTTTAGCTTTCCAATCGTTGACATAAGAGGTCATTTCCTTAACTTTTCTCTAAGAAAGCAAATGATGAAAAGAGTCAAGCCAACATCCATACTAATATGTTTTTAAATGTCGTTTGAAAACTAAAACAGTCTCTGTCCACACAAGGGATTTTAGATCTGCAGTAGTAATTATCCCCGTCCAAAGCAACAAACATTAAATCTCATATCATCATACCATTCTCATACACTGCGCATATGCATGCCGGCTTCTTGGTTACAGAGAATACTAAAAACGAGAAAAAACAATGGTATAATGTAAGACGAGGGATTTATTTTATGAGGTGGAACTGTTAATGACAGTAAGTGTTAGCAAAGCTTTGAATTCACTGCTAGTTTTTCGAGTGGTGGCTCATAAGAACCAATCAGGAAGTGGATGCGGGTGACTGCGACATTGACTGCGACCAACCTTCTCTGTTTTAGGCCCTTGAAAACGGATACGTTTAAAACCAAAGCAAAACAGGGTCGATGTAAACTAACATTCTCAATTTGAACCTTCAGACCTGTTTGTGAATGCTGTGGTCAGTGTCAGTCATGTCACTGAGGTTACAAGGAAATGTGTAACACTGTTAAGCAACAGAACTGCAGATAAATATTTTGGCAAATAAGTGATGCTGGTCATGTTTTCAGTACTTCCCTATTACCCACTGTGTTAGATTTTGCATTACTTCCTAAATATCAAGGGCAGGACAAGCCATGGCCAGACGGCAAAAAGTTCAGTTTTCTGAGTACTACTCAGGGTTTGTTGTCTGAGCCTGACAAAAGGACAAGCCTCTTCCCTGCTGCTTGTGGCTAAGCTGAATGAATACAGAAACATCCACAGCGCAGGGAAAGTCTGTGCTCCGATAGGGCACTTTTTACTGTCAGGGTTGTCCTCAGCTTTCAGATGAAGCTGACCTACAAGGACCTCTGGGACTTGCGGGTAAAAAGGGCTGCCTCTCATCCAATTAACTCCTCTCTTTCATACACATAAACGCACACACATACACACTGGAGCTGGGGTGTGTGTGGTGGACAGTAACTGAGAGGGTGAGAGCTTTCAGAGAAAGAGCAGCAGCTTCTCCATCTACATTCCCTGCGCCCCACTCTTTTGAAATGTCGATGACTCCTCCTCCGTCACCCTCCTCGCTCTGCTCCCTTCTTTCTTTTAATGTGGCATGAGTCATCCATTCCATTAACCCTCCTCCTGCTCCTCTCTGCAGGTTAGAATGAGGCAGATCCTCCACCCCCTGCCTTCCCCCCACCTCCGTATAAAAGGCAGGCCAGCAGGGGCCACAGTAGTGACGATGGCAGCGGGGGCATTTGTCATGCTCTGAGCCCTCAGTCTGTTGCTATATCCCGGGAGCCTTTGTTGTCCCCAGCTCCCAACTTGCTAAGCAGGGGATTTCACATGTTTCATTAACATCTGAACCAGCTCTGCACTTTTGAACATCTCACATCGCTTGGCGGGACCGTGCATGAACACAGCCATGAGCGCACTTGAAACATAAAAAGCAGGATGCCACAAGCACTTGCTTATAGGCCATGAGAGCCCGATCGCTCTAGTGAAAGATCGAGGGCAAGATTAGAAGTGTGTCACACAAGCACATGAGGAGGCAGCTGTTGACATGCACATTCCGCCTGTAGTTATTCAACCTCTGTGCGGTCCATGGCACACATTCGCTCTTTGTAGTAAGAACAACAATCAGCATGCCCTGCCTGGCGCTGGTGTTAGGGGCACCACTCAAGTGGAGGTCACTTGCCGAGGCGTTATAATGCTTGGGCCGGGCACAACAACACTGAGGGCAATCCACTTAAAGCGAACCACCAACCCTCCCACCACCACCACCTCCTCCTCTCGTATCCCCCCAGGCCACCCCAAGCATCACACTTCTGAATGGAAAATGGGAAATAGGCCCTCTGCAGCACTTCAGCAGTGAGAAGGAGGGCGGGAGAGAGGGAAATACAGTGTTTGGGGGATGTGGGGGAGGGGGGGTCAAGTGAGTGATACAGCGTTGCTTTTCAAACATGTAAACTCGCCACCCAGACAGCAGTGCCCAAGATCTCTGTTAGAGGGAGAAACACTTTGAACCAGGCTACATAAGCAAGAATCAAAGCGTGAAAGATGATGATAAAAGATGGTCTTGATTTGTCTCATCTGTGTCCTGACTCTGTCTCGTCCTATTTTTTTAAACTCAAACCTAAAGCCTTGAGGGCAAGGCTGTGGTCAAGAAATGGAGAAATAAATAGCATAATACATGGATAATCAGTGTTTAGCAACAGCATCAGTGGGCCTGTTCAGACCTGGTATTAACATCTGTCTTGAGACAGGCGATCCCAAGGGGTCAGCTCTAAGTTCATCTGTTCACACCTGACGTTAACATGCGTCCCGAATGTGTCTCCTGTGAAAACGTTGTCACTTTCCCGCTCAACATGGAAGTAATCACGTACGTCATTTCAGTTTTATTTATTAATGATGTAATTTTGACTCAATCTGAGTTTACAGATGTGTCTGATGACAATGATTTTGTGTGTGTAGGTCTGTGCATAGACAAGAGCAATTTGAAAGAGAATAAAAATGTTTATGTGGTAGTCAGCGTTGATATAATGATAAAACAAAAACATTAGATTTATTGTGAAACTGTAGAGGGTCTGAGGAGGTCAGAGGAGGTCAGCTGAGTCGGCGCTCCTTTGTATGTGGGCCGGGACGCATTTGCAGTGAAAAGAATTAGGCCACATGTGTCCCAGACCACCTCCGAATGTGGTTTGGTGGTTTGGGCTCCCAGGATGCATTTGGGTGCATTCAGACCTAAACTTAGCGCCGACCACTTGTAATCGGATCACTCAGTACAGATGTTACCAGGCCTGAACGGGGTCAGTGATGCCAATTTCTCAGTGAGTTTCGGCAGTGCAGAGATGTGGACCAAGCTCAGAGCTCTGACAGTCTCCACCATCCTCTTCCTGCTCTCCTCTTCATATCCTGTTCTGGACTGTCCCTCTCCCCCTCTGTTTCCTGCAGGAGGTTATATCAGCCCCTATCATACTTTACTTGATGTTCCCTCTTGTATTTCCTAATAGAATTAGTGGAGTGTCCATCTGTATGAACTAAACATCTCCCTGTCCCTGACAGCTAATGGGGGCCATTCCTGGTGCGGGATGACTTATGTAGGGATATCCTTCCTCCAGGGTAACATCCATAGCAATTTTCCCTTGATTTGCTGAGTGATGGACTCAGTGCAAAGGAACATGGACCTAATGATCATTGCTGAGATCGTTCTTTCTAACTCAAGGCCGTAGAGTGTGGATGATTACAAGCTATACAATAAGCTATGTCTCCTCCCCCCTCCTCTCTCCCCTTTCTCTCCCTCTGCTGAGGTATTTCTAGAATGCCGCCGGCCATGATGGATTTATGAGCAGGCCATACTTTGGTAAACACCGATGGTGGGCAGCTTTGTCCTCCCCCCTGTGATATAGTGAAGGTCCCCATAAAAAATGGGAAAACCAGGTTACGGCCACCATAGAACTGGGCTAAACAATAAAAGGCTTTATGGGCAGATATAGGCCTATACCATAAATGCTGGAATCTGCTGTCGGAGGGACATTAAAGGGATAATGACAGGGGGGGTAGCTTTCACAAAGATGCCTGCAGGCTCTAAGAGAGCCTTGAAGAAGAAGAAGAAAAAAAGAGATAGCAAAGCACTGAGATCTATAGAACAGTTTAACTTTAGGTCAAGCTATGTGTGCGCTTGTGTGTATGTGTGTATGTAGATCCAGTAGATTGACAGAAAGGAGGTGGAAGTAGTGCAGCGTTCATCGATAACTGCAGCTTGTTCTCACATCGAAGGGTCGGGCCCTCATTACACGTTGGCACGTTGTCGGGGAGCACAGCTGTTGGGTTTGGCTGGTGCTGCCTGTACGGTCTGCACAAAACCAGCTGTGCAAACAAACACACTCATACACATACACAGAAACTGTAATGGCAGTGAGGGGAGCAGAGTGGCAGCGGACAGGTTGGTAGGCATTTCAGGTAGCAAACATGCACGTAGACACAGACGTGAGCAGAGAGTGGTAAGAGAAAGGTGGCTGCTGGGACCATGTTAGTGGTAGAGGTGGGGATGGGGGGGATTAGGGTACTCATCATCACAGTCATGGGATAATGCTGCTAACATGCAGACAGTATGTTTTGTCCCACAGCATGACAGAGACCTGGACAGATGCAATCGCTATCTTATCGTCCCCTGCTGCAGCTTAAAATAGAACACATTTCTAACTCCTTAAAGCACTTCCTCTCTGAATTTCTCTTCTGCGTCCGTCCCCGCTGTGCTGCGTTATTAGGTCGCTGGGAAGATTTAAGAAAGATAGAAAGCTTTGCCGAGGTTTCCAAATTCTTTATCGTCTGGGCATTAGCCATCTGCTGGCTCATGTGCAGGAGAGCTCTGGGTTTGGGGGGGGGGGGGAGAGAGCAGCTTTGTGTGCCTGTGTTTGTGTTGTAGTCGCTAAGACAGACAGGAACTCTAAAATTAGGCCCGGGCCATTTTAACTCGAACATGTCTGCTCTTATCTTGTCAGGAGATAGCTATTAGCTGAGCCAAGTGTTGTCCGAGCAATATGGCAAGTCTGATCTATTTTTTCCTTTGCCTTTTTAGTGTGTTTAGTGTTTCCAGGCCAACCAGCACTCAGTCGACTTTTCAATGACTTTGAGACGATTTGATTTGTTTTTAATTTACCGTCCACTCCGAAAAAGAACACACTGTACAGAATATACTCATAACCATTGAGAGAAAAAAGATGATCTCCTGAGTGCAGGAACACAAGACGCGTGGGACAGCTGATCGCAGATGTTGGTGGATAGTGTCCAGAATCTGCTTCACATTCAACAAAAGTTCTCCCTCATTAGTTAACCAAGATCTGCTCTGACTCTGTTTGTGTGTTTACAGAGAAGGCACTCTTCCTCCTCTCTTTTATCACGCACAATAATCCAAATGACATAATGACCTATTGTTGGTTCTAACCTGTCGGCTCATCTCCTCAGGGGAGGAATGGCAGGGGGAGCAGCGTTTACTACTTCCTAACACCACTGATTGGGCTAAGAAAGAAGGAGAGTGGGGCAGTAAAAATAGTTTGACACCCTCAAGGTCCAGCCAGCAATCTCCTCTCCGCCCTTGCCCATAACACTCTTTGAATTCCCTCCTAAAATCCTTCTCCCCTCTCTTACCCTCTCTCCCTCCCCCATCTCTCAGCTAGACTCTTAAGGTCCAGCTTTGCTCCAAATCAAGGACTTGTTTACTGCTCGCTGTATCCCTCTATTGCATTTGTACTTTCATAACCATCTATAATATGGCCTACAAATAATATTGAATTATTTTGGAGACTATGTTGCAATATATTACATATATATGTATTTATTGATATTTTGAAACCATACATTTTAACAGTATGATGCATACAAGTGTTATAATCTCTGCATTAAAACAGTCTTATTTGTATTCATTACTGATTTATATTCTAATCATTTTAAAGTTGCCTCCAAAAAAGGAAAATCAAAACCAATTTAAATTTAACAAGACAGCCTTTGATCAAATTCAATCTGGCAGCTACACATAAGCTTTTATCGTTCTCTGGGTTTCTTTAAAGCCATAATTGTAAATGGCTCTGTTCAGACATGTTATACGCACTGAGTGATCCCCTCATGTTGATTCTCTATTTTTATTTACTAGTTCAATTGAGTGAAATCTTACTTCATTGTAAAGCTGTGTGAGGCTCAGTAATTTGCTCAGCCCCTCCTGGCACTGTCACTATCTCTCTCTCTCTCTCTCTCACACACACACACACTCTCTCTCACACACACACACACACACACACACACACACACACACACACACACACACACACACACACACACACCAACAAACACATTGAAAACAGACCCATCTGTAAACTGTATAAAATCTGTATCATTTGGTCTTCGCGATCGCAAATGAAGTACGTGTTTATCTGTATATCGAGCAGGGGCTTGACATCTGATTACATGCTGTTGCCTTGTTTGAAGAAATATGTTTTGTTAACCACTAGAAACCACTAAAGAATATAAACAAGAATGTTTTAATGCACACACATGCTCATTCAGCAATTTGTGCATGAAAGGGAAATGTGGATACTTCAGGCCTCCTTTTTTTGTAGTGGGTAGCATTTTGAAGCATGAAAGAAATGTGTGGTACTTCTACCTTTTGTGGCAATGACTTTGCAGTATATTTTGCAGGCAACTGTTATTCTTGCTTCTGACAAACAAACCACTGGCAGAAGATGGTTAAAGTACTATGTGTGCAGTTTATGAAGACAGAACAAAACAAGCCTTTTTCAGACAGGAACTCGCAATGTCTGGAAAATTGGGTCAGACACGTTCACAACAACAGAATTCTAATCTCCAAGTGTACATTGTTATTTGCGTCATATGGCCCCTCTTTTTCATCCTTAGATATTTGAATTCAGATTTGCAGCTGTCACGTCAGCAACACACCTACTCGCTTTCCTGTTGTATTCTCACATGGACTCACTCTGACATTTTGTGGACATTTTACCAGGGGGCTGGCTGGAAAAGTTGTGAAGCATGTCTGGAGCAACTGACTTGAACATTTGTGTTCTCCCATACAGCCTCTCAGGAAAATTCAGTGCATGTCTGAGAGCAGTTTATACGTCACACACACAGTTGCCCAGGTGGGGGATCTAAGTGGGTGGGTGAGTGTGTGTTAAGTAAATGTATCTTAATTTTGAGTTTATGTCTGAGAGGGAAAGAGCTGTAATAGAGAGCAAAAGAGGCAAAATATCAGAGTTGATGGCTCAAAACCCTTATGTGACAATTTGTACTGTGTGCAATGTAGTCATTTGCAACATCCAACATAGCTCATGCTGTTATAAATTGAGTATATTTGAGATATGGCCGACTCCTCCTGAGAGGCCGCCACATCTGAATCGGGCCCCCTGGCTGGTTTACATCAACTTTATGCAACAACACTTAATTTCAAGTCTCCAGCCTCGAAAATAAGACTGGCTCCTCATGGTGACAAGTTATAGGATTGAGAAACAATGTCATTCTCTGTGGCTTTGCATCGTGCCAGAGTACTTTTCCATGTTCTCAGGAGTGTAGCGCTTATTGATGCTGGAGCAAGAGCAGCCACCTGGACTGGTGTATTAATGTGGGCTGAACCTCCCGTGACTCTCCTTACACAGTCGTGAAAATGCAACAGAGACCTCAGATCACACTCACTCCTCCTATATTTATAGCACCAATTGTCATGTGTACTGTGTATGTCTTGTTATGTGTGCACAGTGACGAGTCACTCATGTACAGACTGGACACCATCTGGCACTAAACCAGTGCTCGTTTTTCCACTGATGTAATGGCGTACACCTAATTCCCAAACTGTCTGGCCTGAGGAGCCCTCTGTTCCCCTTTCCCTCCTGTGAAATAAAAAAACAACACATTTGTTTAATCTTAGGCGCCTTGATATATTAGGTTTTATTAAGCGAGACGAAGTGACTTTAAAAAAAAGTAAATGTGAGAA
Organism: Verasper variegatus; assembly: GCA_026259375.1. Classification (NCBI taxonomy): domain Eukaryota; kingdom Metazoa; phylum Chordata; class Actinopteri; order Pleuronectiformes; family Pleuronectidae; genus Verasper; species Verasper variegatus. Next base: position 10,753,856 of record CM048057.1, read on the forward strand.
AGCTGATGTGGGAAAGGGACGTTTTTCAGGTCTAATCTTGTATTCTTCCCTCCCCCTCTTAATAAGCAATGATCAGCAATCCGTTATCTCTTAGCTTGTTTTATGCAATCACAGGGTATTACCCGAGGATGAATGCTCCCCCCTTGGAGAAGAAAACAGAGCCTGGAAAATTAGCATTTTCTGACAGCCATTACTCATCGTGCTAATCCTGTCAAGGAATGTGTGGCTGTGCTATCAGCACAGGCAAGGGGTCGCCATGGCCCAGGCCTGCACACTGGGCTCTTATCAGGCAGGGTAAACACACAGGGGTCTGCATTAAATAAGTGTCACAGTCAGTGGGAGCGGAGCAGGCCAACCCCCCCTCGGCTCCATACAGATAATCCCTCTCAAAAACTGTGTTGGTCAGACCCAGCTGTGGCCTGTGGATCAGGTACAGGCAACGTGGGGGAGGAGAGGCATTGTCCACGGAGAGGGGCACATTACAACACAAGTCGCAGTGGTTTTTGGTCACGTCTACATTCATGTAGATGTGTTTGAAAAGGCACAATGAGATACCACACCAGTAGAAAAATTCTTTAAATTCCACATCCACTATAGACAGCTGAACCATCATAGCCCTCTCCTCCTCTTGACCTTGTCTCAGGCTTCCCATGCAGTCATGATTAAATATACTGGATATGTTCAGATGTGGGCTTCAATTTTAAGAGGTCAAATTTCACGTTTTTTTCATATAATGTGTGATAAATCCTCACAAAATTACATCTAGTGTTTGTCCTTAATCTCTACCACTGCAGGCAACTTGAGGTCAATGTTTATCAAAAGCTCCCTGTCGCTACCACAACACAAGACTGGTTTTAAGATGTTTGAAAGTGTTGAATGTGTGCCCTTATTTACCACTATATTCTTTCTGCATTGATTTTTGCATCAGTGAATCTCACATACCATACAGTTGCGCTGTGATAGCTTTGACACGGCCTCACGGATGACACAGCTGCATGTTGCCATAATAAGCTGCAACAATGTTGCATGGAATGCTACAGAGTAAAGGTGGAGTAACCTTTTAAAAGGAGGCGATGCAGCTCTGAAGCAGAACGACTTCCTAGACTTTCTTACACTGTGGGAAAAGTTAAGTGTCACTTACCATGACTGGGTGACTTTGCTTTTGTTGCTTTGTGTGTGCCGGGTGAACTGAGGCGCCTCTCTGGGCCGCACTCGGGAAGTGAAATGGCGTTACACTGAGAGTGTACAAGGTGGGAAATCTTGAATGATGTGGGATGAGAGCGAGCCAGAGAGGCGAATCCGAGTCAGCCAGTGGGTCACCAGGAGGTGAGGCTGCCTACTTCCCTGGGTTCAGGAAAAGTTCAGCCGCATAGCATTAGGCAAATTAGGGAGACAGTGGCTGGGGGAGAAAAAAGAATCAAGGGGTAGGGACTGATGAGAGCATGGGGGAGAGGGTCGAATTAGTTGGAAGGAGGAGCCCAAATCAAGAGTGTGAACATAGAGGGAAACTTCCATGAAAAAAAGAGCAAGAGAGATACAGTCTGGTGCAGCATTCATTATGCCCATGAACTCTGTGTAAAGATATCAAAGACTCATTACTGAGCTTATATAACGTAATCGTGTCCTTAAATACATTCCCACTTAAAGTCCCCGCACCTAAATTTGAGGGAGGGTGGTCCCGTGCGCGGCCTATGTGTGGAGAGAGGGAGATCCACGGTGACGTCCCTGAAGGGGTTAAACGGAGGAGGGGCCACGCATGAAAGGAGATCGAGGGAAGGCAGGAGCAGAGGAAAAAAAAAAAGAGCCTGGTGGAGGCGGAGCTAAAGCCCTCAGCTGCTGAGCCTTGTCACATTTCTGCAGAACATGATAGCCGCTCGGTTTGGTGCGGGAATGATTTAGCCTCCTCTCGCGCTCCCCAAACACAAACATCGGCGGCGGTGCTGCGCGTTTAGTGCGGAGCTGGATGTCAGGGAGCGGGGCTGTGACCGAGGGCAGCCGCCGGTCGTTGTAGCCTGGCGCACGGAGGGAGGCAGACCGCTTCATTCGCGGCGCTGACGGGAGTCCACCCACGGCGGGCGCGGACGGGACAACCGAGCGCAACCCATAAGGACAAACTGCAACCAGGGTGGAATTCCCTCTCTGATATCTGCGCCTTCTCACCCATCGATCGTTCGTTTTTCTTTTCGACTTTGGAGATTTTTCTCTTTCTCTTTTTTATTCCCTGGGATTTAATTCGGCTTGTAGTGGATCCAGCCCCAAATGTTGCCCTGTGTGTGCGTCTTGAGCAAGGCCGACAGGAGCGAGACATTCTGCTGAAGTTATCCGGGGACGTTTTCGATTGAATTAGTATTCTTTTTTTTTTAAAAAATTGATTTCCCTGTGCAGTCGTGTCCCTGCGTCGGACACCATGCTGCAGACTGTCCCCTTGAATCATGTTTTCAAATTGAGCGCAGCAGATTAGGGCTTTTTCCAGACACTGATCCTCCTCCTCCTCGGTGCGCTCGTTTGATCAATACAGCTCGGCAAGGAGATGCCAAATGTTCAGATGTCCCCGCTGTGTTTGGATTTACCACTTTTCCTTCGATTTTAATGCAGTTTCCCCCTCCATTTGGCCCCCGTCACTTTCTACCTCTGCTGGCGGACAGCTGAAAACCAACCAGGCTCGTGTGTTGCCGTCCACACGACACTGTTGTAGTTGGTTCTGTTTTTTGTTTTTTTTTTGCATATAATCCCCTGCTGTCGTCCTGCGTCGTATGATGTATGAGAGTGTGGACGTTGTGGGACTGAATCCCAGCCCGAACCCGTTTTTAATGATGGATTACTACAACCAGAGCAGAGGATGCTTGATCCCGGAGAAAGGACTGGTGCCCGGTGCGCCCCATCCTTACAGCACGTCCATCAGGAACCAGCACTGGAACGGCTCCAATCACTGTAGGTGTCTCCTCAACTTCATTTCACTAATTGGTGCTCGAGTTAAAACCTCACTGTCCTCGCTTATAGGTGCATATCTTTCAGCTATATTCCATTTTTGTTTTGCTATTTGAACCAGGCCACACAATCCTTAATATAAGGCCTTTATTTCCGTGTTATTTCAATAATTTAAAGCCCATAACATGCTCCAAACAGGGTTGCATGTTCCCACCATCATTGAGCTTCATATCTGCATAATATATACTTGACCCACTTTCAGTTCCCTCTCTTCTCTGCGCCCAGGTTGTTCTTCTTTTTTTTTTTTCTTATTCGGAGGAAAACCTCTGTGTGACTGCGGCGCTCTGATCCAGGCCACGTTATCCAAAGCTTTTTGTGGTCCTAAAATATGCACTAAATACAAACAAGCTTTTGCAAGCCATGCCAGCGTTAATCAGATCAAACTTTCCTGCCAGTTTTATCCCTCGGCTTCCCCTGGTTAATCTGGATAGCTGCACCCACAGTTTCCTGGGCAGCCACGGCCTTTTAAACTGGACTATCTTGTCCATTTGATGCTCCAATCAGGACCTTGCGCGAATTAAATGTATTTTTAAAAGAGTGATTCGTGTTAAGTCAAGCTGGAGAAACAATTCAGTGTGCTGTGAGAATTGATTTAATGTTGTAGTGTTTAAATCATATTTTTAACCAATTTTTTGCTGTGTCACACATTATAATATTGGAATAAATAGTTCAACTCATAATCTTCCAGATAATATTTTTTGCTGATGTGCCCAGCAGAGAGGATGACAGGCTGCCCATCATGTCTAAAAATAGGTTTATAAATCTCAGTAAGACTTAGATTGGATAAGTGATTTGGTGTGCACATGTCCTTCTTTGGTGTGTAGTTCTCCACCTCTGCCCGGCCAGGGGATATCTCAGACCCACTGATACTGTAGCTGCTGCAAAAAGAGAGAGTTTTATTGCAACAACAAAGTATCACAGAGGCCGTCCTCATTCTTTACCTCAAAGGAGCTGCACTGCACAAAGCTCGGGGCCTTTATAGAAGAGATAGCTCTGTTGTCTTTCACAGCTGAAGGAGCGTAAAAAAGGCAGGAATCTCCACAGGCTCTTAAGGGCCAATTTCCTCCTCGTCTCCAGACTATAGAAACACATGACAAAGGGGAAATTTAAACAGGAATTTCTGATGTTTGGCAGTAACAACAAAAGCGTGCAAAAAATGGTTATGTTTGCGCTGCAGTCGTTCTCCCTCTCTCCCTCGCTTTCTCTTTTATTTCGCTGCCTGTTTTTCAAAGTCAGATGAGATTAGAAATTCCTCTCGACTAATGGGACAATTCGCATAGATTTTTGTTCAATGCAGATATCTAGCGGGCTTGATAATATTTATCAGACTGGCTCACTTAAGAGCTCTAGTGGCAGCATTGATTCAAACCATGTGAGCTCGTCCGAGAGAGACTTTGTGTGTGTGTGTGTGTGTGTGTGTGTGTGTGTGTGTGTGTGTGTGTGTGTGTGTGTGTGTGTGTGTGTGTGTGTGTGTGTGTGTGTGTGTGTGTGTGTGTGTGTGTGTGTGTGTGTGTGTGTGTGTGTGTGTGTGTGTGTGTGTGTGTGGGGTGGGGGGGAGGACCTCTGATCCCTCACTCGACTCCACATTGTTTTGCTGAGCGGCAGGGTTGTAGGTTGGGAGGCTGGCTGGGTGAATGGTGGTGGCATATCTGCTCTTTGCCTTACTGCTTGAATGTAATGAAACATTTAGTGCACAACCAGGGAGCAGTGGCAGTAGGGGGTTGTAGAGTAGAGAGAGGCACAACATCCGTTAGTGTCATCACGTGGCTCGGAGGCTTATTGGATCATAGGGGCAGAAAACAACACAACCGGCAAAACGGAGCAAGATTTTCGTTTTTTCACCCCCGTTCTTAAGCAGGATTCCAAACCAGCCAGGCTCAAAAGCACGAGGCAATCCCAAAAACATCTGCTGGCTTTATCTTTTCCTGGTCTTTTTTTCCCCTTTTTATAATACTAACTTCACAGACAGTGGTCTCATGGTGTCTCATCCTCTGCACGTGGGCTTAGAAACAGATTGCTGGTGGAGTTTAAACTTTTTTTTTTAACCTCCTCAGTGCTTTCCCTTTTTGGTCCTCTGTTTTTTTTTAACCTCTCCATGTTGGATCTAACTATTCATTATAGGCTTTGCAGACGAGCTCTGGCTCTTAGAGTGCACTCAGTGACATCTTCACCTCAGTCGATCTGGCCTAAAACAGCCTCCCGAACCCATTAAATGGCCGGGCACACATCCAGATCATATGGCGGCCTTATCCCTGACTTTAGTAGCTCCCCAAAGATGCTGCAACTTTAGTTGTTTGGCTGTTTTCATGCTGCTGTTTTCTGCACAGGTTTGCTTAGCCACAGGCAGAGTCAGCAAAACACCTGTAATCCGGTTATATTCAGAGAAACAATGCAAAATCTTTACGGTGAAAAGGCCCTGGCCCTGCAGATTAAACACACTTGATTTTTCACTGAGCGCCTGTCAGAATCTTTACAGCAATTATGGGCTCATGCATGAAAGAATGTGCATGGCCTTGTTCACATGACTGTCACACACTAAAAAATGGGGGTATGAAGGAAAGAGGGATTGCATGGTGGGCTCAAACACTCACTAGTGTACAGGCTTCTTGCTCTTTTGTTTTTTTCCCAGGCTCTCTACAGTACGAAAGAAAGCGATCTTTTGGGGGTCCCCAAAGAGAAAAGCAAAGAGAAGAGCCAGCTTTAGCTAGTTTGTCTTCAGAAGACAGGGCATGCCAATTGGGCTATTGGACATTGAGTGTGTCTGTGGGTCCGGCAACTGGTAGCATAATCTGACTCATGGTATTTAAGTGCATAATTCCTTTTGCCTAGCAGGAGATGAGGCCCAAGAAAAACCAGATGGTATTTTATTGATTTTCAGTGCAATGGGCTGTAAAAGCAGAAGCAATTTTGGGCAATGAGTGAATTTTTGTGCAAAGAAAAAAACAAGAAAGTTTGAGCTTTGCCGGTGAAGCGTAAACCCATGTGGTTTCTCTTTTGGCCTTTGAGAGGCTGCAGCATCTGACAGCACAACAAGAGCATGTTTATGCTGTTAGGCAGCAACATGGAAAACTGTGGGTGATGCGTTTGGACTTTGTGCAGGCCAGCAGATTGGTGTTGGCCTTGCGAAAGAACTGAGAATATCGCTTCCTCTCCCTATTTATTTATATATGGAGATCTTATTTGGCAAGTGTGTGCTGAGAATTCGGAAAAACACGAACAACGTAGAATAAACAGAGAGGGGCCTGTCCTGTCCCGGAACAGACTTGGCTTGAGTACTGTCAGTTTCTGACAGTGAAGGGGGTTGTTGTTGTAAACAGCAGGAGTAAAGGGTCACCTATGAGGGCAGAACATAGAGTACCAAATGCATTTTCTTGATCAATCCACTCAAGATTTCTTGGCAAAGCTGCTTACAGCTTCAGTAAAATTACAGCTTGTGACTTTGTTGACCTGAAGCAGTAATTCAAATCCCAGTTCTTAATACACTGCAGTGTTTGTACTTAATGTCAATTGCATGTCCCTGAGCGTTATAACATTTTCTGCATACTCTTTAACATCCATAAACATCAGTGGTTTATGTACAGACGGATGAGAGAGCGGATCGTTCCTCCTGGGATTTTGTTGATCCCAACTTGATGGAGCTGGCAGGATGGATGGACAGCATTTAGGCAAGGTCCCCTGTTCAAGGGAAGCGTCAAGCAGGCTTTGTATTGCACCACATCGGCCTCACCCCTTTCAGCCATTGGCGACAGTGATTTAGTAGCCTGAGCGCCTGGAACGCCACAGCTCTGTGTGTGTGTCTGTGTGTCTCTGTGTGTGTGTGTGTGTGTCCACAGAAACCCTTCTGCTTTCACCTTCAGGTGAACATCAATAACACATTTTGTCATCAAGGTATGTTTGTAATGTCAAGGGGTGAAGGGAGTTCAGTGCCGCTGCCGCCACTCTCCTGGGAAAGGCCGCAGGGCAGCATTTCACAACCTGCCATCACTCGCTCCCAAAATGGCAGCGGGCCACCACCCACCAGAGCAGTTGGTGCCGTTTTTAATGCAATTCATCGTTTACTAAATAGAGATGCCCTCGGACGTGGACGCTCACCACGGCACAAGGTTACCAGGATCAACAGACAGACCTGTTTTTGTTTGATAGTGATCGTTGTAATATTTTTTCAAAGCATAATAAGTGGGTGTGGTCCTTCGCCTCAAACACTGGTAGAACAACTGCCTCTTGGACACACACAAACAATGCTATAGCTGACTAGCAAGTTTTATTTTCTCCTAGGGGTGACATATTGCAATGTCATTCCATATGGAGCAGGTCAGAAATTCAGCATACTTTTGTTGGGGCAGGTTTTTTTGTGTACACATGAACACACGCTCAAACCCACCGATGGGCCCCAGCTTGTTTGTAGAGAGAATTAGCCGGAGGCATCAGTCAGAGAGCACTGTACACCAGTTTGGTTTGACGCTAAATCCCCAAACAAGGGTCGGTGTACACTGCAAAGCTCAATTTGATGAACAAAGCAGGGCAGGCAGAAAAGATCCAGGCGGTATCATTGATTCATCAGGGCTTAAAGAAGGCAGCTGATTGCAGACAGCATACAGCTGTAATCTCCCTATCAATAATTACATTCTCACCTGAGTTGGTATTGTTACATTTGTGTTTGTGTGCACACGCTCACGATTACACACATATATATATATATATATATATATATATATATATATATATATATATATATATATATATATATATATATATATATAATATATATATATATATATATATATATATATATATACACAGGAGTGGGAGGGGTCGAAACACAGGTTAAAGGGAGGTTCTACCCTCTAAAATATTCATAGCTTCTTCATTTAAATCAATTCGGCTCTACGGGGGCAGTCAAGCATCAACTGTCAGAAATTGAGCTGGGCCTGTTGTAATCACTTCTTTACTTATCTCTACAGATGGCTTGTTCGCTATGGGCTCTGCATGGCTAGCTCAGCAGCACACTGAGAGGGGGCTCTCTCTGTCTCTCCCCTCTTCCCATCTTGCAGCCCTATCTCCCATGTTTCATCCCCACTCTCTCATAATAGAGCACACATAAATTCATCTGGGTATTGAACCAGGGACATTCATCACCCTAGAATTCATCTGCGAGCCATTTTTATTCCCAAAGTGTCTCCTTTCTCTCCCCCACTTTATCTCTATCTCCCTCTCTGTTTCCCATCTCCATGGTGGCATTCTCCACATGGCAAGCCCGAGCAGGGCAGTCAGTGTCACGATTAATCTTTAATGCTCGCCTGCCCTAATTTTTCCTCATATTTTACAAGATTTCCTGCCCTCCAACCCCCCTTTTGCCGGCATCCGCTATATATAGAGTGATTACATGGAATGTTGCCTTGTTTCATCAGTTGCAGAGGACCACTGGCTGCCTCTGCCTCTCCTGTGCAGTCAGCCACACTCGCTCTCAGGCCACTAGCTCTAGGCCAAAGCACAGAACCTCTGCTTCCACCAACACACTCATCCCCTGTCTGCCTCTGGGGAACTGTGTTAACATCTCATGGACGGCAACTGTGTACACCTCAAGTAGACACACACACACACACACACACACACACACACACACACACACACACACACACACACACACACACACTACAATGGAATGCCCGCCTATTTAGAGAGTGGGATAACTGTGAAAATAGGGTAGAGGTTAGTATGCTAAAAATACAAGAGGCTGGCAGTTCTCCTGCCGTCTGGGCAAAAAATAGCACTGTGTTGCTGCCGTCTCAGTCAGCTTTGTTAACTAAGCAGCAAGAGAGCACACTCTGCCTTTGCTTGTGTTTGTGTCTCATGCCAGAATAAAAGAGAGAGAGCTCTGAATCACACAAACCTACCTTATTTATTTGTGCACACAAAAACAAGTCCCCTCGGCTACAACTGTGCTTTTTAAAGAGGTAGCAGGCCCAGCTCCTAAGATAGGAGACATGTTTCAGTGTCTCAGATCTAACTGCAGTTTTTAGAGGAGTCCTTATTGGCCTGGCTCTTGTAATACCTGGTGTTGGTGTATTTAACAGGCCTCCAGGGTGCAAACAAGGCAGGTTTTTGGAGGGAGACAAACCCTCTCTGTTTTATTCTTGATTTATGGAATCTTCCTTCTAAAGTAACATTAGATATCCATATTGTGTATCCCCCCCCCTCTTTGATCCCTGCCCAGGCCTGCTCAGACCTGGTTCAGCCAGGTCCCATTTGATGACTCAGAGCTCAGTCTGTCTGGATGCCACTATCGTCTCTTTCCCACAGCTCCTCTGAATCATTTCATACTCATTGAGTGTCTGGCTGGAGCCTGGCCTATGACATTTGACTCTTAAAGGCCCACCTGGGACCAGGGATGGAATAGACTCCCAACAGTACGGCGGAGGTGGGAAGAGTGTCCTGCTGGATAGTGATGGATAGGACAACATGCTAGACTGAAGTAGGCAGACAGGCTCAGGTTACAGGCCACTTGTTCCCTGTAACCCTGTTTGTGATATTAGTATTGTGTGAACCGAGAGATGCCCTGTAGCTGAGCTGCTCTGAACACATGTAGGTTAAGAGAGGTGATTGAGAGGAGACTGAAACAACTGGATCCTGTTTGTTATGAATGGAGCCTCTGTGTGTTGAAAGGGAGGTATTCTGATATCAGGAAGCCCCCTTCATTACAGAGTGGTGCATTGTCTAACCTCTGCTGCGACCTGTAGCATCTTATCTGGGCCATTGTTGGTGAAGTACCTCGGCTGAGAGATAGTTGCTAGGTAGATATCACAATAATTAAGTGGTCGTGTCAGATTCAGAGGAGCACCCATTGTTCTGCGACAAATAAATAGGCTACCATCTTGGTTAGGGTAAAAGCCCTGGTAGGGTTAAGTTGGTGACCTACTAGTGTTTTATGAATGTTTCAAATATGGAGATAATGTTCTGGGAGAGAGAAGGAGATAAAGCCATCAGGATGGCATGGGCCCTCTTCTCTGTATGAAACCAGACACAAAAATGTCTTATTTGATTCCTCATTCCTAGTAATCTTTTTTAAAAGCCCTACTGGCCTGGATGTTCCCTCAGATTGGATAAGGGGGGCAGGCCAATAAGGAAATATGCAGCCATGCTGGACTTAGAGTGGAGCGAGCACATTCTGATAATCCACAGGATTTCTGACTGCAACCTGAGGAATGCTTTTTATAGTTGGCTAAAAAGATGAAGGGAGGGTGGGAAAGAGATGTCTAAATTACTCCTAAGTGACTTTCACAATACGGCCATAGTGCTTTACCCTTTTGATTTGATTTGTGCTCTGATGACAACTATGTGACCACGGCAGAAACCTCTGCTGTGCTTTGTACAGATACAAATGATTACAAAAGTACAGGGGCTACATTCACAGCAAGGATTTATCCGCCTCTGCTCCAGTCGGAGAGCTGACTAATGGAAAAGGTGGCAACAATTTGAACCGCAGTTGTCAAGTTACACAGCATGGCACCGCGTAGTAACAGTGACCAGCCCCTTCGCTTGTCACGGTGCTGTTCTGTGCCACCGCCACGCCGTGACACCCTGCTTTGCCCTCACGCCATACGTGGGAAACCTTTGCACAGTGCCGCTGCCACTGTGGCGGTTCCACAATGGAGCTGGATTATTGTGTCTGGGCTGTCAGCACCTCTCAGCTGAAAGAAAACGACATAGAGAGAGAGAGCGAGGGAGAGAGGGGAGGGATGGGGGTGTCTCAGGCACCAGGAGAGTGTGGGGGGGGGGGCTCCAGGAGAGCTGGCATTTTCAAACAATAATCTCTGTGGAGCCTTTTAGGGGATTTAATGTCATTTTTGGCCTCTGGATTTTTGCCCTTTTCTCCTTTGAACAAAAAGCAAACAGAGCGAGTGGGGAGGAAAAGAACGAGGGAAATATGTGAAGGGAGACAACAGACAGACGAGGTGGCGGGGGGGCTTGCTTGGCTGGGTGACTGATATTATTAGTGTTCTAGTATGACTGATGGAGACTTGGCCTGCATCCAGAGGCTGCCAACAGGCCAGTGTTGGCAAATTGAGTCTGTTACAGGATGACCTATATCCCCCGTCCTATTTAGCATGTTATAGCATCTTTTCCCTTCTCTTTACCCATTTTTTTACTTCTTTCATCTCTTTATTTTGTATCAAGTGTCATGATGAGACAAAGCTCTGTATAATCTCAGGTTTCCCACAGTTTTTTCAATGACCTTAAAGTGTGTTGTCCAGTTGCCATGCCATCACGGCCCAGCCTCATCAGTTTTTATCTGACTCAAAACAGAGACATTTTAGCTATCTACCTAGCGCTCTAAACAATGCAGGATAGACGTGACGGCTTATGCAAAGACACCAAGTGCTTTTTTACCGACCTGGAATGCAATCTGCATCACTGCCCAATTTTTCCAGATACAGGCAAGAGTAGGAACCCTAGTCTTCTATCCCCAGTGTGAATTATGGAATGGATGTACTCCAGCAATTATACACACGCACATATACACATGTCCCTCTGCCGAAGTGGTGATAAATTAGGTCCCCTCTTACACCGAGAGAGGCTTATCATGGCTTCACCAAAAAATGCAGGCCATACTGCAACCCGGCTCGGGCTTCCCTGCTCACCTCTAATCAACCTCCATAGCTACATACATCCTGAAGCTACGAAGAGAAGAAATCCACTCCCGCACAGTATGCTTGCTAAAGCCTTTCATGGTTGTAATCCCCAACGCCAGGAGGAGATGCATGGGAATCTTGGTCAGCTGACTTTAAAGAGGCAGGAAAGGAAGTGAAGGAAGGAGGAATAGCAGCAAGGTTGAAGGTCCCCCCCCCCCCCCCCCCTCCCTTCCAAATTCCCTAAAGCCTGCTGGGATGCTCCTTGGGCTTGACATACCCAACCCCACCTGCCCTCACTGCTCAGCGGGATGCTTCATCACCGGCTTCTCCTGAGCTGGCCTACTTGGGACTGTTTGATCTCATTGTGGAAGCAAGCGAGCTCGCCCCGCTGCCTGGCAGGCAGAGAGAGCTCCTTGATGCTGAGGGTTGAGGAGGTGGAGCAGGCTTCAGTGGAGAGGCTTAATAACTGTATTAACGTCGGTGGCTCCCCCAGGACCTACGCCTACACAGCAAAGGGAGGAGGGGGTATAGCACTGCGAAGCTGCCTTCTTTCACTTTTAATGCCCTAATTTTCTCTTCTCTACTGCTCTCTTGAAATCAAGATGTAACCCTAACCCTAAAAAAACACAACATCTTAATCTTCATGTCTGCATCACATTCTGTTTTTTCACAACCATTCTTCACTTCTCCTGCATTGCAGTCCCTCTCTTTTTATCAGTTTGTCGTTTTATACCTCCCTGTGACCCCCAATCACTTACTTTTCTTGACTCTAATTGTGCATCCTCTCTTTCCCCCGATCTGTTTATTTATTCATTACAGATTGACATTAGTATTGTTGCTCCATCCCAGCTCCCCTCTCAACACACTATGATGTGTCATGTTGCCTAGCAGATGGCAATATTACAATGAACTTGAATTGAAAGTACTGTACTCTTTCCTTACCTGTGTGTCACCATTCATGACAGTCCCCCTAATCCCCTGAATTATACATTGGAAACTGCTGAATAATTGATGAGCCCCACTTAGCGTAATGGACAGAGTTAACTGGGAGAGGCGTGCATTCCTGCTCGCAGTGGAACTGGGTCGCAATATACGGCACCCAGTCACCCCGAGGGTCATAATGAGGCCCCGGTCACGAGGCCAAGAGACGGCAGAGCAGTCGGCAGAGGCCAGCCAGGGTTAAATGGACCCCAGAGGGAAAGAGGAGAGGAGGGAGAAGTGGGAGTGTTAACACCAGGCTTACCTGGGGGCTCAGCTCAGGTTACGTCCACTCATTGTTTTTGGCAGGCGTGCTTACTAGTGTGTTCATAAGCAAGCAAGCATAGTCCTGCACAGCAAACATACATGTTGTCTTTTTACACTAGTATGTTTCACACACACACGTTTGCACTTGCAGACAGAGGAGGCATGCTTAACTCTTCCACATGGACACACATGGAGTGTTTCTTTCATGTTCCTTATAAATAATGACCTGCTCTGTTAGTTCACTCCTTGAAAATCAAAGTTGCAGAGTTATTTAAGTGTAGATCCACACTGCCTTACATATATTGGGGCCATATTTGAAGGTGTCATATTCAGCAAATAAATAAAAAAAACTATCTTGACATCAATTAATCATAACTTGCAACCAGAATTGTAGTGATGAATGGCACCCATAACAAAATCAATAAACCAGTGTTTTATTCTTAGCTTTGTCAATATATCTGGACAGGACCGCTGCTTCTGTGAACAAGCTGACCAATAAAATAGTCAACATAAATGTTTGTATCCCATTAATATAAGAAATTTAGTTATTCTATGTGAGAGACCATCTGTTTAGACACCATAGTGGAAGATCAACATAGTCCCACTAAAAGTCAGTCCACTGACTGGTGGGCTGCCGCATCACAGGAAATGGTGTGTGTGTGTGTGTGTGTGTGTGTGTGTGTGTGTGTGTGTGTGTGTGTGTGTGTGTGTGTGTGTGTGTGTGTGTGTGTGTGTGTGTGTGTGTGTGTGTGTGTGTGTGTGTGTGTGTGTGTGTGTGTGTGTGTGCTGTGATCAAATCGCTCCCCCCAGGCCACACTGAAAGGTCAGGGATCCATGCAGGAAATTAGTGTCTGTGGAGGCCTAGACAACACACACAGAGAGATGTTAGAAGCACAAATTACAGTCGAGGAAGCTAAACATATCCTTCATTAAATTCTAGCAACATCCCACTGCGTCCCCTTGATGAGTCTGCCTGCTTTCATCAGCCATTTTTCCTAAGCATGGAGCAAACTTAACCTCCTGGTGCTATTGACAAGCACCTCACTCCTATTTTTTTCTTTTGCATTTGCGCTGACACTAAAGACAAATGAGTCTGCCTCTCCCCCGCCCACCCGGTCTCCCCCTGCCCTGCCCAAATCTTCTACTAAGGAGCCCCCTGACATTACACATCAGACAGCGGAATCAAATGTGTGTCATCAGTCATCATTAAGGGGGCATGAGTAGAGGAGCAGTGGCTGGCGCCGCAGTGTTGAGGCGAAGATGTTTAAAGCTACCACTATCATCTTCGGTGGATTCAGCCACCTTGCAATACGGCGAGCACTCTGTTCAGGTGTGCAGCCAAGTTAAAGATGGCAGTTTCAGCCTTGGAATCTAAAGAGTAACATCCATATATGTTTGAATGATGGACAGTCAGAGGGGTTGTTTTGTCAGTGACTGTCTTATCGATGTGCAGCTAGCTTGTTTTCCTCTGCGTCTCGCTATTCTAAATATGTCAGCTCTCTCCTCGGGGTCTTTAGGCCATTTTAACCCCTGCGCTGACCTAGCAACCCCCTCGAGTCCCAGCATTACTGAGCTCTGAAACAGACTAGTGACAGGATAATCACCTTACTTGCTTACGTCTACTTGTCCGCACCTTTGCAAATACCTCCACTTACCTCCACAATAATATGTTTTGAACTCCTGGCATTGGTACTCGAAGCTAATTTATGAAGGGAACCAGTGTCATCATGGGTTTCGTGTACAGTAGAGGAATGCACGTCAAGCCTGTCGAGGCTTGAAGGCAGAGGTAAATTACAAGTGAGTTTTACTATTAGCTCTAACTCATTTTGACAAGTACATGAAGTGACAAACCTAAATGAGGCTCTGGATTTAAGAGAAACAGCCCTGACGAGGAGGCACGTTATTTAGCATTGTTGAACACACACGCGAGTCACGCACCCACACTGCACTTGCGACCTCTCCCCCACTTCCAGTGCCATTCTCCTTCTCTGAAGTTGAGGAGATCAAACCCTTGTAATCTATTCCCCTGTGATTGACTATTGTGTTATCCACAGAGAGGCAGAGAGGAGGGGAAAGAACATGGTTCGAGAGGGGCAGTTTAACATGACAAAGCCTGTCCCTGGTGATCCCTCTCTTCTCTACCCCAGATCCTCATGAGCCTCTTCTCTTTCTACACTTTTCTCTTGATCCCTTGTTTTCCGTTTTTTTCACTCCACCACCTCCTGGCTTCTTCAAGTCCATTTCAGTGCTATAATGCAAATAGCTCTTTGCTCCCCTCCATATTTATGACCCTCTTCCTCCACTGTTGAATATGCGCTTAAGAACGGAGGGCCATGAATGCTGGCAGTCACATTGGATTAGCGGGTATCAATGGGCAGATAACCTCTCTGTTAGAGTGAGTTAAGAGCAAACACTCGAGCATAAGCATTCGTGAAGGGCCTTTTGGCTTTTCAAACATTAGGCCCCTTTACATAGCCTGTTCAAGGCGGGAAGGTCGCGCCTTTTTTCTTCCTCGCCGTTCTGTACAAAAGGTAAGAACACACCATCCGTCATGTCACAAATTCCAGCATACTATCTGTAATCATACACCAGGTTGGCGATATGCCAGCTTGTTTTTGTAAACAAGCAAAGGGAGCATGAAGATTGGTTGTCTTAATGGCTGCAGGATCTGAGGATAAAAGGGGCTACTGAGGCCCTGTGTGTGGCACTCAGCCCATTAAAGATGAATACGTCCGGTTAATGGGTATGGATGTAAATTCAGTGCCAGCGGAATAAATCATGGTGTATTTAATGCAGTTTCCTGTATTTTTTCACCTGTGATTGTTTTTAAATGCTGAGGGCAGAAATGTGTTTATGATTTCTCTACTAATGAAGATCATCTGTCCCAAATCATTTAACACCGGTGTCTTTATAGACAAACCTCACAAACCCTGTTCTCAGAACATTTATATATCTCGTCCAGCACCAGATTTTTTTGTAGACCTTTAATCCTTTGACTCCTTATAACTGGTAGCTTGTTATGTAGTTGACCTTGGACTTTACAGGAATAATGGGAATTGAAGCTTATTTGCCTGTTGCACTCTCTGAAGTGGAAGAACATCAGTCAGATAACTAAACCTTCAAGGATTTTGTTAGACCACATGGTGAGTTTCTGCCCAGGTTTAGTATTTCTTTGACATATTCCTGCTCCTAATATGCTTGAGTATAGTGTGTTATCGCAGGAGGGAAAAAGCATGCACACAGTAATTCATTCACGCACAACTCTATAATTAACCAAGAGAGGCTTAATGTTTTATGAGGCCATTTTCACAGTCCGAGCAGTTAACAGTTTCGTGTGTGCGCGTTATGATCCAATGACTTGATCCACCAACCTTGATCTTGAATTATGTGTCATGAGGTATCGCAGCTGTAAGTCACTCCAGGAAGGGTGTAGTAACTCACCCTGAGAGAGTTGACCGAGGGAGGTTATGCTGTGGTTACACTTTCTCCCTTTCTCACTCTGCACACTGTCTACGAGCAAACATGCCTGCATGCACAGCTTTTATTTGCAGCCTTCTTGCAAGTTGTTTGTCTTGCCTGTCATCGTCCTCCACCAGGCGTGCCACTCAGCTCCTCTTTCTCCTTAGATGCCCCCCCCCTGTTCCTCTTGCGACTTGTCTCCTCCTGCATCTCACTCTTGCCCTCCTTCCAGCTCTTAAATATGGAAAGATTGATGCATTAAAAAGGTATTAATGTGGCCACAGCCTTAAAGTGGGTCACTCATGTCACTTAATTGATCATATACAGCTGCGTGTGACCTGCTTCCTAACCAAAATTCATAATGGCAGGTCCACTGTGGGCAAACACTGCCTATATTCATTGTTTGGATTAGCCATGGAAAACGCTCGCTAATCATTGGCTTGTATCTCCAATTGAGTTACACTCCTGTCTTTAGATATTTTGTTGTGACGAATCTTTGGCCAAAATGAGGACATTTATCCCTGCTCAAGAAAAACACAAACTCCACAACCTGTCAGATTATCTCTCTCACACACACACCCACTCACACATGCTCTTTCAGTGCCCACCTTCTAGTATAACATGTATTACAGGTCGATGATACACACAGCTGTGACTGTCCACATCCTGGCATCCTCTGGTCAACACGGGTTTGCCCCCTTGTGCCCACCACCATGTTCCACACCATCAGCTCATGCCAAATATCTGCAGTCGCCTGGAGCAAGTGCCAGCTCGCATAGTCCCACTGTCAGTCAGCAGACACAGACAGCTGCTGGCTAAAGTTGCACCGTGTTACTCTGTGTTGCAGGGGAGTGTTGTTGCCACGGGAACTTGTGGTTCTTTGCTGCAATGAAGCTGTCTTCAGTGGATTTTCTATGTTTTTTCCCCCCCAATTAGATCCATAAACATTGGATTCCACTTCAGATTTATGACATTTATTTGTGGTTTAGACATCCTCTGCACACTGTATTTGTCAGGAAATTCATAGCTAAGGGCTAGCATGTGGCAGTACAGAGCAGATACACTGGTTAACTTGGAGTTGCCGCTCAAAGTCTTGAGCACCCTGTAGATCTCACCTTTGCCATCTGCTTGATTATTTGCCGCCCCACCCCCCATTCTCTAGTTTGTCCACACATGTTCTCAGTTCCAGTCTCCATTTGCCGGAGTTGCGGCAATAGGAAAACCTGGTGTGTTGTTATTTCAGAGGCCTGGCAGCGTAGAGAGGGAAGTTATCTTGAGCCCCTGGAGAAGGGCTTGGGAACATGGTGGGGGCCGTTGGGCTGATAAAAACCAGGCCTCACCGAGACAAGAACACAAACGAGAATCCTGCACATACACAGAGCAGATATCCCTCGACATGCACTCAATTATATGAACAGGCAAATGTACACGTTTGCTCAAACATATTAATTTTTGTTGGTTGTTTCATAAAGTGCTCAAGGGGAAAAATGCATGTTTCGACTGCCATATCTTACCCAGATGTAAAGATGACATGAATTACTTATACTAAACACAGCCTGGTGTTTTCTCCACCTCTGGCCCAATACAAACACCACCATTTCCTGGTGCTGAGGGGGGGGGATCATCATAAAAGGCAAGAAAGACTCCTTACTCTGCACCGCTTTGCCCTTCAGCCTCTGCTCGGACCCTCATCTATCACTTGCGTATGTGTTTTTCTTGCCGCAACCCTCTACACAGTTATTTGGCCCCAATTTGGAGCGCTATCCATCAAAATTTTGTTTCAGACTCAGTTTAGCCTTCAAACATAGACTGCACAGCCCTTAAAGAACTCAGGCTGTCACATCCATTTCTGCTGCCTGTGCAAAATTTTAATATCTGCAATGGTTGCGAAACACTCGGCTGTCATTGCTGTGAAATGTAGACCAAAGCATACTCCCTTAAGTGGAAGTGAAGTGTAATTTGCCACGGAAAATTATATTAGAATCAGATTAAAAGCTCAGTTCGTTTATGCCCATCTCGTCTTTACACCAGGAAAGTCATGGTGTCAGATGTATAAATTAAAAAAATATGTTGTGACTCTCTTAGAAGTTGTATGTCTTGCTGAAAATTGATTTTGTTCTCCCACTGCTGTTACTTTTCCTCTTATTACCATTGTAACTGTTGTTACTGTGCAACCCTGCAAGAATGCAGCCTTCACCAAACCACAGCATTAAGAAGGTAGACTGCACCATCGACATGGAGCAGCTTAGGTGGCGCACAACCATGCAGGGGAATCTTCCGTAATCCTCCTAACTTGCCGTCTCTCAAGCAAACACACACATTTCTGCTCTTCTATATCATGCATGATATTAATTGAAGCAGCAACGATAAACATCAGATTTTTACCCCTTCTAAAATCTCACTACTGTGATCTGTTTGCATCTTCATGTGGAACATGAATCAGATTCTGGATTGATTTCTTCAATTTAGTAAGCTGAGATCGTTGATGCTGGACATGTAATTTCACCTCAGTGTATATGTATGAAGAAATCTGATTTGGCAACTGTTGTCAGGTCTGAGACTCACTGTCCCTCAAAGGAAGTAGAGGATGGAGGGAAGGATTCAAGTGACTTTCTGCCTTGCATAGGATTTAAATTGTAGAGAGCACTAGGAATTGAAAACTGTCCGGCTCAGTAACAGGGACAGGCCGGAATAAGGGGGAGATGAAGGCTGAAAGTGGCGGGAGATCGGGGTTGGAAAGCCTGGATTTAGTTACAGTGAATACGGGAGGCGTGAGGCTCGCTGTCTGCCCTCCTGCCTCATGTTAACCTCCACGGGCTCTCCTTCCCCTATGAGTGTGTGTGTGTGTTTTCACTTATGCCTGTCTGCCCTGCCGCCAGATTCCTCCCCCTCTCTCATCCAATAACTGTTCACACTCTGTGTTTGAACACAAACACACCCCACTGTCATTCTCCTTACAGCTGTCAGTCTGTGCACGCCGGCCTTGTGTGTGATCGCGCATGCCTACCGTCACCCCGGCTCACATTCAGATGGCGTGTGTGGCGTCGCTGTCAGTAATCTGTGTAACGGCAGCGAATGGAGTCACATCCCTTTTCAGCAGAGAGCTGTTATGACACTTTGTTAGAGAATGGCAGGATTTTCCTGTAAGTAAGGAAATAGTCCCATTTCCGCCTTCAGTAATTTAAGAGTGCTGACAAAGCATAATTGTGTGTGTAATTGTTTTTGTGTGTGTGTGTGTGCCTGCATCAATTTCCCTGCTGCTTACCATTCCTGACATGGAAAACAGAAATAAAGCCTGAACTTTTAGCATAGTCATTGCACATGAAAGCACTCAAGTCGCTGCCAGTCGTTTTTATGGACATGCATGATGCATTGGCCTACAACTCCCAGGGTTTGCAAAGCGGTCTCCGTCCCTGGAGCTGTTCCATTGGCCGTCCCACTTCATTATTTTAGGCCAACTTCAAAGCAAGCCTTAATGCAGCAGTCTGTGGCATGGTGGTCTGTCTGGTGTCTCTTCTCCTGCACACTCACTGCATGGAAAGAAAAATGGACCTTTATATCTTCTTCTATGTGTCATCATCATGGTAAGTGTGTGCGTGTGCGTGTGCGTGTGAGTGTGCGTGTGAGTTCATCCAAATAACCTAATAGAAGCCAGAGGAACACAATGGCCTGTGATTGAGTAGGATTCAACAAAGTGAAAGACACTGTCAAAGCCGTCCCTCTCCTCCTTCATCCTCTCTGCCTTCATTTTCTCCAGCTCCCTTTACCACAAACCAGCCAGCCTGCTAATGTAGTTAGCCTCCCTCTAATGATGGTGAAATCTCATTAATATGCTTCACAGCTGGGCCCAGTAACCAGTGGGGATGAAGGTAATCAAATCTCAGAGGACTAACCTAGAGCTGAACCTCAAGAACTACTCGGCAGCTCTGTGCCCAGGCAGCTCAGTGTCTGGAGGCTTGATAATAGCCGGTGGGCTTATGTGTGTGTATGTGTGTGCATGCACGTGTGTGTCTTGGCCTGTGGTCTTTTGGTTGTGATGGTGCTCTGAGGTGCTGATGTTTGCCAGGCTATATTATGTCAGTAGTGCAGCTCGGGCTACTTTATCATCAGAATAGATTTCATTTCAGTCTTGTGCATATTTGTCCATTTAAGTCTAGCCATGCGGTAATTGCTTATGGAGGATGTGGCTGCAATAGCGCAGCTCTGCTCTAAGTGCACTTGTGGCTCATGATGTATGTAAAGTGAATCTGAAAAGCGGCATTACAGACCACTCACACTTGAGCTTAATTAAATCACTGGTGCTTTGGCTCTGAGTTTGAGAACACCGCACCATGGTACATTAAGATATTAAGATGTCTTGGGCCTGCACGCATGCATGCACACACACCCACACACACACACACACACACACACATACCTGTTTAGAATGCTTGTGTGTGAATGTGACTCACAGGAGAAGTTATATTAGTAAGTATATTTATTATTTATTATGAGAATTTGTTGTTAATTTATTGCCAACTCATGCATTGTTTAGACCAATTAATAATAAGAATATTCAACACAAGAAGCATAATAATTTGTAATACTTCACTACTTGAAAAAGCCTTTTCCGCCATAGCAGCTGGTCAGATGTGGCACAGACACTGTTGTCTGGTGTCAGGTTTGTTTTTGCTGGTTACACCTGACGGCCTTTGGACTGGACTGGTCTGACAACATACCTGGCTGACTTGTTCACCACAACAACCATTGTGGTGAGAGTATGGTTTGAGCAGTTTGGGTTTCATCTCATCACGTAATTATGGCAGATTCCTTATCAGTAAATCCTCATTGTTTTTCTGTTCAGCGTTATTTTCAGGGTTGCAGGTTCCTGCGCCTGTATCCCCGAGCAAAGCAAGGCATTATTGTGTATTCATGCTTGCTCTTTCCTGGCTAAAAGAATTATATTCTAGCTGTAGCTCATGTATTAGTTACTGTGGTGATTTTTGCCGGCACTGGATGGGCTCTGGCCAGGAAACCTTGCCCGACTCACTAATTTCCAGTGTTAACATGTTGCAAGGATATCGAGGGAAGCTCTCCAGGCAAGTGTGAGTCAGTTCCTCCACTGTGCGTTTTCTGATTTCGTGGAACACACAATAGACAGTGATGGTTGGTGTTGATCAGAGTTTGGATGCAGGTTGCCGTTGAATAATGCCTCGGTGAGGGCTGCTGAAGGGCTAAGTAGCTCCGTCCTCTCTGCTGAGCCGCGCTGCCTCTCTGTCCACAGGCCTGCCATTGTTTTTGCTCGATGCCTCAGTTGACAGGGCTCCAGAAGCCAGCCATTGTATTTAATTACAGTCGCCAGCCCCCTCACAGACTCTGTCCCAGATTTCCATGGGTGCTCTCATTAAGAGTGTGTGAGTGTGTGAGTGTGTGAGTGTGTGGGTGTGTTGGTGTCTGTGTGTGTCCAACGAGGCTCCTCTAATGGCTCTAGGAAAGCCCTCAGCCTGCATAAATGTCAGTATGGATGCCATTTTTGAGTTTCTGTGTGTGTGTGTGACACATCTGTTTGTCTATGTGTTTGTAATGAAGGCAGCTTTAATGTGGTTGAATAACTCTGTGGTCGCACTAATAACGCAGGGCTGTCGTCAGGCTACATCAGGACAGGCCGAAGAGCGCTGTAAATTGTGAAGGGTTTATTTTTTTGCTAATGAGAAAATATGCCATGTTACGTAAAGGCTGCTCTATTTACATTTAATTAGTTTGACATGAGTGTGACGATGGCATCGCCAAGGCAAGAGGTGATGAGAAGCAAACTGCACACAGTGTGTCCTCAAACTCAACCTCTTGTCAGGTTGAGACCAAATCACAAAATCACTGCCAATTTTTCCTCCACAATTTGTCCCTCCATTTTGCAAAAGTAATTTAAGTAAAACATAGGCTTCACATTGGATCTGGACAGATGTGTGTGTGAGCTAAGTACTACTCATGTTGTGGTCTTTGCACATCAAGTCAGTATTTTTCGTGTGCGTTTTTTAAATCAGTCGTTCAAATAAAATCTCACATAAACCTTGCACACTGAGTCCGATGCGTTTTATTACTCAATTTGTTCAAAAAATTCACAGGAGGAGATAAACCAGAGTTGAGCAGTGGGGAAGATTCTTGTGCTCCTCGCACTTCCTGAAAAAAGAAAAAGAAGACAGTGGGTCCATCCAATCCTAAGAGGCCGTCAGGGACAGGGAGAATTTCATTTTCTGCAACAAATTTCATACAGACTTGATGTGCAAAGCCCTTCAGAGTAAGGGCAGGTTTAGGTTGAGGCTAGAGTAGTGACTAGAGTAGTGACTAGAGGTTTGGCAAGTCGTGCATAATATCCTCTGAAGTCATGGAGACTGTGTGTGCGTGTGTGAAATAAATGAATATAAGAACCCGGGAGAGGAACATGAAAAAGTAATGCCTTGCTTTTACTCCCTGTGTGTTCCAGTTTCATCTGTTTTGTGTTTTTGTGTATTGCTCAAGCATAATAGTTCTCTCTGTTTTTGCATCCCTTATTTCCTCCCTTCATCTCCACCCTCCATCGTCTAAAAATGCTTTTCCCCCTGCTATTACTGTATAAAAAATAGTTTTCACAAAACACGTCTGTTGAATGGAAAAATAAGCTTTTGGAAATAAATAGTAAGTGGGTCTGACTCCAAGCTCTGGTCCTTATTGTTTCAATTCTCCTGTCGTGCCTTTTCTCTTTAACATTATTCAAAATCAGTTCTGTCGCAACCCGTAATCCCTCCGTTCAACTCTTAACCCATATCAGCCCATATACACCAAGAACTTAAAAGGCTCTAGCTGGTGTGAAAGTGACATCTGACATCTGGGCCTCATAAATGAAATGTCTTAATATCCCAGGCCTGATTGGGTGTCACTGTAAGGTGTTGCAATGTGAGCTTTTATTGCTGTTCAGCTTAACTGTCCCCGTCACCTGAAACCCACTTGGATATGCGACGTGTTTTCCTGACGGCTGAGATAGCAGGCTCGTTCAGAGAGGCTTGATTTTTGTATTTGTTGCTGCTGTGCATTGCTAGTCGTTTATTTTTTTCCAGGAAGCCTATCTGGGCATCAGGTTGGTTTATTTTTGTTGTTCTGAATGTAATCTTCCCCAACAGCATCTGCTGCATGGGCATGGAGATTGTCAAGCTGAGACCTGCTCACCAACACTGTAATTGGAGCATAGTGTGAGAGAGAGAGACTTCATCCTTGCTTGATGTTGCCTAATGTGGAGTGCAATTACACTTGTGTGTGTTGTGACGAGATCCAGTGCAAGCGCATGTGGAGAAGGTTCTCGTCTGTAGTACAGGTCGTGCAGCACCAGCCCACTCTGCTTAAATATAGATGACATAGTTACACATCCGCTGTGGGCTGATGATGCTGGGTGGGGCAATGGGGTTGCAAAGATGCGCACATGCATATAATGTACTTGTATGGACATGGTCTGAAATACACACGCATCCCTTTTTTAAGTTTGATTTTATATATTTGATATATAGATAAGACACATACCACATATAGATATGATGCAATACTGTAGGATAGATAATGATATATATATATAGATAAGATGATTACAATAGATAAATACGTTACAATAGACCCGATATATATGATAGATGAGACTGATAGGGTAGAAAGATATGATACAATAGATACAGTAGATTGATACAATTCGATGGATAGATGGAGAATACAATACAAGCTCAATTGTTGCTCTTGGGTTATTTCACGTTAGTTGAGAATGCAGATGGTGGTATAAAAAATCTAATAATTTAAGAATAGATATATTTATATTAAGTTATTTTAGCCACACTCATACTTTAGGTTTACAGATGTTGATTGATTTATAGTCTTTAATTTATCCTCTTGAATAAAAAACAACATTATCAGAAAGGTAGAAGTCTCTCAAGTTCATAGAGTTGCAAACAGGCATTATACTCTTATTTGTTTCCCCACAGGGTGCTGGTCTGCTCTGTGAATGTGTGTGTGTTTATTTGATTTAAGAGCCTTGTTTTGTAACACACAGGATATTGAGGTCAAAGTCCAATACATATTACATGAAGGCAACAGCAGCAGTTTACTTCCTCGCAATCGCAGCCCACTTTGTTTACCGTGTATAAGCGCACAAAATGTGGACACCTACAAAGTGCTTGTGTGTTTGTCTGGTAATGTTATCTGTTGTTGGAGGAAGACAAGAATATATTCAGCCAGTTTGTGGTCAGAAGCAGACAGAAGCTTTGCCTTCTCTGGCGTATCTCCTGCTCACGATTCGTGATAATGATATGATGATTTGTCCTTTTAATAATTTCAAGCGCTCATCCTGCACGATTAAAATAAAAGCACAACTCCAGGTTGGATCAGAGGAGAAAACTTGTCTTTGAACCTTGCCAGCAAAATAGCTCATATCTGTATTTCACCGACACACAACATCCACTTTCAGCAGTAAAAAAAACGACGCTGCTTTGATCATCGCTGGATGTATGTGTGTTCCTGTAGCGGATCTGAAAACGCCTTATGAAGAAGTAGTCCTTGTTCTTAAAACTTTATTTCCCCCAAACACATTGTTGGAAAGTGAGTTACTTCCTCTCTCGTTGTGATTCGTATAAGATGCCGCCAGCAGTGAATCTCTCTGGACTTGAATGTCGATTAATGCTCCACATCTGTCAGTGCTCAATCTGATATTTCTTCGCTAACCCCCCTCTTTTTTTTTTGCCCCCTTCTCTCCACAGCGATAGAGACCCAGAGTACCAGCTCAGAAGAAATAGTGCCAAGCCCGCCCTCGCCTCCCCCGCCGCCCCGCGTCTACAAACCCTGCTTCGTGTGCCAGGACAAGTCCTCAGGGTACCACTATGGTGTCAGCGCCTGCGAGGGCTGCAAGGTGAGACTCCCGGCCTTCCTCTCAATCTGCCAATAAAGCAAGATGTTCGTCAATCTTGTAACAGTAATGTGATTTGCACTGGGAGAAAAATTCACAACCAAGGCATAGGTGATGAAAATAATAAGAAGTCATTTGGCAGTTTAATGTATTAAGTCAAAACTGTACTTTTCTTCGTGGAGAAGGATTTACTAGCATTACGTGTTGCTTTATTGAGCTGCCTAATCAGCTGTCTGGCCTGAACGAGTTGGAACGGCGTCTTACAACACGTATACCCGTGTACATTGTAAAACAAGATAACGTATATGATGGACCTTCCCCGTATCATGTACAGTTTGAGAAACTTAGTTGTCCGTGCAGGTATTTTTTTGTCCTTTTCGAGTGTTGTTGCTACACACATCTTTGCTGACGTGTCCACAATGGTTGTCTGTTATCAATACAGCCATGTAACACAGGTGCTGAGGAGGCCTCATAACCCCCATCTGCTCTGTTATCAGTCGATAGTTCTTTTGTGCACGCATACATGCTCTCCTGTTCATGTGAGCACACAGGCCTCTTTATCTCACTGCTCCCGACGTTCTGAGCCAGAGTTGTGTAAGTTCAGAGGAGGATAGGAATGAGATCTGTGGAATCTTAATGTAATGTTACTGCCAGGTGCACACCTCATATCTCTGCAAGGTCAACATTTCACATATCACCTTGTTTTTTCTTTTTTTTTCTCTTTGGTTCTTTCTTGGCAATCATGCATTCCTGAATCAGCCAAAGAGGATTTCCTCAGTTGAAGAGTCTCCACATCCACACTTCTGCGTATCGTTTGAAAACGAATCAACCCTGCTACAGATACGCCTGGCATTCACACTACACTGGATTTGTAGGCCGACGTTTGGAAATGCTGCTGTCTTTGCTCATAATTGTTGTGCAGTTAATTCTGCATTTTACAAAGATACAACCGCTTCCATGCATAGGAGACAAGCTTTTATTCGAGCAATTCCTGTGTACACTGGCACACACACGCTTTCCTTTTTACACCATGATGTGCAATGTACGTGAACAGTCAAGTGGTATGCGTTTTCAGGTCGGTTGGTATGGACAGGAATTAAAACTGATTCGGAGCCAAAACGCTTGTGTGGACAGATGTGTGTTTTCGAACTAAATCGTGTTAGTATGAATGTAGCCTTATCCAACAACGCAGTATGTAAATCCTACTGTTCCGTGTATACCAAGTTAAGGGAGGCAGTTTGTGGTTGGTTGAACACATGCAAGGTGTTGCTGATGGTGACAGGTGCCTGCTAGACCATCTGACTTATTGACTTCAGAGCCAATACTGTGGTCTGTGTTTCCATATGTGCAGGACCAGGAGCGGTGAGAAGGAAAGGGGCAGCAGAGCAGAGAGAGAAAAAGCCACAGAGACGAAGGCAGGGGGCAGTAGCAGTAACAAACAATATGAAAGAATAAGAAAGGGCACGGACCCCGGGGGGGTGTAGAAATGCAGACAAAATGATACAGAGATGAGAGAGGCTGCAGGGAGAGGGGGAGAGGAACGAGGGAGAGGGCAGACTGTGCTCCAGGAGGCATGAACAGCCAGAGAGAGAAAGAAGTGAGTAGCAGATTAGGCAGACGGGGTTACAGCTGAACCCATTGACACCAAAAGAAAGACGGTCAGTGCACCAGAACACAGGGTGGGGGGGGGGGGAGTAAAGAATGCACAAAGGGAGGAGAGCACGGCAAAGCTCAGAATCTGGCACACATACACATACATTAATATTAGCCTTTAACACAAACCCTCTGAGCGCTCTGTGAAACTTAACCTGCTCCCCAAATGTGACTTTTAAAAATTTAACAAAGTAAATAAAAGCTGACCCCTGTGCTGTTTTATTGGGGCAAACCAAACTGCTGCTGGCTGCGCTGCTTAGTTTCCCCATCTGCAGTGTGTGATGGGCCACATTTTTCCTGAAAATGAAATCCAGTTTCTAACTGTCTGAGTTTAGCTGCTTTAACTTTAACTTGACCATTTAGTATTTCAAAACAGTTTCTCACAGGTAGGAGAGTTGGAGAATCTTGGACCTTTGAACATGTTTGTCTGCATGTGTGACAGGATCTTTCCCACCTTTTGCTCAACGCTCAGACTCCAGTTATTGGTACAAATTGCAGTTTTCATGCAATTCATCAACACTTTATCTCAGAGCCTGTATTAGTTTTTGACATAATGCATAGTCTCAACCTGAAACCATTAAAACAAATAGGTTCGCGCTTTTGCACAGTGAACAGTTACCTAACTCTCTGTTATGTATTGTGCATTCAAAAGCATTGACTTTGAAAGTCTGCAGCCGTTTCAAGCTCTAATCTGCTTTTATTGCTCCCACTGAACGTTGCTCGTCATTATCTAAACAGGGTTATAAGTGAAATAATATGTTTAAATAATATCTCAACACCTGATTAGAGCATGTCTGTGATTGTGTTTGACTGTTATAAAAGTACAGTGTGTGCAGATGCAGTTGATGGGCAGTATTAAGGCTTATTTATGCTGCGTTTATGTTCGAAACATAAATGCAATGTAAATGTGTCTTTCGTCCTTATTCGTAAGCTTTTAGAAGACGTACACAAACCAATGCAGAGTACGAACCGAAATCTCTGTCCGTTTGTATACGTATCTCACGTTGAGTGTAAATGAGCCTTTAAGCACAAACAAAGTGGCACTGAACTGGGGGATGTTGGATTAAGTTGTAATTGTTGATGTTGTATAGATGAAAATCTAAGCAGAAGTAAATGTTCTATACTCAAATTAATATTCGTCTTTTATTGATTTACAGCTTAAAAATTGGATGCTTGAGGCATCACACTTGTGAGTGGAGGGCAAAGTCTCTGCAACACTGTGATAAACACAGAAGGAAAGGCAGACAATAGATGAGCCGTAAACTTGAGTAATTAGTTGTTTCTCCTTTGCGATCACGGTCTTGTTCCCTCCGACAGCACAGAAATCGTGCCAGACTTGACAGTGTAATTAGCTTTTTGAGGCTATTGTTCATCAGGGACGTCGCTGATGTTTCTATCTGTCAGCCAGCAGACAACGTGCTGCGCAGATTATTTAAGAACAATGACAAACAATAATTTGATACATAGTTTTATCACCAGTTGTTGTCTCTCTCTCTCTCTCTCTCTCTCTCTCTCTCTCTCTCTCTCTCTCTCTCTCTCTCTCTCTCTCTCTCTCAAACATGGACATGCTGCATCTAAGGTAGAATTAACAATTTCAGCCTCATCAGATTTTGGCATTGATTTTATTGAGATTTTTCTCCTCAAACCACCAGCGAGCTCTGCATGTCTCCCCAGCTGAATATGATTAGTTTCCAAGATATATTATGGCTCAGGTTGATTCTCTTTAACCTCAGAGAAC
Source organism: Verasper variegatus (assembly GCA_026259375.1). Lineage (NCBI taxonomy): Eukaryota > Metazoa > Chordata > Actinopteri > Pleuronectiformes > Pleuronectidae > Verasper > Verasper variegatus. The sequence continues at coordinate 10,782,462 of CM048057.1, forward strand.
AAACGGCAACAAAGTGAAACACATTTACTTTAATGATACACTGAACACATAAGATTACACTGATTAACTACAGAGGGAAAAGGATGAATGTGAAATCAAAGGTGATTCATGCAAAAGTGCCCATTGTATTTGCAGCTTGTGTGTCTGTGATAAAGTGTTTCAGGTCAAAGATAATGTTGACCTTTGCTTTCATTGCTAAATAAATGGTTTAGATGAGTTTTTTTTAACTAAGAGTTGCTTTAAATCTGTCTGTCCGCACACGTCTTGCCCCACTGGACTCTGCTCTCTTGGTTAGTAAATAGCTCATTAGGAGTAATCGTTTGAAAATGTTGGCTCCAACTACGAAAACATCCCCAGTCAGACATCTAGCTGCTAGTGCTCGTTCCACGAGCCGTCTGCCTGCCCACTCAACAGCCGCAGTGCTAATTTGAAAAATTCAGGATGCCTTTGCTGTATCTCTGACTTCAGAGGAGATGACTGGGCATAGCATGCTCAATAATTCAACACTACAGGCATGTGAACGTATATGGTTGCCTCATCTGAGACTGGGGTAAGTCGAGGGTTAGCAGCATCTGCTTTTGCTGCAGCATGCCAAACTACAAAGACGTTTCCTGGGGGCTGCAGCGAACAGAGGAAACAGGAGGGGGATGTTGAGCTCTGCTACTTGGAGACAGCTCGCTCGTTTGTTGTTAAAGTTCTGCTGCCCGCACATACTCACCGGCGTTGCATTTCTTTTGCACCTGCAGATATTAACACTTAAACATTAAATTTGCATGGCCACCCTGTCATGTTTATGTTTTTGTCTTGGAGGCACGGGAGCATGAAGCAGAGAAACCTCTTGCTTATCAGCTGCAATGGGAGGCGGGCAACCATATTTCCAAAACCCCTTACTACGTCTTGCACAAATGTCGCCTGTTTGCTGTGTTTTTCTGATGGCCCTCGTACCAACCATCCATCTTATGAATGTGTTGGCTGTAGCCATTGCTGCATTGTTGCTAGTAATAGTGGAAGGGGCACAGACACACACACACACACGCACAGACCCAGTAGGAGGCTGGGAATGCTGTCTTAATCTCGGTGTAGTGTGAAAGTCATGTTAAGAGGGGATTCCTGTGCTTCCCTGTGAACTCTCCAACCCCAACCCCAACCCCCTCCCCTCACCCCACCCACGCTTCCCCTTTAATAAAGCATTTCCTTGCACACAAGCGATCAGGAACACACTCGCTTGCTAGCAAATGCACGAGGCTCATTACGTTCTCCAGGTAGTGGGCTAAGAATCGAAGAGCAAGCGGCACATGCAATCAATGTTATCGTTTCGTGCTCTTTTCTATCCCTCCCTCCCTTGTGTTACCGCTCTCATCTCTGAACCCTGCAGGGTGGCTGACAGGCCTGCTGAGGGCTCTTGTCGCCGGGTGGATTAAGCGGTGATACAAAAAGAGGCTTAAGGGCCGCAGGAAGCAATGACTCTTAAAAGAAGGAGGTGGATGGGTGGTGAGGGGGGTGGTCAGGAACAATCAACTGGCCCACGAGCCAGCGGCAACAGCCAATCGGTAGGTGCTTTGAGAGGGCACCTGAGCCTCATGGTGTCAGGAGGGAGTAGGTTAATCCCCTGGTGACATTGGGGTCAGGGTCGGGGCACTGTTGGATCAAAGAGGACATGATACACACACACACAAATACACACAGTTACACACAGGCAGACAAAGGCTGCAGACTTGCCCCCTAAGCATCAGCAGCTGGAATTAATGTCAACCTACAGGTCTTGTTGTTTCCTCTTTATTCGGGAGGTTTTCTGAAAATATTTTGCAGGTATCTGCTGTTTTCAAATATGAATAAGGTATGTAATGTGACGGCAGGTTTTAAAGCAAATGTAGGACTTCAGTGAAGTCATTAGGAGAGGGTTAGATGAGGTGACCGTCTGAGGGCCGAAACACCTCCTCCACCAGCTGGAAGCAAAGTCTGCCATGTGTAATCAGCGCCATCACACACACTGGCAGCACCAGCTCAAACAGATGCCTGACAAAGTGTAGGCACTTCCTCGGCGGAGTTCAGCAGAGGCCGCCTGAATCATCTCCACTGCATGATGGCGGGAGGGAGGCCAGAGAAGAGGTCGGTGATCCGGGAAGGACAAATTGTGGGCTTAGGTCCACTGGCCATCTGTCGGCTAGCAGTGCTAATCCCCCGGCATGGGATGGGGCTCCGTAGCAGCTACCACACTGCACCACACCCACCTCCCTCCCACCCCCAGCCGACCCCACCCACCCTCCTACCCAGCAAAACATAACCCATGTCCCAGTGCGTCACATCACCACTGACATTGACCTGTATAACATTTGTCCCCGGCCTGTGCTTGCTGAGAGCTCACTCGGTTGTGGTTGATTTGCATTAACCTCTTTTTATCTTTCTGATACACAAGGAATGTTAAGCAATAAGGGTACAGAGGTCAACATTGATTTTATTGGGGTTGAATGGAATTGAATAGAATGGCGTTCCAGCTGGTTTGTCACTGTTGTTTATATATATATATATATCACACTTCTCGGTTCTTTGTATCATAAAATCACAAAAAAACTGGTTGTGATTTTTTTATTTTTGACAGCGATATTATTTTATTTCCTTCCTGTCAAAAACCCCAGCTGTTGTATTTTTTTTTTTTTTTTGCTCCAAATTTTCCTCCTCAGTAAGTTTATGTCCCAATCTTCTGAGCTTATTTTTGGCAGGTGGAGCTGCTCTTAAAAGAGAGGATTTTTAAATTATTACTAAGGGATATGGGTTTCGTGTGGGAGGCATATTTTTGCTCGGTTCCTTTCTCCCTTTTGTGCAAAACATATTCTGTCTTCCAAAAGAATCTTTCATTTCAGCAAAGTGACCAAACATAAGCTCATTAGAATTTATCCTTTGCTTCATTTGACTAAACTTTTAAATGTATTCTCCGATTTGTTTTGATCCAGTTATATTGAAAAGGGAAATGAGGGGGTTTTGGTTCTCCTTCCATATCATATGGACTGTTATAATTTAATACATTTCAACCTTGTGAGTCATGGAGGATGGATGAAAAGCGAGACTGTAAACATGGGCTAGATATTTGCAATAGGTAACCAAAATACATAGAGTAATGAAAGCAGTGATGTTGGTAGATAACCATATGACAGGCGGATTCATGAGGGCAAACAGCACAATTATATTTGCACAGCAATTTAGCAATTGGCTGCTCTGTTTGCAGAGACCGCCAATTTGCTGCCAATCCCTCCTCCCAAACCTGTCGTCCCTCGCTCTGTTTCTTCTCGTCGCCTCATCTCTCTATCCCTTTCTCACGCAGGGCTTCTTTCGGAGAAGCATCCAGAAGAACATGGTGTACACTTGTCACCGGGAGAAGAACTGCATCATCAACAAAGTCACCCGCAACCGCTGCCAGTACTGTCGGCTGCAGAAGTGCCTGGAAGTCGGGATGTCCAAGGAGTGTGAGTGTAAATACCCCAAGTTACCTATATTGCCCTACTCCCAGGGCGCTTTTGAGCATGATTGTTTTTGCATGATGTTTGCATGAAGTGTTTACTGGTGATGCACATCAGAGCGGCGTGCAATTCCTTTATTATTTATTCACAACTGCTTTACTATTCCAATCAGATTCCATACTTCTTATCACACGCTGTTGGTTGAAAATCCCATCTTGTCTTTTTTTAAATTATAAATAAATACAAATTATTGACTTCTTTGTGTCTATCATAACTGGTCACAGTAAAATCAAAGCCGTTACTATTAACTATCCCGTCAGCCTTTTAGGTGACTGTTTAGGTTGTGAGGTTTTAGTTTAGTTTGAAGAGAATTTCTGCGGTAAAAGTGAGACAAAGGGCAGCCGTGGTGCAGACTGTCAGTAACAGTCAGGGTGTCGCCAGGCTTGGCAGGCCTCTGTGATGAATATGTTCTCACCTGCCGAGAGTGAAAGAGCAGGCGTCTGCTTCCATCATTGCACCCCGGGGGCTGTGTGAACATACACACTCGCACACACACAGACACATACGCACAAGCAGTCAGACTTGATAAAGTAATTGGTAGAGGTGTGACCGCAGAGAACTCAGAGGCCAGCAGGGTTCAGGGGTCAGCCAAGTCACATGACACAGACACTCTCAAAATGTGTATGGGATACATTTGTGCCTATACATACAGATAAAACACTATATGCAAAATATATGCAGTATATTAATAATAGCTACATAGAGTGTAGCCTCTCCTCCTCTCACTGGCTCACACACATGCATACATCCTCCCTGGCTCCATCTCTCACTGCCTCCCGTCTTCCCAGCGCTATTTACCTCATCTTTCTGGTACGGAGAGTGCAGGGAGCGCTCCCCATGCCACAGCACTGTGGTTTACAGTAAAAGAAGTTATCCTCCAAGCTCCTTACCTTTGAATGGGGCCATTAATCATGGTTAGAAGGATCACAGCAGCCGGCTCTTTTAAACACACACACACACACACACACACACACACACACACACACACACACACACACACACACAGGCACACGCACACGTTAGAGGAATAGACTAGAGTTGGGGAGCCATCTAGTGGTGAAGATGCAGTAAAGCATAAGAGAACAGTTTGGTTTTCTGACAGGATTCTAGGCTCAAAATGTAGTTACTGGATGGATATTGACCCTTTACTCAGCTGCTTTTTATTTAATAGGTATTTCCTTCTCCAATTGTGGTCACATATTGTGCACAGATTTTCCGTCCGCAGCAGTGACTTTGACAAGTGAAACTGGTCTTAGCTGGTGAGGAAGGAGAGACTGACCATCTGGGGCCAGCAGGGAGTCTATCTGTCCCTCTCACACACACACACACACACAGACAATACACACACATAAAAATACATGCGCATGCATTATTTCATGCACACACACAAATTATGTGCATACAAGGTGACTGACACAAACCGGTATTTAGAAAAAACTGCTTTAACCTAAATGCATTGAGACAGCTCCACTGAAACACCATACAGTCTCTTGTCAGACACACACACACAGAAGGTGGACCCCCCTGCTAGCTCTTGGGGGACGTCTGGGTGACCTTGCGTCTGCCGGCAGACAGCTCCAGACAACAGTGCCAGGCCTGCTGCCAGGTGGCAATGCCAAGCAAGATGGCGCATAGGAGAAAGGGAAAGGGGGTATTTGGAGTAAGTGGAGGGGCACAAGGAAACGCCTGTAGTGAGGTTGGTGGCACATTGTTATTAACTTGACAGTGTGTGGTTAGATCAATTATCTTTCCATAAATAAAGCATATAAGTTTTAAAAAATCCGACCATCCATTATCTATAAGTAGCAGGGGAGCTGGAGCCAATCCCAGCGGACATTGGGCAAGAGGCGGTGTACACCCTGGACAGGTCGCCAGCGTTTTGTAGAAAACTCCAAACAGAAAGAACGAGGATTTGAACCAAGAACAATCTTGCTTTGATGCAGCAGGGCTAAATAAAAAAAAACACTTAAATTTCATATCTAGATATAAAAAATTACAATAATATTCCAAAGTAACATTCATGCTCACTTTTTCCTCAGGCCAGTGAAGTACTTTGCAGCATGGATGTGGTCATGAGATGAGTAACAGGTTGGGAACAAACGCTTCTGTTCCATAAAACAGTTGAACATTTCTTTTGATTTGCACTTTCCTCATCGGATAGTCTGTAATGTATTAACATTTTAATATGTAGAAGGAAACATTTTTATGCTAAGTGCTCATAGATATATAAACGTTTGCAAGCCATGCACATCCTAACCTAACCTTTGCTGTGTTTAAAGGATCACTAACCCACCCTAAGTAGCCTCTGCATATACAATGCCTAATTTAATTTAAAGCATATTCATACTATAGTTAGTTAATTCCCACTGCTGACATTTCCCTATTTAAAGTTTTTTTTTGTGCCTGAGGGGTGATCACATGGTTCAGTTGCACAATCCTCCAGCGATAGAAAAAAGTAATACAAGTAAAATAAGATGAAGCAAAGAATGATGTAGAAGTGAGGAAGGGGGAGGATAACATCAGCCGGGAAGGCAGGATACTGGAGTGAGATGAAGGCAGAGAGAAGAGTCCTGAGAATGAAACTCAGGAATTGAGAGAGAGAGAGAGAGAGAGCAGAGGGAGGGAGGGATGAGAGAGGCTGGAGGACAGAGGGAGGGAGGGAGAAAGTTTCATCACTGTCGACGGTGGCACTGCGCTGCGAGCAGCAGGAGTGGGGGGGGAACATTGACATTTTTATCTTTCCATTGAATTTAATCTGTGTGATGGACGAGCTGCCAGTGCTTTAATTTTCCTCACACGAATTATCCCTTTCTGCCCACCTCTCTGTCTTGTACACAGACACAAACACACACAGACACACACACACAGAAATACATACACACTGAAGCACCAACAGAAATTGTCTATTAACTGCACGTTGCAGCTAAAATCCAGAATGAGAACAAATGATTGAGTTGTGTGTGTGTGTGTGTGTGTGTGTGTGTGTGTGTGTGTGTGTACACATCTACACTGTTACAGTATTCTGTACACGTTAGACACTGGCTCTTGTAAATCATTTTTATGCAATGAACATGTAACCACAAACAATTCAGGATGCAAGTCCCCCCATTAGCATTCATATTCTCATAATGCATTTTGAAAGATGCATTGCTTGAAGTAACACCCACACAAAAAATGCACACACACACACACTCACATACATAATAAAAAAGCGAGGCAGTATTTCTTTCATTTGAGCTCCCCTGCCACAGTCCCCCCCCTCCTCCAAGTTATTGCATGTGGCAATTCGCCATGACAGATCGCCAGTCGTGCCTAATAGTTCTTTAATGACTTCATTAAATTGTGTTGTGCGGCTTATGATTGTGCTGCCAATTTGTCAGTGCGGGTAATGTCTGGGCACTAGGGATGCCCCACTTTTATTTGTGAATTAATTGGACATCGATTGTTTTGCGGCCCACCCGCCCCTCCCCTTGCGGCAGACAGGACGCAGATTCCCAATCAGTGCCACAAGCAGAGCCGGCTCAGATATGTTCAGCAGCTCTACTACCATTTTATGTAACTGGCCTCAAAAGCTGACGGTTGTTTGCGAGGGTGTTCCTTCGCTAACTAAGTCATAATTAGCTCATTACGGCTTTGTACTGATCTGCTTGTTTTCACTGAAATGATTTACATCCTAACGTAGTGTAACATATCAGTTGTCAAACTTTACTGCTTTGTTTTCCAGTGTAGGTCCACATGTGTTTGAGTGACTATGGTTACGCTAGCCTACCACATGAGTAGCAATAAAATGCTGGAAAATAAAGCATTACCATGCTCTATCTGCACAGCAGGGTCTTCTTCATGTCTTGTTTTGGCGAACAGTGCTTAGCAGTAACATAGTGCAGCATTAGACTTCCAGCCCCCGCCTTCCTCCTTCTCCTCATGTTCTCCCAGCCAGGGAGGCCTGTCTGTGGGCTGATGAATGAGCAGCAGCTCCAACTAGTGCATCCCTGCCTGGCCCCGGGCCAGGCCCCCCTGTCACAGACACTGATCTCCCATCAGCCTGAGCTCTCTGGCCCTTAATGGTAAAGGTTAGGATTAAGACGAGGAAAATCTGATCTCAGGTCAGCAGCTAGGGGGAAATTCAGGTACCCTGAGGGGAGGTAGAGATGAGAGAAATGATAGAGGATTTTAGGGAGGGCTGGGGTGGGGATTTTAAGCTAAAGCAATACAATTTTAAAATGGAGACATAGCGTGCGTCGGCGAGAATGGAACAAAATGAGAGTACAACGAGGAAGGCAAGAGCGTGTTGTATAACCAAGAGAGAGGGAGAAATTTGTGACAGAGAGAGAGAGAAAGCTAGAAGGTTTTTTTTTTTTTTTTGGAGCTGAGCAGCCGAGCCCTTTAAAACCATTAGAGGCAGGATATTTGTCATATTATGTTATTAGATTAGCCGGGAACCCCTAATGAAAGCTGTGGCAATTTGTCAGCCTTATGGATAGCTCCATCCCCCACCACTATTTATCAAGTAGCACCCCATCTCACCAGACCCCCACCCCCCACCCTCAACACACACATACACAACCAAGTCATAGCTAAACTGCACCCCAGCGTGGATAGGCTTGGAGAAATGGATGGAGCCTGTAATGGGATTCCAATGCTAAACACCCTGCCTAGTGTTTCTTGTCATTTGGGGTGAGCAGACTATTCTCAACCAGATGCCCAGAGGGAAACAACACTGGATTATTTCAAGTTTTTTTTTTCCTCACTCCCATTACCATAGCTGTCTGACAACATTTATCTTATAGCCGTAGATAAGAGACAGAGCTGCGGTTGCTGCTGCTCTTTGACACAGAGGGAACATCCTTCCCCGCTGATGACTTTGATCATGATCTCAGTTTTGCTTGAGGTGGTGTCAGGTGGTGCTAATGTCTGACACATAGTAACTAGGTTGTGGTTGCTACGCCCTTTCAAGCAATCTCATTAGCATTGCTGTTTCATTGCTTGCTTTTAAAAGAGATACTGTAATAATCACTCTATTTAAATGTAGATGAATAAAGCTTCCATGTTTTATGCGACCATACCAATCCTTTTGTCCCCCTCCTTGTCTCCCTTTAGCTGTGAGGAACGACCGGAACAAAAAGAAAAAGGATGAGAAGAAGCAGGAGTGCACGGAGAGCTACGTGCTGAGTCCCGACACGGAGCAGATGATCGACAGGGTTCGCAAGGCACACAAGGAAACGTTCCCCTCTCTCTGCCAGCTGGGCAAATACACTACGGTAAGTGGTGTGACACGCACACAGTTACAGTTACCTGTAGATTTGCAGTCACCTGTTAATATATAGAACGTCCTGCCCTTCCTGCAGAGTAACAGCTCAGAACGACGCGTGTCCTTGGACGTAGACCTGTGGGACAAGTTCAGCGAACTCTCCACCAAGTGCATCATAAAGACGGTGGAGTTTGCTAAGCAGCTGCCCGGCTTCACGACGCTTACCATCGCTGACCAGATCACTCTGCTCAAAGCCGCCTGTCTGGACATCCTGGTAAGAACAGCACAGATTTACCCCCCCCCCCCCACAACACACAACACACAAAATTTCACCAAACACTACCCAGATTTGTAAAAGGAAATAGTGGAGTGGTTAGAAATTTCCCGCCAAGTGTTTGAACAATCCGTTCTGCCTCTGCTGCCCACAGATACTGCGGATCTGTACACGCTACACACCAGAGCAAGACACCATGACTTTCTCTGATGGACTCACGCTCAACCGAACCCAGATGCACAACGCCGGCTTTGGTCCCCTCACCGACCTGGTTTTCGCCTTCGCCAACCAGCTCCTCCCTCTGGAGATGGACGATGCAGAGACGGGGCTGCTCAGCGCCATCTGTTTGCTGTGTGGAGGTACAACAAAAAACCCCTAAAAACCTACACCCAAAATGGTGCACGGGAATACTCTTAACACCTAGTTGAAGGACAGGATGTCCCCTCTATCTATAAATGAAATGAAGTAGCCATGCTGTGTTGTACTATTTCATTGAGCACCATCTAGTGGTTCTTTCTGATCATGACAGTAGGTAGGACACTGACAAACATTTTCTGTACTTGGTGTGTTCGTCTACAGATCGTCAGGACTTGGAAGAGGCAGAGAAGGTGGACGTCCTGCAGGAGCCCCTGCTGGAGGCGCTCAAAATTTATGTAAGGAAGAGGAGGCCCCACAAACCGCACATGTTCCCCAAGATGCTGATGAAGATCACTGATCTGAGAAGCATCAGTGCTAAAGGTCTGTGGTCCACACTTGTTATTCGTGGTTTATCTGTGAAATGTGTTAAACAGATACTTTCATCAACCAATGATTTATTTTGGCAAAAACATCACATCACTTGGTATTTAAAATGTGATTTGTCTGAACTTTGAAACTTACATTTTCTTGTCCCTTCTACAGGCGCTGAGCGTGTCATCACCCTGAAGATGGAGATCCCCGGCTCCATGCCCCCTCTCATCCAGGAGATGCTGGAGAACTCAGAAGGTCTGGAAAGCGGTGCTGCGGGCGGCCGGCCAAGCGGCGCCCCCCCGGGAAGCTGCAGCCCCAGTCTGTCCCCCAGCTCTGCCCAAAGCAGTCCAGCCACACAATCGCCATAGTAACGGCCCACCTTAAAAAAAAAAAATGTCCTCACAATGCTCTGTCTCCTCCCTTGGTGTTCTGAAGAGGAGGAGCGAGGGAGGGGGGCCTGGACTCTGACTGCTGAGCACAGGAGACTGGCAGAGCCATCCTCCTCCTCTCCTAGGACACAAAACCCCTTCACCTCCTGACCTGCTTTCCCTCACTCTGGAGCACCGTCTTGACTCGAGGGGAGGTAAGGCCGGGCCAGGGCAGGCCGGGGCGTCAGGATGCCTCCTGAGAGACCACACCGTAAACACTGCTGATGACTCCTCCATCTCCCTCCACTCTCCTCTCCATCGCTGCTCCTCCCCTCTCCACCTCTCTCCAAAAGACTGATGAAATGGAATCTGGATGCAGTGGAGACCAGTGTTGAATGGAACTGAGACTGGGTGGGACATCATGGGACAAATATATGGACAAGGACAATGCATACAGACTGATTTGACGAACACCAGACACTTTTTTTGTTGTTGTATTCTGAGGCAGACTGCGAGCTCGGGACTTGTCAAAAGACACTCCTCCTCAAAGACTTTGGGTCCTTTTTTTTTCTCTTTTTCCAACTTCAAAAAAAACAGATTTCATACAAAAGATATATAAATATATATAGAAAAGATAAGGAACTATTGTGTTTGACATGTCCAGAAGAGAATGAATGGCAGATTTAAATGAGGACATGTCTCCTGAGATTAGAAACTGTTGTACTGCTTCACTGTTTGAATCTTTTCATACCCTTCATGAGTATTGAGAGAGATGTTTCCGTTCTATCACATTTGTACAACAATTCTAATTAACAAAAAGATGATGAAATGTCTCTCCATTCTACACATACAGTACAAACACACACACACACACACACACACATACACAAACGTGCACAGAAAACAAGTCTCAATGAATATCACCTACTATTCCAGGTTGGATTTGTTTTCCTTTTTTCTTTTTCTTTTTTTTGCTTCCAAGAGAATGGATAAAAATGATTGTATGAACTCGGTTGTATGATATGGTCACAGGTCCTTTCAAGAAATCAAATTAATGAAGATTCATTATTAAGGTGTATTTTAAGTAGCCTTTGAGTTTGTGTATATAAGCTGTATTCATTTCTTTAAAACTATGAAGAGTTTTAGGCTTCACCTGATTTTTTTTTTTTTAAGAATACCTTTATGTATTTGTTTTTTTGTTTTATAGGTTTGTGATTCAAGAAAAGACATTTTGAGCACATTTTACTGAAGGAAGTTCTTTCGTGTTTCGTGTCCTACTAAATACTGGACAGACCCTTAACCAATCACTGGCTGTTCAGAATGTGGCTTTCACAAACAATTTCAACCTTTGCCCCCTTCCCCCTCACTTTTAAATCATGTTTTTACGTACAGTAGATAACAGAGTAGCACTCCACTCGGGGCAAAGCTTTTTTTGGGGGGGTTTTCCGGCCATGTAGCAGAAAGAGATGGTGTTTCATGAAAATGGTGGCCACATGTAGCCAGCCAGATTCACGTGAGCTACAGCAGCCCAGCTTCAAACGAGACTTAAATGTGAAGAATGGTGTACATACACACTGTATTAAACACAAGTGATTCTTCGTAGTCTCTGAATGGATCGATAATCTGTAGTGGTTGGGAAAGGACTAGATAGTAGTGGTCCCTCTACGCTGTCAGTGGTCAGGCAAGTGAAGGTCCCAAATGTGATGTTTGTCAACCAAGTCCTCACAAATCTCCCTGTGGTAGAAACCAATATGTGACTTTTTTGCCGGATCCAGAGCAACCTCGCACCCTGTGACTCACTTTTTACGCCAAAACGCCTTCACCGTCAACACACGTCATCGAGACCATCATTACTGTACACACGCCAATGTCTCAGGAAGGAATCATTTTTTGTGCTTGGCCTGTTCTTTGTATATGTTCTGTGCTGCACCCCGTGACCCTTCAATCACAGACGCGCACACACACACACATAAACACACACATACACAGACACACACACACACACACACACACACACACACACACACACTTCTGCTACTGAGCCCCTGGATTTTACTTCAATCACTCACTTTCGTTAGGCCTGGCAGAGCAGGAATTGCGCAGAGAGACTCTGACCACGCAACGTTACGACATAGGATGCCAGTGTGGAGTCTCTCCTCATGTGTTACTTTAATTTGTACGGTCAAAGCTGCTTTCATCATTTAGGACTTAACATGTCCAGAACGGCACACAACGTTTTCCCTCCACAGCTAATCTGGAATAGCAACAGACACACACCGTCAGTTTGAGAAGTATGGAATATGTTGCAATTTTGTCAAGATTATCAAGCGACTTTGAAAAAAAAAAAACAACAAAAAAAAGATAAAAAAAATAAATAAAATGAACATTTAATAATTATGAAATGTGTTTGTGTTGTCCATGTGTCCTTTTTCGTCATTCTCTGCTCCAGGGGTGTCCTCTAGGGGGCGTTTGCTGCACTCTATTCATATATTCTGGAGGTGTTTGGGGATATTCGGATCAAATACGTTTCCTGCTAACTTCCTGGAAGCCTTGCAACCACTTTTATCATGCGTACCTATAGCATTGAATAGACTGATAACAAACACTGGAAGCTCCACAGATGATGGATGAATCAGAAATAAAAATTAATCACAGTTCAATGTTGTGAATTTTAAATAAGAAATCGAACATTCTTTCTCCTAAACGTTGAACTCGTACACCGTAAAACACCCTCACACAATTGAATAGTCTCAGAGGTATTGCAACTACGACCTTACTGGTTTGCTTTGACTAAGTTTATGACCAGCTAATAAAATCAGTGTGGATAATTTAGCTGCATCATAGACCTTAGAGAATGAGTATTCAATATTTGTTCATCTTATGTTTTAGAAATTACCATTATCTTGAAATGCAGAAGAAAGTGAAAAAATGTAATCCTATATCCACCACCTACTTCCTATCCATAGCAAAATCTAATGGTTTCTTTCTTCCAAGGACTCATCCCCCATCAGGTTTGGTTGACATTTTGTAGTTTTGGGGTGATACTGCCAACAAACAAACAGTCAGGGGTGAAAACACAACCTCCATGGTGGAGGTAATATAAGGAACAGAATGGGGGAAATGACATAAACAGAAGCTCTGTAGCTCTCTGTCTCTCTACCGACTGAACCAGGCTGAGGATACATTTAAAGATCGACTCACCTCCACTAAAGTGCACAGTGCAATGATCATTTTCTGACTATGTAATGCTCATGTTGGTGTCTTGGGAAAACAACTTTATCAAAGACTGATTGTAACTTGAAGTTGTGCATTAGTCTCAAACAGATCAAACTGTGCATGACTCAAGTTATTAAACTGAAAATAACATATATTCGGGGGCTCCTCAGGCATTACACTGCACAACCACAGCCCCCACGGTCAAACACTATAATCCATAGTTACAATGAATTTGGACAAATTGCACAAGTACACAACCTGTATACTCATCTTTATATTGCACATTATAAAAACAGAATTGTATCCAATATTTCTAATTCTTGCAGATAGTATTTCTACATACTTACCCTTGGCCCCTTGCACTGCTGGCTGCTACTTTCCCATGTGCTGCTGTGTCAATTGTACATTTCCTCTATTTGAGTGGAAGGGGTCTGTTATGATGATGTACCACTAGTACAGGTATTTAAAACATATCTTTAATAAATCAAACAGACAAACCAAATATAATTATTATTATGACTATTATTACGAGTATTATTATTATTATAATCGTATTATTATTATTATTATTATTAGTAGTAGTAGTATAACTATCAATATTATGACTTATTATTAACAATGTACTTGTGGTTCAGATCATTGGACTCGTTTTCATGAAGAAGCCCGGTGATTGGTCAGTCCTATGATCCGCCCTTTTCAGAGATGATGACGTCTCGACCAATCACAGCCCTTCGCGCGGAATTTCAAACAATTTCAAATGGCTGTCCCTCCGCCGAAGCGATAACGTTCCGCCACATTCAAAAACAAAATAGTCCCTTCCTATACAAATACACGTAATGTTTTATTCAGACACATACAGACATATTTGAAAACACAGTAGAACACAATAATACGAATATTTCATTTCAAAATATTTGGTAATCCGAGTATTTTGTGAGTTTTTACTGCGCGTGTTTAGGTCGGCGGAGTGATACCACAGCGCGTCTCAGGAAGAGGCAACGAGGCTCGGCCGGTTAAGGTAGCTGAAGTTAGCCGTTCGTCCATGTTGCTTTTAGCGTACGGTAGAATATCCACGGTACTTTTAATCTGACATGATATTATAGTCAAATTCCTCTTCGACGCATCCCGCTCGATGTTTATGGACGGTCCGAAGTTAACGTGTCTTTGAACGGAACTACAGGTAAGGTCCGCTATGCGTGTTTATCCAGTGAGGTCGTCAAATTGAGTCGATACCGGATTTAGCACTTTACGTCTCACTGGTTTTTATTTCCCACTGTTGTTGCTAATGCTACTTAACGACGTTTGACACGTTTGGCATCTGTGCGTGATGAACTAATGTTTTATAACGTGACCACGGGGGAGACACGTGTGTTTTAAACTCACGCTAAATAACTTCGAATCACACGCACGTTAAAGATGCAACTAGCTAGTCAATAAGCGATCTGTAAAATACCGTCGCACGCGCTTTCCTCGGTTAGCAGCGTGTTTCAGGAAGGTTAACGTTGATGGGGGGGATGTCATGTTTTAAATAACCCCACCGCTGTGCGGCTGCTCTTTAGCTAGCTGTTTTGACACGTGTGTGCTGTGTGTACTTCTAGGTAAAGTAAAACGAAAATGCCTTTACACGGGAAAATAGTGGTGATCAAGAGGAGTGGAGGCGATGGCACCGAGTTTCCTCTCACTGCCACATGCATGTTCGGAAGGTGAGATCAATTCCATGTGTTTGCCCGAGATCAACGTGTGTTTTCAGCCTTTCTGTCACGAGTTTGTGTTTCACGTTCAGATGTCCCTCTTCAGTCGAACAGATACTACAAGCACACAATGTTAGCGTCAACACTATACTGCGTGTAGTGTGATGAAGGGACAAAGTGTTGTAAAAGTCCTCTGTGGTTTTGAGGCGGGCCATCAGCCTCTCACGTCACAATCCTACATGCATGTCCTCTCCTGTTCTTACATACAGATCTGCAGACTCCATTTTGCAAATTCAAACCTCCAGTTCACTCCTCCACGTTACTTGTACACGTGTTGCAACATTTCATTCACTTACCATCAAAATGACTTTTGCATTAAGTACTATGACCGTCATATACACGTATTGCTGGGCCTCACATGTTCAACAGCTGCAAATGCTCTTTGTATAGGAACCACAAGACAGCTGTCCTCTGGAACTATACAGCAAGCACCAGTTTTACAGTTCAGGGCCAACACACCTTGTTTCTTTTCTCCATCTAACTGATAGTGGTTCAGTGACACGTAGCACGGTGAGGTTTAGATTGTATGTTGCTGAATGTGTCTCTTGACACACTTGCTTGTGATCTTACAGGAAACCTGACTGTGACATTCGTATTCAGCTTCCTCAAGTCTCCAAGGAGCACTGCAGAATTGACCTGAATGAAAATAAAGAGGTAACATTGCTTGTAGCGAATGTGACAGTATGAACATATCTGTGTTTTAACCTGAATTGTGATTGAATAGTTGCAGGTCATTTTATTGTTCAATTTGTAGATATTAAAGATAATCTGATTACTTAAGTAATTTGAATTGACAGCTGAAATGAAATCTTACAAGTAGTAGTAGTATTTTGCCTTTAGCTACTTTACAGACAGTGTTTTGAAGTGACTTTATTTTTCTGTCTTCCAGGTTGTTTTGACAAACTTGAGCTCAGTGAATCCGACCCGAGTCAACGGGGAGGCTCTGCAGCAGTCTGAGCGTTTGAAGCATGGAGATGTGATAACAGTTATTGACCGTTCTTTCAGGTGAGTCTTGCAAAATGTTTATGGGGTTTGATGTCCTGTTTGTAGGAAGATACATTTTTCCATTGTCACTGTTGAGACTTAACTCATTAAATGAATTGTGTATTATAGCATTTGCTATTCAGTAATAATATGACCCTTACATACATACTTACATCTCTAAAGCAGTCATGAGACAACTGTCCCTTTTTTTTAGAACTGTACAACAAGTACCAGTTTTATAGTTATGTCTGAAGGTCTAACACACATGTATGTTTTTGTTGATTGTTACTTTTCTCCACTTACCTTCCTTGTCATGGGTATTTACTCTAAAAATAGTTTTTTATCTTAAAGAACATTTCCTGGACAGAATAAAAGTGTAAAATACACACGCTCTTTACTCAGGGTTTGATCCTTTTCATGACCAATGTAAGAAAGCTCATAGGTACATTTTATTGCACTTTGTTGTTTCAGGTTTGAGTATCCTCCAGCACCAACACCAAAGAAGAGATCTTCCACAGGAGGCAAAAGTGAAACCCTCAAAGTAATTTACTTTAACTAACTGGTTATCACTTCAACTTTCAGCCATCCTAGCTCCTCAAATTGTGACTTCACTCTGCACAGATTTTTATAAATGTGTTAAGGGAAGTGTCTTCTGCCTAGGTTCTTCAGGATCAGCAAGTGGTGGACACTTTCACTGTTGAAACAGGAGAAAGGAAGCTCTCTGAAGTGTTCACAGGTGAGATTGTCTGATGGTGGTTAATCTGAATTAGCACAATAAGAGTGCTACATTTGAACATCGCATATATTGATTAGTTTAACACAGGAAATCTGTCAGTGAAATGGAAAATGTTGCATGATTAGTGCATTTACAGGTGAATAGCATTGTATGTACAGTGTGTCCCAAGGACAGGGATTTGATGCCATTTTTTCTTTAGCCTAGGGCATCAGATTTTTAGTTCCAATTATATTTGGACTGTTGGGTGTACTGGCCATTAATGCAAAACATTTTTTGTTTGTTCGCAAGATGGAACTAATCATGACAACATCCAACGAACCCTGGAGAACACAGTGGAGGTGGAGTCCAAGGAGGATCCCACCCTGCTGCAAAGCAAGACCAACTCCCCATTCAATGATCTGTATCAAATGATCAAAAAGTCTCTGGACGTCAAGACCCCTCGCAAGTCTTCTGCCAGTTTGCTTCAAACTCCTGCCTCAAAGTTTTGCACCCCAAAACCTGCGTCTGTCAGGAAAAGTGATGTAAAACCTGTCATTTTCAAAGAAGACCAAGGCACTCCTAAGATGAAGAATGAGGCTAAAGTTATTCCTGAAGCTGACGAAATCAAGGGGCAAGATGAGAGTTGTAAAACTGAGACCCCAAAGTCTGCGAAGAAGCAGAAGAAGTCACCCCCAACATCTTCTGAGAATCCCGGACCTGCAGCTGAAGAAGTTGATCATGTGATCAAGTCTGAAACAACTTCACCTCAGAGGAGAACCCGTGTAACCCCCCAGAGGTTCAGTGCATCTCAGGTTATTGACCAAGTTTGTGTTGAATCTCCAAAGTCACCGGTGAGAAGAAGCAGCAGGGAGCCCACACCAGTTAAATCAGCAGTGACTGCTGTCGAACCAGAGCCCGTTCAGAGGAAATCACCAAGGAACTCTGGGAAAGTTGAACAAGGTATTGAACACTCAATTTAAGTGTTTTGACTAATTTGCAATAATTTTTCATTCATGTGTGTTAAGATGTTTGTTGGATGACAACATGATCAGTAATCATTTATTCATTTTTAGTAAAAGAGACAACCAAAAAGCGCAAATGTGGAAAACTTGCGGCTGACTTGCCCACATCACAAATGAAGAGGAAGCGTGTTTCCTTTGGAGGTGCCCTGAGCCCAGAGTTGTTTGATAAACGACTTCCTCCTGACTCTCCATTATGCAAGGGAGCCTTTCCACGGAGAAGCTTGGGTCTGTATAAACCCAAACAGTCACTCCTGAGACGAGCATCAGCCATTGGACTCGCGAAGGTAAGATTTTAACAGATCGTGACTCAAGTATCAAAATGTGACCATAAAAACAGTTATGACTCACATTATCTTGTTTTTTTGTTTTTTTAAACCTAAGGCCTCTTCACCTGGAAAGAAGTCACCAAACTCAAGGTCCTCTTCTCCCAAGGCAGCATCTCCTGGAAAGAAATCCCCCAAGACCCCATCTTCTGTAAGAGGAAGTTCTCCCTCAACTCCCACAGTGCAAGGGCGCTTCTCTGTGTCCCGCATCATCACGCCATCTCCAGTGACAGAAGACTCGTTTACCCCCAAAATACCTCTGAAGAGGAAGAGCATGAAGAGCACCTCAAGAAAGACCCCAATTATTGCCAAGAGCGCTGTAAAAGTGATCCGTAGGAGTGGTATCTCACGGGCCTCTATGAAAGGTACATTATACCCTGAAATCTGTCTTCCCATCATCAACAATAGCAACTTTTACAGTGTTAAATAGTTATAAAGCGATCAAACTGCATTTATCATTCATGTATTATAACACGGGTTAAAGTATTTCATCAGTGCTGTTTATAATTATTGAAACGATGAACAAAAATACACTTAATTTTCTTTCTTCTTTCAGTGAAAAATTCCTGGGTGGACATTGTGAAATTTGGTCAACCTAAGGCTCAAGTGGCTGCTCCAGCTATAAAGATGGTCCCCAAAAAGACCACAAAGAAGACTGTGTCCAAACCACAGGTAAACGGACACTGTAACACCAATATGGCACATATACATCCTTGCTTCGTTGCAGGTCTTGCAACAACTAACTTGTTGGAGTTATTATAAAGAAAAGTGGAATTTTTTTTTTTTTATTTCATAATAAATCTGTCAAAGCAACAGCGACCTCTGCAACAAAACAAAAGTTTGATCTTATGATGAAAAGTGTAAACTCTTGACTTATTTTGAAACTGCAGCAGGACAAAAGACATGGGGGGTCGCCACAGTTTGGGTAGTTCACAAAACACTGGCTCATTGTAGTTAATCATATTTGAACTTCAGGTATGCCATGACACATTTTGTGAGTGGTTACAGTAACATAAGAATCTCATACTGTTGCAACCCTACTAACAAACACCAAACTCTTGTATGTTTTCATGCAGAATATTGGTGATAAACCAATTTTTAATGCACCTTAACTGATCTACAGTTTGCATTACTCTTGAACTTTCTGGGCCAGGTTCTGGATGTTAATAGTCTATCAGTTGGAATATTCTTGTGGTGGAGTGGACATGCTCACCCCAGTTACTCGGTGAATGAACAGGCATTAAGGAAGGGAGTGGAAATGAAAGGGTCACCATTCTTCCTGTTACAAATAAGTATTAGTTTAGAAGCTGTTATTCTAATGCAAAATTGTTGCTTTTAAAAATAAATTGTATTCCTTACTGGAGGTCCCTCACTTGAGTATAATGTGTAATTTTATTTTAATTTTAAAATGTGTTGATTTACTGCTGAAATCCCTAATAATTGTCTTTCTCAATTTCTTAGACACCTGCAAGAAACATCAAAGGCCACGTCAGCACCGGACACGCAGATTCACCTGCTACCATCGTTGTGGGCAGAGCGCACACACAAAGAGTCTTACAACCAACTGGGGCTGAACCAAGAGTGGTCACCAATATTGCACTCTTAAAAAAGAACATGAAAATGGACGAGGACTTGACTGGTATTAAGCCTTTTCTGGTCTAACGAATTTGATTGTATAGACTTTGTTCTTTACTGTATTGGCTTATGTTGTGCATTGTGGTTTCAGGAATTACTGAAATGTATAAAACCCCCGTAAATGAAAGGAAGAAGAGATCTGCCATCAATAAAAGTGTCGACCAGACACCAGTGGGAGTTCTGGGCACATCTGTGGTCGAACCATCGGTTCTGAACACACCAGAGGGGCCAGGTAAAGTGTTTGATAATACTGTTTCTGAGTGGGGATTGAAAAATAATCTATTTCACAAAGAGGAACTTTTCTATACAAATAAATGAACGATGAATTTATTTTCTGATGGAAAATGACTACAAAGTAGAGCTGACTTTTGTTAAGTAGTGAAGACATCGTTTTTGCTTGTATTATATTATGTTCATTTTTATGTTGGACTGCTGCATTTGTTTTTGTGTCTTTACAAGTTCACATGGGTTAAGCAGTGCGTGACATTGGCAATTCTTTATAATTACGAACACTAACAGGGTGTCAAATTAGAGTAATTCGATTTATAAACTAATGAAATGTGTTGTGTTTTGCAGGGGAAATGGTGGTTTCTCCACTGAATCTGGCATCTACAGTGAAAGACAGAAGTTACAACAGTGAAGCCGTTCAACGCCTCCTGAATGAAGATAAAGACTCCAGCTTTGTCAGTCTGATCCCTGCATCAGAGATTCCCTCTGAATCTAGTGAGCAGCAGAGCACCAAGGTGAAGACAAGCCCTGTAAAAACTCCCAAACAGAAACCAGAACAACCCGAGTGTCTGTCTGGATCGAAGAGGATCACGAGGACCCCAAAACAAAAACCTGAACCTGTTGAGGACCTGAGGGGGAAGATTTTGAAAACGCCAAAGCAGAAACCTGAACAACAAGAGTGCCTCACTGGAGTGAAGAGAATCATGAAGACTCCCAAACAGAAGATTGAACAGCAAGAGTGCTTCACCGGAGTTAAGAAAATCTTCGAGACCCCACAAAAGGAAGCTGAACCTCTTGAAGCTCTCACGGCTGATGATGCGAGTCTCTGTGGTGTTGAGGAACCTCAGGAGACACCAGCACATGTGCAAGAATCCGAGGACGTGTCTGAAATGGCTGACATGAAAACTCTGAATGCAAAGAGCTCTCCAGTGCTGTGTCTAGAAAAAGGTCAGTTTGTTAAGTTTAATAAGAATAATGTTTGAGATACACTGAGATCATTATTTAAACTTTGTATGGCTTTATTTTGTTTCTTATAGAACTAGACTTTGCCAATGAGGATCTACATGAAGACAAACCATCAGATGTGATCGATGAGGTTCCCCAGGATGATGCAGCAAAGGGTATATTTAATTAAATGTTCCTTCTTTGAATAAGTTAATTTGTCCCCCTTATTTGACGTCTTATGTCAAAATTGTGTATCGTGAATGTGTATTTTAAACAGGGCTGGGAATTAATCAATATTATATAAGTTTCAATATAATGCATATGCATTTTGCTAACACATTGAGGAGGTTTAGCACAACTGATCAATATGTAAAATATTTTGCAGTGTTTGTCATGTTTGTCTGTCACTTTGCATAAAGATTTTAAATCTACAACTTTCACTCAGGAGCTAAAACTAGTCTTTAGATAATGTGGCATTTATTGAGTGAATTATCGAAGTTGACTGGTCACATTTTTTATCTTTAGAACTTTTAGAACCTCAACTTGACTTTGTGTTTGTCTCATTTTAGAAGCTGTCTCAGATGAAGTTGTCAACAACACGAAAGAGGAGCCAAGTGAAAACGAGTCATCAGATGTCACGGAAACAATCTCTCAGGCAGCAGAAGATGAGAGTTTACCTGAGGAACAATCAGAAGTGAACACAGTTAAGAATCTGTCCGAGGAACAACCCAAAGTGGAAGCAGTTGTCGAGGAACAACCCAAAGTGGAAGCAGTTGTCGAGGAACAACCCAAAGTGGAAGCAGTTGTCGAGGAACAACCCGAAGTGGAAGCAGTTGTCGAGGAACAACCCGAAGTGGAAGCAGTTGTCGAGAATCTGTCCGAGGAACAACCCGAAGTGGAAGCAGTTGTCGAGAATCTGTCCGAGGAACAACCCGAAGTGATCGAGATTTCAACTGGCCAAGACACAGAAATGGAGACCGCTGCTGTGGATCCTGTTCAAGAGAAGAAACCTGTTCGAGGGCGAAGAGCAAAAACTGTGGAACCTGAGGCAGCTGAGGATAAACAAGATGCAGCAGAACATTCTGAGGAACCTGTTGCCCCGACTCCAGTCAGAGGAAGAAGAGGGAAGAAGACTGAAACCACAGCTCCATCTACTGTTCAACAGAAGACAAGAAACAGAAACGCAAAAACCACTGAAAGCAAGGATGCTGATCTTGCAGTGGAAGAAAGTGCCTCTCTGCCTCCAAAAATTGACGCCAAGCCTAGAAGAGGAAGAAATGCCAAAAAGGCTTCTGATGATCAAGCTGAAATGGTTGCTACTGAAACCGAAAATGCACCAGAAGCTGAGGGCGAACAGATTGAAGTTGAAGTTGACCACAAAGCAGATGAGAGTGCAGCCCCTCAGGAGAAAGCTGCTCCGAAGCTGAGGCGAGCGAGAAAACCAAAACAAGAAACCGAACCGTCTCAGCCAGAGCAGCAAGATGTAGCAAAGGAGCATTCAGAGGATCCTGTGGTCCCTACTCCAGTCAGAGGAAGAAGAGGGAAGAAAACCGAAGCCGCTGCAGCACCTGCTGTCCGAGAAAAGACAAGAACCAGAAATGCCAGGTCTCAAGGAAATGCCTCTGATGATAAACCTGAAGCTGCCCCAGAGAAATCACTGGAAATGCAACCAGTGACTGAGATTCCCTCTGAAGCTGTGAGTGACCAGACTTCTCTGATCAACACCCACCAAGAGGAAAATGATACTGCTCCCCCTGCAGAGGAAGCTGTAGTAAAGCCTGTTCGAGGGAGAAAAACAAAACAAACACCTGTTGAGCCTTCGCAACCAGAGCCGGAGAACGCTGAAGTGAGTGATGAGCCTCAACAGCCCATTCCCTCTGTTGCAAAACCCAGAAGAGGCCGAAAGATGAAATCTGAGACCACTGAACAAACTGGGGCTGCAGAAGACACAGTGGTTACTGTGGAGACCAAGCAGGAGTCTCAGCCCCCAGTCAGGGTAAAGAGGGGAAGAAACACCAAACAGGTAGAAGAAAAGCAAGAGAATGATGTCAAGACTATTTCACCCGAGACCTCTGATGTCCAAGAGCCAGTTAAAAAATCAACAAGAACCAGGAAAACTAAGGAAGAACGTGTGAAACCAAAGGAAGAAGAAATCCAAACTGATGAAACTGTCGTCCCCGAGGAGTCTTTGCCTGTTGCTGAACCACTGGAGATGAATGAGCAGGTTCCTGTCACCGCAAAACCCAGGAGAGGAGGGAAAAAAGCCAAGCAAGCCGCTGAAAGTGAAACACCTGTGCAGTCCACTGAGGTTGAAGAAGTGCCTGCTGTCAAACCCAAACGAGGCAGGAGAGGAAAAGAAGCTACTGCTGAAGTACCAGAGGCAAAATCTGACCTGGAGGCTGAGGAGAAAACTGCCGAGCCAGTCGTTAAACCTACGAGGGCAAGAGGTGTGAAAGCTGTGAAAAATCAAGTCTCAGAAGTCATTCCAGCCAAAAGAGCACGTCGGGGTGCTGCAACTCTCACTGAGGACACCGAATCCACAGCCCTGGATTTGTCTGTTCCAGCTGCAGAGCCGGCTAAGAGGGGGAAGCGGGCTGCAGCTAAGCCCGCAACAGAAGATTTGACGGTGAGCAGTGATCAGGTGAATACCTCAGAAGATTCAACCAGCGCTGTTACAGAGGACGTCAAAGGGTCCAAAAGGTCGTTGAAGCGGAAACCAGCCCATGAGGTCGTCCAGATTCCAAAAGCAACATCCGTCAAAGCTGTGCGTGGAAAGAAGTCCAAACTTGTTGACGCTGAGAGCAAAAACGCATCGAACGATGCCGACAAAACTGAAGAGAAGGATCTCTCAGAGGAAGTTGTTGAAGCTCAGCCCGTCAAGAGAGCCAGACGAGTGACAAAGGTCACTGAAGAAACAGTGGATCCCAAGGAAGATGCTGAACCTGAGACACAACCAAAAACCCGCAGAGGAAGATCAACAAAGAAATAAAGGCATTTGTGTATATATTTAGTCAAAATTACGTTTTTCTCTTTATATGTTTTGTATTTGTGATGTTTTAGATTTAGTATTTTTAGAGTAGTTTTATTAGGAAATTGAGCACTAGATTTTTCTTTTGTTTTTATTGAAGACTGCAGGGAATCTTGTCTTAACCGTTTATACAAGTTGTATGTTATTCATTATCAATCTTGTAACAATTTTAACAGTGGGAAAAAATGGTCATTAAATTTTTTTTTTGTACAATCCAAAAGCTGGTGTGGATTTCTCTTATATTTTTGAATATACTTTTATCTCAATATGTAATATCTGGTACTTCATGTTTAAAAAGATTCAGGTTTTAAAAATAAATCCAAGTAATAATCCAAAAGCTTATACAAAGCCTGTTGTAGATTCTTGTGTGGTTTTCTGTCTGCATTCATTTCCATGTTTCATCAGTTACCAGAGGTGAAAACGACCAGTGTCAATGCAGGTCTCATTTTTTTTATTTTTACATATGCAGATGCAAAAAGCACAAAACCTTTTATTACAGCTACTTGTGAAGGTGAAAGACTTGTTAATGGATTAAACGACACTGATTTGAATGAAGGTTGAGCCAGAAGGAAGGAACGGTTTGCTGCTGCCTATTATAATGTGGAATAAACATGGTAGATTTTATACTAATATCTTTATTTTATAGACGCATCATTTATTTAACTAAAATTGTTAAAGTACAATGAGGCATCTGAGCCATTCAAAACAGACAGGAACTGTGCGGTAGAACAGGAGAACAACCCGGACCCATTAAGGGGACGGACCGGGAACAAACTCAAAGTGGACTCAGGAGGGAGATTTGAGAGGCGCGTGCAGGACGCTCGGTTTCAAACTTAACTGACAACCGAAGTGGCTCCTTTTTCTTACCTTCTCGTTTTCTAGTGATTCTCGTCATCATGGAATCGAACAGTGACATTAAAGAGACGCCGAAAGGCTTCCACTGCCTCCTGTGCAACGTCAACTTACCAAACTGTAAGTCGCGAAGCTAACACACAAACAACTGAGGACACTTCAGACGTAACGTTGTCCAGGCAGGTGGTGAATTAGCTTAAAGCTACAGAGAAACTGCGCAATTCATTCACTGTACACAGCTGTCTTGTTTTTGTTTATATTTAGTATATATCCTTACATTTAAGTAGTGTATGTTACTTATTACTTACTGATGGCTACATCCTAAATAAATCCTGAATTTTCAGCGTAATGGCTCGATGTACGTTTTTGACACTTCAGCATATTGTCAATGTCCTGCGCTGTAAAAGCCTTTATAGTGATATTGTTTCTGAATATCTCAATCAATCCGAATTGGTTTTACTTCATATTTATACAGCATAAACCCCCCAAGTACACATACATAGGAAGGGCTTAATACAGCACTATAAGGAAAATATAAATAGGTTGGTAAACAGGTAAATAGTTGTTTATGTACTTAACTATATATATATATATATATATATATATATAATATGCATACACCTACCAGTGTACTTGCTGTACTTCATGTTTCAACCTCTGCCACCTCATTATGTGTTGAGTTTGATTTCTGCTCGTGTGATGTCCTGCAGCGTCCAGTCTGGACCAGCACGTGAAAGGGAGGAAACACCAGACGCTGCGCTCGGTGCGGGACACCAGGAAGAGCCAGGAGGAGCACAGCGTGTTCGTCAGCGGCATCAAACCTCACATCTCCCAGACTGACATCACCGAGCACTTCCAGCAGTTCGGACCGGTGGCGGATGTCATCATGGATAAAGACAAGGTCAGGCCGCTGTGCACAATGAGAAACTGTGAGCTCATTGAGACACTCAACAGAGCGCTGACCTCCACCGAGGCCCAGCAGTCCCCTTATGAAACCTCATTTAAATTCACCAGTTCTGGATTTTAATTTGGATCTGCACTAAATTGCACTAACTCCAAATATCAGTCCCCTAAACATGCCGGATATTCAACATAAATGTATCACAATGTAAAAGAAAGTGAAAAAAAACAATCCTGATCCACAGCTACACCAAAATTGAAATTTTCCCTCCAAATTTTCACGGAAATCGGCCGAGTAGAAGAAAACATAACTTCCATGGCGGAGTTAAAGATGTCCGTAATCTCTGTGTCAGCACCGACACTCTGCTTCTTTGCGGCATGTGGAAACTGACAGTGTTTGACGGTGACGTGTCGCTCTGCACTCACAGGGTGTGTTCGCCATCGTGCAGTTCAGCGAGACGGAGAGCCTACAGGCGACCCTCTCCTGCCTCGAGCATCAGATGAAGGGCATGAAGCTGCGCGTCAAACCCCGCGAGAAGAAGGAGTTCAAGTTTGTTCCCAAGAAGAGGAGCGACGCAGAGAAAATGCAAGAAGTTCTGGACCGTCTCAAACCTCAGCTGTGTCAGCTGCTGTCTGTAAGCATCCTGTTGTCAAATCTGAAGTGTGGCTCCGGGCGATGAATGTGTGGGTTTGTAGAAATGCTGATTTTACACATCGCTGTACGAAGTGGAGCCTTTTAGATTTGTCTCAGTTCCACACTACATACTTACTACATTTGGTATATATGATCTTAACCACAGATTGTGACGAATATATAAAATGATGACGATGACAAAATGATGTGAATCGCATTGAATGAGAATAACATCAAATTAAAAAAGAAATTATTTTTATTTGATTGTATGTAACTATCTTTTCACAATATATTAAAAATAGATATTGCAATTATAGATAAATGGATTCAATATTTCTATTATTTAAGCACTTTTAAGTAATAATGCAATAGAGGGTTGATGTGAATAGTTTTTGGTCTAATATACAATATTTATCTATTGCATACTAAAGAGACAAATAGATATCATGCCCTGTTAGTTTGCTCTATATCTGGACTTATTGTAGCATGTTGTATGTTATCCAGGTGGTTTGTTAGGTTATAAGGATTTGTTTTCCCCCTCTAGGTGGATGCACAGATGCAGTGCGTCGTCGAGCGGTTTCAACTGGGAGACAATGAAAAGAAGACTAGAAGTTTACTGGTTCAACTCCTGCAAGAGGTTTTCGTAGAGTTTTTTCCAGGTGATGTTTGCAAACATACAAACAAAGTTTCTGTCTTTCATAGTGAGAATTGTGCAAGTGATTGTCATAGATTGGTTCTCTCTCTTAATACATTTTTTGTTGCGTTGCAGACAGCCAGATTATGCCATTTGGTTCGTCCGTCAACACTTTTGGAATCCACTCCTGTGACTTGGACCTCTTCCTGGACCTGGAAAACACTAAAGTGTTCCAGGCTCGTGCCAAATCCACCACAGAACAGGTCCGATGCTTTTTATGTACAACAAATTGAAGCGTTTATTAGATAATTGAACTTTGTCCTTCTTTTATCTCCCCTCTTTCTTCAGGCAGGGGAGGGCACGTCCGATGACGGTCGCTCTGAGGACTCCATCCTGTCCGATATTGACTTGACCACAGCGTCTCCGGCAGAGGTCCTGGACCTCGTGGCGGCGATCCTGAAGCGCTGCGTCCCCAGCGTGCACAAAGTCAATGTGGTCAGCAGCGCTCGTCTGCCTGTGGCCAAGTTCCATCACCGCGAGCTCAACCTGCAGGGGGACATCACCATCAACAACAGGTCGGTCGGCGGTTTCTCTCCACTGTGTAGCTGTAACAGTCTTTAAAAGTGGCAGGAAAATGTCTTATCTTGAACACTGAGCAGAATTACTCTCTTTCTTCAATCTGTGTCTTTCACTAGACTGGCTGTAAGGAACACTCGATTCCTCCAGCTGTGTTCAGGGATGGACGACAGGCTGAGACCACTGGTCTACACCATCCGCTACTGGGCCAAGCAGAGACAGCTGGCCGGTAAAAAGAAATAACTCAGCACATATTCTATCACTACAGGACAAGTCTGTTTTTAGTATTAAAAAAACAGATGCACTTTCTTTACAATAAAAGAGTGTACTCAGGCAGTTATTTCACATTTTGGCCAGCAGATGTCACTAGAACTTATCACTTATCACACTGTGATCACGGTAACAGCTTGGACACTGATTTGCAATAGCTTTAAGTGCCTAGTGTTAATTAGTGTTCTTCACCGTAGAGTTCACTAATTACCTTTACTGTTCCTGTGAGGAGCAGCAGCCAGTTCAACTTTCAACAAGCCTCCTGTGCAGAGTCATCAGCAGTTAACAACAGTTAACTAAGATATTATTGTTGTACCATTAACTCTGTGAAACAAATAATAATAAACCCAACTGTTGACAATGACTTTTGAGATCTCAACAGAAATGTAATTGGGTCACTCGTGGCAGATCTGGTATCCTTATACACCAGTGTAACAACCAGTTTTTTGTTTCTGTTTGTTTTAGCACTAACATTATCTCTTTGGCATCAATAAATCCAAACACGTGCTATAAAGCCCCCAACAGATGTTAAACTCTTCATCCTGTATATACACTTCTCATGTCCTCCTAAATTCTGGTCTCATCCTGCCTCACACACAGGTAACCCCAGTGGTGCTGGTCCCCTTCTCAACAACTACGCTCTGACACTGTTGATCATCTTCTTCCTGCAAAACACTGAGCCTCCTGTCCTCCCCACAGTGGAGCAACTTAAAGACATGGCCTGTGAGTACTGCATTACTGTCCCCTGACAAGAAAGGTTTACTATCAGTCTCAACGTAGCTGGTGCTTTAATTTACTGTGAGAAATGGGTGAAAGAAAAAGTGCCGTTTACTCTGCAGAGGATTTAAAGACTTCGAAGACTTAAGCACTCACTGTTTAACATAGGTTTTCTTTTTCTTAGGTTTTATAGTATTTTCATAGTCAAATCTTTGGTGCTGTTTTATCGAGTTAATATGTCTGTTTTGCGGCATGCACATGAGATGATATTCATTTACTTCTGCTTGTTAACCAGCACTTGTTCACATCCTCGCAGGTGAAGAGGAAGAATGTGTGATCGAGGGCTGGAACTGCACCTTCCCCAGTCAGCCCATTTCTGTGCCGCCCAGCAAGAATACACAGGACCTCTGTAAGTGCTAGGAATTCAAAAAGCAAAGAAACATATGTGATTTGTTATTCAGTGATTTCCGGTGACACATTAAACCAAGCATCTTCATGAATTTAGAGCCCAGCTTCATCTAACGTGTGTGTTCTCTCTGTCAAGGCACCCTGCTGTCCGGCTTCTTCTCCTTCTATGCCAAGTTTGATTTCGCCAGTAGTGTTATATCTGTCAGGGAGGGCCGTGCACTCCCAATCACTGATTTCCTCGGGCAGAAAAAAGAAAAGGAGGCCATGCAAGAGGAACAACCCACCAGGACCCCTCACCACAGTCCCAAACTGGCCCCCCTAAATCTCCTGGACCCCTTTGAGCTTTCCCACAACGTAGCTGGAAACCTGAATGAGCGCTCGCAGCGCAGCTTCCAGAGTGAGTGCCAGGAGGCTGAGAAGTACTGTCGCAGCCTGCAGTACAAGCGCAAATCCACCAAGGGGAAGATGTGGGGACTGGTGCGCTTATTCACCCCCCATGGGGAAGTCCCACATAACAGAGCGGACTCCTTGACCATCAGCATTCCCTTCAAATCAGCGACGCTCCCTGAAGGGCTGCGTAGTCAGCTACACATGGCGGGAGATGACTTCCGGCCGCTGTGGTTTCAGAAGGTCTGCGCTGCTGTGGAGGGAGTTCTCACGAGTGTTCTCAGGTGTCACCTTGCTCTCTCCACAGGTGGCGAGGAAATGGATGCTTCCTCAGCGTCCCTCAACACCTCGATGAACAGCAGCTACGGCAGCGTCGAATCCCAAAGCGACACCAGCCCTACGGGCACAGTGAAGGTCGGTGCCAAGAGGCTGCTGTCGTCAGGCAGCGACGCCTCTGTGTCACCTCAAGGCAAAAAGCCAAGGCTGGCTAAAAGAGGCAAGCCGGATATCCCTCCATGGATCTGCATGCAGAAGCACATGGTGTGGGCTGGCAGGAGGAAGGTGAGAAGGGAACTGATCAAAGATACAGACACGAGGCCAGAGGGCAGCTGCATGGAGATGGAGTCCCAGGTCACAGCTCACATCATTGACAAAGAGCCGGAGCTCAAGGAGCCCCTGGAGTTCAAGGTCCAGCCGCAGATGGTGGGTGGGACGGAGAGCACGAAAGCGGTGCTCAAGCTGGAGCCGACCAATGACATGACGGGAGTTTTTAACGACTTCTTTCATTTCCTGGAAGTGTTTTTACCCAAGATGGTGGAGACATTGCTGGAGAAAGAAATAGGAGGCGTTTAAAACGGAGCCTATTTCAGATACGATCTTTGGGTTTTCTTGTTTTCAAAGATGACATCATTGCTACTACCTTTTGAGAGCGGGACATGAAAAAGCATTTACATGCTGTTACCAGCCACCTGTTATACTGTAACACTGTGTGTAAAGGCTTTGTCAGAAAGTTTTTGTATACTGTATGATACCATTATACTATGAGTTTGTTTCTGAATAAGATTTCTTCTTTTATGTTTGAGACGTGGCTTGGTTTTAGTGAACCTCTGTTTATTTAAATGATGAAGCTCTGAAGGGAAACTGCAGTTGCAGATGTTTGTTGTACATAACGCCTGATGTCATCTACAAATAAATAAACGCTTCCTAAAACTCAGCCTCATTCTGGCTGCAGTAGCTGTGATTGGTCAGGAATGTAAACACATACATTTTACCTGGAGACATTCTTCATACACATTGACGCTTGTGTCATCCTCTGCCAGTACGGGGCCGTGTGCGTGGAGCTCTTATCCAGGCCGGTCTTCTTTGCTCATAGGACTGAGACAGATGAGAGTAATTACTCAGGCAGACTGCTCTATTACGGCAGGACGAGCAGGAGCTGAGGGATGCACAAGGCTCCAGAGATTAATGTCATTCATCTCCATTTTTAAAGGGAGGTGCAGGTTAGGTGGGGATAGGGAGGATGGAGGTGAGTGTGATGATGAAGATGTTGGAGACGATCTGGTGCTGCCTCACATCTCTGAATGTTTGCTGTGGCTGTGAAAGCAAAGTTAAGACCTGATGAGAAACCAAAGGTATCTGATACATTTCTGATCCAGCAGAAATCATAATGTCGTTTTTCAGTAAGAATCAGAAAAAAGGAAATTGTAAGTAACTACTATAAATTGAATGAGCTATAGTTGACTTTTATCAAAGAATTTTATCAAAGTTTAGTTCAACCTCCACCAAGGATGGACCAGGAAAGAACCCATTAAATATTGGTGTGGATCCAGGGATCTTTTCTTTCACTTTAACATTGCAGAATAGTGAGTTTAGTGAGTATAGTGATCACATCTATGAATTTGTGCACTTTGGTGCACGCTGTAATAAAACTATGAACAAGACCAACGTTAAACTGTAACTGACTGGATACCTACGGTCTCTGTAGTTTGAGAGAAAACCCCCCTTCAGTTATGGGGGGTAAATAATTCTGGGACTGATATTCCTTCATATCTGTTGTACTGGACTTAGGTCTTAAATTCAATTCATTATATTCTTAAAAAGTCAAACATTTCCCGTGGTGAAACTGTTCTCATTTAGGTGTCTAACTTTCTGTGGATTCGATGCCACATCACTTGAGCTTTAGCCGTTTTCTCTCACCAGCCCTTGTTATTTCCAAGGTGCTGCTGATATATGGCCTCTCACACACACCTTTAAGCCACCCAGTCAAAGTGATTGATAACAAAAGTGTGTGTGTGATTGTTTTTTTCTTTTTGCCATCGGCCAAAACAAACCGTTTTCTGATTTTCCTCAAGTTCCCTTCATCAGGAAACACAATCTCGGGTCAACTCTGTAAAGATGCACAGCAACACATGGGAGATGCTTTCATTAGGTATTGATGACCAACCAGTTAAAAACCATGTAGCTCATTGGCTGTAAATGCGAATTAAGAATTGATTCTGTTGGGCATTGATGCGAGGCGTGTCTTTGAGCGTGGAGACGATTCTACAGATCGGCAGAAACAAGAGGCAGAGAAAGTAATAAAGGCAGTTCCATGATTATTGTAATTGGCGTCCATTGGGATGAGATCCTGAGTCATGACCCCAGAGACATGAAATCTCCACAGCTTGCAGGTTTGGCCAGTTCACCATGACGCATGCATGCATTGATTCACATCTCGGGATGAATCATCTTGTTTTGTAGTGTCATGCTGAAGGTTTACGTCTGGTTCCAAGAAAATGGAGGAGAGGTGATTAAGAAACTGACTCCATCTTGCCATTACAGTATAAGAAGCCCACTGACTTCCCGGCCCTGTTGTGACTTTGAGAACATGCTGTGCATGGAGAGTCATCAACCTTTCCTCTCACACGCCTCGTCATCCATCTGAGTTACCTGAAGCTGCCGCGGCCGGCTCGCTCATAAACACATCAGTCGCTGGGATATTGCTGTAATTGGTCGGCTCTGCTTTTTCCCAAAAAGACGGATGGCTTGAGAGATGCTGCTGCTCCGGGCAGAGGAGCTTCAGTCCGATCGGGGGCCAGAGAATCTCATGAGGCATCGATGGTTTGGAGAGCAAATGAGCAAATGAGAGGCCATGAGTTGAGTGATGTTTAGAACTGACACTACTGCTGTTTTGTTTGTGCAAGTGTAGCCATGCCAATCATTGTATTTATTTATTGTATCTGTCTGTCTGTGGAACACATATCTCCAGAACAACATATCGGCTTCACACTTGGTGTGTTTATTCTTAATGGCCCAAGGAAGAGCAGGGTCCAATTTGGTGCGATTGGTGTTACATTCAATATTAATAAAAACCGTGGCTGCCGGATCATTTTGTTTTGATAGTTTGATTATTTTTATTTCACCACATCGCACTGACCCAGACATTCACCAGATCATGTCCTCTTCAGCAATTTCTCTACAAAGTACAACCACATTGTGGTTGCAGTGCTGTATGTCGAGCTTAAATGTTGAGTTATTATTTTGAAGAAATGTGAAATGTGAAACACCAGTTCAGTAAATCATTCGAACCCATATATGAATCACACGTAAGCAGATAATAAAGTAACCTCACATACGTCTTCAAATAAATCCCAACGCAAACATCGCTGGAATCCAGAGGAGAAAAAAGTCAAAAATAAAAAGTCTTAACCTTAAAATCAAAAAGAAATTTATTTAGTTATAATTTTACTACCTAATTATGTGTTGGGATTCTGACACTTTGTGGCCCCTTTTAGAGCCAATTATGCTTGTGAGTTATTGCCCTGTGGTGGTGGGCAGCCATCAACCCCTCATTTTGTCCCCTGAGCTGTGCAAACAGACCCGGCTGCACTGAAAAGCACTCTGTTCATATTAGTGGCTCCCCCACTCTGGAGATAAGGCTTAATAAAACCTCGTACTCATTTCCCCCTTTCTGTCTGCGATGACAGGAAGGAGTCCGACCCTCTCCCGGGAGAGTGCTCTTACACCAGAATGGACTTCTGTGCAAACGTGTGTCTGTGTGTAATCTTCTTTTCATATTTGGACTCGGCAGCGTGTGTGATGCAAATGGAAAACGGAGGTGGTTTTACTATCAAAGGTGGACGCAGAGGTTCAGGAGAAAAGCTTTTAGGGCCACAGGTAGATACGTTCTGTAAGTACACCTCCGCCCTCGTGATTTGTTCAACTTATCGCTCTCAGATAAAGTCATGCAAATTGTACGTGTCTTTCCTAACAAAGTCGCAGACATCGCTAGCGCCGACATTTGTTGGAAAAGTTGTTCAAATCAAATAAGTTGAGAGACAAAAAAAAGCCTTGGCCTCCTGCCGCTCCAATTACGTTTGCCTTGATGACAATCCAAACACTTTCCCCCTCCGCAGGAGCCCGTACGGCTCTTGTGGAGAGCATTAGTTGGGGTTTATTGGGCCGTGAACTGTCTGCTCTTCCCCTTATCTGAGGGGCTGTTCTCTTTCTCAGCGTTTACCTGCAAACACTGGAGCAAGTTAATGAGTTTGTCTTGTGCATGTTGTTGTTTCTTGCCATTGACTTTTATGGCCAGTCGAGTGAAGGCAGACAGGTTGAACACTGGGGTAGAATAAACTTAACGTTCAGGGTGGCTGTGGGAAAAAAAAGGATGATTACAGCATAGACGAGACAGCGCTTTAAACTCGTCAGTTTGTTATTTCGTTTTTCAGCATCGCTCTGCGTGGTGTAAAAACAGCTGCGCACTAATTGTCCCTCAATATCACTTTGAATTATGGTACAAGGATTGCTGAGAAACGGACAGTGCAATCTAGGTGTAATACCACAATCCACTCACAGCCTTTATGGCGAGGTCATATACGCTTTAACTGCATGTTTATTGTCAGCTCTTCTGCGGCCGTCAGCTGGGATTTATGTCCAAATCAAGTTTTTGACAAGGGTTTCGGGACAGACAAAAGAAAACCCCACTGTTTTTATGACTCTATAAACAGCACATGAGAGGGGGTGTCATGGCGTCCTCAGGGAGCCCAGCAGGACTCACATGCACATGTTATGTTGTACATGGCAACATGATGGTTTCTTTGATTCATGCATGAGCCTGTTAAATATAATTATTCTTAGTCCTTTGTGTTTCTCTTGTTGCACAAGTTTCCTCTGCCTTCTAGATAATAATCAATTCTCTGGAGTATAAGCCATTGATGTGTCCCTGCAGCCCAGTGGCTGTAGATGCATTCACCACACAGAGTGCTGGAATTACTACATCCTCTGATACATGTTACATGTCTCTGTCATGTGTCTTCCTCTCATGTCACTAAAAGCTAAAATGGCCAAAAATGAAATTAAAAGCCAAAACATTTCCATGAATAAATATAAGCACCAGTGTTACTTTGACTTTCCTGATGTTTCTTTACAGTTTTCAGACAGCACAAAGTCATCTGCACATCTCCGTCCTGTGTGCAAACATCAGACCCCTCAACGTGCACACACAGTCCCAAAGACACAACTGCACCTGCACTGTGGGATAAGGGATGACTTCATGCGCCGTGAACTGAACAACAGACCATGAAGATGAAGGATAAACAGGAGCCGCGGCACCAGTCATAAACGTGGGCGATCACATGCGCCCCAGCACTTGAGACCTGAAAGGTATTTGTGGACACAGTGTCTGTGTCGTACCAGCGTCATCGTGCCCACGGCCTTCCTCAGAGCCTCGGCGGGGACATGGAATTTGGAGAGGCATCATGTGACGGGTTAATAAAAGTGATATTTGATCCACCTCAGTCAATCACTCAATTCAATCATAAGAGAATTACTGAAATGACTTTCCCTGATGCTGCTGCTGCTGCTGCTGCTGCTGCTGCTGCTATTTCAGATCCCACATGAGTGAGTGTGATCTGGGACCTCTACCTCCAGGCCATATGGCCGCCTTCATCTTCATCATCATCATTATCATCATCTGAATAATGCATGCAGGAGTGATGAGCACAAAGGAGGCTAAAGGTGTCCGGGATAATGATCTTGTCTGAACAAGTATTTCCCATTGTGCCTCCTGTGTATCTACCAGGGGTTTAGTGTGTTGTTCATTACCCACCCATGTGCAATTTACACCCCAGTCAATAAAACTACTGGAGGAGTCTGATTACAACCCGGAGAAATTCTTTACAACTAATTCATTCAGGGAAAAAAAAAGAAAATTTTGCCCAGTGTTCATCCTCCTTTGTATAAAATGCCCCGTGGTCAGTTTTCTATTAAATATAATGGAGTTATCTTGTTATTCATTCTGTATTTGTACCACATATTCTTCCCTCTGTGCATTTTTTAATTGATTTTTTTTTTATATATATATTTGTGGTTTTCATAAAAGCCATCACTGGTTTCTAAAACTCTCTGTGACATTTACTTTATGTTTTTAATAGTTTGATGTTGTGTGAAATAAATGAAACTAAACTACATATGATTTGGGAGACGTGTTGTCTGTGAATGCCTGAGCTCATTGTCCTCACACGCTGGATAATGTTGGACACTGACAATCTGTCCCTCTCTTACTCACCATTGTTACTCCAAAGCAAATTGGTCTTCATCATGTGCGCGTTACCTCAGTCACTGGTGTGTTTTCATGTACATGATTCATCTCCTCTTTTATTAACTGGAAGTATGGAAGTCATAATATTCTTTTTATGGACATTTTGCGATTTGTTATTTCCAAAGTTCCGACGGATTTAGGACAGAAAGCTTTTATGTCCACGGCACCTGATGCATGGAACAATTCACAGTCTGATTTTCAGTTTAAAGCTCTTTTAAAATCTCATGAGCTCAGGTTGTTTGTGTGCAAGTTATTAATCTGTTACTGTCGAAAATGTGTTACTGCTTCTTGGCTTAAAACCCGGCTAAATAAAGGCTAACAAATAAAAATCGAACAGCGGCTGCATCTCAAGCACAGTCCAGACTTTTTACGTCATGTAAAATTGCAGGAGAAAAACTCACTATAAGCATTTTGTGCAGAAACCCTGTTTGACTCAGTGGATCGCTGATAACACAAATCCAGAAATCATGAGGAATGAAGAAGTGGTGAGCGACTCCAGCTTCGGACTGTGATACCTTCTGTAATGTGTTTTCAGCCCATCTCTCTCCAATTGCTGATGCATGATGGTTTCTGTGCCGGCTTATTATTTCAAGTGTGAAGGTTCAGTGTGTGTGTGTGTGTGTGTGTGTGTGTGTGTTGTGCTTTCTGAGCTCTAGTCTGAGCCATGGTGCAGCTCAATAAGCCTGTTTACTGGAAGACATAACTTTAATGTGGATAAGTGCAGGATGGATTTCCAAGTGTAGACATGAAGCTTACTGGTCTGAGACTATAACACTGGGACTGGGGCAGCGCCCTGGAGCTGTTGGTGGTGCTGAAAGGGGAGGAAACCCTTTCTCATCTGTGTGTTCCTTGTAGCATCATGTGGTGCAAATTACACGTTTACAACTCATTACGTTTCATCTTAAAATCAACAGCATTCTACAATAAAAGGCAATAAGTACACATTTAAAACCTGATATTGAAAAAAATAAGGTAAAAGTCTCCTTTTACCTTATTTTATTGTGAAAAAGTAACCTTCACTAAGCCAGAGAGTGAAGTTCAGCTGTCAGCTCGTCCTCCTGCCTCTCTCACAGATAGGTGACCCATTGATCGATGGTGCCGGAGGAAACAACGAGGGGTGTGGTCACGTGTGGCTCAGTGCGCATCAGGTATCCATCCCACACCATATATAACCGCGAGAGCCGAGAGGAAAGCGACACCACAGGGACGCCAGCGAACCGCACCGAGAGACAACTGTCAAAAAGTGAGTCTGCGCACTTTAATATTACTTTGCTGCGTATTGACTTTTTAACCGGATCATCTGTAGATTTAATTTGATGAAATTCATGTCGGCTGATGTGTTTGTATAATCTTTGGAACACTTTTACGCACGAAGGTATTTGCGTAAAATGGAACAGAATCCTCTCATACATTTGTCTGTATCTAAAGTTTATTCAAGCTTTTCTCTCAACAGTGAAATCATGTCCTGGTGCTTCTCTTTCTCCTCAGATGGCCAACATGTTGAGATCGTGGATGATGCTCGCAGCTCTCGTCCTGTGCCTGCTGGTGTGTTGGAGCAGCTTGGCGGACGCCTACCCTCCCAAACCGGAGAGTCCGGCAGGCAACGCCTCACCGGCAGAGTGGGCCAAGTACCACGCGGCTGTCAGGCATTACGTTAACCTCATCACCAGACAGAGGTGAGTCAGACTCAACAAACTGCACCTCACGTCTGTTACACTCAGATTTCTCCATGTCTCCTGTGAGGTAGAGGTTACAGTGTCCGGGTTCAGAGTTGATTTGATATTAGAGCCACAGCAGCTTTTTGAGCACCATTAACTCTAAAATCACCTGAAAAAAACAACAACAAACTAACTGAGAG
This sequence comes from Verasper variegatus, assembly GCA_026259375.1. Lineage (NCBI taxonomy): Eukaryota > Metazoa > Chordata > Actinopteri > Pleuronectiformes > Pleuronectidae > Verasper > Verasper variegatus. Next base: position 10,820,259 of record CM048057.1, read on the forward strand.
ACTAATAAGTGATGGAGAAGGTGTGGTGCTTTTTGAATTGGTGACTTTTCATCATATTGGGTCAGAGAGTCCACCTCAGAGAGTCCACCTCCCTTCATGTGACAATGAAGTTGGCAATGTTGATGGGAATTCATTCTTAAAAGTCCTGTTTTTCACCCTAAGACTTCACCTTTTACTGGTAAAGAGTTTGTCTTTTCACCGAGCCAATAATGAGAACTCTAGGGCCATTGCACTCTGTCAGCAGCTAAATCAAGACTGGATCATACACAGCCTCCATGTTTGTAGGTTTTCAGAATCTCGTGACCTTTGACATGTAGCGAGGAGTTTTTTATTTAATATTGTAAACTTGTAATTAAATCTCAAAGGTTGCTTTCTTATCTGTCGTGCCTAAAATACGGCGTCAGTTTTATAGTTTTGACAAGGTGTATGAAAAACTAGAATCCAATAAGGATAAGGATCCAATAATAATTGTCATCAATAGCAATACACCAAAAGTCCAATATATTGATATTTTGCTTATTGCGCTGCCATGTGAAGAGTTATGACACATAATTGATTTACCTCGGACATTTAAGATGTTTTGCTGCTTTATCTGATAATGAAGAGTTAATAATATCATACTTATTGTGATCATAATCAATATTGACTGATATTGAAGTTTTATCTTTATATCATTTATGGCTATATCACTCATTATAAATACATGATCCTCTCTGTGTGGCCCCTGGGGTCTGTTGACTTCTGTTGGAGAAACTACCGTTTTCCTGCAGTGATGGAAGCTGAGCACAGTCTCATCACCATTAACCCTCGTGCTCTGTAATTAAAGAGGCTTGATTTGCCATTAGACTGCATGCCACACGGTGCAGCCCCTCGCCGCTCACACAAAAGAAGGTTAACTCAGTGACCAGGCATTGATTTTGCATCGAAGTAGCAGGAGCTTGTTTTGTTGTGTGCCTCGCTGGACACCGGGCAGTGAACTCGAAAAGTCTCCTTCTCTGTCAGATAATTGCATGGTTGACATTTTGGATTGTGCTGCAGAGAGGCAGTGCTGATAAAGAGAGAAAACTCGACAGGGTGCATGCAGCCAAGTTGCCTTCTTCACAGCTGGATGAGTCTCAAAAAAGAAAAAGAAAAAAAAAATAGTCCAGTGGTTGAAATTCATAACATAGGCAGGTGGGGTCACGCCAGAGCAGCCAGTGAAATGCTGACTGCTGAGGGCACGGGGGGGGGGGGGGGTTCACATGAGAGACTCTCCAATTAGTGTTGCACTGCGGCCATTACAAGCGGGTGTTTGTCTTTTTTAATCTGCAGGTATGGGAAGAGGTCAACCCCCGAGCAGGCGGTGGCGTGGCTGCTGTTCGGAGGCGATTCAAGCCAAGACACCGAACCTCGGTGAGAGAAGCCGATCAGAGTAAATCTCTGGTTAATCACGATGGATCCTTTTTTGGGATCCCGATTTCCCGTTGCAGGTTTTATGCTGAAGCTGACGACTGATGGAATTTTGGGGGCTGAAATGAAAGAAAATCTGTTAAAGCTGGAAAAGCCAGTGAAATAAAAATTCACACGATGAAACATTAAAATTCATAGAGAGATTTAATGTGGGTAATGATATATTTATATATGTATATATAAGAAAATCAATACTTATACATCATATTTGTATCTGAATCAATGGCAAATATCCAGTATTCAGGGAAAAAAAACATTAGGGTAAGAATCTAATCAGCCACGGCGTGTTCTACATTATGATTTTACATGTAACAGTCATCAGTTTGTCATCATTGATTAAGGAGGAAGATGCAATTTAATGAGATGAGACCTACATAAAATCAACCAATACTTCATCTACCATTAGCAAACCGTTTGAATTTAGGATGATACATGTACCATAAAAACACTTAACACACTAAATCCTCCTCCTCCACTATTTAAACTTCCTTGTGGCATCTAGGGCTGTATGTGTATATTGGTCTAAAGGTGTAAGTACAAGAGAGGAAGTATGAATATGAGGAAGTCCTCTGCTGTGTAGCTTCTTGTTTCTGTTCTTTAAGTGAGTGTTGGTTGGCATCTCCTCTCACTGTGTCTGTACAGCAGATCATTGGCCGTGTAACGACCCAGTGTGACAACGTCTCCTCTCTTGCAGCTCGGACTATGGCGATCAGTGGTGAAAGACCCCGACGGTTCGATTCCTCAACGACCAAACAAAAACAACAACACCGGGACTCAAAAGACAAACGTGCACTGGACTCTGTGACTCTGCATTTTCAAAATTACTTACCGTGCATGCCAGTCCCCCTCTCTCCCTTCATATACGTCTATTTGTCTGTTGACCAAAAATGTAAATAATTTGTATTAAAATCAATGACTTTACAACAAAGCCTGAATGGAATAAAAGTATTAAACACACACACACGCATACTTTCTTGTCCTTTATTCTGCCTTCACGAGCTTGCACTTGCTCTTGCTGCCGCTGGGTGTCGCTACAGCCCCAGGAAGTGTCCGTGTGCACCTGCACGGTGGTTGAGTGTGACCACTGCTGCTGTGTGGGCTCACACGCTGACGACAGGAGACGGACTCGAACTTCTCACAGCGGCGGACGTGTTCCTCTCGTCACCAGCCGTCGTTCGGAGGCAGCAGCGGATCACACAGTTAGCTGAGAATCCATGGAGCCATTTGTGAGCGCACGCGAGCCCCTCTAGGTTAAAGATAGCAGTGTGTGTGTGGGAGTGACACACGCGCGCACACACACACACACACACCGACCTGCCGAGCATCGAACACCACCTCTGGAGGATCCTCGTCACTCGGACACAGCAGAACAGGTGAGCGCGTCCGCCTCTATTTTATTTCTCACGCGTTCATGTTCCCGAGCTGTCTTCTCTGAGGTCCGCACTCGTCAGGTGGCCACACTCAGGGTTTTCCGTGTCCCCTGAGGGAGACTCACACACGACGGTTCAGCCCACTTCACTCCAGCTCCATTTTTACTGAGGTAATCGAGGAGAGCGACGGAACCTCTGTGTGTCTCTGTGTGTTTCTCTCTGTGTGTGTGTGTCTCTCTCTCTGTGTGTGTGTGTCTCTCTCTGTGTGTGTGTGTCTCTCTCTCTCTCTGTGTGTGTGTGTGTGTGTGTGTGTGTGTGTGTGTGTGTGTGTGTGTGTGTGTGTGTGTGTGTGTGTGTGTGTGTGTGTGTGTGGGGGGGGGGGGTTGATGAAATGACCTCAGGCTGTTTCCACCTGTACTGAGGCCTCAGGTGAGACACAGCCACCATGTGTGTGACGGTCCCACTCACTGTGTGTCTGTCTCTCTCTGTCTGTGTGTGTGTGGAGAATAAACATGTCATCAGAGAATAGTGTTGAAGGATGGACGTCTGTTCACTGCGCATGAGCACTCTTGTCTGAGAACACGCACATGTGGACCGATACCAGGACAGAGGATGGAAATGAATAAGATAGTGGATGTGTACAGGTGACAAAATAATAATACAATTAGTATATATTTATATGTATCCATTAGTACATTCATTTGTGTTTGAGTATATTATTTGTGTGTGCGTATATAGGTGTTAGTGTGTATATGTATGTGTGTATGCTTATGTGTATGTATCTTTGTATGTTTATATGCTTGTGTGTATATGTATATAGTTGTGTATATGTATATAAATGTGTGTATGCTTGTGTACGTCTTTCTAATTGTTAAGACAAATATACAAGACAAGAAATATCTGATTATATTTCCATCGAGAAAGCTCTCAACCACACTTGTTCCGTTTTTACTTTCTTTATATTGAAGTTGTTGAAATAGTTGAGGTTGCACTCGCTCACTGATACAATGCTGAACTGCTGCTGCTCAGTTATGGCTGTGTGTTAGGAGGTAGAGCGGGTCATCCACTAACCAGAGGGTTGGTGGCTCGATGCCTGGCTTTTCCAGTTCCACTGCATTCTGTGTCTTTGGGAAAGAGCTGCGCCGAGGGTACCTGAATGAATGTGATGTGATAGAAAAGGTGCTGCGTATAGAGCACTGTGTGAATGTGACTGTAAAGTGCTTCGAGTGGCCGATTAGACTGGAACAGCTCTATATAAATAAAGACGGTGCTCAGATGTCTGTGGTGATTTTTTTGTCTTCTGTTTAACTGTCACACCGTGAGGACGTTTTTTCACAGTGGAGAAAGGATTTAAACGACCTCTGCCAGGGAGAGAGAAGCTACTGTATTTTCAGTGATAGTAAACATGTACTGTGTTTATGTAGTGAGGGGAAAGAGAAGATTTGAGGGTCATAATGGAAACAGAACCTTAGTCCACACATAAATTACATTTATAACTTACAACATTAGACCTTAAAGATTAAAGATTTAATGTGTACTTGGTCGGGGATTTATGTCAGTGAAATAAAAACTTTTTTCTAGGCTTGTGCCCTTGACAAAAGTGCAGCAGCAAATAATAATAATGTTTCCTAAACTTTGTCAAAGACTGTGTTCTATACAAAGTGTTTTTAGGTCTGTAGAGCATCTGTTATACAAAGGAACTGAATGATATTGTTATTTTGAAGCCATCATATGAAATTAAACCTCTTCTTACTATATTTCTTACTATTTCCCCTAAAGATGTAGAATGTATAGTTGGAACAAAATGAAAATCCCTCAGCTGGATTTAAACCCCACTCCGATAGGTCTCATTTCCAAAGGCTTTTTCATTGGGATTAAAGAAACTAAACCTTTGTATCAGTTTCAGTTTGGGAGGTGGGAGGTTTACCATAAATTTTCCTGCTTCAGAGAGCTTTGGGGATTGGCTGCTTGATCAGCAGGTCCGGTTATACCTCAACAGAAACATTGTCAACACACATCGGCGACGGTTTAAGAACTCTGCTGGAAGTCAGGCTCCTCCGACACTTCACTCCAGATTCCCACAGGAAGATTTGAATACATTTAGTATGAAAGATGAAATGAGGAAGACTCCTTTTTATGGTGGTATCTCATCCAGAAAAATGTAAAGAGCTGTCCCTGTGTGACCCCCGATCCTCATCAGGACATCCTTCATAAGAACACCTCCAGTGGTGCTTGACCATGACACTGCCCCAGTTTTACTGCTTTGACGGACTTGAGTGATTCATTACTGCATCAAGCAGGAATTGTAATCAACTGTAGCTGGCAGAGAGGAAGGCTGTAGAAGTCGAGCCCGTCCACGCTCGATTCCACCGGGAGATAAATCGGCAGCGGCTCATGTAGCCTCAGCATCTTTTCTCCACCAATCTCTGTGGTGTCATTCATAAAAATGACCGGCTCATTTACTCTCACACCTGCCACCTCACCCTCCATATACAGAGGCTGAGCCGTTGACGACTGCATAATGTTGTTTTCATTCCTCTGTTCACATACATAGGGAAACCATATATTTTCTGCCTATACAGCAACGTGGCTGTAGGCATCAGCATTTAACGTTTTGAGCATGCTAACATGCTAACATAAGCATTTAGCTGAAAGCTCCACTTTGCTACTTTACCACTTTACTACTAAACAGAACTGCTAGCATGGCTGTAAAATCTTGCTGTGTTGGAAATCATTCACCACTCCCTACTGACTTTGCCATTTTGTAGCGCTGTCCGAATGTTTAGTGAGAATTTTTATACCTTCTATAGTGGACTCATTGTATCCCACAATGAATTGTACGATGTGTATTGTCAAATAGGGCACGAATGCAGGTGAATTTCGCCCGTCAAAGTTAACCAAAGTTCAAATCCAATGCTGCGAAATACACAAAGGGAACCGGTTGCATTGTGCTTGTGCTGAATCAAAGAAAATGGCAGAAAAATAAGAGAAGAAAGTACTGTATGATTTGAAAACAAAAATGTGTCTGAATAACAAGCCTCAGTTGTTGGTTGTGGGAAAATCTGCTCAGTATAATGTGCACCAACTCTTTATCGAGTGTATGGTACCAATCAACATTTGATATGACACATTTTAACGCAGAGAAGAAAACCTGAATAGTGTCTGAAATGTTTATTTCATTTTGCCATTGAGCTCACTTTATAGTCCTTTACATGAGAAAGTGATTCATAACCTTAGTCTTGTATGTAGCTATTCATTTGAAAGCAGTTACATCATCCTGACATTTAATATCTTTACAGCAGTATCCCTGAAATATACTATACGTAATAAAAGTGGGTATTTTCTATGGAACCCAGTTTTATTGGGGAGATTTAGTAACATTGAAAAACTTTGACATTCATTTTGTTTAGTCCATTGTGGAAACTTCCTCAAAAAGAAAGAAAAGAAATAGGGGAAAGGACGTGTAATGAAATCCAGGCAGGGTTGTGATTGTAGATGCTTCCCCAGAGTGGCCCTCTGCACTTTGCCTGAGTACTTAGCCTCTCAGTGGTATGTACATGACATTTAATTCCAATTACACAAATTACACAATCTGTGTGGAGCCGAGGGAGGAGGACGACTCGCATCACTGAGACGATCAGATTTCATTAGATGTCTTGTTCTCATCTGGCGATGGTGGTCAAACTTGTATCCTCGTGCTTCTAAGAAAATAGCCAATTCTTTAGTCAAGTTTAATAGAGAAAAGATACATTAATAAAAAACACTACAAATAACACAGGAGATAACAAACATGACTCCTGATTTCTTACTGTTTGAGGATCTCTGAGTTGTTCATGTGGCTCATGAGTATCGACGCTGTTATTGATTTGTAGTTTTCAATGCTTGTTAAAATAAGGTTTCCTGGTAACTTTATGCTCAATCTGCATCGAGGAGAAGCACATGTTGTGCGTGAGTGTGCTTGTAGACCTTGATTTTTTTTTTTTTTTAAACCTTTCGACCATGCTGCACGGACTGCCTTAAAATTGCTTTTAAATGTATGCTGTCATTCAATACACAGCAGTGTGCAGTCTGGATTTGTAGAGGCATTTGCAGCGACTTGTGTGTTGATGTAAGCATCAGCAGGCGAGACGGAGTGAACTGCTTTACACTGTCTTTTAGAGAAGGAGTTTAGAGTTTAGTCTGACAACAAGGAAGCATAAACATTGTGGTTCTCATCAGGAGAAGGTACTAAAACAGCTCTTATGTTTCCACAGAAGCCTCTGAAGTGACATTTCATTGTTTTTGTAAGAACAGTGTAAACTCTGACAGGATTAACTCTCTAAGGAAGCTATTCATTGTCTTGAATAAGCCATCGTGAATTGGCACATTTTCTTTAGCTCTAGAATTGTACATTTCTCGTATAAACACAACAGGTTTGAAATCACAGTTGAAAATATTGCCTGATTGCATTGCAGACGTCATTTGTAGACGTGCTGTAACAGCAGTAGGCTACTTTTGGTTTGTCAGCTGTTAAATCTGATTCCCTGACGTGTTGTGTGAAATTCTTTTAACTATTGCGTGGATAGGAAACCATTTCCTCAGATAAAGAGAGAGTCTGTATTGAAGATCCAATTTTAGCTCCAACTTATTATTATTTTACGCATTTTCCCTTGTTGCCATGGCAAAGCACCGGGGGAAAAAAGCGAGGAGCTGCTCATGGTTGTCTTGGATACAACAGTTTTCCCTTGTAAAGTAATGAGAGGAGCTGAACCTGTGGGAGCACAGGGTTATTTATAGGCCTGACGCCAGGCTGCATGTGTGGATTAAGACTTGTTTGGTCACTGGTGTGTGTTAGTCTGTGTGTGTGACTGTGAGTGCGTGTGTGTAAGCATGTTTACAGGCCTTAATGCAGCCTCACTGTGGGAACAGCTCGAGGCGTTTTACACTTGCCATACAAACACCTGGGCTGCCACTTATGTCGTTGCTTCAGGGCAAAATGTGCTGGAAGATGCTTTTCTCCAGCCAAAGAAAGGGTCTTTGGCTGCAGGTTTTATTTGCAGCTCTTTGCCACGTCTCCCAGTCCAACCTTCAAGCAATAGAAATGATTGCTGGGGATCCTCGCTGATGGAGAAATACAGTGTGTGTGATGAAATGATTGGCCACAGTACATGGGTTTCTTTGAGTGTGGGCTTGTAGTCCTTGCAGGCAAAATTCCTACGGAGCACAAGAAAAGTATTTTAAATTAAATAAGTCACAATCCTCAATGAATAGTAGAAAGAGACCATGCAAGCTCAATGTGAAAAAATACAGGTTGTAGCATTTATTCTGAAGAATTTCAGGGATATTTTAAGGCAACAGAACCTCGAGCTTTGCCCTTGTTACTGGTTAGGTAAGACTTGGCCCTTGCAGGAATTTAAACTAGGCATATTGTTACAGTGGTAAGGGATAGTTGTGAAAATGTGTAAAAATATAATTATAGATCGGCGTTCGTGCACACACACCAAACACATGCACACCCAGCTGGACGCTTGTTTTAACAGATTGACTGTAGAGATGATCGCACGTTTGCAAACGTGATGCGTTGTGTTCCGATACCATCTTTCCCTTCTGGATATTGATTCTTATGCCTGGACTTTGCATATCAGCCGATACAGAGTACCAATACTAGTGCATTTAGAAAAAACGTGTGCATTTTAAAGCTGTGTGCTGCTAACGATGCATGAAAGTGATGATGATATTTCCAAATTGCTGACATTTTAGCTTGCTCTGACTAACGCTGCATTACCTTCTGTTTTGTTGCTCTAATAAAACAGTGCCAGTGGCCGTACAGCACAAATGCAGTGTTGAAGAAGAAGTGATTTCCACGGAAAGAGAATTACAGTTTTATCTCAGTGAAGCTAATAAACTTTTAAGACATGATTTCGGATCGGTACATAAATTTCATGCTGATGCCCGACCCAGCATTTTTGGCAGGGCTGATGCTGGTTTCGGTATCGGAACATCTTGTCTTTTTGTGTAATTGCATGTGTGTGGGGTTTAACTAATAGACACAGAGTGAAAATCACAGTGTTTACATATACAGGATATCGCAGTAGGGACAGACTGACTACCAACTGCAGGGTCTTTTTCCTTCTGCAGCAGAAAAACAAGTTGTGTGAAAAAAACAATATGAAGGATCTCTCAACAACAGTCTCGATTACGCTTTTGAGAATACTTAATACTCAAATCCCTGATAATAGAGCTTGATGACAGGTTGCAAGTCCACACTTTTCTGCCAGAAATTGTCACCAATCACTAAGTAAATGCCACCAACGGCGATAACTGCACCGTTATTAGATGTTTCCTTATTCTACCCTGTCAATAATATTGGAGTCATGTGTGAGTGGCAGAGGGCAGAGAGGATCCTGCCCCTCCTCCAAGTGTGTCAGTCCAGCTCTGGCACAGCCAAGTCCCGCTGCAATCGGCTTTGACTTCTTAGCTGCCGTGTGGTCTCTGCATACTTTTAACAAGCTCATTTCACAGTGCAAACACGGGATGCCACGGATAAGCCCGGGGGACTGGTATGCGGTATTAAGGTCCTGATCCGCAAAGATCAGTTTTGTAGAAAGCGCTGGGTCCTTCAGCATCGGAGAGAATTTGCAACAGTTTCACAGCTGTTAAACAAGTTATCGTCTATCTCTCTCATCGTGGATAGTGAAAGGAAACCCTGCAGCCTAGAGATAGAGGAAAAATAAGAACTTTCATACCCTCAAAAACATAATGAAATCATCTACTCTTACACAATCAATTACCCTGAGTTTATGTCGTAATATTACAAACACGACATGTCTGTGTGTTAGGAGAAATAGATTAACTACATTAGACAAAGATAGTTAAACATAGATTACTAAAAAACATGGCCATGATCAAAACATATAGCAGAATAAACCAAGTTATTGCAAGGATTAATGGCTGATGAAAAGTAATTTTGCAGAGGAATAAAGCAAAGCTGTCATAAAAGTAATAAAGTTTATTAAATATCTAGAAATGAACTATTCCAACCTGTATTGCGATGAAGGTTTGAAGTAGTAGTTCCAGAACTCAAGTTCCAATGCATCGCCAGGTATCCCTGACTGTGGTGGATCAGTATCTTTGGATCATGACTGAAATATGTCTGTGAACAAAATGAATATTTAACTGGTGCCCCAGGAGGTGTTGATGAAATGCTTGGACACAAAACCACAGCCTTTCAAGTATCTGAACAAATAGGATTCGGGAGAATTTCTAAATCTGTGCAGAGAACAAATTATTAAGATGACACAGCACTGGGCTTGAAGACCTTTTGATATTTGTGTTTAATGACCACTGAAACGCTGCGGAGAAGAAATATGAGAGTGATTAAAAAGAATCTGTCTGCATGAAAAATGTCACCCAGGACACCAGCTAAGGAATATGAGCTGCTCTGTAGTTGAATATAAATGTGACGCCATCTGAAGGAAAAAATAAATTAATCCAGTTTATTAAATAAGTGACATCAGAGGGCAGACGTGGCATTTAGAATACAGCAGTCATTTTGAACATTAGCGCCCCCATTTGGACTTTAAGTGCCCCTTCATCGCAACAAATCCAATCAGTGATGATGAGCACACATCCACACACAGTGACCCTGTGGTGACATTGCAGGGTTTTGGCCACCATAGATCGCTATTGTCATGGCAACCAGGAATTAGCATCCTTGTATACAACAGTCTCCCTCGTCAGCTGCACTCTTTTCCTCCTCGCCATTGTTCTTGTCAACGTAACCCCCCCCCCCTCTTCCCCACACACGCCTTATGTTTCCTCACAGCTAAAAGCTTTCTGCCTGACAGTTTTGTCCTCATCCATCTTGTATTTTCGTCAGTCTGTCTCTTTCTCTCCACCAGTGATTGCCGGTTCTGTCTGTCACCAACACACTCTCCTTTATGTGTGTGTGTTTCACAACTCCACTTCACCTGATAGGCCAGTTTCTGATCTGCAGGACAACAGATGCTTAGTCCTCCTCTGTTTCGCCTGTGATGTTTGTTGCTTTCTCTCGCGGCCTCATGTTAAATGGATCAATTAGAATCAACAGAGATCCTCTGTAAGCTAATGTTAGCTGGCCTGCCCACTCACTCGCCCGCCTTCTTTCCAACTGTTGCTAAAAATATTCCTGACGGAAACGATGGCTAAAACTGTTTGGGTGTTTCCAGAGCAACTGGTAATTCTATTTTGGGGTATTAATAAAGTTAGATACCAGTTGTCGTGTGTGAGAGCTTGATTAGACGAATTAGGAATGAGCTGTGTGCACAAGTACTTTACACAGAAGGATTTGTTTTCTTTTCCATCGCTGCATTAAGACGTCCACTGATCCCTGGGAGTTGAACTTTGAGGGCCTCACCCTGACAGCTCTTGTTTCAGCCTTCGTATTCAAAATACTTCTTTAATGTTCTCTGTGCAACTCCCCTCATTCTTTTTCTTCTCTTTTTCATTGCAGTTGATCGAACGCTTTTTGTGGAGGATACAGGGAGAAACCAATTTTCAAAATGCCTGTGGCAACCTCCAGCTCCGACTCGGGTAAGTGGCTCGGTCTCGCTGTGATGAGGGTATCGGGGGGGGGGGTGTGTGTGTGTGTGTGTGTGTGTGTGTGTGTGTGTGTGTGGACACTGAATGGTTTGTGGTTATTCCAGCACCCAGGACATGTATCTCATCTCTCAAGTTCTAATGTGACCTAATGAGCTGGCTAATAGAGTGCTAAAACCTCAGTCTTGGATCAGTCATGCCTCAAAGGATTTGCTGTTGTATCCTTCCCTGTCCTCCACTCAGGCACAAAGGCCCTTCAGATCTGCAGCCGTAGCCAGTGATAAAAAAAAAAAAAAAAATGCACACACACACTAATTCAAATTTTTCTTTGGAAGCATTTAGTGAGTCGTTTACTATTGATAATGTCTCATCAGAGTTAATTGATTTGCAACCTGGATTTGAGTGTCTTGCATGGGTAGTTTGTCAATTATAGTTACAAGAGCTCTGTTTTTACCCTATTCAACTTTTTTGGGGAATATATGGATGTTTATTTGAAGAATGTCTAATGAATGTGTGAATGAATATTTGTAATGATAAATGTGCGATATTTAACTTCAGCCATTAGTGGCCTGTACTACGAAGCAAGTTCAACATACCCAGGATATCTTTCCGATATCTTTCCAATATCCGGGTGAACTTAACCTAAAAATCTCAATCAGACTAAGTGGTCACAAGAATCTGGTTGTCAACCCATGTTTACATCATTAAGATCTAAGCGCCTGGACATAAAAGTTTACTGCATATGACCAATTACAGACATGGACAAGTGAACTGACAGCCGAGCCGCACAATTCACAACACGGGGCAAACTGTTATACTAGAAAAATACCAGGAGAACAAACAGCTGCTGAAAACTGTTAAAAAATCTGATTTTGTGAATGTTTAAGTTATGGAGCCCCCTGGTGACATTTGGGGGAAAAAATATATTGCGTAACAACAACATAATAACGCGTGGGAGCGAGATAAATAACTCAGGGCCATGAGATATGAATCAGTTCTTTACCTGTGGAACTGAACTGAAGAAGCCTCTTGGATAAGAGATTAAATGTTTCACTTAATCACATGATGCAGCCACTATAATGGGCTTTAGTTTGACACACACTGTTTGCATTGACTCTGAGGACACTGTGGTGGAAATGTTTGGAGTCCCTATTCAATAAAATCATATGGACCGCCCTGACCCACGGAACGGGACTGTGGGCATTTGGTATTTTGCTGACAGGATGAACCTGAAGCATCTGGAAACAGTGGGACATTGAGGTGCACTGGGCGTGTTAGTGGCAGGGATTGACTTAACCAACCAGACATTGTTTAAACTTCCCTTTAAGGAGAGCGTGCAGTAACTAAAGAAACGTAGATCAATGCAGACAGTCTGTGGTACTGTCAGCATGTGGCTCCCAAGTGTCAGGTTGGTTATGTTCGGCTCCAGCAGTTGACAAAGGTTTATCATTCCCTTTGATGAGAATCTACAGACACTCATCGGAGTAGGCAAGAGGATTTTGTCGGTCTCTGAAGACCTTTGTCCTCCGCGGAGACCCTCAACATTCCACACCGAGCTCCACGGGATCCTTTTTGAACGCTGATGTCAAGTTTCAAAGAAATTGATTAATCAGTGGGCGGAGATTTTATACGGGTTGACCTCTTATCTCCAATTTAACCTTCAGTTACCATAAACCGTGGGACGGAAAACCCTGAAGTAACCCTGAAGTAAACCTGAAGTTACCCCAATAACTGCAAATCCTGTTACGACACAATTAAAAGGTGACCAAAATATAATTATTTCATGTTATATCTTTAAGAGAGACGGTTTGGGATTACTTCAATACTTCACTACAATACTTAAAATAAGGAAATTTAAAGTAAAGATTAAGATAAAGTCATTCAGTGTGGACTTCATAGCATGATCTCTAACTACTAAAAATGGCAACAGCGCCAAAAACGGCACTGTGTCTTGCAATAAAATATCATAATATCTATTCCAGGGTTAGGGTCTATTCCAAACTGCTTCCAGAATATAATGTATAACTATTTTGCCGACAACAAAAGCGAGTATCACTCATGTGCAAAGGTTTCCATGGATCCGCTGGAATCCAGGTTAAATCTGCCATCTCATTGTCGTTGTGTGATATAATCTCAATGTCTCTTGTTGGCGTCATATCAAAGGGAATTTTCATGTGTAGGCCTTGGCAGTGACATCAAAGTTAAAAATATGATATTTTTACATCAGTAGAATAATATTTTCTCGTATGATTGCCAAAAAAAGGTGCCTGCATTGAATTCTCATCTGGCATGTCTCCCATACGTTTCCTCTTGTCCCGGTGCAAAGGGCACTTGATCCAGTGACATAAAAGCAGTCGGCTGCTGGATAGAGGGTGAAAATCAGCTCCACCGAGTTTCTTTCTTTTTTTTTTTTTTTTTTACTCTGCTGTCAGTCAGTCTTGATTTGTACACTAGCCTAGGGCTGAGTCTGGACGACCGGTGATTTTTAGTAAAGCACAGTAAAGCACAGTAAATAGTTTCCTCGAACCAATTCATGTTCTGTTTTTGAATTTGAAAAGCAGCCTTTTCAGCTCTGCTATTTTTTGCGCAGGCTGGATGAAAGAAAGGTTAGAGAGGGGTCAGTTTTGTTTCAAAGCAATAAGATAGTTTTCAACTCCTGTCAGAGAAGAAGCTCAGATGTGTTTCCTCGAGTTATGAGCAGAAAGGACAAATATAAGCTGTGAGGCTGCCTGTGTTTCTTCCTGTGTGTTTGATATAGAGGGTCATTACTCATACTGTATGTGTCTGACCGATTCCTACACGCCAGCCTTTTGCTGCTCCTTCCTCCATTAACCCCTGCAGGGAAACCTGGAGTGAAAATCTTTCTTCCTCCTGGAGAAAAGCACAATACACCTCCCCTCGCTCTCTCTCTCTCTCTACACACACACACACCTTCCTTTTCTCATGCACTCAACCCTCTCTCATCTGCATTCATTCATGCGGAGGAGAAGACACTCAGCCAGGCATAGCTTATACACATTCACGTCAAGAGCAGGTGGGGGGGGGAGAGAGAGAGGAGAGAGAGGAGAGAGAGGAGAGAGAGGAGAGAGAGGAGAGAGAGAAGAGAGAGAGAGAGAGAGCTCTCTCAGTCTGCCTCAGATACTGTACTGGGTGTGTTGCTGTGAGCACTGTAGTGAGGTGCTGTTCACCATGGCTGGCAGCCTGTTTGGAAGGCTCTCCCTGGAGGAAGGGGACTCGGCCAACTCCCTGGAGGGCCTGGAAATCAAGCTGGATGGAGAAGGTAAGAACACAGGTCCCTGCCTGCTGGGCGTGAGAGGGATGCAGGATGGATAAACAAACAAACAAGTTCTCTGGCTATGTGTTTTCTTACAGACTAGGGAGGATGTACATGTTGGCCATTGAGCTGTTGTTTTATATTCGCATTGCACCTGCTCCTGAAGTGCTGGGTGAAACCTCCAGAGTGTGATGAAGATTAGGACCCAGGGCAGCATGTGATGCACAGGAATCTGAGACAGCACAGTACAAAGACGGGAAGGGAGACATCAAACGAAAAGACAGCAAGGTTTTTTATAAATATTCACTTAAGGATGAAAACATACCACATTTTCACAATGAGAAGTACAGAGTGATAGAAAGAGGAATTGGACCTTGAGCTGAGCAAAGAAAGCAAACATAAGAAGTTATTAAAAGAGCAAGAGCCTCAGTAAGAGGAAGTAGTATTTCTAATTGTATGACAATGCACAGAGAATGGAGCGGGAAGCACCATACATTCAGTTCATAATTGATGGGAGTTCATTAATATTGCATAGAGTTGCATACCCCCCAGTATTATGTTCTGAGTGTGTGTCTATATCTATTTATGAACTTTTATTTACTTGCATCATTTTACATGAGTGCTTTGACCCATGGGTTGCATGTGTAAGTAAAAAACACACACACACACACACACACACACACACACACACACACACACCTACACACCTAAAACTATTTTTGGACTCTTGATAAAAAGAACTAAAGCAACTATTTTACGGTGTCATGTTTAATTCGTCTAGTTTCACAGAGTCGTTACATAATTTCCGAGTCTAGTGCATGTCAGACAGTGTGCTGCCTTGCAAGAGATCCTCAGCTCTGTAATGTAGCCAGACAACACAGCAGTGACAGCCATAATGAATCACATTTTCTGTCAAAGCATTTGCATCCTGTCTATCAGCTCAGAGCGCACATGTGTGTGTAAGAGAGAGAGAGAGAGAGAGAGAGAGAAGGAAGGATAAAGCAAGACCTCCAGTGCATTGTACATTCATGGTGAGTAAGTAGGGGGGTGATTCATATGCAACAGTGTTCTGATCAGAGATGGCGAGCTTGGAAGTGTCAGACTCGCAACCTTCAAATAATTGTCAGGCTGCCTCGTTTCTCTCCCCCCACCATCATCTCTCTCTCTCTCTATCTATCTATCTATCTATCTATATACACATACACACACACACACACACACACACACACACACACACACTGAAGTCCCATGCTATCAGAGAATTCTTGTGTGTGTCGACCAGACTAATGTAGTGGTGTTCAAACACAGATGATGGATCATTGAGTACAGTGCATTGGTAGGATTAGGCTGTCAAAGATAATCGCTGGGTTTCAACAGAATGGGACAATTTAATTCTGTTCTGGCTGAGGGTATTCGATAATACTGTGACACTGGCAATTACTTCATCCGTATCGCACCCTGGTGATCACTGTTTGCTCTTTCATTAACTGGTGCGTGGAAAACAAATATGCACTCAAAGTCAAAATGTTTGCCTCCTCGCAGCAAGTTCAGTCGACGTAACTCATTCTGTTTTAATTTTCCTCGTTTAAACTTGATCGCTTGAAAAGGATCTCTCGCCCGTGGCGCTCTGCGGCCGTTGGTGTGAGGTGTAATGGGAGCAGCTGTCCATTTGCAAAATGTCAACAAATATCACAAGTGTTGTCTCCAGCAGTGACCTTCAGTCAGCTAATAAGGCGATCCAGCTCGCACCCATACCAGAGAGTGTCACCATGGCGATGGGGTGTCTTAAAAGAGGGCTTTTAGATGAGGGCTCATCTTGCTGATTGGACGAGAGTAACAAGTCCCCCCAGAAATGAGGTCATTCGTGGGACAGTCAAGCACGTTGCTGTAGTAGATAAAAGCAGAATAGAATAGAATTTGTTCTGTTAAAAATAATGTATGATCCTTATTTACTTAAAAATAATATCCAGGAAAATGATCGCTCAGCTTTATCTCAATGATTTGGATTCGTAGAAACTAACACTATTAACTGGTAAATGTCAATGACAAGAAATTCTGTAAGAGTGCAGATCTATGAGCAACTAATGAACTAATATGATCAACAGTGTGGCCCGTTTTGACCGTAGACTGTATATAAAGATGGACGACATAACAGATCGCCAAAAGCTAAGCCGCAGCATCTCGATCGCCACTTAATGCAGTATAGGTCATAATCCCTGCCTCCTCCATGTTAATGGAGCTATCTGGACATAACTAAAAAGTACAGGTCAAATAATGTTTTTTTTCAAGGGTGGTTTTGGTCATTTTTGATGGTTCTTATCACACTGATGTTTGTTCAAGTTGTCATGTTTCTGGTAAGTTTGGTCTTAACTAGTTTGATGCCATAAAATTGGGGTGAAACATCATGATTGACAGCTAAGACTGACTCATGATTGGTCAAGTGTGAGTATCAGCGAGACCTCACGACCAGAGCTCCACCCCCCGATCGCAACATTCCCAGACTCTGGCTCCACCAAGATGGTGGTGTTCGTATCTGGGATATACAAAATGCAAGTTATTCAGTGTATGCTAACCAGATGAGGAGAGCTGTTTTTTGGAAGACCAGCATGTACAAGTTACACACGCACAAACACACACACCTGCAGATTTACCACCAAAGTACGTTACACAATAGATATGCCCACACAAGCTTCACACAACATTCCCTTAACTTGTTTTGAGCCTGTTTTACTTTTCAGTGACGCTCCACCAGGGAGACGTTGACTTCACATTTTAGCTGTGACAGTTGTCGTCTGAATATAGGAGAAGAAAATACTCTGCACAGACATTAAGATGGAAACAGTCAAGAATCCAATAGTATAAGACCAAAGTTATTATGTACTTTAGTCATAAATGATTAATCAGGTCTGGTGCACAGCTCAATGGGATATACTCCAATCCAATATACTTCACCCCCACTGTCTTAGACATTCATCTTTCTCTACCTGAGGGATTGATAGTAATTATATTTGCTGGGGAGCAGAATCAAATCTTAGAGAAACCTTTAAGCATTTAATAATGTCTGTGGAGGCCCATGAATGTTTTATTATACAGAGGTGACTTTGGTAATTTGGAAGCGTCCCACTGTCCTCGTCAACAGTGTTGTTTTTCATTGTTTCATTTCATTGTTTGTCATTTTAACTGAACGATAGGGAACAAAGTTTCAGTAACTCCCAGGACAGAATGAAAATATAAGAGAACAGGACTGCTCAGATATCTGTTTGAGTTTTCACAGAATAAAGCTGCCGTTATGAATGCAGAATCACTCTGCACACTGAAAGCATAGCATGCATAGCATAGCATAGCATTGACCGTATCCAGTAAAAGGATTAATCACCACCGGGTCTTGGTTGAGGCTGACTTTCAGTGTTCTTTCAGAGTTTAGTTTCGGCTATACAGTGAATTTGAAGACCATTTTTCACATTAAACTATTTTGTAGTAGAATCAGGATAACACAGGAAGGGCGTTAGGAGAGTGCATACCTCCGCCAAGGCTAATGCTCTCTCTCCCAAAGTTAAAGGAAGTTTAAAAAAATCCTGTATCCGCCTGTTTATCTTGATCGGTGCCAACATGTAATGGGTTCTTCCTTTCATGGAAATATGGGTTGAGTAGTTTTTGCATAATCCTACATAAACAGACAAACAAATGGAACCCAGTAGATCTCATACCTCTGCCATGGATAATTCAAGCTGCACCAAATTCAACATATTCCTAGATATCAGTTAAATATTCCTGATTATTCTTCAAAAATCATGCATTATTCCTCAGGAAAACTGACAATGTTGAAAAATGCCCTATCTTTATAATTGCCTTATAATTGTTTTATTGAAAGAATGGTTGTTTGTACCATACCCCACCCTTCCACCAAGTTTCAATAAAATCAGTTCAATAGTTTTTGCATAGTCTTTGCTAAAACACAAACAGCAATGCAGCATAACCTTTTTGGTGGATGTAATAGATCAGATACTAAAGTTTAGACCTAATTCTTCGTTGTCAGCTGATTGCGATGCAGGGCATTGATTTCTCAGAGAATAATTCACGAATCTTAAAAAATTGGCATATTTAGGAGACTGATCTTCATGAGTTTGTACAATTTGGTGCAGATCCAGTCTGGATCTGGTGAATTTAAATGTGGTTTCATAAAGAGACTGTTGGGCCTTGGCAGAGATATGTAATCTACCGAGTGCCATTCAAGTTGCCTCTTTGCATGCATCTGTATTTTAAGACGTGAAGTTTATGTCAGTAAATATCTGCAGGTCAGACTGTTTTGATAGCCAGAGACTGGAAGTGTTGTCAGCTGCACACTGCACTTCTCTGTGCGTAATACCCCATGGGGCTTCAGCGTGGAGAGAGGCCAACACAACTTTATCTCCCATATCTCTCTCTCCTTTTTCCACCCTCCCTCAGCTCCCCCCTGCTCCATCTTCTCCCCAACCGCCGCTCCATAGCAACAGACAACCTTCACTAAGCACCAGCTAAGAGGTTGTTGTTCCCCCCCGCTGTGCTCTAAGCACAAACAATAACTGCCCGTGGCATTGCGTTTAATTGTAACTCTCCTTGGAGGTGAATTGGCACTCAGATGAGACTTTAACCGACAAAAGCACCTTTTAATTTGGTTTCCTTGTGATTACACGTCCTCTGTTTGCACTGTGGTAAAAATACGCTGTTTTTCTGAGATTATTTGTTGGGAGTTGATACAGAGGGCAAAGTAGATCTCCCACCCTCTTGTGAACTTCAGATCTTTGTCATGATTATCTCTCTGCTCCAGTGGGACTCCTCTGTCTCTGTAAATCCAGCTGACACACAGACGAAGACAAATGCTGTAAAAACAAGACTCGTTCAAGCAGGGAAAGGGCTTTAAGTTTCGCAGCATTTCCCCAGAAGAGTGGGCTCTGAGGCGTACATGACGGACATGTACTGTAGCTGCTCCTCTGTCTACAAACCTGAGTCCCTTTTATGCTCTTAAGCCCTCACCTGCTAAATGGAGTTCTCTCATGGTATCAAGTTACAGGGTATAATGTGGGGAGTTTACGTTCACTGAAGCGAAAAATGACTTCCGCCGGAGTTCTCACCGCTCACCAAATATCTACATGTGACTTTCTCACTGATATGAGACACGAGCAGCAGAAAGATAAATACTGTTGGCGATAAAAGAAGCTGTTTGGTTCTGGCTGTGCAGTTTTATTGGAAGTTTATGCAGGCTTATGCAGGGGATGCATAAGCAGTATACAAGATGAGATGCTCTACCTGAATTCTAAAGAGGATGTTATTTTCAAGAGAAAGTTGCAGGTTGACGAGGGAGGAATAAAGATGGTATCTCAGCCTGACATCCGGACCTCTTCCTGTGTGAACTTTTGACCTGCACAGCCCTGTTGTCTTTGCTTTGATGCATGCCAAGGAAAATGAGTGGAAGAACCCCTATTTATCTATGTAGAGAGAAGAAAGGCAGCAAGACCCAAGAAAGAAAGAGGACAAGTTGGATTTTTAATAATCTCTATGAATAATAGAAGGACCCTTGGCATAGTTGGCACTGGAAAAATGGGTATTATTCTCCAGTTCTTTTTCACACCTTCTCTTTATCCCTTTGAAAAGAGAAAATAATCAGTGAGATGTAAATATATTGATAGAGTGTGGACATTCAGGGAAAAAGTTAAATTATCCCAAAAAGTAGAGATGAGCAGCTTAAGGGTCAGCTTAAGGGTCAACGTGGCAGCAACACTACCGTGGAGTTGTGGTGATTACGCAGAATTATGCAGGACCTGTAAGCCGAGCCTGCCGGCCCTCTGTCATCTGCCAGGCACACATCTGGTAACTCTTCTGATGGAGCAGAGCTGGTGTTAGAGGGAAAACAAGACTTCACGGCGGAATTGTGTAATTAATAATTTAATTTACTTATCAAATTATTCAGAGAGGGGGCAGATGGACCGTGTAATGACTGAGGTTGTCTTCCTCTGGCCTTCTTGCCTTCATAGCTCTCTGTCTTTTGATCTTTTTCCGGAGTGGAAGACACGTGTCTTGTTTCCATGGTTGTACAGAAATTGTAGAAACACTATAGTTCTGTACTTCTCGAAATATATTGGCTCATCAAGAAAACTCCCAGAGAGCTCTTCTGGGAAATACACACTATTATGTGCTAGGTAGTTGACAAACCTGTCACAGAAATACCACAGCTTGTGTAGTGGCTGCTAGTGAAATGCTCATATTGTTCAAATACACAGCATCGAGGGAAACGCACAAGTTTCTCTTTCCTAACCTGTGCCCTCACTCCTGCTAGATAGAATATCAGCTTGAAACAATGAGTCCAGTGATACAAAGCAATACTTAAGGAATGGATAGTTAGTGTTTAAATCTATTAAGTAGTTTTATTGTGTGTTGTCCATATCGCAGCTCTAGGCTGCACATCAATGAACCACTGAACAGAATCATGCTCCCCTGAGACTTATTTATCATGTTATGAATGTGAATTGTTCCAGTTAGTGACATTCTGTACATCACTGACTGTTTTTTTGTCTGTTTTTTCTTCTTGGTGGTATTTTGTAATGGATGACAATGTTGTTCGTTTAGTTGCTCCATCACTCTAGTCCAGACTAAAATATCTCAACAGACATATAATGTTGTACAGGCTATAGACTGTATGGTGCAGACATTCATTGTCCGCATATGATGAACCCTATTGACTTTCTCAAGGGCAACCATCTGATGATATTCAGGATTTTTAGTGACATGTCTTTACCGCTACTTGGTAGAAAGTCAGCATAGACATTCAAATAAATAAATTGTCATCACAACAGTGTTTCCTTAGCTTTTTCTGTAGCACCATCATCACATCAATTTTATAATGAGGCTATACCAGTACTTTGTTCAGTGTAGCTAGAAAAACTAAAACTTTCCCATCTGTTAGATGATGAACACGGTAAATATGCTAAACATCAGCATGTTATCATTAGCATGAGCATATTATCATGGTAGTGATTACATTTACTTCCACACATCACTGTCACTAATGGCCTCAAAGAAATACTAGCATGGTTGTGGTCATTTTTGGCTTTTGTGCCATTGCTCTATTATTGAAATGCATCATTGTTCATTATTTATTAACCTGGATGAAACCATTGAACTCATTTCTACTACTACTAACATTATTGCTTGTTGGACGCCTACAGGCAGCGAGTTGGTGTCTATGTAGTGCAGTGCACATTGTGCAGTATGAATCCATAATACTCTATTGTAATGTTTTGGCAAGACATACATTGACTCTGCTTGATTCAGCAATAAAGATCTAAAATGTTATAAAACCAAAATGGCAAAAAGCAAACAGATATGTTTCAGAGGTTTATTATTATTATTATTATTATTATTATTATTATTATTATTTCTGTGAGCTGCCCCTCCACCGTCCACAATGATGTCACAGCTGTGTGTATGTCCTCCGTGTGTTGTAGATTCCTTTGGGACAGCATTTTTACTATGCACACTTTATGCTTCATCCTCTTATTATCCTTTGCAAAGGTGTTACGTGGTTAAATTAGGCCTTTGAAAACATTTGTGACAGAGTCGTCTGTTTAACAAAAATAACCGCATTGGACCTTTGATGTGTGTCTTATAGGAATGCGGTGGATGGTGTGTCAGGATAAAGAAAGTGGGTTATTTAGCGAAATAAAAGCTTTGGCGTTGTGTCCTGTGAATAGAAATGCCGACTCCTATGATGGTCCCATCTGCTGTAATTAAGGCTGCTGGCAGGAGATATCGGTGTGTTTGGCATCTTAATTTATCATATAATAAGTCAGCTTTAAAGCTTCCTAGACCTCCATGGAGTTGTTGACATCACCTTGCATCCGCTGATTGATTGGTCATTTCATGTGATGTAGCAGTTTTTACTGCTTTGGAGATGCGTGTGTGTGTGTGTGTGTGTGTGTGTGTGTGTGTGTGTGTGTGTGTGTGTGTGTGTGTGTGTGTGTGTGTGTGTGTGTGTGTGTGTGTGTGTGTGTGTGTGTGTGTGTGTGTGTGTGTGTGTGTGTGTGTGTGTGTGTGTGTGTGCGCGCATGAATTTCTTTTATGGGCTTATCACCGATTCAGCTCCATGAACCAGCAAAACAGGGAAAAACAAACTGCATCATTGCCTTTGCCATATTCACATGTATTCCCAGCCAGTCTGCCAAGTGCACTTTAGTGCCGGCATCCAAACTGAAAAATGTTTATTTTCTCCGCAACTTCAGAGACTTTATCGTGGTTTCAGATGGAATGTGTTTGTTTATGAACCTGTGTGTAGGAGGGGGGAGAAAGAGGAAGTTGTGGGAGAAAGATACTGTCGCTTCTGTCAGACTTGAGAGGAGGGCGAGTGACAGAGGTTGAATTGCCTGGGAAAAAATGCAAGGCAGCTCCCATTCCCTGTCCCTCTCTTTTCTTTCAGCCATGTAGTGTGAACTACAGTAAGTGTGCTTTCTTTGAGGTGATCCATTTAGTTTCCCATGGGTCTGTGTCGAACAGGGAGTGAAGTGAAATAAACTGTTCTTTCTCTCCGTGTGTGTAGCCATGCATCAGGCCCTGGACACACTGAGTGACAGCACAAGCTCTACAACCGCCAACGACCTGGACCTCATCTTCCTCAAAGGCATCATGGAGAGCCCTGTGGTAAGAACAACTTTATGTAGTGCACTGTAAAATGTAGGTGTGTGTGTGTGTGTGTGTGTGTGGACCAGTCAATGACAAAGAAATACTTTAATATAATTTACAATTAGATTGCAACAACACAGGCTAGTTATATTAATTTGGATGCCAGTTGATATAACCACTGCAAAGTAATGTTTATTTGATGCATACACCTTTACCCTTTTGAATTTTTAAATAGGCAGTACAGTCTTGCATTTTGCATTCATGCCTCAACATGAGCATTTGTGATGCAGAACAGATCACAATATTTTCATGCATGATGAGAAGCTTTATTAAAACGATTTCTCCAAAAACAGAAACTTAAAATTCACCACCACAAAATACATTTTTCTGCCTGCAATAATTATACCCCCCCCCAAACAAAGATTAAATTCATCAAGTGCAATTACATTAGCATTTTAATGGCCGTGCTTCATTGTTTTGTCATAAATTGGAAATGAAAATCAAAGAGGCATCTGGTTTCTTATTATCTCTCTGTATCATGCTGTAGAGACATACAAAAAACGACAACGCAAATGTATAGAGGCGAATCTTCAGAGAGCTGCTAATGTCATTGACAATGTGGTACAAACTTAAAGCCAGATAATAGACATGGCACCTGGCTCGTGTAACCGAATCACAGGGTTTCTATGAGGGCACAGATTGGTTTATTGAATAGTCTCTTGAATGTCGTTATAATGTGACTGTCTTCCTGATGCAAACATTCTGAGAAATGTCTTTTCAGCATGTGTTATGCATAAAACAAAGCATCTTGAACATTCCCACCCGTCATTTTAACAAGGCAATGCGCAAAAGGTTGAAACAGCAGTCAGTGAGCTTCACAGTTTTCCTCCACGAGGTTGTCAAGCTGTCAAGTGCTTTATAGTAATATATACTCATGCCTATTATTAGGAGAGAGACCACTGACAGTGTTCCCCATTAATTATCTCGACTGTGGCAGCCCGCCGTATTCCAATTTGTTGTGCCACAGTTTCATACTGAATAAAAACAAATGTTTACACTTCTCATAATAACAGAAGAATTCTCTAGCTTGATGTTTCGAGCCGTTGCTGCATGTTATAGCTGTATGCAGCAATATCTGCGGCACCATTTGCAGCGCGCTCTATCGCTTATAAAGGTGTGACACACATACATAGTCACATACATAGTCACATACCCTTCTGATGCAGGAATTTGTCATTCGCTCTCTGCGTACCTGTCATTCATGGCAACATGGCAGAATCAGCTGCACCTTGTAGTTCAATACAGTAAAACTCAAATCCACGCCATCATAACCACTTCCATTAGACTGAAGGAGGATTTCCAGTGGATTTTATATATATGTGTATTGCCTGTATATGTGTAAGAATGAACATGATAAATTTATAAATCCATGTTGCAGTTTTAAAGAATTCTCTTGGAAAGTCAGCCAGACTTTGGATCAAAGCGATTTCTGTGTGGAAGCTAATGAGTGAAGTAATTCCAAGGACATTATAACTTTATCCAAGAAAACTCTGGCATCTTTTAACCAGAAATATGTGAAACCAGCAGCTTTAAATCCGAAAAAATATTTTTCGTAGAGCTGATTTAAGTCAGTGACACTCAGTTAGTTTCTTCTCTCAACACATCTCAGTGAAGCTTGTGTCTGGACATTGGCCTGAAACTCTTTCAAAGTTTTAAGTATTCAAATGAATGTAGACAATTGTAATCTGTTTATCAAATTACTTGTGGTATTGCTGAATAACCTTAAACCCAATCTTCCGCACTCAGACGGTGCATGTCTCTTACTTACACTGTAGACTTTATTAGACTCCTACAGATTCCCAGAACCACTTCACAGGTACATTATCTGCGTAGAAGCAGATGTTTGAATCTAATTTAAAACTTCTCCTCGTGTAAAGTCCCTTTTATGAAACTGATCCAAGCTAGTGCTTCATATTTACACGGAGGAGAGCGATGTCATTGTTGCAGAGTGCTGCTTTTTGCTGTGACGAGTGAAAGAGCTTTGCAGTGGAAGAGTCTTGTCAGAGTTTCATCCCACTTCTCTCCTGTCAAAGTCTTCCTCCCTTCACTTCTCGCCAAGAATAGTTTCACAAGCCTTTTTAAAAAAATGTTTTTCAAAACAGGAAAGAGAACGAAAAATACACTGCAGTGCACTGCAGAAGACTGCAAGGAAAAACTCAAACTTAAAATCGTTCTTTTCATTTATGCTGACAACAGTCATTAGTATGGATAACCACATTCATCTTTTCAAGATTGCACACTTGCTGTTAGTTGAGTTTCACTGAGGTGGAAGCTGCTTGTGGCCACGAGGTTCCTCGTGTCCAGGAAGATGCATCGGTCTGCGAGCCTCTTGTCACACTCAGACAGGGCCGGAGGTAAAGAGCTGTGCAGGGTCGTTCAGTAATTCAAAGGCTGTTGTGTTCAGGAAATTTGGAGATGGACTATCCACAGGGAACAGTAGGGGAGTGCTGCATCAAAAACCTCCCATATTGCTGAAAACAGAAGCTGTTGAGCTCCTTTCAATTCGCATTTTCTCTCTGTCTCGCCTTCTATTGCTTTCTTTGTTTTATAGTTTCTTTTCCACACAGTACTGATGGATCTTTCCTCTGCAGAAAACTGCATATTGTATTTCCCTTTAATAGTGGCCGTGGGCTTTTTATATTCCTCAACTGCAGAAGGCTTTTACCTGGGTTAGAGGCAGGTCTTTATTTATTTCCTCTGTTTAATAAGCACAATTCGTCATAGTGTAGTAGGAAGCTTGTTTTGTCTGCTACCATTTTCAATTGTTAAAGTTCCTGTATTTCATATTAAAACCAACATTTTAAAGGTGAAACATTTTCAGGCATAGGGAACAACAGTCAGTGGAGAATAAAGTACGACAAAGCTACACACATAGCGACTGAAATATTATAATAATACTTAGATGACTAATCCACAACAACAAAGTGTGAAAATAGCATGACTATATTGTTGGATTTATTATATTAATAGAAAATAAAATGTACATTATGCTAAACTGTTGGCACATCAATTAATTCAATCCCCGCCATTGTTTTCCCTGGCCTGTGTTTGGAGAGCTGTCCTTTATTTGTTTATGTCAACCACGTCCCTCGCAATTATTGGAGACCTGGCCTTTAACTGACTGCCCTCCTTTCTTTTTGTTCGGGGAAATACAGTATGTAAGTGTACATGTGTGCCAGAGCATGACACCGGTGTTTGTTTTTATTCTGAATGTCTGAGGCAGGTGCTACCGGTGTATTGATGAGCATTCTCATAAATATTGAATGTGCTGATGCAAGCTGTGAAGTAAAGATGCTCCGCTGAAGGATGTGAAAAAGGATTTGCAAGACGATAGCTTCTCGTGGATCTTTCGACACTACATGTGCTGAGAGAGGACAAGACACGCTAACACAGGGGCAGAGTAAGGGGACACGCATGCATGTGTGGATATGGTGACTTCAGTGAGTTGTGCTAATTGCACCACACTCACTACTACAAACCCACATTTTTGTAATGACACTGAATGATGATTAGTCTCACAATGTGCAGATATTGAGAACAGGCGTTATCATGCAAAAGAGCCTCCGCAGTGCTCCATTAATATCAGTTATGACTGTGGCAGAGGCTCAGTGATTGGCTCTGTATCTCATTGAGCAATGAGGACTATTGAGGCATTTAGGAAAGTTAAATGACCTGACACTGCTTTTAGTTGTGTTCCCTGTGCTTTTGAGTCCAGCTTCCAATCATCACATTTTACGTGTTCACACTATAAATGAGAAAAGGTCTTTTGTAAAGTAACATCATTTGGTCCAAAACAATCAATTCGGGTTTTATACAAAACAGCTTGTGAAAAACAATTTAGCAATTACGTATCTGTCGAGCAAGAAACAATTATTATCCAGTTATTGACATTTAGCTGAATGCGTGGAAACAGACATCATAATGCTTAAATAGCTTGTGTTCATATTCTGTAGTTCATCTCATTCATTGTGTTCCGTGGTTCTTAGAAAAGGGATCCAAGTGCACGACCCAGCACATCCAATCAGCAACAACATTAAAACAACTGTTTTAAATGTTGTGGCTTTCTAGGCTTAACACCTCACAATGACCAAGTGGAGACAGAAACTCTTGGCAAATTATTTAAAAAGTAAAAACAAGAAACTAGAAAAGACCAGAATATCATTGAAGTCGAGGTCTCCCTAAATACAGACCAATTGATTAGCATGATGAGGTCCAGTTTATTGAAAACAGTGGCACTGTGGAGTCAAAGAGATGCATGGAAGTTGGAACCTGTGTTTCACTTTCTGAAGTGCTTGATAATAGATGCAGAGACAAAGGGTCTTATCCTTCTCGTCAATAAAAAAGCCTGCTCCTGCTTGCGGGTGAAGAAGGACGAATGATGCAAGACTTGCTGATGTATTTTTCCATATCCTGCATCCTAGGAACTGACAATTAGGGGGCAAGGTGCCAGAGAGGAGGTCACTATTTGAGCAACACCTTACAGGCTCTGGACTCAAGAGAGGAGGAACTAGGGACTGAGGACGGAGTGTTTCTCTGGCAGACAGCATGACAGTGCTCACTCCAGCCTAAAATCAGTCCAGTAGCCCATTTGGGGATTGTGTTTAGCTATCCAGGGGTAACCAAGGTTGACTGG
The DNA here is from genome assembly GCA_026259375.1 of Verasper variegatus. Lineage (NCBI taxonomy): Eukaryota > Metazoa > Chordata > Actinopteri > Pleuronectiformes > Pleuronectidae > Verasper > Verasper variegatus. Next base: position 10,848,253 of record CM048057.1, read on the forward strand.
AAGTTAAGAGGCATGAATCAAGGTGGCTCTTGGCCGGTCAGACGTTAAAAACACAAAATGTGCTGCGAGCTGGCTGAGGAGTCAAGTCAAAATGCAGAGTCACACACAATCGGAGGCAAGAAAAAGAAACAGCAGACTGTAAATGAAGTCCCACTAACCAGAAATGAGAAAAATGTATTTGACGTGCCAGGATTCATAATCTACACTGCAGCCAGCCACTAGGTGGGGATCAAGATGCTTTGGCTTCACTACAAGAAAATGAAAGGAGCAGAGAGGCTATGGTCAAACATCTGACCCAAAAAATGTGAGGAAGCCACAATAAGCTTAATTGGTCTTTATTGATCAAAAATACAGCAGTGAGATTATATCGTATTTTATTTACACAGTGTGAAAGAGAAGATTTTGAAGGTCTAGAAGACTAAAACCGAAAACTTGAGCAGCAATAGCTCATAGAGAAATAAAACACAATTACAACACAGCTTTCGCTTTTGGCCTTGAGAACAGCAGTGCTCATTAGCCTTTATAGAGGAAATTAGCGGAAGTGTCTTGTAATTACAATAGATAGAAATTTAGAAAGATTGTCTTGCACTTGGCAGAATAATTGTTGAATAATTGCTATCAATGATAGACTGCATATCAACAGCCTCAAACTGCTTTCAGATACACTATTTAATCCGTAATAGGACTCAGCACAACATGTTTATCGCAGCCATTTTACATTTTCATTTTATCTCTTCAAATGTAACCAACACATTTAAAACAGACACATTCCTTAGAAATGTTGTAGGTCGTGTCCATGGTTTTCTAAGCAGTGTAATCATATAGCAAAGGGTCCGTGCTGGCAGGTTGTCCAAAGTAACTGTGGCTGACAGATCGCTCCCTCGGGTTACAAAGAATTCTGCCAGAACCACCAAATGAGCAAACTGCTGCTGCAGTACCATTGAACTGTGTGTATTTGTTTGTGTGTGTGTGTGTGTGTGTGTGTTTTTTAATCCATGTGCAAAAAGCTTTGTCTGTGCTGGTATCTGTGCTTTGCATGTGTATGTGTGGAAGTGTGTACATGCAGGAATTTGCCTTTCTAGTTGGGTGTGTGCGTGCGTGCGTGTGCGTGTGTGTGTGTGTGTGTGTGTGTGTGTGTGTGTGTGTGCGCGCGCGCGCGCGTGTGTGTGTGCAATATCCTGTCTCTCAGCAGGGATTCTTCCTCTCTTCCTCAACAAACAAACATCATGGCTGCCAGATTAGTCTTTAGTCCTACCAGACGAATCCTCTGTGGGATCGCCTGATAATGTCAGGCTTCAAATTCAACATCACTTGGTGTGCCGTTGCAACTGGTGCCACTGTAAACTCTGTAAATGAATTCATCTGCATGTGGTCCGGAAAAATGGTTGATATGTAATTAAATTCTGTGGGCTTTGAGATGCTTGGCTTAAAGGTAGGGTTGGTAAGTTGTTTCTGAAACAACTTATTTGTTGAATTCCTTTTACGTCCTGATAGCCATCTCAATGTATAGATGATGGATGGATATTTTTACGTAGAAATTTATTTTTATACTTAATAGTTTGTCACAAAAACAGAGCAGAAATGTCACAAACTGAAATCCAGGTCTGTGATTGAGAATGCGACCAAACCAGACAGGAAGGTTATTCGTTTGTATCTGTGACCTTGGACCAAAGGTGTGGAAGCAGTGTCCAATAAGCAGAGGAAACAGCAATAAGAGCTGTCCTCGGCAGCAGTGGAAGGGAAAGTGAAAAATGAATGTTCCCTGAAATATTAATCTCTCACAGCACACTCGGGGGTGGGGGGGTGGACTACAGGGCCAAAGACTTGACTCAAGTTTGTGCTTTATTTTCTTGGTTTTTGTATCTGTCAGTGCAGACTGTGTGTCCTCAGCAGTGGCTTGGTTTCATCTGGCTGCTTGTTGTTGGCTCCTGTGACCTTTAAATCAAACAAACCTGCAGAAGTCAGAAAACATTGCATTGTAACTTAGCGAGGTGCTGTTCACTGAGAAGACGTGCAAATGGAACTAAAGGTTATAAATTCCTTTTCAAAGCCGATAGAATATCTCACTTTTTTTACAATCAATCAATCAACTCTGGCTTTTATGTTGGGAGACCTAAGTAATATCTGTTTTCAATTCTTTGAATAACAGGCCCATGAGCGATTCGAGGAGCCCAAGCTGGAGGCTGTGAGGGAGAACAACATGGAGCTGGTCCAGGACATCCTCAAGGATCTCGGGCCGCTTGCGCAGAGGAGCCAGGCAGCCGACGAGCTGGCCAACATCCTGAAGGAACCCCACTTCCGGGTAGGGATGACAGAACTTACATCTAGCAGCAAACAGTAGCTTTAAGGAACAGGCGCCAGGAAAAATAATCTTTGATTACCTTTCAAAGTGAGGTTCATGCTTAATGATGGGTGCTGTGCCCATATGGGTTTAATTGATTCAGAGCTACAGTAGTGTCTGTATTATGGTCCGAGTGATCAGAGTGAGACCATGTAATTGTGAACGGCAGTATGTTGCCAGCTCTTTCATCATCACCGGTGTTGTTTGTGTGGCCTTTCGTCCCGCTCACAGTCGCTCCTGGAGACCCACGATTCTGTGGCTTCCAAGAACTATGAGACCCCTCCTCCCAGCCCCTGCTCCTTCATGGACGCAGCCCTCAACAACCAGCCGGTGCCTCCAGACGCAGTTAGGATGGTGGGGATCCGTAAGGTGTCCGGTGAGCACCTGGTAAGTCTGCTCAGTTTAATGCTATATATCCAAACAATAACAAAAGACCTAGTTTGATGACATTGTGAAGCAGCGTGGGAGATAAAAATCGACCTGAAACCAATTAGATGCAAATCACATTTACGGTTGAGGTTAGGTATTAAAGATTTAGTGACGTTTCGCAGCAAACGGCGATGAATAAACATGATCCATTACAAGTGACCAATAGAAATAGTGGAATGAAAAAACAGCCGGCTGGCTAACTGGCTAGCAGTGTGTCTTTCCTTTTTCATTTGTCCCGGAAGTTAAAGCAGAGATAGACAAAGCATCGGGTAAAGTGGACATGTTGCAATTAAAATGCGACGATGAAAACAGTGATACGTCCTGTAACCTTGTATAGAATTGAGGATTTCTCTGGGTTTGACACAAGTCAACAATTGTTGTGTATTGTATTTCTATAGAGCTGCACATTGCAATTATTTAAGTACTATAGAGCTCCTCCTGTTAATTGTAAACTCCTCAATAAAAAGTTTGATTTATGCATTGGAAGAAGCACATGCACTCAGTGCGATTGGATTATTTTGTTGCTTGTTTAAAGGAGGAATACGTCAGATTGATCCTGTTTTGTAGCACAAACCGTGAGTTATTTATTGCACTATGTTATTAATTTACACCATAGACCAGGTGCTTTATTCTTTTCTACACTCAAACTCCTCTTTGTAAAATCATTCTTATATTTCTGGAGGGTTATCAGACACATAACTCCTCTCACCATGTCAGCTTAGTGCTGTTTAGCTCAGGTGAGGCAGCATAAGTGGACTCAAAGTTCAACAACACAGACTGGTCAAATTAGCCTTGGTTACCAAAGCAAACTCACCTTTAAGTGTATCTGTATTTAATCCTAAATATCTACTTAAAGGAACAGTAGGGAATGTTTCTGATATTTGAAATGTGTCTGTTTGCATAGGGAGTGACATTTCGGGTAGAGAGTGGCGAGCTGGTGATTGCCAGGATCCTCCACGGGGGCATGATTGACCAGCAAGGTCTGCTGCACGTGGGCGACATCATCAAGGAGGTGAACGGCAAAGAGGTGGGCAACGACCATAAAGCGCTCCAGGAGATGCTGAAGGAGGCCAGCGGCAGCGTGGTGCTGAAGATCCTGCCCAGCTACCAGGAGCCACACACACCGAGACAGGTGGGCCATGAGGATACATGAATCAAAGCAACACATGGTGCTTCTCATCTGTCGCACAGACACACAGGTTACACACGCTGTTACAACTTGTACCAACCACTATAGCACACAAAATACAAAGCATTTTACAAAAAGTAAATAGAACTAAAATTTAAGTTAAAATAAACATTTTAATGAGTTGATAGCTTTAACTGCAAACACAAGTGCCTATGTAATTCCTGTCTCCTGTCATTGTCACACATCAGTTTTAATTTGAAACTGAATCTAAAATGCAGACCACCTTTTGGGGTTCTGTTTATTGGCTTCCAAAAGCATTAACTTTTTTTGTGGATTTGTTGTGTGCCACAAACTGTCAATAGAAAATTTCCCAAAAAATGGGTCTGGACATTTTTCCGGAGATTGCTTTTCACATATGAAGAACACAGCAGGAGATTTTCTGGGTCAGACCCATTCAACGACAGGAACATATTTTGGAAGATTCATACAAGGGGGGGGGGGGGGGGGGGGGGGGCACCTGTGTAAAACGTGCAGGAGGCAGGACATGACGTATAAATTCTGCTGATGATATGATATCGACATCGGCGTCGCCCCTTATCACCAAATATCTCTTGAATCTCGTCGTCTTTCCAAGTTGTAGACATTTTCCTGCTGTATTCTCACATGGACAATTTCTGGACATTTTACTTGGGGGCTGGCTGGAAGTGTTTTGGAAAATGCCACGAGCAACTAACTTAATGTTAATCAAATGTTCAGTTTACAGTAGAAATGTTCAGGAAAATGTCCTGAGTTCAGATTTGTTGATCTGAGATAGGATGCATGACTCACACATCACAACCGTGTGAAAGATGGACTATGAGAGAGAAGGTAAAAGATGGAGGGAGGGAAGAAAGAGAGGAGGGGGGGAGAACAGAACAAAGTGATTTTAGGTTGTATTTAAGCTTGGGTTTGCGCTGAAGACGTCATCTGTCTGTGTTTCTTAGCTCTGTGGTGCATCTGAAAATAGATCCATCTGTGCAGCTGTCCACACTTATATTTTTGTCCTAGTGTTTTCCTTTAATACTTGTTTCACTGAAAATTACAGTCCACACAATCTGCCTGTGTTTAATATTTTTATTTCCTGTTTTCCATTGTTTACTGCTACACATACATATGCATACAGATGCTATCTATTCTGTACATCATACATTTTTATTGTGCGTATTTATCAAATACTTGTATATTGAAAATATAATTTACTTTGTGAATGTTAGATAAGCAGAATAAGACCCCATAATTGTGTATACTTACATGTCTGGCTCATATGCTGCGTGTGCACCACGTTCTGAATCTCCGCTCTTTCGAATCAGAATCACCAATCTTGAAGTAAATATTGTGAGTTTGAAAGGTCACCGTCCTTCTCCTCAGTCAATAAGCACCGCTCTCTGTCTGTCTGGCATTCTTCCTGTAGCCTGTAACCTTGTACACCGTGCCAACACTCGTACATCTAATTCTACAGCAGGACTTTGGAGATGACATTGAGTGTTTGGCAACAGTGAGTGTTTTTCTGCTTGTGCATAATGGCTCGAAACTTTAAACCCTACATCAACAAGAGAAAAAGTGTGATCCGTGATTCAATTAATCCTCACCCGATCGTATTAAGTTCACAATTCATTACATTATCAAATATTTGTAGGAAATGACTCAGTTCAGGGTTTTTAACAGCTGAGCGTGTGTTTGCAGTTCTGACTGTAGGTGTATGCCACCTAATGAACACCAGCTTCAGCCAGAGGAGGCTCGTCACATCGAGAGTGTGACCCAATTTACAGAAGTGTCGGGCTCAAGGCTCCATGACTGATCGACCTAAAGAGAAGAGGAACAGTGGAAATTAAAAAAGCTGGGATAAAATTATTTCTTACGCCAGACCAAAGTACACCATTGAAGAATCTACAAGAAATAATGTAGAAATGGTTTGTGTGCTACAATTATTAGTGTAATTATGTCTCTGCATCGATGACATCCAGTGGCTGTAGGCATTTTGTTTTTCGGGTTGTCGGTCTGTCCGTCCCAGTTTTGTGAACATGATCTCCAGGATGGCTTGATTGAATTTCTTTAGAATTTGTACAAATGCTCAGTAGTATAAACTGATTTGTGGTCAAAGGTTACTGTGACCTCACAAAACACATTTTTGCCTTGTGAACCTGATATATCCAGGGATTTTCTTCAAATTTGGTGCAAATGTTCACTTGGATTTACAGATGGACTGATTAGAATTTGGTGGTCTAAGGTTATGGGCACAGTGGCCTCACTAAACATGTTTCTGGCATCTTGAATGTGATATTCTTCACATTTTGACCAATTGTCACTTGGACTCCAAGATGAACTGATTTAGATTTCCATGGTCGAAGGTCACAGTGACTGGCACTGAAAAAAGTTGACTTTCAAATTTCCAGGGATTGAAAATTTAGTTTTTCACGAGATAAAAATTCTTCTGCGGCCTCGGTAGCAACATTCATCCAGAACTTTGTCCATAGTGAAATATCTGAGCCACTGTCAGATGGATTCCCATGAATTGTGGTGCAGATATCCGTGATGCCCAGAGGACTTGTCCTACTGACTCTGATGATCCCCTGACTTTTCCTCCAGCACCAGCGAATTTGTCATTTGTGTCTGAGCGAAATGTCTCAACGATTACTGGACATATTTCCATAAGAAAAAGGATTCTAGCATTAGCATGCAGTGTTGCTCAACGCACTGCTGTGTTTGAGTACAGCCTCACAGCGCCACAGGCCACTGCTGTGTTTATGTTATTGTTTTGGCTTTAAATTAGTTCGGGCGATGAGAGAATTCCTTCTGCCTCTAGACAAACCGTGTAATGCATGAAAATGAAATGAAAGCATGCAATCCACCAAAACTGGAGCTGGGATGAGGTGTGAGAACAGTAATGTAGTCTGTTGTAAAACTCCTGTTTCCAGCTGTTTCTTTCTTCCTTTCCAATCTTGCAGAAAGACAAAACATTGTCTTCATATAAAAACTTAATATCCAAAAAAAATGTCAGTGCAGATGTTTTGTATGAAGATATCTCCACACAATATAGTCCATAGACCTTTTTCAGACCAGAGTGTAAAAGTATTTAGTTTTCCTTTTTCCTGTCGTGTCAGCCCCATTCATCAAAGTGTCTCCTTGGACACTTAATAGAGGCTGTCTGTCAGAGATATGAAGGAGTAATTTGTCATCGCTCACATAGTTAAGAGTTGTGTAGGTGGACGTGGTGCTGTGCGTTGATTAAAGTTGTTCCCCAAAGTTCTCTCTGAATGTAATCCAGCAGTCTGCGTTTCACGCCTGGAGCTCGGCCACGGCTTGGCGACTAAACTGAGCTGACAGCTCCCTTTGGCCAATAGTGTGTGTGTGTGTGTGTGTGTGTGTGTGTGTGTGTGTGTGTGTGTGTGTGTGTGCGTGCGCGTGTCTTCTGTCCACCCAGTGCGTCCTTTCAGGGAATGAGACACGCACACACATGTACACACACAGTTGTGTCTCCATGACTTCAGAGGACATTACATTGACTTGCATTGATTTCCTGGAGATTAATTCTAACCTTAAACTATCCTTAACCTTCACATTAAAATTTACAGTACAGTAAGGGTTTTTCTTGTGTGCTTGCCTCAGTTCAGTACAAGAGAAGGCATCAAGTGCAAGGGGGAGGGGATGGTTTCCATGGCTACATGTTTTGGTGCTCTCTCTCTCTCTTTTCTCTCTTTTATCTCTCTCTCTCTCTCTCTCTCTCTCTCTCTCTCTCTCTCTCTCTCTCCCCCTCTCCGTCTGTTCCTCAGACTTCTCGTCCTGTCAGTGTGGGTTCGGAGTCAGTTTGGTTTACGAGCTGAATCCCGTTGCCTTGAGGTGTCGAAAGTGAGGCGACAGATGGAGTAGGCTTAAATTCTGCAAGGCTCTTTCATATTGATGGGCACTTACTCTCCCAATCCATCCACCACAGGTCACATACACCACAGCAGGGGCAGCAGAAGTGCACCACACATACACAGTGTCTCTGTGACGGAGGGTAACATAGATGTTTTCACTGACATGTTTCCTCTTTTCCCTCATGTCCTGATTCATTCAGGCCTTCGTCAAGTGTCACTTTGACTACGACCCCTCTCACGATAACCTGATTCCCTGTAAGGAGGCGGGGCTCAGCTTCAACAGCGGAGACATTCTGCAGATCTTTAACCAGGAGGACCTCAACTGGTGGCAGGTCAGTATCCAACCTCCCCACACAGCTACAGACCATTTGGTTTGGTAAACAATAACAGCCACAATGGGCAAATGTAGAAATAACACATCAGAATAAAACAGTGGAAAAATAATAAAACAAATGAATAAATACAGAAATAAAGAAAATAAAAATTACAATGTCACAGTGAAGGGAATCTGGGCCATAGCAGCTGTTACCTGGTTTTAAGAGGATTCAAGGGCTTTTATGTGACTTGGGCCATTTCAAACTGTATCCATCCACCTGGTTATGGATTACTGACAGCTTCAACTCCAAGCTGAGATAAACATACATGTGTCAGAGGTAAATCAACAGATTTCCACTCTCTAACAATGATCTTTCAACCATTTTCTCGAGGTATAGAAGCTCAAGCTTTCTCTGTTTTTTTGAACTTGATCACTATTCTTCTGTGTTTGTGTGAACATGTGTGTTTCCATCACAGGCCTGTCACATAGAGGGAGGCAGCGCGGGCCTCATTCCCAGTCAGCTCCTCGAGGAGAAGAGGAAAGCTTTTGTGAAGAGAGATCTGGAGCTCGCTACCACAGGTACACCTCTCAGCGGCACGCAGCCGAGCGGAGAAGCACTCCTCATTATGCAGATTCAACACAGACTCCTCGCTGCACAAACACACCGGGCAACAAAGGCAACATCTGTTCCTCTCCATATCATACAAGCGTTTCATCTGGTGCTGGCCACTCATCCTCCTCTCACCTCTCTCTCTCTCTCCACCAGTCTGCTGCTCCGCCAGCGAGCAGTGGAGAACTGGTAATGAGCATCAACGTGACTCAGGCAGCCTGATCCAATCTGCTGCTTATTAAGCTGCGGGGCCTGACATTCACAAACAGCCCTCCCTGAGAAGGAGCCCTGATTGAGGAGAGGTGATAAGACCTCTGTAAATACAAACCAGATCGATAAACATCTCTTATGAGACGTGGGGTGAAAAAGAGGCTCTGTTCCTTCAGATGTATCTGCTCGGTCCAGTGTCCTCAGCAGAAACAAAACAGGTGGTGAGTCAGAGCCAGCCGCGTGCCCTTAACTTGATGAAAATGACAGCCCGACTGTACTGTCCTTGGAGCCGCGAAGGGCACATCTGTCTGCTGGCACGTGTTCCACATATTATACCAACTGCCAAAACGGTTTATTTAAAACATTTGAATACTTGTGGACGGGCAGGTCAGAAAATTGTTTATCTGATCCATAAATCATCTTGGAAATCAGTCACAATATTTGCCTGCCACAGCTTGATGAGTTGAGTTCCATCATGAAGATGAACAACTGAGCCCATAGCTCTTTATATGCCCATCTTTTTACATAAAGCAACCAAATAATCAGCCATGTTGAACAGAGGGACAGCAGATCTTAGTGGCAGGTGTTCTACATCTACATTAGTGCACACTGCCACCTGGTGGTGTTGTCTCCCTTTAACACTTGTGACTGACCCAGCAGAGCTTTCACCTTGATGATGATAAATCATTTTATCAGGGACTTTGTTGAAGTGGTTTGCAGAGACGAGCACCAAGGTTGAAGGTTTCATTGTGTTGTGTGTGTTGCTGCGTGTCTCAGGTCCTCTGTGTGCCGGGATGGGCGGCAAGAAGAAAAAAAAGATGATGTATTTGACCACCAAGAATGCAGGTATTAAATCCTATAACATCCCAGTTTGTTTGAGCTTTAACTCAACTGGACAGAGTGATTGCAGTTTACTGATCTACCTGATTACTGGTTTCTCACTAGAATTTGATCGGCATGAGTTGCGGATCTACGAAGAGGTCGCCAAGGTCCCGCCCTTCAGGAGGAAGACGCTTGTACTGATTGGTGCCCAGGGGGTCGGCCGTCGCAGTCTGAAGAACAAGCTGCTGGTGTCGGATCCCCAGCGGTACGGCACCACCATACCCTGTGAGTGCGGTCATTCATCATAACCACAGTATTCAAATTATAATGTTTATATAGATTCCCCCTGAGGACTTCATCTTTTAGTACTACATTGTATGATTAGTTAAAATAAAATACTGACCCACCTCTGTGTTTGGATTTATCTTGTTCCTCAGTCACCTCCAGAAAACCAAAGGTGGACGAGAGGGATGGCCAGATGTACTCCTTCATGACCCGCAGTGAAATGGAGTGTGACATTAAAAACGGCCGTTTCTTGGAGCACGGTGAGTACGACGGGAACCTGTATGGGACGAAGATCAACTCCATCCACGAGGTGATAGAAACAGGAAAGATCTGCATCCTGGACGTCAACCCGCAGGTAGAGGAAGCTCTCATGCATCTCACTTCCTTCACGTTTTACTCTGAACTTGTTTTCCACTGTTAATGACTTACATGTGAAATTCTATATTCAAACCAATTCTGTACAGCTCATTGACTCAGGAGTTTTTAGTCTAAGCACATCATCAGTATTTATCAAAAAGGAATCCCTTAATGATAAGCATTACTCGCTTGAAACACTCCGCTAATCTTATTTACACACATTACCTTGATGAATTTGTTTTAATGAAGAACAGCAGCTGAATTTCCAATTACTTTCTCAGCTTTATAAATGTGAGTTTCTAATATTCCCACCGTTGCTATACCTCACTCATTCATCTGTTCTCCTTTTTTTATTTTTTTTTATTATTTTAAACAAAGGCCATCAAAGTCCTGCGGACGTCAGAGTTCCTGCCTTATGTTGTTTTCATTGAAGCCCCAGACTTTGAGGTTCTAAAAGCCATGAATCGGTCAGCAATAGAGTCAGGAGTCATCACAAAACAGTTAACGGTGAGATTACCTATTTACTTTCTTTTTGTCTTAGACACTGATTACATTCTTGTCTCAATTATTCACAAGAAATTAAGTTGAATGCTAATAAGAAAGTTAGTTTACTACAAACTCACGACAGTACTACAGTTGCTCACTAGTTTCACTGTTTACTCTCAAAGTTATCAACTGCTCATCACATTTATTTTCACTTGTCTCACTGTCCTGCCCCTCCCCCTGACTTTCTCCCTGCAGGACTCTGAACTAAAGAGGACGGTGGACGAGAGCGAGCGCATCAAAAGAGCCTACGAACATTACTTTGACATCTGCATCATAAACGACGGCCTGGAGGCGGCTTTCCGGAGTCTACGGCTGGCGCTGGAAAAACTGGCATCAGAGCAGCAATGGGTGCCCGTCAGCTGGGTCTTCTGAAAATCGTCAGCAAGAGCTCTAAGGTGTCGGAGCCCGCATGGTCAAAGGTCGGAGGACGGTTTTTAAAATTCGCAGCTCCGGGGGGGGGCGGTGTCCACGCAGCCATAGGTGGTGGAGGCCTGTCGCGAAAGGCCGAGCGTCGCGTTTCCGTACAAACGAGCAGCCTCATGTAGAGCGTTTCTTTTGTAAAAACTAAGTGTTCCTCTGTCGAGCCTCACGTCAAGTTGTATTTTATTTGTCAGAAGTGGAATCAGCATTGATATCTGTTCAGAAGGATTTTAGAGCTGGCGATGAGGTTTAGTGCATTAGTGTGAGTGGGCGTGTGTCATCATAAACGTGGAACTAGGCTTAGAATGTGTTTTGCAGAAGTGCTCAGTTGGAGGTTTTGCATTGAAGGATATTCAACTTTTTAGCCTTTTCAAATCTTAATGACTCCATGTAGTGTAATGTTTACATCGGATCGGTACAAGGACAAATTGAGGAAAGATACCAAATGTTATGTTTGTATTAAATTCTCTATATTTTACCATTTGATCATAAAGTATGATTGTACGTCTTCAAAAATGTGCTTTATCCTGTATCTCCACTCATTTGAAAATGAACAGCAATAGATAGTTATATACAAAAAACATATATGTGCAATACATCTACTCACATGTCATACATAGATATATATACGCATAAAACACAGTGAGAGCAGTGGGGGGAAAAAGCTGTCTTTGTTCAGGCATTTACAATCTAATATTGAAGTCTCAGTTTCCTCTTTAATGTGGGTTACATTGTACACTTCCTGTCCGATACTGGGAATGCATTTGGTTTGTTTGGCAGTGAGAGGCGTCCAACCACTGCCTGCTTGATTCTGTCAGAGTCGCATTTGTAGCACTGACAACACTTAAACCGTATTTATTTAAAAAAACAAACTAAGAAGTAGCCTACAGTATGTACTGATTGTATGATGAAGGTAAACATGTTACTCAACACTACACTTTCTTTGTTATTTTTCAACTAGTTCAAATATTTATTGGTGGCTTCGTCATACTTACTTTTGCCTTAACATGGTTCGAAAGCCAAGGAAACACTATTTTTTCAACAAGGAATATTTCACTTCTGTCACTGTACAAGTTCCTTCTTAGAAAATAGGAGTAAAAAAGATCATACTGGCAACTTATTTAATATTTATTTTATTTTTCCCTAAAACTTGTAAGTACTGTATTGTAATAAAGAGTATATAGTATGACATAGAGAAACACTTGGTGCTTTGATGATTCTGCTGGTGAGTAGATGCAGTTGGATGACTATGTACACACACTGTAGTTTTGATGTTCGTATAAAAATTAAAAATGTTCAGAAAGTTGCTCTGTGGTCTACAGTTCATATTAATGCAAATTATTTTTTTATATTGAAACCACGTTATGTTAAATAAAAGACAAAATGCACAGAAACAACAGGAGGTGCGTCCTAAGCGTTTGTGGTTAGTTAAAAGTGGCATTCAGTGTCCGCAGGAACCTCTGAGGCTGTCGCCGTCTGTGGTGGGTGAAGGGGATGGTGTTGGAGGAAGAGGTCCCGCGGGTGTCATTCAGTGATGAGACGCCAGAGGCAGCATTATGGGATACATCCCGTAGGCAGGCAGTGAGTCCACTGGCCAAAGGCTTGCCAACGTGGGGTCAAACTGCATGAAAGTGAAGTCCAAAGTAAGTAAGTAAGTGTTTTTAGCCATATAACACACAATGCATTTTAAAAGTGTTACCCAGTGTTTTGTACTTGAGATTGGTATCAATCCTCTGGTTTAAGTTTCGGGAAGAAGGCGAAAAAGGAGACTTTTTATGCCTCCGTTGTGAACATGATATCTCAAGATGACCGTGAGGGAATTTCTTCACTTGGACTCAAAGATGAACTGATTAGATTTTAGTAGTTAAAGGTCAAGGTCATTGTGAATGTGATACATCAGGAACATATGTCTGGAACAAACATTTACTTGGACTCAAGGATGACCTGATTAGAATTCGGAGGTCAAGGTACCTGTGACCTCACAAATCCTGTATTGCCTTGTTAACGTTATCGAGAGAATCCTTTCAGATTTGTCAGAAATGCTCATTTAGACGGATTAATCGATCAGGTTTCAGTGGTCAAACCTCACAGTGACCTCATGTGAGCCTGGAAAAGAAATATATTTTACTTAAACTGCACTTTCTTGCGGAGGCATACAACCAAAGTGCTGTCATTCTAGTTGGTGTGCAATAGATCTGATTGTAGGATTGTTGCTCATTTCCAGAATCATATTGTTCTTTGAAAACTTTTAAATGAATGTGTGACTCAGAGCCTTAATTCCAATGTTGATTTTTGTGTGACACAATATATAGAATGACAAAGATGAAAGATTCTCCCATGTGTCAACAATACAGGTCAGTTAAATCTTTGTGCTGGGAACCAACAACAGTGACCAACGCACCAGTGAGTATGGAGGTGGGTGATCCAAGCTGCTGTAGGGAGGAGGAAGTCTGTCATAATGTCTGTCCTCTTCATCTTCTGAAGAAACTATATAGTTTACGGCAGCAGGGTTGTTGTCCTGTGTCGTCGGTGTGGTGACATCATACACTGCCCTTTTCCTTTTTGCGTGAACATAGAAGCAGAGGAGTACCACAGCTATGGACACCACCAAGACTGGGAATCTAGAGACACGTTTCAATCATTTTCAAGACTCTTCATGTCAGTAAATCCCCTCCTGCATGGAGAGACTCATTCCTCATTTTCTTTCATTACTTACATATATTGAAAGATATTCAGTACCTCAGTCATGTCTGGGATTATGTCAATATGCTGACATTACTGTGGACAAAAAAGGGATCGGATTAGTTGGCTGATATTATTGGCCAATATGAGCTGAATACTTTGCAGAAAAGAGCGTTTATGTTTACATTTGACATTAAAGTATTTTCTTAACTTAAGTTGTATGGATTTAGTTGTATTTATGTTATCTTTTTATTTATGCTACTAAAAATAACAATTTTAAATAAATATATATATATATATATATATAAAATTGTAATTTTTCAGTATCTGCCCCAAAAATGTACATTTGTCCGACACCGCAATTATGTGGAAAATGGACTTTTAAACAATTATATTAAATTAGTTTGTTGTTATAAACAAGCCATTATAATTACTTACCACTTTTTTTAAACGAGTGGATCAGTCACTGAATAAGATACGTCAGCATTTTCATGAAGCTAACAGAAACATATATTTGAGAGTTTAAAAAACCAAACACAGTGACCCCATTGGGTTTCAGGAACAATAATGACATTTTAAAAAACACTGAAAACGGCTCAGCACTAACAGGACAGGTTAGATCAGTTTGTTAGCGGCAGGTAAAGTAACCCAATGTTTGACTTTATACGGTTTAACAACGGACAGTGGACCTTCATCCTATAAATCTGCTGCTCACTGCAACTTTTAATAAAAAATCTGCGAAACAACGTAATTTACTCACAAATCAAACTGATGACGCGGAATTAAATGGTAACTGGATCCTTACCTTATTCAAAGAACCAAAAACATAGAAAATCTGTTCCCACCTGTGGGTTGCTAGCAGAAGATAATGTGTCACTTATGGGGAAGTGAACCGCATGAGGAGGTTTTACAACATTATTTTATTGTTTAAAGACACAGAACTCACTGGCACACACTGTTAGACCACTAGAAAGATGTTAGATAGCAAACACATTATATATTCCACCTTAGTAGTGATGACTGAATTCTTACCATTCTGTTTTTAACTTTATTCATTAAAATCTAAATGGCTTAATTTTGTACATTACATACACTTTTGTAACCTCAGTATCATTAAAACACATTGATTAGTGCAATTAAAAAGTCATTATTTCCTCCTACCTCATGTATACATACATGTATATACTGTACAAATGGTACAAATGTTTAATTTATTAAGACATTGTAGACAGAATTATTCTATAAACATATGTCTCAAGATATAACCACATATACGCACTGAAGGTTACTGTAACCTGTATGGGCTCAAGTAAGGTTGAAAACGATTTCGATTTCAGAAAGACTTTCAAAATCTGTGGGAGCATATCACCACCAGAGAATGTGTGGAAGAGATTTACAGTTGTAGAAAATAGTTGTGAATGTAAGCTCTAAAGGAAATTTGGGCAAAAGTTACAGGAAATAAAAACCCTCTGCCTTTTGAACATCTGGGTACAGATTTAAAGCAGAAAGTACATTAACAATGTGTAAAGCTGGAACCCCCCTTTTTGTTTTTAATAGCAAAGCAATGAAATGAAATTGCACCTGTGTCCCTTTTACTTTCAGTTTCTGTTTTGAGTCTCTGAGGAACTTTTGGTTTTCTGCACACGTTCAGTCTTGATGCACGTTTACAAATGCTCACATTCACCTTTTTAAGTTATTCATGAGCTTCATTTTCACAAGCTCAGACTTCTATTGATCCTTAATGAATTCCATAAAGTAGCAAAAAAAAACTAAGTGGTGTTCAGGCTGTAGAGGGGGTTTGAAGTGCAGGAGGTTGAGGAGGAGCAGGGCCGCTCTGAGGACGCTGGAGGGTCTGTGTATGGCGGGGGTGGGTCTGGGAAGGACAGGGGTTTGAGCTGAAAAAGAGAAGTGAATACATTTGATTAGAGAGCATGAGAACTTGAAAACTCAATTTCTGAGTGTCCAAACAGTATTGTACCATATTCAGCTACGGACAGTTCATACTCACGTTTTGCATTAGTACATCTGATCTGCTGCACTGAAAATAAATTACTGAAATAACATTGAGGTTAGACCTCCTGCGATCCTACTTTCCAAATTTTACCCAAGAAAATGCATTTTGAGAGTTGTTTTTATTTAGTTATTTCGCAAAAAGATTTGGCCTTGCGGTTATAGTTATTGCCAGTAGGGGGTGCTGCAGCCCCCACTTCTCGTGTTCTTAAAGGTCCACTGCTTAAGATTTTGGTGAAAGGGATCTATTGGCGAAAATTGAATATAAAATAATCCTAGTGATGTTCTCACTGGTGCATAATTGTTGTTTTATTTACCCTAGAATGGGCCGTTTAAATTTAAATACTTTATATCCTTTTGAGTTTTTATGAAAACTGAAGGCTACCATTAGATTTTTCCTTCATGCTTGGAAGAGGAGGGTAAGGTAAGGGGTATTCAGCTGCAAAGTGTAACTCCACCACTAGATGTCACTAAATCCTACACACTGAACCTTTAAAGAAATTATGAGTACAGGACCCAAACAGTGCTGCACCCTGTACGGACACGGGCTGACATTTATTCAGCTGTACATGGGAAGGTCTCTGTGGGGAGGTTGAAAATACGGTGCATACCCATTAGTTCTTCATCTTCCTCCTCCTCATCTATAGGGATGATGTACACAGACGGAGGCCTCGGGGGGGGGCAGGGGGGGGGGTCAAATTCATCTTCATTTTACTTAATTTTATACTTACTCAACAGAAGGATATTAAAGGACTGTGGCAGTTTTATTTTCTGAATGTGGAAAAACAGAACTGATTTTAACTGTTTTTAATGTGCGTCAGTGTTGCTCTCTGGATCCTCACGTCACACGACATTAACAGAATGACGTAATTACTGTTTGTGTGAAAGCGGCACAAAACTATAATTTCCATGTGACAAGCAGCAGATTTTATTCTCACGATGACCACTTTGTCCGCATAACACAACAGTTCGAAGATAAAGCTGTGCGCCATTTGTAGCTTTTATTAGCTGTTAACATATGATTATAGACTTAAACTATTTAAAGATAAAAACGACAGTAAAAGAAGACCGTAGTTCGACGTTTCCTCTCCATTGTCAATGAATATAAAATAACGGGCCTTGTGTGATCAGGCTTGTCGATACTGGACACAAAATACAGTACAGCAAATGATTTAATAAGCTGTCCCTGACTAATGTGATATTTTCCATGCTGAAAATGAAGCTTACCTTCAAGTGGCAGCCATGTAGCGCAGCTTAAGCAGAGCGTTGACTTGCAACAGACGTTTTATAGCCTCATTGACCTGTTTAAAGTAGCATCTGACGTAAACAACTTATCGTCACTGATAGTGCTCTCCCCACACAGTAAAGTGACAGTGTCAAAGGCCACCAGCTTTTGATGTCACTCGTACTGATTAAGAAATATTGTAATAACACAAAGATGTAATAAGGAAGGGAAATCACATTACAGGACACAAAAAACCGAGGATAACACGAAAATGTGATAATCCTTGTTTGAGCTTGTTTCACAGGAATGCAGTGCAGGGGCTGTTGAAACATGCTCCACGGAGCAGCGTTCAACACAGCGCTCAACGCAGCACTCAACGCAGCACACTGTGTCACTGCAAAGGAGGATTTTTCGGTCCCAGAAAAAAATTCTCATCATCATTTTGTGCTGTTCAACACAGATGAAACAGCTCGAGGTCAATTCAACTGTTTCCAGCTTTTATTTGCACATGATTTCGATGTCAAAACAGGCCTGAAAATATCTTTTACACTTTAATGTAATGGCAAAGACCCAGCATGTCTGCTCAGACTTGTTACCTGCATTAACTTTGCAAAATTTAAACCATTCGACAACATGACCCATATTGTTTGTCAATGTAGGAGAGGGGGAGGTGGTGGTGGTGGTGGTGGTGGAGGAGGAGGAGGGGGAGGTGGGGGAGATGCAGCTCCTGACACCGGAGGAGGAGGAGGCGGAGGGGGAAGAGGTCCAGCTCCCGATGATGGCGGCGGCGGCGGCGGAGGCGGTGGGTAGGCTCCGTTCGACAGGCCGATAGTCGGCTGAGGGGGCGGCGGGGGCAGACATGTCGGCGAGGTCATGGGGGGCGGAGGGGGGAGGCCATAGTCCATGGAGGAAGAGAAGGGCGGTGGGGGCGGAGGGGCAGGCAGGCCGGGGTCCAGACCACCGGCCGGGGGAGGAGGTGGGGGCAGACTGTCGTTGGAGGGGTTGGCAACAGTTTGCAAGGTGGGGACTGACGGAGGAGGCACAGCGATGCCGAGACTGGTTCTGTAAACAAGACAAAAAATATTTTGACCCTCAGCTACTGTAGATTCTTAAAGGAATAGTTCAACATTTCACCTGATTTGACTGTTTACAGGCCAGTGAATGAACACACATCTGGTCCATGTGGACTAGTAGGGGCCTTCTAAACCTACTAGTAGGCACAGGTTGGAAGCAACAAAGTACAAATACTTGGACTTTTCAGGTATCTGCTCTTTACTTGCTGCTGTGAGCGTGCCTTCTGCATATGTGAAAGCCAAAAAATGTACAGACCCAATTTTCTGGACAACAGCTTAAGAATAAAATGAATTGTCAAACTATTTCTGCAGAACCAATTTGTTATAATATGGGGATACATCTAACATTACTTTCTCTTAGTATCTGTAATGAGTTTAATTATAATTATTGTGTTGCTATTAAACCGTGGACAGTGTCTACGTACACAGAGATGTCTGCAGTGCTCAGTATGCTGTCTGCTCTCTTTCTGGGCTGCTCCTCAATGATCTGGGAGGAGAAGATGATGAAGGTGAAAAAAAGGACAGTGTAAAGGCTGCGTTCAATTTTCTCTCTCAATGCAATCTCCAATTTACCTCAAAACAGTGTCCAAGAGTATCCAAGGAAGAGTATGATATCGGCACCCTTGAGTAGCCTCTCTCTGGCTCCTTGCCTAAAGGTGGCAGAGCCATCAGCCTGGAGCGAGTCCTGTCTTTGGCCGTAGTATAAGTACCAATCTCTCTCCTCGACACCTTCTCAAAGTGGATAGCTGCAGCCTGGAGTGGAGCACGGGGACAACCAGCCTCAGTCTACAACATGGGCAACCTCATTTTCTTTCAAAAAGCATATAAAGTTACTGCATGGACAAAAACAAATTGCTGACGTGATGCAAAGCAACAGAACTGAGCACATTAAAAGGGAGCATAAAAAAATACAGTAAACACATTTTTCTCAATTTATTTACAAGAAATCCGTTAAAGACCTTAAATAAAAAAAATGTCAATGCCATGAAATTACTTTCTTGTGTGAATAATTATTAGCACTCACATGTTGCATTCTTTTCTTGGTTGTTCCCTGTTCTTGTGATAAATGTAGAAAAGTGACGGCAGTACCATCTTCTCTGTGTGAATTCATAATCTTGTAGTTTGAGTATTTAACATCATCACGTTTGCATGGGTACTCAACTATATACATGTGTAGTTAACAGATGTACTACTGTATGTAGTTTTCATTTGATTGAGTGACAATCAGTTAAGTGCACACCTCTGACAAGGCCAAACAGTTCCTCTATTCAAACCATATGTGAATTCTCTAGATCCGCATTTTTATTTAGATCTGCACCAATTGCACACAATTGAAAAAGCGTGAACAGAAGTGAAAAGACAAATTTTAATTCAAGATTAATGAATTATTCACAGAAAGATTTACAAAAATGTTCTATCTCGCAAGAAAGTGAACATTTCCTGGATCCTTCCCCAGATCCAGTAGGAGTTATTTTCTGATCGTAACCCCTCCAGTAGTTTTGCATAATCCTGCTAACAAACTGAAAAAGAAAGCCTAACCTCCTTGGTCTTTAATCACTGGAGCACCTGGCCCCTCAAAATGCCTGTGAACGGCCCTGGTGTTTGTAGGTGAAAGGAGTTGCTCACCAGTGACAGCAGGTTGACTGAGTTCTCCATAGCTTTGACCTGCATGGCCTGAGAGTCCAGCAGCTTCAGCATGGTGGTGGCCAGACTGTTGATCTGGTAGCTGACACTGGCCAGAGACTGGGCGGCCAAAGCCTTTGCCTCATTCATTGCCTTGGTCTGATCCTCTGCCTGCAGAATACAAAACCACACAGGACAGGTTGAAAAATCCTTCACAAGCTTGTTTTTTTAAACTTAAAAACTAAAACTAAAGTTGTGATGATCTCCACTCACCTGGAGGTAACTTTTCTCGCAGTAATCCGCCACTTGCAGGAGGTTGCTGTGGTTGTCAACAAGGTGTTTCCTCGCATCTGGCGCAGTTTGCAATATCTGACTAATGACTTCAGAAAACCTCTTCTGCTCGGTCATTTCTCCCGTCATGTCCGCTGCTGGTGTGTAAAAGCCTTTTCAGCGCCGCTCTCACAGGTCGACTTCCCCGTTTACCTGAGGTGAGGGTGTAGTGGAGAGTCGCTGGATCAGGTGGGAGGTGGTGAACGCGGAATTTCCGCAGGGTAAAGATTTTTCAGCAGCTGGAGGGAGGGCAGGGCTGCGCCAGGTGAACATGCACTGAGACTGCAGCAACATCTGTCTGATGTTGAAGATGATGTTTTATAAATGCTGATGATGTGTCTAACATAGTGTTATAGGCTATTCTTTTACACAGACAATAATAAGAATTATACAATATATTGTATGATACCACGGGAGTGTGTGACAGGCACAATTTATAAAAATCCACTAGAGGGCAGTGCTGTGCAGGGAAACGCTCGGTCTCACTGTTCTCTGCACTGTGTTTGTTGTTGTTGATGATGATGATGGTGATTTAATAAATAATGTTACAGGCTATTGTTTGACACAGATAGGGATTGTATAAATATTATGAATGATAAATTCTATAATGGTATACCAGGAGAGTGTATTGCAGCCGCATGTACTATTTATAAAATCCACTAGAGGGCAGTATGGTGTAGAGAGGAGCTCGTCTCTCAATGCTCTCTGAGGTTGCTGCTGCTGCTGATTATGTTGTGGATAATGATGATGATGATGATGATGATTGTTATAACCCAGAGTCACAATTTGAAATCTATTTGTATGTCATTTGTTGTTGCTGTTCTTCCTCCCCGACTGAAGATGGTGCTGTTTACCTGGCCTCTGCGCTCTTCCAGCCGGTGGCTTGATTCAGGCTGGGGTTGTTGATTGAAACGGAGACTGATGGCAGTGATGATCAGTGAACACTGACTGGTTAAGTTCAGCATCAGTTAAACTCAGCAGCAGCAGATCATAGGTGATGTTTTACTTGTGATTACAAAATGCATTGTGTTGTCCAGGATATCATGTAAAAACAATTCTTTGCATCCTCCACTGTGTGTGTGTGTGTGTGTGTGTGTGTGTGAAAGCAGTCTACAATATTTACATGGGCCTGATTCCAGTTTTCTAATTGTCCAATTGTTACGAACATAGGCTGTATATTAAGATGTACGACGCATCGCCACTTCCTCTCACTATCCAGATATGAAGCCAAAATATCTAAGATACCAGTGCCGCCATCTTGTGCATGTGGAGCCAGAGTCCGAGCAGTAGCGATCGGGAGATGGAGCTGCAGTTACGAGGTCCCGGCGATACGTCACCAGTCGTGAGTCAGTCTCACCACATTTTTATAGCATTAAATAACTAATTATAATCAAACTTACTGGAAAAATATACTACTTGAACATACATTAGTATGTGAAGTACTTTGACCTTTTAGTTTGGATCATATCACATCCACTAACATGGATGAGGCAGGATGTATGTACCATACTTCAGCCAACCACCAGGTGGCGATCGAGACTCTGTGGCTTCACTTTAGGGGAGTTGTCTTGTCGTCCATCTTTATATACAATTGTGACCGAATACCTGAAAAGAACATTCCCATCAGCCTTTGCTGCACTTTGTGCTCAGTAATAAGTTATCATGATCAGGTGACCTCACTGTAGCCACTTTGTGATGACACTTTCGGGAAAGTTTGAAAAAGAAAATAATTTCTCTCATGTTCTGCCTTTTTTAGGTGAAAATCGTCTGTTTCTTCTTCCATTAAATGCATTGTTGTTGCAGTAAAATTGGAGAAACAAAGTCCCGCTGATCTTATACCCTTTTTTTGATGAACACTTGATTGGAAAATGATTAGCTCATGTTCCATTAAAGCTCTGATAACAGTTCACTTAGACTTTGAGAGGGATCCAAGCTTTCTTTCAGCCTGGATGTGACTGACTCCGCTTCAGTACATAAATTCCAGTCTGTCGCAGCTCGTTTTACACAATCAGCAGGATCCTTGTCTACTGATAAGGGCTAAATGAGTTCATTTCTTTATTGAACATTTCTTTCCTCTGTGCTCAGCGCCAGCGCTATCTTGTTTATATATCAATAAGCAATTTCCCAGGTAGGTGCAAATTGAGATTGTTCATTTACCGTAATGATAACGCTGATTGCTGCTATAATATATTTTTATTTGGCTATTGCTTTTTGCTTCAGTTTAACAAACCCCATATTTTCTGGTATGAAGAAATGGATTAATAGACAATAGATTCAGATTAGTTTGTATGTTTTTTATTACATAATTTCTGTATCTGGGGTTTTATTTAATATTCATATAGTATATTATGCAGTGTTAGACTAGTAGCTCCTTGTTCTGCATGAGTTAATGCACAATGTATACTCACACAGAGACTAGTAGGATTAAACACACTCTCCACACATGGCCCAATGATATTAAAGAGAGTAGAGACACCTGCTGTAGCTGAAGAGAGGAAGAACACTCTATACTTTCTGCCATTATGTAATTTTCTTCATCGGCCTCAAATGTGATTTTGTAACACTCACCTCAGTCTTTATCCTGCAACTCATACTGTTTGCTGTTTACCCTCTGGAATATCAGCACTGGAGAGGTCACATTTGTAAATAGTCTCCAGTAATAAACCAATTCAATATGTTTATGCTGAACCGGATATTTTATCGCGCACATCAGTCAAGGACGGCATGAACAGCACCTGGCTTTTTTATGGTGTTGTTTACACAGCTGACCCATCCACATATGTATGAACCCAGCTGGGATCTGCTTGTAGGGAAACGTGACTTCACCATCCATTATATTTAGTAGAAGGTGGAAATTATTCAGCGCTGTTGGAACAGTATTAAGGACAAACTGCGGCTAACTTGTCAGTTTTAAAATATCACCTCATTATTCAAAGACAGAATTATATTACAGTATTTATTTTCTTCAGTATCAATGCATTCTGTGTGTGGCAAGCCAGCTTGACGGTATTATTCTTACTAATGGTATTATTAATACTACTACTACTAAAAATAGTAATAATGTACATTTTTTCATGGCAACACCCAAGGACACTTATTATTATTATTATTATTATTATTATTATTATTATTATTATTATTATTATAACCGGTTCATTAGGTTTGAAAAAGACACAGCAATATTTTTTTATATTCTTCCTAATGACAGCAGCAAAAAGGGAAATTTAAATTTATGGCTTAATGAGTCAATCAACACTGTGCATATTGACACAAGAGGCTCCATCACCTGAACACTAACCCTCATGTGTCTTCCTCTTTCCCCTAATTCCATTGTTCTTCCTCAAAATTTTAAGTCTTTTTACAATCTCTCTACAGAAGCATATCTGCTGACCCTTTCAGTCTTTTCACTTAATATATGCAGTATACATTTAATTGGAATAATAGTAGTTGTGTGCATGGAATTTGAGTCATTCAGTTGTGCATTTTAGTGGGTCATCTTTTACCCCGCTCACATACACACACAACGCACGCTCACACACACACACACACTCATATCGCCCTACAGCATCCATGTCCAATGGTGTGCAAGAGATACCTGTTTGTGAAGATTGGATGTTCTGGGCTATCACAGCCTTTCCACACTCCACAGACTTCCATTAAAGGAAAAGCCAAATTCAATTATTGTGCCGGAGTGAGCAGAATAGACTACATTGTACACACACACACACAAACACACACACACACAAAGGCAGCAGTTGACACTCTTTGCGGACACTTTTATTGTCTCTGGGTACACACAACTGTGAACTTCAATTCCAATTAGTCTTCAGGCACCTGCTGCCCTTTTCTCCAACTTTTATCAGTTCCTGAGTCACTGGCTTTGAAAAGCAAAACACGGATATGTTTCCTTTTTTTTTTTTTTGATCATCCCTGATATGAAATTCTTTTTGTCCTTCAACATATCTTTCTTCATCCTTTAGACAGACAGCTCTGACGTGACCGAGCTTCATCACAGAGCATCACCCGTTCCTACCAGACCAGCACAGGTGTATACTCTGTCAATAAGCAGCCAGCCGACTCCAGCTCGCTCACGTGTTTGTCATGTGCCTCATGTTCTCCGGAGACATCAACATGTGTGCGTACAGTGTGATCGATAGTGATCTCAGCACAGTCTTCTGGACAGGGTGGTGCGATTATATTCCATAATCCAAAGATGAACTAGCCGTGACCCTCCCTGTGAGGTGATAATGACTCCTCCTGCCTTGACCTGACAAAGACCACTCAGTCTGACAGATTGAATCTCAAACTGATAATGTGGAGGTTATCTCAGCTCCAATCAGTCGATTTTGAAGAGATTAAGTCAAAGTCAGCGTTAACTCACTCGTCTGACTGACTCAAGGTGTCTGTTGCAGTGAATCATAATAAGATCTGTGCCCCAACCTCGTGTTAGTCTGTGTGCGTTATCTGTCATTATCATTTGCTTTAAAAGTAAAATGTCAGCAACATTAGAATTATAGCTTTATCTCACGCAGAGAGAAACTCCTTATCAGCAGAAACACCATCAAAGACATTCTGTGTGGATTTTGATGTAGAGACCTTTGCTGATGGATAAGGACCAATTGAACATTATAAAACAATAAGAACTGATTCCCTGCAATCATGTGACTATCAAGGTTAATAAACACGTTGATTGTCTCCTGACTATTAACGGCCGCTATAATGCAACACTTCAAACAGCTGGAATTTTCTTTACTAATACTTGAGTGTTGAAAAACAAGTTATATAATCCATTCAAACTTTAACTCACGAAAGTGTTGTTAACATGATCAAAATCTTCAAAAATATCCCCCCAAATAGGGGTAAAGAAAGAATTTGGGATGTTGATGCACTTGACTTCGACTTTTAATCAAGTCGTCAGGTTATTTCCCCCCCCCCCCCCCCTGTCTGTTTGTTTGTGGATCCGGATCAGGGGTCAGATCCAGGAATTCTTTCTCCATTTCTTTAACATTGTGAGATAAGCAGTTTTTTAAATTTGTATTGTTTATTTCTCAAATAATAATTCCTGGAACTTGATGAAAGAAATCATGTTTGAGTGTGGGCAATTTGGTGCAGATCTAGATAAAAATACAGACTTTTTTGAGTTTATATATATTTGTATCTGCTATCACAAAACTCAAATAGACTTTGTTACAATGGCTTAATATATTCATATAATACATATGTAACGAGTTTCATTTCTACATAGCGTAATATTACAGAGACACGAATGAGGTATTTGAATAAATGGAGTTGCAGAACATATCAAGAGGAAAGACAGCAGGCACGAAAAATCTGTGGACTCTTTGTGCCTTGTTTTATAATTCTTGTTCAAAGTGTAACTAAGTCCAGTGATTTGAGCAACATGTCCCCAGTCAGGGTTGAGGATCAGGTGAATGATCAGCTGGTTGGTAGCAAAACACAAGCAGCTGACGGATTTTAACAGTGTGTGTGTGTGTGTGTGTGTGTGTGTACATGGTTGTAAAACATAAAAAGGGATCACAAGGTAAATGTGACTGGACGCAGAACCAGTGACATCGGATAGACTCTGAATGAATGTAGCATTTGTATGAGTGCACCTGTAGAAACGGTGCACTGAACCAGGTCACATGCTGGCATGCAGCTGTGCAGTGTTTAGGAGGATAAATGCAAAGTGGAGGTGAAGGTATCTGCTACGATAAAATGGAGTAACAGTGTGTGACAACTTCTTCATATTCCTGGTCTGATGTAAAAAACCTAAAGCTTCTGTAATCAGTATTTTATGTCAACATGGGCTCAAATGACTGTGTGTCATGTGGAAGTTGCTGCTTGTGATGATGATCCCAGTGAGAATTTTCATTTCCTTTCGTTCCTCTTCTCTGATTTCCTTCAGATGTAGTTGGGGAGTAAAAATAGACCCAGATCTAGAGAATAGCACCCAGTAGAGCTCATATTTCCACCAAGGCCCAATCTCATAAACATTCCTGTTTTTCCCATCAACCCTTTCTCACAATGTTGAATAAATAAAAAAATAAAAATCTCAGATCTGCCCCCCTGGTTTTGAATTGCACCAAAATTGAATGGGTTCTTCCCTGACCCATATCGCATCCTTGACCAAGTTTTGTAGAACTCTTTTCCGTCATTTGTTGTGTAATCTTGTTCACAATCAAATTAATTAAACAACCAAGGTGATGGCTGACAAGTTCACCACACCGACGTAAAAGTCACACTGGGTCTGATTATTTCCGTTGCCCCTGAATTTCCCCTGAACACACTTAGTGTAGACTCTCCATGTGGCCATTTCCTTAGTATATATACCACGTATGGTACAGGATATAACTTTTCCTATTAAATCTGCACTTCCCCTTCTGTGTACCATAACCTCATTTGACCTTCAAGGATTACGTTGGTATAACAGCGAGAGCAACTCAGTAAACTTGGCTAATTTACTAAGCAATGAATAGAGAAAGTAAATGCACATGTGTTTCTTGTTTCCTCACATGGAGAAAATTACACTCAAACAGCAACAAATAGGAACAACAGCAGACGAGTGGAGACAGCTTCCACTGTTTGACAGCGCTGAATCTCCTCATTCGTCATCTCTCTCATTTTTTTCCGCAAAGGTTTGACTTACAGGATTCTTGCAGGAGTTACAAAAGTGCACAAGAAAATGCACGTTTTCATTTTGCGATTGTTTGTTGCACTGGAATTGTTTTCTTTCCTCTGATTAGGGCAACATGGCTCAGCTGCATAAAGCAGAGATTCTGCATAAAAGGCGATCGAACACCCTTTCACCGTTTTGTGCTTCCATCTCACTTTTCCTGCTAATCTCTTGCAGCCTTTTCAGCCCCCAGTCTTCAGTCCTGTCGACCCGTTACTATTTTATTCCCCCTGTCCCTTCTCTCCTTAATTTCCCCCTCTCTTTATAACTCCCCCTCCCTCTGTTGTCTCCAAGCTGAAGGAGGGAACTGAGAGCAAAGTATGTGGAGTCCCTCCCCAGACGCTCACCCACAGAGCTGGTTACAGTGGAGCCTCCACTCAACAGGCAGGCAGACAGGCGGACTGAGCTGCAGTGTCATATCTTATCTCTCATCTTCAACAGCAACCTAGATCTGATCAAGGATAATGGCGCAATCTCAATCCTGGCAGGCTGGTGGACGGGAGGAGGAGGAGGGGATGAATATGTCCAGTGCTGTAAAGTGGTGAGAGGGACGGCTGCAGAAACGTGTGGGCTGGGTTAAACTGGCCCTTAAAAAGAAGCTCGCTTTGGCTTCTTTGCATTTCACCAGCAGCCAGGCTGGTAGGCAGATCAGGGAGCAGTGAAAGAATAGATGATATAACCGCTCCAGGGGAAAGGCAGAGTGCTCTCACTTCATTAAAGCAAGCGTATTTTAACCCTAAGACTTCCACATTAAGTTTTCTTTCTTTGGTGCCTGCCAGCCATGGGCACTGGTGTGGACAGGTTTCTGTGGTCTGTGCTGCTGCTGCTGCCAGCCATTGGACTCTGTGTGGCTCTGCCAGAGAGCTGGCTGCCAAGGGAATATGCAAACACCAGGGACGATGCTTTGAGATTCCTTGATGACTACAACACCACTGCCGAGGAGGTGTTGTCCCTCAGCGTCGCCGCCAGCTGGAACTACAACACCAACATTACAGATCACAACTCCAACCTTCAGGTAGGACCTCTCCTGGAGTCTTGAAGTTAGAGGGTGACACCTTAGCTGAACCTTCCTCTCATGCTGACAATAATTGGGCCCATTTAGATCAGTTCTTAGCTGTCACCACAAATGCATGTGTGGTCGAAGGTTTCTGTGGAGCTTAGCCCTGCCTGATTTGGAGATCACTCCTATTCATGTCTCTCCAGATTTACATGCTCAGCTTCCTCCCAATGCTGCCAACTCAGCTTGTGTGTCACAGAAAATAGATTTGAACACCTGTTGCGCGAACGTCTTCAAGCTTTGAATACATTTCCACGGGGGGCTTGTGTGCTATTATGTTTATTTTGTAGTTTAATGGTCTGTTGATATTTTCTACATAATACAAAGTCTCCTGCAGTAAGAGCCTCCAATGTGACAATAACTGCAATTGATGAAATGCCTCTGTGTTGCAGGAATTTCAAAGTGGAGCTTAGATTAAAAGCAAATTTCAGCCTCAACTCACCATGTGGCTGAGCAGTAAAAAAAGAGATAGAGAGAGCAGATACCGCCATGAAGCAGGAGAAAAGTAGTTCCAAGCAGCAATCAATAAAACCGCAGTCCACAAATGGATATGTGTGGACAGAACAAGCGCACTCAGTCCACACACATTCCTCCCTCTTATGTGCTTGGACAGCTGTCACAGCAGGACTTCACTACGCTGGGATCTTGTCAGTTAATCGACTGAACATGTGTAACCACACCAGTGTCGACAGGGTCAGGCTGCAGAATGTGTTCTGCTCTCCAGCGTGCATCCGGGACCAAGAGAGAAAGATGAGGAGGCTTGTAGTCGTCATGTATGAGCTTTTCTAAAATGGGATCAAAGTGAGTAAGAGCAATGAGCTACATCTGATCCGGCAGCCGGGGAGGAGGGTTGGTGGTGTTGGTGGTGTTAGGGAGGGTGTGGCCATTCAGCTCCACAGACACAATTTCAAACGTTTGCATTTCACTTTAAATCCATCACATAGAAATGTTTCAAATAAACCGGAGTAGGATCGCAATTATTTAAATTATTATACTCCACCCACGCGCACAAAGTAAACATGAAACAACACATACAGACAGGTTTGCATTGATTTTGATTCATTCCATGTGTCACAATCAGACCTGAGGCTCAGTCATCGCCAGTTTTTTTATGTGACTGGAATATGAAGTTTCAGAGCTTTTATTCTGAGGTGAGGTCAGGAGAAAGGTTTAAAATTCAAATACTTTGGATACGTTTCACCCAAACTATTTAACTGGAAAGACCAGTTGCACACACAGGTTATGTTTTAAAAGATTGAACGAGTAAGAAGAATTGTTAATGGGCAATTATACAACACATCTTGCAGCTTGTGTAACAGAAAGACCTTGAGTGAAAGAAGCTGAGGAAAAATCTGTTTCGGCCTTATCTTTATTATTTGCAGAGAGAAGGATTATCTGAGTGGACAGGCAGTTGTAGGAAGGGAGGAAAAAACAATTATGAAAAAGACAGAGATTGAGAGGAAGCGCACAAAGGTCAGAGTTAATACCTCAACTCACTGTCACCAGTTTTCCCTCCTGCAGTGTCGGCTGGACAGCAGAATGAAAACATAAAACAGAACTGAAGCTACGGCTCTGTCAGGTTAGGTCAGAGCAACTGCAAATCTGTTTCTTCATTTTTAAAATTGCAACATGATAACTTTACAGTTTGATAAGACTCATCGTACAGAATTGCAATATTTTTTTTTTCTTCTGGGAAATAAAACAGCATGTGTGTCGTGTTGTGCTGCAGCAGCATCCAGCAGCAGTTCATCATTACAATGTTCAGCACATACCATCCATGCAGCATCCCATAGCAGCCTTGACTCCGCCCAGCACTGACATTATATACTGAAAGCGTTCACATGTCGTGTGGGACCCTCCAGATTGCCATAAAGAAAAGCTCCTACTTGAGCGACAAAGGCTTTTTGTTCAAATAATATCCTTTGCACAGGTTTTTTTGCCGCAATGTCCTTGTTCCTTATCGATCCCAGAGGAACAACATGTTGGAACATTCAGATTCATCCTCTGAGCACCATGAATCACCATCCCAAATTGAATAGCAATTAATTGAAATTGAAATTGAAATTTCAGTAAAAACCTGAATAATAGAACTGGACAAAACATCTGGGGGTCATCACCATCATTAAAGGTCATACTCTGAGGAACATGAAAATCTGTACAAAGTTTCATGGTCATCCATCCAATGCTTGTCAACATGTCTGATATGGGCATACTCACGCAACATTGCAAAAATGGCTATAACAATACAAGAAAACAACACAGTCTTGTCACTGTGGGCCATATTTGCTTGTACAAACAGACTTGAAGACTTATGTTAAATATTAAATAAATATTTGCTACCACCTCTTGGCAGGCCTTGGCGGAATCGGAGAGATACATCACTGTCATTCACTTCCTTCTCCTCTCCCCATTAGGTAAATGCATCACTCGATGAGCAGGCGTTCTCTGAAGCCTGGGGCATGAAGGCCAAGGTGGTCTTCACTGCCGACGTCCTCAGCTCGCTCCTTGCAACAGACAGGAAACTGATGGCAAATATCAAGCTACTGGGCGTTGCCAATCTGCCAGTGGAACAAAGAAAGGAGGTTTGTTTTTATATCATCTGATAGGAAAATTTGCTTTGTGATATTTTGAAGATGAAAGAATCTCCTCACGTCTCTTTTTCTTGTCCGCAGTATAACACCATTCTCAGTAACATGGACAATATTTACTCAACCGCCAAGGTGCATGTGGAGCCAAACATAAGCTGGAGCCTGGAACCTCGTGAGTATGCGCAAAACATAAAATACTGGGCCTGAGGCTGAACGTGCACACATCTTACAATACAGACGTCAATATGTTCCCTGAAAGAAACAGGAACACAGCAGCGTTAGAGGAATATGTTTCAAGCAGCGTGGAGGGGGAAGTCTATAGGAACAAAAACAGTTGTAAGTGGTTGAGATGTTATCGACTCTTGGAAAAGTAATAGGAAGGGCAAAATCACTTCAGAGAGGTCTCCAGAGGAAGTGGTATGGATGTGCCCATGAGCGTCGAAAGATGCGGAAGAAACAACATCAGTGGCTTTTAAGACTTTCAGAAATGTATCGTGAACAATGGCGGTGTGCTTTGTCGGGAATAGCTCCCAGAAATAATTGTGAGAAATGCTCGCCAACACACACACACAATACGGCGAGTGGAGCAGAAAGTGGTAAAACAAAAGGTTGGAAACATAAATAACCTCATCAAGGTGCAGTACCCACGATAATGGTTGGTTATAACCCTAGAAACACACTGGAGCAGGGTTACTCAAAGTATCAGGCACACCCTCTCACTGAAATAACAAACAGACTGTCAGCTATCTCCGTTTCCACCATACCCAACTGTCTCAAGTGCTCTTCAGCTTCACCTTTTTCCTATTCCTGGCACTTTAAAGTCAAATGTTGTTTTTCACAATGCTCGGAGTATCATGGAGTTGTCACAAGTCAGAGCTAATCTCTTGGTTAAATGTGTGTCCATCCTGCTGATAGAGCGTGGAGCATGAAGTCATCTAAACACGGATGTATCTTAATTGTTTTGGGGAATATCTTGATGTTTTTGCCATTCTCTTAATGACTGAGGTTGTGTTGCATTTTTTAAAATCGTTTTGCAGATCTCACGGATATCATGGCCAACTCCAGAAGCTACAAGAAACTGCTGTATGCGTGGGAGGGCTGGCACGACGCATCAGGTGTACCTCTCAAGAAGCTCTACCCCACGTTTGTAGGGCTCAGCAACAAAGCCTCTCAAGCTGATGGTAAAAACTTCCCCTTCACCTTTGCTATTGAAAGCACAAGTATAAAAAAAAATACAAAAAGAACACAAACATTTTGTCCTGTTTAGGGTTTGCCGACACTGGAGCGGACTGGCGTTCATGGTACGAGACTGAGACCTTTGAACAGGATTTAGAGAAACTCTACAGGACCATTGAGCCCCTCTACCAGAACCTGCACGCCTTTGTGCGTCGCCAGCTCTACAACCAGTACGGACCCAAGTACATCAACCTTAAAGGACCCATCCCTGCCCACCTGCTAGGTACAGCACATCATATGTTGCTAACTCTGATAGGTGGGATTGGGGGTATATTTAGATTTTATATCACCTTCTCTGTAAAGATTTAAGTTACATCAGACTGGTTGTTAAAAAGGTTATTTTATAGCGTTTTACTCTATTAATTTGAATTTAGATTTTAGTTAAAAATGTCTTAATTAAGCGTAAATGCCATGAAAATACAATAAATGTATTGTAATTTTAATCTGAATCCTGTCACAGTATGTTTTCACAGAGTGTTTTCTTCCTCACCCTCAGGAAATATGTGGGCCCAGACCTGGAACAATATCTATGGTATGATGATCCCGTTTCCTGACAAACCCAACATTGATGTGACTGATGAGATGGTCAGACAAGTAAGTGTGTTGGAAAGACTTTCTCCCACTGTGATGGGAAATAGGACAATTAATTTTTTTGTTCTTGACCTCAAAAATGCTAAACCACAAATCAGGAATATCAGGAATCGCACTGGTTTCTCTTTGTAGGCAATTGTAGTTTTGTCACATTGCTCTGAGGTGAAGTGTGTAACTGTTTCCTCTTCACAGGGCTACAACGCCACGCACATGTTTCGTGTGGCCGAGGAGTTCTTCACTTCTCTGGGTTTGGAGCCGATGCCTCAGGAGTTCTGGAATGAATCCATGCTGGAGAAGCCTGAGGGTCGAGAGGTGGTGTGCCATGCATCTGCCTGGGACTTTTATAACCGCAAAGACTTCAGGTACAATTTAGCATCGAGTTAATTATTTACTGTGTCATACACTTCATGCAGTGTACAGATTAAAGATAAACTTTTATTACTCGACACAAAGATCCTCACATCCACAGTGTATAGCGCTCAGACCTGTTGGCCTTTTTAGTTTCTTATTTTGATGCTTCATTCAACTTAGGATCAAGCAGTGCACCACAGTGACGATGGAGCAGCTCTTCACTGTTCACCATGAGATGGGGCACGTCCAGTATTACCTGCAGTACAAGGACCAGCCTGTGGGCTACCGTCGCGGAGCCAACCCTGGTTTTCACGAGGCTATTGGGGACGTATTGTCTTTGTCAGTGTCCACACCCAAACATCTAAAAACCATTGGCCTGCTGAAAAGTGATGCCTCCGATCCCTGGTAAAGAGACTTAAACAGAAAAAAAACCTAAATAATATAAAGTCCAAGCCACTCAAACACTGTCTCTTATTGTTTTTTTCTCTACAGAAAGTGATATCAACTACCTGTTGAAGATGGCTCTGGAGAAGATTGCCTTCCTTCCCTTTGGCTACCTCATTGACCAGTGGAGATGGGGCGTGTTCAGTGGAAGCACTCCTCCAGATGGGTACAACTCTGATTGGTGGTACCTCAGGTAGGAGGAATATACTTACAAAATATTTCCCAAATTTTGGGGAAACACATTTGCTTTCTTGCTAAACTTTAGATGAGAGGATCAATACATGTTCAGTAGATCCGGAGTGTGCAGTGCATTTTAAAAGCGCGTTATTGCTGAAAACAGACTGCTGTGACCAAAACCAACCAACTATGAAAGCAGAGAGAGTGAACCAGGGCTGGATGATAACAAACAGAACTCTTTACAGCTTTTCAAGTGAATCCAAGCTTCAACAGATTTGCTGCTCAGTAGGAACAGTAGAAAACAGCGATTGCACTACCAGCATGCAAACTGAGGTGTATTAGTGTTTATGTGAAGTGAGGTGTTGCAGGAAAGAGAGCACACATACCCAGCTAATACTTACAGAGAAAAACAATAATTAAAGGAGTCATTTCCCAGGACTTATGTAACCGCATGCCATAGTGCTCTGTTTCGTCTCATCTGTTTCTTATTTCTTATTTTCTTTAAAGGACAAAATATCAAGGCATCTGTCCACCCATCAGACGTACTGCGGAACACTTTGATCCTGGGGCAAAATTCCACATACCTGGGAACACACCATACATCAGGTAGCATCATGTTTTACCCACACCACCGTGCAACGGCAGGGATAAAGATAATTGTGTGAACAAAAAATTGGCAGAAAAGAATGGCTGGCGAGCCGAGGATTGATGGCCTGTGTGTGAATTCCTGTCATTTGATTGTGGCTTTAAACAACTCAACAACCCCACAATAGCAGGAAGCTTGTTGCAGAGGCAGGGGGCCTTATTAGAAAAGTATCTGAGCACATTTAGTTAAACACACAAAGACACTGTTATGATGTTAAAGTATCAGGCCATTAAGAAAGGTAAAAAAACAGATCCTATTATCATTATTTTGGTGTAGTATTATTAAGTATTGAGTCATATTTTTCCTTGTGTACTTTTAAGGAAATATTCTGAAATGTTTAAAGAAGAGGAATATAGTGAATGTGGTGCACTGAAGAGATGACAATCTTTCCCCCTGTAGGTATTTTGTCAGCTTCATCCTGCAGTTCCAGTTTCATAAAAAACTATGCGAAGCAGCCAATCACACTGGTCCTCTGCACACATGTGACATCTACCGCTCCAAAGAAGCAGGCGCCATCTTGAAGTACGTGATTTAATTCACTTGTTCACAAACAACCATAATGCTTTATGGGATTAGTAAAGATGTATAATTTCTGTCTACCTCCACCAGGAAAGTTCTCCAGTCTGGCTCTTCCAAGCCTTGGCCTGTTGTGCTCCAGGAGGCAATAGGCACCAACAAGATGGATGCTAGCTCACTGATGGAATACTTTAACCCCATTGTTAAGTGGCTCGAAAAGCAAAATGTAAAAGAGGACTTGGGATGGTCTGACTTCGATTGGGTTCCACCCGTCCCTGAGGGCTACCCTGAGGATATCGGTAAGACCGGACTGTCAGCACATCCAATAGTAACAATCAAAATTACTGGTAAACTAACAGGCTGATATACATAAGTAGAAGAAAGTAACAAATAACGGAAATTGGATGCATCTGTTTCTTCTGCCTTAGTCAGATTTCTCATAGTCTGATCCAAGATTTTCTCTACACACACAAACAGAACAGTTGTCTGCTACATTTGACGCAAACACATAAAAATATGAAAACCCCACATTATAATCATAATCCAAACATCCTAATTTCGCTAAAATGTGATGGCGTTTTCCAGCCTTTAATTACATGTATCTTTATTTACAGCGTGCCTCCTGCATTTGAGCTGATTTCTCCTTCTCTTTGTTTACCCAGGCAAGAATACAGACGAGCTCGACGCAACGACGCTTCTGGACGAGTACAACAGCACAGCCGAGGGGGTGTGGAACGCCTACACCGAGGCCTCCTGGAAGTACAACACCGACATCAATGAAGCCAATAAAAAAACGATGGTAAGACCCTCTGACCGACTCCACTATGATTACCTGAACATTGTTCCAGTCATCATTCACATGTGAAGGACTGTTGCATCTTATGTTTATATTTTTTTATCAATAAAATGATTGCTTAATCAAAACAATGTGTCCATCAATCAATAATTGATTGAGTCAGTCAGTCACTAATCAATGCATGTATGCATAACTCTATTTAACTTTTGACCTTTAACCTATGCACCTCTTTTAACCAGTGCATCCATCGATTTAATCACACTGCTTCCATTTGGCACAATGTTTGAACAGGAAGATTAAAGAGTTTTCATTATTCCTCTCTAGCTTGACAAAAGCCTGGAGATGGCAGCCCACACCCTGAAGTATGGACAGAGGGCCCGTCAGTACGACACCACGGACTTCCAGGACGGTTCGGTCAAACGCATCATCAAAAAACTCAGCGACATCGAACGTGCCGCACTTCCCTCGGCAAAGCTGGAAGAGGTGTGGAGGAAATGGTTTTAGTTTAACATATTTTTATCAAGACTTAGCAGCGAGTGGGGGACGTGAACAGTTGCGCATCACAGAGGGAAAAACCATGCAAGTGCTTCCCACAACAAATAATCAACAAGGTGGATGCAAAAGGAACGCAGACAACATATAACAGTGATAACCCGTATACAGACATTTTCGGTGGTAGACATCATCTTGTTAGCCAGCAAACAAGAAAAATGGCAGCTATTGTAGCACAGAATACACAAATTTGCATTTTACATCGAATGTCCTTCATCTGCTGCCAAGTGAAGTACTGCTGCCTAAATAATGCCTATAATGAAATCACAAAGTTTACAAAAGAAAAGCCTTTTTACGTTTATGTTACTATTTTCTGAACATTTGAAGTCAAGTAAGGTGCCTGGAGAAGCCAGTTAAATTAGTTTAACATTAGCCGGTGGGCTGTGCAGCGTCATTAAGGCTATTAAGTACATTTTTCATAATTACATTTTGATGAAAGCTCCAAGGTTATCAAGTGGCTAATGTTTGGCTTGGGGGGGTGGTGGTGGTGTGTGGTGTGTGTGTGTGTGTGTGAAGACATGAAGTCACTGAAATCTGCCCATGTGTCTGCAGACATCAGGCAATTAATTTAATTTCCCAACAATTAAGGTTTAATTGTAAATTAAAACCTTTTTCTTACTGCCTGGATTAAGACCCTTAAAACTAACTTAAAATGTCTGTAAATTAATTGTATTAAGTCTTAATTATATTGGATTCCACTTTAAATTCTCGCCATGTGCAAGTCTTGAAGTTTAAATGGTAATCCATAATCTCCAAAGATAAAATACAGATGTCATCAGTTTTCAAATTTCTAGCTGTGTGTGTGTGAGTGTGTATTTTGCTTTTTTGTAACTTATATGAATTTAAGTAGCTGTTTTTCTCATTTTCACTCTTTCAAGACACCTCTTTCTCTTGCACGTTCATACCCTTGACCCTCAATTGAGCCAGTTTAGAGAGCACCTGCAGAAATGTGATTGCTGATGATTTTGGTGTGATCTAATTTTTGCCGGACACTTTTATTTTTTCAGTACAACACTCTCCTGTCCAACATGGAGACCAAGTACAGTGTGGCTGAGGTCTGCAGGGATGATGGGACTTGCCACCCATTGGATCCAGGTAAGACTATGCCTGTATCTTTAAATTACATAAATTAAGTTAATAAGGAAGTAGAGCAGTGCAGTACTCGTAATTTATTGTAAAGTATTGTTTGATAATTTCCAAATGAATGTGCTGTATTTCAGATCTCCAGAAGATCATGGCAGAGTCCAGGGATTATGACGAACTGTTGTTTGCCTGGAAGGGATGGAGAGACTCAGCAGGAAAAGTGCTTCGTCAGGATTACAAGAGATACGTTGAACTGGCCAACGAAGCTGCCACACTCAATGGTATATGACCTCAAATGGATCCTTTTAAATCCATCTTCTCCCTCATCTATTTTGCCTGAGAGAGTGGAAACTGAGAGAAACAGCTAACATGGCCCTGTTCCGTGGTAACAAAATCGGCCTACCAGCAACTTGGACTTGGCAAAGCTAGTTTTGGACTCAAGCAAGGCTATCTTCTGACTTAGCAAGGCCAAATTTGGACTTAGCTAGGCTAGCTTTGGATTTAGCAAGGCCAGTTTTGGACTTACCAAGGTCTGCATCAATCCAATAGGAGAACATAAACAAGAAAAAGGACATAATCTTTGCTTCATAAGCGGTGTTGCTCAGAAGACATGTTTGCTAAAAACTCAGCTCTACCTGCATAACCAACCTTGTGTCTATCCGTGGTGCTCTCCACAGGTCATCCTGACAATGGGGCCTCCTGGCGCTCCCTGTATGAAACCCCGACTTTTGAGGAAGACCTGGAGAGGCTGTGGAAGGAGCTGGAACCTCTCTATCTAAATTTACATGCCTATGTTCGCAGGGCTTTGTACAAAAAGTATGGCCCCGAGCACATCAACCTGAAGGGACCTATCCCTGCTCATTTGCTGGGTAGGTAACAAAATTGAAATTGTTTTGAAAGAGCAGCAGCAGCTTTTTGGAATGTATTCCATAAAGCTACAGCCTCCAGAAATTAGTTTTGTTTATACTAGGCTGTCAGGAGCTGAGGCTGAGTATTTCATTATGGAATCCAAAGGATTTTAACACTACTGCCAAAACCTCTGCTTTCATGTGGGAGCATACTCCCATAGATATTCTGTCATTGACTGTAGATGTATTTGGGTTTAGATGGGATTTAATTTGCTTTCAGAGGCATCAAGCATGAGATAGCATTTGACAGTTCCTCACAGCTAGGGATTGGAACCACTCAGAGTCACAAATCCCACTTGGTTAAACACTGTCAGAGCAGAAGATGACTTGCCCCATAACTTCTTAGACTTAAAAATGTGAAATATGAATGCTGTCTTCTGTCCTTTCAAGGTAACATGTGGGCACAGACGTGGTCTGGCATCATGGATTTGGCTATACCCTATCCAGATGCCACGCAGGTTGACGCCACACCAGCCATGGTGGCACAGGTGAATGGACTCATGAAGCAGCTGTTGCATAATGATCACATCTGCACACATGAATACCCAAGGACTCAATCACGTTCTCCCACCACTCACATCGCAGCTGTAGGATTAGTTTGTTTCAGTTAAAATGAGACTCAAAGTGGACGCTCATGCAGAATGTAGATATATACACAGGATTTTAACTGCATTAAATAAATGCAGTGTAGCTGTTTCTTTTTCTACTTGTTGATTATCTTTCTTTTCCTTGTTCAGGGCTGGGATGCCATGAGAATGTTTAAGGAATCAGACAATTTTTTCACCTCTCTTGGTTTGATACCAATGCCACAAGAGTTCTGGGACAAGTCCATGCTGGAGAAGCCTTCTGACGGACGTAAGGTAGTGTGCCATGCGTCGGCATGGGACTTCTACAACCGAAAAGACTTCAGGTTAATCCTCAGTTTTATTTTTTCTGTGATCCTAATTGAGTGGTAGGCCCTTAGCAGTGCTCTGATAGTCTGTTTTTTATTCATTGCAAATCAAATATTTGTACAATACTTGAAATAATTATTATTCCTCCCGCCTTTCTCATTTGGGATTAAGATC
The DNA here is from genome assembly GCA_026259375.1 of Verasper variegatus. NCBI lineage: Eukaryota > Metazoa > Chordata > Actinopteri > Pleuronectiformes > Pleuronectidae > Verasper > Verasper variegatus. The sequence goes on from CM048057.1 coordinate 10,887,245, forward strand.
TCTTTTGCAAATCACACCTGAGAACAGCAGAACTAATTATAGCGATGAGACAGAGAGCGAGAAAATCACAAACATCTCTAAAAGTGATGCAGAATTCACAGTCAAAATTCATCCGGTGGAATTTAAACTTCAAGGTCCTGTCAAGTAAAGCAGCCCAACGTTATTTATAAGACTGAGTAACAGAATTTTCACTACAGAAATTGTAAAAGTTCTGTGTTCTTTGCTGTCTGTGTCTCCAGGATCAAACAGTGCACTGTTGTGACCATGGATGACCTGATCACGGTGCACCACGAGATGGGCCATGTCCAGTACTTCCTGCAGTACAAAGACCGGCCTGTGTCCTTCCGCGACGGGGCCAACCCTGGGTTCCACGAGGCCATCGGGGATGTGCTGGCCCTCTCTGTGTCCACGCCCAAACATCTGCAGAGCATCGGCCTCTTGGACAAAGTTGAGAACAACCACGGTGGGGGACCCTGACCACTAGATGTTCTGCAGAAGAATGTGTTGTTGTAACACAGTGTTCAGCTCATGGTTAAGGTGTTTCTCTCCATTCCCCCAGAGAGTGAAATCAACTTCCTGATGAGCATGGCACTTGACAAGATCGCTTTCCTGCCTTTTGGCTACCTGATGGACCAGTGGAGATGGAAAGTATTCGATGGACGCATCCCACCCACTGAGTACAATAAGGAGTGGTGGAACCTCCGGTAAAGTTCACCAGCACTTTAACAAGTGCCATATTCATTGTTTGTTAGATAAAAGGAAATGAACGAGTGAGGGGTTTATTGTTAAATGAATTATTCAATTCATAATAATTTACTGAAATAAAATCTTTGCGCTGCAGAATGAAATACCAGGGGCTGTGTCCACCTGTACCTCGCACTGAGGATGACTTCGACCCCGGTGCAAAGTTCCACATCCCTGCTAATGTGCCCTACGTCAGGTAAATTCTCCTGACAGAACAAACCCACTCTCTGATAATTGAGTCCAGATAGACTGATAACTGCTCCAACTCAATCTTATCAGCTGGTGATAAGATACAAATGTCGTAAAACATAATGTGCACTTACTCACATGGCTCACAAAAAAAATCAATCACCATTACGAGCAATTGATGACACAGCTCTAGCTTGTTTTTCCTTTGTTCTGCCGGCATTGATGCGCCGTCGTGACAGTACTTTGCTGAATTTCAACCAGGTACTTTGTGAGCTTCATCATCCAGTTTCAGTTCCACCAGGCTCTGTGTAAGGCTGCCAACCAAACTGGGCTTCTCCATAACTGCGATATCTATAAATCTAAAGAAGCTGGGAAGCTGCTCGGGTTAGTACACACACATACACCCTGGAGTGCAACCACTGGACAATCTTTCCATAAAACAAATGCTTTATGAAACAGCCTATATGTAAAAACAGTGAAACATGGAAGACATCAGAACAGTCAAATCTAAACTCTTCACCATTAAAGAAATATACATTCATACCAGAACTGACCAAGAGAAGAATGTATAGCATGTTTTATTTCTTATTTCCATGAAGAAATGACATAATTGTGACACTGGCGTTAGACAGCTGAAAGATTATAAGTGCAGTCAGTGAAAACGCTCTTCATACCATGTGTGTAATTATCTCTAGAACACACTCTTGCTACTGATCCCTTTCTTCCCCGACCTGCTCCCTGACCTGTGTTGTTGCTGTTTGCAGTGACGTGATGAAGCTGGGCTTCAGTAAGCCCTGGCCCGAGGCAATGACCATGATCACCGGCGGGCCCAAAATGAGTGCCCAGCCACTCATGCAGTATTTCAAACCTCTTATTGACTGGCTGGAGTCAGAGAACAACAAGAACAGCGATATTCGCGGGTGGCCCGAGTACGCCTGGAAACCTCCAAGTATGTCCAGCACATTCAAGGCATCCACACACTTTAATACTGATACACATATGCATGAGTCTATTTACTGGAGGTTTGTGTGAAGCAGGTTTCCTAATCTACAAGCCAAATGGTTCTTGAACTCTTTCCCAGAAAAAGGCTCACAGAGGCCTTCATTTTGTGTTTCTCCTCTGCTGCATCATACATTGAAATCAATCTGCGGCTCCTCTTGTTTTACTGATGAGATCCTCCTGAAAGGATGTATTACAGATTAGATTAATGAGATTCTCAGCAACAAGCGCTGGGAAGAGATAGATGCACAAAGGAGACCACAGCTGTTGTTGGAGAGATCAAGAAAGTAGACCATTAAATGTGAAAATATCTCCTTTATCTAAATAGGAGTTTTTTTCCTTCAGCTGACTTTTGCTGACTTAGATTTTTATTAGGTGGCATTTACACGATACTCAAACATTTGAGACATGTTTTGTCATGATTATTGAGGGTTAGCAACTGCAGCAATGAGCCCCATAGAGGCAGCAGTTTAAAGATGTTGAATTGGAAAACTAAGAAAAGTTGCATCTTGTCTCTTTTTCCTGATAATTTGCAGACAAAGTCAGCAGAGACCAGAACAACAGAATATTTGTACCCACTCTAGGTTCTTTGGTGTTGAATATTTACTTTATAAATTGGGCTCTTGTTGAAGACTGACGATTTACATGTTGGCGGTATCTGGCACTGTAAAGGTAACGTGACTATTACGCTTTTATGAAAGAAAAGGAAATTCTCAAGACTTAATTTCATGTTAAATCCATTGATGTTCAACTTTCAGGAATTATTTAGCAATCAGGTTTAAAACTTCGAAATGTAAAACACCTATACTGTAAACAGTCACTAGAGGGCGATTGAGAAGCTTTGGCTTCACTCTTGGGGAGCTGTTATGTCGTCCATCTTTATATTAAGTCTATCGTACTTTTGCAATGTTTAAATCGCTGTGTCAGGCTACCCCTGCTTTTAGGTAGGCATTTGTGGACTAGCTTTGAAAATCCCTGAACAACTCCCCCTTGTGTAGAATCGGCTGCTTTCCAAATATAAACGTGCAAGTTCGTGACAAACGCTCAATCCTGCACGTCACTTACTCTGTATCTCATCTGTGTGTCCACGTACAGCTGAAACTAAAGCAACTACAGTGGACTTCCTGGGCATGAGCGTGAAAGGCCCAGCTGCCGTAGCTGGACAGTGGGTCCTGTTGGCCATTGGCCTGGTCCTCCTGGTGGCCACCATCCTATTGGCCAACAAATACAGGAAGTCAAGGAAGCAGGAAAAGTCCATATCCACGATGGAGCTCAAGCAAAAGGACTAGTCGTCAATGAAGGCTGAAGTAAGACTGGATTTACTGTAGCTGGCACAGTACCAACCTCAATGTGAATGTGTGTTTTGTGTACTGTACAATGCATTTGATCAAATCTGCTTTTGTTTATGGTCTGCCTCCCTAGTCTTGTATATTTTCTTTGCCTATGCAAAAGCACACCACTATTTTGTAATTTATTCGTAATATTTGAATGTTTAGGGAGAAGATGTTTTAAAAATGAATGTAAAGTTGTTATATGTGTAAGCATTATTGAACATTTGATTTCGATTTTTGTTAATTTTTCAGCATTTCTAGAATAAAGAGATGAAATATTTATTCTGCCTGTGTGTTCAAATTCATGTTAGAGAGCAAAGAAAGTTTCCTGTTCGTGATTGTGAAAAACAATTTAATTCCACTGAAACTGTACAGTTAGAAAACAACAACACCACCACAGTGGACAGAGTTTGTGCAGTCAGCCGTTCCCTCTTCACTCAGTCAGTCCTTTCAGTGACTCGTCTTCTCCTGATCCAGTACATCCTTAGTGCTGCGGATCGGCCATAGTGTCCTCTTACTGTCTTGTACAAAAAGCTTGGAGACAGTAACAAAACAAAGGCCAATAATATATGCATTCATTCAAAGAGTTAACTGAATGTAACTTGTCACTATGTACAATTTATGATGCAGCTATCCATGCTGAAGCTTAAAATATCATATCTCCACACAGACATAATACCGTGTGTTCTTTAATCCAGTGTTGTGACTCCCTGTGTGTGATATATTTAAAGATATCCAGGTAGGTTCTTTACTGTAATAAATAAAAATCAAGTGGTCCCATGATCTCATTGTCAAATGTTGGATAATTCTAGACAAACAAAACCCTTTTTTTTTTTCAATGTGTTGCTGAGGTGCTTGGAAGGTTTTAAAGGAATGGAATTTAAAAAGGGCAATTAAAACGTGTCCAGCTGGGCTGTAAAACGTTATACTTCGCGGCTGTGCACCACCTTTTCTCTGTACCTCTATGAATTTATTCCCTCAGCCAGGTAAGTAATATTTCTACGTAGCTTTGAAAACTACAAAGTCACATTCTGCAAATGAGAGTTCAACCACAGCTACATTTCAGATACTGGTCTATGTGATGCCTGCCAAACACAGACAAGGACAAAACGACATTTGTCAACATATTTTAAGTGCAGTTGAAAAAAGGACTGATTTAGGTTTGAAACCTGCAATGCCTGGCAACTGAAGCGCATGAGCAATCACAGAGAAAATGAAAAAAAAAACCGGATATGGTGCAAAATAAACATGAGGAATGTCCAGTAAGTTTGCTCAAAAAATGAAAAGAAATGACAGTATTCATGCAAACACAGAGTTCAGTACATAAAGTCCTGCAACGTGAATCAAAACAGTTTACATATTACTCCTGAATGCAACCCTAATTCCAACATACAACACAGCATTCTTCGAAAAATTCTTAAGAAATTACAATCTCTGAAACAAAAAATGTTCAGTATATTGCACTGATAGAGTCAATGAAATCTAATGAAAATAAAAAACATGGTCCATGCACTGCAAAGTCCATGTGGCTCAACGGAGCCCAGTGCGCTTTGTTTGGCCCGAGCCCGTGTGACAAGGAGTGGTTCAGGGTTCAGAGTTAAGGCCTCAGTAGTAGTAACGCTGCATCTCTGTCCAGTTGGTGATCCAATACTTTTTCTGTGGCTCCTCGGGCTGAAATCCCAGATTGAACTGATAGCGCTCAGCCTTGCGAATTTTCACCCCCTGGTGCTTTGGCATCATCCGGTAGTAGAGCGCCCGCTTAAAGAATCCAAGCTGGAGATAAAAGAGGGAGAGAAGGAAGTGACAGTGATTAAGGATGCACTCAAATGGCAGGAGAGCAGGGATCAATGACTGGTTGAGAAGAAGATTTAGGATTCGAAGGCTGAGGAAAATCAGATTAAATAAGAGAAAGACCCACAATAAGCTGACAAATGAAATTCCCCCACCCTTGTTTTGGTTACTTTTGCTGTTGTTCCCATAAAATACAAAAGGTGGCATCTATTTAGTTTTTATAGTTGCAAGCAACAGTGTTCCCATATCATAAAAAAGTTTAGATCCTTACAATATATCTACCAGCGATTTGCTGGACTCCAAGAAGGTGTCATAATTTTTCCTTCAGGCATTAAGGCAGGAAAATGGTGTAAAGCCGAGTAGGGCAGGAGTGTATGACCCGGTTAAAGTAACCGCCCATTGGGGACTCTTAAAGTCTTAAAGCTAACACACCCACTGTGAGGGTGGGACATTTTCACTTGTCAGCCACTTTTTGCACAATGAATTCAGTCTGAGAGCATATGTTTCACAATCGCACAGAAGCAGCGTGAGCGAGAGGAGAGGAGCTGAAGCTGAGTGCAGGAAATCGAAGCACAATCAGGGTTTTGAGTGAGAGAGTTACAAAATCTAAACGTGAAATCACTCCTGTTCTTGTCCTGCTCACAAACTAAAAGAACACACTCTTGAATGAAGATTAATAAAACAAACAATTCAGATTAATGACGGACTGAGAAGAAGAAATTCAAGTTAGGTAACAGAAAGTTAGATAAAGTAGTGAAAGCAGAGTGGACAGCTGTGTACAGAACTAGCCTGGGGGGAAAACACAGGAAATGTTAGTGACTGTAAGCAGAAGAGGTTGGTGTAAAGACTCAGAAAGCAACATAGTAAGTTGAATCACACCCCAAGCTTAGTGCTTAGCGTCCATTGAAAATCCATTTTTACCCAAAAGCCCCACTGGTGTGTGCTGTTTGGGGACCCCCAGGGGCCTCAGTAGTCCTCAGTCAACTTCTCTGTCTCAGATGGCTGGATCTTCATCTCAGCCGTCTGGGACTTGGCCTCATACATCTCCCTCGTGCTGGCCCTCTGGAAGAAGCCACACTGAGGGTGGAGGAGGAGGAGGAGGAGGAGATTGCGTGGGGGAGAGGGGGGGTAAGTCAAAGGTTAGACTAACGCTTTGATATGGAGTTTGTATGTGTCAGATGAGTGGGGGTCAGCAGCTGTTGACTCTGTATGACCCAGAGAACAGCTCTGCTGTGCCTGAGCAAACAGTCCAGTAGATTTGTCCGTGGATACACAGCGTGTGTATGTACGAGGGTATGACCAGTACAGTATTACTCACCTTCCACAGTATAATAATTATGATTCCCAACAGTAGAATTCCTGCGACTACTGCCGAGATGATGATCCACAGCGGGAGCTCGTAGGGTATTTCCACCCCCTCCATTGGCTCTATTTCGACTGTGAACTAAAGGAGAGGTGGAGGCAGTCAGGTTAAAAGCATCAAAATCATTATCATCATCAAAATCATTATCATCATCATCAACATTTACGCACCATGATGGGCTCACTGTCAATCTTGATGGTTGGTTTGTCTGTAATGAGCTTCAGTTTGGCTTCCCCTCTGACTGTCACTCTCAGAGCGTTGGAATAGTCCTGCAGGAACACACACATACACACACCATCAAAACATTTTCACAATGAAGTTAAACGTTGTAAATATCCATAATTCCAGATACACTCTTTCCCACCAGAGGAAGGCTCTCATAAAAAACAGTGTTCTGCATCGGTCCACATTGAATCACAAGGTGTTATGTATCGTGTGTGTGTGTGTGTGTGTGTGTGTGGGCTGAGCTAACCTCTAGCATTGTGCTGTTCCACAAACGTGACCGCACATGAATCTTGGCTGAGTCTGTCATGTTGAGCAGTGGGCAGGTAAACTTCACGCATCTTGCCGTCCCCTTGGAGCATTCCTTCAACGCACCATGGGAAAGAAAGATTAAACAAGGGAGCACACAGGGACACAAACATGTACGCAAACTGAGTATGCGGGCATTGTTGGAAAAAAACGTAAGATACTAATAGTTCTACAGCCTAAAAGAGTTCAGGTGAGACAGCATTGATAACATGATACAACATTATCCACCCATCCTTCCATTTTTTATTTTATGAATCTTGATTATACGTGTGCTCGCTCTGTATACAATAATGTCACATATCCATTCATGATCTACTGGAAACATTGATAATATAGTGTCTCTATGTAAAATTGCAGCATTAATTGTGATGTCTTTCTTTGCATAATTTTCTGCATCTATCTGCTGAACAGTTGAAATGTGAAAAACTCACTCTGGCGATTAAATCGAATACGTCATGTGACGCATCAAAGCTGTTCACGCTCAGGCGGGTCCCTTTCTTACCAATAGGTGGGTCTCTTTTCGATGAGTGACCAGTGAGATTGCAGCTTGTTGCCTGACGATTTGTGGCTGGGTCACGTCATCCACCTCAATCTGCCGTTTAGTGCGCTTTGGTCCACTCCCTGACAACTGGAGGACGAAGGAGAGAGGGAAATGAAAGAGGGAGGCAGAGGAGACAGAGACATTACATCAGAGGGTTACATGGTAATTACTGGTTTTGATAAAGACATTACCAAATTCTTCTCAGAATAGCATATTCATTTCCACTGTCTATATGCAGGCCACACGCAAAATGATTTTCTATTTTGGGGCTGTGTGAGGTTTGCATGAGGCGACACATGTTTTTTCCAAAATGTATTTCTGAACAGCTGTGGTTTGGCTTTAAAACCATTTTCACACCACTTTTCTGCCGCTGATGTTTACTCATTCTGCTCAGACTGCTTCAATTCACACTGACGTCAGGACGAGTTTCAACCAGTGTCACAATTCAGTCTCGCTTGATACGAGTCCAGTTCAGTGCATTTGCCAAAGGTATGACATCTGTCGGACATTCCCCTCAGCCTCAACCTAAACTCTGCGATCAGGGCTACTTAGCAAAAGTTGCTCTAACATGCAAAAAAGATGGAGTAAGCATCTTCACTTCCTTCAACTATCCAGAAATAAGTCATAAATATTTGGAATACGAATGATATAACTTGTATTTTGGCCTTTTAGATTAGCCCATGTTCCAAATGCTAACATGGAGGCGGCAGGGTTTATGAACTATATTGCAGCTAGCCACCATGTGGCGATCAAGACCCTTTTCCTTCACTTTAAGAGAGCTGTCAAGTCGTCCATCTTTATGGACTATGTGCTAAACAGAGACGCTAAACATATCATTGTGAGCACGTTAGCATGCTGATGACAGCCTCACACGCTGTACACTCTTACTGTTTGTCCAAGGCCTTTCATTAAAGCCTCTACCTCTGTTTATTTGCAACCATGATTGTAGCTTTTCAGAAAGGGGACATTTTGGTATATATATCATGGGTGTGGGCAGCAGTAGGCTTGAAAGAATTATAAAGATTTAAAGATTATAAGACATTATAAAACATGACACGGATAAAAGGTCCAAGGCTGGAAATCAACACAGCAACCGTACTTTTGACAGTATTGAACAGAGCCTTACAGTGAGGTTCAGCACATTGACGACAGCTTCAGCAGGGTTACATTCCGTCTCCGAGTCCCCTATGATGACAATCTTCGTCAGGTACAGCAACCACTTGCCGTTGTTAACCTCAAAGGGCCAATCAAACTCAACAGCCAGGGTCCCCAGGTCTCCCAGAGGCTGGCCCCTCATGTTCACCTAAAGGAGAAAATAGTCCGCAGCACAAAAGAGGAAATCAAACCTATTGTGTGAATGAACAATAACAGTCAGAGCTAGACTGTAGTTTTCTCCTAAATAGCCTCCACCCCTGGTCATGCTCACACCACAAACCATGTCTCCCACAACAGCCCTTTCCCCCACGCAATATTAAACTTGTGAAGGATGAAACTTCAAAGACTGGGTGGGGATCAGGGAAATGTGGGTGAGCAGCACACATGTTGTAGATGCAACGTACAGTCTCGGAGGTCTAATATAACCAAGAGCGGTGGAGGTGACTCACATTGAAGGTGAACTCCACCAGACTGCCCACGTCACTGGTGTTGACCATGGCCATCTCGCCCCTCACTGTCCCACCGAATTGTGTTTGCACGAAGGAGTTCACTCTGGACAGGGTGAGAGTTGGAAATGATTGTGCACAAGTGCGAACACTAACACGATGTGGAGGATAATCTGATGTGACACTGAGTGCTTCCGCTCTTTGGTGTATGTACAGTACGTCAGGAGTTGTTACGTAATGGTACTCACGCGGATAAAGATGGTTGGATGGTGTTTTCAATCAGCAAGGCCACGGGCACAGGCTTCAGGTCACTCTGTTCACTGAGACTGGAAAAAACAAACCTTACTACAACACTGCCTGCCAGATGCTGTCCACAATAATATCAGCACTAATTAAAGGAGACATATGGTTTCGCCTTTTTTTGTGTGTGTATGTAAAAGTTCTGCAATGTTAAAAAGCCCATAGTAAAGGGAGCTCCTCTCCCCCACAGAACACACTGCTTCAGAGGCTCCTGAAACCCCTCGGCTGATACCTCTGCACCATTGTGATGTTTCAATGACCTACATTGTCACGATTTACATTATGCACACTCATCTAACAAAGCCAGGTAAATGGAGAGCAGAGGCTCCTACATGCGCTGGAACTGGTTGACCAACCACAACAGAGCGGGCCAATCGCAGTAGACTGGGCCTTATCAGAAGAAGCAAAACCAAGCGTCTCATGAAAAGAGGACCTGCAGCAATGGACAGTTTAAGGAAAGTGATGCATTTTCTTAACATTTTCAAGTAATATCCCAAATTGAATGTATATGAGCTTAATATTTCTCCTTTAACAAATGCCTTCATGTTTTATTAATAGGTAGCAGCCACAAAATGCTTTACTGTAGAATTGAAGCAGGGACCCAAATATAAGCAAATGTGGGCATAAAACCTGAATTAAAACTTGCCTGAATTAAAAGTGTTGCAGCTCTGTAAAAAGTGAACAACTCTTGGCTACAAAGCCTGCATCTAACAATCTTCAGAACTTACGTGGACAGAAGCAGATGAGACTGGATCTCTTGTGTGTTCAGATTAATCCCTGAGGTTTCAAGCTTGAGGACGAGTGACACCTGATAATGACAGTAAGTGGTGGAATGAGAATTATCACAAAACGCATCTTAGCAGAAAGAAAGGAGTCAAACTGTTTGAGGGACAAAGGCTCACTCACCTTCTCATTGCCTTTGAGTGGATTCCCCAGCTCACAGATTACTGTGCCGTCCAAAGTGCATTGCACATCATTGTCCTACATGCACAGGCAGAATATAAAAAATGTGTGTTCTATTTTCACGCGTTAATAATGAGCGACATTAACAATCCAACAGTGTATTTTTGTGATACTTGTAAAAGGATTTAAGACTTGAACAGAGGAAATAACTATTAAATGGATATCTTTCAGTCGTCTGCTGCCCTCTGATGGACGTACCTTTGACCTGACGCCAGAGTACCTCAGTGTCTCAGGGATGGTGACGTTGAGCATGGCCTGATGGGCGTCCTCACCCAGCTTCCCCCCGGAAGGGAAGTTAGTCACTTCCACCTTCAGACTTATTATCTTCATAGTGCTGCTGAACTGTAGTACCTGGAATTTGCCCTTCCTAAGCACAGACAACATGTATTTTTATTATTATTTTATTATTTTTGTTAATGTTTTTAGGAGTGTAATGATTCTAAACCCAAAACCCAAATAACAGTCTCATATTGCGTTACAGGATGACACAAACGATATTCCCAAAGCCTAGCCAGCTGCCATTGTTGCAGATACAGCATGTATAACTCTTTTTTACTTTACTAGTGTAAAATTGTTTTAATTTTTTGGGGGGTGAAACAGGGAGAAACTACTGTTTTACTGTTTTAACTCATTTAAATATAAAATCTTCCATCCCTCTTTCCAGTCTTCATGTTAAGTTTATGCTAAATGGCTGCTGGACTATATGGTTTCATATGTATTGTACATTCATTAGGGTGGTATCAATCTTCTTCTCTATCTCTTGATAAGACTCTTGTGATATTCATCTTATATATGTTTCCTGTATCAGCTTTAAAAAGAAGGCTTGCTTTTCAGAATTTCATCTCACCGGGGGTAAGGGTCGTCTTTGTCGTCAACAAACTCAGCCGTGAGCTTCAGGTTACTGCTGCATCTGTTGTCTGAGCCACACTCCTTCTGAAAGTCAATCTGCAGGAAATGTAACAAATCAAAGTATATACTGTAACATGCGCCTCACTGTGGAAGTTATATAAAATGTGTTTTATGAATGTGGTGTACGCACCACACCGTACCTCGGTTCTTTGTGTGAGTTTCTGCTCCTGGCTCACGACTGGGTAGGAGTCCAGGTTCTGCAGGGAGCGTCTGGCTTTAGGTTTTTGCTCATGTAAAGACATGTTGAGGGAAAAGACCACTGGCTCCAGTTTGTCCCTCACAGGCGCCTGGAAAGTCGCCCAAAAATGTAATACCAGTCAAAATAAGCACATGATTTCGGCAACCGCAGCTTGAAGTCGACACACTTGCACAACACATATTTGATGAAATCTTACCACTACGACCAGGTTTAGAGTTTGACACGTGGACTTGGAGGAGGGCAGGCTCAGCAAGCCGGTGAATGTGTCGCCCTTATTGTTCTGGAAACGAACTCGGGGGCTTCTTCTCCTCTCCATGTCCGCCTCCACTGTGTAGTTCACCGCTTTGCAAGGTAGAAACACGTACATGACATTACAGAACGCAAGGGCTGTGAGCTTTATCCATTCAAATTTTAAATAATATTTATTTACACCTAAGAAGTCAGTTGAAAAAGAAAAGACTGCTTACTTATATTTTTCCTGAAGTCTTTGTTTCCATTGCTCGGCGTGAAAGCCATGCACAGCGTCACTTTAATGCTGTAAAGCACAAAGAGACACAAACAAGTCTTAAACAAAAAAGTAACTCATCTGAATGAGGTATTCTGACATGTCTTCTCACCATGCTGTATTTCCAAGACACTGATTAGGGTCCACAATCTTCGGCTCAACAGTGAAGTTGCTAGTTAAGTGGATGACTGGTCGAGCTCTGAGCAAAAAAAAAAAAAAAAACATAGAATCAAACTGTACATAAGTTATATTCTCATTTGAAAAAAAGTACATGTTTTTACTATTTATAGCTGAGACATACTCCGGTATTAGTTTAACTTTTATTTTCTGTTGGCTTGTATTACCCTGCTAATACAATAAACATTTCCCAATGTTTTAACTGAATGAAAACTGGGGGAAAATTCCTTATTTTTCACACTTTTTTTCTTTTACCTGAGCAGGGCAATGCGGTCGTCCAAAGAGCCAACTAAGATGTCAGGGTAACTGTTGTCGTCCATGTCCATCCCCCCATTGATGGAGTAGCCGAAGGTCTGGAATCCAACATTACCTAATGTCTTACCTGCAATCACCTGTAGAGGGCAACATGAGGGCATATATAAGAATAAATCTGGATGCCTGATAAGATTATATGTGAAATGCATCCGATGTATTAAGTCACATGTTACCTGACTGGGATTCTCTGAGATCCCCTTTTTACTTCCCATCCATATGTAGACCTTCCCTGTGTCATGGAATGGAGCTCCGACTGCAAAGTCTGCAGACAGGAATAATGGTGGAAATATGTCAAGGAAACAGCTGAAAGCAAGGGAAAGAAGGAACGTGTTCGCCCTCTAGGTGGCAGCAGTGCACCACCTAACGATTGGTAAATTGCCAGCCGAGGTTTTGGCAAAGTCTGAAATGAAACACGTTCCATTATAATCTTTCCCTGCTGAGATAATTGTGTAGCAACAGTGCATTAAAACAATCACACAAAGTCTTAATACAATAATTCCCCTCTACGCCAGCAGAGCAGTCCTTTTAGTTTAGAACATAGATGTGATGGAAAAACATCATAGAATGGACTTTAACTACAGCTGTTTTCAACTTGAGTTGTGTTCACAGTCCTACCTTGGAATCCATCTTGGTTGACATCGCCGATGGCAGCAACTGCGATGCCAAACCCGGACCCCGACGGACCCTTCAGCACGACGGTGGTGTTCTTTTGGAACGACCCGTTCTCGTTCATGAAGATATACACCTTTCCACCATGATCGTTCATACGGTCAAAGTAAAATGGGGCCCCCACGATCAGATCATTCCAGCTGTCATAGGCAAAGAAAAAAAAAATTGCATTCATATTCCAACACATACATCCTTATTATAACTGAAAATAAATTACAATTCACCAACATTTCTTGTAATTGTAACAAACAGTACTTACATATTCCTAAATGCACCACATATCTAACAAGGTTTGACTCATGAATTAAATTGCAGCATGATCTCCCCATGATGTCATGATGGAGGTCTTATCAGAGCTACTGCAGGGACAGACTTTCTCTGATCTCAGCTCAAACGTGCATCATCATCCTGCATTCTCTTCATAATCTGCCATATCATAGCTACAGAGCACTGGACCATGAAGCAGCTCAAAAGAACAAGAGGCAGTTACAGGCAGTCTGCTAACAGAGCAAACATAACACTTGTGCTTTCTGTCTGTTACCAGTGTGTATTTAGGATTTTAAGCAGCATGTGTAGTATGACACTACCTCCTCCAGGTTAGTGGATGGGACATGGACAAGTCAAAGTACATGTCAAAAAACTTTATGTACTTTTTGTCAAACTGATGTTTGTTCAGGTGATCATTTGTCTGGTAAGTTTGGTTTTGTTTAGTTATTTGATGATATAATAATGGGGTGAAACATTCACGGCTGGTTCAGCATGTTTATGGATGGGACCTTACTACCGTGCCTCCCTCCCTCCCCCATCATTAGTCTGCAAACTCTAGCTCTAAATGCACAAGATGGAAGCGTTTGTATCCAAAATATTTTGGTTTCATTTCTGGATAGTGGTGTCCACTTTTAAATACAGTCTATGGGTCCTTACATTCTAAATATAGCATAAAACAATATGATAGGCTAAAAGGATAAATACATTTTTCTGCATATATTCTCCACAATCACACAATCTGGAGAAACTCACTCATCATTGTTAAGGTCGGTGCACAGCCAGGCTGCTTCCAAAGTAAGAGCCCACTTGTTCCCCGGGGATAACAAGCACCGGGTCTATCAGTTTGTTTATCTTTGTCCCCAGCACCACGGAGCCCTTGGACTCATCCCTGGGAGACCCTGTCACTACAGTGTAGTCATCATGGCTGAACAGCTTCTTCTCTTCGACAACTGAATAACCTGTGGTGGAGAGATTAAGAGATATACTGTTAAACTGTTATCTGACCTTTGCAAAGGCAACACAGACCTTTATTAATATCACAGATGAAACTGGATGTTGTGCGATAAAAAAAACCCTTTTCCATTTATTTGGTTCTCTTGTTATTCATATTGACACTCAGGTATTTATCAATCGATTTACAATTGACATGATGTAAAAACACACTCTACTTACCCATATAATGTTTTGTTTTTGACAGCTGGCCAAACTCTGCATTTCTGGAGTCCCATGCATTCGCTGGATCCGGATTTCTCCATATCACATGAACATTTCCTTTAGAATAAAAGCAGAATCAGAAAACAAGGTTAAAATCTGCTTCATGCACCATCTACAGGTTTCCCAGACAGAGAATAATCCTAGTGTTAGGACTAACACCGGGCATTCTTGGATGTGTTTAATACCCGTCTGTGAAACCTGCCCATTATTTCAATATCAAGCAGCAAAACGTGCTCCTTTTGGCGTTAACTCTTCAGTGCCCACCTTTCCACAAAAAGCTGCCAGGGGAGCCAAGGTAGACGTCTGTGTCTGTCATGCCACCGGAGATGCCCAGGTTGCACATGGCCTCCGACATCATGTCTAAGTTGGGGTTGCAGACCTCGTAACTGTCAGTCTGCCATTCATCGTCTGGGTCAAAGGTCAGATCATTGCTCCTCACGTAGCACTTCCCTATCATCTGACGCTGCTCTTCAGTGCCGCCTTTGAGGATCTTCATGTACCGATGGCCACACGCCTGCAAGCCAGAGAAGATGTGATGGATTAATTCCTTCTGATTAAGTACTCACATTCAGATTAAATGCTATTACTACCTCCGCCAAGGAGGTTTATGTTTTGGTCTGCTTTTGTCTGCTTGTCTATCATTCACTTTTACATTTCTCAGCGAGTAATTTATGGATCTTGTTGAAAAAATCAGGTTGATGTTATGATGATGAGGTGATTATTGGGCATAGACCTTACTGAGTGTGGACAGTTTGCGAGAGTTAGGACAATGTGGCCGGGCCCAAATTTTTCTCTTTGGAGTTAAGACTAACTTTTATGGTTATTGTTAGAGTAAGGTTTATGTTAGGGTAAAGGTAAAGGTAAAGGTAAAGGTAAAGGTAAAGGTAAAGGTAAGGGGCAAGGGAGTGTAATTTGTCAATGAGTGTTCTCACTAAGAAAAGAAGTACAAGTGTGTGTGTGTGTGTGTGTGTGTGTGTGTGTGTGTGTCGGTGTGTGTGTGTGTGTGTGTGTGTGTGTGTGTGTGTGTGTGTGTGTGTGTGTGTGTGTGTGTGTGTGTGTGTGTGTGTGTGTGTGTGTGTGTGCTGCAGTAAATATCGCAATAAGCACACTGTGTCCCCTGTGACACAACAGTCACCAGATGCTGTTCATAATATGTCACCTGTGACACTGACTAAACCAGTAAAACATGGCGTCTTCTCACCATCACACGTCTGGACGGATTGTCCCTCTGACTGGCCACTGTCACACCCAGCCACATGCCCTCCACCATCTCAGAAGGGTTTGCTATGGATGGGAAATATTTATCATTTACATTAGAGGGTTCAAAATGTTAGACTCAACATGGAAATACAGAGAACAAATGATGTATACTCTATTTTAAACAATCAAACCAGTATGCAGTCTATAGTAAACCACGTGCGATCAACCATTATTATAAAGAAAAAAATCATTCATCGTGATTATGGGGATCACAGTCACAGAAGAAACAACCCAAACAGTGAAGCATCATTCAGCCTGGATCATGTCCTGACACATATCAACCTCAAAAAATGTGCTGTGACTGCAGCAACAGCCACTTCAAGCTCAACATTCAAAGAGATGCTGAGTCCTTTTATTACGGTTCTTACTTTTAGCCGGCGGGGGGGCCTTATTCACCTCAAGGTAGAAGAGCAGTAAGCCTATCAGTTAATAACCTTCAATTTAGAAAAGATGCACATTTCAGAGCTTTGTACGCTGGCTCATTGTGAAGGTGCAGTATATGATCCTGAGTGGTGCGGGACACGCCGGAGATCAGGCTCTGACACTGTCTCTGACACACTAGCTCTGTCCTCGGCGAAAGAAAGAAGAAGTAAGATGATTATCAGATTATTATTGGCTGGGTATTATTTACATTTCTTCTCTACATCACCTGTATGTGTCAAAGGGGAAATTCCACCTGTTTCACTCAGAAAGTTCTAGGTCAGTTTATTTGTCTGTCCAATAATTACAGTAAATAAATTATAATCTTACGAGAATAAAGGTATAGAATAGATTAGGATACATTTTGTTATTTTTAAAACCTATACTAAAGTTAAACTAAACAAGATGGTCCACATTCCTCATTAATGACACGTGGTACGACAAATGACATGTGTTATAACTTTTTAATTGTGATATTACAACTTTATTAAAGTATAATAAGTAAAATGATAACTACATTCTTACTATTTTTCATCCCTTTGTCCGGACACACATGTTGTTTTTATTCGCCATCATACTTACTTGTGCTGACCAGGTCCATCCTGGTGCAGTCCCTGGTGTCTGTGGTGATGGGACAAGAGTAGACAGCACCTGTTTCATTGACATTTTTTAGAGAGTCGGCCTTCTCTTTGGGTGCACCTGCAAGAAGCCTGAACACACACACACACACACACACACACAAAGACAGATAAAGATGATTACTGTCAGATATTATCAGAGTCGTGTCATGGTGTTAGACAACACAAAGCAGACGACACAGGCAGCAACAAAAAAAAGCCAGACGATGTCACAGATAATCCTGCTGGTCTAAACACAGGAAAAGAATCTTGCAGGTTCCTTTCTATTTGAAACCAGATACTCTGCCATGATTAAGTACAGGATTATTTAAAAGAGGACACCTACGATTTTGAAAATGGTTTCAGTTCCACAAAGTGAACCAGGACACGTGACAAATTCGAATCGCGAGTGAGGAGCAGTTCGAGCATGACCCGTAACAAGTCTGGGCACCACCCCCACAAAGACACACACACAAACTAGCCTCTCTGTGATGGACCTGATCTTTTTGTCCACTCACCCAGACACTCCCTACATCAGCACCTTTTAACACACTACAAAACTTTGAAGTAGAGGGATTACCCCCACTGCACGGCTCTGTGCCGGGACACACTATTTACTGTCAGCACACGATTTATTAGCTCCACTTTGTAGGCAGAAGCTGCAGACAATCCTGTTCCCAGCGTGCGTGACTCGGCTGTGGGAGACAGAATCGTTCTGGGTTTTGGATGTGGAGCCCGTTCCTCTTTTCATTCAAACCGTCTGAAAACGTTCATGTCTTCCTGCTTGAATGCTGGCATGTTACCGGCAGCGGTTAATGGTGAAAAGCGGTGAGTCAAGCTATTAGTGAAGCTTGACGGTATATTAACTGCAACTGTGGGGTAGCTGCCTTCATTACTGATAAGCAACAGCACATTCAGATAATGGGTGTAGACTGAAGACAGACATTTTGCAGCTCATTGTGCCGTCAAAAAAAATCTCAAGACTCAACTCTGCATTGTTCCAACTTGAAGATGGAATATTTGTTTTGAGTTGAATCATCACAGGAAGATTGTTTTATGTCTTAGGAGGAAAATTACAAATATTTCATAGATTTAACAAAATTTGTTAGTCATGATTCTAATCCCAGGTTGTGCTGAGAGACTTGTGAGTGAGGTGGTCCACCGGTCTCTACCCCTCCATCACCCTGACAGAGACAAAGGCCTCCATAAATACTTACAATCTAATCATGACAACATCTCAAGAGCCCAGACACAAATATAATCATTTTAATGTGTCACCTGAGCATGAACAGAATAAGAAACTTAAAGCAACCGTGGGCCTCAAATGCTCTGTTTTACAGTACAATGCACGCAAGGAAACACAGAGACTGGAGTTTTTTGAAAATCTGCATTTGTTAAAATGCAGCAGAGGAAAAAGTATGTTTTAAAAAATATCCATATAAGTGCGGACAGGGCCTTAGTGCAGAAGTAGACATTTTTACGTTTCATTACATCCAGGAAGAAAAGTAAACAGGAACAGAACTATATAAGTGTGTCAACATTGTGTTTTCTGCTTTTTAATGTGTACAAACTCACATCCCTAAAAGGCAACAATGAATTGTTTCCTCTAATTCATAAAAAACAGACATCACCATGCATGCATCATTTAAAAAAGGTACAATTGTTTCTGCCTCCAGATGGTTATCATCAGCAATTAATCAATTATCTTGCTGGAGTGGAAACGACCAGAAAGAGCCAAGATGGCCTCTGAGGGCCAGCAGTTTCCAGGGGACTGGGAGGAAGCGGCTGTGACTCAGGTAATCATTCAGTGGTGTAGACAGCATCCAAGATTCCACAGAGGTTTGTAGTAGTAGGTCTGACGCATGTGTGGAGGAACAGGGCCACAGAGTCCCACTGTGAGGAAGTACGAGTGTGCACGTGTGTGTGCACCCATACAGAAAGTGTAAGCACATGAGCGAGTGGGTGCTTACATGACTTGCCTTTCTTCTATGGCCAGTAAATCAGAAGTCATGGCCACCCAATGTGCTTTTCAGCTGTACAGCCCCGCGTGTCTCAAAACACAGACGCACAAGGTTAGCCATTGTTGTGGGAAAACCAGGGCACATAACGCAGAGCAAGAAATAACAAGAGAGAACCGGGTCAAGCACAATTCCCTATCAAACACTTATAGAGGCCAGACTTTGGAAAATAAGGAGAGCTGGGGCCCAAAGTCCAGCGCTAATCACGCACCATGCTTCAGGGAGGCTTGGGAAATCTTGGAGGGCAGAGTGCTTTCTTTTAGCGAAGGGAGGGAGAGGTCAACGTGAACTCATAACACACTCGCTGTCGTCTTACTGTCTCAGCAGAGGTCACCTGTGTTTGTTGTGGGAAGTCAGCACAGCAGATTGATGCCACCAGGTTTTACATCCACCGCTGTACAACTGACCTGTGGTGTTTTCAGCCTGAGTCGAGCTGGAGACGGATAATTTACACAGGAAACTAATCAAAGAAACAGGGCGTTGTTTGGGGAAATTAGCTTTTTTGCTTTCTTGCAACAAATTAGATGAGGTGATTACAATTGTCATTTCTGTTCGATGAATATAAAGCTACACTGAAAAAAGAAGAATTGTTGGACCAACTTAAAAAAAAAGCCTGATCTCCCTTTGTGACAAACTGTGACCTGGGAGGTACCAGCAGGGCTGAGCAGTCAGGACAGCACATACCAGCTCAATCAATGTAATTCAGGGGCTATACTGAGAAGGGACGTGAAAGGATTTCACGCTTCATAACCTGCTCAGAAAATTCACCACAACCTGAGATAGAAACAGTTGACTCAGCCATGACAGCACATCTCATATCCTGTCGCAACTGCAACAATGTGTGCCCTCCTCCCATCTACCGCCCTGCTCATCGCCTCCTCATAAACAGGCTGTCAAGGGCCCAGGGAGGGGAAGGGAAGAGAGGCACCCAGCAACTGAATTCCTACTCCCGCAGACATGTTGAAATTTGCCCCCCTCTCCCAATGAGGTGATCCGAACGGCTGTCTAAACCAAACATTTGTTGAAAAAGCAAGGGAGTAGCTATAAGGAGGGCAAAAGGAAGATCACTTCTTGTCACATAGAAAGACAAGGAGCGAATGTTTTTGTCAGTTCGATGTACAGACGTTAGTTAATAAGTTATTGAAAGTTAAGTGTCAATAAAGCCCAATCTTCTCATGTGCTCACTTCGTACCTGACTAATCCAGGCAACACGCAGCGAAAGCAGGAAACCAATTTAATTACAGATGACTAAAACCTAAAAAATGTTCCTCGATCCCAGATTTGTGACGAACAAGAAGAGACAATGCGCAGCACCAGTCACGTATACAGAGGAGCATACTGCGCTCTCATTTATCTTCATCTGCATGGGTCCAGTCTGAACAGGACTGTGATGAGACATGTGATAGAGGTGTATAACTAACACACCCTGCTGGTCCTTACTTTGAATGTCAAGGGGAATCAGGGGCGGATCCAGGGGCAGAGTCAGGGGGCCACTGGCCACAGGTGGAATCCAATTGGCCCCTAAAGAGCCCCTGCGCTGTCAGTAGTTTTTTTTTCCTAATGAACTAGTCACTTAGTTACAATACTGACAAGTAATATGAATATGTTTATCTAGAATCTTAGATCCATGACTGATAGTTTTAAAGCACTTCCTCCTAGCTCTCCTACTAAATAAATCAATAAGATTCTATTTGTATAGCCCATATTCACAAATCAAAATTTGCGTCATACAGAGCTTAACAATGTGTGACACCCTTTGTCCTTAACCCTCAACAAGAGTAAGGAAAAACTACAACAAAAAAAACTTTAAACGGTTTAAACTGCATGTGCGGGATCTGTCGCCCTGGACGGAGAGACGTGCAATAGATGTTGAGTGTACTGTATTAAAGCTTCAGGGTTGTCCCCGTGTTGTTAGTCGCTTTCTACCAAATGAGAACATGTAAATATTTGAAAATGGGAAAGTAAGAGAAAGTGGCAGACAAAGAGGCTGCGACTGAGGGAAATGATACTAAGGACACACTGCCAGTATTTGAACCTAACACAAGTGATGGATGATCTGTCCAGATAAGGCTTAGGACAACCTGTTTGTCACAGGGTGCGGCTGTGGCCCTCAGGGCAGAGAAAAAGACCAAATCTGCAGCGACATGAAAGAGAACCTCAGGGCCTGTGTTTCACTGTCAGTGAACTCTTTTAACTCTGGAAAGATATAGAAAATATACAACACGCAAGTTCACAAGAAGTCATGATTAGTCCGATTTCTGTGTTTTACAGTAGTTTTGAAATCTATTTATCTAGTCATTCTCTGTACAATACTGAGAGTAACGATTTTTGTCTGAATCAAGCCACATCCACAGGATGTGGATTCTAAAGAAGACAATCCTCTGTTCTACTGCATCACAGGGAGAAGCCACAGGCCGTCCTCTTCTGCAATTCAAAATCTCTAATGGAAACAAGTAGACACACGTAACTGTTGCCCCAGGTAACAAGGTTGTACAAAGATCCAGAGCGAGGATTCGAGGGGATGGGAAGTTCAGTGTTTCAGTGATATAACTCGGAGACAGAAGTTTTAACTATATATGTTTTTAAACTGTATATGTTTTAACTGAACTCTGTATGATGATAAATGCTTGAGCAAATTGCCATTGCTTCATTTCGTTTGATTTAATTCAGGAACTTGAGTGTGTGTTCACAGTTTGATAACACACAGTGGGAGCACACATTTGCCTTCATATATCTGCACGGAGAGATCAGCTGAAGAAAGGGGAAGGCCATCTGGCTGTCCTCAATGACAATAGTGAGAGACAAACATGAGCCATTTCTTTATCTACTGGCATCACAGTCATAGCAAAACAAGTGGAGTTATTTCTGTGTCACTGGATACATCTACATTTTGAAGAATATAAGGGAACCTACTAAGGTATTACTCTCTCATTGCAAACAAGTACAGGCAAGGAACAGATACTCTAAATCCTAAATCCATTTAATACACAGATACACAAACACTGCCCTATACTGCACCATTGGTATTTGTCACAATGGTATAAAGTTATAGCACTTGACTGAATCCAGGAGAAACACAGCCACTTAGAGCCACAAAGCAAATACATGGAGACAATATAGAATGGAGTGACTCAATTTGAAGATTGAATTAAGCACGAGGACAAGAGGAGGGCTGAGACTGATCTCTTTTAATGGTGTAATGACTTGACTGAAAAATGAGTGGGATAGCTCATAAAAGCGTGTTACAGCGTGGTCCGCACTTGCTGTGCTGACGGTCACGGCACATAGAGTCACATGATGAAGGTGTGTGTGTGTGTGTGTGTGTGTGTGAAGTGTGTGTCAGCTCCCGGTGTGATTATTTTACAGCTGCACTCTGATAAACCCATGTCTTTGTCATTTCAGGAAAGACTTACAAAGCAGTAGGTGGGGCGGTGAATGTACATTGCTATCAGACCATTCACAGTACGCACGCCTTGTTGTTAACACACTAACTGTGAGCCTGCGTGTAGGGAACATGCTGACGGATGAGTCGTCTCTGGACAAACAGTGACCTGTCGGTATCGACCTGCTGCCTGGAGTTGGTCATCATTGACTGTACAGACCTTATGGCACCACCTGTCTAGCTATCTATCTTCTATCTTCTATCTTCTTTCTATCTCACCTCTGTCAAGTCTTCAGAGGACGCTGTCGGCCTTATACGAATTTTCACACTGGAAGGGTTCATGCTCATGTCAGAGGTTTTAAACAGAGAAGCAGACTGTGCTTTACAAGTAGGAAAACAAAGGTACAAAATGCTGGCCTGGGTTGGATATATAGTAATTTAGTCACAATGGGAAAACGTATGATGGAATTTGAATGCAAGAGGTTGTGTTACGATCAAATTAAATATCACTGTGCAACTGTGCTCTGCACAAACGTTACAGTTCACCAGGGCATCTCAGCTGGGCAAACATCCTGTTTGAAGACCACCATCTGCCGTGGGTGAAACAGTAACAAGAGAGCAAACTCATTTCATCCCGGTGTGACAAACCAAACATGGCAGGTCGTCCCCTGATAATACACAAACTCACTTTTCATTAGCAACCAGTAAAACCGTGTCTGACAAGGACAACGTTCATTTGGCTTCCATGTGACGGTTGGTCTCCTCGTTGTGGCCACCCAGCATCCTCTGTTGCAGGTTGAATGATGTCAGACTGGCTTCGCATACACGTACACGCACCGTACGCACACGCAAGCACAGCTGGACTGAGTCTGGATGCATGTTTGTCAGTGACCCAACATCACACCAGCACACATTCATACTGCAAACTTACATCATGCAGCCAGAGCAGAATCCTCGAGAGACAAAGTATCAGTAACAGTGTCTCCATTAACATTTTGACCCCTAGAGAGGGAGGGAGAGAGAGAGAGACCTTGGGGGTTTACAGGTGGGCCGTATACCTCACAGCTCTAATGGAGCTGAGGTAGCGCTCCTGCCAAGTGCCAAGTTTTCACTCACATATTACTCAACTTATCTAAAAGCAGTGCAGGTTTGAGCAGGAAACATCTGTTAATGTCTCCTGAAACTTGGAAAACCTCCAATAAAAGACAACTGGATACATAGAAAACACTAAAATGGCTTTTAAAACATGTTGTATTGTTATGAACCACAAGACACCACACACACTGACCTCTGCATACACACACACCAAGTGTAAACCAATACTTCAGGATCACTTCCCTTTCAAAGATGATAAATGGCACGAAGAGACAAAGGTTTGGAAGCGTATAGTTTTTCTAGCCACAGGTAACCATCATTAGCCCAGAGGCCAACCACACCAGCTTTTCCGTGCTGTTTCGGGGCATTTGTACCATCAGGGGGAGAAAAGGGGATCCCTTACATTTTTGTTAGGACAGAAACAGTCCTCACTGCAGGTATTCCCAATGAAAGCCCCTCCATACAGAATCTCCTCTGTGGAGATTAGCAGGAGGCCCAGGATCCCGCTGGGATCCATTTCAACGTGTTATTAGACACTGTCATTCACTCGGCCACTACACAAAATGCAGCCCATGCCATCACCAACTGATTGGATACAGGCAATAAGTAGCACAAAGATTAGGCTCAGGCACCAGGACAGACTTGGAATCATTTCAAAGTCTTGTGCTGTTATTGTATCTGGTCCAAAACCCTTTAATAACCCAAATACCAATTTCCCGCTACTGTACAAACCTTTTGCTGTTTGGCACTTCAGTTTGTTTTTGATTTCATGGTTTTATTGTTTGGTAGCACGGCTGTAACTCACTCCACAGGCAGGTGTGTAGTATGTTGAGTTTCTCTGTTCCTATAAATAATCATTTCTGTAGTTGAAAATGTTTTTAGTGTTACAAGTGGTCAAATGAGTTTTACAAATTGGCGACACAAAAGTTTTCAATGACTGATAATTAGCCGATTTATCAGTATCAAAACAAATGTACTTCCTAATATGGGCATTGGCATTGGCATCCCCAAAAATACACATTGTTTAGGCTTATAACTTATCTGTAAAGCATATATAAATGATTTTTAAATATAACTTAAAGTATAAGCCCTCCGTGAAGGGCGTCTTTATAGGAAAAGGGACCCAACATTAAAAACCATGACATTAAGGACGAACTGACAAACCTATCAGGTTACTATTAGTACTTCAACCTTTGTTCTTTCATTTCATTATTATATCAAACAAATAAAATGCAATAGCGGCTGAGGCTCAGGAAATAGACCTGGCTCCTCCAGGCTGTGTTCAAAAGCGTCTTTGGGCAAGATAAGATAAGAAGGCACTAAATCCCAAAGTTCCCCTGACGGTGACAGTGTGAGAATGATGTGTGATAGAACATTTTTTGTAGGTGTACATGAATGGGTGAATGTCACTTGTACTATAAATTGCTCTTTTGCCAAGGGTTTAGGATTACGTGTTAGATATACAGTGTTTTATGTAGCTTCCAACGCATGAATACAGTAAAAACAATGTGTTCTAACAAAATATAGTTTGGAACAATTCCTGAATACATGCAGAAAAAATGGGACGTTTGATGCTTCCATTCTCAAAGAGAAGTAACAACGTCCGCAGGTGGGTTCTCATGAAGAACATGTATGAGGGTGTAACGCACAACACAGGGTTCTTGTCTGAAAACGTTTCAGTGTGGCATGACACTGGTGCTCTGAAAGACCCACTTCACAGACAAAGACCACTGGCACTCCTGTGGACATACCCACCTGCATCATTTACATTAGCAACATAACGTAGTGTAACATATATAATATATCACAGTGGGTCATTCAGTTGAGGTTATACTACAGAAATCTTGAGCGTCAGCTGTGCAATGAGAGCCGTACAAGTGATATTTAACGTTCACAGTACTGTTGAGCAGCTTTTCAGAGCTCACAGGCCCAACACAATACCATACTACCAGGCCGAGCACACATTCATACTCCTTCCTGCTGTGAGACCTTGGTGCCATTGGAATACATTGTATCCCATTGTGAATTCAGGCCGTTTGCTCCCACAGTTCAGGGAGCAAACCTTCTGCAGCCGCATTTCGAGCCAACAGGATACATTTAATTCCATCAATCTGTAAGAGACTTGAGGGGAAGCAGAACGTGTTCATGTGCATGTTCAAACCGAGAATCTGATTGTTAGTGACTATAAACCTTACAGCAAGTAGACCAATCTAATATGCACCTCACAGCAGAAAACGGGAAGGCCCCTGTCAAATTAAATGGCTGACTTTCATGGCCTCGGGCCACAGCAGTCAGACAGAGATGAGCTGGAAAGGCGAAGGCACTTCAGCACTGATTAAATATTCATCAGTCAGAGTCAGAGGAATTAAATTCTTTGACCCAGCTCACAGAGGTTCCCATCTGTAAAATGAGGGGATTTCTTTTAGGGGTTTTGAACTTCAGCTGAGGTTTGGTTTGGCTGTGGGTGGGTGTGGTTCCCAGCAGTCCCCAGAGTCATCATTCTCACTCCTGTCTTGTCTCAACCTGAAACCTGGCAGGTTGTGACTGTGCAGAGAAGGGTAATACATTCCAGACATACCATGGGGTCAGGGGACTGGAAGAGCCAATAGGTGGCCAGCTGACTGCCCAGTCCCTCCTCCCTGCTACAACAGAGAACAAAAAAGCCCTCACAGGAAAAAGAAACCTCTCTTTAAACGGGGGAATTCAAAGAGAAGAGGGGGAGTGAATGCCCTGAACAAATTGGCCTCAGGTAGCCCCTATAGATTATTCAGGTGCAGCCCTTCCCCAACTAAGTTAGTCCACTAATTGTTCACCATGATCCAAAATACATTTTTTAATTGCTTCAGCTCAGCCAAGATACACTGGTAGATTCAGCCTAATGGGATAATAGCCCACATCTTAAGGAAAACGTTATTACGTTCCCTTAATTGTAGAACTGGGGAGAGGAAACCCTCTCTCTTTGCATTTTTTTCTTTTCTTCCTGGACCTGGTCTGACAAATGCACCAAGAAAGAGGGGCCACTTTGAAAAGCGTGCGTGTACATGTCACGACTGGTTTACATGGATAGTTGTTGCATTTTTCAAATATTCACACTCTTGCCTCGCTCCAGTAAACGAGAGCAAACAGCCCTGTGGTGCGACAGATGAGACAGATACGGTGGTGAGACAGATACGGTGCCACAAAAGAAGCCAGACAACGCAGAGGAAACAGACAGGGCTGTAAAAGCACAACAACAAACATCCAGACGTTTTTACTGTATGTTTGGGAGTCAGAAAGTACATGTGGAGTGAGGTTTGAGTACTGAAAGACTGTCTTTAGTGATCACCGGTGGCTAGGAGATTTACAAGCCAAGGCTGATAGCGAGAGCACTCTTGGAACAGGAGGTGCTATTGATGGAAACACACAGAGTAGAATCTACATAAATACTTCTGGTGAAAAGGGGGAGAGTTCATGGTAGCAGAAATATGAGTCAATACTCTGTGAAACAACGGTCACAACCACATTGAGGTTGAAAGTGTCTCAGTTGTCTTGAGTCTCACACTTCTCTAAATTCAGAAATAGGCCTCGCTGACATTAGAGGACAAAACAATTGCAATTTGGAAAAGTAATGTGTGATATCTATCTAATGATTCCAGGTATTCTCGGTCTGTCCTCTTGTGAAACGCATACCTCAGTTTCACACTGGGCATGCATGTTCTTAAGGGCCCAAGGAAGTGCACTGTCGAATTTGGTGCATTTAGGACTTGCGATACAGGCGATCCTTTAGCAGCGGCGTCTTTGACTCATCAGCGAGAGGGACATTGATGGAAACTGATTCTCCAGTTTGAGGTGCTGCGTCTAGCTTTCACCACATTTTGAGGTAAACAGCTCTTTGTGCAGCAGCTGTGGTGCAGCTTCATGGTTCTGTGGACTGGGTCCTGCAGCAGGTCTTTACTCGCCGCGGCTCATGCGGGTCCCTTTTACAGTTTCATCACCCACACAGGCCGAGCAAACAGCCCACTCTGAACAGGCGTGTTTAGCATTGCACTGCAGTACTACATTAAATACGCTTGTTTTTTTTCTTGCTAAGAGTACGATGAAAATATTGACAGCACTCTCTTTTCTGAAAGGTAAATATGAACCTACAGCC
This sequence comes from Verasper variegatus, assembly GCA_026259375.1. Lineage (NCBI taxonomy): Eukaryota > Metazoa > Chordata > Actinopteri > Pleuronectiformes > Pleuronectidae > Verasper > Verasper variegatus. Next base: position 10,914,775 of record CM048057.1, read on the forward strand.
AGCAGCAGGTTACATTCATATTAGTGTAAAAGACACTTTTAATGAAACAGAACTGAGTACAAATTTGCTTCAGCCCCTTTACCTTGCAGAGGACGATTGAGACTTTTTACAACCTCTTTGTCCCTGCAGGCTTCCAGGCTCATTACCACCGCCATGTGCCCCCCCTTCTTGGGTTTCAGTCTGCGGACAGTGACTCCGTCCCTCTGGGGACGAGGACAAGATGGCACATTGATCTTGTGTCAGATGGACACTGCTATCCGTTCTATTAACTGGGGGAAATCTCTGTAATGCACACCAGTGCACCAGTTGACAGAGAGCAGGCTAATAAACCTTGCGCTCAGACTCACTCCACTGGTGACAACACAGAGGAAGTGGGGCCTGGCTTGTGATTTTCTTCAAAGCAGAACCGGGACACAGATAACAGCAGTGAACACGGCGTGTGATCATGGATGCGGAAGGATGAGGGGGGCCGCTGTAATTGGCCGTGGGGAAATCCTACACTAAACAATGATACAGTTTGAGGAGCTTTCATTAAAGACGCTGCATAGGAAGAGAGGAAAGATGTCTCCTCGGGAACATGAGCTATGCCTTCAACAGGAATGTAAATCCTCCCAAACACGATTAAATCCACGAGCATTCATGTCGTGGTAATAACAACGTACAAGTGTTCCAGGCCAATGCACGCTGTTATTGCGAAATACAAATCCACTTCTGTCTCGGCTGAATGTGATAGCCTGAGGATAGGTGTATAGAAAGTAGAGCAGGCTATCTCAGGACTTTCTCTGCATTCCACAGTGGCTGGATATGAACACTGAAGTCATGTATGCATGGAAAAGATGAATATGAGATATCATATTTGATCTGAAATATTTTTGTGTAGTATTAACATTTAATATTCCACATTCCATGATAACATTGAGGCTCAGGCAAGTTCCAATCTGTTTCACCCACACCTGCACAATTACCTTCAGAGAGGTGTGCAACAGCAATTATAAAATGTCTTAATCACACATTTAACAATAAGTGTGTGCTCATGCGTGATACATACACCCCAAACCCATACAGAAATGTCAAGAATGAAAAGGAGAATTGGTTTGTTGGGAAAAAAAGTGAGATTGATGTGAAACTGCAACAGGAACTTTCACATTCACAGCCTTCCACAGCTGGGATGCCTGTTTTAATACCTCGTGGACTCATTTCCAAATTGAAATGTAGTTGTACTGACCCAGGTTAAGACCTGTTTTACCTGGAAACATGTTCAGGTAAAACAAGGGCACAGAGAAGTGACAGAACACCATTGTGACATGTTTTGGTATAGAGGCTACTAACAGTTGTGTCCACAGGCCTGGATCAATCCGCACAGATTTAACAAACAGGTGGGAGACTGGAGGAGGAACTATATGCTGCGTGTAGGAAAAGGGCGTGTGTGATGCGAAGAGTTTAACAAGTGCGTTAAGAGCAGTTTATAAACAGGCGATTTGTGTTCAAAATATACACTCGTGGCTGGTATTTGCGCAACAAGTGTGCGTAAAGTGCGGCGAGTAAAATGGTCGTTTTTCGTTACGCAGCAGGTGCTTAGCGCGTGAGTGCAGGCGTTGTTTTAACCTCTAAATGAGAGAGAAGTGGAGCCTGGTGACAACTTACAGGTATTTCCTGGAGCCCGCCGTCTGTTCATGCAGAGCCACCGACAACCCAAAGAAGCTGCCTTTGGTCTGCCCCTCTTTGATCACAGGAAACCGAGCATCTATATTAAATCCGCGGCAGCGCTGCGTCCACTGGTGCGTCGCCAAAACAAAAGCGCACAGGAACAGTCTTGGAGACATGGTTCAGGTTGGTCCTGGGCTTCCCGCAGATCCACGATCAGCGTGGGTCCGACACTGAGCTCCAACAGGTAGGCTGCTGCTGCTGCTGCTTCACAGAGACCTCCCCGTTGAGAGAGAGAAGAGAGAGAGAGAGAGAGAGAGAGAGAGAGAGAGAGAGAGAGCGAGAGAGAGAGAGCCGCCTGCCCCCCCCCCCCTCGCTCAATCCACTGTGTACTGCCTAGGTGTCGGTGTGTGCCTCCCTCTGCTGCCCTCCCCCTGCTCCGTCCCCCTTCCTCTCTGCACCTCCACAGACATCCGAGGCAAGTGCACAGCATTCACACACTGTAGAGAGAGGTTTGCTCACACAGTCACACTCGGTGTTTCTCTTTCTCCCTCCCTCTCTCTGCCCCTGTCTCTCCTTCACTTTCCACCTGTTGAGGCTCCTAACTCTGGGAAGTTAAAAGTTACACTGCTTGTAACCCCCAAAATAAATAAGTAAACCTATTCTGAGAAGTAGAATAACAATCAGTAGAGTGTGTACCCTAACCCTAACCCTAACCAAGGCCCAACAGCCAAAATCCATCCCAGAATATAATGCATTCTTTCCTGACCCATATTGCACCTTTCCTCCAAGTGTTGTGGTGATCCGTCCAGTAGTTTTTGCATTATCTTGGTCACAAACGAACCAACAAACCAAAAATCCAAACGTGTGTGCTTAGTTTAGTTCTCACAACCTAAATACTAAATACATAAATTAAATATTAAAAATATGTGTGGGGTTTGGTAGAAACCAGTAATGGCTTAGATGAAAACCACACCCAAATAAACAAAACATAACATACAAAACAAACAAAATGATCAATTCAGGATATATATTAGGGATATGTTACATATTGGTATATTATAGTTAAGTATAGTGTAGTATATTATAGAAATCTTATGTTTGATTTAAATCAAATTCTTCTATTAGTTTGGCCTCTTTTTGTTTTATGAATAAAAGTCAACAACTCAACTTGTCTTCAGGAAAAGACCCAGAAAAGCTTTTTCAACTTAATGATTTGTGTTTCAATCAGTTATCCCAGCAGGATGTTTTGAGTAGGAGGGGGGATATATTATGAAAGTCAGGCTTCCTGATAAAACTCTTCCACTATTAGACGCATGGCCTGCCCTCACATGAGCACTCTTGTGACAGCCACCCTCCCCTGCTCCGTTGCCTATCGCTCAAACTCCTGGCTTCCAATATGCAGTTCATTAAACCCTTAATCCCCTTAGAGAGTTCATGGAACAGGCCAGAGGTTTTTTTGCCTTTCCAAATCCCCCTGTGCCCCCTTTCCCTTTTCTTTTTCACTGTCTTTCTTTGGAACCCCCCCAGTGTGGAGAGACCAGCTGCAGCTCCATCTCCTCCCCCGTTCGCTTGTATCTCCAATGCACAGCCGACGTGCAATACTCTTTCATCGTATCTGCTTTATTGGCCGTCTCCAGGCTGAAATCGGGAATCTCTGACCTCCTCTAATTGATGAGCTTATAGCTCCCGCTCTGCATCTCCTCACGCTTCAGGGGTTTCTCTCACCCGGAGGTGGACTCTTCTCCATCCCAAGTGAAAAAATGCCCAGTGGGGAATGGAGTTCAATGAGCACATTCCACAGACTTACATACACTGTCTTTGGCGTGTGGAGGGACTGATGTTCTCAAGCGTGTTCTCGGCTCAGGTGTTGCTATTTTAATATTGTCAGCTGGGTTGGGTCCTTATGCTAAGCTAGGCTAACTGGCTGCTTCCATCCATTTATTATCTATACTGTTTATAAGGTCGCAGGGGGAGCTGGAGCCAATCCCAGCTGACATTGGGCGAGAGGCTGGGTTCCTCCTGGACAGGTCGCCAAGAAATTATCTGTAAACCATCCTAAAGTTGCCATTTTTACACTTTGGAGTTTGGTCACCAGCGTATCACAGCGTTAAGATTAGAACCAAACAACCATTCCCACTCACATTCACACCTATAGTCAAGTAGTCTCCAAACCAAACCCCAATGTATGTCTTTGGACTGTGGGAGGAAGCCAGAATGCCCAGAGAAAACCCACACGCATACTGGGAGAACATTCGAACCGCAAACCTTGTTACTGTAAGAGCTGTCCACTGTACACCATTTTCACATCACCCTGCGAGCCTAAAGGTGAGCAAACAACATGCCAGTGTATACAGTATCAACATCCTGTTGCGACCTTATCAAGGCATGCATCTGGCGCGCCGCTGACACTGAGCAGATCCACGCGATCGCTCAAATAAAAACCCACAATAGACGAGCAATCTGACCTCCCCCTTTATTTCACAGCGTGTGACTGATTCTCGTGCATTTTGCTAAAAGGGGCTGGTGAGCACCTGATCCTTAACCCCTCTAGGTTCTAAAACCACCCATTTACATCTGATAAGTGTCACTCCTGCAAAGTGACAGATGATACTGGCTTCTTCTATACTGTCAGAAAGCGATACATACATGGAGGACCATGAGGTATGTAAATACACCATAAACCACTATTTTCAAAATAGAGTTGCCTGGTAATGAGAATATGTATCTGATCACTTTTCCCACAAGAGTAGAGTTCAGTTTCAGCCCTTGCACATCATCACAGTCGTAAAAGTTCCAGTTCTGTCTTTTAAATGTGTAGTCTCCAGACCCAACTGTAAACCAATACCAGTCAGTGTGAGCTGTGGGGACAAAGACCCGAGTGCAGTTGCCGCTGCCCCCAGAGTCCTCTCCACTCTGGAACCCTTTGGTCTTACAGCCCACACAAAACACATGGAATGCAGTTTGCAATTTATCTCCTAACTTCCTGTTTTTTTCATCACCAAACCCACCACCATCCTCCCCCGTCCCCCCCTTTTCCCTCCTCTTCTCCTGATTCCTCAGGATTTTGTTTCTGCCTCATACTCACCGTTTAATTGAGTAGGTTAATCCTACATAATTATATCATGTTCCCGCTCAACTTCCCAGCTGCTTTGTGGTTTGTCGTATACGCCACACGGCTCCTCTGAAGGCACCCTTTGAAACCGAGCTGTTTGGGGCGGGTGAGTGGGATGCCATGTTGAGTTCCTGATGTGAATATGTGATAACAGAAATGGACATGCTATTGTAGAGCGCTGTGGAGAAAGCAGAGCATCAGTATGCTCCATTATAGTCCCATTACACTTATCTCCCTGACTTATTACTCTACTTATTCAGTGGGCTTTGTGTGAAATCCCCAGGCAGTGGGTTGGAAAAGAACTTTGCAGCGCAGCCTTGTATGCATGAAAATAAACCAGGCCTCAAAATAACTACATGTCAGCTTGTCATCCAGTTTCCATGAATATTAAATCCACAACACCCAGACTGATGAACTTTAACAAACCGAGCAGGACATTGGTTAATATGAAACACAGCACGCCCTCACACCGAGTCCTCGCTGCACGGCGACGACGGAGACGAGTGTTGCCATGGAGCTGGGAGTTGCTATGAAGCCAGTATGTTGTGAGCAGTGGTAGCGTCTGTGGAGGAAGACAGTGTGGTCTGTTTAAACTCCAGCCAGGACTCTTGCTGGGCTCAGATGACCTTTCACAGGAATAAAACATGATCCACTCAGTGCTGTCCACTAAAGCAGGAGACAATACACAAATAATGTTTAGCTTCATAGCAATCCCACATGTTTGTTCTACTTCTATTTGATCTGTTGTTGGTATGAAAGGAGAGATGGGATTCAACTTGATGGAATTGCAACATTGGACCACATATGTTGCTTTTATATACAATATCTCACATGGAACAGCTGGTCTTTTGATATATGATATTCCTCCCAGTATTAAGGCTCTGCACACTGTATAAAAATGAATAGAATGGCACTCAGTAGAGCGCATACCTCCGCCAAGGCCTGACAGTCCCCTTTGAGACCAAGTTTAAATTCAGAGGATCCAGTGTTTAGCATGTGTGTGTGTGTGTGTGTAGCAGGAAGGAAATGCAGCAGGGGCTCTGGGACCCGATCGGTGTCTTGCTGTTCTTCAGGTCTTCAGTTCACGCTGAGGTGCAGGAATGTGTTGCCCGAGGTGGAAGGCGTGGCTCCAAACACTCTCCCACTGTCCGGTGGCACCTGTTTTACAGATTAGCTTCCAGACAGACACACAGAGTGATGGGAGACAGCGGGACACAGTCACTGTGCTGTGGACACAAAACAGCTGTTACACAAACTCAAATAGTAAACTCTCCACAATTTATCATTTGACATTTGGCATTTATGATTTGTCTTCTTGCCAAGAGTTAGAGGAGAAGATCGATACCAGACTTACTAAATATAAAGCAACAACCATGAGCCAGGTTAGCTTAGCTTAGCATAAAGACAGGAAACGGCAGGTGGTAAAATCAGACCAGCAGCATCTCTGAGGCTAATCTGTTAATACGCTATATCTTATTTGTCTAATCTGTACATGTTGTTCTCCAACCAGAAGGTCAGTGGTTCGATCCCAGTCTTCCCCATCTGAATGCTGAAGTGTCCTTGGCCAAGATAATGAACCCTGAATTGCCATTTAATCACTAATTACTAAAAAAATTAAGAATGAAACAACATGCTAATTAATGAGCTTTAGAAGTGCTAGTGTAAGTTGATGATGCCTCTGGACAGGGCAGAGCTAGCACTTTTTCCGTTCCCAGTCTTTATGCTAAGCTAGGCTAACACACAGCAACAGAAACCTGCAATAGCCAAGAAGAGCAAGTTGACGGGATGTTGCGTACTGAACCAAAGCATGGCTGCCGACAGAATAGACAATACTTTTGTCTCCTATACCAGGTGGACAGTATAAAAGGAGGACAAACTTGTAGAATTGTGGGAACAGTTTGTGTGCCTGTGTAATGTGTCCTGTTGTTTGTCCAAACCATTACACAAATGGCGCTAGTCCCTCACCATTTTTGTTTTTATCCTGCAGTTTCGTTTGATCATGCAAGTCTCTGGAATTGCCACTCAGAAAGCGTGTGTTCAAACACCAAGTATGTGGTGCTCCGTCTCGACTGCATCGCCATGTGTGCATTCTCACGATCAAAAGATAAAGAATCAGTCACGTCTATTGTATTGTTCCCGGTCCCCTACGTTTAAAAAAAAAAAATCTGTTACGATTTGATAACCCTCTAGTGTGCAGCAGGCACTACAAGTCACCTGTCTGATTCTGGAATACCGGCATGCCACGTAAATACACACACGGGCAGCATTTTTCTAGTTTGTTTGGTCAACTGCAAATAAACAAAGGCAGCAAAATGAGGCTAAAGTTCCAGCAATAAAGCAAATAAGTGTATCTCCCAAAATCAAACTATTTCTTTAAAAGTTTTCTTGGCTAACCAAATAGTAACAACCCAGAGCAGAACTTTTGTTGGAGATGAATTTCTTAATGGAGTTATAACTTGATAGAAATGTACTTAGAACTGGACAGTTCATTCCTCCTCCAGCCCCTTTTCAGTTTTCAAAGCACCAAGGAAAGAGAATAATCATTTTTGGAAAAGAACATCACAACCAGTAGTAACAAACACCTTTTGGAAAAAAATATCCTCTATGTTAAATGTTGCATTCAAAGTTACAGGAATCTGTGATTGAGTTAATGATTCACTGAAGGCAGATTTGTATTAAAACACTGGCTGTTCAGTAGTGCACTCTCAGTTATATTTAATCTTTAAAAAGGGAGTTCATTCATGCAGCATTCCTTCCTCTGCCCATAGAGACACTTTGTGTTAAAACGAACAATTCAAAGCAGAGGAGTCGCAGGTAAAGAAAGAAATGTTTGAGGGGAGGCTGAGTTTGATCTGGCTCTGTTCCCAGAAGACTGATAACCTTGGGCAAAGTGCTCTGAGTCTGAAAGATTCAGAGAAGCAATAACCATTGAAAAACAATTCTAAAACCATACATTTATTATTCAACCTGTGCAGCTTTGTTGGGTATATATCAGGCAAGACTTTAAGGGAGTGGTGGATGACGGGGCAATCTCAATGGGGAATGACCTTTAGCCAGTCATAACAGGAGGCTCACTGAGTTTTTCCTTCAGACCACCGAGTTATGAGGATTGGCTGCTGCACGAGCTCAAAAAGGTCACGGGAGCGTTTCACCTTTGTCAAGGTTTTTCCCCTTCTCCCACAGGACAGGTTAACTCTGAATTTGATACTTAACAACCTTGAGAAGACCACACCATCACTAGTGTGCGTTGTTTACCAAAGGAGCAGTTGCCTGTGTCTGGGATCCTCTTGCAGAAAGTGCTGCATTACCTCACACACTGAGGCACACTGCAGAAAAACAAAAACATGAAGCGACATGTTGAAAAAAGCGTTGCGTATAGAAGCTTTGTATGGATCTGTGAGCGAATGGGTGACTTTTACTGTAAGGCACATATCCATCCCCTGTCTGCATATAGCATTTATTGTTTACGTGCAGTGCCCGTTCTGAACCTGCCTGTTTGGAATGGGCTGCTTTCTTGTCCTGTGTTAATGCTGTGGAGCCACTTCAGAATTATTACTTGTCATTGTTGAGTGCTCCTCAAACAGTTCTACAATTTACTGTTTCTTTTTATTGTTTGTGTGCTGGACACTGTGTGCAGGGCTTTTTAAAAACAGTCTATTGTGCAGAGTGAAGTTAGAAATATTTGTGTTCATCCTACCTGGTTTATTTGCAATGAAGATTTCATGTTGAATGTTATTCATAAAATTAAACGGAATTTGATTTTATTACTCTTCGTGTCCGAGCTCATGTATAAGTTTGAATTATTTACTTAACTGGTTGGATTTTTCTCATATTTAACATGTCTGCTATTTTGAGGTCTGTTAAGCTATCGAAACAATCTTCAGACCCAAGTTCACGACTTTTCAAATTAAAAACTCTGTAATTCCGCTTGATATAAAGCATTGCAGCAACAAAACAAACATTGTGAAATAACTTCGTTGGGAAATTGCGAAAGACGTGGTGATATTATGAATGTAAGTATAAAAGCAATATAAAACCAGTACCAACAAGTTCCTTGTATGTTCATACACACTGGTCCAATAAAGTGCTACATAATTACTGCCCATATGCCATTTACGCTTAATTCTAGGTAACACAACAGCTTTTGTTGTTGTTTAAATATAGAAGTTTAAAGTTTTAACATCATGAGATGATGCGGAATATTGGTTCACAAATGTCTGGAAGTTACATTGACAAACTGGATATTTATATCTACATTCACTTGATCCAATTGTTAACAGCCTCACTATTCCTCACAGTGGATAAGAGGTGAATATATGGGGCAGTAAATCTGATGCACGATGCTGTGACCAGGCCTAATGTAATCTCGCCGACAGACCGTTGAATAATGACACAATCTGGAGGGTAACTGCAGTAAATCTGACCAGCACACACAAACACGAGCTCACTCCCACACTGCTCGTCTTCTCTCCTGTGGCAAAGTGAGTTGCTATGATTTACAATGCTCCTTACAAAGCCTCCTTCCTGTCTGTGCGGCATATAGGCTGTTTGAATGGCCGACCCCTGCACTTCACTGGTTCCCCGAGACCTCCTGTAAACAAACATTTCTTTTTTCAGTCTTTTGATCGGCTGTTTGCAGTCGATCCCAAGTAACCACATGGTGCCACTTTGTTTATGACTGGGCGTCGGTGACCGGCAAGTACATGTAGGAACATAAAAGGATGTTTTCCTTTTTTTATTGAGCACATGTGTGTTGGTTTTTGAAAGATAAACACGGTGGTCGTTGTCTGTTCGTTTTGAATGAGTGGAGAGTGGCAGATGGTTCAGATTTGATCGGTGGTAAAACTGCTATCACGTTAATAAACTGTGTGTGTGTGTGTTTAGGTGGTTGAGTTTCAACAGTAGAAGCAGTATGTGTGGATACTGTTTAACTGTACAATCCATGGACTGTATTTGAAGACGGATGACGTGTCTCCTCTTCTTCCCACCATCAGGCAATGAAGCTTAAATATTTGGATACGAACGCCACCATCTTGCACTTTATGACCAACCTGCACCCGGCCACCAGGTGGCGATCAAGACAGTTTGGCTTCTCTTTTTGTCGTCCATCTTTATATACGATCTATGGTACAATCATTACAATTTTGGTTGGTAGAACTGTTTAAATATGTTTGAATAGGGGTGAATATCACTTTCAATCTCTACGTTAAAAACATCACAGGTGTGGGTGTCTTTCCTGTGCAGGCTCTCATTTGTGGCAGATTTGTGCGGAAGTGTGTGAAAACCCACAGAGGCCATGCCTGCAATGTGTGTGTTCAGCTTTCTCTCAAGCGAGCGCATGAATCCACTCCACTCCCCTTTAGTGTGTGTGTGTGTGTGTGTGTGTGTGTGTGTGTGTGTGTGTGTGTGTGTGTGTGTGTGTGTGTGTGTGTGTGTGTGTGTGAATACAGAGCCAGGCCCTTTGTTTCCGACGAAAAAAGGGGGGCTGTACTCTACAGACCTGCACATTTTCCACTCAATTGAATGGCCCTTTCAGATCATTAAGTGTCCATTCATTAGCGAGGGACACTGGTGGGGGAATCAGCAGCAAACCAAACACAGAGAGGCCTGGCTGGGCAGGCCCCCCCCACTGTCCCTCACACTGTGGCCTGCAACACTGTGGGTGGCGGGAGCGTTCATGTGTAGCACCTGAGATGTCATGCTCCGATGTGGTCGCAACTTCCATGCAAGCTTTTAATCATTAACATTTTATCGTAAACTAGCATGGCACTCAGTAGAGCATTGTCTAGTTTTTATAGTTGTTATATGTTGGGAAAAAAAATGTAAATGTTGAAATAAACTTGTTTGTCTCAGTTTGTGCTGTGAACTGCTGCTCATGCTCGTATTTCCATTTATCAGACAGGTTGGGCTGTTCCTGCTGCCCTCTCTCCTCGCATCTCTCCACCATGAGCGCAATGCACGATGGTATATATCTCTCCGTTAGTGACCATCGGTTGTACACTATTTGTCATGATCCATTATGGGAAACAATGAGTGCACTTCGTAGGGAATTAAAAAAAACGCTCAACCAATCATAAGTCAGTCTGAGCTGTCAATCATGTTGTCTCACCTTGTTTTTATAGCATCAAATAAATAATTAAAACCGGACTTACTGGAAAAATTTGCACTGAACTAACTAAAATGACAGAAACCAACAATGTATTTGACTTGCACTGTCCCATCTGCTTACATGGAGGTAGCAGGGTTCATGACCTATACTGCAATCAGCAGCCAGGGGGCGTTTAAGGGAGCTTTGGCTTCACTTTTAGGGAGCCATCATGTCGTCCATCTTTATAAACAGTGGATAAATAATGAATGATCTCCCTCAACCCTGTCCGATGAACCTATGTTGTGCCGCTATATGCTATTTTAATTTCAGCTATTTTGACCATTTACAATTTGCTTCTTGCTACCTTGCTAACTAGTTTGCATGCACTCTCAACACCCAGTGTGCTCGTCTTACTGCAGAATCAACAAGTGAATATAATATAATTTCTGTATTTTCATAGCTAATCCACAGTTTTTTGCTGCATGTGCAAAATGCATGTGTTGCTCAAGCAGCTGCAGAAACAACCCTTGAGGTACCCTGAGAATCACAGCTCAAGGCCGGGCAGCCCCTCATGTGAATCTCCTGTTTCCTAGACTACACGTCATTTTGTCATCCCTTCCCTGCGGACACCAGATCATGTATAAAGACCTGCTAGGTAGACAAGGGAGGGGAGGGATGAGGATGGGAGGCAGCTCATCTCCTGGGGCTATGTTAATACAGAAACTTACTCATGGTCAGGTGGATTAGAGCGTCTTGTAGACTGACGCAGACTTTTGTTTCGACCTGACTTTACAGCCTGACTGACTCACTCTGCCACATTTGATTTAGTAGAAATGACTGCAAGTTTACAAGTTGGAGATGAGAAAGCATCATGGAGGTTTTTGTGTAAGCTGAGGAGGGAAAAAGTGGGCAGAACGGGAACTCCCAACATCTGCTGTGCTCAGGCATGCCCAGAAAAATGACAGCTCTCGACCCAGCGTGAACAAGCCCACCAAATAACTAGGTGGATGTTTCACACAGGACTGTGATTAACCTCTCTACAAATACCTACATAAAGGTTGTGGATATCCTTTACGTGTGCGTCATAATGTTGTGACAATTGAAACCTTTTGAATTTAATATGTTATTATAAATAGTTTATAATTTATATGTAGTTTAAAAGGAGGTATGGACATTTAAATGTCAGACGTTTTACCTAACCCGTCTTCTACGTGTATGTAAGTCTTTTTCATCCTCAGATATTTGTATTGTTTTTACTGTTTCATTTTCAGTTTTTCACCCATCAAGTGTAAAAAACATGCTCACTCACTCGCTGTGAATTTTACAGACATATGTCGGCTGTATTCTCTCATCGAGCTGATGAGTTGCACATTTTACCAGGGAGCTGACAGGAAAGGTTGGCTGAAAATGCACAAAGCGACAGACATTTTTGTTCTCACGCACAGTCCATCCAGAAAATTCCAGGAAAATGTCCAATGAAGCATGTTCTAAAACAGATCTACTGGAAAAATGTATGATATGCATTAGTTTGACTCAGATGTTATATTAGGGGATTTTTATATTCTCAAGATGCATATAAAGAAACTTTATTTATTTGGAGTCTTTAAAGACTGACATAATATTTAAGACTTTAGCCGTTGGTGGTAAAGACACTTCTTTTCACACCATTTTCACAAGACTGTGATGAGGGCAGGATGAGGGTTCTGCTTTGCTAAAGTGAAGTGAAGGGAAAACACTGGGAAACTTTTGATTGTGTTTTGATTGAGCGGTGTTATTCTGCTTGCAGATAATCAGCAGATAGAGGAGAGCAGTTTCAACTAGTCCTCTGTGCATCTCCGTCTGAGCCAAAACAAACAGGCTTGGATTAGGGTGGAGCTTCCTGTGAGAATCCTGGGAGAGGGCATCTCAAACTGGAAGACTCTCAGAGAGTGTATCTGTAACCAAGGCGACATATGCACTCTCCTAGTGATAAGCACCAACAAGTGGGTGACAAAGGGGTGAAGGGTCAAGACGAACTGTGGGATACTGTGGACTCAGAGTCATGGGACACTGAGACATTTGCAAACATTAATGAGCATCACTGGGATAGAATTGAAATTATAATACATAATACAAATAAATCCTCAACCCCAAAAAGCTAGTTATTGCCTTGTGCATTCTGTTGGCTTGCAGCCCACTCACACAGAGGCCTCAGTGAATACGGAAGTTTGAGTGGACGGCGAACAAAGAGGGAGTAATCAAAGAGCTCTCTCTTTCTTTTGATCACTCCCTGAGCAGCTGTTTGTGCAGGCCACTCGTACTCACTCACTCTTGGCAGAGTGGAGCCGGGGGAACAGATGCATTCGTGTCAGTGAGGGGCTGCCAGGATGGGGACACTTGTGCGGATGCCTCTGTGCAGCATCTGGTGCCGGTGCCAGCTGACTGGAAATGGTGGAGAGGACCATTAGGAGGTGATGGACGGAGTGAGGAGCACCAGGTGGCAGCGGAGAGAGAGAGAGACGTCAGAGGGAGGAGAAGATGCCACACAACTTAAAGGAGACATACAATGTTCAAAGGAAAATTCATCATTTTAACTTGAAAAGGTTCTAACGTTCAGAAAACACATAATCTTCATTTTATCTGCCTCTGTATGACACTAGGTTTTATCTCCTGTCTCTTTATGCCCCCCCTTCCAATAAAGCCCAGTGTGCTCTGATTGGCCAGCTGGCACAGTGTCGAGAAATTTGATTCAAATGAAATTGATTTAATTAAAAATTTAAATAAAACAAGCAAGACTGAAGTGTTGAAATAATGAAATAATGTGAGGAATATACAAAAAAATGATTGTGTCCATTCCACAATCAGGAAATTCAAATAACTTTTATATAGGTTTTTTAATTGTGATGATGATATTGTGGACTACAAGTCAATCAGCTTGTTGTTCACTGGACAGATGTGACAGAGAAGAAATCAGGAGCTCAGACGATCATGTGAGGATTCAGTTCTGGGTCGTGTCATGGTAATAAAACAGCTGTTCTGTTCTTTATATTTACGTGGGTGTGTCCAGGTGCAAATACAAGGTTGTGTCCCTTTAAATGTTGCTGCTGCAAAGAATTGTGGGCCGGCATTTTCTCCTTTCCTTTCTTTAAGGATGGTCTGATGTTTCCTATGCTAAAGGAGAAAAGTTAGGAAGCATTGAAGCACCTTTCCTTATCATTTAGAGAATTCGAACAGCTCTTATTATGGTGGCCGCTGAAATACTTCCGGGTCATATCATTTATAAAAACCGACGATGGACAGATGACACAGGAAATTATGGTTTTACAAAGAATGCATCATATCTTTATGAGGTAATCTTGTCTTATCTATATAAAACACACACACACACACACACACACACACACACACACACACTAGTGGGTTGTCAGGCTGCCAGCTCACTGCGCTCACAACAGAGTTGGGCCGGAGAACACAATTAGCACAGGGCACTGTTGCAAAAGCTGATTGACATGGAATGTTGTTCCAGGTCAGAGGCCTGTTGTCTCCAGCCAGGAGGTTGTTTTGTTTACATCCCCACATTTAATCAGAGTACAGAATGAATATTTGTGGCATGGACATCAGGACGTCTGAATACAATAACTTCATGTATCGCAAAATATACTTAACACATTGTTAAGCCCTATGAAGCAAATTGTGATTTGTGAACATGGGCTTTATACATTTAATTTGATTATTATGCTTGAAAATTATCTATTTTGTTAGTTTAACCTATATTTTATTTTAACATCCATCCAAATTATATACTAGACAATATGAGAATATGATCAGTATCACCATAATATTGAACCACAACTCAGCCACAAGTTAATTAAACCAATGTTTCTGTTTTACTTTATATTACAGTTCTGATAAAATATTATGAAAAAGTGCAAGATTCTTGTGATTTTCAGTGTGAGATGCAGATGTTTAACTAAAACACAGAAAATGTGCCCCTTTAATTAAAAACAAGCCTACGAACATACATATTCACAATAAATGTGACCAGTACTGAATATGTAACAGGGGGAGAGGAAGTGTATTAACTGCTGAACATGACTGGAGAGAGACAAGTGTCATTAGTAACCCATTAAAGGCATCAGATGGCCGATAGCAGCAGAACCTCTCTGTCTCAGTGTGGGTGGAAGCAGCTCCGCAGGGGAACATTTAGCCGAGCTTTAGAAGGTGTTTTGGAAGTCTTTATGAACGTGTGTGTGTGTGTGTGTGTGTGTGTGTGTGTGTGTATTTAGGGAAAAGGTCATGCCCTTTTAACATCTGGCCACATGTGTATTCCATTAGCTTTCTGACTTCCTTCGCAACTGGGGACCCCTGGGACCACATTACTCAGGTCTTACCTGCATGGTTCTTTTCTCTGGTGGTTTTAAATGTGCAACACACACACACACACACACACACACACGCAACATCTTTGCACAACACAGTGTCCTGGTGTGAAGCAGCCTGAGAACAGCGCAGGGCCTTGGTTCCAAGTAGCTGAGCCAACTTACAACGCCGCTGGGAGGCTGGAACAGTCATTTGTTCCAGGAAAATCCCAGATCACATCGAGTATTTTTAGTTTGGAGGGATGGGAGCGTTCAAGTAGCTGCTGGTTTCAGGGGAAGCCTTGTATTTCACTTTGTGCCTTATTCTGTTCATGCAGCTCAGTGTTTAGTTTGATGCATTTTTCTGTTCTTATACTTAATAGACCTTAATAGATACTTAACAGTATCTGGAAACATTTGGAGTAAAGACTGACAAGAGTTTACTCATGAAAGAGTGAAAAGCATCAGGTGATTTTCATGTCTGCACACTACCCTGATGGTTCAAAGTCCCTGACTCATTGCCATCTTCTCTTTTTATCTCTAATCAGGACGGGAGAGGGAGGGAGAGCCAGAGAAAGAGAGAGTTAATAGACTTCTGAGTCTCCCACTCATGAGAGGGCACTGACTCCCACTGTTCAATCAGATCAGCACAAACTAGCCAGTGGCATTTCATTATCCTGAGGAGCTCGGCGCTGTTGCCTTGAGATTTTCAAAGGGAGATGAAATTGCGTGGATGGTTGCAGGGGGAGGGGGTAGGAAGCGATGAAGCGAGTTTGTTTAAAGTCTAAACATCCTCTGCAGTGTAGGTGTGTGCACACTGCTGCGCTGGTGGGGATCCATATGAGTTGTTTATTTGTGTAGGGGTTAAATACAGCATTCACTGTGGCTATAGACGTCCTTATAGTTCAAGTAAAGTCAACAACCACAGTAGATCACAGTGCTGCACGATAAAAGAAAACACACAATGGGAATTACAAGAAAAGAATAAAATAACAAAGACGAGCATAAAATAAAATAAAATAACATAACAAATACAGTAAATGATCTTTACCAGAAGCCAATGCAGAGATGTCAGTACAGATGAGATGCTGTGTCTCTTCTCGTCTTATCAGTGCGGCATTCTGCACCAGCTACAGACATGACAGGGACTGACTGGCTAATGCACAAATAAAGGTAATTCATCCACAATCAAGTTAAGGCATTTGAGACAACCCTCAGGTCAGTAAAAGAGAGGAAGTGTTTCAGTTTGTTGAGGTTCCTTAGTTGGAAATAACTTTAAAAAGCCTTCAAATGTAAAAACAAACAAACAAACATCAGATGACACCATACTGCTCCTGTGGTGTCATCCAAGTGTCCGTAAGACACTTCGACTGGAAACGGTGTCACCATGTTTTTAGCCTAAATATCCTCCTACAAAGCTGCATTCGTATTTGGCTGCAAAGCTTTTTACCCCTGAAACTGCAAAAGTGTTTTGTGGACTCAAACACGTCACCCACCCCTCCATCGGCATAGTGGTGAGTAGATAATGAGTGAATTCTCATTTTTGGGTGAACTATCCCTTTAAGATTAGTTAATGTGCTGGTGAATTTCAGAGCTGGGTCAAAGATCTGAAGTTCAGGAGGTTTTAGGTCTATACATGTTCAGTGTGTGTGTGTTTTTTGTTACTCTTCCATAACAAACAGGTGCAGCGCATTTCTGAATGTAACCTGCAGCCCCTTGAAGCTTCCCCTGGAGCACAGGAAAACAGAATGTGCAATATTCCTCTTGAGCGCTTCAAGTCTGGATCAGGAAGGCCGGAGCTGATATTTTCAAATTGAAAAACCCAAGTGGAGCTGCAGGGCGAAATGCTGAGAAAGAAAATGTCCATCTTGTACATGAAGTGATAAGTTTTCAGCCTCCGTCATCCTGTCAAGGTCCCGAGAAATGTACTAGACTGGTATGTCTGTGCTTCTCACACATACTTTGTGTCTGAGGGTCACGGCCATCAGTGTTTCTCTGTTCGGCCTAAAGCACTTCCCTTAATCACACTGATAACTAAGGAAAATTTGAGCAGTTTAAAATTGGAGGGAAATTACTTTCGCTGAAGGAAAGTGGCTTCATTTGTATAGTACAGAACAAAAGCTTTTATTTTATTTTATTTTCTAGACAGTGATTAGACCTAGTTAGCCAGTAATTGCTGGGTTTTCACAGTGCTGGGTCTGAGCTCTTGTTGGAGCCGAGCCAGCTGCTCCACTTTTACTCACTGCCACAAGAAAAAGTACAAAACATGTCCCCAAACGGTGTCTCGTGTTACTGCGAGGTGAGCGTTTTGATTGGTGGACGATTGGTGCAGAGGGTTCATTGGACTGTGAGCAGGATAGATTTTCACCTGAGGATGAATCCCATTCTCAGACAGAGAAAGATCATTATTTAAGGTCAAGATTTGTACTTTAAACAGACACCAGATCCCACTATGAACCAATATGTTTATGAGCTGAAACAACGTTTGACATGTTTCAATATTTAATCTTATTCCAAACTTAAGAGCAGCCTGGTGTTGATACACACGATTATTTTTGCCTAAACTAAGGCACAATTATGAAATCAAACATTAGTCACACACACACTACACCGTCATAAACAAACACTGGACAACGATGGGTTACATTCTGTTATATTTTCTCTCTTTCATATATTTTCACCATGTTTTTGTGATGCACAGAACATGTACATCTATATATACATATGCACATATTTCAAACACTATTGAACCACATTGAATTGTGAGACATAGGCACCATCTAGCGGTTGTTCTGTGATACTACAACAGCCCAATAAAAGCAGCTTTCTTACGCTACAGTCATACAATCATCTTTCAGGCTGTGTAATGGCGCCCCCTAACGGCGAGAGATGGAACATGAACAACTTGAAAAACAGACACGTGACTCCAAAGGTCAGTGACAGCGTTTTAATACTTTCTACTAATAATACAAGATAGGTTTGTCTGAGTCCAGATTCAGAACAAAGTCTTTGCAGGACACAGGTCATATATATTGTGCTTTAAAGTTGGCAAAACAAAAATCAAAAAATACCAAAGTTTAATTTGGACAAATTTAATAAAGTAGTGGGTCCAAACGATTATGTCTTATCTTTAAGGTGTGACTCTAATTCCTGCTAGAAATACATTTTTTGGAGGTCTAAGTCACAATTTGGTGAACTGACCCTTTAAAAGGCCACTTCAGTGCTACACACATTTACCAGTAGATGGCGGCAGTTTATCAAACATTAGGGGCTAAAGGGGAAATACAGGTCAAATCAGCGTGTCGTTTATAAACATGAGATTACAGCTTTTGTGAAGTTTGTCAATTTAACAATGGAGAGTGTGACAAAAATACATTTACACGTATTCAGCAGTATTAATCTGCATCCATCTATTTTACAGTGAAGAAACTAAAGTTACATTTATGAAGAAATACAACAGGGGGCGCTGCAGACCGTGCTTTCGACTGACAGCAAAAGACGCAGAAAATATTGGAGAAAATAATATTTTTCCGTGTTTGTTTGAAAAATTACAAAACAATTTAGCACTTTTTTTTTTAATGAATCAAGAATAAATAATTTTCCTTTGTAGCCTGTACCTCCAACAAGAACACAATCTCCTTATGAACAGTGTGAATCAAATTTGCATTCATATACACACAAACAGGCACAGACACACACGCACACACTCGGGACACTAGGCTGCAGAGGAATTCTTTCTCAGAGGAGAGTCGTTTGCCTATCTGTTCCATCTCTTTCACGTTAAGTTCACTGTCCGCTAACACCTTTGAATGACAATGGCGGTGTGCGAGTCTGACTGGCAGCCTTTCAATGGGCTGAATAAAGTGTGATCTCGAGGCACTGTTAGAAAAACATTGCATAAAACAATTAAGGTGACGGTCTGGCTGCAGGATTGAGGTTTTTTAGAAAGCCTCTGGGTCACCATTGTGTTGCAACACCTTGGTGCCAGCCTGAGGATGATAAGGATGTTAGTGGGGGGGGGGGGGGGGGGGGGGGGGGGGGGGTGCGTGTGTTGTTGGACTGACAGGCCCAAAAAGTATGTAGAGCCACATGTTCGATCAGTGAACAGGTATATGCAAATATACAGCTGAAAAAACACTCCTGGTTGGGAGGTATGCGTGCAGAGGCGCTCTCTGCTGAAGGCTGGGTTTCACCACGACCTCGCCTGGAGCGTGGAAAGGGGGGGACGCGCTGTAGCCAATGGGAAGGCAGCATCCAGCCCAGCTCTCTATAACTCTGTGTCACAGAGCTGAGCGGTGGCACAACTAAGTTTCCGCAGTTAGGATCGTTTCAGTGGACTATAGGCTCTCTGAAAAGCCGTGCGTAAAGAGCGCGCACACATAGAGACTACTAGTTCTTCATTGCGGATTGCATTTTGCGAACTCCACGTCAAACAGAAATCCACCCGTGGACTTTTACTCTGGAGGGCTGCTTTCACCATGAGCGCCGGACAGACGTATGAGAAGAAGATAGCGAGCATTTTGACCGACCTGCCGGGATCTATGAGCTGCCACCCGAGCTCCAAGGACTCCCCCACTTTGCCTGAGTCCTCGGTGACGGACATGGGCTACTACAGCGGACAGGCGGCCCTGGGCCACCACGAGTATTACCAGGGTCAACCGTACGGACAGCCCATGAACTCTTACCACCACCAGTTTAACCTGAACGGAATGGGAGCCGCCGGAGCGTACGCCACTAAATCTGAATACCCATACACGAATAGCTACAGACAGTACGGACATTACAACAGAGATCACCTGCAGGCCTCGCCTCCCAGCTCAGGTAAATATCGAGACGCTCTCCTGCTTATTCTGCTGCAATCGTCTTTAGTGTGCATGGTTTTATCTGTGCGTAAAAGTCAGGTCATCTGTGTGGACTGTGCGAGATCTGCGTAAAAGAGCCCTGGTTGTATGGAAATACAAGTCACACGTCTTATTTATTATTTAATACGTTTTATTCATCCAACCAATATAACAAATTGGAGACAATGAATTAGTCAATCAAGGTCATGTGTTTTATTTACGTTACATGTATTTATGTTGTGTTCATGTTTAATTCACAACGTCAGTGAAGTAAAAGTCACTGGGAAGGAAAAGGAGAAAACCCAACACTCCTTCAGGGTCTGGTGTTAATGTCATGTTTTAACAGTCAGCCTGGGAATGAGGCACTAACTGCTGACCATAAAATAATAATGATTTGATTAAAGCTAATAATATTCACCCTATTCATTTTATCATGTTTACACTGGCAGGCCAAATTGGAGAATTGACAAAAGAACATCATCCTGGTTGCTAGATTTAGTTTTGACTTTTGTTTTGTGACATTTGTCTTTTGGCCAATCTTTTAATTGGCCAGTTGACACATAAATATATATATAAAAAAAGATCTACTTCTTAGAATTTGCATTCCGTCTAATCAGAATTTCGTAGCAATTGTCCTTTTTAATTCATTGTAGCTCAGAGATTTATACTTTAAAAATGCTACTGAGTGATCTGATTTATTGATTTGTTTCTGATGTATTTTTATTTTTATTTTTAGTGAAAGAAGAGCCAGAGCCCGAGGTGCGTATGGTCAATGGAAAACCGAAAAAGATCCGCAAGCCGAGGACGATCTACTCCAGCTACCAGCTCGCTGCCCTGCAGAGGCGCTTCCAGAAGGCGCAGTACCTCGCACTGCCCGAGAGAGCGGAACTGGCGGCTCAGCTCGGCCTTACCCAGACACAGGTGAGCTTCCTGACCCGGTGCTATCACTTGATATTACATAATTCATCAATGCTTATAGAGTGACGCGAGTCAGGAGTCCCAAATATTGTCAGCAATTAGCCCTGTTATTATCCATCAGGGCATAATGACGCACACAGGTCGTTGGATAAGTGTGTCTCTTAGTTTGAAGTACCTAAGTCTAACAATTAAAATGCTCAGGGAAATATATATATATATTCATCTGCTCAATATAAAAGCAAACATTTATTTAGAAAATAATAATAATGAGTAGCTCTTCATATTACAATTTTCTGTTGCATTGCAATTAAAGTACGCGCTTCTTTCCCAGGTCAAGATCTGGTTCCAGAACAGGAGGTCCAAGTTCAAGAAGCTGTACAAGAACGGCGAGGTTCCCCTGGAGCACAGCCCCAACGCCAGCGACTCCATGGCCTGCAACTCCCCGCCCTCCCCCACTGCCGTCTGGGAGAACAGCACCCCTCAGGGCACCCCGATCAGCAGACCTCAGGTCCCACAGCCGACACACAGCTCGTCGCCGCCATACCTGGAGGATTATAACAACCACTGGTACCAGCAGGGATCACACCTACAGCACCCGGGCACCGTGCACCACCCAGTCCCGCAGCAGAGCGTGGGAGCTGTTTATTAACAAAGACTCCAGAGCAGATTGATCTCTCCAGATTTATTTTATTTTTCTCCAAACGAGGTTGTCTCCACAATGACTCTGCAGAGCAAACTGGACCGGGAGCAGGCCTGAAGTGAAACATTGCGTTTTTTTCCCCCATTTTTTTCTGGATGATCAAGAATGTTTCAGAACTGGGTTTTTTTTTTCCATTCACAAAGCACATAAGGGATTTCTGGTCACTTGTGGCAGCATATTTAACGGATATCTGGCGTGGTTTTTAAATTATTTATCGCTTATGTTTTATTTCCTTCTCTTCTTTTTTTGTAAATGAATAGGCCTATGCAACGTTTTTTTTTTAAAGAAATAGCCTATAACCACAAACCGAATAATGACAAAACTGTGCAGTTGATCCATGCTACAATCAAATCATGCATGCGGGTTTGTAGATAGCGCCTAAAGAAAAGGAAAAAAAACACTCAGGTCATATTTATATGGATTTGTACAAAACGTCGAAGGTTGTAAATATGTGTTTATATGCAGAACCACTATGATCACATTTGTTTGAAACGGAACGACTGCACTGTGGTGCCTCCAAAAACCATTTTTATATTCATGTAATTAGTCCACTTGTTGCCTTCTTGTCAATTTAATAAAGGTGTTAATTGCATGTTGTGTGTCGAGCGCCTTTATAAACAGCCTGTTTTTCAGCCGCCTCTCCGGAACGAACCGTGCAGAGAATTGACTGCAGTCGTGAGTGGCCCGTGGCACCTTAAAACACAGGATTACAAACGAAAGGAAATTTAACAAAGTCAAAATCTATTTACACTACAAAAAACGTCGTCACTGCAAACCAGTTTAATTCCAGCATTATTTTGTGAACCTACTCAAATCTAAAATACTACACATTTCATCGATTTAAAATGTCCTATATAGTGGAAGCAATTTTATACTAATTATTATTTAATTATAACACATGCACAAATTTGAATTGTTATTTATCCACCCGAACAGTGACAGTCATGACACACTGGGCAGTGGTTTAGTCATGCGCATTACAGAAGTGATTGTGTCCATGTCTATTACATTTAATGTTCGTGCACCAGGTAGTTCATATTTTTATATTAAGTTCGTCCATCTGTTTTGTTTTTGCAAGATATCTCTTTATATGTTCAACAAGACCCCACGTAAGGCGTTTATCTATCACAGTCTCTAACCCCCAACCCCCTGCGCGCTCTGCCCAGTAACACAGGTTAGAACGGCTGCAGTGCACCGAGCTGTCGAGTGGCGCTGCGTGCAAAGCTCTGCAGTAGGAGGCGACACACATGCAGACATGTTGGAGTCACTCGGTTTTATTACTGTTCTGTTGCCAGAAAACAAGAGGGAGAATTCAGCGCGTTGCACAAAGACGCAGAGAGACACAGAGAGAGAGAGAGAGAGAGGGGGGTGGGTGGGGCTGGTCGGGGGGGGGGGGGGGGGGGGGTGAACCAGTGGCCTGGGGCGATCTCACGCGCACACGCACGCAGCAGGGTGGATTAAAAAAAAAGCTGCCAAATATTGAAGGTATGAGAAAACACGACTCCTTCGTTGTTGTTTTTTGAGCGTTTCACTTTAGACACTTGGATTTCAGCCTAATGCATTTGGCGAAGCAGTTCCTCCTGGAAAAGGAAAAGAAGACTGAAGAAAAGCAGGTTTTTCCTCTTGGTTTTCTTCACCTCGCACGTTTAATCCAATATTAAAGCACGTGTTGCATAATAAAAAAAAAACACTTATATAATGTATAGAGGGGAAATACTCTGATAATAGCGACAATGACAAACACCCCTTTCCTCTTTTAACCTCAGTTTGGCCACACAGCCGCATGGATTATTAAATACAGTACACGTTAAAAAAAAAATTACGCGATGGAAGAAACCGCTAATGGCGATTTCATCCACATGGACCACCAAGGCGCCATTACTCACGGGGATAAAATGCACTGATGAGGGTTTTTATAACCCTTTTCTACCACCTTTAGTAAGTGGAATGGTATGCGCCCGGGACCGGAGGTGTTACTGTATGAAACGTTATTGCAACGTTGTGCCATAACAGTCAATTCAGAACATTACAGGCGTGAGATTTTTGAATCAAATGTCTCCTGACATTGTTATTAGATTTCTTTCTTGAATTGGATAATTGATTTCTGGCTTTACGGGGAGAAAACATGTTGGAATAAATCTTACAAATCACTTTTTATTAAAGCCAAATCTCAAATAATTCAATACAATTCGGGAAATATTTGTTCACATCAGAATCAGAAATTATAACATCGGTTAAAAATATATCTTTAGTGTAATTAAGATGTATTTATATAATTAAATGGTTTCTCTAGATGAATATTTTTAATGAATGACCACACTTTTGCATATTTATTACTATTATTTTATGACACACAAAGAGAGACTTTGAACACTATAAGATAAATTGTACCAATATTACATAATTCTTTATAAGATTTTTCTTAATTTTCTAAGCCTAATTTAGATCAAATAAACATTATAATAAATAAAATAATACTTCCCACAATTTCTTTTGGATCAATCATTTGGACGTGTTATTTAACCAGGATTTCAAGAATTGGACCACAAAGGTTTTAGTGCACTTTCATGTTTCATTGACACCTGTGACTTCCAGGGAAGAAGCAGATTTCCACCAAACTTCAAACACATTCCATCATCGTTTCCAGTATTGCAATGTGTCACAGCTCCTTATTCTATTCCCATAATGTTTGTTTCCTTGAACTCAACACCAGTTGTCTGCGGCATCTCTCAGCACATCAGTGCACTGTGCTGATCTGACAGAAGCAGCTTGATCACTATTGCATTCTAATATCAATGAAATCTCATCAAGGGTACATGTGACCTCCCCTCGGTGGCTCCCTCAGCGTGTGTGGCCCTCGGCTGTGCGCTGTCAGGGGAAACATTTGTGCCGAAGACAAACGTGTGTTAGCCACCGGCTGCACTTGTATGTGTGAGCTGTCAGACGTGTCCATATATGTCATCTTTCAAACATTAACTAGTGTAAGTAGCCATGGAGGTGGAGGTGAACTGCTGAACTTGAATGTGATCCCTGCATGGCAGAGCATCCCAGCACCCTAAATAGAGATGGTGCCCGAGCCCCTATAAGACCACCCTAACCCCTGCAAAAGTCAACAGTTTGGCACTTGTCTCTGGGGTGCAGCGATATGGGGTTGAGATGGAGGTCGGGGACTGAAATGCATCCACGGAAAGACTTCAGCAGCTGTCTGACACTTAGTACGGGCCCGGGCCGAGTCCTCTGCTGCATTAGCATCACTCACTCTGTCCATTCTGCTGTAAACTGGGATGAAATGACGGAGGAAAGGCATCCTTGACAGCTGTGGACTTGTGAACCCTGGCTGACCTGCAGACCAGGGGCAGGACTGGCCTGCATGGGCTGCGTGCTGATTCCTCCCAGCCAGTCATCACATCCTGATAAAGCCTTCCCAGGCCTCGGTGCTGCTGCGGCACAAGCTCACCTTGACCCTGGAAACTCCACACTGGGCCTCCAGACATGGCTCTCAACAAAAAGGTGGCCTAACTGTCAACACTGGGAATCTGTCTTTGATGTGAACAGGAGAAACCTTTGCTTAAGAACCAATAAGATTTGAGGATTATCCTCAGATGCCTAAAAGGGAGATTCTGAAACATTGTTGGGAATGATGCAGGTTTTTTTCTATCATCTATAAATACTGAACCCCATAAATAAAAGCTAAGTTGTTAGCAGAAAGAGGAGTTACTATTAAAGCTTGTTAGCACATGAATTGAGGTTAGGTCAGAAAATAATGTGCGAATTTGCTCTTTAAGATGATTTTTTTCTGATAAATATTAATAAAATAACCAAACGTAAAAGATTTTTACAAACCAGGTATGTGTTTGTGTGTCTGTGTGTCTGTGTGTCTGAGTGTGAAAGTAAGTCAGGCCTTTCCATTCAGATGAGTCATGCAGCCACTCTTTCTCTAACAGCGATGTTGCTCACAATTACCAGAGATGTCAGATCACTCAAGCTAATAACAATAATCACCCCAGAGACCTGCTTCTGCTGCTCGCCCATTCACTGCAACTGGGATTTAATAACAAGCTATTTTCTCTCTCATTGCTATCCTGCAATTAAAACCCATCAGACACCTTGTATCTGATAACCCCCGACCGTCCGCATGCATTGATACAGCCAGACTTGCCTTTATCATCTCCCCCGGTTTCCCCATTCCCTCCTCTCAGCTTGTCTATTTACGCGAGGAGCCTTTTCACTTTCCCTTCAATCTGCCTGCTTGATAATTGGCCCCCGGTTTGAAAGGTCCCACTATTGTCTGTCCAACTCCACGAGCCATTATTCTAATCTGGAGATGTGAAATTGCCTATAATTTTCCCTGATGCCCTGTCACTTAGTTCAGCAAAGCTAGCCTCTTCTTCCCCTGGCCCACATGTTTAACAAGGCACATAATCATCAAGAATGAGGAAAAGGGCAGAGGGGTGTGCATGTGTGCGTATATATATATATATGTATATGTGTGTGTATATAAAGAAGGAGATGTTAAAGTAACACAGTGCTTGTTGTTATGTGAGAAAACCAGCGTGGAGGACTGAGGACACGGGGCTCGGGTGTGGCTTTGTTCTTCAGTGAAACACCACTACAGGCTCCACACCTCCTGAACCAGGCTGCAGTTCTCTGAACAAGGTAAGACAGGACTGAATGTACAGACTGTGGATATGCTGTGGAGAGTCGCTTGGATGTTGTTAGTGCAAGATGGCACGTTCCATTCAAATGCAATAATACGTGATACTATGCAGAGTGGCTCTCCTTCTAAGATCCAAGACCTCCCTGTGAAACATATGAGCTCAGTTAGTTTACTGCTATTCAGTAAAACCAGTTTCTGTGCATGTATTTTTCTGCTGAAGCATAAAGGGACTTGAAAACTAGTTGTCACGACCCTTTAAAATGGCAGCTACACTTGATATATAAACAAGCTGTATTCTAATAGACGTAACTCTCATGTAAACATGGATGGTTAGTTATTTCTCTAATCCCTATGTATGACATAACATCAGACAAATGCCTAATGTTTGCCAGAGAGTCGGGACAGCGTGCAGGAGAAGTGATGGAGGAGAGAGAGGATAAAAAAGGAGCCACTGAATGATTCGTGTACGCACTAATCAGTTTCATTAACAAGAGCTTAACCCGCCATTTAATCAAGAGCCCCAGCTCACACTGCGGGCGAAGCGTTTGCCATGAGATGTAAATATCTCGTTCTCTGTGTTTAAACAGTGTTCACGCCAGAATGTGCTGTAATCAGTGCGAACGACCATAAATCAGGCGCAGTTCATTGGTGGGGATGTCGCAGCCGTTTGTCATTTCACCTCCGTAAAGTTTGAGCTCTACTCGAGGGGAAGGAGTTTAAATGTCTGGCTCGCTCGTCCGATTTGCTCCGCTCCTCACGGCATGTGTCCCCCTCTCTGGTGGAAAAAAAAAACAGGGATGTTGCCTCAGATGTTCCTCGCTTTTTCAAACGCACAAAACGTGTAAATTGTTGTTTCAGGGAGGGCACGAAAACGCAACCTTGGAATAGTCGATGGAAAATATTTTTGCAATTTCAACCTAAGTCTTTGCTGTCAATCTGGATTTAAAATTCTAAGAGACAGTTCGAAAGGCACGCAATATTGTCCGTTTATCCCGTGCGTAAAAGTTGGCTGTGCGCAACCACTGTGAGTTAAATTCCCTGCAACCCTCTGCGTAATCACACTGCTTTTCCCTCTCGAGTTAGAGGCTCTATGCTGGCCTTCATTTTAAAACTCATTATCTTAAAACATAAAACCAAGACAAGCAATGGTTAATATAAGAGCAACCATTTATTTCTTACCTGGAATCTGTATGGATGTTTTGAAAATCACATCTCGGGTTTGGGTCAGGGTTTAGCTGTGCTGATTTCCCATCATTTGTGATATGTCTATCACGCTGGTGCTATCAAACTCTGCACACTGACACCGGAGATACTGTGTGTTTATCCCCAGGTCAGAATTGAAAAGATATGAGAGTTGTGTGTCCGGTTGTAATTAATCTACACCCGCTCTTTCCTTGAGTCATGATTGAAAACCAACACTCACCTATTTGCCTTTTCAAATGTTTCACAGTGTATATAATACGTAACGGATGAAGCAGCTACCCCAACAAACGTGCCAAACAAGAAATCATTCATAACGTCACCTCGACAGGTATTTATTTGCGTAACGCTCCTATTGGATCATGCAGCTGAAACGTTTTGGCCTATTAGTAATAAAGCACACGAGATATCTGTAACCAATCTCTTACACTAAATCCACATTTCACACAGACGAGGCCGTGCAAACCACGCTGCAGCGACATTATAACAAATCAAAATGTAAAAAAAGCATTTGATGCCTGGTAGAATTTATGATTCCAAACGCACAAGAAAACAGTGAAGTTCTAAGAAACACACATTTAAACACAGTCCTGTTCTGAGAGGAGGCCTCGAGAGAGACCAGTGAGTCCAGCTTCTTTCCAACAGGCCAGAGCACCCATGGCCTGCATGCGCAATAATCCACTCACATCATCTGAGGCCTGGGCACCGCGTCCTGATGATGGGCATGGTGGTTTGGGTACCAGTGACCAAAACTGTTCATGTAATTGTTCGGGTGCATCGACGCGCCCTTGTTCGCCATGGAGACCTCCCAGAGCTGGGGCATCCCGGGCGAGCAGGGGGAGATGGAGCTGGTGCTGTGGAGATGTTCCCCCTCTGATCCGCTGCCATGCTTCATGATCTTCTTGTACTTGGAGCGCTTGTTCTGAAACCATATTTTCACCTAGAAAAAAGGAGAGAAACTGCACATAAGCGTCACTGTGGTTAACAAATCAGCGGCAATATCAGAGCGAAAGGGTTTTATGAGCATTTTTCCCCTTGGTAAACGTTTCAAAATTGGCCTGAAGAGAATGCAATAAAAAAAACCAATAACATCTTCCCCGTGTTGCTTTGAGTAAATCCCACACAGGCCTGATCGTGGCGCACTATCATTCATGCAGCCTCATGGTTGACTGGTATTTGTAATCTTTAAAAACGGAGCTCCCTTATTATTGTTTTATGAGCTCAGCGGCATGAGTGTGACAGCAACAAGCCGAGACTGGGAATCAAAACAGACCGACTAAGAGCCTATATGGTGTTGTCACTGACATTTCTGCTGATCCAGAATAGCATTTATATATGTTTTATATATAGTGTGAGGATCAAAGTTGTAAATGAATAAATATCTGAGCGACAGTGTGTCATCTGCAGATCATTGTTGAAGTAACCGTTCAGGGATTAAGGACAAAAATGCGCAGGAGACAGATCAGATTACAGATGAGTGGATTCATGTTTATCTCATCATTTGAAAGAAGTGTGAAATAAAACTAGAGAAAGAGAGAGAGAGAGAGAGACAGAGAGAGAGAGAGAGAGAGAGAGAGAGAGAGATTAGAAATTAATAAATTAAAACTGTTGAATACTGATATATGTTATTTTGTCTGTTATATATTCATATTCTCCACACACACTAATATAATAATAATAATGTGGTCATTATATATATGTGGTCATTATATATATACGCCTCCTTTATAATTTTGTATTATCATTATAGTATTTTCTATTCAATATATATATCCTATTCATATCTATTCTGTCCTGTTAAACAGTATTAATGGTTAATTCTATGATTTTGTATTTTATATTCAAACATTTTGCATTAATCTAAATTAAAGTAAACTGAAAACAATATTACACACTGGATGATGCAGAAATAGAGGATATTAAAAAGGAAACTTCTTGTTGCTGTATTTTTTAAGGATCATAGTATTTCTGGAGATCAAGTGAAAACTCTAATTGGTGTGATTGTAACTCAATCCTTTAATCCATGCTTTATTTACTGTACTTATGTGAATGGGGAATGACCGCAGTTCATTTATTTCCCTTTTTAAATTTTATATACTGCCTGTTATATACCTCGTAAAGTACAGGTTACATTTCATGATTTCTAATAAACTATTGCAAAATCCGGGAGAGACCCTCATTTTGCTGGCATGTAATGATTTAAAGAATTTAACTGCAGTCATGCCTCATTCACAAAATGTCATGGAGCAGGGCTGACAAAGGAAATACAGCCTGGAAATTAAGTACAGTAAATAAGGCATGCATTAAAGGATTGAGTTATGAATCGTGGTTATTCATTTGATCTCCAGAAACACAATCATCCTAGCAGTATCCTAATAAGAAGTTTACTTTTCAATTTGCCCCATTTCAACAATACCCTCTATTACTCTGTGATATTTTGATGCAAAGTGAATATTATTATTTGATTGTGGAATATTAATTTATGAATCATTATTTCTGTATCATAATAATGATTGCAACCATTATGTGCTGCTAAATAATTATTTACTTAGGTCACATTATTATTATTATTATTATTATTAATAAAAGATAATGTATATAATAGTCGGGTTGCATGGGGGGGGTGGGGGGGGGGGGGTGAAGGCCCACCTGAGTCTGGGTGAGCCCCAGTTTGGCCGCCAGGTCGGCGCGCTCAGGTAGGGCCAGGTACTGGGTCTGCTGGAAGCGCTGGTGCAGAGCCTGCAGCTGCAGACTGGAGTAGATGGTCCGGGGCTTCCGGATCTTCTTCCCCTTGCCATTTAGACGAATGTCCCTGTTCTCAATCACCGTGGACTTCTCGCGATCTTGCACATTAAGACAATAAAACAGAGAAGAGTTTTGATTTCATGGCTTTAATCCTCAGGTTCTGCCTGAAGACAAACAGCTTAAGACACACGTGTGACCTTTACACAGGATTTAAACTGCTCTTATAGTCTCCTAAATGTTTGAGACAAACATTACGTAGTCTGCCACCTCGAACACAAGGAGAACTGATGAAGGATTGAATCTGACTGCATGGTGCCTGGATACTTTAAAGCACGGGCCTTGCACATGCAAACTTTAATAATATCAGATCCAATAAATTATGTGAATATGTGTTTTCTTTTTTATTAACGAGGCTTAATGTTTCAGTGAAATATTTCCAAGGTGTTGACATCAAGTATCCTACGTTGAGTCATGTTGACACTTCCGTTCTGCAACAACACAAAATGCCAAAACAATCGTGTAGAAAGTGGGACATCGGTGCACCAACACTGAGGGTGACATTTTGTTTTTGAGGTAACATGGACTATAATTGGACTCACCCACAGAAAATTATGGTCAATAAAATGAATGGCACCGTCTGCCTTCATTATATAACATGAGCGATAAAGAGGGAGCACCCATATGGGCCTTGTTTGGACTTATGAGTGAGAATCTGCCTGCTGCATGACGCGCACGCCACAAATAAACTTTCGATATGAGGCAAGGGAAGGCAACTTTATTTATATGTAGCACCATTCGGATAAAAGGCATAATACAATATAAATGACTTGTGTTTATTAACTTACCAAACCATGAAGTGAACTGTTTTTATCAACAGGGGGATTTGGGGGAAATTGCGCGACCCGTGCGTAATTACGCAAAAGCATGATTGCAAACCAGAATTTTATAGCCTTTAACAACACGACTAGTTAGACCGATTCTATTCAACAGTTGTCACATACCTGTCTGCTCTAATCTGCTGTGGGCCAGGCTGCTGCTGTTGCTGTGATTGCTGTGCTGGTAGGGCATGTACGCAGACGGGGGATGAGCGTTCACCGCGCCGGGGTAGGCGTAGCCCAGAGAGCGACCATAGGACGAGCTGCCGGGGAAGGGAGTTTCGTGCTGGGAATGGCCGGCGGCGTGCAAGCCATGGACGGGATAAATGTGAGAGAGTCCGGGGGAGTGCTGCTGGTGCGCCGGGTGTCCGTGGCCGAACTCTAGAAAGGCCGATTTGGAGGGATCTGAGGCATTCAGACTGTCAGGCATGAACCCCATAGACATCATTAGCTAATGTACGCGAGTCCATAAACCCGTCGCTCTGAAGAGGGTTTCATGAGTTCTGTCGGAAAACCACACGGAGCAAATCCACACTATAGGTCCAATGCACTGTTGGTGAAAAGCCGATGCGCGCAGTGATGGGAAACAGTGTGCATGTTCACAGCTGCACAGGAGGCAGAAAAAAATCGGATAAAAAGCGAAAGGGATCCTTCTTTACATCATTGGAGGAGCTGACATGGGTCTGCCTGCAGAGCCTCACACACACTGCCTTCCATCTGCGAGCTCTGTGATTGGTCTTCAGCAGCCGGCTGTCACTGGAGCTCCACCATTAACTTCATTAACATATTATACAGGATGCAGGGACCTCCTTCTATACATTATCAATAAATATCATACGAAACTTACTCGAGTGTGGTTTACAGAGACATGGAGACAGGTATAACAAACTAAATCTGCTGTTTTGTCCTGTAAATAAACCTGCAGGAGGAAATTTAATATTATAATGGATATAATGAGAAAAATTATAAAAGTGATACTTCAAAATAAAAGTTTTATTAGTTACTGTAAATTGTTTATGAGGTAAAAGAGGCAAAGCTCTATAATGAGACTACAGCCAAAATATGCCTAAAGCTCTTTTATGAATATGATATAAAGGGAACTGACAAGTGAAGTGACTAATACGTTAATAACAACTTATACGTCTAATTTTATTTTTGGCGTCACTGTCTAAAATGAAATAGAAATTCCATTATTCATTTTTTAAGTTTGTGCTGTCAATTCACTACAATTCTTTATTTTACTTTTATTCTGAAAATCCTTTGAATAGAATAATAATTCGACGTTTTCCTTTGAAATTCTGCCATGACGTCAAACTCGCTAATTTATAATTTTCTGTATATTAACAATATATTCTGATATTGTACCAGCTAATGAAAATCATAATTCATTGTAAATTATTTATGAGGGCAAACACTACATCCAAAATCTTCAGGATCATTTTATGATATTCTAAAATTGTAATCTTAAATCTTACGGCACAATTTTCATTTTTTTTGACACAAGTTTTTAAATAGCAAAAAACGATTAAACAGTAAATTAAAAAATAATAATTTATCATCAACAGACGAAAGGTTAGGTGTTTCACAGTTCAGTCTACAAACCATTTAATATTCTTTGTGGCTGCTCACAGGCAACCACGATGACTCAAGCTTGATTCATGTTATCAGATTTACTACTCATCCAACACCCATTCCTCGTGTCAACATGCTAATTAATAATATTAACTGATGTGATTATTAAATTAGCCTCTATTGCATCAGTATTTATGAGTAGCAAAAAGTAGAGTAGGTCAAATACTTTATTACAGGGTGTTTATATCATTTGAATGAACTATTCTCATATGACAAACGCTGTACCCCAAAGAATGCTTGACTTTAGTTTTATATGAAACTAAAATACTCAGCCCACATGTCACTCATATTATTTCTAACTAAACGTTGGGGTTTCATAAAATAAGGGGAAACACAAACCTGCCAGAGGAGGGTGGGACTGCGGTGTACACTGCAGAGTCAGCACAAGTCACAAAGGTACATGTGGATAAGTTGTGGGACAGGGGGGAGAAAACTGCGAGCATGCAGGGCCTCAAAGAGCAACCCTGTCTCCATCTCAGCCCCTTATTGACTCAACCCTTGAGCAGGGAGTCAATCCACAGGTGCAGGGAAACAGTGAAAGCAGGAAGTGTGTGGATAACTTGAGATATTTTCAGTAAAATCTATGAGCCGCAGAGCAGTTTGATACAGACATCACCTTTCATCCACATGCAGGCTGCAATCACATTAAAAACGGAGTGTTTGGTGGGTTCCAGCGTGGTGCCGAGCTGCAGTCCAACCCCGTCATTTTGGTCATGTCCTACCCTGCCTGTGCAACTACTGGGAATCCAGCAGCACTGCTGGAGGCTGGACCGCTTCCCGATCCCTCACAGGCCTCAGCAAAGCAGGCGGCCAGTACAAAGCCACAAGTTATTATCATAGTAAAATTTTAGTCACAATAAAAAAAAAAATTTTAAATTTTAAAAGCATGTTGAGAGGCCAGATTCTAATTGTGGGCAAGAAGTTTCTGACTTCATACATGAGGCCTGTAGCTGTAAATCCTCTCTGGGGAAATTACACTGTGGCTATGTCCATTAGGAATTTACTGCAGCATTATTGGTGGTGGGATTATGGTGGCAATATTTTCAACATGGCAACAAGTGAGTTGCTTTGGGAGCAGGTGCTGCATTTAGAGGCCGTGTTATCAGCAGGAAAACAACCTTTAGTTCACGGCGGAGTCACACTTTGCTGAAGTGAGGAATGGGATCAGGGAGGCCCAACAGAGATAAACACAAAATCCCAGCCTTTGAAGACAAAGAGGCCCATGGGCGAATATATGAACAGAGCTGAATGCTGGGGATTGAGTCCTGGATGTTCATATCTGTCAGGAGATAAGGTGTGGGCACGAGGGGTGTAAGAGGCAGAGGAGGAGAGAGAAAGGAAGGGGAGGAGGAGGCTCTTTAAGGCTTCTAATTATGTGTGTATTATGGGTGAGAAACAAAGGCGGGCCCTGCAGTTATAGGACAGGGATGAGTCCTTGCTGTGGCTCGTTGGATACACGCAAAGGGATGGTGCTGGAACCAGGCCTACTCCTGAACTAGGCCCAGGCTCAGTGGTGTCTCCTCTCGACATGTCTGTGGTGTCTTTGAAATAGGTGTGTTTGGTCTCTCTCACACACAAACACACACACACACACACACACACACACACACACACACACACACACACACAAAATTTGTGTTTGTCGATCGAACGGCTCTGATGCAGAGTTACAGCATTCTTTGTGTACAAACCAAGAGCACATTCCCAGGCGACTGCATCGGCTGTGATCTTCCGCACTTGCACGTCATGTTTTACAAGTAACCCTCTGTTGCTGGGACCGAGCCGAGGCCAAGACTCAGACTGACAGTGCATGACCCTGACAGGATGCCAGGATTTATTATGTTAGGCTCAGCTCACCACATAATAGACAAGAGTAAAGACCCACATGTCCCATTTCAGCAGAACAGTATGATGGGTGTGAGGCTAAAGAGTGGTTTGACACAGTTATCTAGTTATTAAAATGCATCACAGAATCAACCTGGGGACAAGTCATGAGAAACATGAAAATATTGAGTAAGCACAAAACCTATTTGTCTTTTTCTGTGCAAATGAAAAATGGGTGATAATATCAGTTTCATTCCTGTATATTGACTTTTTACGTGTGTTTTTTATATGTCAAGATATTAATGATTTGTCCTTATGTCTCCTGTGCTTGCCTGTTTTGCTCTCGTGCAAAAGTGAGCAGGTGTCTGTCAGTAAAACACTGCCGATGTTCTCCAATTCATTTGCATCGAGAAAGCCAATGCAAACAATAGAACTGACTTTTTTCTGCCTCGGGGAAGAGAAGGAGGCAGAGGAGGAGCCCGAGCAGTGCAGAGGATGAGCGGTCTAATCTCTCCTCCAGGCGCCATCACACTGGAACATTCATATCTCCACGGCCGGCGTCTCATTCCTCAAGTGCAGCCATGTTGCTGCTGATGTGTGTGTGTGTGTGTGAGTGAGACGCCTGTGCTGGCAGCCTCTGAGGGCCCAGAGAGTTCACCGGTGTTACATGATCAGCGTCACTCCTGTGTGAAGTCTCAGGAGCAAACAGATCTAAGGTTTACACATTTTGTTCAGGGAAACATGTGATTGTGTAATATATTAATGTCATCCAGGTAGTGTCCTTATTTCCTACTGTATGAGCAATGAATTATTTATTGGTTATGAGATAGTGTACTGGAAAATCTCTCTCTATATATATATATATATTTGTATATAACATACTAATAACATACAACATGCTATGAATTAACAGCTTTACTAAATACACATTTTAAGGTGAGAAGTTATTGTGTTATGATATTATATTAATAATATTTGGTTTATTTATTTGTTTATTTTAATATTAATATATATATATATATATAAGGACTTGTGTTGTATATTACACACATACATACATATGCAAAACAATGCAAACTAATAATAATGCAAGATATATTTTAATGTCATTGCTTATTAAGATTCCCCAGTTTCTTGCTTCTTACCAACTCTAATTGAATTTGAATTAAGTATTGTATTAAGATACTGCATTTAGGTGTTTTCTCTTTGTGTGTGTAAATTTAAACTTAACAAAACACTCATGTGTTATTTTGCTCATCTTTCTAAAGAGTTATTATTTGCCATTGGCTTGGTCTGTTTTTAATATCTTTAAATTACTTTTTCTGTGTTTATAATTTTTTATCCTTATGATATGATGATTAAAAACGACAAAAACAGTTTAATGAATGAAAAATGTGCATGTGAATGATTTATTTCTCGTTTTCAGTGAAATCGAGACCAGCATTATACTATATTGAATAATTATTCACAAAGGAAATATTTAATTGTTCCTGTAACTGTGTCTGTAAATAAGTAAAATACATAACAGAACAAACAAATGTTTCTACCTTCTTTTTCTCTTCACTTCTTTTTTACTGTCACTGCCCCTTTTTTTGCCCTTTTTATTCTATCTGATGTTATTTTGGCGAGGGCCTTGCATGGCCATTCACGTCCCAACATGTTCAGTTCTCCTGAATTGTTCGTGCTATTTTACTGGCCCGTTTATTGGAAGTAAAGCTGTTATAATTTAAACCCTAAATTAAATCCCATTTATTATTCGAGGATATTTTGCACCACTTTAAAAAGAAAAAGAGAAAAATAGATCGAGCTGAAGGCTGCGGGGGAAAAAACAGTTAAATAGTAACGAGAAAATTCAAAATGAAATCACACAACTAACTCCCAACAGTAAAGTGAGTCAAATTGAATAGAATCGCGTGGGAAACGTCGGACTGTGACTCTGATCTTTTTTGGTTTGAGCTTTGAAATCATCTCTGGCATAATTGTTGCCAGACAGATGGCGACAGCAGCATCGCCCGCTGCCGCTGACTGTTGGACTTAAACTTTTAATTGATTGGTTGGATATGGAGGCCTTGGCAAGTCCGGAGAAAAAAGACCGTCTGGACTCCGTTAAGCGTAATACGCACAGAAACCATTCTGCATGATGGTGGTGCAACCTGAGCCCGGTGTCATATACGGCGCATCTGATTTAAATGGATTCATTTGCGGTCATATGTCTAAATTATACACTGTTGATTTATTTTTTTTTCGAAAGTTCCTCAGTCTTCCAAATACGCATTTGGTAGCAATTCTGACTGTGGGTGCTGGAGCGCGTAAACACTCGCACGCGCGCACACACACACACACACACACACACACACACACACACACACACACACACACACACAGCGGATTCACACAGTAACCTGTCTATATGGATGCAGTGCGCGCCCAGCTGATGGACACACAGTGGGACAGTGGTGGCAGTGTATTGGGTTACACTGGGTTACTTGGCTGGAGCTGCTCCAACAGTGTGTGTGCCTGCTGCACATCTGGAACAAAGAAGCCAGTCTGGGTCTACCCTCAGTGTTTACAGCTCTGTTGTTTTTTCACACTCCTCGCAAAATCTTGCCCAAACACACATTCCAGACTCAACAGCTCAACATGGGGGGAAAAATATAGTATATTTTTCCACTGTAAATCTTGCCCCCAGTACCAAAGAGAAGGCGGGTAGAAAAACAAAAGCTGGAAGCTGGCATGGATCAGTGGGGCGACAAGAAGGTGGCAGCGGCTTGAGGAGTGGCTGAGAGCGAGACAGTTGTCTCTGTGTGGGAGAATCCTGCCAGGCCTGGTGGCTGAGATGCCAAGTTCATCAGAGGTCAAAAACATCTGGGGGAGTGGCATCAGCCGCCCTGGCAGCCGGTTAACTGTGTGTTTACAAGTATCTAAGATTTCAGAGGAGCCATCTGACGTTACATTCCAGCAGTGTGTCAAAGAACATCTACTAAGGCCCTCTGTGAGGAAAATATATGGAGATGACAGCGACAATGTGTTCAGGCCACAAACCTCATCTAGAAAAAATATTCAAACACGATTCCCAGTTCCCACAATCTCACAAGAAAGGCCAACAGGTTTAACAAGCTGCAGATGTTTAGACAAGAAAACAATACGAGGAGTGCAGAGTGGACAATGATTTGCCCTGGGGAGTCCCACATGCACACCCAATCAACACACAATGCCACATGGCTCAGGGTTGCCAAGCTTAGACTGTAGGCCCCTGTTAAAGACAGGTTCACCAGGTCCAAGGATTATCCATCTGAAGTTACCTGTCCCTCTGGGTAACGTGAACCCCCTTTTGTGGTCTGTAGGGCAACAGTGTGCAAGGCAAGCGTCAGTTTGAAATGCCAGAGGTGACGTGGATGACAAGCCTCTGTGGCCTGGGCAGCAGGTGGGGCCATCCTCCCTTACCTCACATCAAAAATTGGTCTTGTTAGAATTT
The DNA here is from genome assembly GCA_026259375.1 of Verasper variegatus. Taxonomy (NCBI): domain Eukaryota; kingdom Metazoa; phylum Chordata; class Actinopteri; order Pleuronectiformes; family Pleuronectidae; genus Verasper; species Verasper variegatus. The sequence goes on from CM048057.1 coordinate 10,952,826, forward strand.
ACCAAAACATACATTTGACCTATACATACACGTCTATTATACATGAATATCCTTTGAATGTGGAATTAATATTTGGCTTGATATACAGCTTGCACAGCCGTGAGGTCGATGCCCTTCCTTCATGGCTCTTTAGTGGGAACAACTTGACGGGATCAAGTTCAGCTCCTGACAACAAGCCCTGGCTCTGTCAAGTGTTAAGTTCCATTGTGACCTACAATGGGACACAATGGCCCTGCAGCACCCAGCCTGTACCACGCCGCCTATCGAATGACAGCGTCACTCAAAGAAAAGCTCTGAGAGAGCAAACTGATATTAAGATTGTGTGTATTGCGCATATCATTTGTTTTTTTAAATCATGCAGCACAGGAACAAGTGACGAAATTCCTGTCAGTGAATTCAATCAGGACTGGAAGCAATGAAAGTGTCCCAAGATCTTATTATTTTTACAATATTATTATGATTATTATTATTATTAACAAGGTTGTTTTTCTTAAAAATTACACAGATTTTAGAACAAAACTCTTTTTGAATTTTAGGCAGCAAAATAAAGAGACCATAGACAAAAATACAAGCTACAAGCAATATATATTGCAACATCCAGCAGATACAAAGCAGAAGTTGCATTCATCTGTGGAATGGAAAATCCTGAGCGCTTTTGCTGCTAAATGTTGCACTATGTTCACCAACTAGTCGCACGGTTTGTCTGCCTGCTGTTTAGTGCTGAGCAGGTAGTGTGCAGTGAGTTTATTAGAGCTTCCTGTGTGTGTAAAAACCAGGCTGAGCATGGTGGGAATGAACCGTGAACAGTAAAGTTCAGGCAAAAAAAAGGGAAAACAATGTGTTAAAAGAGGACATAAATCTTTGGAAAGCTGGGGGGAATGTAGGTTTGACAATATTCTGACAAGCACCGCCCTTCCCACAGAAGTAGTTATGTGGCATAAATATATTGATCATAGTAGCTTTAATTACTGATCAAATGAACTTCAAAACAACAAAGACGAGAACGGTTGTGTAAAACATCCATTAATAAGTGAACAGTCATAGTAAACTACTGAGCTTCCCACCATTTAAAGTTGCACCCCTGACCCCAGCTTTGTCATGACCATTTTGCTGCAGTGCTTCAGGTGTTTAACCTTGTCATATTAAAGCTTTTGTCACTGGAGGGCGAGACGACTGGGGCCAGGATGGGCCGGAGATTCAAAAAGGCCTGCGCTTCCAGATCATCAGATTGTCAGTGACTGTCTGAAGCCTGCCAAGAAACATCAAAGCCTTGGTAACTTGCTCATTTCATCTTTGAACCTCACCAAAACATGCCCACTCTGCTCCCTCCCTGCCTGCATTCCTGTCCTACATCGCCATGTTCCTTCTGTCTTAATTAAAACAAGTAAAATAGAACTGGTGCACAGGAGGATAAATTCAGACCAAGTGGAAAATTTAAATAGAAACACCTTCAGAGGATTTGTTGTGGACTCGTAGCTTTGTGTGATTGTCTGGCATGTCATGCCAGCACTCTGTCAAAGTCAGGAGACAGTCTCAGTCTGAGCAAGCCCGCTCGGAGAGGGAGCAGCCTCCCATCAGCTCCTCGCCAAGATTGATGGCTACCTGAGGCAGAGATCAAAGTCAGACAGGATACATACGCCTCAGCGTTTAACTCTTTCATCTCCTACCTTTTCTACGTGAGTCATGACCCTTCACCTGACTATCTGTTTGACCTCTGACTGATGAATGGTATTGGCACTCTATATGAGGCAGTCATTTTTCTTTATTAGAGCAAAAACTAATTGGGAAAAATAACAATTCCAAAGGTAAAATATGTTTTTTTTATTTCTTATTTTTCTTTTTACAATTGACCAATACATTGTTGACGGTTGGTGGTGTGTCCACTTGCTTTAATAATTCATTTAGTAAAATTTCCATCGTTTTTTTGTTCTTCACCACGATAAATAGGAGCTTGGTTTCACAACGTGGGGCTCTCCTCACAGTGGAGGCCAGTGGTGGAGGGCTATTTGCATTCCAGCAGTGAGAGTGAGGACAATTAAGCCATTTCCCCTCCAATCTATCTCCCTCCAGCCAGCCATCCAGGCAGCCCGCTAGATCAATGGGAAGTGCAGCTGCACAGCCAATGTGTGCCAGGCTGTGAGACGAGAGAGGAGAAGATTGGGGTTAAAACCCTCCTGGCCCTCAGATTGGCTCCATACCTGAAGCACAGACAAACCAACAGCTGTTGCCCGACAGAGGTTCTCGCCACATCTGTAAAAGCATTACATGCTTTCTCACTGCGGCTCACTGTTTATTTTCACATTGATTTGAGTAGACGTGTCTTTGTGTTATATTTAGCATCATTTCACACCTGAGAGGAGGGAGCTCTTGTAGCAGCAGGTTCATCAGTGCTGTGCAGCATCAACTTCCATCACAGTCCATTCTTGTTCTCTTTCACCCCCAGGCACTCCAGACTGGCCACTCCAAAATCAATTAGCCAAATCACATTTCACAAAAGTAGATGTGCATTCAGCAGCCAGGCCCCTCAGGTGTATTAGCATTGGTTTTAAGGTGCGGACTGTGAACCTTGGTTTAAACTGTGTGGGATTAGAGCAAACAAAGAGCCATAGATATCTAGCCACACCTGTGCAACTTGCTCCTGAATGACCGCTAATAGGGAAAGTCTTAGGTCCAAATGGCGGATGCTCAGAACTTAATCTCCTGACTCTCAGGCCATTGCAGGTATCTGTTTCAACTGTACCTGGCAGCAGAAACCATCCTGGACTCTGACATAATCGCAGCGCCATCACATAACAAGGACTTCCATTTCTGCTCACCCCTGCCAAGCCCAGGTGATCAATCATTTACATGTGTAATTAGGAACGAGTGTCAAAACAGAAACTGTACACTTGCTCGGGGACCCTGTGTGCAGTGGGCTGACATCAGTCTTGGCAACCAGTGGGTAAACAGGGTCAGAGAGAGAGAGAGAGAGAAAAATGAGAAACTGAGATGTGCAGGTTTTTCTGACACATTCAACATCTTACCACCCTAGGGGCGAACTCCCACCTCAGGATATCAAGTTATGTAAGAGCATACCCCTGCGTGTGTGGTGACTTACTTGTGTAGACGATTTAACTGGATCTTTATCCCTGTCAATTGAGTACAACTAAAATCCTCTGAAAATGAAAAGAAGTTGAGCCAAGCCGTGTTTATTTGAGAAGGCCGTACAGTCTCTAAAAGAATCTTTATACAGTGGGAAAGATCATGTGATCATTTTTGTATTGCATTTATGGATCAGCCCTCACTGTCCCCTTCCCCAAACAAGACAAACTTTTTGATTTACTCAAGTGGCTCAATGGTCTCCTGGGCAGCCAACCAGCCATTCAGTCCATTTGAAGTCATAACAAGGGATTACACTGCAACAACAAACACACTCAAGTGTAAAGTGATGCTTTGAAAACAAGCAATAAAAATTAAAGGACGCTGAGGATTTACTTTCATTTTTACGTTGGGTGGAGTCTGAGTTGGACACCTTAAAAACACTGTAAAACCCCTGTACAGTAAAAACGAATTGCTGCAGCTCTTTTGCGACATTTTCCCACGGTCAACAGGCTACAAGCTACTAGGCAAGAAAATGCAGAAATACCGATGCCCAATAATCCACCTGTCACCTGAGGGGGATAGGTGTGGTGCTGCAGGGCTAAGGAGGGGGGGGGGGGGGGGGTATGTGCAGGTCACCGTGACTTATGTGGACTCATCCAGCCACCACCTCAGTGCCCAGGGGGTGAGTGGGTGTTTAAAAAGGGCCTGTCTGGGGCCTAAGTTTAGAGTTTCCCGGCGCAGAGTGGCTGAGCTTTGAAGAGGCAGGTCCAGTAATGAATTAGAGTATTGTCTGCTCGGAGGGAGAAGCCTCTGGGTGGGACATCACATCAAAGAAGGTCCTTCTTTATTACTTACAGCGTCAGTTCAGGTATGCAACTGGACGGAGCAAAAGGGCAAACAACCTGATCCCTAAAGAAAGACTTTCGAGAAATTTACATGCAGGAGGAAGCCTCAATTTAAGGTGTCTGGTATAAATGATTACAGTATAGAATTATAAGTTGAGTCTATCTATTTGATGATAAAATCCCACAGGAAGCAAGCTGTGTGATGTTTATGGAAGCAGCAGCAGGAGCTGTGTACCAAGCACGAGGAGTGTGATGACAGCTGAAGTGTTAAAGATGTAAAAAAGTGGAAATCAGGTCATTTTTATACTCGTGTTACACGAGTGAACACATGTTTTTTAAAGGTGACTGACTCGTTTCCCAACGCCAGAAGACGAGTTTGCTTTTCTGCTTTTTTCCCCAAAGTAAGTCGTGTTCGATATCACAAACGCACAGGAAATTGAGAAGCTCTCTCAACTCGCTGAAAAAACAGCATAAAAATGTTCATGACTATATGCATCATCCCTCAGAAAATCAGTAGGTGTCATAACGTTGTGCTGGAAAGCATGCAGCCTCAGCGTCTAGACTGCCAAAATAAAGAAGAAGAAATGAACGTGTTCACCCAGGTGTCATGTTTTACATCACTGCCGATCAGATCAAGAGCTAATGTGAATGCTGATTGTTTCCATTCACATTGCAGACAAACGCCAGATGTTATTGGGTTTTTTAACCAGTGAAAAGGGGGCTTTAGTTTGAATGTTGTTGACTTGTGTTTTATAGGTGTGCGTAACAACACAACAGCAGTGAAGATAGCAACATTTGACAGCTTTCTTGACCAACCATCCGGCCACTGAGGCTTTACAGCGCAGACACACAGAGGAATGCACTGACCGCACCTCTGAGGTGCATGGGTCTACACATCGTCCCGGGGCCGGAGCGGCCTCCTGCTCACAGGGTCATTCTCCCATGACATCCTCCTCAGCGTGGAGAGGGGAACAACACACCTCTGCTTTGATGTCAAAGTGGTCGTACTTTAGAGGATGAAGCAATGACGCTAGAGACACAAACACCTGGACCGAGTGGAACTAAACAGGAATGCAGATTAGATGGTGATGGAGTAGATGTCATATCTGCAATTTAAAATATTTTCCTGCACTGTATGGTAATATGAAGATGAAACTGATGTTTGGAGGAACTACAATAAATGAATGAATAAATTACCAAGAGGAATAAGTGAAAGGGGAGGTTGAGGTTGGGCATGAGGATGGATCACCCTTAAAGGCAGCTGGAGACCTCAAGAATGTTGACCATATTTATCTCCACCTTAGAAAATTAGCTACAGCATTCATTGTAACATAACCTGTACATGAGGTTTTGGGCTCATTGCAATAATTAAGAACTATGGCACTTCCTGTTAAATCTAGCACACACACACACACACACACACACACTCACACACACACACACACTCACGATTGGCTTACATGTCTGGAAAATAGGGGAATATTGCAGCACTGCGTTGGATATAACTTACAATTGTATTTTTATTTTACGGTTGTACATTGTGGAGCTCTTTAATTTGCATCATGGGCCTGATTTTTTTTTAATGAAACCAAACAATAATGAACTCAGATAATGGGCAGAATGAGACAATAAATGTTTGTTAAGAAAACTGGAATTAAATCAAATCACTGTTGGATCAAGTCGTTACCCCTCTGCTTCCAGAGGAGCCATCCAGCGTCGTCGACAACCCCTGGTGAGGACTGAACATACTCTGTCTATGTGGTGGATCGCTTCCCATGCGGGAACAGTTGCTCTCTGGTTGCTCATTCCTTCCTCCGGTTTCTCACCAGCTGGGACTGCTGCTCAGCCACCCAGCCATAATGTCATAATTGTCCTGTTCCTGTGCTCCTCTTCAGCCACTGGGACACAATGGATGGCACCTTACAGGCAGAGTGTGAATAGGGGCCCCGGCAAACTGGGTGGGTCCCAGATTACTCCCACACCTGCTGCTCACACCTTGGTAATGTGAATGGCTGTCCGGTGCCACAAGGACAAGTTTAAAAGTGCTTTAGTTTTCTTTCTTTTTTATCAATCATGTTGTAATCATTCAAGTATTATGATATTGTAAGGATATTGCATGGACGAAATAGGGCGTTAGAGACTTTATTTGATTGGTTTCCTGTATGCTTTAATTAATGTCATCTTCTCCATTGATAAAACGTTCAACAGGGACATGCACGACATCACCAAACCATTGCAAGCCAACAATGTCCTCCAGTGGAGCTCCCCAGGTCTCAATTAGGCCTGATGACTCACCTAGGGGGAGTTTGTGTTTAAATCAAACAAGGAAATTATTGCTGGGGAGGTATAATAATTGATTGTGGGAGACAGAACCACAAAACAATTACTGATTACTTATCTTTGTTTGTCAGCTATGACACAGGGGTGTCAATAAAACAACAGGAGGGGAAAACAAAACTGCTCACCGGGGACCGAGCAGGCCTCACACTGGAAAAACTAGACTGGAAATCATCTCGTCAAATTCAACGGAGAAATATTATTCAAGTATTTGATTTAGCATTCATTTTGTAAAATCCATTATTGATCCTAAAATGTAATACAACATAGAGTAGAAATGAGCACAATTTACTATATCAAACATCGCCACTTGTTAATCATCCCTTGTGAATAACATACAGTCTTGTTAAAACATGAGCACAAAAACAAAACTGACAACACAAGGGACCAGGGAACAGGTGTTATGAAACCACACTGCCATCTGCCATGATCACACGTATCATTTTGTAGGTGTAGTGATTCAAAAGCACAATAAAATAAGTTCAGCACTGAAAACGTCTTTGGTGATTGTAAATGTCTCGTCTTCTCCAAGATTTCCTTATAAGTCACTGTAGCTCGTTTGTGGTGGACGTGACCGGCGTCGACAGTGATGTACTTCCTGTGGGTTTGTCCCTCAGTCTGGCCCACAGTGAGATCTCCAGATAATGGTTTAAACTGGGGCCGGTTTCTCGCCAGCTGCCTCCTCTGGTCAAATTAACTTGGACCTCATTAGTCATAATCTGCTCCCCAGGGCCCGCCACGAAAAACCTCTGCCTGGTAACTGCGTGAAAAAAATGCTCCGAGCAAAATGTTCCTCTTATGTGCCTGACCCAAAAATCTCTTATCTGATGGACATAGCTCTGGCAGCTCTCCTGTTTGAATGAGGCAGAAAGGAAAGTCTCTTTCTTGCAAGATAACAGAAATAGCTACTTCTGAAAATCTGCATGTGTAGACAAATACAGTAGGGCCTGGGGGCCAAAATCTGCCAGAACAATGCATCCAATGTAGATCTACTCTTCGCATTTTTATTTGTGGCGACGGAAAGCTTTTCTGTAGAATGCAGAGACAGAAACTGGGGAGCAAGCAAAAACCTGCGGATAGCAATCTTGGGCTAAGGAATTCAGCCAAGCTTTAGCAGACATAACGAACTGTTGGTGATAATGCCAGCAGAATGAGTGATCCTGCTCACACACAAACTTGTAACCTCTTTATTGGCTGTGTATAGGGGTTAGCACTTCAAACACATCCATATTTCAGTGACAGGAGGCTCCGGGGTAAAACAATCCATTTACTTGTAATCTGTTTTGAAAACCACCCGAGGAGGAGCGAGACAGGCCGGTAACAATGGGAAACCTGGCGGAAGAGATCTGCGTTAGGAGGCTGCGTCAAGATCTGGCCGACCAGGAGGCAGGTGAAGCTTCAAATGACCAGAACTTGACTCCATTAGCTCTGGATACGTCACTTCAGGCAAACTTAGGAATTGTTGTTTTGATGTAGGGCATCTGGAAGGAAGATTTGAAAGAATCTTTGACAAACCAAGCCTTTGAGATGAGCTGAGACAAGTGAGAATTTAAGATGGGCAGGATAATGAATTATTAGAGGAATGGGACTGAAACATCCATAGCAATAAGCAAACTATCTAGTCTGACATCCCAAGGAAGGAAATACACTAATGGTGCAAGGTTAGACGCATGATAAGACGATGACATACTTAGCTGGAATCTCATATTTTGCTTTGAAAAATCAAGTAATAGTTGATTTCAGAGTTAGGTACTGTCATCTTTCCTCAGGTTCGCCCATGTTTTCTCTGCTAGTTTACCATCTTTGTCATGCAGTTTTCTGCTCAAGGCCCTGAAGGCCAAGAGGGCCCAAAATGGCTCAGGGGGGACACCCTCTATTGTTTCCCATAAGATTTAAAAAGCCATCTGTTTTGTCATCTTTCCCCCTTACCGCTACCTTTTTCCAGTACACACTCACTGGAGAGCCAGGAGGAATGTTAAGTCTGGGCAACAATGGCCACAAAAAACATCAACAAAAGCCAAAGTGCCAAACCCAACTAAGTTACCTCCCCTGGACATACAATGCCCCTGCTTACCTCTCCCTGCCCCTCCATTTCAACTCAACCCTTGCCCCCCTGCCAAGCCAGGAATGCTAGGGACAGCGACCTTTTCACCCAGGTGTCCCACCTTGGTTTCTCAGGAAGATTAGGACGTAGAGGAACTGGGAGTGTCTGGTGTTGATTCCTCTTGGAGAGGCTTCCATGTTTAGGAGGAGGACCAGATACTGGATTTGAGAGGTCTTGAATTTCTGCGCTGTATTGGTACTGCAACAACCATGGAGGCTTTTTTCTGCTTCACTGGTTTGGCTATTATTCAAAAATGTGGAACCAGAGCAATGGTTTTTACTGAGCCTTCCATCATGAATAACTGAATGCAGTCTCATTAAAGAGGCCTCTCCTCGGTGGGAGCAGACTGTTAGCAAACATAAAAGTGTGATTAGTGACTTTATGAGCCTTGCCTTCCAACTTGGTTTCTGTTGAGTCCCGTGTTTTTGTTGGAGCGTTGCCCAAAACTGACGCTCCAGCCGTTTGCAAGGATCCTGAAAGGACAGAGCCTCAGGTGTGTTCATCATGCTGAGGCAACCCATCAGGTCGTCTGTTGCTCTACACCAGCTGTCTGGGTGGCAACAGTGGCCCACCAACTGCTGCCATCACATGGTCCCTGCAGGGAGCAGGATAACCACAGCCTGTATATGCAAACTCACACACAAATTATAGAATGTATAAAATGCCACTTTAGATATTATCTTCTAAGCCACAAACCTTTTTTCGGTACATATGATACGTCTTAAACCCAGAATCCACTTTTATTGAATGATGCTGAAAAGATTTTTGCTTCTGTGTGTGTGGGACTATAAATTATAAAGGAGGCTCTACTGCATGTCTTTACTGCATGTCGAGGATCGAATAATCATGTCTAGAGGAGTGACGCACGCCAAAACAAAATGTCTTCCAGCAAATAGCTAAAATGTGTTGTAACAAAATCTACTCTACATCTGCACGGCACATTTAAGGATTACATCAACCGTATAAAGTCACTCCATGTTACGCAGGAGTGAGAAGACAAACAACAGCAACAGTGGCAAGAAAAGCTCCTGACGCACTTCAGATATTAGCGTCTCTCAGCCACAGCTGGGTATCATCTCAGCAGACCAAAACAAAACCTCTGAGTTCTTCACAAGTAAGGGTTTCACAAATCAGAAAATTAGAAATTCCAATGTTGAGATAAAAGAGTAATCCACAGCGCTCACGCCTGATAGTCAGGGCAGCAGCCATTATTACAAAGTGTTGCCAGATGCCGTCACGACACGATCAGGCAGGTCTTCAGGTTATCAAATCACTGATCTTCAGTTTCTTTATATCACTATTATGATAACTATTATTATCCCTGTGTCCTGATATATAAAATAGTTTGCTTCCAATGTACAGATATAAAATAGAATATATTTTATTTTACCTGAAACCAGAGACACCTGTAATCTTGATACAGTCAAGAGACACTTAATATTATATTTTTGGTATGTTAAATTACCACTGCAATTTAGTGTCAAAGCAACGTGTATTATTTTCACCTTAAAAGGTAATGCCTTTAAAATCATTTTGATGGTACACAAACTTATCATTGGGAGAGCGGCATCCCTGCCATGTCACAGTGCTCATACAAAAACCGCAACAACCAGAGCGGGAGTTATGAGCTAAAGTTAGCAGCTAGCTGTAAGAAAAACAGGCTGCAGTTATTGTGTGTGTCTGTCTCTGGTGGTTGTTTGTCTCCCTGTGGTCACTCAATATCACTTTGCGATTGTTTTTCCTCTTTTTTGTTCCCTTTTAGAATCTGCACGATTACACACAAACTACTGAACAGACTTTATTAAAGCTTGGTCGAAGTATGGAGTGTGGGCCAAGGAAGAAACTATCAACTTCAAAGGGGGTGGACCCAGGAATTGTTGTATTATTTTGACATTTTCTCCAATTTTCCATTAAATAATTAAAGGATCTTGAAAAAATGAGTGGATGCAATTTGGTGCGACCTGATTGAGTTTAAGGGGACTGCTGAAGGTTTGTGCTCTACCAAGTGCCATTCTAGTTGTGTTTTTTTGTCTCAGAACCAACAAAACAGGTTCACACAAAAACATTTAAGTGTAGTTTCTGCAGGTTACAAGCTAAATATTACACTGTGTTCAATGGCCAAACAGACAAGCATTTTCAAAACATAGCCATTCTGATGCAAATTAATTGCTAGTCATTATCAATACTTCCTAAACTTGCCAGATGCCAGCCATTCTCATTTTCCTTTGGATATTGACCATGACCAGGTCTGCTCAAGTTGACATTTCCAAAGTAATTTATTTGCTCAGGAAACATAACATCACATCATAGCTACCTAACAGGTCTAAGTAGTATAATGCATTGCTCTCCTGTGAATATCTGTTCTCTCACATGCAGTGATTCATTTCGGCAGGAAGTTGCAGGTTTGTGTGAATCTAGGTGCGTCGGAAACCCAATCCATCAGAGCTGAGCGGGGTGGAGTGAGGCAGAGCCAGGCGGGTGGGCCTGTCCTGTCTGACAATATCCAGACACCGTCCTGACAGCTCCGGCTTCACTGCTGACACATGTGCTACAACAGAAACATAAGCTGGCACTGGGTGAAGACAAGTTAAGAAACAAGTAGATACATATCAGAAAATGCGGACATTACATAGCTAAAGTCAAAGGACCTGCATCAAAACACAAACACTGGAAAAGTTAGCAGGAAGTGTGGTCACCCATCAAAATACTGGATATCTACAGTGTTAAAAGTTAAAAAATGTAAAAACAATGAACGCAGTATTTCCGACATTGAAGTTTCACCGTAATATCACACAGTATTTTACTCATTCTAGTTTGAAAGAAAAGTGTTTCAATATGTTACTCACTGACATATCTCTGATTGTCATATCAAATGTCCGCACCTCTAACAGCCTCTTAAACTAAACAGAAGCAGGAATTCTTTCTGTGCAGAGCCATCTGTGCTAATCTACACAACTAGCTTCCTACTGCAATCAAACCTTTGTAAACTTCACAATATCAGCAAGATGGCCGTCTCTGCTGCCTTATTTCAACCTCCCTGTGACCACATAGGTCTAAATCAATCCAATTACTTAGTGCTTCCTTAAATGCTCAAACCAGATTTACTGATACTTGCCAGAAATGGCTCAGTGAGAGCTATCCGCTTCATCTGTTGTCTTCTTGTGTATCCTGTGAAATGACAGCGATCATCTCCGCTGTGACTCTAAGGAATTTTAGAACATGCGGCACAACAATACATGAACAGACGGAGGGTAACAGACATCATGCTTCTGAGATGTACTTTGATTATGGACAAATCCACCCTGAAGATGGTGGTCTTCATGCTTATATTACACTTAACTTGTACACTTGTGTGCCAGCAGACATTGCGATTAATATACAACTCCAGTAAAATGCCAGCATCCTTCAGTGCTACATCAACACCAAAACCATAGAGAGACAGTGAAGGTGACAGATGAGACTCTCCTCTTTGAGTGGGTTAGCATATGGTAGCAATCAGGGAAAGTGAGGGTCTGCTGGCCCAACAGTAATTAGTGGACGGCCTCATGTTCATGTTTCTTTTAATAGCTCAACACGGCCCAGTGTGGACTAAAAATAAACAGGGCAATTAGGGGCGGCAAGGAAGGCCGTCATTTGAGGGGTCTGACCTCTGAACCCAGGTCAGAACCCATATAGAGTTGTCCATGTGGACCACCTGCACCCCTCTGGGTCAATGGGGAAAGGAGCCATGTTGTGTTTATGTTAGGGGTCAGGCATACAGATAGGCTATTGTAGGGTAAACAAGATGTGTGAGTAAATACTGTCTATT